>CM072998.1:127985225-129235225 GCA_037038555.1 Rhynchonycteris naso
ACCGGGTCTTTCCTTTTTTCCTGACTGTGTCTTTCGTGGCTTTTTTGCTTGTTTGTTTGTGTTTTGAAATCACAAGTGTTTATCAGAATGTTCCTCCGCAGGCCTTCACTCCCTCGGACACGCTACCCGCGTTGCGCTCTTCCTTTCCACGCCTTGTAGCTCCCGGATGGAACCTCAACCTTCCGTTTGCCCCCACACCCTGCCCCCTAGTGGCCATGATCCCTTCTCAGAGCCCCTTAGTTGGTCTTAAGGACCGTTTTTTCCCGCCTTTCGGATCGAAAAATTGCCTGCCTCCCCAGCCCCCGCCCCCGCCCCCCGCCCCCGCCCCCGCCCCCCGCCTCCTGAAACCAAAGTGGGGACCCCTATTTCCGACTTGTGATGATCTTCGAGCAAAAACCAAAAACCCCAGACAGCCGGCTCAGGGTGAGCCCAATTCGCCACATTCCCCTAAACTGCCCCCTTCCCTACCGACTGCGGCGTCCCCTTCCTACTTAGGCCTCAAGCGCCGGGCCAAGGGCTCCAGGTTGGCTGGGGGAGTTGCTTACCGCCTAACTGAGGTGTATAGTCTCCACCTGCGTTAGTGAGCCCTTCAAGTGTACGTCCCAGCCAACAGGATGTGCTCGACATCCGAGTAGGGAGGGACGGTTAGGAACCGAAGGCCAGGTGCCTCTCCTCACCCACCCCGCGTACAGGTAGGGTTGGCACCTAACTACTGCGGAAAGCGGAGTGAACTGGCTAACACACACAACAGCTCTTTTAGCTGGAAGGGGTGGGTGGCTCTTAAAAGAGCCTTTTGATTTCTCAGGTGCCCCTTCGAAGCGGAGACTGGGTGGGAGCCGAGCGCCGGCCTCACTTGCCCTTTGCCTTGTGGTGACTCTCCGTCTTCTTCGGGAGCAGCACAGCCTGAATGTTGGGCAGGACGCCGCCCTGGGCGATGGTGACTTTGCCCAACAGCTTATTCAGCTCCTCGTCGTTGCGAATGGCCAGCTGGAGATGGCGAGGAATGATACGCGTCTTCTTGTTGTCTCGGGCGGCGTTGCCAGCCAGCTCCAAGATCTCCGCCGTCAGGTACTCCAGCACCGCCGCCATGTACACGGGCGCGCCGGCACCCACCCGCTCGGCGTAGTTGCCTTTGCGAAGCAGGCGGTGCACACGCCCCACGGGAAACTGGAGCCCAGCGCGGGACGAGCGGGACTTAGCCTTTGCCCGAGCCTTACCCCCCTGCTTGCCACGGCCAGACATGACAGCTAACAAGGCGCGCAGACCTCACGTCAAGGCCGCGAAAGTCGCCCTGAACGTCTCCGCTCCACCTTTTTATAGGCAAAACGGCGATTGTCCACCGAGCGCTTTGATTGGCTACTGCATAGCTTGGTCCTGATGACCAGTAGGAGGGCGCAGGCAGAATCCGCTCATTTGCATACTACCGTTCCCCGCCCCACTGAAAACCCGCCAATCACAACGCAGCGTATTCAACGTCCTAATTTGCATACAGCCTCTATAAGTACCGAGGTGTTTCCAGCAGCCTTGGTCCCTCGGGTGCTTTCGCGGGGCTGATTCTTTGTGCCGCTGGTGCTCCCCGCTATGCCTGAGCCCGCAAAGTCCGCTCCGGCGCCGAAGAAAGGCTCCAAGAAAGCGGTCACCAAAGCCCAGAAGAAGGATGGCAAGAAGCGCAAGCGGAGTCGGAAAGAGAGTTATTCTATCTACGTGTACAAGGTGCTTAAGCAGGTGCACCCCGACACCGGCATCTCGTCCAAGGCCATGGGCATCATGAACTCCTTCGTCAACGACATCTTCGAGCGCATCGCCGGCGAGGCCTCCCGCCTGGCGCATTACAACAAGCGTTCGACCATCACCTCCCGGGAGATCCAGACGGCCGTGCGCCTGCTGCTCCCCGGCGAGCTGGCCAAGCACGCCGTGTCCGAGGGCACCAAGGCCGTCACTAAGTACACCAGTTCCAAGTGAGTCCCTCCCGGGACGCGGCGCGACCACGAGTCGCCGGCCGCTTGACCCCCAAAGGCTCTTTTCAGAGCCACCTACCTCCTCAGACAAAGAGCTTGTCACTTTCCCCACGTCCAACGTACTGTTCTTCCACGTGCCACCTACCTCTTTCGCAGTAAAAACTGTCGACCTTTCAAGGGCGCCGGGAAAGGAACCCCCAATAACAGGACGGTTTTTTGTAGCTCCATAGCCTCTTTTTTTAGGTGCTGGAAAGGCTCGTGTTGCAATAGAGCAACGCCCCAGATGAGACGAGGGTCGGCCCCTGGTTGGTATGTCGGGTGTTTCGCAGTTGGGCTTATGCGGGAGTCTGCCATAAATAAATAATAAAAGGAGGGGGACTGCATCACTCTATAAGTTTTAGTGCCTCTGTTTTCGGAGAGGATGAATGGTTCCAGCGAAGGTAAAATTATTTTTAAAGGCTAAGGAATTCTCTGGAGGACGTTTTCTTTAAAGGGGGCGTAGTTCCTTCAAACTCCTAAACATCTATAAATTCTTTTTCTTTTCCGATCCAGGTTATCAAGTAGCGAAACAACTGGCGAATTGTGCAGGTATCAATGATTTGGAGGTGGGAGATTTAACAAAGCACAGTAGCCTTTGTATTACCTTAATCTACCAGTATTTAACTTCTTGACTCGGAGCAATAAGTAGTACGCACGGGCTGTGTACCTGGAAGGGATGCAGAACCGAGACAGGAATGTGTAAGCTAAAAAATGACTCCAACTACAGAACCAAGGTATTCAATCGATGCTGGGGCCGAGGTCTCGAATATTTCTTCGCCTTATTACGATAACTTCAAGTAAAACTTCTAGGGTATCGACAGAATGCATTTATAAAGTAGTATCTGTATTCAGCTGACCTAAATGCCACGGTCTAAGCACTACTTCCCGCTCAAATATCCTATTTACATGTCATTGATGTCCAGGTAGCACTAGCCCTTCCGGTAAGAAGTGCAAAGCACACTAGGTATTTCCGCCGCAAGCTACCAGAAACCGTCCTTTTGTTATTGGGGGTTCCTTTCCCGGCGCCCTTGAAAGGTCGACAGTTTTTACTGCGAAAGAGGTAGGTGGCACGTGGAAGAACAGTACGTTGGACGTGGGGAAAGTGACAAGCTCTTTGTCTGAGGAGGTAGGTGGCTCTGAAAAGAGCCTTTGGGGGTCAAGCGGCCGGCGACTCGTGGTCGCGCCGCGTCCCGGGAGGGACTCACTTGGAACTGGTGTACTTAGTGACGGCCTTGGTGCCCTCGGACACGGCGTGCTTGGCCAGCTCGCCGGGGAGCAGCAGGCGCACGGCCGTCTGGATCTCCCGGGAGGTGATGGTCGAACGCTTGTTGTAATGCGCCAGGCGGGAGGCCTCGCCGGCGATGCGCTCGAAGATGTCGTTGACGAAGGAGTTCATGATGCCCATGGCCTTGGACGAGATGCCGGTGTCGGGGTGCACCTGCTTAAGCACCTTGTACACGTAGATAGAATAACTCTCTTTCCGACTCCGCTTGCGCTTCTTGCCATCCTTCTTCTGGGCTTTGGTGACCGCTTTCTTGGAGCCTTTCTTCGGCGCCGGAGCGGACTTTGCGGGCTCAGGCATAGCGGGGAGCACCAGCGGCACAAAGAATCAGCCCCGCGAAAGCACCCGAGGGACCAAGGCTGCTGGAAACACCTCGGTACTTATAGAGGCTGTATGCAAATTAGGACGTTGAATACGCTGCGTTGTGATTGGCGGGTTTTCAGTGGGGCGGGGAACGGTAGTATGCAAATGAGCGGATTCTGCCTGCGCCCTCCTACTGGTCATCAGGACCAAGCTATGCAGTAGCCAATCAAAGCGCTCGGTGGACAATCGCCGTTTTGCCTATAAAAAGGTGGAGCGGAGACGTTCAGGGCGACTTTCGCGGCCTTGACGTGAGGTCTGCGCGCCTTGTTAGCTGTCATGTCTGGCCGTGGCAAGCAGGGGGGTAAGGCTCGGGCAAAGGCTAAGTCCCGCTCGTCCCGCGCTGGGCTCCAGTTTCCCGTGGGGCGTGTGCACCGCCTGCTTCGCAAAGGCAACTACGCCGAGCGGGTGGGTGCCGGCGCGCCCGTGTACATGGCGGCGGTGCTGGAGTACCTGACGGCGGAGATCTTGGAGCTGGCTGGCAACGCCGCCCGAGACAACAAGAAGACGCGTATCATTCCTCGCCATCTCCAGCTGGCCATTCGCAACGACGAGGAGCTGAATAAGCTGTTGGGCAAAGTCACCATCGCCCAGGGCGGCGTCCTGCCCAACATTCAGGCTGTGCTGCTCCCGAAGAAGACGGAGAGTCACCACAAGGCAAAGGGCAAGTGAGGCCGGCGCTCGGCTCCCACCCAGTCTCCGCTTCGAAGGGGCACCTGAGAAATCAAAAGGCTCTTTTAAGAGCCACCCACCCCTTCCAGCTAAAAGAGCTGTTGTGTGTGTTAGCCAGTTCACTCCGCTTTCCGCAGTAGTTAGGTGCCAACCCTACCTGTACGCGGGGTGGGTGAGGAGAGGCACCTGGCCTTCGGTTCCTAACCGTCCCTCCCTACTCGGATGTCGAGCACATCCTGTTGGCTGGGACGTACACTTGAAGGGCTCACTAACGCAGGTGGAGACTATACACCTCAGTTAGGCGGTAAGCAACTCCCCCAGCCAACCTGGAGCCCTTGGCCCGGCGCTTGAGGCCTAAGTAGGAAGGGGACGCCGCAGTCGGTAGGGAAGGGGGCAGTTTAGGGGAATGTGGCGAATTGGGCTCACCCTGAGCCGGCTGTCTGGGGTTTTTGGTTTTTGCTCGAAGATCATCACAAGTCGGAAATAGGGGTCCCCACTTTGGTTTCAGGAGGCGGGGGCGGGGGCGGGGGCGGGGGCGGGGGCGGGGGCTGGGGAGGCAGGCAATTTTTCGATCCGAAAGGCGGGAAAAACGGTCCTTAAGACCAACTAAGGGGCTCTGAGAAGGGATCATGGCCACTAGGGGGCAGGGTGTGGGGGCAAACGGAAGGTTGAGGTTCCATCCGGGAGCTACAAGGCGTGGAAAGGAAGAGCGCAACGCGGGTAGCGTGTCCGAGGGAGTGAAGGCCTGCGGAGGAACATTCTGATAAACACTTGTGATTTCAAAACACAAACAAACAAGCAAAAAAGCCACGAAAGACACAGTCAGGAAAAAAGGAAAGACCCGGTAGAGAAAACTGTTGGCAAACTTGCCAAATAGAAAGTGAGGCCCGGGGTGGGGGGGCGGGGGAACACGGAGCTTTCTGCCCCAGCCAATCGAATGCTGGGGGCGGAGGATGACATCACAGCCAATGGGCAGCCAGCGCGGCACTTTCAATGCTATCGTCCCGCCCAATCGGGAAAAGACTGTCTATAAAAAGGCCGCTGACTCGGGCTAGATCCTCGCTATCCCTCCTCGCTCCTAGGTGTTTCGGTTTGAATCTCCTCCAGTTATGGCCCGTACTAAGCAGACTGCCCGCAAGTCAACCGGTGGGAAGGCTCCCCGGAAACAGCTGGCCACCAAGGCGGCTCGGAAGAGCGCGCCGGCCACCGGCGGCGTTAAGAAGCCGCACCGCTACCGGCCCGGCACGGTGGCCCTGCGCGAGATCCGGCGCTACCAGAAGTCTACCGAGCTGCTGATCCGTAAGCTGCCTTTCCAGCGGCTGGTGCGGGAGATCGCGCAGGACTTCAAGACCGACCTGCGCTTCCAGAGTTCGGCCGTGATGGCGCTGCAAGAGGCGAGCGAGGCCTACCTGGTGGGGCTCTTCGAAGACACTAACCTGTGTGCCATCCATGCCAAGCGCGTGACCATCATGCCCAAAGATATCCAGCTGGCTCGCCGCATCCGCGGGGAGCGGGCCTAAGGAGCGCGCGCTCGGCCTGACGTTCCATCCCATCCAAAGGCTCTTTTCAGAGCCACCCACAACGGCAATGGGAAGGAGCTGTTTCACTGCGGCTTCCGTGCTCACGCACGCCTCGGAAGAGGAGGGCACTCAGAACGGGGTGTTGCAACCATCTGGTCCCTTGGGTTCCCAGTACGTAGGCTGAGTAAGGTTGAGGCGTCTAAGATGAGAACGATCGGCTTCGCTTCCGTTCGTGCTCTCCTGGGGGCCGTCTTTCCCACGAAGGGGACGCTCAGAGTTGGCGGTCAAGAGCGCCAGGCGCCAGAGTTTGCGCACTCCCCCACCCCTTACGGAAGGAAGTGGCCCTACCCGGAGCCGCTCTAGGGCCGAAGAGAGGGCGATCTCCCCGCTCTGTCCTGCGGGGTTCTGCCGGTTAGTAGCAGTTCGTTTCTACGGCCGGCACGCTACCTTCGGGCCTCACTCACTCGCCAACTCGATGATTCCTCTCTCGCTCTGTTCCTGATCAAAACCCGCGTGGATGTGGGGGCGGGGGCAGCACGTGTGGACAGACCCACCCTGTGGGCCTTCAAGGGGAGGAGCCGCAGAGACAACGAGGAATATGGAAGCTTCGACCGGTGTCTGACTATTCTGCCCAGACGTGGTTCCTCCACGTTTTTTTTTTTAAAATTTTTTTTTAAGTTTATTTTATTTTTTTTTTTATTTTATTCATTTTAGAGAGGAGACACAGAGTGAGAGAGAGAGAGAGAAAGAGAGAAAGGGGGGAGGAGCTGGAAGCATCAACTCCCATATGTGCCTTGACCGAACCAGTGCAGGGTTTTGAACCGGCAACCTCAGTGTTCCCAGGTCGATGCTTTATCCTCTGCGCCACCACAGGTCAGGCTCCTCCACGTTTTTTAAAGATCCTGTTGCCCCTCGAGATGCGTCAGAAAAGGAGAGAGCACTGTAGGGTCTGTGGCCGTCCTGCCACTGGCTGCCACGTACCTCTTTCAAGATCACGGCAATTTCCAGAGAATGCCTCTAGGTCTCCGCGTAGGCCCCCGCGAAGGCTGGGTCCCTTGGCCCGGGACTGTACTCTTGATTTATGAAATTTATAGTGACTTAGAGGTGTGTGGGTGAGTGAGTGTGAGTGTGCGTGCACGCGCGCGGGGAGGGGGGAGGGGGTCACCACCTTTGTACCCATCATCTCCTTCATCCTCAAGGCAAAACTTGCAGGGACATACGGACACAAGACTTTGTGAAGCTCGCGGGTGAGGGACTTGCCCAGCAGCTCCGGTCCGAGAGAAGCTGAGCAGACCCTGGAACCTGAGATGCGGTGTCAGGTGTCCGTCGGTCATTGGCTTCGTTTACCAGACTCACCGCCCCCCCCCCCCCAGCCCCCTTTTACTTCCTGGAAATCTCCCTGGAATCTCGAGTTTAATGGCATTGTTGACATCCAGGCAAGAAAGAGAATGCGTACAGCTCTGCATTCCTGTCACTGTAAAGGCCTACCTACCCTCGCGGCAGTGTTTCAGATCCTTCTATTTGTTTGGGAGGCCGACCGGCGCAGACGAGTTCATCAATCCAAGGAACACTTTAGGACGTAGGTTTTAACGGGGAGTCATTTCTGTTCTTAAGTCATTTCTCTGCTCTCAAGAGGAGAGTTAAAGGATAATGAAGGACGAGGTAAGTAAATGCTCTTCTACGCAGCTACCTTGGTTGCAGGAAAAGTCTACCCTGAACCTGGGTTTCTTAGGTAGTGGGAAACTGTCTCCGTTCAGACTGAATTCCGCCTGGGGGACTAGTGCGTGTGCCGCTGTAGAGAGGAACTACACGGTATTATGGCCCTGTCGACGCCTTTGCTTTGTTGCCAGGGGACTTGACCTTTGGGTCCACACCTTCTCCTGGTCATCCTCCTTACCCGTCTCCAGGTCCCATCTTGGCCTTCTGTTCTCCTCCTCCTTCTCTGCCAGGGCCTATCAATATCCTCCTGGCTTCACCCATGCAGCCCTTTGTCTTTTTCCTCCCTGCAACTCAAGTGAGATCACAGATTCCCCGTTTCCCCCATCTCTGCCTCTGACAGGTGCTCCCAGATCGTTAGCTTCTGCTGAGATCCCTGTCCTGAGCTCTACACCAACATTTTTCTAACTGCCTTGTGGCTAGGTCCTTCTGGATGGGTAGTAGGCGCTTTGAACTCAGCTTATTTCCAAAACTGCATCATCTCCCTTCCCCACACTCTTTTATTCCCTTCCATATTTCTCATCTCAACAGAAGACACCTTCAGCTCCCCAGTCCCAACCCTCCACCCCACCCCCAACCTGTTTAGGGCCTAAGTTCCTTCCTCTTGTCCTTTGTGCAAATCTCATGAGTCACCAAATGTTACCAAGTCTATTTTCAGATTTTCAATTCTGTCACCCTCCCTCCATCCAAGGGCCCTGACTTAACTGATGACCTCACCGGCTCTAATCTAGAGACTAGACTCGGCTGCCCTGACACCAAGCTTCCACTCTGCATGTGAATTCTCTTTTCTCCGAATCCATCTTTTTTTTCTTTCTTTCTTTCTTTTTTGCCTGCTTGCTTGCTTGCAAACTTCCCACCTCCTTCCCAATTCCCTTCAGAATGAAGCCCGCAGTTCTCAGAGCACTGGAGCTTCACGACTACTAGGGACAAACTCGAATTTCAATCCTGGTCTTGCCCACATAACAGAACAGGTAGGCGGCTTCAGCAAGTGAGTCTCTGTAGGCTTCACTGTTGCTCATTTGTAAAGCAGGGTCAACAGCATCTAATGCAGGGGTCCCCAAACATTTTACACAGGGGACCAGTTCACTGTCCCTCAGACCGTTGGAGGGCCGGACTATAAAAATAAACTACGAACAAATTCCTATGCACATTGCACATATCTTATTTTAAAGTAAAAGAACAAAACGGGAACAAATACAATATTTAAAATAAAGAGCAAGTAAATTTAAATCAACAAACTGACCAGTATTTCAATGGGAACTATCGGTGGGGATGCATCCTGTGCTCCTCTCACCACCAATGAAAGAGGTGCACCTTCCGGCAGTGCGGCCTTGCCCGACGGATAAATGGCCTCAGGGGGCCGCATGCAGCCGGCGCTGGCATGGTTTGGCGACCCCTGATCTAATGGGTGTTGTCAGAGATACTAAAAGTGACGCTTCTTATCAAGTACCTGGCACAGTGTCTGGTGCAGAATAAGCGTTCAATTAGTTTTGGCTGGTCTGTTCATCTTTGTTAAATTGAAGAGATTCCAATAAAATTTATTTTTAAAATACGCCTACTTTCTGGTATTTCTCAGACCTTCTCCGGATCTCAGGTTTTCTGCCAGCTGAAACAGTAGGTTCTAACCCCACAGAACGTGTGCAATCCCCAAGTACACGACGTCTTCACACATTCCGGGTTTTCTGTGGGGAGTGCCCGTCCCCTTTTTGGAGCCGTGAGAGCCCCAGCCCTGCTCTTCAAAATTCAGCCCCTTCCCTTTCTCCTCTTCGCCCTCATTTCTTTGTGTGCTGCCTCCCCCCCCCCCCCCCCCCCCGTCCTTTCCCCACCCCTCATCCTATCCTAACCACCCCTTTCTACTCCCATACCCTGGCCATGAAGCTGGCAGCATTTTTCCGGGAAGGATTTGTCCTTGTTCACCTCGGTAGCACCAGCACCCGAGTAGTGCCGGGCACACCATTAGCTGGCCAGGAAATGCTGGATGAGGGGCCTAATTCGACTGCCCTTCGGCTCTTTGCCTTAGGTGAGGTTGTTGGGCACAAGACGCCCCCGGCTCTTGGTGTTCTTGAAGTTAACAGACCAGGAGCAGGCCCGGACCGGACCCCTGAGAGTAGCTTCCAAGGTCCTTGGCAGGGTTAGGGAATACATACAACTGCCCATGGGCGGGGCGTCTAGAAAGCCCACCAATAGCCACAGCCCCAGAGTTAGCCTGCTCCTAATGAGAGTAACCCAGAAACGAGTTCACTGAGCTGCGCCCCCAAGCTGTTCCTGAATGCAGATGATCTGGGGAGGAATGTGTTTTTATATCCCCAAAAACATCAGACTCAGCCTTGCTGACAGAATTTGCTGGCGATGTGGATGTGGTAGAGGATTGGCATATGGTCAGGGGCTGAGAGTGAAGCACATAAAGAAAGAGGAGGAAGGATGGCAGAGAAGAGAAAGGGGATGGGGAACACCTCTAGGGTCCTCACTGCTACGATGCGAGGCAGGGAGGCTGTTGGTTAACGCCTGAGGCCCCCTTATGGCTAGGGATAGGGCTCCTGACCCCTAACAGGGAAAAGGCTTCGGAGAAAAAAGACTGCGGTCTCCATGTCCTCATGTGTAAAGCAGGATACTAACTGCACCCCAACATCGCTGTGAGGATGAAAAGAGATAGTACTGTCCACACACATACAAAGGGCTTACTTAGAACAGAGCCTTACATGGGGGTCACAATCTATTAATAGCACCAGCATCCATGATGTAAATACTAGTGACATTAACATCAATTGCTGCAAGCCCCCATTGTAAGCATGTCATAAACCAACAGCACACACAAAAAAATTGGTGAATGATTTCAAACACATGACCAGCCAACAGACTGTGTGGCCTGGGCAGAAAAAATACCCAGGTTCCTAGATGGCACGGTTTGGGGGGAACCAAGACCCAGATGGCCTGGGCCTTGCGATTTTGCTTTCCATTTTGCATTAGATCAGTGGTTCTTAACCTGGGTTCTATCGAACCCTAGGGGTTCGATGAGTCGGTCTCAGGGGTTCAGAGAAGCCTCTGCCGCGGAGGCCAGAATAAAGTAATACCGTAATTTGTTCTGAGTTCATGCACTTTGTTGGTTTTGTTCTTTGAGCAAGGTGATGTTCATGCACGGCTCATTTTGAGCTCCAGTAAAAAAACATATACCTATGTCTTGAATTTGGAAAAAAATATCATATTTTATTTATCACTAAAGAAGGGTTCGGTGAATGCGCATATGAAACTGGTGGGTTCGGTACCTCAAAAAAGGTTAAGAACCACTGCATTAGATGGTTTCAGAAGAAAACAGTACGGGACACTTACACGTAGAGGTACAGTATCACTGTATACATACAGTAGCTCTGATTTCTGACTCCAGACTACACTAAGATATAATTTTATATTACTACCTACTGCACATTCACACACATCTAAACATTGGGACCAGATATACATAAAACCCACCCACACCCGGGATATTTTCAACCCTATTTTTGTATCATTAAAGACACCAGCTCTGTTATAGTAATATGTTACAGTAATTAAATATATAGAAATATAGGAAAATATAGAAGATATGTAGAAATAAGTTATGATATAATATTAAAAGCCATTAAGGCAAGTGTATAAGGTTACATATACCCTCTGGGTAGGAGCTAACCTAGTGTGTAGGGATATGACGGACAAAACTATGCCCTCTGCGCAGGACCCAGTTAGTGTGTGTGTGAAATTATATAAGGTAAAAAGAGCTCCCTACGAGGAACTCCCTAAAAGTGGCTTGATCTGACAATTCTGTAGGTTTAACATAAAAAAAAAAAAAAAAAAAAAGTGCGCCCTGCCAGGAACTCCCAAAAAGTGGCTTGATGTGATAATACTTACTGTAGATTAACACCTGTTAGAAGGCGTATGCCCAGGGGCTCGCAGCTGCAGTTAGTCGTCCAGATTCCAACGCGAACGTGCAGTGTCTCCACTCCGCTCTGACCAAGGGACAGCTGGGAGGAGCATGCCCTCCGGGCCCCCTTAAGCAGTACCCAGGCACGCCATAGGATTTGTGAGTGATAAACTGCCTGTGTGATTCTTGCAACTAACTTGTGTGTCGGATCGGGTCTTCCCTCCAGTGGCAGTTGGTCTCGGTACCGATAAGAATTCCTCATAGCCGCCTCAAGAGTCGTCTCGAAGAGCCAGCCAGCCCTGCTGTTAAGCAGGTGTGTCCCACTGCGCGGGGAAGTTGAGTTGGGGACGCCTGAACGACTAGAGCTCCGGCTCGACTGGGACAGGCTCCCATTTTCTAAACTGATTTTACCGTCTGTTTGTGGGCTGCAAATGGCAACTGAAAGTCACTGCACTAGAGAAAATTAACGAAAACACAAGGAACCAAGAATGCTTTACACAGCCTGGCCAGATAACTTGCCAAATCTGTTTTAAATTTTTACTAATGAGCTTACCTTTGACCAGATAGCCTGTATTTCTTTACCTTGGTTTTTGAACGGCTGTTGATTAGATTTGATTTTGCAAGTCTTCCCGCACCTTTTCAAGTGAGCGAGTGGTGTGGTGACCCAAAACACCGTCCAACATGAACTGGGCCTCTAAGCCAGCCTGACTCCTGCCTCATCGCAGAAGAGGGTACAGAGTAACAGATAAAGCTCGAAACTATCTAGTGGCAGAACTTGGCAGCTCAGGACTGCAAACCTGAGGCTGCCCTGAGACTTAACAGTGAGGGTAACCTGACCTCGCCTCACTGTACTGGCTTAAACTTCCCACAGCCCAGTAGAACGACCACAAATGTGGGTAACACGACCCAAAGCAAACCGACATGGTGTTTAAAGATGGGGCACAACACCCTCTCAGCTATGAGCAAAAACCCACAGGCCGGGAAAACGTGGCGAAACCCCGTTCCAGAGCCTCAAGGGAGGCTGTTATACAGTTCTTGCCACAGAAGAACTTCTTAACTCACTGACTGCTACCCCCCCCCACCCCCTCGTCCCTGACCGCGCGCGCGGGGGGAGGGGGGGGGGAATAGTGGATTCCAAAAATAGTTTTGTTTGGTCCAAATGGCACAGTCCTGATTGGCTGAATCTGCACATTGATTGTTGTGCAGCGCCTGATTGGCCAATAATTATGCAAATGTCGCTATAAGCTGCACAGCTCAGTCCCCTTGGTCAGAATTCAAGACCAGCATGCTTATAAGAGTTGGCTCAGCGCTGCTCCCTGAAATGCGACATTGGTCCAAGGGCCCCCTTAGGAGGGATGTTGTGGAGGAGAAAAGAATGCATGCAGAGCCAGCATGGAGGAAAAGACAACAGAGCTGCCGCAGCAGCACTTTATTGTTCAAGGTCAGTTTTTCTAACAGTGCAGGGGGGTTCCCAGCAGGCACCTCCCCAGCACCTGCTGAATCAGCTATAGATAAGGCAGCAGGTTATATACCTGTGGGGGTCAGCCGTGTAAGCACCCCCCCACCCGTCCTTCTGGGATCACGTCCTCCAGCATAGCTACTGCACAGACGCCACTAGCTCTAGCTTGCACTGGGACCTCACACTCCACCCACTCCACACCCCCACACCCCCACCCCCACCTCCGAGGCCTGAGTGCCAGACCTTCTCCCACAGGGCACTCCATTGGGTACAGAAGAAGCCACAACAGCAAAATAGGGAACAACAGACGACCACTAGTCCCCCTGCTACACCTGCTAAAAAAAAGCAAGGCCCATCTCCAGGACATTCCCAGGCTCTCCCACCAGTGGGAAGGTCTTCTGATAGGGCCTGGATGGCTGACACTTCAGCATCTATCTCCTGCAAAGCCTCAGATCTGTTGCCGATTGTTGGGGATATATACACTGCAGCCTATATGTGCAAGGGTAAAAGTACTGCCCTGCACTGCAGTAAGCAAGTCGAAGGCCACGTGGTTCTGTAAGACTACCTTTGACATCTGGGTAGTCTCAAGGAGAAGACACAGGGAGTGGCGAGTGACATTCAAGGCTTGGGCTACGTGATAGGCCAACACCTCAACCTGAAATTCCACATCAATAGTGCCACCCACCGCCCACCCCCAACTCCTACCCCCCCCCCCATACAAAGAGAGCCACAGGGTAAAACCACCAGGCAGCTCTCTTCTCCCCATGCCAGGAGTGATACACTGGGTCCCAATTCTGGGGCTTCTGCGGCAATGTCGGTACCATCTTGCCATAGATAAACGGACGACCCCAAGTACAACCGCCAGTCTAAGCCGGCAGGTAGGGCCAGCCATACCTGCCACACCCCTTTTCCCCACAGAGGGTGGTGGCCAATAAGCCAATCCTAAGCGGCCCAACAGGGCAAACTCAGGCCACAGTACACAGCCCAGCTGTCTGTGCAGATGTGCACACATTCAGTTTTTCTCACCAGGACCAGCCAGACTGCTTGTAGCTCAGCCCCCTGACTGGACTGTCCTGCGACTGTCTCAAACCAAACGGTCACCATCAGTGGCAGCAAGGCAACAGCCCTCCCCGTGGGCAGCTGCCCTCTGGAGGTGTCATCCCTGTACCACGCTTTCTGGCCTTCCTGGCAGGGGAGGTGGTTTCCCCTCTTGGTTTTGGACTCTCCTGCACTTCACCTAGGGCCGGTTCTATTCCCCGTTTCTCTGTTACAAACTGTATCAGTCCCAGTAAGGAGTGCAGCTCCTGCGTCAGGGGGCTAGACGAGAACCAGGCCCATTGCTCAAGATACGCACCCCACTTGGTCAAGGTGGGAGTCTGCGCTACCCCACTTCGAGGGCGTGTAGCCCAAGCACAGAGCCAGCCTTTGACCGGACCTGTGGCCTGCACTGTGACCTGGCTGCCAACTGCTTCTCTTTTTCTGGTAAAATAAAATTTTTTCTTAATCTAGTGAGAGGATGGGAGGCAGAGACAGACTCCCACATGCGCCCAACCGGGATCCACCCGGCAAGCCCACCAGGGGGCGATGCTCTGCCCATCTGGGGCCCTTGCTCTGTTGCAACCCGAGCCACATTTCAGCACCTGAGGCGGAGGCCACTGAGCCATCCTCAGCACCTGGGGCCAACTCACTCTAATTGAGCCATGGCTGTAGGAGGGGAGGAGAAGAGAGAGAGAAGCGAGAGGGGGAGGAGCGGAGAAGCAGATGGGCGCTTCTCCTGTGTGCCCTGACTAGGAACCGAACCCAAGACATCCACATGCTGGGCTGATGCTCTACCACTGAGCCAGCTGCTTCTCAAAGAGGGAATACCCTACGGTGGCTCCCCTCCACACCTGGGACCAAAAGCCAATGGGTGTCTTCCGACTACCCTGCTTTTGCCAAAGACCCCAGCCAAACCCTGTCTCCTCTACTTAGACCGTCAGGAGGAACGGCAGGGCCTCGTCTACTACCCGGAACATCTGCGCTTGTGCCACCATCCGCTTGATGGCACTGAAGGCATGCTCTGCCTCGGGGGTCCAGTCCCAGGTCTCACCTTTCTGGATCAATCAGTACAACGGTTTGGCCAACAAGGCCAAGTGAGGTATGAAGTTTTGCCAGAACCCTAACAGACCTACATACGTCTGCAACTGTTTCACAGTTTCCAGTCAGGGGTACGCTTGAATTTTGTCAATCACCGCCTCAGGCATAACCTTTGTCTTACCCGACCAGACAACACCAAAAACTTGACAGAGTAACCAGGTCCCTGGACTTTGTCCTCGTTGACGGCCCACCCCTAGCCCGTGAGGGCCTCTCAAAGGCCATGGGCTGCCACTTCAAGATCTGAAAGAGAATCAGAGGTTAGCATCATGCCATCAATGTAATGGAACAATCGCACTGTCTCAGGGTGGTTCCACGTGGCCAAACCTTGGGCCACCAGGCCATGACACAGAGTAGGGCTATGCCAATATCCCTGTGGCAGTACTTGAAATGTACATTGCCAGCCTTCCCACATGAAGGCAAACTGCTCTTGACTAGCAGCATCAATGTCAATAGAAAAGAAAGCATTGGCCAAGTCCACTACATAGCGGTATCGGCCCAGTTCCACTGACAGCCGATCCATCAGCTCAGTAATGTCTGAGACAGCAGCGTGCAGAGGCAGGGTGACCTTGTTCAGCTCTCGGTAGTCCACCGTCATACGCCAGGAACTGCCAGGCTTCCGGACAGGCCACACAGGGGAGTTGCATGGGTTGTGTGTCAGACAAACGACCCCCAGTTTCTTCCTCCAGCTTTAAAATGGCCCGGGCAATTTCCTCAGGTCCCCCGGGGGCAGGCGGTACTCTTCCACCAACACAACTCCTGTCACCTGAGGGAGGCATAAGGAGCCCACAATGAGGTTCCTCAGGTTTCGGTCGTGCCTTGACCAGTCAGCTCCCAGTTTGTGACTGGAGCAGGGCATGTAGTTCTTTTTTTTTTTCTCCCCCCAAGGGACAGAGAGAGATTCAGAGAGAGGGATAGATAGGGACAGACAGACAGACAGACAGGAACAGAGTGAGATGAGAAGCATCAATCATTAGTTTTTCGTTGCCGTTGCAACACCTAATTGTTCATTGATTGCTTTCTCACATGTGCCTTGACCACGGGCCTTCAGCAGACTGAGCAACCCCTTGCTGGAGCCAGCGACCGTGGGTCCAAGCTGGCGAGCTTTTGCTCAAGCCAGATGGGCCGGCGCTCAAGCTGGGGAGCTCAGGGACTCGAACCTGGGTCTTCCGCATCCCAGTCCGACGCTCTATCCACTGCGCCACCGCCTGGTCAGGCATCTAGTTCTTTTTCAATGTCAGCTTACAAGGGTTGGTGGAGTCTGTGCTGTCTACGAGGGTGTTTCCATAGGGGCCGCAGGCTTCTGCGGCCGTGGTGAATCCAGGCGGGTATGCCTTCTACCTCGACAGCCGTAGACATGGTCAGGATTACTGTGTAGGGTCCTTTCCACTTGGACCAGAGGGGAGCTGGATTCCAATCCTTGACCCACACTTGGTCTCCTGGGGAAAAAGGATGGGCGGGGGCAAACAGACTTATCAGAGCCCTTTCTAACATCCAGTTGGAAATGGTAGTGGCCACTCTGCCTAGACAGAGAGCATTTAACTGCCAGTGTAGCTCTGTCTCTCCTAGCTCCTGGGGAGTCCCTGGCAAGCTACCTAATATCGCGGCGGGAGGCCTACTGTATAATACCTCATAAGGCAAGTATCCAGTGTTTTTGGATGGGACACACCAGATTTTAGTATTAAAGGCAAGGCTTGCACCCAGGAACTCTCTGACCTGTCTCCTAGTGGTGGGGACTGGGACGTTTTGAATAACTTGCTCCCATTCCACCCCTAGCCTCCTCTCCCCCTGCTGTAGAACAAATCCCAAGAACTTTACTTACCTCTGACAGATCTGGTCCTTTTTATCGGAGGCCTTATATCCATTTTTTTTCAGATGACGTCAGAACTCGTCAGTTCCTCAGGCGCACCCTTGAAGAGTCTCCTGGCCCGGCAATGAGTCATCTACATATTGAAGGAGGATGCATCCAACGCCCTGTGCTGGAAACAGCTGGAGGCTGTGAGAGCAAGGGCCTCCCCAAAGATGGTGGAAGTCGGGTCCAGGTGTGCTGCAGCTTTGCTCCTGTAGACGAGTCTTCCCACTGGAAGGCAAACAGCTCACGGCTCTCAGGAGCCAATCTTACACTGAAGGAGGCATCTTTTAAGTCCAAGCAAGTGAACCAGAAAGCTCAAGCAGGGAGGAGGCTTAGGAAGGGGCTAGGTGGCTTTGGTACTGTCAGGTGCAAGGGCACTGCTGCCCGGTTTACTGCTCTCAGACCTTGTACCAGTCAGTACTCTTTGGTGCCCGGTTTCCCGACAGTGAGCAGGGGAGGGTTCCAGGGCGACTGGCACAGGATGATAATGCCGTGATCCTTGAGCCTCTGCCAGTGGACCTGGATTCCTTCCAAGGCCTCTCGAGGAACCCAGTACTGCCTCTGGCTGACAGGCAGGGCCCCAGGCTTTAGCTCTATTACAGTGGTTCTTAACCTGGGTTCTATCGAACCCTAGGGGTTCGATGAGTCGGTCTCAGGGGTTCGGAGAAGCCTCTGCCGCAAAGGCCAGAATAAAGTAATACCGTAATTTGTTGTGAGTTCATGCACTTTGTTGGTTTTGTTCTTTGAGCAAGGTGATGTTCATGCACGACTCATTTTGTGCACCAGTAAAAAACACATATACCTATGTCTTGAATTTGGAAAAAAAAATCATATTTTATTTATCACTAAAGAAGGGTTCGGTGAATGCGCATATGAAACTGGTGGGTTCGGTACCTCAAAAAAGGTTAAGAACCACTGCTCTATTAGCACCACCGGCACTTGGTTAATCGCCAGCCCGGGAGGATTGTCTTCCGCCCAGACTCCGGGCCATTTCTGCATCAGCTTCCCTCTGGGTGTCCTTCCAGGTTCGGTGGCAAAAACCCTCCATTCCTCCTCTCTGGAAACGGTTAGGGTTAGAACAAGCCTAGGCTTTGGAACCTGCAAGTCTAGCTGGCCGTTGTCAGCAGAACATACAGTAGCCCTTAATTTGCTCAGCAGATCGCATCCCAGCAGAGACAGTGGGCAGTCAGGCAATATACAGGAACTGGTACGTTACTTCATGACCTCCTAGGACAGTGATGGGCAACCTTTTGACCGTGGTGTGTCAAAATTCGCCAAAAAAACTAGCATAACTCGGGTGGTGTGTCACTTCGAGAAAAACGGCCTAACCGCAAGTCCCAGAACTAGGCACCCTGTGCCGGAGTTCTGTTGTTTTGGCCTACAGACCTCCGGCACAGAGTGTCTGCACTACAGCAAATGTTTTATCTTCGGCTACTGCACCTGGCCCTGCAGGAGCCGAGGATGAAACGTCCTTCTCGGCATGCGGCCCCATACTTCTCTGGTATGCAGCAGCGTGTCATCCAAAATGGCTACGCGTATCAGTGCTGACACGCGTGTCATAGGTTCGCCATCACGGTCCTAGGATGCACTTGCAGGGCAGGCAGAACGCCTGTTTGGCCTGTGCTCCGGTGGCCCCTATGATGTCCACTCTACGGGAGGGTAACGGCGCCACCCGCCGAGTCACCACCGAGTGAGTACTCAGCCCCTGTACCGATTAGGAAGTCTATCTGTTGGCCCCCTGCCGTCACACGGACCATGGACCAATGGGGGCTCCTGAGTCAACCAGGGAATCTCCAGCTACGCTGAACAGCGTGCCTTTCTTCTTGGGGGCGGCAGGCAAGGTAGCCTCCATCTGGTTCCGTTTGGGACACTCATTCTTCCATTGACCGGTTTCCCGACAGATAGCACACTGATCCCGTCGCAAGGTGGGCCCCGCCATTTCTTCCCCTGCCTGCCTTCCTCCCGTGTTGGAACAGGGTGGGATTCCCTTTACCCTTCTGGCAGAGGGCAGCACCTATGATGTCCGCCGCTCTTTTCATTCGGCGGCCCTCCTCCCTTCTGCTTTCAACCTCCCTGTTAACGTAAACCTCATTGGCCACTGCTAGAAGCTGGGTACAGCTTAAGGGGGCCCAGTCGGCGTGCTCCTCTCGCTGCCTTTGGTCAGAGCTCAGAGCAGCGTGGAGACAGCCCACATCAACGTTGGAGTCTGGGTGACTACTGCACCAAGGGGGCCCTCAGCTTTAGTACCTTTTCTGGCCAACGCCTTCTAACAGGTGTCAATCTACAGGATTGTCACCTCAAACCACCTTTTTGGGAGAATCCCCTCTACGTCAATCTACTGAAATGCTTACATGAAACCACTTTTTAAGATGTTCTTATTTACGTCAGTTTACAAAGCTAACGTAATTAACACCAAGCTACTTCTTATCTAGGTATAACTTCACACACATACTAACTGGGCCCTGCTTGTAAGTCAGAGTCTGTTTATCACATTACAGAGTTATGGCACTAAGCCACTATGCTAATTCCTATCCAAATGGCATACCTTTAATAATTATTTTTAATATCCTTTTAATTACTTTTACATATCTTCCATATTTTTTATATTTCTATATATTTAATTACTATAGCCTTATATTACTACAACAGACCTTCTCCTGGCAACTGGGCCTGCGCAGACTCCTGGGGGTTCTGATGTTTCTCAGGGGCATTTTCCTCTGCCACTTAGTTGCCCCCTGGGTTACTCGAAGCCTCTCCTCTGTGCTGAACAGAGCCAGGAGTAATTGTTGGCAGTCCGCCCACCTAGGATTGTGCGTTTGGAATATGGATTTCATGAGATCTATCAAGGCCCGAGGCTTTTCTGTATAAGAAGAAATATGGAGCTTCCAACTGAAGAGATCCGTGGTGGTCAGAGGTTGGCACACCAGTGCCTGCCATTCCACCAAGTGCCCCTCTTTCTGTCTATTGCTGTGTTTCTTACTTCTCTCAGAAATATCTGCACACCAAACACCGCCTTCGAGCACAACCTCCCAGCCAAGGAAGGTGAGCTTGGGCCTGGCTCTGGCGGGGCAGTGGGGGCTGTGTCCAGCTCAGGCAAGCCCATGCTGGAGCTCGATGGGCCTGGCGACAAAGGGCCCGAGTCTGTGGCAGTCTGTAGGTTTGGACGACGGGCCTGGTATGGAAGGGTAAAGCCTTGCCGGACGTCAGGTGGGCAAGGTTTCCGCTACTTCTTCTGGTTCACTAGAGACTGAGATTTCTGGTGCCTGCGGAAGCAACTGCTTCTCGGGTTGGGTGGAACACTTCCCTCTCTTTGCTGCTAATACAGTGGATGTCTGACCTCAGAGTCAAGTGGGAGGGTGCAAAACTAGTGTAAGCCAAGTGTCTATGTAGGGAAACTGGTCAGAGTGGCCTAGACCTCCAGCGACCACCTGCCACACTTCCTGCCTTATCCAAGCTCCCTCCCGCTGGCCACTCGACCCTGAAAGTGGGCCTTTCCAGTTAACACAAGGTTCTCAATTTCCCTAAGGACATGGTGACTCCCTAATCTCTCAAGAACCCTTTCTTAAAGTTCTTGATCATGGTGGCCAGGGGAGTGGTGTTTCCCTGTGAACCTCCCATACCTCCCACGACAGACAACGTTCACACCCACACCGCAGGAAGGGATGAGGGTAATGGGGAGGAGGGAGCGCGCGCAGGGGTAACTCGCTTCCTCCCTGTGGAGGGAGTCGGAACCCCCTCTGATCTCTGTCTCATTCACTCCACATTCGCTCTTTCACACAGCCCCTGCCTCCGGGATGGGACGCGGCCGCGCCGGCCTCGCGGACTCCGCACCCAGGCAGCGTGGTGAGCCGGTGGCGAGCGCACAACCCCCGCCCGCAAGCCCACCCCGCTGGTGGGGCAGCTCTCCGCCTCTCGCTCCCCGCCCCCCTTCCCCACGCTTTCCTCCCTTCCCTGCCCCTAGGAAGTCCGCCCCAGCCGGGGAAACCGCGGCTCGGTGGGTCCCCGAGAACTCTTTGCCGGCTTCCCTAGGACGACCCCCAAGCCGGCAGCTCTGCCCCCACCCTTCCACTGCTGTGGGCTCCCGGAGTCGGGAGACGGCGCTCCCCACCTCCGTCCGAGAACTGTATCTCTCCTAGCGCCCCTGGGCCCTCCGGGCTGGACTCCAGCCACCGCCCGGCCGGGAGGCCCCAGGCCCGCGCCCCAAACCCTAACTTATCCTGTGGAGGGGTGATCGGCCTTCCCTTCTGCCCAAATGGGGCAGGACCTTTTAGCGAGCTACCCTTACCCGGTTTGCCCTACCGTCACTCGTGCTCACACACACCCCCTCCCCCGTCCTCCCGTTCCTCTGTTGTCTGATCCTCGCTGGGCCCGCCGCCTTCCGACCTGAGGAGGCGTCCACACCAAAAAATCCCCCGCGCGGGCTCAGCGGGCTGCCTCTGCAGGGCGGTTCGGAGGCTGGTCCCCCAAGCGCGGGCGTCCTTCTTCCACGCTTTCCTGCTAACGCACCAAAAACTTTGTTGCAGGGACAAAGGAAGCAACTGCCGGATGACAAAGGCACTCAGCGTGCTGGAAAAAGAGGGCTTACTAGCCGGCAAACCAGCGTGTCCTAATAGGCACCAAGGCACTAGCTCCCTGAAGTTGGCTCGAGTCTTATCCGTACAGCCGTCCCTGGGAAGGTGCGGGATCCCTATCTGCAGACTTACCTGTACTTACTCCCTGTGGGGGTGGGGGCGAGGCGTGAAGCGGAGGTTCTGACCGTTTGTCCTTCACTATTCCCAGATCCCCTTTTCCTTGCCTGCTTTGCAAGTTGCTTCAGGGAGCTGATAAAGGCCGAATCTGTCCTTGGGCCCTTCCACCCTCAACGGCTCGCCTGCCGCAAAATTGCAAGAGATAGCCACGCCACCCGGGCCACCGCTTCTCGGTGGGCTGCTGGCACATTTGGCTCCGATCGTTACAGAGCTCTCCGGATTTCCTCCAGCCCAAGACGGATCATGTCCCAGTCCTCCGGCGGCGTCCAGTGCATTAGGTGCGCCGCTACCGGCTGCCACACGAGGTCGAGGGCGGAGGTCACATCTCCGCCTGCTCCACCTGAGGCTGCTTCTCCGCAGAGGCGGGGTTCCCCCCCAGCACCGCTCACCTCCTGCTGCCTGCCTACGCTGCTCGCTAGGCCACTTGTCCGAGCTCAGGGGCTCCTGGGGAGGAGGGGTGATGCCGAGGGAAAAAGAATGCACACGGAGCCGACAAGGGGGGTGGGGGTGGAGGAAAGGCCACGAAGAATAAAGCCGCAGCAACCCTTTATTGTTCAAAGCCTGTTTTTATACAGTGCAGGCGTTTTCACACTGGCGCCTCCCGCCACCTGCTGAATCAGCAGATTATATAACGGATCAACGGCGCATGCGCCCCCCGGGGTCACCTCCTTTGGTATATAGCTACTGCGCAGGAGCCACGAGCCCTACCTTCCACCGGACCTCACGGGAGTAGAGGCAGGATGCTTATCACCAGCAGCTTTCGGCAAAAGTGGGTTTGGGGGTTGTCAACCAGCCCCCGCCCCGCTAACCCCAACCCCACGAAAACCAGAGCGTGCGCCCCCCCCCCGCGCGCGCGCGCGCGCGAACACACACACACAGCATGCCCAGCTCCTCCAACGACCATGTGGACAGCCCTAAAAAGGGCTTTTAGGATTGCCTCAGTATTGAGGCTCGCGACGGCGGCGGCGGCGGCGGCGGTCTAGCCGCGGAAACCGTACAGGGTGCGCCCCTGCCGTTTCAGGGCGTACACCGCGCCCATGGCGGTGGCCGTCTTGTGCTTGGCGTGCTCAGTGTAGGTGACTGCGTCGCGGATGACGTTCTCCAGGAATACCTTCAACAAACCACGGGTCTCCTCGTAAATGAGGCCAGAGATGCGTTTAACTCTGCCCCGCGGAGCAAGTCGCCGAATGGCGGGCTTGGTGATGCCCTGGATGTTATCTCTTAGGACTTTGCAGTGGTGCTTGGCGATACCTTTGCCCAAGCCTTTCCCGCCCAGACCTCTCCCGGACACAATTAGCAGAAAGCCGCACACAGACCGCTTGGCGCCCGGGGCGTCTTTGCCCCTGATATACCAGAGCCCGGGACCGGATTGGGAACTGCAACGCGCCCGGGCCAGCGGCGGTCGAATTTGTCTCCGCCCCTCCGCAGGTTTTCGCTTCTTTTCCCCGCGCGTCTTACCCCTTTTTCTCCTCGAGTCTCGGCGCCCGTTAGTGGACTCTACCTGCCAGTGTCCCAGGAGAATTCAGATCCCGAACCCAGGCTTCCGGATTCCGCGATTGTTTTCCTCCCCTTCTTGCCATCTGTGCGCTGCCCGGAGGAGACTGAAGTGAAGAGGAAAGGTTGTCTGGGGGGAGAAGACCAGCAGAAGGGCTAATGGAGTAGAGTACGGAGCCGGAAAGGAGACGTGTGCGCTAGCACCGGGTCTGATCCCAACAAGAACGTTCCAGGCTTCAAACTGTGGTTACAGAAACGGGGAAGAATGGGTTTAATCTAAGGCGACCAGACGTCTCGCCTTTGGCGAGACAGTCCTGATTTTTAACAATTTGCCCCGAGTCCCACAGCGTTTTTAAAAAGTCCCGAATTTTGGATTGAATGCACTAGAAGCTAAGGAACAGTGGGAAAACGGGAAGGGAATATATGGTTTTCGGAGGGAGACCCCGCCTCTACCTGGAAGCTCCTTATAGACCAAAGTTTTCATCAAGAACACCCCCCCCCCCTCCCGACAATGGTGTCCTGCTTTACCAATTTTAAAATCTGGTCACCTTTGTTTAATCGTTAGACTCAGGAACAAGGCGATCTCCAGAGTAGCACTTGGAAGATGGGGGAAGGAAAGAGGGGGCAGATGATGTTGCTCTAATGCCCCAGTCTAGTTCTTATTTGGTGGTATGAGGCCTGGAATTTTACCTCTTAGGATAAATGAGATTCTAGGAGAATTGGTTTCACTACATTGGCAAACCTCTTGGTGAACAGTGAATCCAATGCACTGTTATCCAAATCTCTGCTGAAAGAAGACAGTGGCGTTCTGTTACTCTGCTTCTAGATTCTCTAAAATTGAGTCTTGATTCAGCCAGGTTTCAGTGCACAAATTGTGTCCCTATTAGGGCCTCAGATAGAGCTCCAGTGTTTGCTGAATTGGGTTTTTTGAGAGGACATCTGAGGCATTGTTGGGCAGATAAAATATATTATGCTCACTTTGTTAAAGATGGCGCTGCCCACATGGAAGTTTGTTGATATTAATGTGTGTTCTGGAACAGGCTGTGGGCAGGCCAGGTCGTTGTAGCCTAAGGTTTAGTTTTAAGAGTAAGCTCTTCTCCACACCCTTGACTGATTGGATGATGTAGGGTGGTGCACTCTCCTGAGGAACCCCATTATACAGAGACTTCTTTGTTTGTATAATTGGATTAAAGGTTTTGATTCTGGTATAAAGTGGGAGAGACCAGTAGCTTGATCTCTCTCTCTTGGTTCTTGGTTCCTGAGGTATTAGAGAGGAGAGCAGATTAAGGCCATGTGGAGGAGAAGTAGCCAAGATGGCAGAGTGCTGAGGAAGAAGCCAGTTTGTTAAGAGTTTGTGCAGGAGGAGATGGGAAACAGAAGTGAATAAGTCTGGTGAGCTAGAAACCTTTGATTCTAGGAAACTCGGATAAGTCAGTAGCTTTGTGAGCACTGAATGTGTGGGTTTTGGAGCCCAGTGTGTGTTTTTGCTTGCCCGCTGGGTGCAAGCTAGAATTAAAGCTGATGGCTCATAGTTCTTGGCTCCGTTGTTTCATTACCGACTGTTTGAATCCAATGCGAACCTGCACGGGTCAGGCGGCTGTGATCCTGGCCGCGACTACTGGCTTTACAGGCATATTGAGAGTCATTACCAGAAACACCACTGTGAAATTTGCTGCAGGGGAACCTGTGATATGTTTCTTCCTCAGAAAGAATTGGTTTTCCTGAGAAACATTTGTTTCTAAAAATCTTATGTTTAGCCCTGGCTGGTTGGCTCCGTGGTAAAGTGTTGGTTCACATGTGGAAGTCCCAGGTTAGATCCCCAGCCAGGGCACACAGAAGTGCGCATCTGCTTCTCCACCCTTCACCCTTTCCTTTCTCTCTGTTTCTCTTCTCCCCTCCTGCAGCCAAGTCTCCATTGCAGCAAAGTTGGCCCCAGCGCTGAGGACAGCTCCATGGCCTCAGCCTCAGGTGCTGGAATGGCTGCGGTTGCAGCGGAGCAATGTCCCAGATGGGCCGAGCATCGCCCCCTGGTGGGTATGACATGTGGATTCTGGTCAGGCACATGCCCGAGTCTGTCTGACTGCCTCCCTGCTTTTATCTTTGGGAAAAGAATAAAAAACATAAATAAATAATAAAAAAACCATTATGTACCTTTTTATCTCCTTTGGTTCTGTTAGGTTAGGTAGTTAGTTAGACATGAGTGGGGTCAGACAAAGGAGGGGGATGAATTGTCTCCATGCATTCCAGGTATGCAGGATCTACCTAACCATACCCTGACTGATGGTCTCCAGTTCCTTGATATGGTATCAGCCACAGAGCAATGACAAGAAGACAGATAATCAAGAAGAAGCTAGAAAGAAGGAGAAGGGAGAAAAGAAAACAGGAATGGGGAATTATAAGAAGTAAAGCCCATAAATACCTAAATTCTGTAACTAATTGGAGCACTCATTCTCATGAATGAGTTACCCGCTCAGGCCTTCCTGAGTGTATTTCTACATGGCCAATAATAAACCCTTTCTTTCTTTTCTTGCTATATTTTTTTTTAATTTTTTTTTTATTTTATTCATTTTAGAGAGGAGACACACAGAGAGAGAGAGAGAGAGAGAAAGAGAGAAAGGGGGGAGGAACTGGAAGCATCAACTCCCATATGTGCCTTGACCAGACCAGTGCAGGGTTTTGAACTGGCAACCTCAGTGTTCTCAGGTCGACACTTTATCCACTGTGCCACCACAGGTCAGGCTCTTTTCTTGCTATATTTTGTCTCTTGATTGAATTCTCTCTCTCAAGAAAGACAAGAATCAAGGTTTCCTCACTTCACCTGTAACAGTTCTACCTTCTGTGTGCTAATGAGTTCCAAATCTATATCTTTATTTAGATTTCTAGGCTTCAGGCATGTAGACCCACCCACCTGTTATTCTTTAGCTACTTTAAGCTTGAAGGAGGAGAATCCAGAAGAATGCAGAGGAGAGGGCAGCCTGCAATGTCTGGGGTGTTACCCTCCAGTCTGTGACCTCAGTGTTCTTGACTGAGGAAACAAGGCCAGACAGAAATGTTTAAAAAATAACCAATGGGTGTGGACCTTGCTGGTTATCAGTTTCTTGAAATGAACTGCAGCTCCAGTAAGTAGAATGAATGATAGGATTATCAAGGACAGACCCTCTGGCCTCCTCTCCCCTTCCCCTCCCTAAGACATGAAAGTCACATAGGCTTGCAAACAAAGAAGTAATAGAAATCAGGCATTTGTCACGTGAAAGCTAAAGCTGTAAAGGTACAGTGGTACCTTGAGATACGAGTTTAATTCGTTCTGTAACCAAGCTTGTAAGTCAGTCAACTCGTAAATCAAACAAATTTCTCCCATTTAAAATAACTGAAATAGATTTAATCCGTTCCAGCCCTGTAAAACATCCCCAAACTATCCTAAATTATGAAAAAGACATGTTTTTA
This sequence comes from Rhynchonycteris naso, assembly GCA_037038555.1. Taxonomy (NCBI): domain Eukaryota; kingdom Metazoa; phylum Chordata; class Mammalia; order Chiroptera; family Emballonuridae; genus Rhynchonycteris; species Rhynchonycteris naso. Next base: position 128,011,798 of record CM072998.1, read on the forward strand.
ATTAAGAAGCACACATATATACTTTACTGATGAATAACAAAATATATGAAATAAAAAAAAGTGTTATTTAGTACTGTATTCTTACCTTGGAGACAGATGAGTGCGGCTAATGGAGGTGAATGATGGAGGAGGAGGGAGGGAGGAAAGGATGCAGACACTGTAGACAAACTAAAACTGCACTTTCTTAACACTAAATGTAAACTAAAACTGCACTTTCTTTACTTAAAATATAACCACAAAAACTTAATTGTAAAAAAATGCACTTTCTTAACTTTAAACTTAACCTAAGTTTAATATTATGTATTTTTTATTTAATCATCACCTGTTTTTACCTTTTTGGCTGCACTTCCGGCACTTTCGCTTGCAGGACTTTTGAATAAAAATCTATCCAAAGAGGCCTGACCTGTGGTGGCGCAGTGGATAAAGCGTCGACCTGGGAACACTGAGGTCGTCAGTTCAAAACCCTGCACTGGTCTGGTCAAGGCACATATGGGAGTTGATGCTTCCAGCTCCTCCCCCCTTTCTCTTTCTGTCACTCTGTGTCTCCTCTCTAAAAATGAATAAAATAAAAAGAAATAAAAAAAAATCTATCCAAAAAGGTTTGCTTTTGCCTGCCTTTTAAAATGTTACGGAAATGTGACAAAAAAAGTGTCATTAAAAAGTGCTGAAGCATACCAGTTGAAACATTTTCTGGGTGTTTTCTTTCAATGAGACTTGAAAGCTTCTCCCACATTGCCAGCATGTCTTTAATTTCACTTGTAGAAATCACTTCCTCCAATTCTACATCCTCCTCTCTATTAATCTCTTGCAGAAGCTCTGAATGTTGCATCATCTGTAGCTTCTTCAACTCCTCAGTTGAGAGTTCCTCCTTATGTTCTTCTATGAGCTTGTTTATATCACCCTCATCTACCTCCAGACCCATTGACTTTCCGAGAGACACAATCTCTTCCAACACTTCTACCTTGGTCTCGGTTTTGGTTTGAATCCTTCGAAGTCCCTGTCTGCAACAACATCAGGCCATAACTTTTTCTTCTTGTAACCTCTTGCCATGCCGTCAATAATGCGTAAACATATCACAATGTTGTAGTGATCTTTCCAAAACTCTCAAAGGGTTAGAACTGTATTCTCAGTCACCTCAAAGCAGCAGCAGAACAAGTGCTTTGTGTAAAGCTTTTTAAAGCTGGAAATAATGTGCTGATCCATAGGTTGCAAGATTGAAGTCATGTTGGGTGGGAGGTAGAGGACTTTCACAAATTTGAACTCATCGAGATTGTCATCTTTAAGACCAGGTGGGTGGGCTGGAGCATTTTCAAGGATCAGTAATGCTTTCACTGGGAGTTTATTTTCTTGAAGATATTTCTTCACTGCACGACCAAAGACGAGATTTACCCATTCAGTATAAAACTGCCGCATAATCCATGCCCTAGCATTGGCGCGCCACATAACCTGCAGTTTTTCTTTAAGAATCTTGTGAGTCTTAAAGGCTTGAGGATATTCGGAATGATACACTAGCAGTGGCTTTACTTTACAGTCACTGCTAGCATTTGCACACAATGCAAGGGTCAGATAGATGGTCCTTCATGGGTTTATGGCCTGGCAGCTTCTTCTCTGTGGTGATGAAAGTCCTCCGAGGCATTTATTTCCAAAACAATCCTGTTTCCTCACAGTTGAACACTTGGGGGATGTAGCCTTCCTTTGCGATAAGCGCAGCAAAACCTGCGATGTACTCTTCAGCTGCCTTAACGTCAGCACTCACAGCTTCACCATGCCTCACACTGAGTGGATGCCAGATCTCTTCTTGAAATTTTCAAACCAGCTGTGACTTGCCTTAAATGTATCTTCTGCTGCCTCTTTTGAGGTTGATGGTTTTTTCTCCTTCAAGTCGCTGTAAATAATACGTGCCTTTTCGCATATTACACTCTCCGTCACTGTATCTCCTGCCAGCTCTTTCCCTTTCACCCACACCAGCAGAAGCTTCTCCATTTCTTCATGGATATTTGTCCTTAATTGGGACAGAATTGTAGTTCCTTTTGCTGAATTTGAGCTTTTGATGGCATCCTTTTGTTTAAGAATGGTACAAATTGTAGATGTATTGTGTACAGCCTTGCCAGTTCAATCACTCATACACCACGCTCATGTTTTTCTATTATTTCTTGCTTTACTTCTATTGACATCATTCTCTTCTTCTTCTCACCACTCTCCTTTACACTCACTTTCTTTGGCCCCATGATAGCACACAGAAAAAGTTAGTAAAAATGCAAAACTGATGCAAGAATGAGTACAGCACATGAGATTCGACTTGATTCTATGGGTTACACCTGAGAAAGAAGAAGATGCTGGTGTTGTGTTGCTGATACTGGACCCATGTGCCAATGTGCCAACTAGCGGCAGCTTCCCAAATCACATTTCATACCTCAGAATTTTGCTCGGATCTCGAACAAAAATATGGATCAAGTCGCAGCTCGTATCTTAAAAAAGATTGTCTGCTTGTATCTCAAGGTACCACTGTATATAAGATGTAAGAAATCTAACTTTAGGGAACACGTGTTTTGTTACCTGTTGGGGTCATGATGCTCCACCGGCTGAATAAATCCTACTTCCTTCATCAAGTTGTTTGATCGTTTTTGTCCAACTTTGATTCCTGCAGTAAGCTAAAACTCAAAATACCCAAAACTCAAAATATTTAAACTGAAAATCTCTAAGGTGTGGCTCTCATGGGGGCTAACAGAATTCATTCCCCAAACTCCAACCCCTTTGTCTGTTCACAGAATCATGTCACCATGCACCACAGATCTAAAATAGCACCATGGAATCAGAGATTTCGGTGGTTGTAAAGCCAGTAGCCACGGCCACCATCACAGCCACCTGGCCCATGCAGGTTCACATTTGATTTGGACAGATGGTAATAAAACAATGGAGCCAAGAACTGGTGGGCTTTTAATCCTAGCTCACACCTTTAATCCTAGCTCACACCCAGTGGGTGAGAAATACACACAGTGGGAAATAATTCCTTTTCCATTCAGGGCTCCCAAAGCCACTGACATATCCGAGTATTCCTAGAATCTAAGGTTTGTACCTCAGCAGCCTTATTCACTCTGTTCCCCATCTCCTCTCTGCACAAACTGGCTTCTTTTTTTTTTTTTTTAACATTTGCTCGGTCCTCTCCCATTCTTTTTTTTAAAATTTATTTTATTTTTATTTTATTCATTTTAGAGAGGAGACACAGAGTGAGAGAGAGAGAGAGAAAGAGAGAAAGGGGGGAGGAGCTGGAAGCATCAACTCCCATATGTGCCTTGACCGGACCAGTGCAGGGTTTTGAACTGGCGACCTCAGTGTTCCCAGGTCGACGCTTTATCCACTGCGCCACCACAGGTCAGGCAAACTGGCTTCTTCTTCAGCACTCCACCATCTTGGCTTCTTCTCCACTGCATTGTTACTTTCAGGAACCCAGTGAGAGAGCCCCTGGTCTTCCTTATTTTATGGTATAGAAATTAAAGCCTTCAAACCAGTATATAAATAAGAAAGTCTCTGATACAAAGTGAATTATCTCAGGCATAAATGGGATTCCTCATGAGAGTGCACCACCCCACCTCATGCAACAGTCAAGGATTTGGGGAAAAACTTAGTGTTGAGAAGATCTTAGTATTAAAAGGGTGGCAAAAGCTTAGTCTTAAAACTAAGCCTTAGGCTATAAGGATCCTGCCTGCTTACAGCCTGTCCCCCACACCCAATGCAAACTATAAGCGAACAAACATATACATCATAGTTGCAAACTTATTTGACCCACAGTAGTAAAGTGCCAACATAAGAAATGCCCAGATGTGTAAGAATTTTTATGCGTTTATTTGAGCCAAACTGTTGCCAATTGCCAGACAGCTAAATATCAATAGATAGAGAAAATAACCTGAAAAATGGCAATTTTGTCACTTATTTTATATATCAGAAGCAAAGGGGAAGACTTCAAATGTTAGGTTCGAGTCTAGGGTGCCTTATCTATAGCCTCAACTAGCTAGGTTATGCCTAGGTGACCCTGAGCCAGGGCAGTTCCCATGGCTCCCCACTTGAGCAATCCTGACTGATATCTTACCCTGTAGCAGGAAGTGACCCAAGAGAGGATAGACACTAGAAAATTTTATTAGAGGAAAAGAGAATTTATTAAAATCTGGCAGAGCATGCAGGACTAGTAGTTCCAAAGACATGTGCTCCCTGAAGTTGATTTGCTTACAGGTTATAATACCATTTACAGAATACAGATTTTCATGCAAGTGCCTCATGATCCCTTTGTCTAGACTAGAGGTATATGTCAGTCTTATGACTTCAGTATGGGAGGGTGAATTTAGATGGGTTCAGAGGATAAGTATTAGAATTTTTAAATTAAAATATGTAAACATTGTTTTTTAAAAGCTTTTGAGAAAAGGAAAGGGTTTTCAGATAAGTTCTATCTTCTTTGCTCTGTGTAGCAAGTAGCCCCAGGCACCCTTTCGGAGAACTATAGAAAATACTTAATACATAGCTGGTTTACTCAGCTACCACTGCAGGTTCCCTTCCCTAGCATGTTTCTTGTTTATACCTCTGTAAAGCCAGTAGCCAGGGTCACCATCACAGCAGCCCGACCCGTGCAGGTTCGCATTTGATTCGAACAGTCGGTAATAAAACAACGGAGCCAAAAACTGGTGAGCCATCAGCTTTAATTCTAGCTTGCACCCGGCGGGCAAGCAAAAACACACACTGGGCTCCAAAACCCACTCATTCAGTGCTCACAAAGCTACTGACTTATCCGAGTTTCCTAGCATCAAAGCTTTCTAGCTCACCAGACTTATTCACTTCTGTTTCCCATCGCCTCCTGCACAAATTCTTAACAAACTGGCTTCTCCCTCAGCACTCTACCATCTTGGCTGCTTCTCCTGGCCTTCACATGGCCTTACTCTGCTCTCCTCTCTAATACTAATCTCAGGAACCCAGGAACCAAGAGAGAGAGAGCAAGCTCCTGGTCTGCCCCCCGTTTATAGCATAGAAAATCCAAACCTTTAATCTAATCTACAAACAAGGAAGTCTCTGATACAAAGCCACCCATTTGAGGCATAATGGGATTCCTCAGGAGAGTGCACCACCCTACATCATCCAATCAGTCAAGGGTGTGGGGAAGAGCTTACTCTTAAACTAAGCCTTAGGCTATAACAACCCGGCCTGCCCACAGCCTGTTCCAGAACACACATTAATATCAACGAACTTCCATGTGGGCAGCGCCATCTTTAACAAAGTGAGCATAATATATTTTTTCTTCCCAACAACCTCCTCAGGGACTAGGGTAGGGGCCTGACTTCTCTTTCTTAACCCCACCTGAACCTAGGACACTCTGACAGCCACCCTGTTCGGCAGATAAAATATAATATGTTCACTTTGTTAAAGATGGCGCTACCCACATGGAAGCCCGTCACCCAGGTGATATTATTTGCCCTTATGCTTGGAATGGGTGTGGGGGAAAGACTGTAATGTAAGCAGGCTGTGTCATTATAGCCTAAGGCTTAGTTTTAAGAGTAAGCTTTTCCCCACACCCTTGACTGATTGGATGATGTAGGGTGGTGCACTCTCCTGAGGAATCCCATTGTGCCTCGGATGGGTGGCTTTGTATTGGAGACTTCCTTGTTTGTGTAATTGGATTGGAATTTTTGATTTTACACTATAAAGTGGGACAGACCGAGAGCTTACTCTCTCTTGGTTTTTCTGAGGTTAGTATTAGAGAGGAGAGCAGGTTAAGGCCACATGGAGGCCAGGAGAAGCAGCCCAGATGGCAGAGTGCTGAGGGAGAAGCCAGTTTGTGCAGAGTTTGTGCTGGAGAAGGAGATGGGGAACAGAGGTGATTAAGTCTGGTGAGCTAGAAAGCTTTGATTCTAGGGAACTCGGATAAGTCAGTAGCTTTGTGAGCACTGAATGAGTGGGTTTTGGAGCCCAGTGTGTGTTTTTGCTTGCCCGCCGGGTGCAAGATAGAATTAAAGCTGATGTCTCACCAGTTCTTGGCTCCGGTGTTTCATTACCGACTGTTCGAATCTAATGTGAACCTGCACGGGCCAGGCAGCTGTGATGGTGGCCCTGACTACTGGCTTTATATTTGGCGTAGTCTGTGGCAGGATTCGATACAAATCAGTATGGAGCCAGCACCCTTGAGGTGCATGGTAGGGGACTAGTTGCTGTTATGGTTACTGTAAGGCCAGGAGCCACCATCGTGGCCATTCACATGCAGGTTCCCATTGGATTCGGGCTGATGGTGAAGAAATGGCAGAATCGGAGGATGGTAGGCCATTCTATTTATTGGTGTCTCACCAAGACAGGCAAGCCACAAGAGAAGACAAGGGAGAAGCAGAAAACCAGCTTTTTCCATGGAGGGCAAGGGATCAGGGAGGCCCCTGCAATGGCAATAGCAGGAACTGAGAGAGCAAGCTCCTGGCCTGCCCCACTTTATAGTGTAGAATCAAAACATTTAATACAATTATACAAACAAGAAAGTCTCTGATACAAAGTCACCTATCTGAGGCATAATGGGATCCTTCAGGAGTGAACCACCCTACATCATCCAATCAGTCAAGGGTATGGGGGAAAGCTTACTCTTAAAACTAAGCCTTAGGCTATAATGACTGGGCCTGCTTACATTACAGCCTTTCCCCCACACCCATCCCAAGCATTAGGGCAAATAATATCACCTGGGTAATGGGCCTCCATGTGGGCAGCGCCATCTTTAACAAAGTGAGCATATTATATTTTATCTGCCCAACAATCCACCCCTATGCTCACTTTACTACCCACAATCTACACCACCGGTATCCCTGTACAAGGAAATTAAGTACATTACACAAATTACAGTAATAACACAAATCATACAGTTTCAACAATTACAAAGGTACATTGCATAAACAGAAACAATACCAACTACAGCAATAGGATTAACAAATCAAAAGCTATGGGCGAAATGACAGAGCTGTCAATGGCACCAAGAGAGGCAAATCTTTTCCCTCTGGCAGAATACAGGCCAGAGTTTTATCTGCAGACAGCACCGTAGCTGGTACCAGAGGCCGCCCTGAGCGGGCATACCAAACCTTATTGGCCAACACACCAGCATCTGCTGGTTCTATGTGTAGTAAAATAGGAGAACTCATTATCGGCCATAAAAAAATTACAAAGGTGCCCTTCATTATGCTGTCCCCCTGAGCACTCAAAGGATAATACACTTCTACCTTAGGTGGCCAAGTGCTGGTTGCCCAAGGAGTTAACTGAAGGTCCACCTCTAGCCCCTTTCCCCATGGTGCCAACAAGGCCACCCATCTCAGATGGGGGGCCTGGACAGTCCAGGGCCAAGTTCATCGAAGCCATTGGCCTTTCAGAAGGGCTGTTGGGGCAGGCAAGAGCACGCTGCCCTGCTGTCCAAAGCCTGGCTTGAGTAAAATGCCCTTGGTGCGTATCTGCACCTGAATGGGGGCAGCTGCCCAATGCAGGAGGGCGTCCAGTGGAGCTGGGCTCCCACGTCGAGGTCTCTCATTCAAAATCTGGAGTACTGTCCATAAGTGGCGTGTCCATCCAGTAAGGGAGCTGGTGCCCCCCTCCTGTCGCAGTCCCTGCTTTAAGAGTCCATCATTCTGCTCAATGATACCTGCAGCCTGGGGGTGGTAGGGAACATGGTATTTCCAGTCCACCCCCAGCTCTTGAGCTTATTGCCTCACCATTGAACCAGTGAAGTGGGTACCATTGTCACTTTCAAGGACCAGTGGTTGCCCATATGCAGCACTCAGGCGGTCCAAAGCCTGTATGACTGCCCTCTGGTCAGGATTACGGGCGGGATAAGCAGCAAGCAGACCTGTGGCAGTATCTACACAAGTGACCGCATACTGGTACCCTTCTGACTTTGGTAAGGGTCCAATGATGTCTATCTGCCATCGTGTCAGTGGAACATGACCCCTCTGGATCTGTCCAGGTGACATCAGTGGTCTCCGAGGGTGCTCCTTGGAACACACTGCACATTGCTCACAAGCTGCAAGTACCTCTGCGTAGGACACAGGCAAGTTCCACGCCTTAACCGTAGCCCACATAGTTTTCTGTCCTGCATGGAGCAGGCGCCGGTGGAGCCATTGCGCCACATCACCTGCAGGTGCAGTCTCCAACCATCGCACCTTTGCCAATGTATCTGCCTCATCATTCCCAGGATGGGCTAGAGGGGCATGCCCCATGACATGATATACTGTCACCTGCTTCTGGTGTCCTATTTCCCATAAGTCCTGCCACATGGCCTGACCCCATAGTGGACGGTGCATTACCATCCACTGGTTAATATGCCAAGTAGTAATCCAAAGGGTCAGTCCACGATATACAGCCCATCTGTCAGTACAGATCACCAGAGGTGAAGGTTCATTGTGGGCAACTAGCCAAACAGCTCTTAATTCTGCCCATTGGCTGCTTTGGCCTGTACCCGTGTCCATCCAAATAGTCTCAGTGGCCGGATGGAAGGCTATGGCCGTCCACTTGGCAGGTTGGCCCCTGCTGGAACCATCAGTATACCAGGCATCCTCAGGGATGGGCACCCGCCCCTCCTGGTAGGGACTGACTTCAGGTTCTGCCTCCTGAGCCCCAGCTGCACCTGACTCTAAGGTTGCATAGGTGACTGGACCCAAGACTTCCTGCAGTTCTGCCCTCAACGGGCTGGTGCTAAGAGCACAGCGTTGTTGCAGGTAGGCACCCCACTTGGCCAGGGTGGACATTTGGGCCATACCACTACGTGGTTTAGTCGTCCAATCTCTCAGCCATCCTGCAATAGGGTATGTTGTCTTGACTGTAACTGGTGTTGTGGTTGTAATACTCTCAGTGGCCAGGAGGGCAGCATACCCAGCTGCCAGCTGCTTCTCTACTAATGAGTAACGAACTTCAGCACCTTTCCACAATTGGGACCAAAACCCAATAGGTTGCCACAAGCCCCATCCAAACGCCTCTGAGGTTACATGAACATCTAGCTCACAGGGCCTGGCAGGATCAAACACATTCAAGTCCTGTGCCACCTTGACAGCTCTCTTAGCTGCTGCAAATGAACATTGCGCCTGCTCAGTCCAATCCCAACAAACCCCCTTCTGAATAAGGTTGTACAAGGGGCATAGTAACTGAGCCAAATGGGGTATAAATGCTCGCCAATACCCCAACAAACCTAAGAATTCCTGTAACTGTTTTACCGTAGTGGGCACGGGGTATGCTTGAATCTTATCTATAACTGCGTCAGGGATAACTTTTGTCTTACCTGACCAGACAACTCCCAAGAATTTAACAGATAACCCAGGTCCTTGTAATTTGTCCTCATTGACTGCCCAGCCTAATGCTTTCAAATGGGATAGCAGGGTAGGGACTGCTTGCTCCAATTCTGGAAGAGAATCACTAGTTAACATAATATCATCAATATAATGATACATGCAAACTGCCTCTGGCTGTTTCCATTTAGCCAGGTCAGCAGCCACCAGCCCATGGCACAAGGTGGGGCTATGCAAATAGCCCTGGGGTAATACTGTAAAGGTCCATTGTCTTCCTTCCCAATTGAAGGCAAATTGGTCTTGACTTTCTGCAGCTATATCAATGGAGAAGAAAGCATCGGCCAAGTCTGCCACAAAGTGGTATGTCCCCAACTCTTGGTTTAACTGATCCATCATGTTAGCTATTGAGGGAACAGCAGCGTGCAAAGGGGGAACAACTTTGTTAAATTCTCTGTAATCTACTGTCATTCTCCCGGTTCTGTCTGGTTTGCGCACAGGCCATACCGGGGAGTTGTAAGGACTGTGTGCTGGCCGAATGATCCCCACCTTTTCTAGTTCGAGGATTGTCCCTGTGACTTCTTCATAACCACCTGGCAGGCGGTACTGCTTGGTGTTAGTGTTGGGCAGATAAAATATATTATGCTCACTTTGTTAAAGATGGTGCTGCCCACATGGAAGCCCTTCACCCAGGTGATATTTGCCCTTATGCTTGTGATGGCTGTGGGGGAAAAGTTGTAAGCAGGCCTGGTCGTTATAGCTTAAGGCTTTGTTTTAAGAGTAAGCTCTTCTCCACACCCTTGACTGATTGGATGATGTAGGGTGGTGATGTAGGAAGGAATTCCATTATGCCTCAGATGGGTGGCTTTGTATCAGAGACTTTCTTGTATGTATAATTGGATTAAAGGTTTGGATTATCTATGCTATAAAGTGGGCGGGCCGGTAGCTAGATCTCTCTCTCGGTTCCTTGGTTCCTGAGATTAGTATTAGAGAGGAGAGCAGATTAAGGCCATGTGGAGGAGAAGTAGCCAAGATGCAAGAGTGCTGAGGAAGAAGCCAGTTTGTTAAGAGTTTGTGCAGGAGGAGATGGGAAACAGAGGTGAATAAGTCTGGTGAGCTGGAAAGCTTTGATGCTAGGAAACTCGGATAAGTCAGTAGCTTTGTGAGCACTGAATGTGTGGGTTTTGGAGCCCAGTGTGTGTTTTTGCTTGCCCGCCGGGTGCAAGCTAGAATTAAAGCTGATGGCTCACCAGTTCTTGGCTCCAGTGTTTCATTACCGACTGTTCGAATCTAATGTGAACCTGCACGGGCCGGGCTGCTGTGATAGTAGCCTCGGCTACTGGCTTTACATTTGGCGTAGTCTTTGGCAGGATTTGATACAGTTCGGCATGGAGCCACCACCACCTTTGAGTGGTGGAGTAGAGGACTGGTTGCTGTTTTGGTTTCCGATAGCTGTTTTTTGGGGAACTGTAGGCTGGCTGACTTTTACAGCCATGTGTGAGGAAACTGAGAGCTCTATAGAAGAGGCTGCCCAGGACCTGCAAACCGAGCAGTGGAAGGAGCTGGAGGAAACGTGGGAGAAAGAGATGCTGACCCTGGAGTTGGAGGAAGCACTGGAGGAGGCGGACCAGGTTCGTGAGATTCACCTGGAAATGGAGCAGACGCTGGAGAAGAAATCACAGGTTCGTGAATTGGAGATTGCCCTGGATGTTGTGGAGAGCCAGCAGCAGCATGAGGCTGGGCCTGAGGCCAGGGCCGGAGCTGAGGCCAGGGCCGGGGCTGAGGCTGGGGCTGGAGCTGCAAGTCCTGCTGAGCAGAAGGCAGCGGTGGCCCGGAGCTCGAGCTCAGCGGTGGGAGCTGATGTTTTCAGTTCCTCTTTGGAGGATGAGGAGAATCCAGCTGGAGTTGCAATCTGCAGACTCCAAAAGGTAAACGTTGGCAGCTGCAGCGGGAGGATGAACAGACATCCCGGGAGCCAGGCATGCTTCGCTGAGTGGCCACTGAAATGGCAGGGAGTGCCTGCTAAGCTGTTGATAGGTCTGCGATTTGGGGACATAGGGGTGGATGCCATCATGCTCCCCAGAGCAGAGATGGAAATGCTGGCTGCCATTGCCACGTGCTTCTCTTTAGGACAGTGTGAGACTTGCCATGATGGCAGGAATGAGGGGGGAGGCTAAAGCCCTATGTGTGTGGACTGATTTCCTGGACTATGACCGGATGGGCACAAGCTCCTTTGTTGAATGGACTTACGGATTTTGGACAATGTGAAATACCCTGATGGGGGTGAGGGGTGGCTTTGCTGGAGGCCCTCCCCCTGCCCCGGGAAGCCTTTCAAATGGCAAGAGAGAAGGCTGAGGACATTTTGCGCTTTTGGCAAAGTGCTCAGAGACTGGTGAAATGTGTGTACCTTTGTAATTGTTGAAACTGTATGATTTGTGCTATTGCTATAATTTGTGTAATGTACTTAATTTCATTGTACAGGGATGCCGGTGGTGTAAATTGTGGGTAGTAAAGTGAGCATAGGGGTGGATTGTTGGGCAGATAAAATATATTATGCTCACTTTGTTAAAGATGGTGCTGCCCACATGGAAGCCCTTCACCCAGGTGATATTTGCCCTTATGCTTGTGATGGCTGTGGGGGAAAAGTTGTAAGCAGGCCTGGTCGTTATAGCTTAAGGCTTTGTTTTAAGAGTAAGCTCTTCTCCACACCCTTGACTGATTGGATGATGTAGGGTGGTGATGTAGGGAGGAATTCCATTATGTCTCAGATGGGTGGCTTTGTATCAGAGACTTTCTTGTATGTATAATTGGATTAAAGGTTTGGATTATCTATGCTATAAAGTGGGCGGACCGGTAGCTAGATCTCTCTCTCGGTTCCTTGGTTCCTGAGATTAGTATTAGAGAGGAGAGCAGATTAAGGCCATGTGGAGGAGAAGTAGCCAAGATGCAAGAATGCTGAGGAAGAAGCCAGTTTGTTAAGAGTTTGTGCAGGAGGAGATGGGAAACAGAGGTGAATAAGTCTGGTGAGCTGGAAAGCTTTGATGCTAGGAAACTCGGATAAGTCAGTAGCTTTGTGAGCACTGAATGTGTGGGTTTTGGAGCCCAGTGTGTGTTTTTGCTTGCCCGCCGGGTGCAAGCTAGAATTAAAGCTGATGGCTCACCAGTTCTTGGCTCCAGTGTTTCATTACCGACTGTTCGAATCTAATGTGAACCTGCACGGGCCGGGCTGCTGTGATAGTAGCCTCGGCTACTGGCTTTACAGTTAGTCACACGCCGAGGGATGGGCAATTGCAAAGGGGAATGTGATGCATGTCCCCGCAACACTGCCTTCACAACCCTGATCCGTAGCCGGAACTCCCCGGCTGTAGTTTTCAACCATAGTCCTTGCAAGACATCTATCCCCAAAATATATTCAGGAATAGGAGATACATACACCTTATATGGCTTAGGAGGCAGTCTTTCTATCCCCAATGGAATAGTTATTGGCTTCACTTGAACAGTTTGGCCCTCATAGCCATCAATGGCCACTGGGGTCCCAGCAAACCGCTCTGGGTTCCCATAGAGGAGGGCACATTCTGCACATGTATCCACCAAGGCCAACACCCATTGCTCATTGGAAGGGGACCAGTGGATAGCCAGTTCCACGTGTGGCCTCCGGTCCCCGCCCATCCCCGTTAGACGGGTCCCTCGGCCTTTTTTCTATTCAAACTGGTACAATGGGTCTTGGGAGTTCTCCTCTCCCTCGGCCGTCTCTATCATATAATCTTGTAACCGAGCTGCCCGCGCACCAAATGTTTTATTGGTAGCTGCTGGGGCCCTTTGTCTCAATGGCTGGAACTTCTGTTCTGGTTTAAGCTGCCGCCAAAGCTCCAAAAGAATTTTATTAGACTGGCCATCCAATTTCCCCTTATCTGTTCCAGCCGCAATCAAATCTACCCACATCTGTGTTTGGGTAACCTTTATAGGCCCGTTTCCCTTGTTAGTTGAGTGGGTGGGGGCAACATGGGCAGCAGCCCTCACTGCTTTATGATCCCTAGAGGCTTCCAACTCTCCCTAATCTGCTACCATCTGTGTAACTGCATTGATGGGCTGTCCCACATAGGGGCCCAAGATAGCCACAAGTGACCCAAAAAGGGCTGACGGGGCGCTAGCAAGCATAAATTCCCTCATTTTTGCCGTAAACACTTCCTCATCTGGCCCACGGGACCCAAGGTTGAAAACAGCATTCTTCATACCTAGTTCCCAAAGGACCTTTACTAACTCGCTGTAGCACTACCACCGACTCATTGCCCCTGGCAATTCTCCAGCATTCTGCCAGACCATACGAATGGCAGCCATCACCCATTCTAATAGGGTATGGTCTCCTGGGTTGCCATGGCAGTTCTGAAGACGCTGCCTCAAGGAGGAGTGTGTGGTAATGGCGGCCAATTTCTCCATCTCTGTTCCGGAGAGCATGATGCCATCCACCCCTATCTCCCATAATCGTAGTAACCAGGCTACCAGGGATTCAGTAGGTTTCTGCCTAAATTGTGCCCCCAACTCCATCAGCTCTGCCTGGGTATAGGGCCGGACCACAGAGTGTTCCATTATCTGGGCAGGAGGCTGTGGCTGCCCCTGAGGGACTCTACGCTGCTGGGTTTTTACCTTCTTGGCAACCACTGGTCGGGCTCTCAGTGTGCGTATGGCAACTTCAGCCTGAGCCTCCTCATCTTTAGAAGAGGAGTTGCAAGCGCCTGCTCCCGCTGACTCAAAACCAGTCCACCGGCACGGGTGCTGCTACTCCTTTGGCGACCGTTTAGGCTCCTGTGGCTGCTGGCTTTTGGCTGGAAGCTGAGACTCAAGCTCTTGAATCCGCAGTTGTTTCTCCAACAACTGCCAGTGCAAACGTTCAGCTTCCAGGGCAAACTGCAACTCGCGAACCCGTAATTCCTTCTCCGGTGCTCGCTCCAATTCCAGCCTTTTCTGCCATTCGATTTGCAATTCATACTGAAGCTTTTGACCTCGAGCAGCTTCTTTCACAGAACTCTTGGTTTCCTCTTGAGTAAAAAACACGCAGCCCACAGCTCCTAAAAGGATAGCCATGGGAAGCCAGAACTGCAACCAGTCCACAACCCCACCCCTCAGGGGTGGTGGCCACATACTGATCTTCAAATCTTGCCGCAAACTACGCAAGTTGTAAGGCCAGGAGCAGCCATCGTGGCCATTCACATGCAGATTCCCATTGGATTCGGGCTGACTGTGAAGAAATGGCAGAATCGGAGGATGGTAGGCCATTCTGTTTATTGGTGTCTCACCAAGACAGGTGTTGGGCAAATAAAATATAATATGCTCACTTTGTTAAAGATGGCCCTGCCCACATGGAAGCCCGTCACCCAGGTGATATTATTTGCCCTAATGCTTGGGGATGGGTGTGGGGGAAAGGCTGTAATGTAAGCAGGCCAGGTTGTTATGACCTAAGGCTTGGCTTTAAGAGTAAGCTCTTCCCCACCCCCTTGACTGATTGGATAATGTAGGGTGGTGCACTCTCCTGAAGAATCCCATTATACAGAGATTTCCTTGTTTGTATAATTGGATTAAAGGTTTGGATTATCTATGCTATAAAATGGGAGAGACCAGTAGCTTGAGCTCTCTCGGTTCCTGCTATTGCCATTGCAGGGGCCTCCCTGATCCCTTGACCTCCATGGGAAAAGCTGGTTTTTTGCTTCTCCCTTGTCTTCTCTTGTGGCTTGCCTGTATTGGTGAGACACCAATAAACAGAATGGCCTACCATCCTCCGACTCTGCCATTTCTTCACCGTCAGCCCGAATCCAATGGGAACCTGCATGTGAATGGCCACGATGGCGGCTCCTGGCCTTACAACAGGCAAGCCACAAGAGAAGACAAGGGAGAAGCAGAAAACCAGCTTTTCCCATGGAGGGCAAGGGATCAGGGAGGCCCCTGCAATGGCAATAGCAGGAACTGAGAGAGCAAGCTCCTGGCCTGCCCCACTTTATAGTGTAGAATCAAAACATTTAATACAATTATACAAACAAGGAAGTCTCTGATACAAAGTCACCCATCTGAGGCATAATGGAATTCCTCAGGAGTGCACCCCCTTCATCATCCAATCAGTCAAGGGTGTGGGGAAAAGCTTACTCTTAAAACTAAGCCTTAGGCTATAACGACTGGGCCTGCTTACATTACAGCCTTTCCCCCACACCCATCCCAAGCATAAGGGCAAATAATATCACCTGAGTGATGGGCCTCCATGTGGGCAGCGCCATCTTTAACAAAGTGAGCATATTATATTTTATCTGCCCAACAGTTTCCCATAGCTGTTTTTTTGGGGACTGTAGGATGGCTGAGTTTTATAGACATGCATGAGGAAACTGAGAGCTCTATGGAAGAGGCTGCCCAGGACCTGCAAACCAAATAGCGGAAGGAGCTGGAGGAAACGTGGGAGAAAGAGATGCTGACCTTGGAGCTGAAGCAAGCACAGGAGAAGGCTGACCAGGTTCGTGAGATTTGCCTGGAAATGGAGCAGCTGCCGGAGGAGGAATCACAGGTTTGTGAGTTGCAGATTGCCCTGGATGTTGTGGAGAGCCAGCAGTGGCAGGAGGAGGAGGCTGAGGCCGGGACTGGAGCTGCAAGGCCTGCTGAGCAGAAGGCAGAGGTGGCCCGGAGCTCTAGCCCAGCAGCAGGAGCTGATGTTTTCAGTTCCTCTTTGGAGGATGAGGAGAATCAAGCTGGAGTTGAAATCCGCAGCCTCCAGAAGGTGAGAGCCCAGCAGCAAGGAGTAGCTACGCTCCTAGTAGGTCTGCAATATTGGGACATAGGGGTGGATGCCATCATGCTCCCCAGAGCAGAGATAGAAATGCTGACTGCCATTGCCACATGCTTCTCTTTAGGACAGTGTGAGACCTGCAATGATGGCAGGAATGAGGGCGGAGGCTAAAACCCCATGTGTGTGGACTGATTTCCTGGACTATGACCCAATGAGCACTGGCTCCTTTGTTGAATAGACTTATGGATTTTGGACAATGTAAAATATCCTGATGGGGGTCGGGTAGCTTTGATGGAAGCCCTCACCCTGCCCCGGGAAGCCTTTCCAAAGTCAAGAAAGAAGGCTGAGGATATTTTGCGCTTTTGGCAAAGTGCTCAGAGACTGGTGAAATGTGTGTACCTTTGTAATTGTTGAAATTATATGATTTGTCATGCTGTTGTAATTTGTGTAATGTGCCTAATTTCCTTGTGCAGGAATGCCAGTGGTGTAGATTGTGGGTAGTAAAGTGAGCATAGAGGTGGATTGTTAGGCAGATAAAATATAATATGCTCACTTTGTTAAATATGGCGCTACCCACATGGAAGCCCGTCACCCAGGTGATATTATTTGCCCTTATGCTTGGGATGGGTGTGGGAGAAAAACTAATGTAAGCAGGCCGGGTCATTATAGCCTAAGGCTTAGTTTTAAGAGTAAGCTTTTCCCCACACCCTTGACTGATTGGATGATGTAGGGTGGTGCACTCTCCTGAAGAATCCCATTGTGCCTCGGATGGGTGGCTTTGTATTGGAGACTTTCTTGTTTGTGTAATTGGATTGGAATTTTTGATTTTACACTATAAAGTGGGACAGACCGGGAACTTACTCTCTCTTGGTTTTTCTGAGGTTAATATTAGAGAGGAGAGCAGGTTAAGGCCACATGGAGGCCAGGAGAAGCAGCCCAGATGGCAGAGTGCTGAGGGAGAAGCCAGTTTGTGCAGAGTTTGTGCTTGAGGAGATGGGGAACAGAGGTGAATAAGTCTGGTGAGCTAGAAACCTTTGATTCTAGGAAACTCGGATAAGTCAGTAGCTTTGTGAGCACTGAATGAGTGGGTTTTGGAGCCCAGTGTGTGTTTTTGCTTGCCCGCCGGGTGCAGGCTAGAATTAAAGCTGATGAATCACCAGTTCTTGGCTCCGGTGTTTCATTACCGACTGTTAGAATCTAATGTGAACCTGCATGGGTCAGGCGGCTGTGATGGTGGCCCTGGCTACTGGCTTTATACACCCCTCGCCCATCACTTATCTGAACATTATTTAGTCAGCAGCACCCTCCCTCTGCCATTGTTTAAACTTCCACAGGTAAGTTTTTCCCGTGGTGAGAAATATGTATGGCAGAATTCATGGGCCAAACTGAAAACACAAGGTTGGTGTACTCACAAAGGAAAATTTATTATAAAAATGCTTGGGTGCAAGCGAGCTGGAACCAGCAAAGGGTGTCAGCCTGACACACGCAGGTTCGCATTGGATTTAAACAGTCGGTAATGAAACAACGGAGCCAAGAACTGATGAGCCATCAGCTTTAATTCTAGCTTGCACCCGGCGGGCAAGCAAAACACACACTGGGCTCCAAAACCCACACATTCAGTGCTCACAAAGCTACTGACTTATCCGAGTTTCCTAGAATCAAAGGTTTCTAGCTCACCAGACTTATTCACTTCTGTTTCCCATCTCCTCCTGCACAAACTCTTAACAAACTGGCTTCTTCCTCAGCACTCTGCCATCTTGGCTACTTCTCCACATGGCCTTAATCTGCTCTGCTCTCTAATACTAACCTCAGGAACTCAGGAACCAAGAGAGAGATCAAGCTACTGGTCTCTCCCACTTTATAGCATAGACTCAAAACCTTTAATCCAATTATACAAACAAGGAAGTCTCTGTATAATGGGATTCTTCAGGAGAGTGCACCACCCTACATCATCCAATCAGTCAAGGGTGTGGGGAAGAGCTTACTCTTAAACTAAGCCTTAGGCTATAACAACCCGGCCTGCCCACAGCCTGTTCCAGAACACACATTAATATCAACGAACTTCCATGTGGGCAGCCCATCTTTAACAAAGTGAGCATAATATATTTTATCTGCCCAACAGGGATGGATAGGCAGGGTTTCTATGAATTAATTAAGGAGATTTGGGCAAAAGCAGCTGACACCACTGCATCTGCAGGTGCACCTATCAGTTGGTGGTCGAGTGGCATCACAGTTCCTCAAAATGGTTTGCATCTGTGTCGGTCAAATAAGTTTGTAAATGTCACATATATGTTTGCTCGCTTATAGTTTGCATTGGGTGTGGGGGACAGGCTGTAGGCAGGCAGGGTCATTATAACCTAAGGCTTAGTGTTAAGGTGGTGCACTTCCCCTCAGGATGTGGGGTGGTGCACTCTCATGATGAATCACATTATGCCTCAGATAAGTGACTTTGTATCAGAGACTTCCTTGTGTGTATATTGGATTAAAGCAGTGGTTCTTAACCTGGGTTCTATCGAACCCTAGGGGTTCGATGAGTTGGTCTCGGGTTCGGAGAAGCCTCTGCCGGGGAGGCCAGAAAAAGTAGTACCATAATTTGTTGTGAGTTCAGGCACTTTGTTGGTTTTGTTCTTTGAGCAAGATGATGTTCATGCACGACTCATTTTGTGCACCAGTAAAAAAAACATATACCTATGTCTTGAATTTGGAAAAAAAATCATATTTTATTTACCACTAAAGACGGGTTTGGTGAATGCGCATATGAAACTGGTGGGTTCGGTACCTCAAAAATGGTTAAGAACCACTGGATTAAAGGCTTGAATTTCTATACTATAAAATGGGGAAGACCAGGAGCTTGCTCTTTCTTGGTTCCTGAGATAAGCATTAGAGCAGTGGTTCTTAACCTGGGTTCTTCTCTTTCAGTAGGAGGCAGAATTTACATACTATCTTGTATTGATTGTAGTTCCTCCCTTTCCTGGAATTTTGAGAGTAAAATACCAGAAGGCTAGTGAGGGAAAAAGAAAACCCTGAAAGATTTGTAAATGTCTTTGATTGTGTTACCATGAAAATCTTAATGTTTCTGTGTATGCTCTAGAAAAAGGTTATCTTATTAATGATTGTGCCATAATGTCATGCTGTCCCCTGCCTGTGTGTGATCAAGGGTATATAAACAGCCCCTGAACTATTTTTGGGACTGCACAATTTGAGTCTGATGCCCCATGTCTCCTCCTTTAATAAAACTCTTCAAATTCATCTGGACTGGGTGTCTGTAAAGCCAGTAGTCGTGGTCACCATCACAGCCGCCTGGCCCACGCAGGTTCACATTGGATTCGGACAGATGGCAATGAAACACCGGAGCCAAGAACTGGTGAGCCATCAGCTTTAATTCTAGCTTGCACCCGGCGGGCAAGCAAAAACACACACTGGGCTCCAAAACCCACTCATTCAGTGCTCACAAAGCTACTGACTTATCCGAGTTTCCTAGAATCAAAGGTTTCTAGCTCACCAGACTTATTCACCTCTGTTTCCCATCTCCTCCTGCACAAACTCTTAACAAACTGGCTTCTTTCTCAGCACTCTGCCATCTTGGCTACTTCTCCTGGCCTTCACGTGGCCTTACTCTGCTCTCCTCTCTAATACTAATCTCAGGAACCCAGGAACCAAGAGAGAGAGAGATCAAGCTACTGTTCTCTCCCACTTTATAGCAGACTCAAAACCTTTAATCCAATTATACAAACAAGGAAGTCTCTGATACAAAGTCACCCATCTGAGGCATAATGGGATTCCTCCCTACATCACCACCCTACATCATCCAATCAGTTAAGGGTGTGGAGAAGAGCTTACTCTTAAACTAAGCCTTAGGCTATAACGACCCGGCCGGCCTGCTTACATTACAACTTTTCCCCCACAGCCATCACAAGCATAAGGGCAAATAATATCACCTAGGTGACGGGCTTCCATGTGGGCAGCACCATCTTTAACAAAGTGAGCATATTATATTTTATCTGCCGAACAGTGTCTCTACATGAACTCTATAAAATGAGGTATGGTACCTTTCAGAATCTGGGGTGTGGTACTTTATAACATTTGGGGGCTCATCCAGGATCCGGTGTTTTGCGTCACTGGCTAGGGACACCCCAAATTGAACAAACTCTCTGTTGAGCTGCCTGGCCCTGCTTGAATCCTGAGGAGAGGTGACACCTGAGACGTTCTAGGACTCCCAGTTTTCTTGTGGGGTCCAGACAGTTCTTTTTTTTTTTTACAGGGACAGAGAGTCAGAGACAGGGATAGATAGGGACAGACAGACAAGAATGGAGAGAGGTGAGAAGCATCAATCATTAGTTTTTCGTTGCCGTCACAACCTTAGTTGTTCATTGATTGCTTTCTCACATGTGCCTTGACCGTGGGCCTTCAGCAGACCAAGCAACCCCTTGCTGGAGCCAGCGACCTTGAGTCCAAGCTGGTGAGCTTTTGCTCAAGACAGATGGGCCTGCGCTCAAGCTGGAGAGCTCGGGGACTCGAACCTGGGTCTTCTGCATCCCAGTCCGATGCTCTATCCACTGCATTACTGCCTTGTCAGGCCCAGACAGTTCTTCAGTAGACACCCCCGGTTTTCAAATTTGACAATTTGGATAATTCAGTAGGGAACTTGAGGAGGTAGGTAAAGCAACTCTTTTTGCTTTACTGAATTTTCTGGCTTTTTTCTAAACTCTTGATTTTGCTTTTCTGTGTTGGACTAAAAGTAAGCAGAGTGCATTGGGAAGCTTTGCTGAATTGTCACTCCGGGGATGTGGAACCCTGATGGAATAGGTAGGGCTTTCAAAACTGCTTTGCTGTTTGTAACTGTAAGGATGAGATGGCACTTAAACACTAAGTGTACAGGCTTTATTAGAAGAGAAAAAGACCTGCCAGGCACACTTCTCTGGGAGAAGGGTACCAGCACAGACTATGGGGGTGAATTTTATAGGGTAGGGAAGACCCTTGAGCAAGTGGGCGTTGGGTCAGAACTTCTGGTATGTGGGAGAGCCTGGAGTCAGAGGTTCTGGTATGTGCTCATATGCAGTTTTATGGTTTCAGATTCCCAGGACGCTACTCCTTGGGGCGGTTGACCACCTTCCGGAAATTTTTCTGCTGGGTGTAAAGCCAGTGCTAACAGCCACCGTCACAGCTGTCTGGACAGTGCAGGTTCGCATTTGATTCAAACAGTAGGTAAAGAAACAACGAAGCCAAGAACTGGTGGGCTATTAGCTTTAATCCTAGCTGGCACCCAGAGGGCAAGTAAAAACACACACTGGGTTCCAAAACCCACTCATTCAGTGCTCACAAAGCTACTGACTTATCCGGGTTTCTTAGCATCAAAGGTTTATAGCTCCCAGACTTATTCACCTCTGTTTCCCATCTCCTTCTCTCTGCACAAACTGGCTTCTTCCTCAGCACTCTACCATCTTGGCTGCTTCTTCTCTCCTCCACGTGGCCTTAATCTGCTCTCCTCTCTAAGGCTAACCTCAGGAACAGAGAGAGAGCAAGCTCTCCGTCTGCCCCACTTTATAGTGTAGAAATCCAAACCTTTAATCCAATCTACAAACAAGAAAGTCTCTGATACAAAGTCACTTATCTGAGGCATAATGAAAGGATTCCTCATGAGAGTACACCACCCCACATCATCCAATCAGTCAAGGGTGTGAGGAAAAGCTTACTCATAAAACTAAGCCTTAGGTTATAATGACCTGGCCTGCCCACAGCCTGTCCCCCAACACATTAATATCAACAGACTTCCACGTGGGCAGTGCCATCTTTAACAAAGTGAGCATAATATATTTTATCTGCCCAACAAGGGGCGATAGTCCAGTAATTAAGCGTGAGGTCAGACAGTTAAGTGGAACAGCAAAAAGGCAGTTAGAAATCATGTATCTATCATTTCTCAACTGTAAAGCCAGTAGTTGCGGTCACCATCACAGCCGCCTGAACCATGCAGGTTCCCATTGGATTTGGATAGTCAGTAATGAAACAACGGAGCCAAGAACTAGTGAGCCATCAGCTTTAATTCTAGCCTGCACCCGGCGGGCAAGCAAAAACACACACTGGGCTCCAAAACCCACTCATTCAGTGCTCACAAAGCTACTGACTTATCTGAGTTTCCTAGAATCAAAGGTTTCTAGCTCACCCAACTTATTCACCTCTGTTTCCCATCTCCTTCTCTCTACACAAACTCTGCACAAACTGGCTTCTTCCTCAGCATTCTGCCATCTTGGCTGCCTTCTCTCCTCCATGTAGCCTTAATCTTCTCTCCTTTCTAATACTAACCTCAGGAACTGAGAGCAAGCTCCCTGTCTGTCCCACTTTATAGAGTAGATTCAAAACCTTTAATCCAATCTACAAACAAGGAAGTCTCTGATACAAAGCCACCCATCTGAAGCATAATGGGAGGATTCCTCATGAGAGTGCACCACCCCACCTTATCCAATCAGTCACGGGTGTGGGGAAAAGCTTACTCTTAAAACTTGCACGTGGGCAGCACCATCTTTAACAAAGTGAGCATAATATATTTTATCTGTCCAAGAATCCACCCCTATGCTCACTTTACTACCCACAATCTACACCACCGGCATCCCTTTACAAGGAAATTGGTACATTACACAAATTACAACATGACAAATCATACAATTTCAACAATTACAAAGGTACACACATTTCACCAGTCTTTGAGCACTTTGCCAAAAGCGCAAAATGTCCTTGGCTTTCTTTCTTTCCCTTTGAAAGGTTTCCCGGGGCCGGGGGAGGGCCTCCAGCAAAGCCACCCCCTACTCCCATCAGGGTATTTCACATTGTCCAAAATCCATAAGTCTATTCAACAAAGGAGCCAGTGCTCATTGGGTCATAGTCCAGGAAATCAGTCCACACACATGGGGTTTTAGCCTCCGCCCTCATTCCTGCCATCATTGCAGGTCTCACACTGTCCTAAAGAGAAGCATGTGGCAATGGCAGTCAGCATTTCTATCTCTGCTCTGGGGAGCATGATGGCATCCACCCCTATGTCCCAATATTGCAGACCTACCAGCAGTGTAGTAGAAGTTCCTTGCTGCAGGGCTCTCACCTTCTGGAGACTGCAGATTGCCACTAGCTTGATTCTCCTCATCCTCCAAAGAGGAACTGAAAATACCATCTCCTGCTGCTGGGCTCGAGCTCCGGGCCACTACTGCCTTCTGCTCAGCAGGCCTTGCAGCTCCAACCCTGGCCTCAGCCCTGGCCCTGGCCTCAGTTCCGGCCCCGGACTCATGCCGCTGCTGGCTCTCCACAACCTCCAGGGCAATTTCCAACTCACAAACCTGTGATTCCTTCTCCAGTGTCTGCTCCATTTTGCAAACCTGGTCAGCCTCCTCCTCCAGCGCTTTTTCCAGCTCTAGGGTCGGCATCTCTTTCTCCCACATTTCCTCCAGCTCCTTCCAAACCTTTAATCCAATCTACAAACAAGAAAGTCTTTGATACAAAGTCACTTATCTGAGGCATAATGGGAGGATTCCTCATGAGAACGCACCACCTCACATTATTCAATCAGTCAAGGGTGTTGGGAAAAGCTTACTCTTAAAACTTGCACGTGGACAGTGCCATCTTTAACAAAGTGAGCATAATATATTTTATCTGCCCAACATCAACTCTGTGGTATGATAAAAGAAAAAAAGAGGTGAGGGGAAGAAAAGGGTATGGAGTCCAAGAAAGGTTTTTCTCGGGCTGGCTATCTTCTGGAGCTACTTCCTGCTGTTATTCCTATTGGGGCCTCCTTCGTGGACCTCTTTCTGAGGCATTTGGAGTAGGGTTTGTAGAATCATTTGACTGTAGGTAGTTCTGGTGATTTCTCTCTGCCGCGAGCTCTGAAACAAGACTTACTGGCAGGGTTAAAGAATTATAGAAGGTTTCAGATTTTTTCTGTTTCACGAGGGCAGGTTTCAAGGTTGGTGTGTAAAGTTAGGTAGATTTTTCCAATTTTCTGATTGGTGAAGGTCTGCATGCAATTCTGTAAAAAAGTAGTGAACAAATGTAAGAGGCAGGGTCTAAAAGTTAGAAAAATAAATAGGAGAGTGAGTGGACCAATGAAACGCAATAGTCAAGACACCCAGTTTGTGTGAAACCACTGATTCCATGACTTGGTTTGCTTTTTACAAATTCGCTGGGCTTTAGAGAGAGAGAGAGTGGGAATAAGACAGGGCAGTGGCCATTCCTCCGCCCCTAGACCTATTTGTATAGAAATTCTTAAAGCAACAAGAAGAATTACCTATGTAGCTCGTTTGGTCCTTAGATTGATGGGTAGTGTACTAGGAACTAGAAGAGACTCATGGGGTGGGATTAGGTTGATATTTGGGATGAGATATATAGGGTACAGGTTTCTGTCCAATTAGTAAATTCTTAGGGAGACACATATAGGTCTTGGTCTCACACAGTAGAAAACTCCTAATTGGTAAGGCAGGCTGAGAGGTGAATAGAGAATTGATGGACAAGGGGTCGGTTTTGTTTCTCTGTTTCTGAGCTCCAGATGGTCAGTGTGGAGGAAAGAGTCGCTCCAATAAGTGGGGAGAGTAGAGGATTGTTAGCTAGGGTGACTAATTTATTTATTTATTTTGTGGCAGAGACAGAGAGAGAGAGTCAGAGAGAGGGACAGACAGACAGGAAGGAGGGAGATGAGAAACATCAATTCTTCGTTGTGGTTCCTTAGTTGTTCATTGATTGATTTTCCATATGTGCCTTGACTGGGGGGATCCAGCAGACCGAGTGACCCTTTGCTCAGGCCAGCGACGTTGGGTCCAAGCTGGTGAGCCCGCGCCCAAGCTGGCGACCTCAAGGTCTTGAACCTGGGTCCTCCACATCCCAGTTCGACGCTCTATCCACTGCGCCACCACCTGATCAGGCCTAGAGTGACTAAATAAACATTCTTTGAAAACCACTTTTCTGACTGTTTAAATTCTTTTTCCCTGCACAAACCTTCTACAACCTGCACAAACCTTCTACAACTTACATAAACCCTCAGCTTTCATAACAGCTTGCTTTTTCCTTTTTCTTTCAAAAGTATTTCCATACCTTATACCTTCTATTATCAAAACCATACAACTCCTTTCTAGTCAAGATTCTTGATTTAAAAAATCTTTAATCTTTAGTGAAAATTAAGTTGATTTTCTTTTTACCCTCATTTCCCTTTTCCCAAAGTCTGATTAAAAGGGTCATATATTCGCCATACGTAGACCAACCAGCTTCCGATTTGTGGTTGGAGTAAGGCATGCTGTTTTTCTACTTTAGCAGCAGTGGGAGTTGTCAGGATTATGGTGTGTGGACCTGTCCACGTGAATGTCAGTCTCTGAACAGTTTGCTGAGCAACCTGTAAATCCTGCAAGTATTTAGGAAAAGGGTGGTTACATTTTCTTTACTTTGTAGCTACAGTTTAAGTCCTAGTGACCACTGCTTTTAGCTGAAATTAGCAGGAGGTCCCAGCTTACAATAGGCATGGGAAATTGAGACAAGAGGAATAAAGGAGGTACTATATATTAAAGAAAGCAAAAAAATCAGATTGTCAATACCCACAGTAGAGATCTTCCAGGGATAAATAAAACTCAAATTGTAAAGCCAGTAGCCAGGGCCACCATTACAGTCGTCTGGCCAATGCAGGTTCACATTTGATTCGAACAGTTGGTAATGAAACAATGGAGCAAAGAGCTCATGAGCCATCAGCTTTAATTCTAGCTTGCACCGGTGGAAAAGCAAAAACACACACTGGGCTCCAAAACCCACTCATTCAGTGCTCACAAAGCTACTGACTTATCCGGGTTTCCTAGCATCAAAGGTTTCTAGCTCACCAGACTTATTCACCTCTGTTTCCCATCTCCTTTTCTCTACACAAACTCTGCACAAATTGGCTTCTTTTTCAGCATTCTGCTGCTATCTTGACTGCCTCCTCTCCTCCATGTGGCCTTAATCTTCTCTCCTTTCTAATACTAACCTCAGGAACCAAGAGAGAGCAAGCTCCTGGACTGTCCCACTTTATAGTGTAGAAATCCAAACCTTTAATCCAATCTACAAACAAGGAAGCCTCTGATACAAAGTCTGAGGCATAATGGGAGGATTCCTCATGAGAGTGCACCACCCTACATCATCCAATCAGTCAAGGGTGTGGGGAAAAGCTTACTCTTAAAACTAAGGCGTAGGCTATAACGACCCAGCTTGCCCACAGCCTGTCTCCTAAAACACATTAATATCAACGGACTTGCATGTGGGCAGCGCCATCTTTAACAAAGTGAGCATAATATAGTTTATCTGCCCAACACACATATTCAGGTAAGGCATAGTAGATGGCCCCTGTGATTACAAGAAATGAAATTAGTTTATCTGCTACTAGGAAGAAATACCTTAGGCTCCTGAATGATGTATTTAGGCCTTCAGTGGCAATTCCCAGCATGCTGGGCTAGGTCAGGTCACAGGTAGCTGGAGAAGGGCTAGAAGAGACTGAACCCTTCCTCCATAGAGCAATGGGGCAGCTTACCTTCTCATGTCCCTCTTTCCACAGCAAAGATGTGTTCCTTGGTGGGGCCGAGAAGCCTCACAGGCTTCAGTTCAATGATCTTTCTTTACACTCTTGAAGCAGGGCTCAGATGGAATTTTTGAAGCCCTTTAGGGTGCTGGAGCTTTTAATAGCATATGCCAAAAGCTGGTATTTCCTGACCTTTTTTGAACCTTATTTGCTTTATCTGTTACTACCTTGGCCATTATAGACCTTAAAAGCCATGCTCAGAAGATCTCACTGAGGGGCTTGAGGGTTCTTATATGTTTATATAACTCAGGGGTCCCCAAACTTTTTACACAGGGGGCCAGTTCACTGTCCCTCAGACCGCTGGAGGGCCGGACTATAAAAAAACTATGAACAAACCCTATGCACACTGCACATATCTTATTTTAAAGTAAAAAAACAAAACGGGAACAAATACAATATTTAAAATAAAGAACAAGTTAATTTAAATAAACAAACTGACCAGTATTTCAATGGGAACTATGGGTGCAGATGCATCCTGTGCTCCTCTCACTGTCCACCAATGAAAGAGGTGCCCCTTCCAGAAGTGCGGCAAGGGCCAGATAAATGGCATCGGGGGCCGTATGCGTCCCGCGGGCCGTAGTTTGGAGACCTCTGATATAACTCTTAAAAAAAGACAAAAGCAACATTATTAGCTGTATCAGTTTAAGAAAAACAGGTTTGGGTGTCTCCTTTAGAATTCCAGAGTCTCTTCGCTGGTAAATGATTCAGTACATTAGCATTCAAAAGAAATTTTAACAAAAGTATGATAAAATAGATTTGCAAGAGTTCCAAGATATGAGTTAGTATTGAAAAGACATTATTAACAATTACTAATATTTAAACTAAAATTCTAATATTACAGGGCTATAAAACAGCTGTTGGGGAGATAAAATATATTATGTTCACTTTGTTAAAGATGGCGCTGCACATGTGCAGGTTTTAAGAGTAAGCTTTTCCCAACACCCTTGACTGATTGGATGATGTAGGGTGGTGCACTCTCGTGAGGAATCCTCCCAGTATGTCCCAGATAAGCGACTTTGTATCAGAGACTTCCTTGTTTGTAGATTGGATTAAAGATTTTGAATTTACACTATAAAGTGGGCAGACCGGGAGCTTGCTCTCTCTTGGTTCCTGAGGTTAGTATTAGAAAAGAGAGTGGATTAAGGCCACATGGAGGAGAGGAAAAGGAGCCAAGATGGTGGAGTGCTGAGGGAGAAGCCAGTTTGTGCAGAGTTTGTGCTAGAAAAGGAGATAGGGAACAGAGGTGAATAAGTCTGGTGAGCTAGCAACCTTTGATGCTAGGAAACTCGGATAAGTCAGTAGCTTTGTGAGCATTGAGTGAGTGGGTTTTGGAGCCCAGTGTGTGTTTTTGCTTGCCCGCCAGGTGCAAGCTAGAATTAAAGCTGATGGCTCAGCAGTTCTTGGCTCCATTGTTTCATTACTGTAAAGCCAGTGGCCAAAGCGACTGTCATAGCAGCCTGGCCCATGCAGGTTTGCATTAGATTCAGACATTTGGTAATGAAACAACGGAGTCAAGAACTGGTGAGCCGTCAGCTTTAATTCTAGCTTGCACCCAACGGGCGAGCAAAAACACACACTGGACTCCAAAACCCACTCATTCAGTGCTCACAAAGCTACTGACTTATTCGAGTTTCCTAGAATCAAAGGTTTTTAGCTCACCAGACTTATTCACCTCTGTTTCCCATCTCCTTCTCTCTACACAAACTGGCTTCTTCCTCAGCATTCCACCATCTTGGCTGCTTCTCCTGGCCTTCATGTGGCCTTAATCTGCTCTCCTTTCTAATGCTAACCTCAGGAACTGAGAGAGCAAGCTACTTGTCTGTCCCACTTTATAGTGTAGAAATCCAAACCCTTAATCCAATCTACAAACAAGGAAGTCTCTGATACAAAGTCACCCATCTGAGACATAATGCGAGGATTCCTCATGAGCATGCACCACCCACATCATCCAATCAGTCAAGGGTGTGGGGAAAAGCTTACTCTTAAAACTAAGCCTTAGGCTATAACGACCCATCCCACCCACAGCCTGTCCCGGAATACACATTAATATCAACGAACTTCCATGTGGGCAGCATCATCTTTAACAAAGTGAGCATAATATATTTTATCTGCCCAGCAATCCACCGCTATGCTCACTTTACTACCCACAATCTACACCACTGGCATCCCACTACAAGGAATTTAGGTACATTACACAAATTACAACAACACGACAAATCATACAATTTTAGCAATTACAAAGGTACATTTCACCAGTCTGAGAAGTTTGCCAAAAGCGCAAAATGTCCTCAGCCTTCTTTCTAGCCGTTTAAAAAGCTTCTTGGGGCATGGGGACGGCCTCCATCAAAGCCGCCCCCTACCCCCATCAGGGTATTTTTCATTGTCCAAAATTCATAAGTCCATTCAACAAAGGAGCCTGTGCCCATCCGGTCGTAGTCCAGGAAATCAGTCCACGCACATGGGGTGTTAGCCTCCCCCCTCATTCCTGCCATCATGGCAGGTCTCACACTGTCCTAAAGAGGAGCACGTGGCAATGGCAGTCAGCATTTCCATCTCTGCTCTGGGGAGCATAATGGCATCCACCCCTATGTCCCAAAATCACAGACCTACCGAGAGCATAGCTACTCCTTGCTGCTGGGATCTCACATTTTGGAGGCTGTGGATTGCAACTCCAGATCAATTCTCCTCATCCTTGAAAGAGGAACTGAAAACATCAGCTCCTGCTGCTAGTCTTGAGCCCCGGGCCACCGCTGCCTTCTGCTCAGCAGTCCTTGCAGCTCCAGGCCCTGCCACAGCTCCGGCCCCTGGCCCCAGCCTCAGCCTCAGCCTCCCACCGCTGCTGGCTCTCCACAACATCCAGGGAAATCTCTAACTCAGGAACCTGTGATTCCTTTCCCAGCATATGCCTCATTTCCAGGCGAATCTTGCAAACCTGGTCGGCCTCCTCCTCCAGCGCTTCCTCCAGCTCCAGGGTTGGCATCTCTTTTTCTCACATTTTCTCCAGCTCCTTCCACTGCTCGGTTTGCAGGTCCGGAGCAACCTCTTCCACAGAGCTCTCGGTTTCCTCACACATGGCTGTAAAAGTCAGTCATCCTACAGTCCCCAGAAGGACAGCCATAGAAAACCATAAGAGCAGCCAGTCCTCTACCATGCACCTCAAGAGTGCCGGCTCCATACCGATCTGTATAGAATCCTGCTGACTACGCCAAATGTAAAGCCAGTAGTCGAGGCCACCATCACAGCAACCTGGCCCACGCAGGTTCGCATTAGGTTCCGACAGTTGGTAATGAAACAATGGAGCCAAGAACTGGTGAGCCATCAGCTTTAATTCTAGCTTGCACTGAGCGAGCAAGCAAAAACACACACTGGACTCCAAAACCCACTCATTCAGTGCTCATATAGCTACTGACTTATCCAAGTTTCCTAGAATCAAAAGGTTTCTAGCTCACCAGACTTATTCACCTGTTTCCCATCTCCTTCTCTTTACAAAAACTTTATACAAACTGGTTTCTTCCTCAGCATTTTGCCATCTTTGCTGCTTTTCGTAGCCTCTATGTGGCCTTAATCTGCTCTGCTTTCTAATGCTAACCTCAGGAACTGAGAGAGCAAGCTACTTGTCTGTCCCACTTTATAGTGTAGAAAGCCGAACCCTTAATCCAATCTACAAACAAGGAAGTCTCTGATACAAAGTCACCCATCTGAGGCATAATGGGAGGATTTCTCATGAGAGTGCACCACCCACATCATCCAATCAGTCAAGGGTGTGGGGAAAAGCTTACTCTTAAAACTAAGCCTTAGGCTATAACGACCCAGTCTGCCCACAGCCTGTCCCCGAACACACATTAATATCAACGAACTTCCATGTGGGCAGCACCATCTTTAACAAAGTGAGCCTAATATATTTTATCTGCCCAACAATTACTGACTGTCCGAATCTAATGCAAACCTGCAAGGGTCAGGCGGCTGTGATAATGGCCGTGACTACTGGCTTTACAACAGCAAATAGAAAAATTAACAAAAGGCCTTCAAAATAACATACTTTTTTTTTTTTTTTACAGGAACATAGAGTCAGAGAGAGGGATAGATAGGGACAGACAGACAGGAATGGAGAGAGATGAGAAGCATCAATTATTAGTTTTTGTTGTGTTGCAACACCATAGTTGTTCATTGATTGCTTTCTCACATGTGACTTGACCGAGGGCCTTCATCCACCAAGCCACCCCTTGCTGGAGCCAGCGACCTTGGGTCCAAGCTTACTAGCTTTGCTCAAGCCAGATCGGCCCGTGCTCAAGCTGGCGAGCTCAGGGTCTCAAACCTGAGTCTTCTGCATCCCAGTCTGATGCTTTATCCACTGCGCCACCGCCTGGTCAGGCAAAATAATATACATTTTAACATGGAAAATACTTTTATACAAGAAGGGATTCTTGGTATAAACTACCTAGCTGGGAATGAGATACTAACTTTCTTTTCACTCATGGTAATTTACAAGGGTGGGTGGATGCCTGCTGGAGAAGCAGGCTCCAAGAATTGAGAGCTTGCAGCTTTTACCCTTTTATTTATTTATTTCAGTTTGTCTTGTAGTCAAGCCTTTTAGCAAGAAAATGGAACTTCTCCCAAGCAGGCTTGAATCAATTTGCCACTTGTAAACTAACTGCCTTGCTTTGAGTAGCTAAATACAATTTTCACAAAATTATTTTCCCAATAGTGAGATAATATAGCCTATATGAGGTTTCCAATTTTTCCCGCAATTCCCTTTTACAGTTTTTACTATTATGGTTAATACTGTGGGTCTTCCTTATGAAGTCCATGTCTCCTACGTAACTGAAAGACCTGGAGAGGAGAAGCTACCACTCCCTCGGCCCGCGAGAGTGTTGGAACCTTTTCCCTCATTTTTACGCTAGTGGGGGCAACAAGAGATCCTCCCGAACACACGGAGAGCTTATTTTTAATTCTATTTCCTACCCTGTATTTTTTAAATGGGCAAAACCTCTTTTGGTCTGCCGGTAGACATTTGAAACTAATTTCTATTCTATGTTTTAGTTATTTTACCCTTATTTCATTGCTCTTTCTGTTGCTTTACACATGGCAGGCTGAATCCTAACCTAACCCTGCGCCTGAAGGAGGCGGGCTGTTTACTGTTTACCTTCTCCGGGTGCAGCATTGCTGGCGGAGACTAGGGAGCAACAACGGAGAAGGGAGGAGGCATGCTTATATTTGACTCTCCTCCACCACGGCTCCACCCCCTGTCTCCACACTCTGTGCGGACTGGACCGGCTTGGTTTTTCTCTCACTCAAACTGCTTACTTGTTAGTCCTTTTACTCAAGCGTTTGGAGAAATAGTTTCAATTTGTGGACTCTGCTTTCCCTTCGATTAAATTGCTTGCTTGCCAGCTCTTTTTGTATTGAGCAAGGTTTTCCAGACTGCTTTTACTATCTGGAGTTTAAAAGTTCTAGCCGATGTTACCTATTACAAAACTGAGACTTGTTCCAGGAGAATCTAAGAATTAGTGCACCAATAAAACAAAAATATAAGACAGATAGTTAACTAGCACCAGGAATAAGAGGGTGTTTGACTAGAAATACTAATTATTATATAAGACAAGGGGAAAAAGCCAATTGAAGAGAATAATTTCCTTCAGGGAAGAAGTCAAATAGAGTGCCTTGAAGATAGATTTTGAGAACAAAGAAAGTCACTTCACATAGCTTTTAGTCAGAAGCTTCCAATCTTGACACAAAATACTCAAACAGACACATTTAGACATTGAACAAAGGAATTATATACAAACAATGGACTCCTATTTCAATTAAATAATACTGGATAATTTGATGAACAAAGACAAAGCCTCACAGATGAGGGAAGAATGAGAAACAGGATTCTGCAAAGAAAGGGGAGAGTTGGGAGTCTGCAGAGAAGGAAAGATTAGGAGCAGAGGTTTTAGGTGAAAAAAATCTTTGGCCATAAACGGCCTGCATGTAGAACAGGAGGCACAAAGATTAAGGACAGGAGCGAAGGTAGAAGAAAGAAAGCCTGCATGTAAAGAATTTCTGAGTCCATCCCCCATCCGGTGCAAGATTGTTTAGGTCCTGGAGGATGTTAATATTAAAAGTCCCATTTTTGTGCCAGTGGGAGCCATTATCTAGTCTGTACTGAGGCCATACCGTGTTACAGAGACTGAGTTTGGTGAGGTTTCTTTAAGAGGCATCCCAAAGGAGTTTGACCTGATGATGGTCTAGATTGTAAAAAGCCCATCATGGAGAACAGTGATCAAGAGAGGGCATCCCCGCCTCTTGTCACAGTCTCAAGAGGAGGAAATATCTGAGTGGGGTGGGAATCCAAGTCAGGGGTCGTCACCACCTGCCAAGGAGCCCACAAGAGTGGAGAGGTTTGGCTAGGCGCCTAGACTTTCATAGAGGGTCACTGGGACCGAGTCGACCAAACCTCTCAAAGTGTCACAATAGACCATCAGAAAGAGAGTCAGAGGGTGAATTTGAAGAGCCAACCGGAGAAGGAAAAAGGGGAGAAACTCCTTACCTCCTGGTTGGCAGTGGTTTGGGACAGGGTCAGACTGCTGGTCGCTCAACAGCGCTCAGACAGCCGAACAGAATCAAGGAGTTAGCTCAGATGAGCTGCCGCTGTGCACTGCTTCCCTGTTTGTAAGTTTGGCCAGCAAGTGGATCATCCAAGCAGCCAGTACCCTATCCTGGGTTTCAGCACCAGATGTAAGGATGGGATGGCACTTGAACACCAGGTGTACAGGCTTTATTAGAAGAGAAAGAGACCTGCCAGGTGATGGGCCCCGAAAGAAATATGATGGTTGCCAGCATAAAATGCTTAGAAGAAGGGATCAGGAACAGGGAAGTGCTCCTAGAGTAAAAGTAGAACAAAGAGACCAGTATAAGACCTCCCCTTGCCTAACTAGAAACCCCCTCGCTTACGGGAAGCTTACGTCTGAATTTTAGAATTTCCCACTGAGTTAGAGCCCTACCTTTGTTGCTATGGCACGTGAAACTGCCCTAGCCAATGCCTAACCGTCACATCTGCTTTTGTAGGCGCTTGCTTGCTGCCTCTAAGCAGGAGGCGTGACACTGATTTGCAGCCCCTCTGGGGGTAAGGTGTTCCCTAACACTTAGAGAGTCTGCCCTTGCGTAGGTAAAACTTGGCCAATAAAGTAACATCTAAAGTCCTGAAAGTCTCCAACGTCTGTTTTTTGGCCCGGCGAATGCAACATTTGGGGGCTCGTCCGGGATTTCCCTCGGCGGAATTTTGGTTCGGAGACCAGAGGGACAGCTCGAGCTGAGTAAGTATTCACTGAGGATCCTCTTTTGGTTTGGCTTTTGGGCTCCGGAGCAAACAATCCTGAGGTAGTAGGTGGGACGCTGCCGATAACCTACCCAGGACTTTCAGAAGCGGGACGCTGCTCTCTGGAATTTGGATTTGTTAACTTTAGATGTGACCGGTCACATTAAGAATCCTTTTGCGCCGCGCTGGGCTGCGTTCTGTCTGAGTGTGAATGACTGAGTTGAGTGTGAGAGAAGCAAGTGTATTCGTTGTGTTTTTTGTGTGCATCGCCTGTCTCCTGCCCTTCCTCATTATTCCTGAATCATCTAGGATGGGACAACAAGAGTCTGTGCCAGGATCCCCGCTTGAGTGCCTGTTGAAGAATTTTTCTGATTTCCAGAAGAGGGCTCAGGGATACGGGGGTCTGCCACCAAGTCCAAACTTCCGCGGAACCTTGAGCCAGCTAGAATGGCCTACGTTTAATGTAGGCTGGCCCATCGAAGGCACTTTTGACCTTCCAACTTTATTTGCTGTCAGAGCCACTGTCTATAGGACACCCCACCCAGACCAATACCTGTATATGGATGTGTAGGTGGATATAGCTACCGAGCGGCCTGGGTACATTAGGAAGTGTCTAAAGGACAACCGACAAGGCAGACGGGCAGTTTGCCTTGCTGCAGGAAATGGGAAAATTGGGAAAGCCAAAGGGAGGGAAAAGGAAGAAGCCCATCTTCCAACATGGCCTGGTGGGCCGTCCAAACTTTACCCTGTTTTGCCTGGACCGTCGGAGGACCACCTAGACCCGGTGAATTCCCCTCCACCCTATCGGCCACAGGCGGAACCAGATTCCTCGCAGCAGGACATAAGTAGACTCGTGAGCCCGCCCCACACTCGGGGAGGAACAATCTATGGGGCGGGAGGCACCGCCATTTTGCCTCCCTCGGCGGGAGGTGCCGCCATTTTGCCTCTTTGGGAAGCACCGCCAGCGCCAGATGCTGGCCCACGGGTGCCTGTTTGCCTTATCTATGTGCCATTTTCCACTAGTGATCTATACAATTGGAAGCATCAGAACCCCCCATTCTCTGAGAAACCTCAGGGATTAATATCCCTCCTTGAGACCATTTTTAGAACCCATCAGCCTACATGGGATGATTGTCAGCAGATATTACAGACTCTCTTCACTTCTGAAGAGAGAGACAGGATAATAAGGGAAGCTGCTAAAGCGGTGTTGGGAGAAGAAAGGGAAACTCAGGAGGGAAGAAGGGAAATAGAAGATATTCTCCCATCCCGACCCCCTACCTGGGACCCTAACACCACTGGGGGAAGGGACGCGCTCCTCCAGTATCGCCAGGCTCTGTGGAGGGGACTCACGGCAGCAGCCAGGAAGCCGACCAACTTTAGCAAAGTAAGTGAGGTCATCCAGGGAAGGGAAGAACCCCCAGCAGCCTTCTTAGAGAGGCTCATGGAGGCATATAGAGTGTACACCCCATTAGACCCAGAAGCGGAAGAAAATAAAAGGTTAATAAACATAGCCTTTGTGACTCAAGCTGCCTCTGATATAAGGAAAAAGCTTCAGAAGATTGAGGGGTTTGAGGGAGAAAATAGGAGTAAGCTATTTGAAATAGCTCAGAAGGTATATATCAATAGGGATGATCCGGAGGTTGGCAGAGCAAAGGAGGTAGCCAAGATCCTGATTGCTGCCCAGAAACCTCCCCACAAAGGAAAAAGAGGACAGCGAATAGGCAAGGATCAATTTGCCTATTGCAAGGAGAAAGGACACTGGAAAAGGGAGTGTCCAAAGTTGAAGGCTGACAGCCTGAAATCAAAACAAGCCCCTGAGGTCTTGCTCCAAACCTTAGACTGATGGGGCCAGGGCTCCATTCCCGTTGGCTCCCAGGAGCCCATGGTCACCTTAACAGTCGAAGGAAAGCCAATAGACTTTCTAGTCGACACCGGAGCCACCTACTCAGTCCTAAAGAAACCACAAGGCCAGATGCAAAAGGCAACTACTAAGATAATAGGGGCAACAGGCAGAGCAGAAGTCTACCCATGGGCCACCGCAAGAGTCACCAACTTAGGCCGAGGCACCATCACACACTTCTTTCTAGTCATTCCAGACTGCCCTTACCCACTGCTTGGAAGGGACTTATTGCAAAAACTTCGGGCCACCATAACCTTCCGATGGGAAGAAAACCCTGCTGGGGATGAAGAGGCAAAGGTCAACATGGAGGTATCTGTCCCGCTGTCTGAAGAACACTTACTCATTCTGGAAGGTAAGGAGGCCAAAGGAGGGGTCCCAAGTGCCCTGTGTGACAGGGTACCCGAGGTTTGGGCAGAAACCAACCCCTCAGGTTTGGCTGTCCACCAACCGCCTGTCCTCGTGCAGCTGCTGAGCACTGCTAGCCCAGTCAGGATCAGGCAATACCCGGTCCCAGCCCGAGCCAAGCAAGGCATTGCACGGCACTTTCAGTGCCTGCTGGAGGCAGGCATACTCCGAGAATGCCAATCAGCCTGGAACACCCCGTTGCTCCCTGTCCAGAAGCCGGGGACCAATGACTACCGTCCAGTGCAGGACTTGTGGGAAGTAAATGCACGGGTAGAGACGATTCACCCCACGGTGCCTAACCTGTATACCTTACTGAGCTCATTGCCCCCAACCCATACCTATTACTCAGTCTTGGATTTAAAGGATGCTTTCTTTTGTATTCCCCTGGCGGTTCAGATCCAAGAAATTTTTGCCTTTGAATGGAATGACCCAGAAAATGGACTGGTGGGGCAGTTCACTTGGACCAGACTACCCCAAGGGTTTAAGAACTTCCCCACCATTTTTAATGAGTCCCTCGACAAGGATTTGCAGGCTTTCCGCTCCTCCCATCCGTCGATCGTTCTGCTCCAGTATGTAGATGACATCCTCATAGCTGCCAAGAACAAGGAGGAAAGCGAGGAAGCCACCATAAGCCTGCTACAGGAACTAGGACAAATGGGATATTGAGTATCCGCCAAAAAGGCCCAGATTGTGTCGCAAACTGTAAGTTATTTAGGTTATAACTTACAGGGAGGGCAAAGGACATTGTCCAACCAACGTATCCAGGCGGTCTTACAAATCCCTGAGCCTACCAGTAAAAGGCAGGTGCGCGAATTCTTGGGCGCAGTAGGCTACTGCCGACTGTGGATATTAGGTTTCGCAGAACTGGCCAGGCCCCTGCACGAACTAACCAGGGGAAAAGAAGAACAATTCACATGGACAGATAAGGAAAAGCAAGCATTCCAAGCACTTAAGGAGGCCCTAGTAGCTGCCCCAGCTCTGGCCCTGCCAGACTTGGCCCTGCCAGACTTGGCCAAACCTTTTCAACTATTCATAGAGGGAAAAAAAGGGGTAGCTCTAGGAGTACTGAGTCAGGAACTCGGGCTGTGGAAGAGGCCCGTCACATACCTGTCCAAGAAACTTGATCCAGTAGCCTTGGGATGGCCAACATGTCTGAGGGCACTTGCCGCCACCTCCATGTTGGTCCGGAAAGCCAGTAAATTGACTCTGGGGCAAGACATCCAAGTCATTGGAGAACACTACGTAGAGCAAGTACTCCGAGCACCACCTGACCGATGGCTGTCTAATGCGCGGCTAACGCAGTATCAGGCTCAACTATTGAACCCCCCATCTGTTCAATTCCTCAAAACTGCGGCCCTAAACCCAGCAACCCTGTTGCCAATACTGGATTCCACTTTGATCCATAATTGCAAACAAATCCTTGACGCAGTGACTAGCTCCTGCCCAGATTTAAGGGATCAGGCATACGAAAAAGCAGATCTGACCCTCTTTACTGACGGGAGCAGTTTCGTCAAAGATGGACAGCGGTATGCAGGGGCAGCATTGACCACGGAAGATAAGGTCCTATGGCAAAAGGCGCTGCTCGCAGGGACATCTGCTCAAAGGGCAGAACTGATAGGACTAACTAGGGCCTTAAAGATGGCGGAGGGGAAAGTTGCCAACATTTACACTGACAGCTGTTATGCATTTGCCACCGCCCATGTTCACGGAGCCATATACAAGGAGAGAGGCCCTACTGACCGCAGGGGGAAAGGACATTAAAAACCGCAGTGAAATTCTTGCTCTTCTAGATGCCATCTGGCTACCTACCAAAATTGCCATCATCCACTGCAAGGGACACCAGAAAGGAAACTCTCCTATTATAAGAGGTAACAACTTAGCAGATTTAGTTGCAAGAGAAGTGGCCACTGAGCCACAAGAAAGCCTTTTGCCATTACTGCCTAAGCCAACGCTACCTCCGGATCCTAGATATTCCCCAGAGGAGGAACAGGAAGGGATACAGTTAAAGAAAAAGAAAAATCAACAGGGATGGATAAAGCTTCCTGATTCCTGGCTCTATTTGCCCCGAGGAATAATAAGAGAAATAGTACGAGAGATTCATACTAGTACCCATCTAGGACAAAACAAGCTAGAACAGCTTATCAGAAAGTACTATATAAGGCCTAACATTAGGGGTACTGTTCACTCCATCGTCTCTAGGTGCAGCATTTGTGCTAGGGTAAATGCTCAGAACAAGAAATTACCTCCCTTTGTAAGGTATAGGGGGACAACTCCAGGGGAATTATGGGAAGTAGATTTCACTGAGATGATTAAAGGGAAATCAGGATATAGGTACCTGTTAGTTTTGCTTGATACCTTCTCAGGATGGGTAGAAGCCTTCCCAACAAAGGGAGAAACTGCCTCCACGGTCTGCAAGGTTCTATTGAGAGAAATCATATCCAGGTATGGCATTCCTTTGGCCCTAGGATCAGATAACGGACCTGCATTTATTTCCAAAATATCCCAGGAGTTAGCTACAAAATTTGGTATCAATTGGAAACTACATTGCATCTATAGGCCCCAAAGCTCAGGACAGGTAGAAAGGATGAACAGAACTCTTAAAGAAACTATAATCAAGATAAAAGAGGAGACCAGCGAAAACTGGGCCGAGCTACTCCCTTTTGCCCTTTTTAGAGTAAGGTGTACCCCCTACCAAGACAAGTGGACGCCCTACGAGATTCTATTCAGGCAACCTATACCCCTAATTCCTCATCTAACTAGAGGAGAGGTTGAAGCTTCTAATTATAACATCCTCAAGTCCTTACAGGCCCTACAGCAAATCCGGAGCGAAGTACGAAACCTTCGAGGTCGAGTTCCAGGCCCAACCTCGGGTGACCAACGGCCTGAACCAGTGGAACCAGGACAGTGGGTGTGGATTCTCAATCACCGGAAGGGGAATCTAGAGCCTAGATGGACAGGACCATTCCAGGTACTGCTGAGCACTCCAACAGCCGTTAAAGTAGCTGAAAAGCCATATTGGATCCACCTAGCTCACGTGAAACCAGCCAATGCCGAGTAGGTAAAAGAAACCCATAGTGACTTTACAAATAGAAAATGGAGAGTTCAGAGGGACCCTGAGGACCCGCTAAAATTGCGATTCTCCTCATCATAGGAGGATTACTGTATCTACTGAAACTTACAGAAGGTGGGTTAGGGCTACCACCGAATGCTGCAGAGCTACTCAAGAAACTGTATGGCTCCCCCTGTGACTGTAAAGGAGGAACTTATACCACTAGGCCAAGGAAATACTTCTGACAAGTTGATTGTTCTGGCAAAACGGCATACCTCGCCACAGAGAAAGGTACAGGGGAGGGTCTCAGACAAGAGTGGGTCTGCCGTAACAAACCTCACATAATTCCCAGTAGTCAAGGCAAGCCAGGACT
Organism: Rhynchonycteris naso; assembly: GCA_037038555.1. Classification (NCBI taxonomy): domain Eukaryota; kingdom Metazoa; phylum Chordata; class Mammalia; order Chiroptera; family Emballonuridae; genus Rhynchonycteris; species Rhynchonycteris naso. The sequence goes on from CM072998.1 coordinate 128,051,430, forward strand.
CTGTCCTGCTGAATGCTCTACCTTCTATGATCAAATGCACTCCTCCTGTTACATAGAATATCAGACATGCACTTCGAGAAATAGTACCTATTTCACTGCCATCCTGCAGATTATGCGACCTGGCATTAGCCCGAAGATAGGAACACATGGCTACCTCCAGGCTTCATGCAAAGGAGAACGCGGAAAGGCCATATGTTGGTCTACAGCACCCCCGCTACATGTTTCAGATGGTGGAGGACCCCAAGATGCTATCAGGGAATCTATAGTACAAGAAAGGATTGAACATATTATCAACCTTATGTACTCAAGAATTGATTATCACCCTTTGGCCTTGCCAAAGGTGCGGGGTGTCGACCTAGACACTCAGTCTCTTTTCATACTTTTAGCTACCCATCGGGCACTTAATGCCACAAATCCCACCCTAGCTGCTGATTGCTGGTTTTGTATGACCTTAGGCACCCCCATACCAATTGCTTTACCAATAACATTCAATGAGTCTCTGCTTACCCAACAACCCAACTGCAGTGCTACTATTCCTTTTAGAGTCCAGCCTATAAACTTCTTTAACGTCTCTTGCATATTGAGTCACCCACAGAATAACAGCTTTGATATAAATGTTGGATTTGCAGAATTTGCTAATTGTAGCCAATACATTAATTCTAGCTCTCCCCTCTGCCCTGACAAAGGGCAGGTATTGCTGTGTGGAGGTAACTTAGCTTTCTCCTATTTGCCCAAGAATTGAACCAGGGCCAGTGTGCTAGCTACCCACCTCCTGGCCATAGACATTATACCCAGAGAATAGCCTGTTCCCGTCTCCACTCTAGACTATATCGCAGGACGATCCAAGAGAGCCGTAATGCTCATCCCACTATTAGTAGGCCTAGGTATCTCAGGGGCTGTAGCTACTGGTTCTGCCGGTCTAGGGGTTGCTGTTCATCAATATACTAAGCTCTCCCACCAGCTAATAGATGATATTCAAGCTATATCTAGTACTATCCAAGATATTCAAGACCAATTGGATTCATTAGCAGAAGTAGTCCTGCAAAATAGGAGGGGCTTAGACTTACTCAAGCAGAACAGGGAGGCATCTGTTTAGCTTTACAGGAACATTGCTGTTTCTACGTTAACAAATCTGGTGTAGTCCGAGACAAAATCAACAGGCTCCAAGAAGATCTAGTGAAAAGAAGACGAGAGCTCTTTGAAAGCCTCGTGGAGCGACCTAAATGGTGTTTTGCCTTACCTTCTCCCGTTGTTCGGTCCATGCATTGGACTCTTGTGCATTTTGTCCTTAGGGCCCATTTTGTTCAATAAGCTACTTTAGTTATGTTAAAGAAAGATTAGAAGTAGTAAAATTAATGGTCCTCTACCAGCCTTATACCATTCTCCCCACCGATGAAGAATCAAGGGTTTGATTTACGTCCCTAAGAGATGGGGAAATGATGGGCCCCAAAAGAAATATGATGGTTGCCAGCATAAAATGCTTAGAAGAAGGGATCAGGAACAGGGAAGTGCTCCTAGAGTAAAAGTAGAACAAAGAGACCAGTATTCTAAGACCTCCCCTTGCCTAACTAGAAACCCCCTCGCTTACAGGAAGCTTATGTCTGAATTTTAGAATTTCCCACTGAGTTAGAGCCCTACCTTTGTTGCTATGGCACGTGAAACTGCCGTAGCCAATGCCTAACCGTCACATCTGCTTTTGTAGGCGCTTGCTTGCTGCCTCTATATAAACCCTTAGTCTGTAAGCAGGAGGTGCGACACTGATTTGCAGCCCCTCTGGGCGCAAGGTGTTCCCTAACACTTAGAGAGTCTGCCCTTGCATAGGTAAAACTTGGCCAATAAAGTAACATCTAAAGTCCTGAAAGTCTCCGACGTCTGTTTTTTTTGGCCCGGCGAATGCAACACCAGGCACAATTCTCCAGGAGAAGGGCGCCAGTACAAACTCTGGGGGTGAATTTTATAGGGTAGGGAAGACCCTTGAGCAAGTGGGCATTGAGTTAGAACTTCTGGTATGTGGGAGAGCCTGGAGTCAGAAGTTCTGATATGTGCCCATCTGCAGTTTTATGGTTTCGGCTTCCCGGGACGCTCCTCCTTGGGGCAGTTGACCAACTTCCTGAAATTTTTCTGCTTCAGGGGCGATAGTCCAGTAAGCAAGGATGAGGTCAGACAGATAAGCGAAACAGCAAAAGCACAGTTAGAAGTCATGTATCTATCAGTAACTAGTCTATAGTCTTTCTGTTTTGGGACTGCCATGAAACAGATCAGACATGGTCGCATGTTCACGCAGGCTCTCCAAGACCAAGACGTCAGTGGAGAGTTTCTAGGTCCTGCCTCAGATTCTAGGGGGTATCTTCTCATACTCTGGAGGGACATTAGTGAGAACTGAGTGGACCAGGTCCACCAGCTCTGCCTCTGGCCTTAAGAGAAATCAGTTTCTCTAGAGAAATAGAAGTGGGGACAATGTGTCTATCTCTAGGAAGATTAATAAAGGTTAAGTTCGTCCAGGATTAGTCAGTGTTGCATCGCACTAAATCAGTGGAGACTGAGCTAACCTAGATTGATTAATCTCAACCCAAGACTTCCAGAGATGACACTGTATTTGTCCAGATCTCAATCTTTGCTTTAATGCAGGGGTCAAAAACCTATGGCTCGCGAGCCAGATGTGGCTCTTTTGATGGCTACATCTGGCTCGCAGACAAATCTTTAATAAAAAAAATAATAACATTAAAAATATAAAACATTCTCATGTATTACAATTCATTCATTTCCTACCGCTCATGTTCATGGTTGTGGGTGGCTGGAGCCAATCACAGCTGTCCTCTGGGACAACACCAAATCTTTATTAGATAATGCATAACGTATATGGGTCATTGTGAGGTCAGAAAGTAAACTTCTCTACTTTTAATCAAGTAGTCAACTAGAAAATTGCAGAAACCCTTTTGACAAAGAAGATGGCTAAAAGACAAAAAGATGAGAAATATACTTTTCAGCAGGAATGGAAAGAAGAATTCGCATTTGTGGAGAGAGAAGGTTCTGCAGTGTGTCTAATATGCAATGATAAAATTGCATCGATGAAACAGTCAAATATAAAGTGGCACTTCGACACACGCCATACTACATTTGCATCAAAATATACAGCAGGAAGGGGAACAGCAGAAAAAAAGCATGCCAAGAGCTACTGGGCAGAGTGCAAGCTAGTCAGCAGCAACTTCGTGTTTGGACCCAAGAAGGTGACTGGAATTCGGCTAGCTTTGCTGGTGCTTTAGCAATTGTGAGAAACGGAAAGCCATTCACAGATGGGGAATATGCTAAAACATTCATGCTTGATGTTGCCAGTGAACTTTTTGACGACTTTTCAGATAAAGACAAGATAATCAAACAAATAAAAGATATGTTTTTGTCGGCAAGAACTGTTCACAATTGTACCATCATGATGACAAATCCAAATGAGGCAACACAAGTGAAGGACATAAATGCAGCACCATTCTTTTCTTTTGCTTTGGAAGAGTCAACAGATGTAAGCCATTTATCCCAGTTCAGCATGATTGCAAGGTATGCTGTCAGTGACACACTATGTGAGGAAAGTCTTGCTGTTTTGCCTATGAAAGAGACAATAAGAGGGGAGGACTTATTCAAGTCTTTCACTGAGTTTGCTAAAGAAAAAAATCTACCGATAGATAAACTTATTTTAGTGTATACTGATGGTGCTCTGTGCATGGTGATGAAAAACAGAGAATTTGTAGCGCTTCTTCGTGAACATAAAAATAGACTCATCCTAAGTTTTCAGTGCATCCTACATCAGCATACACTTTGTGCTCAGATGTGTGGCAAGCAGCTTGGTGAGCTGATGTCACCGGTCATTCAGGTGGTCAACTTTATTGTTGCACGAGCTTTAAATGATCGCCAGTTTAAAACACTGCTGGATGAAGTTGGGAATAATTATCCTTGTTTTCTTTTGCACAGCAATGTGTGTTGGTTGTCAAGAGGGAAGGTGCTCAGCTGTTTTGCGGCTTGTCTGAGCAAAATCCAGACTTTTCTTGAAATGAAAACCGTTGAGCATCCTGAGTTAGCTAACACTGAGGGGCTCCTGAAGTTCTACTATCTCGTGGACATGACTGAACATCTGAACCAGTTCAATGTGAAAATGCAATGTGTTGGAAATGCAGTCTTACCCCTTCAACAAGCAGTGTTTGCATTCTAAAACAAGCTGGAACTCTTCATCGCCAACATTGAAACAGGTCATTTACTACACTTTGAAAAACTGGGAGAGTTTAAAGATGCATGCACAGCAAGTGACCCTGCTCAATGTCTTGATCTCCAGCAGCTAGCGGGCTTTACATCTAATTTCCTGCAGTAATTCAAAGTGCGCTTTGGAGAATTTTGTGTGCTCACTCATCTTTTTAAGTTCATCACCCATCCACCCGAGTGTTTAGTGGACAGCGCCAACCTGATTTACATCCCAGTGTTTCCATCAGAGATTTTGAGCTACAAGCTGCTGACCTAAAGGCCTCACACATGTTGGTGAATAAATTTGAGTCACTGAATGAAGACTTGCAAAGACTTGCATGACAGCAAGCAGAGTTGGTGGCAAACACAAGTGGGGAGAAATGAAAAAACTTCAATCCGTGAACCAGCTGATTGTCAATACTTGGAACATGCTTCCCGTCACATACCACACACTGCAGCGTGTGAGTATTGCTGTACTGACAATGTTTGGCTCTACGTATGCATGTGAGCAGTCTTTCTCACATCTAAAGAACGTTAAGACCAACCTACGGTCACGTTTAACGCCTGCATGAAGCTTAACCACACCACATATCAACCAGACTACAAAGCCATCAGCAAAACCATGCAGTACCAGAAGTCACATTAATGGTAAGAAGTACTTTATTCATCATTGGTTAGCAACAGCATAACAATGTTATTAAAAAGAATTTAGAGACTTATTGTACTTTAAAAGTGTTGGTCATACATAAAATGCACACATTTACTTGTATTTAGTGTTAAACATATTGTATGGCTCTCACGGAATTACATTTTAAGAGATGTGGCATTCATGGCTCTCTCAGCCAAAAAGGTTCTGACCCCTGCTTTCAACTGACATCTAGACTTGTTTCAGAAACTCCAAGCCTCATACCAAAATGTTCAGTGGGTATTTCAACCCATTTGTTCCAACACTCGACCTATACAAATGCAAATTTATTCAAAAAAGGACAGAAGGGAGGTGGCTTCCTGGAGGGAAGAGACCTGAGTGGAAAAGATCCACAGAGGGACCAGAGAGGGGTACCAAGAGAAGGGCGGCCCCGGGGGTTGGGCAGGAGCGGGAGAAAGTTGGGGGTCAGTGAAGGAGGAAAGATCAGGAGGGGAGGATTTAGGTGAGATATATCTGGTTTAAAGGACCTGCGCCATGTGGCAGGCAGCACAGAGATTAGGAAGGGAGTGCATATACTAGGAGCCCTGAATGTAAGGGAACTCCGACCATTTCCCAGTTCTCTAGCAATAGTTCTATAAAATGGCGAGGATGTTAAAATTGAAAGTCCCTTAAGGAGGCCACCTGGTTTGATTATCCAGAGGGTTCTGTGGCCTGGCCAGTTTCTTCTTCTTTGGGGAGGGATCTATGTTTGAGAGATTCTGTATAAGGCACCCCAGGAGTGTTTTTGGGTCAGGTTTAGATTCCTGTGACTCTATGGCTGCTCTCAGACTCAAAGTGATCAGAGATGAGAATTGGCATCCCACAACTCAATCTTTGGCTAGCGGATGGTCAGGTAGAGTGGGAGTGTCCAGGACGTTTCCAGGGCACTCACGCACTCAGAACAGATAAGAGGTCCCTGACGCAGCTATGACTACAGACAGAGAGTTTCAGAGGCAGAAAGAACTGAGGGGAGGCCTGAGGCAGGGGACTTTCCGCACCATGTGCTGAAATCAGTGGGAGGGTGAAGGTTCCTCGTCTTGCTCAAAAGGGAAGGGGAGAGAAGCGGCCCCTACCAGCTTCAAGCTTCTCCTGGGTTTTGGCACCAAATGTAAAGTATTTTCCACCCAGGAAGAAAGAAGGGCGTAGCCACCAAGTGTGGAATAGCAAAAGCTTTATTTTGAATGCTTCCTAGACGAGGCTCTCTGGTCTACAAGACATGGCGAGAGAAGTAGCAAAGATTCTCATGGAGGGCTGGGGGTTATGGTGTTGGTATGGTGGTGGCGGGTTGATATGACATGGCGAAACTTCATTGGCTGACAGACAGTCATTGTTTCTCAAGGTGCTCCTGGGCTGTTTCTTTTGGCAGGCATGGATGTGGGTGGTTCCAGCCAAAGTCCCAGACCTGGTTCCTTACTGACCTTTCCCCACTGCCAAACAACCTCACAGATATAAACTCATGTAGACTATGGCGAGGAGTTTGAGTTTGTTTTAACGCACTAAGCTCATCCTTGTTTCTCCCCCAAAGCCTCCTTAATATTTTAAATAACTTGACCAGAAAAGTGGCTACGACGGCACCATTTTGTGAGTGGAAGTTACGGACAAAGCTCCTTGAGAGGAGGCATATTCCACATTTGGGAGTAATTTCTGTGCATGCTCAGACAGGGAGCAGGTCCAACGTTCCCAGGTGCTGGGGGCGGTGTTTTAACAGTGGGGTTGTCCTGAGCACTTTTCCCATGTGAGACTGTGATAGGCCCCTATCTCTGGCCTCAGATGAAGGTTGTAGTCGGTGCCGGGATTAAAAGCGAACCAAAAAAAACGTTAGTTCCGCCTGACCTGTGGTGGCGCAGTAGATAAAGCGTCGACCTGGGAACACTGAGGTCGCCAGTTCAAAACCCTGCACTGGTCTGGTCAAGGCACATATGGGAGTTGAGCTTCCAGCTCCAACCCCCCTTCCTCTCTCTCTCTCTCACTCTGTGTCTCCTCTCTAAAATGAATAAAATAAAAAAATTAAAAAAAAATAAACCAAGTCTTTAAAAAAAAAAAAACAAAAAAACGTTAGTTCCTATCAAGATAGACACCAGATACAGCGGTTTTGGGTTGGAGCTGAGGTAGTGCAGCCATAACTTCGAGGACTGCCTTGCTGGCAGATGCTGTGTTTATTTTACTACTTTTGACATAAAAAGTCACAATATTTTGTAGCTTTATTCTTGGACAGCTTGCTTCCTGACAGTATACTGTGGAAGCACAAATATACCTATGCACTGTTCTTTCCAAAAACGTCTAGCTTGATCAGGATGTAGGACATTGAACAAGGTAACTATTAGGTTGTGCCAAGAAAGAAGCCAGGCCAAATGTGGGGATAAAACAATTTATTGAGGCATCTGTGTACAGATGGGCTGAGGCCTTAAGTGGTATCAGCCCAGAAAGGAGAAGTCTAAGCCTATACAGGATGGGGTGTGGTCATATTTTCTGTCTCAGGTCGAAATCTTCTGTTACTTGTGGTAGTTCAACAATTGGTGGTCCTGGGAGATGGCAAGCTGACAGGGGCCTAGCTGCACATCCCCCCACCTCACTTGCCTAAGCTGCTGAATACTAAGCTCTTCCCCACAACCTCTGATTGTTTGACTAACTAGAGGCAGTTGACATGCCCTTTCTTTCACCCTTTGTTCAACTGCTGGCTTCAGTTCTGCATGGTGGGGGGATTCCTATTTATGCTTTAAGAGGATTCCCATTTACACTTCAGATGTATGACTTTGTATGGAGACTTCCTTATGAGCACACGGCTCAGCACTATGTAATAAAGCAAACTGGGGATTTTGCTCTGCTCTGGTTTGCTATCAGCAGTGCAGAGGGCTCCTGGTCTCATACATCTTTACTCTGAGTCTGTTTCTTCATTCCGCACTGTTCTCACTCAGGACTGGGACAATTACTAGCCATGCTGGTCCGCAGCAGGTGGTGCTTAATGACTAATTTAATGAATGTTCAGATAAGTGATAGAGAGGTTACTAACAAGCAGGATATCCGAGTAAATAGGTATTGAAGCCGGAAGCCAGATTCTCACGTTTTAGAGGTGGATATTTGCTTTCTTCTGGTGTGACCAGCCTTGCAGTTTGCTGTCTTTTTTTAAATTTTCTATATTACATTGGAAAGGGGGCAAAGGTTTCTTCTTCTATAGCTGCTTCCTGCTGAACATGGACATCGTTTTGAGTAGTGGAGAAAAGATGGTGGTGACCAGGTGCTTGTGGGAGCAGCTGATGTCCGGCGTAGTTTTATAGTACTGTGATCCTGCCAATCGTTTGGTGAAAGTCTGAAGGCGTCTTGAATGAAACTGAAGAGGAATCTAAAATGCAGGTGCAAAGAGAATGTAGTAATGTTAGTATAATTATAGGAGGGAGTAAGGGTAGGAAGAGTGAGGCTAATCATGAAGTTTCTTATTTTGGAAGCAGATTCTAAAATACTCTGAATGTTTTCCTGAACCTGTCCCAACTTATTAGCATAGAAGCAGCATTGTTTCTGTAGGTAAAGACAAGTTCCATCTTGTCCTGCTGTTAGGAGGTCAAGGGCTCTGTGGTTTTGTAGGGCTACTCCACTAGTGAGTCTAGTTGTTCCTGGAGTAACTTTATAGTTTCTCCTGTTGGGGACTCACCGTAGACCCAATTTAGTGCTCCCAAGTATTTCCAGCCAATATCTTCACTCTCTAAAGGCTGAAACCAGCACAAAACATCTGCCTATAAAGTCACTCTTATTCATGGAGGTATGGAGTCCTATGTGAGGTGAGGACCTTGGGAGGAGCTAAGGGTTTTCAGAGCCTATAAGCCAACTTACCCATGGAGAGTTTGCTGGCAAGACTGTCTGCCAGCTGGCTTCCTTGGGTCAGCTGCTCACAGAATCGCCTTCCCTGGTAGTAGGCAAGGTCAGAACTCCTGAGGAGGCTCTAACAAGACTTGACTGTGTACTTTGCATGCTGGGTGAACAGATAAAAACACCTTTCCCTTCCTGTGTCTAGTGTGTTAGTCCTCTGGTCTGAGCCTGAATTAGGGGATGATATTTCCTAAGGTGTTAAAGAAAATTAAAATGTAAAAGTCAATGTATTAAATTGATAGGTTATGGAGGTTTCAGCAGAGACATCTCTTAGAATGTCCCCAAGGAATTTCCCAAGTTGAATTCTTACACAACTGATCTGTGGCGGAGAAAATAAGGAAAAACTTTTGGTTTGTCTCTCTCCCTCTGATTGCTTATATTAATATATATCTGATTGCTTTTAGAGAGACAGAGAAAGAAAAGGGGAAGAGAGAGAAAGATACATTCATTTGTTGTTCCACTTAGTTGTGTGTTTATTGGTTGACCAAGATCGAACCCACAACCTTGGCATTTCAGGACAATGCTCTAACTAAGCTAACTGGCCAGGGCCTGTCTTTGTTTGTTTGTTTTTTGGGTGCCCCCTTCAGTTTCTCACTTCAGTTCATATCCATTTCCATGGAATGTACATCAAGCATTATTCACTAAGTGAGGTGCAGAGAAGATACAGAAGGGTTGGATGGGTACTCCTGGTGTTAATTGAAAGGATGGAAAGGAAAATCAATGAAAGGGTCAAGATGGATAGCATTCTTTTGAATGACATGAAGATGAACCATAACCAGTAAGGAGTTGCTTAAGAGTAAAATTCTGAGTAACACTTGCATTACTCTATTTAAGATTTCACTATTTTCTAACCATTGCACAAATGTTTATCATGGGTTTCAGTCTAAAATGTGAGCTCTGAGTGGATAGAGACAGTGCCCCATTTTACCCAACTCTCAGTACCCAAATAGAGAGTACACACAGAGGTAGGCGTTCAGCTAATACTTGGAAGTATGTAATCCTAAAGCTGGACTAGACATCTACTGAGTCTAATCCTTGAATCTCCTCCCAACTGTCCTATTAAGCAATGATTTACAGATTGTCTTTTTAAAAATTTTATTAACTTTCTTATAGTGAGAGAAAGAGAGAAATGTTGATCTACTTCTGTATGTGCCCCGGTTGAGGATTGAACTGCCAACCTTTGCACATAGGGATAATACTCCAGCCAACCAAGCTATCTGGCCAGGGCCGGATTGTCTTTCCCATTCTATTCCATAACAGTCTTATAAAGTGTCTGAGGTGGTAAAAGCAGAGACTAGAGAGAAACAGGGCCTCCAGATCTATGCCTCCTTCAATTAAGTATCTTTGCTTTAGTGGGTTTTATACATTTGAGCTTTTCAGATTTAATTTCAACAAAAGGTTAAAAGAAGTGTTAAGTGCCACAATCTACCCTATATTTAAAATCCTCTATGATGGGCAATGCTGGTCCTTAGCAAATTAACTCATTTCCCAGACAGCAGCTACCAATCAATCTACCCAATGGCCTTAGCACTTAGTACTCCACAGAGTATAAGATTTAGAAAAAATTCAAAGAAACTGGGGAAGAGAAACATTTTTATCATAGACGGGAACTTTGGAAAACCTGAAAAATATCTGTTGTAGTAGAAAATGTTAGTGACAACCACCACACCTATTTTAAAAATAGGAGCAAGTATAACAATTATAACAAATATTTGTTGAGAGCTTCATATGTGTCAGAGGTGGTTCAACCACTTATAGTTATGCATTTAATCTTCATAACCCTCTGGGGTATATCCTGGTGTTATTTTTATTTTTTGATGAAGTAATTGAGGTAACTGAGATACACAAGTTAAGGCAACTTGCCCAAGGTCACACAGCTAGAAACCACATTGCTAGTATCCCAACCCAAGAGTCTTTTTCCATTTTATTCAAATATTATTTAAGGGATAATCCCCAAGGCCTACCCAGTCCACCACCCAGGTCCTGATGCCCCACCAGTTGTCTTTGCTTGCTTCTGTGCCTGCATGTACCTTCTGCTGGCACAAATTTGCTCTTTATTTTTACCAGCCTGGGCTGCCCCACTTCAAACAGGAATTCACACACTTTCCCACTCAGGTACCTTCTTATCTAGCATCTTCTTTGCCGGTGTCTCCGCCTCAAACCCATGTCCTCTGTCAGCATGGGTTCAATGAGGGCTATGCACTCTTTGCACTCTGAGGAAACAGAGAGAGAGAGAGAGAGAGAGAGAGAGAGAGAGAGAGAGAGCCCTGCTTCAGGGGAAAGTGGACACGCTGCTGCACTCACTGCCTTCAAGGGAAGAGACAAGGTCCTTCCCAAGGATGCATGTAACCCCATTACCAGGCTCTGTGATGAAATTTCCACCCTTCTTTTTTAATCTCCCCACTATGTGGTATTTGATTCACTCCCATTTTAGGGATAAGGAAAGAAAAGCTCCTAGATGGGTAAAATAACTTGCTCAAAATGATTCAACTGGAATGAGACAAAGTCAGAAATTACATCCCTTAAAGCTTGACTCCAAATCTTGAGCACTTCACCAAGACTGGCAGCCTCTTAAGTAAAACATTACTCTGGGGCACGAAGCAGGAACTTCCTGTGTGTTTGGGAAGACCCAGGTGACTGCTGAACAGATGGTTTTCCAATATTGAGAGTTTCAATAATCCCCCAATATCTCAAAGATTTAGTTTGTCTGAACACAACTGTGTAACCTAGAGAAAATACCAAACAAATAAATTAAAAACAAGTAACTGGAGTGTGGTGAAGGTTGTACTTTCTGGTAAATTACTAAAAATCATTGAACTGTATGATTATAATGGCTAGGTTCTTTAGTATGAACTTTATACCTCAATGAAGTTTCCTTAAGTAAAAAATTGATTTGAATATTTTTAAAGAATGTAGATGTAATTCTTGGTCTTTAATATTTATTTTATTGATTTTTAGAGAAAGGAAGGGAGAGAGCAAGAGAGAGACAGGAACATCAATCTGTTCCTGTATGTGCCCTGACCAGGGATCGAACAGTCAACCTCTGTACTTCAGGATGATGCTCTAACCAACTGAGCTCTCTTCTCTGGCCAGGGATAGATGTAATTCTTAACATTTCTTTTGAGCTAAGCTTTATCAGCATTCCAAAACTGAGGGAATCCTTAACCATAAAAATAAGGCATGGTGTGCCAAAGCTCAGAGCTGAAGGCACTGCCTATAGCTCAGGCTCAATTAAGAATGCCGAAGAGAGGACCCTGGGTGCCAGGCAAATGTGTGGAGTCACAACAACAGAACTGGAATGTGGGAGTGTCACGAAATGTGAGGAGCCCCTGTCTCCAGTTGCCTAGGCCATGCTGATAAACAAGGTCTCCTCTGAAGGTCAGCGATGGGCACCCCTTTTCAGCAGCCATGCTCGGTACCCATGTACCCTTCCTTGTGCTGATACCACAGACCTCTCTCTTTCTAAATTTTAAGCATATTTCCTATTGCTATTGTACATACAAAACATCAAGGGATCAATATTTTCCCAAGTTCTTTCATTGTTTTAAGGACTGTCATGAAGTAATATTTTCTTCATGAAGAACGTAATACTTAGTCTTGATGTTCTTTGGTTCTCTAGTTCCTTCCGCACTATTTTAACATCATAAGAGAAAATCCTGAGTACAACAGTGTATAAATAATATGTGCCCCTGGCTCAGTGGATAGAGTATCCACCCGGCATGTGGATGTCCCAGTTCGATTCCCTGTCAGGGCACACAAGAGAAGCAACTATCTGCTTCTCTCCCTCCCCCGGCCAGTGGCTGGATTAGTTAGAGCATCTGCTAGGCACTGAGGATAGCTCAGTTGGTCTCTGCCTCAGCTGACTGGACCACCGGCCCCAAACAGGGTTGCCAGATGGATCCCAGTTGGGGTACATGTGGGAGTCAGTCTATCTCCCCTCCTCTCACTTAAAAATATCATGTTACAAGAGTAACAAGCTGGGTTCAACATTTACAAAGATTAATGTGGGGCCTGGCTGGTGGTGGCGCTGTGGACAGAGTTCACCTGGGATGCTGAGGTCCCAAGTTACAAAACCCAGGGTCCCACATGGAGCACGGACGGGGTTGCCGGCTTGAGTGTGGAATCATTTTCATAGATTCCATCTATCTCTCTGGGAAAACATGGCGTCTCTGGTCCCACCTCTTTCTGAACGTCTGCTAGCTGAGCAGCCTCCTCCATACCAGATGCATGTGGCCTTTGTTGTGACTCTTCCATGGTCTTTCATCTTAGTACTCATAACTACCAGCATGATCACTGGCTTGAGCCCAAGGTCTCTGGCTTGAGCAAGGGGTCATTGGCTTGGCTGGAGCCCCTGGTCAAGTTCTGTATGAGAAGCAATCATTGAACAGCTAAAGTGACACAACTACAAATTGATGCTTCTCATCTCTCTTTCACTAAAAAAGTAAGTAGCTTTACATAAATTATTTTAAAAGCTTATTTTTGTTAGTCTGACTGGTGGTAACGCAGTGCGTGAGCGTCAAACTGGAACACTGAGGTCACAGGTTCAAAACCTGGAAGTCCACCAGCTTGATTGTAGGCTCACCAGCTTGAGCCCAAAGGTCACTGGCTTGAGCAAGGGGTCACTGACTCGGCTGGAGTCCCTGTTGGTCAAGGCATGTATGAGAAAGTAATTAATGAACAACTAAAAAGTGCCACAGCTATAAGTTGATGCTTCTCATCTCTCTCCCTCGCTAAGGAAAGTAAAAATAAATAAAAAAGTGAGGGCCCATCTGACCTGGAGCTTGTTTTTACCAGCTGTATCACTGATCTGCACATATGTACGTATTTCTGTTAATTTAGAAGCATAAATACATCTGGATGTGTTTGCCATTTTGTGTGAAGGGGCCATGTACAGGGGGGCTGGTAAAGACTACCTTTCTTCCCAGCAAAGCTAAAGTTATTAAAGAATGAGAGATAGACCATCAGATTCAGCAGAGCTCCAGATTGGAATGTTCACGAAGAGAAAGAAAGCCTCTAGTATTCAGCTTTGGCTTCCTTGTACCTCTGTGACTTTATATATACATTTTAGGTCCACATTTTCCAGTTTGGCAGCTACTCCAGGTCTCTAGCAGAGGTGTCACTGAAGGTAAACCTCTGACACCTTGGGGTGTCGTGTATGGGATAAGAAGCTAGTATGCAAGGTGCTCTTCTACCACAATGGCAGGACCATTAAAGTTTTCTCCTCCGAATTCTGAATTCACCACTCTGAGAAACAACCTGAGTCACAATGGACATCTACCACTGTGCAGGCATGGGAAGGCGTCGCTTAACTTCAGCAGGAATATCTGTCACTGTAAAAGCTGTTCTATCTGAATAGTCATAGGGCTATAGTTTTCAAGACCAGTGAAAAATCATCATAAATTATCACTTCAATTTGCAAGTGAAGAAACTGAGCTCCAGGCATGTAAACTGCCCTACTGAAGTCCGCAAGAGGACCAACAGCTGGGTGGGGACTAGAACTGGTGTCTTCTGTGTTCAGTTCATTACTCCTTCCAGCATACCACAGTGTCCCTCCAATAATCCCAGGAGCTAATTTCAAGGCCAGGGCAAAGTGAGGATCCATGTCATCAATTTTATTTTACATGCAAGGAAAAGAGACTCACTGAAGGTAAGTAGGGAATTATTAGAACATAAGCCCTGGAATCTCGTAAAGTCTTCATGGAAACAGAGGCCAGGAAGACATTAGAACTTGGTTATACTTTCCGTCTATCTCTCAGGGAAAACATTATGTATCTGGTTCCACCTCTTTCTGAACATCTGCTAACTGAGCAGCCTCCTCTGTTCCAGATGCATGTGGCCTTTGTTGTGACTCTGTCATGGCCTTTCATCTCAGTACTCATAACCACCAGCAGCTTTTTTCTGTCTGAAAAGTAGTTAATTCCTATGGGAAAGAAATTATTGTCCCAGATCATTTTTTGAGGCAGTAACACAAGTAATTAGACACTGAGCTAGCTAGTGTGTGGGTGTGTCCACTCCTGGTCAACCATTACCAAAGGTCATGGTCATATAATAAATGACATGGTGTTTCAGGGAAGCATGGACTATGCAGAGGATTCTCGCCAGTAGGATGTGAGCAAGCTGATGACTAGACCTATGAGGAGAACCCAAGAATGCCTCTCTGCTGCAAGTGGGAAAATTTATGTTTTATGGATGTATTTTTCAGAGACAGGTTCCCAAATGGGGAGGGAGTGTATCTTCTGTAAAAAGAACATGGACTCTGCCCAGGCAACTGTCAGCTTTTTCTTTAGAGCTATTTTCAGCCCCAGTGCCGAGAGCATCCTCTTCACCCTCCTCCGAGAGGGGAAGCTGGTCAGCCTGAACTGTGAAACAAGGCTGCTCCTTTTGCGCTGCTCTAGTTCTCCTTCTATGTGGCGAGGAAGACCCTCTGACTACCAGACACTAACAGCTAAAAGAGAAGATTCCGGGTTCTACTGGAGTGAGGCCTCCAGAGGACAGAACTGTCATCAAGCACAGCCCTGAGCTGGAGCTTGCGGTGCGTGGTGAATGAGAATGATGAAAACTGATTGGCACAGAGAAGGTGCTATGGGACTGAGGTCTGTTCCAGGGGACTCCATGGCACGGACAAGAAAAACCTATGAATGGGCCTTTCCACTCTTGATTCAAAACTTCACTATTCTCCTTGTAAATGTCATTAAATTTTCTTTCCTTTCTTTTCCTTTCCTTCCTCTAGTTCCTTCCTTTTGTCTTTTTTTCTTCTATATTTTCTGTTCTATCTCTTTATTTCTCTCTCTGTCTCCCCTTCTTTTTCTCCTTCCCTCTCCCCCTTCTCTCTCACCAACAATCTAATCAACAATATATGGAGTTCCTTCAATCTATTGCCATAGGTATCAGAATAATGACACTGGGGTGCAGTTTTTACTTCAAAGAGCTCACACGGTAGGTGTGGAGTTGGGGAGCTTGTGGACTACACAAAAATGCCTGCCCAAATGTCTACATCTGGTTGAAGTGAATGGATTGTAAGATCCCAAACAAAAACTCCTTGGGGAAAAAAAGGCTTTATCTTCAATGCAAATTCATTGCAAGCATTAAACAAAATAGCTGTTGTCTCTCTGAAACTAGGAAGTCTGCTGACAGGGCCATGACAAGTAAGGTCTGTGAGGAACCTGCCCCTTGTCTGTGCACCATGTAGCCCAGAGAAAACCGCCTCTATCTTCTTCCTGCCCTGACACTACCCGTGATTTCTCTGGGGACAGGCATGGCAGGTCTCAGCCAGTCTTCTTTTCCAAATATAACTCAGTCAGATCCCTCTGGTTTCTGAAGAGCATTTCTTCCTTTGGTCATTTTCCTTTACAGTCCTCCAGCCACCAACACCCCTCATGTCTGGTTTCATGTCCTGTTCCGTCTGGCAGTGGGAATAATATTTTTGAACAGGTGAACACTGTTTTCTGTGTGATGATATAAAAATAACTGCCAAGAAAGAAAAAGGGGATTTTAGAAGTTCATTTGGGCTCTGTTCATGGGAAGAAGGAAACTTCCTACCTTCACAAAGATAAGACATTCAGAAGAGCTGAAATGTCATGAACAAGAACAGCTGCAAGAAAGGGCACTCCAGAAGCCCTGAGAGGGCGGGGCTGGCAGCAGCCCAGTGCGGACCCACAAATCAAGACCATCCCTGCCCTTCCTTCTCTGTGAGCACTGGCACTCCAACAGCCACAAGCTAAAAGACACTAGAATTGTCAGTCCCATGGTCTCTGACTAACTCTTAAATAAAGCCAATCAATGAGCTGACTTCAATGGGCGTGAACTTGGAACTTTATAATGCACATATCTCAGAGGTTAAGACAGAAAGAGAGGCAGAATGAGAGACAGAGAAAGAGAGGATATGAGAGATGCAAGAGGGAGCAATATAGACCAAAAAGAAGGGAACCAAACTTACAAATGGCTGCAAAGACTGAAACTGAGTGCTCACGCTCACACACCCTTCTGTTGTGCTCAGGACACCAGCAGGAAGTAACTCACGAGAGAAATGGGTACATTATGTTTGCCTTTTCATTTGAGGCTTTCTCATAACCTCTCTGTGTCCAAAGATAAACAGGGATCTTGCTTATCTGTCTTCATCTCCTGCCCCATGGAAAAGCAGAGTCTAACCTGCTGCATTTCTTGATAAATTAAATCCAGACCTCCAAGCTTGGCACTAAAGACAAGGCTTCAAGTGGGGAGGGGCAGTGACATCATAAAGCCCCTGCTCTTACCTCCAGATTCACTTTACTCCCCCCCCCCCCATGGTGAGAGTGTAGAAACCAGAAGAATGCAGGGGGCTGCAATGTCTGTGATCTTATGCTCAAGCCAGTGAACTCAGGGTTTCAGACTGAGGGAGGAAGGGCTGACTGAGAAAGTTTGAAAAGTAACAAATCACAGCTGTAGTCCCTTTTATCAGTTCCCTGAAATAAATTTGCAGCACCTGCAAGAAAAATGGGATAAGTGACTAGTGAAAGACAGACAGTCCAAACCTCTTCTCTTACCCTCTCCCCTCCCAGAGACACACAAGTCATGTAGGTCTGCAGACAAAGAAGTCAAAGAAATCAGGCACTTGTCACCTGAAAACTAAAGCTGTACAGGTATATTAGCCTCATAAGAAGTTTGTGCTTTGGTGCTAAAAACTCCACGTGCTCCACTGACTACTAATAAATTCTTCTTTCTCTATCAAGTTGTCTGGCCATTTATTATCCTCCGTTTGTGGCCATTTCCTGAACAGTCAGACAGTAGGGTTTTCAGTAGGTCAAAGCAGGCATGTAATAAGCCCCTACCACTTGGGCCGTGTAACCCAGCAAACCCTATGGCATCGGGAGCATCAGTGGTTAGAAGAGGTACTGTGTAGAGTCTGTGGCAAGATCCACCTGGGGGATCACAGTGCAAGTCCACTGTGATTTTGGAGCAAGGCTACGCCATCTGTGACAGAAATTATGTCTTTTGGAGAACAACTCTAGGCCCTGGCAGTTGGCTCAGTGGATAGAGCATTGACCCAGGCTGCAGATATCCCAGGTTTAATCCCCAGTCGGGGCACAAATGGGAAGTGACCATCTGGTTTTCTTTCCTTCCTCCCCCCCTTCTCTCTCTCTTCCCCACTCTCAGCCAGTGGCTCAGTTGGTTCAAGGGTCAGCCTCAGGTGCTGAGGATAGCTTGGCTGATTTGAGCATTGGCCCTGGATGGGGGTTGCCACGTGGATCCTGGTCAGGGCACATGCGGGAGTCTGTCTCACTATCTCTTTTCCTCTCACTTAAAAAAAAGAAAAGAGCCTGGCCAGGCGGTGGCACAGTGGATAGAGCATCAGACTGGGACACAGAGGACCCAGGTTCTAAACCCCGAGGTCGCCAGCTTGAGCACGGGCTCATCTGGTTTGAGCAAAGCTCACCAGCTTGAACCCAACGTCGCTGGCTTGAGCAAGGGGTCCCTCGGTCTGCTGAAGCCCCCCAGTCAAGGCACATATGAGAAAGCAATCAATGAACAACTAAGGTGCCACAACAAAGAATTGATGCTTCTCATCTCTTTCCCTTTCTGTCTGTCCTTATCTGTCCCTCTCTCTGTCTCTCTCTCTCTGACTCTGTCACAAAGAAAAAAAAAAGGGAAAGAAAAATAACTCTTAGTATGTTTCTGGGTCCTGGTAGAGACAGAGAAGTGTTTTGTTTTTTTTTATATCACCAGGTGATATTGAGTATAGAACTTCCCATCACAAACTAGGCATAGTTAGATCCAGCAAGTCATAAGGTCAGTGTGGCCCAGCAGCAATGTAATGTAAATAGTACTTCTGAGATAAAGCAGGACAAGAAGGCACAAGCAAGCTGTATGAGTAGGTAGTCCACACACCCATGGCACCCACCAGTAGCTTTGGCTACATAGGGATCCCTTATGACGAGCTGAAAAGGTAGAAAAAAGCTTGAAATTGATCCACATGAGTCTGCAAATGTACAATTTACAGCAGTTCAATGGGGGGTCTTTAAAAGTAATGGTGAGGAAAGTCTCTCTATTGGCAGGGTTGGAGGTGGTAAACTTAGTCACCTACTTTGTCCATAAAGAAAACGACCCACAGTTAGACTCCAGGCAGTGACAAATGCCTGGACTGGCTGATCTAGGGACCTAGGAGAAAGAAAAACGGAAAGATTAAGGAAAGGAAATCTGTGGTGGAAGCACATGGGTGGACATATAGGAGTAGGCACAAAGTGTGAAGATCTTTGTATCACAGGTTAATCAGAGAACATCCCCTAAGTAAGAGACACTAAGCACAATGAAAACAAGCAGACTAGCTACAGTGGTGGAGACAGAGACTACATGTCGGCCCAACATCATGGCCGTCCATTTACTGTTATAAAGTACCACACCCCAGATTCTGAAAGGCGCTACACCTCATTTCATAGAGTTCACGTAGAGACACCCAGTGCAGATGAATTTTGAAGAGTTTTACTAAAGGAGGAGATTTATTAAATATGCCGGCCGCATATGGTTTACACGGGGCATCAGACCCAAATTGTGCAGTCCCAAAAATAGTTCAGGGGCTGTTTATATACCCTTGATCACACACGGCCTGGGGAGAGCATGACATGATGGCACAAACTGACAACATTTGTTTAGGGCAGTGGTTCTTAACCTTTTTTGAGGTACCGAACCCACCAGTTTCATATGCACATTCACCGAACCCTTCTTTAGTGATAAATAAATTATGATTTTTTTTCCAAATTCAAGACATAGGTATATGTCTTTTTTACTGGTGCACAAAATGAGCCGTGCATGAACATCACCTTGCTCAAAGAACAAAACCAACAAAGTGCATGAACTCACAACAAATTACGGTATTACTTTATTCTGGCCTCTGCGGCAGAGGCTTCTCCGAACCCCTGAGACCGACTCATCGAACCCCTAGGGTTCGATAGAAGAACCCAGGTTAAGAACCACTGGACTATAGAGATATTAATTATTACACAAAACCAAGGGAAGAAGCCAACAGAAGAGAATAATTTTCTTCAGGGGAGAAATCTAACAGGGCACCCTGAAGTTATAATTTGAGAACAAAGAAAAGCACATAAGATTGCTTTTTAGTCAGAAGCTTCCAATCTTGACACAAAAGACTCAAGCCAGGCCTTAAGAACAGACACATTTAGACATTAAACAAAGACTTATACACACACACAAATGAGTCAATTAAAATGATACTGGATAATTATGACAAAGACAATGCTTTATAGATGAGGGAAGGGCTCCCCCTCATGGCCTCTCAGGTGCACGCAGGCCGCGTCCCTGCAAGGACTTTAGACTTAAACTCAGGAATTTTAGACAAAAATAAGGAAAAGAAAGGATGAGATCTTGACAAACACAGAGAAATTTCTGGCAGTCCGCGGAGAGATTAATCAATCCAGGCTAGCTCAGCCTCTACCGGTGTCCTTCTAAAGTACGAGCAGATATCTCCAAGAGCCTCAAGCTGGACCCAAGCCCACTAATTGTCCCTCCAGAGTATAACCAGAAGTCTGTCTCCTAGCAAAACCCAAAGCAGGACCACTAAAACTCCCCACCAACGTCTCAGTCTTGGAGAGCCTGCTGCGAACATAAGACCACGTCTGATCTGTTTCGTGGCAGTACAAAACAGAAAGACTATAGTTACAAACAGCAAAGGAGTTCGGAAGGCCCTACCTACTCCACCAGAGTTCCACATCTCTGAAGTCACAACTCAGCAAAGCCCCCAAATCCACTCTACCTACTTCTAGTTTGAAACAGAAAAGCGAAAGCAAGAATTCAGAGGAAAGCCAGAAAATTCAGTAAAGCAAAAAGAGTTGCTTTACCTACCTCCTCGATTTCTCTGCCGAATTGTCCAAATTGTCAAATTTGGGAACCGGGAGGCACCTACTGGAGAACTGCCCGGACCCCACAGGAAGACTGGGAGCCCTGGAACATTTCAGGTGGCACGCCTCTCCTTGAGATTCAAGCGGGGCTGGGCAGCTCAGCAGAGAGTCCGTCGGATTCGGGGGTGTCTTGATCCGGTGACGCGAAACATTGGATCTCGGACGAGCCCTCATATGTTATAAAGTACCGCACCCCAGATTCTGAAAGGCACTGTACCTCACTTCATCGAGTTCACGTAGAGACACCCAGTCCAGATGAATTTTGAAGAGTTTTATTAAAGGAGGAGATTTATTAAATATGCCAGCCGCATATGGCTGACACAGGGCATCAGACCCAAATTGTGCAATTCCATAAATAGTTCAGGGGCTGCTTATATACCCTTGGTCACACACAGGCTGGGGAGAGCATGACATGATGGCACAAACTGACAACATTTGTTTAGGGGATACACAGAAACATTAAGACTTTCAAGGTAACACAATCAAAGATGTTTACAAATCTTTTAGGGTTCATCTTCCCTCACTAGCCTAGGGGTATTTTACTCTCAAGATTCCAGGACAGGGGAGGCACTACAATCAATGCAAGGTGGTATGTAAGTTCTGTCTCCCATTGAGAGAGAAGAAGTTTCTCGGCTAACCTTTATTTTAGATTTAAAACTAAATAACCCATTGTCCTTGCAAGCCAGAACCTTCTACATTCTTCTCCCTCCCCAAAGGGAGGACGGGACAGGAAACCCTGACCTTTCCTTCCAGAATATCAATATTAATTTTTTCAGCTTTTTGGTACCTTACAACATTACCAAGGCTCATATAACTACTGATGCTGCTGAGTGTTCAACCTGTCAGCAACAGAGACCAAGACTGAGCCTTTGATAAGATACTACCTGTATATAACTTAAGGATACCACTGGATATTTGGTATCATGTTGACATTAGACTGCTTCCACCCTGGAAGGGCCATAAGTTTTTTTCCTCACAGGAACCAACCTGTATTCCAGGAATGGATTTGCCTTTCCTGCCCACAGAGTTCAGACAGCACACTATCTAGGAGCTCATGTTGTTCCTGATCCTCAGGCATGGAATCCTGCACCGCATAGTTTCTAACCAGCCCACCAACGCCACACTGAAGAAAGTTCAGGCATGGGCTATGACCTCAGGACGCACTTGGCATATCACATACTACACCACCCAGAAGCTGCTGGCTGGCCTAGTGGAGTTGGACAGCCCGCTGAAGGAACAGCTGGAAGATACAACTGAGGTGCCATTGTCTGGAATGCCATATATTCACTGTGACCCCAGTAGTAAGAATGTATGGGCCAGGAACCAAGGAGTGGAAGGATAATGCGTCTCACTATTGTTCCTAATGACCCACTGGGGGATTTTGTGCTTCTCATCCCTACAAGTCTGGGTTCTGCAGGGCTAGAGGCCCTAGTGTCCAAGGGGGGCAAACTTTAACTCAGGGACACAGCATGCATCCCACTGAGTTAATAACCCATATTTGATGCCTGGGTACTTTAGGCTCCTTGTATCTAGGGAAGAACAGTAGGCAAGAAGAGGGGTCATTGTCTTGATAGGGATTTTTGATCCTAATCAGCAAGGGGAGATAAAGCTATTACAGAGTTAGGGTAGGGAGAAGTAAGTGTAGAATTCAGGTAATACAGTTGGATGCCCAACTGAATGGATAGAGCAACTGCAGTCCTAGAAGGGCTTAGTGACAAGCTACTCAGGATACTCAGGAATGTGAACCAAGGTCATGCCACCAGTGTAGATTCTGAGGCAATACAATATATAGCATTTGTGACCCTGAGTCCAAGTGCAACAACGAGAGCTGTAGTTTGTTGCACTATCTGCATTCTTCTATATTGTCCCTCAGGAAGAAAAACCACTAGAATTCTGGAAGAGGTGCTTCCCAAACTAATATGGTGTAGTAATTAACTCCAGATGGCAGAAGCGTCATGCTGGACATGGAGATGTGCTGCCCAGATCCTTCTTCAAACAAGGACCTGACCAGCTGCAAAGAAGGTGTTCAGTAGACACCGTCCAGCTGATAGTTAGCCTTTCAGAGGCTGCCTCTCCTAAAGTCACACCCTACCTAGAGGACCCTGCATCTCCTGCCTAAACAAAACGGGCCATTTCAGCCCAAAACATGACATTTGTGAGCAATATTAGCTCCAGAGCTCCTACACGTGTTGGTCAAGGCTTTATCAGGCTTTCATTGTCATCTCTTCCTCTGCCCCATCCTACTTCCTCTCTTTGATTCACAGGGCTCATCCCTAATAAACAACTTGCACCCCAGACTCACTTTACAAAAGAAAGGCATATCTCTCACCCAGCCCAATCATAATACATTGCCCTGGGAATAAAAAACAAACAAAGAAAGAAATGAGTGTACCAAAGACGGAAAGGCATTATAAATGAGAGGTAAGTTTTCATGTCTTTATCTTCTTTTTTTTTTTAATTTGTAAACTGTTTTATTCATAATATCTACAAACTGGAAACAGTCCATCCGCAGGAGGATGAATAAACAAAAGGAAGCATCTATACGATGGAATACTGAACAGACAAAACTAATTTATGGCATAAGAAAGAAGCAGAACAATAATCGCCTCTTTGGGCTAGTGCCAGGACTAGGAATGAAATTAAGATATTTTCTGAGGTGATGATAATATTCTATAACTTGAGAGGGTTTATTTGGCTTATACAGAGATGTATATTTGTCAAAACTCATGGAATAGTGAATATACTTAAGATTTGTGCATTTCACTGTAAATTTTTTTCAAAATGAAAAAGTATAAATAAATACTGAACTCTAGCTAGTGACGTGCATGCTGAACTACATATTTGGGGATAGAATATACTAATGTCTGCTACTTTAAAACACAACAAAAATAGCTTGATGGATGGAGAGATATATGATAAATCCATGCGAAACAGGAAATTAATAGAATCTAAGTGGTGGATATTCATTGTATAATTCTTCGCACTCTTCATTATGTTTGAAAAGTTTAATAATGTTGGGTAGAAATCAGTTTGTAAGCTAGTGATAATTCCACTTTTTACATATTTATGTAAGTCTGTGTGTTCATGGACATGCATATATGAATTATGTTATGCAGACATTTATGCATGTTGTACCATGCTCCCTCTCAATCAGATCCTTCCAATTCATTTAAAAACACACCAGTTTCTCCTATATCTAACTGATACAAATAAACAAAAAGAAACCCCCTCAAAATCGGATCCTCCTTCAGCTACTACTAGGTCACTTTTGTTCCCCTTTGAAGCCGCATTTCTT
This sequence comes from Rhynchonycteris naso, assembly GCA_037038555.1. Lineage (NCBI taxonomy): Eukaryota > Metazoa > Chordata > Mammalia > Chiroptera > Emballonuridae > Rhynchonycteris > Rhynchonycteris naso. Next base: position 128,075,383 of record CM072998.1, read on the forward strand.
AAAGAGGCGAGGATATTTCCTTTGTCCATGCCTTCACTGACTTCATTCTGGTTTGTGCCTCCCAAATTCCAGCAAAATGGCTTTTGCGCAAGATACCAATGATTTCCATGCCACTGTACTGTTTTTCCAAGTCCCATATCATCGCCAAGATACACCCTCTTCCTTGGATGAAGTGTCCATAAAGAAACTGGGCTCCTTCCCTTTGGTAGTCTCTTAAATACCTATTAATAGTATAAGGAATAGAGTCTCCGCCTTCAGATAACTGAAAAGCAACAAAGGGCACATGGTGGAAATTTTCGGTCTGGGAAATAAGGTTTTTCTTAAATCATCATCAAATATGAAATTCCTGGAGCAATCTTTAATAGATTTTATTTCTTGAAGTCTTTTAAGAGGTTCTTTTCCTTCTTGAAAATCTGAATATAAGATGACTGCAAATGACTTTCCATTTTCATCCACTACGATAGATTTTTCTGCTTGTTTCACAAAGTTTTTCATTATCTAAAGAGGGGACAAGACCTCTTTCTCCTTGGTGCCACATGTCTGTGCCGGCGGTTTCCCCGCGGGGCTTCGGGACGGAGAGACTCATCTGGCCAGAGGGAGGGCCTGGCAGCCTGGTCGCTTTTAACACCCGACCAGCGGCGGAGGGCGGCGAAGAGGAGGCCAGCCGGCCGAGCGGGGCCAGCACCCACTCCCGCCGCCCTGCGTACAGCGCTCTCCTAGCCCCCGAGGCCACAGGGCGAGAGGGAGCACAGGTGCAGCCTGGCGCGGTCCAGACAGGAAGGGGAGTGGCATCCGAGGCAGCGGCGGAGCTAGAGGGAGGTGTGGAGACCCGACAGGGCGATGCTTACCTAGTCGTCTGGGGCTCCACGGCCAATGGAGGACAGCAGACGTGCATGTCTACCCCCGTCACCCTCCATGTCTTTATTTTATAGCACCCGCTTACTCATGGGTGTTAGTGGCAAAGCTATGTGTTAGAAATGAACATATTGGCACGTGTTGAGATGTTCTGAATCCTAGTACATTGCAGAAGTGGAATTTATGACAACTTTTATTTAAAGACCTTGCCTCTTCTTTATGCTATCATCAAAAAGTGTTTGGATCCTGAGGGAGAGGCCTGTGAAAGCAAGACTGGGAGAGTAGAAGAAATATTGATAACCCTCCTTATCTTATCCAGGCAACAAACTTATACACAGCACTATACCTGATTTATTAATCTGTGAATTCGGCTATATCAGAATAGGCTAGAGCACATCTTCAAGTAAAAGGAATACATTGCAGGTAAGTTGGTGTTTTACATTTTTTCAAATAATTTAGAAAAAATTGTTTCATTAATTTTACTAAAATAAAAAGTACTGGATATTGCGAATCCATACAGTATTCATAATTTTACTTGGTGGCAAATCTGCTTGCTATTACTCAGCGGTCATTTCTCTCTTCCTAACTGGGATGTGTTAGCAGATTCTATTGTAAATCAGCTACTTAACAAAGTCAATACATGTTTTTTAGCTCCACACTTAACTGGTGGCTGGAATAAAGGCTCTGAGCCAGGGGTGCTCAATATGTCTATTGCGATCTACTGGTTCATTGAGAAGGAAGTGTGGGTAGATGGCATGACATTAAAAAGACATTTGTCTTTTGATTGGCATACAGGGTAGCCAATCAGACATCTGAACTTTTGACACCCTACGCATGTGTGTTAAACCACGCTAACTTGTTCAGTTATATTGCTGCATAGTTAGCCTTAAATTTATTTAAACTAAATACAACAAAGGGTATAAAAATGAGTGCCATAGCTTGTCCGATTAAGAAGCCTAAAACCTACCACTTTCATACAGAATGGGAGGGGATTTTTTTCACTATGTCATATTTAAGTGCGTTTGTCTCATCTGTCTGTGTGCCATTGCTATTCCAAAGAAGAGAAATGTGGAGCGGCTTTTTTGGACTGTTCATAAAAACTATGACATTGCCTTTCCTCTGAAAAGAGAGCTGAGAAGGAGAAAGGTGAAAGAAGAATACACAATATTAAATATTAATAATAGTAACTTAAATAATGATAATACAGAAGAAATAAATTTATGTTTTGCATTTTTATTGTAGGGAGATCATTTTGACTTGGTCATCTTATAAGTAGCTCGCAAGCTGAAAAAGTGTGGGCACCCCTGAACTACAGGTTCATTCACAATATTTTGCATCCCTACTTCCAGAGCTTTATGTTTCGGCCTCTCCTTCTGTGTCCAGTTTTTCTCCCAAGCTGGGCTGTCCCACAAACACAGAAAGCAAGGATACTTTGTAAAACCTCTCTGTTGTCCTAGCAGGAAATTTACCATTTTAAGATCCACACAAACGATCTAGTTATGCTCCTTATACTTCATAAAGTTGAGGACAATTTTTATGTCATTATAATCTCCTCACAGATGAGTTGAATAACCAATTGGAGCTGCTGCATAAACATTACCGTTGTGTAGGAGAACACATTTCAGACTCCGTTTAGAGCTGTCAAGAAATAGCTGCCACTCTGTTGGACTGTAAGTGGTAACACCTAGCTGACTGAGAAGATTACTGATATCATGACAGTGTTTGTCTTTAGAAAAAAAGTCCACAAAAATTTGTTCACGCTTCCTGAAATGGGATACTTTAGCTGACCAGTGAAGTACATTCTTTTCTTGAAGCCCGGAGGCTAATAACTCAGCTGCTTTCTTTGATAGGCCCAAATCTCTTACTAAGTCATTCTATTCAGGTTAGCTAAACTGCTGAGGGGTTAATGACTGCTTGACATCAGAAGAAGACCCTTCAGATTCTACAACCATTTCCTCATGTAGCTTATCAAAATACACTTGTTCGCCATGTTCACTTTCTTAGTCCTTAGAATAAAACCATTGAAAACTGGAACCGTGAGTGTTATGATTACATGCCTATTAATTTTTAATAATTGTAAGAAAAAAGTACTCATTTAGTAAAACTAAATATCAAGCAAAACCACTAATTTTGAGTGATATTCGGGTATATTTATCATTTTCTAATTAAAAATCGTCTGTTTTATGCAACTATTTAATCAAAATGTGTTATTAATAGATATGGTTTGAGGTTAGATTTCCACTTTAAAACTTGAATTTCTGGAAAATACTTGTAAATAAAATTATACGTATTTGGAAATTATTAAATAGATAATGAATTAATAAAATATGAATTGTGCTTACCTGTCTATGATTGAATATTCACTGAGAAAGAAATAATTGTGAGTCTACAATGTCATATGTGCCGTGTTGTGTTTAAGTAAGACATACACAAAGCCATTTGCGCCCTTGGTATATCGCGCACTCTCAAGGTCTCCCACAGAGTGCATGCGTCTTATAATCACATCTAACCATACTGATCCTTGACGAATTGTCATGTTAAATACAAATACATCACATCACACCCAATGGATCGACTCTGCATCGATTGAATACTGACATTTACAGATTACTCTTGCAATATCAAAAAGGAGGACATGTAAGAAGACACTTTTCCAGGGAGGACGGAACTTACAAAAAAAGGACTGTTCGCCCTAAAGGAAAACAACTGGGCACCTTAATATCAGTCAAGTTTACTCAGGTGTAGTAATGGGAACTGCCCTGGCATCAGATCACTTAAAAGTTTAACCTGGCTATTTGAAGTTTTTTTGGTAAGGGGCCCTGCACCCTAACCTAACTCTACTGTTTTATTGAATCTCAGCGATAACGCGCTTAGTTCAGTGTCAGAAGCTAAATATTAACTCTGAGAGGTATAGTAACTCATGACTAGAAATACGGTCTGAAATGAAGCTCATGGGAATCTCAAGCGTAAAAACATTTTGTAAGCTGTTCTTTAAAAATTACACCAATTTAAAGGGAAGATCTATCTTCAACAGTCATCTGTGACCAAGAAATTCATAGAAAATTATGAGGGGACTTGTATTTTAACAGTTCCTTAGAAATGCAAGCATGTGCTCCCAGTAGTTAGGTTTCATTCTGTATTTTCAGTCACGATTTACTCTGATTCCTTTCCCATAGTTAATATTTACTTAACGCCTGACATTGTGCCAAGCGCGCTATGGCTGAGATTGAGCAAAACAATAGGTAGTTGGAGGAACCAAAAGTTGAACTTTTACCTGACTTCGGAATCCGCCCAAGCTCTAACCTGACCAATTCGATTTTCTGGAAATCTTTCTGCAGCCTTTTCCTCTGGTATACCGTTTTCTTTCTAGGATTGAATTCTAACCAATGAGATCACACTTGGTATCTTTTGGTCCAATCACGGCGAGGTTATGTCTATAAATAAGGCTGCTTCGAGTACCAAAAATCAGTTTTGTTGTTATGGCGCGGACGAAGCAGGCTCCTCGTTAAGTGGACCCGTGGGAAGGCTCCCCGGAAGCAACTGGCCACCAAAGCGGCTCGGGAGAGCGCGCCGGTCACTGGCGGTGTCAAGAAGCCGCACCGCTGCCGGCTCCGCAGGGTGGTCCTGCGCGAGATCCGGCGCTATCAGAAGTCCACCGATCTGCTGATCCGCAAGTTGCCCTTCCAGCGGCTGGTGCGGGAGATCGCGCAGGACTTCAAGACCGATCTACTCTTCCAGAATTCGGCCGTGATGGCGCTGCAGGAGGCGAGCGAGGCCTACCTGGTGGGGCTGTTCGAAGACACTAACCTGTGTGCCATCCATGCCAAGCGCGCGACTGTCATGCCCAAAGACATCCAGCTGGCTCGCCGCATCCGTGGTGAGCGGGCTTAAAGCACACTAAAGCGTATGGTTTTAAGCAGGCGACGCAAAGGCTCTTTTAAGAGCTCCCATCCACGTCTTCGAAGCAGCTGTCCCAGCGTTCCAGTTACGTTCTGTAGAATCTCACCAGTGTCATGAGTAAAGGGCATGTTTATTAATGTCTTGGTTTGCCCTTTGGTCAGCTGACCAGGGCTAGATAACGAGGTTGACGTTGCTCCATGCGGCTTTCAAGACCGAATCGCCAACCTTATTTTGGTGAAATATTAGCAAAATGGGATCTTGTCAGTCGTTAGTACAGTGTCTCTAAAGTCACGGTACACTGTAGTATCTCCAAAGGTACTATTACAAAAAACCACTAAATAAGACTACAGAAATCGGCACTTTTTTGAAGTTCCATTAACAATTTCGGGTGGTAATGTGGGTTTTCAATTCGTTCTGGCTACTGTTAAAATCCTCTATCCCTAGGTAGCCAGAATTTTAACTGGTAAAAAAAAAAGGGTGTAGGAGACACCGTGTCGAGTCCTGAAATTTACGATCCCGAAGACAGGCTGAAATGAAGGCAAGTTGCTTTTAAAGATATCTTTTCCTGCTTTGTGCCTGAGAATTAAATAAATCCAAATTTTCTCTCGTTACATAATCCAGATGGCGCAAACCAGAATGGGAATTACAGGGACATAATACCTAGGGGGTTTTTTTTGTTTTATTTTTTACAGGGACAGAGTCAGAGATAGGGACAGACAGGAACGGAGAGAGATGAGAAGCATCAATCAGTTTTTTGTTGCCGCCGCAACACCTTAGTTGTTCATTGATTGCTTTCTCACACATGCCTTGACTGCGGGCCTCCCCTCGCTGTAGCCAGTGACCCTGGGTCCACGCTAGCAAGCTTTTGCTCAAGCCAGATGGGCCTCGCGCTCAAGCTGGCAACCTCAGGGTCTCGAACCTGAGTCTTCCGCATCCCAGTCCGATGCTCTATCCACTGCGCCACCGCCTGGTCAGGCTGTTTGTTTTTTTAATGTGAGCTACGGTATTGTTCCAAAAATAAAAACAAATTGCCACAAGGCATAAAACAAAAACAAAGTGTTTACCTGTAGCTACAATTCTCCTCCATACATAAGTCTATAATGAAAAGCATTTAACGTCCCTGGCCGGTTGGCTCTGGTAGAGATGACCCAGAGTCCCCAGCGTGTGGATGTCCCAGTTCTACTCCCTGTGAAGGCACACTCACCATCTACTTCCTCACCTCCCCTTCCTCCTCCCCCACTTCTGTCTCTGTCTCTTTCTGTCTCTCTCCCCTTTCCGCAGTCATGGGTTGATTGGTCCGACCGCATTGCCCACCAGCGCTGAGGATGGCTGATAGTACTAAAAATAGCTCAGTTGCGGTTGTGAGCATTGCCCGGAATGGGCTGAGCGTCCTCCGCAGATCCAGGTTGTTGCTGATTGGGGCGCATGCAGGAGAAAGGCAATTAACAGCAAAACACTAAAAACAAGAATCTATCACTTGACATTATTTACTGGTTAGGTGCTGTCTTCGGCAACACATACAGTACAGTTGGAACGTTATAGAGAGGATTAGCATGGACCCTACGGAAGCATGAAATGCAAATTCGTAAAGCGTTCCATATTTAAAAAATAATAATACTCGTTAGTGTGAAATGAAACATTTGATTGGCTTACAAGACTTTTTGTTCTAATAACCACTCAAAGAGCGTGAGCAGTATCTTATTTACATGGGACCTGCCTCCATGACGCCACTGTTGGAGATCAACCAATGAAAAAGCAGTAATGTATGATTCTTCATTTGCATATAAGCTCTATAAATAACGCACAATAAGGTGCATTGTAATCGCAATTTGTTTTTTTTGCTAGTCGTATTTCTTTTTTCGAGGATGCCGGATCCGGCAAAATCTGCTCCTGCTCCTAAGAAAGGCTCCAAAAAAGCTGTTACGAAAGTGCAAAAGAAGGATGGAAAAAAACGTAAACGTAGCCGGAAGGAGAGCTATTCTGTTTATGTGTACAAAGTGCTGAAGCAAGTTCACCCAGACACCGGCATCTCGTCCAAGGCCATGGGCATCATGAATTCCTTCGTCAACGACATCTTCGAGCGCATCGCCGGCGAGGCCTCCCGCCTGGCGCATTACAACAAGCGCTCGACCATTACCTCCCGGGAGATCCAGACGGCCGTGCGCCTGCTGCTCCCCGGCGAGCTGGCCAAGCACGCCGTGTCTGAGGGTACCAAGGCCGTCACCAAGTACACCAGTTCGAAGTAAGAGCACACAAATGCAAAACAGCTGGTTTACCCCAAAGGCTCTTTTCAGAGCCACATAAATACCTGGAAAAACGGCTGTGAACACTTGTCTTCAAGATTAGTAAACTTTTGATTAGTAGGTGGGGTTGGGCTCCTGGTCATGAATTGTAAGAACCTAGGAATAGATTGGGACTGTAATTAAAATTACAATATGCATGTTAAAAACTAGTAATAGAGCTTGGTGTACCATCTTGTGGTACGACTCTTGGTGGCAACAAATGGTTAGTTCTCTAAAGTCCCTGTTAGGTTAAAGCTGCGGGTGGCCGGTTCATTGGGGAAGGGGAAAGCCTCCTTTCAGCTTATCGGCAACTGTCAGGTAGTATAAACCCCCGACTAGGTCTGATTTGGAGAGAACTCCAGGTCTGGAGTGCCTTGTCCTGTATGAGATAGCTGACAGGCTAAGCCCCTTCCCGGGGCTATGGGTGGGCACCGGGGAGAGCCGAACTGAAAACACAAGGCTGGTGGATTCCAAAAGGAGAATTTATTTTATAAGCGCCTGGGTGCAAGAATACAAGCAGGCTGAGACCAACAAGTGTCGGCCCTGAACTGCCTGTGGGTGGAGGCATCAGGTATAGGGGATCTGCCGGCATGGGGTCCGAGCATCTGGGCGAGTTTAGATTAGCATATCGGGGGTTTTGTGGCCCAGTTACAGACTTGAGAGGAATTCTGCTGCAGAGACGCTCTTCGATGTAGCACAGACTTGGTGTCCTTGGTAAATCCTGAAGAACGCCAAAGCGTCAGTCTCCCAGTAATAGCTGGGGGCCTGAGTCTGAGCCTGCTTTCACAGCTACACGTATTGTGATTTAAAAACTTCCCTAATGGTCTGGTTCCTCCCCAAAGCAAGCTTTGCTACGTTTCCAAGTGAAGGCTAGGCAGCTGTTAGGACAGAATAGCAAGCAAATTAACTCTTATCTTTACAAAATGTTTGGGTGAGGGGAATGTGAGTTTTAACAGGGGCTAATTTAACCATAACAGTCCCTACTTTGGGGTTCAGAAGATTATGCAAGACCGGGAATATAGGTTTGACACAGTTCCGTAAAATTTCGGGATGGGGAGGGTTATCCTAACACTCCCTGTGCTTTTAAGTGTATCAAATAACGTGTTAAAGCTTGTTTTCCCTAGCATGTACAGATGGAAAACCACTGTTTAATGTTCTGTTATTCTTAAACCAATTTTCGATATAGTAAAACCAGTGTTTTAGTTTGTTATCCTACACTTAATTTCATACCTAGCCTTCCTTCCTGCCCAGTAACAAGATACTTACTGTCCTTCACTCCATGGGGTATTTGGCAATAGAAACATTTTTGCTTGTCATCACTTGGGAGGGGTACTGCTAGCATTTAGTGGGTAGAGATCAGGGATGCTCGTAAACATCCTATAGTTCATAGGACAGTCTAACCAAGAATCTTTTGGTCCATAATGTTGCCCCTCCTGCGTAGGGTTAGAACCCAGAGACCCAACTTTCAGAATTGAATCCTTATTGGTAAAGCTGAGCAGCACATAGACTTAAAACACCTACCTACGAAACTTACCAGACAAGAGGCCAGGGCAAGTTGACTAAACTGAGAATCTAAAATTTCCAGTGAAAGAAATTACACAGATTTTTATGGTAGGAGGAGGTGGTCTGTCTTCTATGCCGTCAAACTATCAGAGAATATGCCTGGTCTCACTAGGATGCTTATGTTCCCCGGCTTTCTTCTGCTGGAGGACTAGGGGAAATGTTTCTCACAGTCTTTGAAAGTGTTACAGCCGTGCTTGTTTTTCAACCTTTTTCATCTCACCTAATTACTAAAATTCTGTGACACACAAAATACAACTTTTTTACTGAGCTGACAGAAAATAGGCGTAATTTTTTATTCTTTTACACTGGATGGCTGTTAGGTGGTTTTGGTTTTTGTTTGTTTGTTTCCTTTTTTGTTTTTTTTCTTGTTTGTTTGTTTAGTTTTTGGCAATCTAAGAGAAAAGAGGCCAGTAACCCTGACGAAATAGTTTTAAAAATTCTAGCGGCACACTGCTTGAAAATCGCTGTTACAGCATTGTCAACTTGCTCACAATCGAAAGCTATCAATTATTTATTAGGATTAAACCTCAGCTCCTTATCCTGAAACTAAAGACCTTCTACCATCTGGCCAAAACCTCTTACTCATTTACACCAGCCCTCCAGTTTATATATCTTAAATTTATCTTCCATTGTGCTTTTGTTATATCATTTTTCTGTTACAGTACTCTGTTGTTCAGACTATTCAAACCCTATCAACCTGTGTGCTCTCTAATAAAATCTTGCTGAAGACTCATTCTCTAACTCCTTCCAATTTGATCATTCTAGTTTACAGGGAAGTCTCTCCTTTTTAAGGTTTACTTTCAGGCACAATGAATTCACACTGTAGTTTTGTGAACTGTGCATTTACATTTTCTTGTATTTGTTTTCTGCTGAAGGGCAGGGCCATTTTTTTTTTTTTTTTGTACTTGGGACCTTCCACAGCAGCTATTCCAGTGCCTATTATAAAATCACTTTTAAGTGAACATTTGATGACTGACTACCCTAGACCACAGAACACTAGTAAACTGATTTGAAGATGGTAGTTTCAAGTACTCCATTAAGTTTTCTCCATTGGTCTTTAATTTTTTCTTCCTCCTTTCACCTGGAGCACTCTTTTAAGTGCCTTTAATAATTGACCCAGTTAAACTCCTGTTGGAGATTTAAAAATCCCATGAGGGCCAGATAAAGTATGGCACTTGACAAATTCCCTTCAGCCAAGTAGATACATTGGCTGAATTATCTAATTAGAGAAAAGCTTTTTCAGCCTAGTTTGAGGGTCTGGCTTTCCCAGTGTCTTAACAAGGATGAGGAGGGTGGTGTCTTCCAGCAGGAAAAAAAAAATAGATGGCACTAAGACAGGGGTCTGGAACCTTTTGGCTGAGAGAGCCATGAACGCCACATATTTTAAAATGTAATTCCGTGAGAGCCATACAATATGTTTAACACTAAATACAAGTAAATGTGTGCATTTTATGTAAGACCAACACTTTTAAAGTACAATAAGTCTCTGAATTCTTTTTAATAATGTTGTTATGCTGTTGCTAACCAATGATGAATAAAGTACTTCTTACCATTAATGCGACTTCTGGTGCTGCATGGTTTTGCTGATGGCTTTGTAGTCTGGTTGACACATGGTGAGGTTAAGCTTCATGCAGGCGTTGAGACTTCCATCCGTTAAACGTGATCGTAGGTTGGTCTTAACGTTCTTTAGATGTGAGAAAGACTGCTCACTTGCATACGTAGAGCCAAACATTGTCAGTACAGCAATACTCACATGCTGCAGTGTGTGGTATGTGAGGAGCAGCACGTTCCAAGTTTTGACAATCAGCTGGTCTGCGGGTTGAAGTTTTTTCATTTCTCCCCACTTGTGTTTGCTTACCAACTCTGCTTGCTGTCGTAAAAGTCTTTCCAAATCTTCATTCAGTGACTTGAACTTATTCACCCACATGTCTGAGGCCTTCAGGTCGGCACTGTTCACTGCATACTCATGTGGATGGGTGATGAACTTAAAAAGACGAGTGAGCTAACGAAATTCTCCAAAGCGTGCTTTGAATGACTGCAGGAGATTAGATGTGAAGTCTGCTAGCTGCTGGAGATCCAGATGTCGAGCAGGACCACTTGCTGTGCATGCATCTTTAAACTCTCCCAGATTTTCAAAGTGTAGTAAACAACCTGTTTCAATGTCAGCGATGAAGAGTTCCAGGTTGTTTTCAAATGCAAATACTGCTTGTTGAAGGGATAAGACTGTATTTCCAATGCCTTACATTTTTACATTGAGCTGGTTCAGATGTTCAATCATGTCCACGAGATAGTAGAACTTCAGGAGCCACTCAGTGTTAGCTAACTCAGGATGCTGGACATTTTTCATTTAAAGAAAAGTCCGGATTTTGCTCAGGCAAGCCGCAAAACAGCTGAGAACCTTCCTCTTGACAACCAATGCACATTGCTGTGCAGAAGCATACCAGGATAATTATTCCCAACTTCATCCAGTAGTGTTTTACACTGGCGATCATTTAAAGCTCAGGCAACAATAAAGTTGACCACCCCAATGACCAGCAACATCACCTCACCAAGCTGCTCACCACACATCTGAGCACAAAGCACCTCCTGATATAGGATGCAGTGAAAACTTAGGATGGGTCTCTTTTCATGTTCACGAAGAAGCGCTACGAATCCTGTTTTTACCCACCATGCACGGAGCACCATCAGTACACACCGAAATAAATTTAACCTTTGGTAGATTTTTTTCTTTAGCAAACTCAGTGAAATACTTGAATAAATCCTCCCCTGTTGTCTCCTTAATAGGCAAAACAGCAAGACTTTCCTCATATAGTGTGTCACCGACAGCATACCTTGCAATCACGCTGAACTGGGATAAGTGGCTTATGTCTGTTGACTCATCCAAAGCGAGAGGAAAGAATGGTGCTGCATTTATGCCTTCATTTGTGTTGCCTCAATTTGATTTGCCATCATGATGGTATGATTGTGAACAGTTCTTGCCAAGAGGCATGTCTTTTATTCGTTTGATTATCTTGTCTTTATCCGAAAAGTCGTCAACAAGTTCATTGGCAACATCAAGCATGAATGTTTTGGCATATTCCCCATCTGTGAATGGCTTTCCGTTTCTCACAATTGCTAAAGCACCAGCAAAGCTAGCCGAATTCCAGTTACCTTGTTGGGTCCAAACACAAAATTGCTGCTGACTAGCTTGCACTCTGCACAGTAGCTCTTGACATGCTTTCTTTCTGCTGTCCCTGCTGGATATTTCGATGCAAATGTAGTATGGTAGGTAGGTATTGAAGTGCCCCTTTAAATTTGACCGTTTCATCAATGCCATTATTTTTTTTTTTACAGGGACAGAGAGAGAGTCAGAGAGAGGGACAGATAGGGACCGACAGACAGACAGGAACGGAGAGAGATGAGAAACATTAATCATTAGATTTTTGTTGCCGTTGCGACACCATAGTTGTTCATTGATTGAATTCTCACATGTGCCTTGACTGTGGGCCTTCAGCAGACCGAGCAACCCCTTGCTGGAGCCAGCGACCTTGGGTCCAAGCTGGCGAGATTTTGCTCAAGCCAGATGGGCCTATGCTCAAGCTGGCGAGCTCGGGGTCTCGAACCTGGGTCTTCCGCATCCCAGTCCGACGCTCTATCCACTGCACCACTGCCTGGTCAGGCTCATTGATGCAATTTTATCATTGCATATTAGACACACTGCAGAACCTGCTCTCTCCACAAAGACAAATTCCTCTGTCCATTCCTGCTGAAAAGTAAGATACTCTTCATCTTTTTTTCTTTTAGCCATCTTCTTCATCAAAAGGGTTTCTGCAATTAGCTGGGTGACTACTTGATTAAAAGGAGGGAAGTTTACTTCCTGACCTCTCAACAACCCTTGTATGTTATGCATTATCCAATAAAAATTGGGTGTTGTCCCAGAGGACAGCTGTGATTGGCTCCAGCCACCTGCAACCATGAACATGAGCGGTAGGAAATGAATGGATTGTAATACATGAGAATGTTTTATATTTTTAACGTTATTATTATTTTTATTAAAGATTTGTCTGCGAGCCAGATGCAGCCATCAAAATAGCCACATCTGGCTGGTGAGCCATAGGTTCCTGACCCCTGCACTAAGATAAGGAGTGGCCCTGGCAGGGTGGCCCAGTGCATAAAGCATTGTCTTGGTGAGGAGGAGGCAGGTTCCATGCCAGCTCAGAAGAAAAGCAATCAATTAGTACACAACTAAGTAGAACAACAAGTTGATGCTTCTCTCTCCCTCAAATGAATGGAGGAAAAAAAAACAAAATAAGAACTTTAATATCAGATCCAGAAATCAAGTATTGCAAATGTAGTTGTGGGTTTCTCATGGATCAGGTCAAATATCATGGTTAAGTCATGTTTTCAAGTATTGGTGAACTGATTGTGGTATGTATAGAAAAATGACAGTTTAATAATCTCTGATGACATTTAGATAAAAATTTGATTTTTAAAATGGGTGTATTTCCTAAAATGATTCAAAAGTCAAGCAGGCTCTTAAGACAGATCAGCTGCTTTGTATCCTAGCCTTTTTCTTTATCAGTAGTGTGATTAAGGCAAGTTATTTTTATTTGTTTTTTGGTTTTGTTTGACTAAGGCGAGTTTTTTAACCTTCTTCATTTCAGTGTCCTCATCTTTAATTTGGGAATAATAGTAATGCTTCTTAATGTTTTTATGAATGGTAAGTGAGTAAATACATATAAAAATGCTAAGACTAATACTTGACACTTGGTCTAAACCAGGGGTCCCCAAACTTTTTTACACAGGGGGCCATTTCACTGTCCCTCAGACCGTTTGAGGGCCAGACTATAAAAAAAACTATGAACAAATCCCTATGCACACTGCATATATGCACACACGTCATATGACGCGCTTCCAGAGCCGTGACGCGTGCATCCCGCCTCACCGAAAGTAGTACTGTACATGAGTGACACTGCGCTTTGCAGCACCACCACATACAGTACTCAAGGAGCACAGGATGCAAAATCACCCTGTGCTCCTCTCACTGACCACCAATGAAAGAGGTGCCCCTTCAGGGAAGTGCGTGGGGGGGGGCAGATAAATGACCTCAGGGGGCCACATGCGGCCTGCTGGCCGGCCGGCTGTAGTTTGAGGACCCCTGGTCTAAACATTTCAAATGTTAGTTGATGTTGATGGTAAGGAAGTTCTGTTGAGTGTTATGCAGTCTTCTTTAATCTCCAATGTACCAGTGAAAATATCTTCCAATTCAAGGTAACGTACTAAACACATGTGGCATTCTTCCCATCTTCTACCCCTAATTCCTAGAAATGATAGGAAATTTGCCAAAAAATAAAATATGTAGCAGATGCGATAAAAGCTCAAGAACAATTAACTAAAGGTCTTAGAAATTTTAAACTTGGTTATTGGCACAAAAATTCAACAGGAGGACTGAATCCAGCATAGAATAGGTATATATAGCTGGAAGAAAATTTGGTAGCTGAACTATGAAATCCAGAGGTCTTCCCCCAATGCCATATTAAAAGATAGAAAATTTTAAAAAGTTAAATTGATAGATTCAGATGTTCCAAAATTCATCCTGTAAGAGTCGGAGAGGGAAAGAACAGAACTAATGTAAGAAATAAAATAGAGGTCTACCCAATAAGGTTTAAATTAGAGTGACTTAAGTGATACTCTTTGTGAATGGGGTCCCTTGCAGTGGTATAGCGCACAACCTAAGTGGCTATATACATGGTGGTCCTGCAGAAAGTTTTTTTTAAAGGAGACTTTCACAAAATCTATATACATACATATTTACATACATCCTCAGACAGCAAGATCCCATTTAATGCTGAGATTTAAGGATGAAAGGACCTTCACCTAGAGACATAATGATAAATTTCAGAACACAAGAGTTAAGGAGAAAACACCCAGAGAAAATTCTTACAAAAAAATAGGAATAAAATTTGTATCAGACTTCTCATTTGGACAACACTGGACATAAAAAGATACGAAACAATATTTTTTAAACTCTAGGGAAAATAATTTTGAAATTCAATTTCTATATCTAATTGAACTATCATCTAAGTGTGGGTAAATTTTAAGACCCTTCTGCAAGAATTTCTGGAGTCAGATTCCAGCAAAAATGAGAAAATATATAGTATACCAGAAGCAAAGTGACCATGTATCCAGTAAAATATATGTATTCCTAATTCTAAGTAAGTTTGAATTCTAAAAAAATTCTTTTTAAGTCTTAGAATAACTGGCCTTTATTCTTCTAGTTAATTTTATAATGGAGTAACTTTATTGAGAAGTTAGAAATCAGGAAGGAGATGAAATAAATGAATCAGAAAAGGTTCAATTAAGAGATATTATATATATACTAAATTACCTGTAATATAAATGTAAAAAGAATGTGCTGTAACTGATAGACATGAACTGCTATGTGACATTATCATACCATGGGCCATACAATAAAAAGTAACCTACTGAATCCACCATGTATGTATTGAAATTTCCCCACTGCTTTGATTAGTAATGTAGTTAGGATTTTAAGATTTTTGCTTAGGTAAATTTGTGATTACAATATTTTTTACATTTATGGCTTCTGCTCCACATACTGTTTTGAAAAAACAAGAGCTCAAAATTTTTAGAATGACTTCAAACGCAGACATCTTTTGGTGAAAATCCTCCATCCTGATTTTTTCTTTTTACATGAAATTTAAATTCCAGGTAATATTGACAGGAGGGGACAAGACATAAAACAAGCTAAGCAAGATTTATATTATATTTAGGAAGAGGATATAGATATTATTACTCTAGAAGTTGTTACAGAACATAGGTTTAAATATATATATATATAAAATATATGTATTTTATAAAAGCTGAGTATAAAGCACTAGAAGAGGGATATTTCAATTTCCCATTAGCAGCAATCCAGTAAGGAGTGATCATAAATTGTTTGCACTTAACTCAGGTAAACACATGCACACAGGCATATAATATACTCACATGAGAGATGAGAAGCATCAACACATAGTTGTGGCATTTTAGTGTTCATTGAATGCTTCTCATACATGCCTTGATGGGGGTGGGGTGAGGGCTCCAGTCATGCTAGTGACTCCTTACTCAGGCCAGTGACCTTTGGGCTCAAGCCAGCAACCATGGGATCATGTCTATGATCCCACACCCCCCATGCTCATGCTGGTGAGCCTGTGCTCTAGCCAGAAGAGCCGGTACTGAAGCTGGTGACCTTGGGGTTTCGAACCGGGGATCTCAGTGTCCCAGGTCTATGCTCTATCAACTGTACCACCACTGGTCAGGCTGCATAAAAAGGTTTTTTTTTTTTAATTATTATTATTAATTCTAATGGGGTGACACCAATAAATCAGGATACATATGTACAATGAAAACATCTCCAGGTTATCTTATCATTCAATTGTGTTGCATACCCATCACCAAAAGTCAAATTGTCCTCTGTCACCTTCAATCTGGTTTTCCCTGTGTCCCTCCCCTCCTCCCTATCCCGCTCACCTCCCTCCCCCCATCCCATAACCACTACTCTCTTGTCCATGTCTCATATTCTCACTTTTATGTCCCACCTATGTATGTAATCATGCTGTTCTCAGTTTTTCTTTTTTTCTGATTTACTTATTTCACTCCGTATAATGTTATCAAGGTACATCCATTTTGTTATAAATGATCCGATGTCATCGTTTCTTATGGCTGAGTAGTATTCCATAGTATATATGTACCATTGCTTTTTAATCCACTCGTCTTCTGACGGACACTTGGGCTGGTTCCAGATCTTCGCTATTGTGAATAATGCTGCCACGAACATGGGGGCGCATTTCTTCTTTTCGAACCGTGCTATGGTGTTCTTAGGGTATATTCCTAAAAGTGGGATAGCTGGGTCAAAAGGCAGTTCGATTTTTAATTTTCTGAGGAATCTCCAAACTGTTTTCCACAGTGGCTGCACCAGTCTGCATTCCCACCAGCAATGCAGAAGGGTTCCCTTTTCTCCACATCCTCGCCAGCACTTATTCTGTGTTGTTTTGCTGATGAATGCCATTCTGACTGGTGTGAGGTGATATCCCATTGTGGTTTTAATTTGCATTTCTCTAATGATTAGTAATGTTGAGCATTTTTTCATATGCCTATTGGCCATCTGTATGTCCTCTTTGGAGAAATTTCTATTCATTTCTTTTGCCCATTTTTTGATTGGGTTGTTTGTCTTCCTGGTGTTGAGTTTTATAAGTTCTTTATAAATTTTAATTATTAACCCCTTATCAGATGTGCTGTTGAATATGTTCTCCCATTGTGTGGTTTGTCTTTTTATTCTGTTCCTATTGTCTTTAGCTGTGCAAAAACTTTTTAGTTTGATATAGTCCCATTTGTTTATCTTGCCTTTTATTTCAGTTGCCCGTGGAGATAAATCGGCAAATAAATTGCTGCTACAGATGTCGGAGAGCTTGCTGCCTATGTTTTCTTCTAAGATGCTTATGGTTTCACGGCTTACATTTAAGTCTTTTATCCATTTTGAGTTTGTTTTTGTGAATGGTGTAAGTTGATGGTCTAGTTTCATTTTTTTGCAGATAGATGTCCAATTTTCCCAACACCATTTGTTAAAGAGGCTGTCTTTACTCCATTGTATGTTCTTTCCTCCTTTGTCAAATATCAGTTGTCCATAAAGCTGTGGGTTTATTTCTGGGTCCTCTGTTCTGTTCCATTGATCTATGTGCCTGTTCTTATGCCAGTACCAGGCTGTCTTGAGTATAATGGCCTTATAGTAAACCTTGATATCTGGAAGAGTGATACCTCCTGCTTTATTTTTTATTTTTAAGATTGCTGAGGCTATTCGTGTTCTTTTTTGGTTCCATATAAATTTTTGGAATATGTGTTCTATATCTTTGAAGTATGTCATTGGTATTTTAATTGGTATTGCATTGAATTTATAAATTGCTTTGGGTAATAGAGACATTTTAATGATGTTTATTCTTCCTAGCCATGAGCACGGTATATGCTTCCACTTGTTTGTATCTTCCTTGATTTCTTTTATCAATGTTCTATAATTTTCCGATTACAAGTCCTTAATCTCCTTGGTTAAATTTACTCCTAGGTACTTTATTTTTTTGGCTGCAATAGTGAAGGGGATTGTTTCCTTAATTTCTTTTGCTGATATTTCATTGTCGGTGTATAGAAATGCCTCTGATTTCTGAGTATTAATTTTATATTCTGCCACCTTGCTGAATTCATTTATAAGGTCCAGTAGTTTTTTGATTGAGACTTTAGGGTTTTCAATATACAATATCATATCATCTGCAAATAGTGACAGTTTTACTTCTTCTTTTCCAATTTGGATGCCTTTTATTTCTTCTTCTTGTCTGATTGCTGTAGCTAGGACTTCCAGAACTATGTTGAATAAGAGTGGTGAAAGGGGGCATCCCTGCCTGGTTCCTGATCTTAAGGGGATTGCTTTTAATCTTTGTCCATTTAGTATGATGTTTGCTGTCGGTTTATCGTAGATGGCCTTTATCATGTTAAGGAATGATCCCTGTATTTCCACTTTACTGAGAGTTTTGAGCATCAATGGGTGCTGGATTTTATCAAATGCCTTTTCTGCATCTATTGAAATTATCATGTGATTTTTGTCCTTCCTTTTGTTTATGTGATGAATCACATTGATTGATTTGCAAATATTGAACCAGCCTTGCCTCTCCAGAATAAATCCCACTTGATCATGGTGTATGATTTTTTTCATATATTGCTGGATCCGGTTGGCAAATATTTTGTTGAGAATTTTAGCGTCTAAATTCATCAGGGATATAGGCCTATAATTTTCTTTCTTTGTGTTGTCTTTGCCCGGTTTTGGTATCAGAATTATGCTCGCCTCATAAAAGGAGTTTGGAAGTCTTCCTTCCTCTTGAATTTTTTGAAATAGCTTGAGAAGGATAGGAGTTAGTTCTTCTTTGAATTTTTGATAGAATTCACTTGTGAAGTCATCAGGCCCAGGACTTTTCTTTTTTGGGAGTTTTTTGATAACTGTTTCGATCTCATTTGTTGTAATTGGTCTGTTTAGGTGATCTGATTCTTCCAGATTGATTTTTGGAAGGTTATACGATTCAAGAAATTTGTCCATTTCACCTAGGTTGTCTAATTTTTTGGCATAGAGTTCTTCATAGTATTTTCTTACAATGCTTTGTATTTCTGTTGTGTCAGTTGTTATTTCTCCACTATCCTTTCTAATTTTATTTATTTGAGTCCTCTCTCTGTTTTTCTTGGTGAGTTTAGTTAAAGGTTCATCAATCTTGTTTACCTTTTCAAAGAACCAGCTTCTGGTTTCATTGATCCTCTGTATTGGTTCCTTCGCCTCTATGTCATTTATTTCTGCTCTGATCTTTATTATTTCCTTCCTTCTATTTGTCTTGGGTTTTATTTGTTGTTGTTTCTAGTTCTTTTAGATGCAGGGTCAGGTTGCTTATTTGATCTTTCTCTAGCTTCTTATGATATGCCTGTAGTGCAATGAACTTCCCTCTCAGAACTGCTTTTGCTGTGTCCCATAAATTTTTTTTTCTCTAGCAGCTTTTAAAATTTTTTCTTTATCCATTAGCTTTGGTATTTTAACTATGATGTGTCTTGGTGTAGATTTTTTTGAGTTTCTCCTTAATGGAGTTCTGTGTGCTTCTTGAATGTGTGGAGTGTTTCCCAGCCTTAATTTAGGAAAGTTTTCTGTTATAATTTGATTGAACAAAGTTTCCATTTCCTGTCCTCTCTCCTCTTCTTCAGGCACCCCTATGATGCGAATGTTGTTTCTCTTCATGTTGTCACAAAGCTCCCTTAGAGTTTCCTCACATTTTTTAAGTCTCTTTTCCTTTTTCTTCTCTGCTTCTGTGCCTTTGTTTATTGTGTCCTCTAACTCGCTTATTCGATCCTCAGCGTCATCCATCCTGCTTTTAATTCCTTCCATTGTGGTCTTCAGTTCTGATACTGTATTTGTCATTTCTGTCTGATTCTTTTTTATTATTTCAATTTCATTTTTTATACTTGTTATCTCTTTATTTAGGTGTTCATAATGACTATCCATTGTTGCTCTAATTTCTTTGAACATCCTAACTATCATTATTCTAAATTCTGCTTCTGGTAATTTGGTTATATCTGGTTCATTCAGGTCCTTCTCTGGGGATTTCTCTTGATACATTTGGTTTGCATTCCTCTGCCTGCCCATTTTATCTGTGTATAAGCAAGTTGTGGCCACTGGAGTCCAGTATGTGTTGCCTTTGTGTTCTCTAGGTGTGGTCTATCTGCAGGCCCCCCACCCCCTCTGCCGGTGCCTAGGGTGGTTGGGTATGAGCGTTGCCAGTGCCGGCCCACTGTGGCTTTTGCTATGATTTCTGCCTCTCCTCCGTGGGAGGGGCTGTTACTGAAGCCACAAGATTAGCACCAAGGGTAGAGGTGAGCACCTTTCCTCAGCTGCGGACCCAGCCTATTTCCGGGCTTCCGCCCAGAACCAGCAGTCGGAGCCTGCTCGCTACAGTTCCGCGGGTTAGGCGGGGCTTTTGACGTGCTCTCAGCTGTAAGCTTTTGCCCGTTAGGAGCTTTAGCCCCGCCCTCGAGGCCAGGGCCCTTTTGCGCAGGGTCGGAAACCAAGGTTTATTGGGGCGGGCGTGTTTGCTCGCTTCTGCTCAGCTGAGTACTTCAGCTCGTCCCGGACTCTACCCCGCCCCCGCGTTCGGAGACCGCTCGTGCACGTATGAATGCTATCCGCGGTTTCTCCAGCTGGATGGGGATAGTAGCGTGGGCTCAGCTGGGAGCTTCCACTTGTCTCGGGGTCTAGCCCGTTCCCGCGCTCGGAGCCCACTCGCGCACATATACTGGCCAACCGCGGTTTCTCCGGCCCGGGAGGGGGGGGGACTGGTAGTGTCAGCTCAGCCACAAGCCCCTGCCCGTCCCTGGTCCTAGCCCGGTCCCCACGGTCAGGGCCGGCTTGCGCAGGGCCTGCCCGTTCCTGGCCTCCCGCTTTGTCCCCGTAAGTGGGATTAAAGGCGGGCCCGCAGCTTCTGGACCGCTTTCGCGATCCCCTCTGACCCTCTGGGCTAGACCGATCTCCCACCGGCTTGGCCTCTGCCCACGCCGACAGAACCGCCTATCAGCGTCCTGCCGCCCCAAACCCTTCAGCAACTATCAGCAGAGTAGGAAGGGACCTAATACTCCACACTGTAGGCCTGGGAGCTCCCTCACTTGTTTCACAGCTCAATACTGTCCAAACGCCTCTTTTAGGCTCTAGGACTGGAGGCTGAGGCTTGGTTCCTGGGACCCAGGTCCCTCCCTCTCCGCCAAACTCTCCTCCCGCCACACGGGTCTCTCCGGGCTGCCGTTTGCTCCGGGGAGCTGGGCAGCCCTCTTCGCGTTTTCGCTATTCCTACCAGTCTCAATGTGGCTTCTTCTGTGTTCCTTGGTTGAAGAGTCCACTTAGTTTTGTTCAAAGTTGGTTTATCCAGGTGATGGTTCTTAAAATTGAGTTGTAATCCACTTTGGTTCTGGGAGTTGGAAGTTGGTACGTCCGCCTACTCCGTCGCCATCTTGCTCCCCGTGTCCCATAAATTTTGAGTTGATGTATGCTCATTATCATTTGTTTCTAGAAACTTTTTTATTTCTTCTTTGATCTCATTGTTAATCCATTCATTATTTAATAGCATGCTATTTAGTTTCCAAGTGTTTGAGTATTTTTCATTTTTTCTTTTGTGGTTAATTTCTAGTTTCATGGCATTGTGATCAGAGAAAATGCTTGATATGATTTCAATCTTCTTAAATTTATTGAGACCATTTTTGTGTCCTAACATGAGGTCTATCCTAGAAACTGTACCATGAGCGCTTGAGAAGAATGTATATTCTACTGCTTTAGGGTGAAAAGTTCTGAAGATATCTATTAAATCAAGTTGATCTAGTGTCTCTTTTAAGTCTGTTGTTTCTTTATTAATTTTCTTTCTTGAGGATCTATCCAGTGTTGTTAGAGGGGTATTGAAATCCCCTACTATGATAGTATTGCTGTTAATCTCGCCCTTTATATCCATCAAAGTCTGCTTTATGTATGTCGGGGCTCCTATATTTGGTGCATAGATATTTATAATAGTTATATCTTTCTGTTGAATTGTTCCCTTTATCATTATGTAATGTCCTTCTTTATCTTTTACTACAGCCTTTGTTTTAAAGTCCATTTTGTCTGATATAAGTATTGCTACCCGGCTTTTTTTTCATTTCCATTTGCATGAAATATTTTTTTCCACCCTTTTACTTTCAGTTTATGAGCATCTTTTGTTTTAAGGTGTGTCTCTTGTAGACAGCATATGTATGGGTCCTGTTTCTTTATCCATGCAGCTACCCTATTTCTTTTGATTGGATCATTTAATCCATTTACATTTAAGGTTATTATTGATATGTAGATGTTTATTGCCATTTTATTCTTTAAAGCTGTATTTTTTTTTTTTTTTGCTATATTCTTTTCTCCCTTTGAACTGTTCACACTAGGCCCCTTAGAATCTCTTGCAGGATTGGTTTGGTTTTAATGAATTCCTTGAGGTTTTCTTTGTCTGGAAAGCTCTTTATTTCTCCTTCAATTTTAAACGTTAGCCTTGCTGGATAGAGTAGTCTTGGTTGTAGGTTCTTGTTCTGCATTACTTTGATTATATCTTGCCATTCCCTTCTGGCCTCAAGTGTTTCTGTTGAGAAGTCCGATGTCATCCTAATGGGGGCTCCTTTGTAGGTGAGAGTCTTTTTTTCTCTAGCAGCTTTTAAGATTTTTTCTTTATCTATTAGCTTTGGTATTTTAACTATGATGTGTCTTGGTGTAGATCTTTTTTGGTTTCTCTTTAATGGAGTTCTGTGTGCCTCTTGAACATGTAGAATGTTTCCCAGCCTTAATTTAGGGAAGTTTTCTGCTATGATTTGATTGAACAAAGTTTCCATTTTCTGTCCTCTTTCCTCTTCTTCAGGGATCTCTATGATGTGAATATTGTTTCTCTTCATGTTGTCACAGAGCTCCCTTAGAGTTTCCTCACATTTTTTGAATCTCTTTTCCTTTTTTTTCTCTGCTTCTGTAACTATGTTTATTGTGTCCTCTAACTCGCTGATTCGATCCTCAGCGTGATTCATCCTGCTTTTAATACCTTCCATTGTGTTCTTCAGTTCTGATACTGTATTTGTCATTTCTGTCTGGTTCTTTTTTATTATTTCAATTTCATTTTTTATACTTGTTATCTCTTTATTTAGGTGCTCATAGTGACTATCCATTGTTGCTCTAATTTCTTTGAACATCCTAACTATCATTATTCTAAAGTCTGCTTCTGGTAGTTTGGTTATATCTGATTCATTCAGGTCCTTCTCTGGGGATTTCTCTTGGTTGATTTGGTTTGCATTCCTCTGCCTGCCCATTTTATCTGAGTGTAAGCAAGTTGTGGCCACTGGAGTCCAGTATGTGTTGCCTTTGTGTTCTCTAGGTGTGGTCTGTCTGCAGGCTTGCCACCCCCTCTGCCGCTGCCTAGGGCGGTTGGGTGTGGGCGTTGCCAGCGCCGGCTCACTGCAGCTATTGCTGTGGTTTCTGCCTCTCCTTTGCAGGAGGGGCTGTCCCTCCAGTCACTAGCGTTAGCACCCAGGGCAGAGGTGAGCACCTTTGCTCAGCTGCGGAACCGAAGGCTTACCTCAGTCAGAGCCTGCTCGCCACCGTTTTGTGGTTGGGCGGGGCTTTTGACATGCTCTCAGCTGTGAGCCTTTGCCCATCCAGAATTTAGCCCCGCCCTCGAGGCCAGGGCCCTCCTGCGCAGGGACTGAAACCGAAAACCGGGGATTATTGGGCCAGGCCTGTTTGCTGGCGTGAGCACAGCGCCTACTTCCGGTTGTTCTGGATCCTACCCCGCCCCTACGCTCGGAGCCAGCTCGGGCACGTAGGGTGGTACTCCGCAGTTTCTCTGGCCGGGCGGGTAGAGCAGCGTGAGCTCAGCCGGGAACTTCCACTGGTCTCAGTGTCTCCCTCGCCCCCGTCTTAGGAGCCCACTCGCGCACACAGATGGCACACCGCGGTTTCTCCTTCTGGGCGGGGTTGGCAGCGTGAGCTCAGCCTCGGGCCCCTCGCCCGTCCCTTGTCTTAGCCCGGTGCTCGAGGTCAGGGCCGGCTAGCGCAGCGTCGCAGGGCTTATCTCTGCCCGTATTTTTCCCCACAAGTGGGGTCACAGGCGGCCCGCAGCTGCCGGACAGCTTTTGCGCGTCCCCTCCGCCCCTGCTAGGCTAGCCTGAGCTCACACTGTTACGCCCACACCGACAGGACCGCGTTTCGGTGTCCTGTCCCAACCATAGGCTTCAGCAACCTCAGGGGGCTAGAAGTGCCCTAAGTCTCCACACTGTAGGCTTGGGAGCTCCCTCCCTCTAAGCAGGTCTGCTCTAATTGCCGCGCGAGAGCTTGTTTGGCTAGTGTCCTGTCTCCCTTTGCTGGTATTGCTAGTTCCAGGGGAAATACTCGTTTTCGATTAGAGAAGTGACTTAGCCCATGGGTCGGGGTGGCTGTCCCTCAGAGTGTCTCCATGCCTTCAGTCCACTCTTTGTTCCCGCTGCTCTGTTCCTCTCCTCTGTCCCAGTTCCCCGGAGCCCCGGGTGCGTGGTTGTGAGAGAGGCTTTCTGAGCTGTCCCTTTAAAAAGATTTTTGGGTCTGAGAAGACTCTCTCTTTTTCACAAATAGTATCCTCACTTGCTTCACAGCTCGATACTGTCCAAACGCCTCTTCTAGGCTCTGGGACTGCAGTCTGAGGCTTGGTTCCTGGGACCCAGGTCCCTCCCTCTCCGCCAAACTCTCCTCCCGCCACACGGGTCTCTCCGGGCTGCCGTTTGCTCCGGGGAGCTGGGCAGCCCTCTTCGCGTTTTCGCTATTCCTACCAGTCTCAGTGTGGCTTCTGCAGTGTTCCTTGGTTGAAGAGTCCACTTAGTTTTGCTCAAAGTTGGTTAATCCAGATGATGGTTCTTAAAATTGAGTTATAATCCACTTTGCTTCTGGGAGTTGGAAGTTGGTACGTCTGCCTACTCCATCGCCATCTTCCCTTCCTCCCCAAAAGGTTTTTAATAAATCAATAACAATAGTGGTAATTATGTTAAAATAGATGCACCTTTCTCAGAAATCGACAGATCAAGTCAGCTAAAACTTGTTGAGGATATAGAATGTTTGAAGAACATGGTTTAATAAGATTAATCATAACTATATTTAAAAGAGTACATTATTTTGAATTTCACATGAAATACTGGTAGAAACTGAAGATATATGAAATGATAACTGAAAGTTTAGCAAGTGTTGAAACAGCTGAAACCATACAAGACATAGTTACTAATCATAATGCAATGAAATGCTCTTCTTGATCTATATTATTAGGGAAAAGAATATGGGTTAAAGAGAATATCAAAATAAAGTCAAATACTTTTTAGAAATGGAGCACTATATATTAAAACCTATATGAAAAGATCGAAGGAAAATCATACCATTTCCCCAAAAATAAGACACCCCCCGAAAATAAGATCTAAGTGCAATTTTTTTTCACACTTAGAAATATAAGGCCTTTCCTGAAAATAAGACCTAGCACGTCTTTAGGGGCAAAAATTAATATAAGACACTGTCTTATTTTTGGGGAAACAGGGTAGCTTTAAAAAAGTACTTATGAGAAAATAAGAACTATTAAAAATAACACTGAGGAACAATTTTTTTCATTTTCTGTTGCATGAGGTTTTAGAACTTTTTCTATATATTTCTGCATCGCTGATTCTAAATCTGAAATTTGTGTTTTGGTGCATGCTCTAGTTTTTATGTCTTTTTAATATCTTTTTGTTACAGTTAATGGCATGCATTGGTTTTTAAATTGGAGCTAAAGGGCAACGACTCTCGGATTGAACATAACCACAAGGCAATTAATGTTTTACAAATATCACTTTTACATAATTGTAGTTGTTTTTAAATGTAAAAAATTATTATCTGATAAAAACACCCTCTTATTTTGTTTTAAGATTGAATCATGGCTTCTTTGAGTAGGCATAAATGTAAGAATAGTCCTGACACCTTCTGTTATATATGTGGCTGTTACACACTTCAACGTCAAAGGCACGGTATTTCATCATTTGTGACATGTGCATATATTGCCTATTTTCAAGAATTGGGCTCCCCATATTGTGTGTCATAAATGTGAGGAAATGCTTAACAAAAGGAAAACGCAAAAGAATGCCTTTTGGTATTCCCATGGTTTGGCGTAAACCTAAGGACCACAGCAGTAACTGTTATTTCTGTCTGATTCATACAAAGGACACTCCCGATTCCAGTTTTCAATGGTTTTATTTCTTCTAAGGACGAAGAAAGTGAACATGGTGATCAAGTGTATTTTGATAAGCTGCGTGAGGAAATGGTTGTAGAATCTGAAGGGTCTTCTTCTGATGCCAAGCAGTCATTAACCCCTCAGCAGTTTAGCTAACCCGAATTGAATGACTTAGTAAGAGATTTGGGCCTATCAAAGAAAGCAGCTGAGTTATTAGCCTCCAGGCTTCAAGAAAAGAATGTATTTCACTGGTCAGCTAAAGTATCCCATTTCAGGAAGCGTGAACAAATTTTTGTGGACTTTTTTTTCCAAAGACAAACACTGTCATGATATCAGTAGTCTTCTCAGTCAGCTAGGTGTTACCACTTACAGTCCAACAGAGTGGCAGCTATTTCTTGACAGCTCTAAACGGAGTCTGAAATGTGTTCTCCTACACAACGGTAATGTTTATGCAGCAGCTCCAATTGGTTATTCAACTCATCTGTGAGGAGATTATAATGACATAAAAATTGTCCTCGACTTTATGAAGTATAAGGAGCACAACTGATTGTTTGTATGGATCTTAAAATGGTAAATTTCCTGCTAGGACAACAGAAAGGTTTTACGAAGTATCCTTGCTTTCTGTGTTTGTGGGACAGCCGAGCTCGGGAGAAACACTGGACACAGAAGGAGAGGCCAAAACATAAAGCTCTGGAAGTAGGGATGCAAACTATTGTGAATGAACCTGTAGTTAATTGAGACAGGATTATTTTTCCCCACTTCACATCAAACTTGGCTTAATGAAGCAGTTTGTTCAGGCTTTGAATAGAGAAAGGGAATGCTTTCAACATACTATTTCTGCTTTTCCTGCTTAGTCTTTTGAGAAGATAAAAGCAGGTGTATTCGATGGACCTCAAATTCAAACCCTCATACGTGACAAAGAATTTGCCAGGAAGATGAATAAGGAGGATAAAGCAGCATGTCAGTCTTTTGTGGCAGTTACAAAGAGTTTCCTTGGCAACAAAAAAGCAGAAAACTATGAACTCTGGTTCAAAGGATGCTGTTGGCTTTCCGCGACACTGGATGTAACATGAGCACTACGATTCACTTTCTAAACAGTCACCTTGATAAGATTCCCGAAAATCTTGGAGCTGTTAGTGATGAGCAGACTACTGCTGGAGCATCTAATGAGATTGTCCTCAATAAGTACACAAATGCAAGAGCTACAAATGCAATTTTTTTTCCTGAATAGAATTTAAATAAGTTTTGCACAAATTTGATGATAAAAATAAGTGTTTTAATATGTTCTATTTCAAAATTGTAGACCAATTCTGATGCAATCATATCTTTTAGTGTATTAGTGTATTTACTGCATTATATAACTTATATTTTCACGAAGATGATGCCCAAGAAGACATTCTACTTCATTATGTTAAACTAAATGTTGAGAATTTTACAATAATATGAAAACCTAAAATCTTGATTGTAAGAAAAGCCTGTAGCTTACAGAGAAAAACTAATGTCAGATTTGAGATCAGCACACTCGAATTAGGTAAGAACGAGTGTTTTTGTGGATGCAACAAAAATTTTGTTCCCCAGTGTAATGAATTAAGCTTTTAACTTAAAAGTACAATCAATATATGCAAATCAATTAACATGATATACCACATAAACAAAATGAAGGATAAAAATCATATGATCAGCCTGACCAGGCAGTGGCGCAGTGGATAGAGCGTCGGACTGGGATGTGGAAGACCCAGTTTCGAGACCCCGAGCTCGCCAGCATGAGCGCGGGCCCATCTGGCTTGAGCAAAATCTCGCCAGCTTGGACCCAAGGTCGCTGGCTCGAGCAAGGGGTGGCTCAGTCTGCTGAAGGCCCATGGTCAAGGCACGTGTGGGAAAGCAATCAATGAACAACTATGGTGTCGCAATGACAACGAAAAACTAATGATGCTTCTCATCTCTCTCCATTCCTGTCTGTCTGTACCTATCTCTCTCTCTCTCTCTCTCTCTCTCTCTCTTTCTCTCTGTCCCTGTAAAAAAAAAAAAATCATATGATCATATCAATAGATGCAAAAAATAAAATAAAAATATTTTGACAAAATCCAGCATCTATTAATGATAAAAAACTCTCAACAAAGTAGGAACAGAGGGAACATACCTCAACATAATAAAGGCCATATAGGACAAAACCACAGCTAACATAATACTCAATAGGAAAAAACTAAAAACATTTTTTAAGATCAGAAACAAGACAAGCTTGTCCACTTTCATTCACCACTTTTACTCAACATAGTAGTGGAAGTCTAGCCATGGCAATCTGACAAGAAAATAAAATAAAAGGTAGCCAAATTGAAAAGAAGAAGTAAAGCTGACATTATTTGCAGAAGACATAATACTATATACCATGCAGAGTGAACACTAAAAATAAACTACTAGCACTAATAAATTAATTTAGTAAAAAAAAGTACTTATGAGAAAATAAGAACTATTAAAAATAATGAATTAAACTTTTAACTTAAAAGCTAATAAAGGAACAACAAACCTGAGGAAACTAGAATAAATAAATTAGTAAAGAAGCAAAAATCAATGGAATAGATCATACTTTCCCACTCCCCTAAAATAGAATTAAGCAATAAAACCAAAATCTGGTTCTTTAAAAAAAATATTAAAGAGTTAATAGTACTTAAAGAGAAACAGTATGCAAATATCAGCAACATTATATATAGACAATATTAAAATTGATATATTTTTAATAGATGTGTTTGCAAATACAGACAAAATATTTAATTTAAAATACAAATAATTAATCAGATTTTCCCTAAGAAAAGTAAACTATCTGAGTAAAATGTATACGAGAAACTGAAAAGATAGGCAAACATCTACCCTTAAAAAAAGCAACCGGCCTAGATAGTTTTACCAGATTTGAGGCAAGAGACAATATTTATATTATACAAATTGATCAAGGTAATAATAAAGATTATGAGGAAATACCAAGAGATATTAAGATAGAGTGAATAACCCCTGCAAGGCAAATAAAAGTGTTTGGTACACAAAAATAATCCAAAAATATTAGATATTGTGAGCCACAGTACAAATTTCAAAGTGGAATGAGAGATAATTGGGGTAAGAAACAGCAGTTCAAGGAGTTATTAAGTGTAGGGTGAACATTTCAATTTTAGTATATCGTGCCCAAAGCCTGTGAAATTTTTAAGATATGATTGAATTAAACTTAGAAAAGGATTAGTTCCTAAAATAAGTATGGTACTTACAAACCTCTTCTAGACTTTACTCTGCCCTTGCAGAAGTGGCCTGAGTCACAGCCAGACGCCAGACATTTGCTATTTCACCAGGGATCATGTCAATGCTTACTCAAAATCCTATTGTCAGAGCACCACATTTTGGAAATTCAGTTCTTCAGTACTTCTGGTGTTTCTTCGAGATTTTTACCTTCATTAACTCATATAACATGTTTGGGAATCTCTCTCTTTAACATATGCACCCTCTGTACAATTTCTTTTCTATTCTCTCTAAGGGTTAAGGAGTAGATGTGGTTAGTGCTTAGTGTGATATGATGATGAAAGGGGAAGACAGCAAGATGAATTTTTTACCCTTCGGGGGCTTTGACCCCATATTTACAAACAAAGCAAGAAACCAGGAGTAAAGGAAGGACAGCAAACAATTTTATTAGCTCCCATTTTACTGCTTCTGTGTTAACAAAGATGTCAATACCTAAAAGAGATGATACCTAAGTGACAACCTTATGGAGACCCAGATTTTCAACTTTCAGCATTGTTTTCTATATCCTGTCAATATACAGTTCTCTAAGGGTCTTTCAGTTTTTATACTATTACAACTATAAGGCTGATAATAATCACTTTGTAAGCTTCTAATAATGCCATTTATTGTAACTCACAAAAAATTGAAGGACCTGGAAATCAACAAAAATATGAACAAAACTTCTAGAAAGAAAATTTTAACAATGTTGTGATATTAACAATGATATAAATAATAAATGGAGTTATAACATGTTCATGAATTAGAAAAGGCAATATTATAGTGATGTTTACTTCCTCCAAAGATCTAAAGGCTTAATGCAATTCCACGCCAAATCCAAGTCTCAGGAGAATTTGACATAGTTGATTACTTTTTTTTAAAAGTTTTTATTGAACCTGCTGAGTCTTGATTGCCTTTATTTACTTATTAGATTTTATTTATTCATTTTTATTAGCGAGAGAGGAAAGACATGGAGAGAATGGGGGAGGAGCAGGAAGCATCAACTCCCATATGTGCCTTGACCAGGGAAGCCCAGGGTTTTGAACCAGCGACCTCAGCATTCCAGGTCAGTGCTTTATCCACTGTGCCACCACAGGTCAGGATACTCTTTTTTGAGACACTTTTGTTTCTCCTACCTCATCAGCAATTCCTTGTCAACATTCTTGGCTGCTAATTCTTCTATACAACCTTAGGGTTTGACATGTGCCCTGGCTGGATAGCTCAGTTGCAAAGATTGTGGGTTTGATCCTCGATCAGGGCACATACAGGAACAGATTGATGTTTCCATCTGTCTCTCTAAAAATCAATAATTTTTAAAAAAATAAAGGAAAAAAATAAGATTTGGCATGTTCCAGGTTTCAGCCTTAGACCTTTTTCCCCCGTTTTCTAGATTCTCAAATTTTTATCTCTAGTCCAGGATTTTTCCTTGAACTCTACTCATTCAATCAGCAAGCTGTTTTAGCACTTCCTACAAAATACATTCCAAATGTGACCACTTCTCAACACCTCCACTACTCCATTAGTCCAAGCTACCATTATCTCTTCTTACCTGGATTCTTGTTCTCCTTGCTCCCACTGTTGTCCCCTACTGCCTCTGTGGGTCTGAGTGCAACTAAGCCTGGAGGCAGTTGCTTGGAATCCCAAGGCAGATCTGGCCATCTTTGGCCCCTGGGCAGGGAAATTCCTCAGTCCAGGAGTTTTTCCCAGCTGAGTGTGGGAGTCTAGAAAGACCCAGTGGACCCAGCTCTTTGTTTTACCCCAAACCAGTCAATCCACTTCAGGGATTCCTTCTGGGGCTAGGAACCCTCTAGGTGTTCTGAATGGGTCTGGGTTTAGGTCTCTGCCTAAGGGTTATGAGGTTTAGGTCTCTCCCTGAGGGTCCTGGGACATGAAAAACACCCCTGCCCCATTTATCCACCCTCCTCACAATGAGTTCTCCTTGCTCTCCATTCTCACGTTCCTCTGTTTCTCTCCCAAATCCATCCACCCACCTGCCTCTCTAGTAGCTGTAGCAGCCCCCTCCATGCCCTTGTTCTCAGTCCTGGAAATTTGTAATCCAGGATAAAATGGGCCTTGGACCCCTGGCCAAGCCCCCTGCTTCCCCAGTGCATTTCAAAGCAGCAGCCCTTGAAGAGCCTGGAGGCCCCCTGCACAGGGCCTGATGGTTTTGATGGCCTGGAGTCCCTTCCTGGCTCGGATGGTGCTTGGCTGGACTACCATCTCGCACTCTCCACCTGCTCCCTCCCTGCCGCCTCCACTGCCTCTTTCTCAGGGGACTCCGCTAGGGCCCCGATCCTCACAATAGTCGCCTAAGCCGGGTTTCCTAGGAGGCTCCGCTGAGCGCTAGTCCAGCGCAAGGCCGGGCCCAGGCTGCTATCTCCTAGGGTGTCGCTAAGGTCGGGCCCAGGCTGCAATCTCGTAGGGTGTCGCCGCCGCGGTGTCCGTGAGCAGACCGGTCAGCCGGAGCCATGTCCCCAAGCAGGTAGATTTCCAGCTACGAGGTTGCTAGGCCGTTATTGGCTTCCTGCGATGCTTCCTTCCAGCTGCTGCAAACCCGGCTCACCTGGGAGTGTTGTAAAGTACCCGTACCTCAATTCTGCAGGTTTACCTAGAGACACCAAGTCCAGATGAATTTTGAAAAGTTTTATTAAAGGAGATTTATTAAATATGCCGGACGCATATGACTAACATGGGGCATTGCAGACCCAAATCACGGGCGCCAAAAATATTTCAGGGGCTGTTTATATACTGTTGATCACACACGCGCTGAGGAGAGCATGACATCATGACACAAGCTTATAACATCTGTTTAGGGGATACACAGAAACATTAAGATTTTCAAGGTAACACAATCAAAGATGTTTACAAATCTTTTAGGGTTCATCTTTGCTCCTTTGCCTAGAGATATTTTACTCTCAGGATTCCAGGAAGGGGGAGGAACTACAATCAATGTAGGGTGGGATGTAAATTCTGCCTCCCATTGAAAGAGAAGTTCCTCGGTTAACCTTTATTTGATTTAAAACTAAATGGCCCATTGTTCTTGCAAGCCAGAACCTTCAACATTCTTCTCCCTCCCCTCCCCAAAGGAAGAACTGGACAGGAAAGCCTGGCTGTCCTGATTAAATTATATCAATATTAATTTTTCAGCTTTTTGGTACCTTACTACAGGAGCCGGCTTCTCACACCTGCCGGACCGGAGTTAACAGTTACAGCGAAATGTGGGGGGCCGTATGGAGTTGGGTGCTCTTTTCCGTAGGAGTGGGGGGAGATCAGACAAGCAGACCCCTTGCACGCCTGTGCCCGCACCGCAGATGCCGCCGGCCGCCAACGCACTCCAGAACTCAACTCATCCTTCCCCGCTCTGGGGCAGCAAGAACCTCTCCTGGGTTTGAAGGGGAGGTTGCCGAAATGGTTTCCTGGTTCGTTCGCTCGGTTGGGTTCCCGCAGGCCCGCCAGCGGCGGCACCGCCTATGGGCCTTGCCGCACTCAGGTCGCAATGTGTACATGTGGCCAAGGGGAGGCAACAGCGTCTCCGGCTGGACACTGCCTCTGGGGCTGAGAGAGCTACCGCAGTAGCCTGTACTGCTCTGAGCCTCTGTTCGAGCCACCAGTTAAGTGTGGAGCTAAAAAACATGTATTGACTTTGTTAAGTAGCTGATTTACAATAGAATCTGCTAACACATCCCAGTTAGGAAGAGAGAAATGACCGCTGAGTAATAGCAAGCAGATTTGCCACCAAGTAAAATTATGAATACTGTATGGATTCGCAATATCCAGTACTTTTTATTTTAGTAAAATTAATGAAACAATTTTTTCTAAATTATTTGAAAAAATGTAAAACACCAACTTACCTGCAATGTATTCCTTTTACTTGAAGATGTGCTCTAGCCTATTCTGATATAGCCGAATTCACAGATTAATAAATCAGGTATAGTGCTGTGTATAAGTTTGTTGCCTGGATAAGATAAGGAGGGTTATCAATATTTCTTCTACTCTCCCAGTCTTGCTTTCACAGGCCTCTCCCTCAGGATCCAAACACTTTTTGATGATAGCATAAAGAAGAGGCAAGGTCTTTAAATAAAAGTTGTCATAAATTCCACTTCTGCAATGTACTAGGATTCAGAACATCTCAACACGTGCCAATATGTTCATTTCTAACACATAGCTTTGCCACTAACACCCATGAGTAAGCGGGTGCTATAAAATAAAGACATGGAGGGTGACGGGGGTAGACATGCACGTCTGCTGTCCTCCATTGGCCGTGGAGCCCCAGACGACTAGGTAAGCATCGCCCTGTCGGGTCTCCACACCTCCCTCTAGCTCCGCCGCTGCCTCGGATGCCACTCCCCTTCCTGTCTGGACCGCGCCAGGCTGCACCTGTGCTCCCTCTCGCCCTGTGGCCTCGGGGGCTAGGAGAGCGCTGTACGCAGGGCGGCGGGAGTGGGTGCTGGCCCCGCTCGGCCGGCTGGCCTCCTCTTCGCCGCCCTCCGCCGCTGGTCGGGTGTTAAAAGCGACCAGGCTGCCAGGCCCTCCCTCTGGCCAGATGAGTCTCTCCGTCCCGAAGCCCCGCGGGGAAACCGCCGGCACAGACATGTGGCACCAAGGAGAAAGAGGTCTTGTCCCCTCTTTAGATAATGAAAAACTTTGTGAAACAAGCAGAAAAATCTATCGTAGTGGATGAAAATGGAAAGTCATTTGCAGTCATCTTATATTCAGATTTTCAAGAAGGAAAAGAACCTCTTAAAAGACTTCAAGAAATAAAATCTATTAAAGATTGCTCCAGGAATTTCATATTTGATGATGATTTAAGAAAAACCTTATTTCCCAGACCGAAAATTTCCACCATGTGCCCTTTGTTGCTTTTCAGTTATCTGAAGGCGGAGACTCTATTCCTTATACTATTAATAGGTATTTAAGAGACTACCAAAGGGAAGGAGCCCAGTTTCTTTATGGACACTTCATCCAAGGAAGAGGGTGTATCTTGGCGATGATATGGGACTTGGAAAAACAGTACAGTGGCATGGAAATCATTGGTATCTTGCGCAAAAGCCATTTTGCTGGAATTTGGGAGGCACAAACCAGAATGAAGTCAGTGAAGGCATGGACAAAGGAAATATCCTCGCCTCTTTAAGAAATGCGGCTTCAAAGGGGAACAAAAGTGACCTAGTAGTAGCTGAAGGAGGATCCGATTTTGAGGGGGTTTCTTTTTGTTTATTTGTATCAGTTAGATATAGGAGAAACTGGTGTGTTTTTAAATGAATTGGAAGGATCTGATTGAGAGGGAGCATGGTACAACATGCATAAATGTCTGCATAACATAATTCATATATGCATGTCCATGAACACACAGACTTACATAAATATGTAAAAAGTGGAATTATCACTAGCTTACAAACTGATTTCTACCCAACATTATTAAACTTTTCAAACATAATGAAGAGTGCGAAGAATTATACAATGAATATCCACCACTTAGATTCTATTAATTTCCTGTTTCGCATGGATTTATCATATATCTCTCCATCCATCAAGCTATTTTTGTTGTGTTTTAAAGTAGCAGACATTAGTATATTCTATCCCCAAATATGTAGTTCAGCATGCACGTCACTAGCTAGAGTTCAGTATTTATTTATACTTTTTCATTTTGAAAAAAATTTACAGTGAAATGCACAAATCTTAAGTATATTCACTATTCCATGAGTTTTGACAAATATACATCTCTGTATAAGCCAAATAAACCCTCTCAAGTTATAGAATATTATCATCACCTCAGAAAATATCTTAATTTCATTCCTAGTCCTGGCACTAGCCCAAAGAGGCGATTATTGTTCTGCTTCTTTCTTATGCCATAAATTAGTTTTGTCTGTTCAGTATTCCATCGTATAGATGCTTCCTTTTGTTTATTCATCCTCCTGCGGATGGACTGTTTCCAGTTTGTAGATATTATGAATAAAACAGTTTACAAATTAAAAAAAAAAAGAAGATAAAGACATGAAAACTTACCTCTCATTTATAATGCCTTTCCGTCTTTGGTACACTCATTTCTTTCTTTGTTTGTTTTTTATTCCCAGGGCAATGTATTATGATTGGGCTGGGTGAGAGATATGCCTTTCTTTTGTAAAGTGAGTCTGGGGTGCAAGTTGTTTATTAGGGATGAGCCCTGTGAATCAAAGAGAGGAAGTAGGATGGGGCAGAGGAAGAGATGACAATGAAAGCCTGATAAAGCCTTGACCAACACGTGTAGGAGCTCTGGAGCTAATATTGCTCACAAATGTCATGTTTTGGGCTGAAATGGCCCGTTTTGTTTAGGCAGGAGATGCAGGGTCCTCTAGGTAGGGTGTGACTTTAGGAGAGGCAGCCTCTGAAAGGCTAACTATCAGCTGGACGGTGTCTACTGAACACCTTCTTTGCAGCTGGTCAGGTCCTTGTTTGAAGAAGGATCTGGGCAGCACATCTCCATGTCCAGCATGACGCTTCTGCCATCTGGAGTTAATTACTACACCATATTAGTTTGGGAAGCACCTCTTCCAGAATTCTAGTGGTTTTTCTTCCTGAGGGACAATATAGAAGAATGCAGATAGTGCAACAAACTACAGCTCTCGTTGTTGCACTTGGACTCAGGGTCACAAATGCTATATATTGTATTGCCTCAGAATCTACACTGGTGGCATGACCTTGGTTCACATTCCTGAGTATCCTGAGTAGCTTGTCACTAAGCCCTTCTAGGACTGCAGTTGCTCTATCCATTCAGTTGGGCATCCAACTGTATTACCTGAATTCTACACTTACTTCTCCCTACCCTAACTCTGTAATAGCTTTATCTCCCCTTGCTGATTAGGATCAAAAATCCCTATCAAGACAATGACCCCTCTTCTTGCCTACTGTTCTTCCCTAGATACAAGGAGCCTAAAGTACCCAGGCATCAAATATGGGTTATTAACTCAGTGGGATGCATGCTGTGTCCCTGAGTTAAAGTTTGCCCCCCTTGGACACTAGGGCCTCTAGCCCTGCAGAACCCAGACTTGTAGGGATGAGAAGCACAAAATCCCCCAGTGGGTCATTAGGAACAATAGTGAGACGCATTATCCTTCCACTCCTTGGTTCCTGGCCCATACATTCTTACTACTGGGGTCACAGTGAATATATGGCATTCCAGACAATGGCACCTCAGTTGTATCTTCCAGCTGTTCCTTCAGCGGGCTGTCCAACTCCACTAGGCCAGCCAGCAGCTTCTGGGTGGTGTAGTATGTGATATGCCAAGTGCGTCCTGAGGTCATAGCCCATGCCTGAACTTTCTTCAGTGTGGCGTTGGTGGGCTGGTTAGAAACTATGCGGTGCAGGATTCCATGCCTGAGGATCAGGAACAACATGAGCTCCTAGATAGTGTGCTGTCTGAACTCTGTGGGCAGGAAAGGCAAATCCATTCCTGGAATACAGGTTGGTTCCTGTGAGGAAAAAAACTTATGGCCCTTCCAGGGTGGAAGCAGTCTAATGTCAACATGATACCAAATATCCAGTGGTATCCTTAAGTTATATACAGGTAGTATCTTATCAAAGGCTCAGTCTTGGTCTCTGTTGCTGACAGGTTGAACACTCAGCAGCATCAGTAGTTATATGAGCCTTGGTAATGTTGTAAGGTACCAAAAAGCTGAAAAAATTAATATTGATATTCTGGAAGGAAAGGTCAGGGTTTCCTGTCCCGTCCTCCCTTTGGGGAGGGAGAAGAATGTAGAAGGTTCTGGCTTGCAAGGACAATGGGTTATTTAGTTTTAAATCTAAAATAAAGGTTAGCCGAGAAACTTCTTCTCTCTCAATGGGAGACAGAACTTACATACCACCTTGCATTGATTGTAGTGCCTCCCCTGTCCTGGAATCTTGAGAGTAAAATACCCCTAGGCTAGTGAGGGAAGATGAACCCTAAAAGATTTGTAAACATCTTTGATTGTGTTACCTTGAAAGTCTTAATGTTTCTGTGTATCCCCTAAACAAATGTTGTCAGTTTGTGCCATCATGTCATGCTCTCCCCAGCCTGTGTGTGACCAAGGGTATATAAGCAGCCCCTGAACTATTTATGGAATTGCACAATTTGGGTCTGATGCCCTGTGTCAGCCATATGCGGCTGGCATATTTAATAAATCTCCTCCTTTAATAAAACTCTTCAAAATTCATCTGGACTGGGTGTCTCTACGTGAACTCGATGAAGTGAGGTACAGTGCCTTTCAGAATCTGGGGTGCGGTACTTTATAACATATGAGGGCTCGTCCGAGATCCAATGTTTCGCGTCACCGGATCAAGACACCCCCGAATCCGACGGACTCTCTGCTGAGCTGCCCAGCCCCGCTTGAATCTCAAGGAGAGGCGTGCCACCTGAAATGTTCCAGGGCTCCCAGTCTTCCTGTGGGGTCCGGGCAGTTCTCCAGTAGGTGCCTCCCGGTTCCCAAATTTGACAATTTGGACAATTCGGCAGAGAAATCGAGGAGGTAGGTAAAGCAACTCTTTTTGCTTTACTGAATTTTCTGGCTTTCCTCTGAATTCTTGCTTTCGCTTTTCTGTTTCAAACTAGAAGTAGGTAGAGTGGATTTGGGGGCTTTGCTGAGTTGTGACTTCAGAGATGTGGAACTCTGGTGGAGTAGGTAGGGCCTTCCGAACTCCTTTGCTGTTTGTAACTATAGTCTTTCTGTTTTGTACTGCCACGAAACAGATCAGACGTGGTCTTATGTTCGCAGCAGGCTCTCCAAGACTGAGACGTTGGTGGGGAGTTTTAGTGGTCCTGCTTTGGGTTTTGCTAGGAGACAGACTTCTGGTTATACTCTGGAGGGACAATTAGTGGGCTTGGGTCCAGCTTGAGGCTCTTGGAGATATCTGCTCGTACTTTAGAAGGACACCGGTAGAGGCTGAGCTAGCCTGGATTGATTAATCTCTCCGCGGACTGCCAGAAATTTCTCTGTGTTTGTCAAGATCTCATCCTTTCTTTTCCTTATTTTTGTCTAAAATTCCTGAGTTTAAGTCTAAAGTCCTTGCAGGGACGCGGCCTGCGTGCACCTGAGAGGCCATGAGGGGGAGCCCTTCCCTCATCTATAAAGCATTGTCTTTGTCATAATTATCCAGTATCATTTTAATTGACTCATTTGTGTGTGTGTATAAGTCTTTGTTTAATGTCTAAATGTGTCTGTTCTTAAGGCCTGGCTTGAGTCTTTTGTGTCAAGATTGGAAGCTTCTGACTAAAAAGCAATCTTATGTGCTTTTCTTTGTTCTCAAATTATAACTTCAGGGTGCCCTGTTAGATTTCTCCCCTGAAGAAAATTATTCTCTTCTGTTGGCTTCTTCCCTTGGTTTTGTGTAATAATTAATATCTCTATAGTCCAGTGGTTCTTAACCTGGGTTCTTCTATCGAACCCTAGGGGTTCGATGAGTCGGTCTCAGGGGTTCGGAGAAGCCTCTGCCGCAGAGGCCAGAATAAAGTAATACCGTAATTTGTTGTGAGTTCATGCACTTTGTTGGTTTTGTTCTTTGAGCAAGGTGATGTTCATGCACGGCTCATTTTGTGCACCAGTAAAAAAGACATATACCTATGTCTTGAATTTGGAAAAAAAATCATAATTTATTTATCACTAAAGAAGGGTTCGGTGAATGTGCATATGAAACTGGTGGGTTCGGTACCTCAAAAAAGGTTAAGAACCACTGCCCTAAACAAATGTTGTCAGTTTGTGCCATCATGTCATGCTCTCCCCAGGCCGTGTGTGATCAAGGGTATATAAACAGCCCCTGAACTATTTTTGGGACTGCACAATTTGGGTCTGATGCCCCGTGTAAACCATATGCGGCCGGCATATTTAATAAATCTCCTCCTTTAGTAAAACTCTTCAAAATTCATCTGCACTGGGTGTCTCTACGTGAACTCTATGAAATGAGGTGTAGCGCCTTTCAGAATCTGGGGTGTGGTACTTTATAACAGTAAATGGACGGCCATGATGTTGGGCCGACATGTAGTCTCTGTCTCCACCACTGTAGCTAGTCTGCTTGTTTTCATTGTGCTTAGTGTCTCTTACTTAGGGGATGTTCTCTGATTAACCTGTGATACAAAGATCTTCACACTTTGTGCCTACTCCTATATGTCCACCCATGTGCTTCCACCACAGATTTCCTTTCCTTAATCTTTCCGTTTTTCTTTCTCCTAGGTCCCTAGATCAGCCAGTCCAGGCATTTGTCACTGCCTGGAGTCTAACTGTGGGTCGTTTTCTTTATGGACAAAGTAGGTGACTAAGTTTACCACCTCCAACCCTGCCAATAGAGAGACTTTCCTCACCATTACTTTTAAAGACCCCCCATTGAACTGCTGTAAATTGTACATTTGCAGACTCATGTGGATCAATTTCAAGCTTTTTTCTACCTTTTCAGCTCGTCATAAGGGATCCCTATGTAGCCAAAGCTACTGGTGGGTGCCATGGGTGTGTGGACTACCTACTCATACAGCTTGCTTGTGCCTTCTTGTCCTGCTTTATCTCAGAAGTACTATTTACATTACATTGCTGCTGGGCCACACTGACCTTATGACTTGCTGGATCTAACTATGCCTAGTTTGTGATGGGAAGTTCTATACTCAATATCACCTGGTGATATAAAAAAAAACAAAACACTTCTCTGTCTCTACCAGGACCCAGAAACATACTAAGAGTTATTTTTCTTTCCCTTTTTTTTTTCTTTGTGACAGAGTCAGAGAGAGAGAGACAGAGAGAGGGACAGATAAGGACAGACAGAAAGGGAAAGAGATGAGAAGCATCAATTCTTTGTTGTGGCACCTTAGTTGTTCATTGATTGCTTTCTCATATGTGCCTTGACTGGGGGGCTTCAGCAGACCGAGGGACCCCTTGCTCAAGCCAGCGACGTTGGGTTCAAGCTGGTGAGCTTTGCTCAAACCAGATGAGCCCGTGCTCAAGCTGGCGACCTCGGGGTTTAGAACCTGGGTCCTCTGTGTCCCAGTCTGATGCTCTATCCACTGTGCCACCGCCTGGCCAGGCTCTTTTCTTTTTTTTAAGTGAGAGGAAAAGAGATAGTGAGACAGACTCCCGCATGTGCCCTGACCAGGATCCACGTGGCAACCCCCATCCAGGGCCAATGCTCAAATCAGCCAAGCTATCCTCAGCACCTGAGGCTGACCCTTGAACCAACTGAGCCACTGGCTGAGAGTGGGGAAGAGAGAGAGAAGGGGGGGAGGAAGGAAAGAAAACCAGATGGTCACTTCCCATTTGTGCCCCGACTGGGGATTAAACCTGGGATATCTGCAGCCTGGGTCAATGCTCTATCCACTGAGCCAACTGCCAGGGCCTAGAGTTGTTCTCCAAAAGACATAATTTCTGTCACAGATGGCGTAGCCTTGCTCCAAAATCACAGTGGACTTGCACTGTGATCCCCCAGGTGGATCTTGCCACAGACTCTACACAGTACCTCTTCTAACCACTGATGCTCCCGATGCCATAGGGTTTGCTGGGTTACACGGCCCAAGTGGTAGGGGCTTATTACATGCCTGCTTTGACCTACTGAAAACCCTACTGTCTGACTGTTCAGGAAATGGCCACAAACGGAGGATAATAAATGGCCAGACAACTTGATAGAGAAAGAAGAATTTATTAGTAGTCAGTGGAGCACGTGGAGTTTTTAGCACCAAAGCACAAACTTCTTATGAGGCTAATATACCTGTACAGCTTTAGTTTTCAGGTGACAAGTGCCTGATTTCTTTGACTTCTTTGTCTGCAGACCTACATGACTTGTGTGTCTCTGGGAGGGGAGAGGGTAAGAGAAGAGGTTTGGACTGTCTGTCTTTCACTAGTCACTTATCCCATTTTTCTTGCAGGTGCTGCAAATTTATTTCAGGGAACTGATAAAAGGGACTACAGCTGTGATTTGTTACTTTTCAAACTTTCTCAGTCAGCCCTTCCTCCCTCAGTCTGAAACCCTGAGTTCACTGGCTTGAGCATAAGATCACAGACATTGCAGCCCCCTGCATTCTTCTGGTTTCTACACTCTCACCATGGGGGGGGGGGGAGTAAAGTGAATCTGGAGGTAAGAGCAGGGGCTTTATGATGTCACTGCCCCTCCCCACTTGAAGCCTTGTCTTTAGTGCCAAGCTTGGAGGTCTGGATTTAATTTATCAAGAAATGCAGCAGGTTAGACTCTGCTTTTCCATGGGGCAGGAGATGAAGACAGATAAGCAAGATCCCTGTTTATCTTTGGACACAGAGAGGTTATGAGAAAGCCTCAAATGAAAAGGCAAACATAATGTACCCATTTCTCTCGTGAGTTACTTCCTGCTGGTGTCCTGAGCACAACAGAAGGGTGTGTGAGCGTGAGCACTCAGTTTCAGTCTTTGCAGCCATTTGTAAGTTTGGTTCCCTTCTTTTTGGTCTATATTGCTCCCTCTTGCATCTCTCATATCCTCTCTTTCTCTGTCTCTCATTCTGCCTCTCTTTCTGTCTTAACCTCTGAGATATGTGCATTATAAAGTTCCAAGTTCACGCCCATTGAAGTCAGCTCATTGATTGGCTTTATTTAAGAGTTAGTCAGAGACCATGGGACTGACAATTCTAGTGTCTTTTAGCTTGTGGCTGTTGGAGTGCCAGTGCTCACAGAGAAGGAAGGGCAGGGATGGTCTTGATTTGTGGGTCCGCACTGGGCTGCTGCCAGCCCCGCCCTCTCAGGGCTTCTGGAGTGCCCTTTCTTGCAGCTGTTCTTGTTCATGACATTTCAGCTCTTCTGAATGTCTTATCTTTGTGAAGGTAGGAAGTTTCCTTCTTCCCATGAACAGAGCCCAAATGAACTTCTAAAATCCCCTTTTTCTTTCTTGGCAGTTATTTTTATATCATCACACAGAAAACAGTGTTCACCTGTTCAAAAATATTATTCCCACTGCCAGACGGAACAGGACATGAAACCAGACATGAGGGGTGTTGGTGGCTGGAGGACTGTAAAGGAAAATGACCAAAGGAAGAAATGCTCTTCAGAAACCAGAGGGATCTGACTGAGTTATATTTGGAAAAGAAGACTGGCTGAGACCTGCCATGCCTGTCCCCAGAGAAATCACGGGTAGTGTCAGGGCAGGAAGAAGATAGAGGCGGTTTTCTCTGGGCTACATGGTGCACAGACAAGGGGCAGGTTCCTCACAGACCTTACTTGTCATGGCCCTGTCAGCAGACTTCCTAGTTTCAGAGAGACAACAGCTATTTTGTTTAATGCTTGCAATGAATTTGCATTGAAGATAAAGCCTTTTTTTCCCCAAGGAGTTTTTGTTTGGGATCTTACAATCCATTCACTTCAACCAGATGTAGACATTTGGGCAGGCATTTTTGTGTAGTCCACAAGCTCCCCAACTCCAC
The DNA here is from genome assembly GCA_037038555.1 of Rhynchonycteris naso. Taxonomy (NCBI): domain Eukaryota; kingdom Metazoa; phylum Chordata; class Mammalia; order Chiroptera; family Emballonuridae; genus Rhynchonycteris; species Rhynchonycteris naso. The sequence goes on from CM072998.1 coordinate 128,117,917, forward strand.
ACCTACCGTGTGAGCTCTTTGAAGTAAAAACTGCACCCCAGTGTCATTATTCTGATACCTATGGCAATAGATTGAAGGAACTCCATATATTGTTGATTAGATTGTTGGTGAGAGAGAAGGGGGAGAGGGAAGGAGAAAAAGAAGGGGAGACAGAGAGAGAAATAAAGAGATAGAACAGAAAATATAGAAGAAAAAAAGACAAAAGGAAGGAACTAGAGGAAGGAAAGGAAAAGAAAGGAAAGAAAATTTAATGACATTTACAAGGAGAATAGTGAAGTTTTGAATCAAGAGTGGAAAGGCCCATTCATAGGTTTTTCTTGTCCGTGCCATGGAGTCCCCTGGAACAGACCTCAGTCCCATAGCACCTTCTCTGTGCCAATCAGTTTTCATCATTCTCATTCACCACGCACCGCAAGCTCCAGCTCAGGGCTGTGCTTGATGACAGTTCTGTCCTCTGGAGGCCTCACTCCAGTAGAACCCGGAATCTTCTCTTTTAGCTGTTAGTGTCTGGTAGTCAGAGGGTCTTCCTCGCCACATAGAAGGAGAACTAGAGCAGCGCAAAAGGAGCAGCCTTGTTTCACAGTTCAGGCTGACCAGCTTCCCCTCTCGGAGGAGGGTGAAGAGGATGCTCTCGGCACTGGGGCTGAAAATAGCTCTAAAGAAAAAGCTGACAGTTGCCTGGGCAGAGTCCATGTTCTTTTTACAGAAGATACACTCCCTCCCCATTTGGGAACCTGTCTCTGAAAAATACATCCATAAAACATAAATTTTCCCACTTGCAGCAGAGAGGCATTCTTGGGTTCTCCTCATAGGTCTAGTCATCAGCTTGCTCACATCCTACTGGCGAGAATCCTCTGCATAGTCCATGCTTCCCTGAAACACCATGTCATTTATTATATGACCATGACCTTTGGTAATGGTTGACCAGGAGTGGACACACCCACACACTAGCTAGCTCAGTGTCTAATTACTTGTGTTACTGCCTCAAAAAATGATCTGGGACAATAATTTCTTTCCCATAGGAATTAACTACTTTTCAGACAGAAAAAAGCTGCTGGTGGTTATGAGTACTGAGATGAAAGGCCATGACAGAGTCACAACAAAGGCCACATGCATCTGGAACAGAGGAGGCTGCTCAGTTAGCAGATGTTCAGAAAGAGGTGGAACCAGATACATAATGTTTTCCCTGAGAGATAGACGGAAAGTATAACCAAGTTCTAATGTCTTCCTGGCCTCTGTTTCCATGAAGACTTTACGAGATTCCAGGGCTTATGTTCTAATAATTCCCTACTTACCTTCAGTGAGTCTCTTTTCCTTGCATGTAAAATAAAATTGATGACATGGATCCTCACTTTGCCCTGGCCTTGAAATTAGCTCCTGGGATTATTGGAGGGACACTGTGGTATGCTGGAAGGAGTAATGAACTGAACACAGAAGACACCAGTTCTAGTCCCCACCCAGCTGTTGGTCCTCTTGCGGACTTCAGTAGGGCAGTTTACATGCCTGGAGCTCAGTTTCTTCACTTGCAAATTGAAGTGATAATTTATGATGATTTTTCACTGGTCTTGAAAACTATAGCCCTATGACTATTCAGATAGAACAGCTTTTACAGTGACAGATATTCCTGCTGAAGTTAAGCGACGCCTTCCCATGCCTGCACAGTGGTAGATGTCCATTGTGACTCAGGTTGTTTCTCAGAGTGGTGAATTCAGAATTCGGAGGAGAAAACTTTAATGGTCCTGCCATTGTGGTAGAAGAGCACCTTGCATACTAGCTTCTTATCCCATACACGACACCCCAAGGTGTCAGAGGTTTACCTTCAGTGACACCTCTGCTAGAGACCTGGAGTAGCTGCCAAACTGGAAAATGTGGACCTAAAATGTATATATAAAGTCACAGAGGTACAAGGAAGCCAAAGCTGAATACTAGAGGCTTTCTTTCTCTTCGTGAACATTCCAATCTGGAGCTCTGCTGAATCTGATGGTCTATCTCTCATTCTTTAATAACTTTAGCTTTGCTGGGAAGAAAGGTAGTCTTTACCAGCCCCCCTGTACATGGCCCCTTCACACAAAATGGCAAACACATCCAGATGTATTTATGCTTCTAAATTAACAGAAATACGTACATATGTGCAGATCAGTGATACAGCTGGTAAAAACAAGCTCCAGGTCAGATGGGCCCTCACTTTTTTATTTATTTTTACTTTCCTTAGCGAGGGAGAGAGATGAGAAGCATCAACTTATAGCTGTGGCACTTTTTAGTTGTTCATTAATTACTTTCTCATACATGCCTTGACCAACAGGGACTCCAGCCGAGTCAGTGACCCCTTGCTCAAGCCAGTGACCTTTGGGCTCAAGCTGGTGAGCCTACAATCAAGCTGGTGGACTTCCAGGTTTTGAACCTGTGACCTCAGTGTTCCAGTTTGACACTCACGCACTGCGTTACCACCAGTCAGACTAACAAAAATAAGCTTTTAAAATAATTTATGTAAAGCTACTTACTTTTTTAGTGAAAGAGAGATGAGAAGCATCAATTTGTAGTTGTGTCACTTTAGCTGTTCAATGATTGCTTCTCATACAGAACTTGACCAGGGGCTCCAGCCAAGCCAATGACCCCTTGCTCAAGCCAGAGACCTTGGGCTCAAGCCAGTGATCATGCTGGTAGTTATGAGTACTAAGATGAAAGACCATGGAAGAGTCACAACAAAGGCCACATGCATCTGGTATGGAGGAGGCTGCTCAGCTAGCAGACGTTCAGAAAGAGGTGGGACCAGAGACGCCATGTTTTCCCAGAGAGATAGATGGAATCTATGAAAATGATTCCACACTCAAGCCGGCAACCCCGTCCGTGCTCCATGTGGGACCCTGGGTTTTGTAACTTGGGACCTCAGCATCCCAGGTGAACTCTGTCCACAGCGCCACCACCAGCCAGGCCCCACATTAATCTTTGTAAATGTTGAACCCAGCTTGTTACTCTTGTAACATGATATTTTTAAGTGAGAGGAGGGGAGATAGACTGACTCCCACATGTACCCCAACTGGGATCCATCTGGCAACCCTGTTTGGGGCCGGTGGTCCAGTCAGCTGAGGCAGAGACCAACTGAGCTATCCTCAGTGCCTAGCAGATGCTCTAACTAATCCAGCCACTGGCCGGGGGAGGGAGAGAAGCAGATAGTTGCTTCTCTTGTGTGCCCTGACAGGGAATCGAACTGGGACATCCACATGCCGGGTGGATACTCTATCCACTGAGCCAGGGGCACATATTATTTATACACTGTTGTACTCAGGATTTTTTCTTATGATGTTAAAATAGTGCGGAAGGAACTAGAGAACCAAAGAACATCAAGACTAAGTGTTACGTTCTTCATGAAGAAAATATTACTTCATGACAGTCCTTAAAACAATGAAAGAACTTGGGAAAATATTGATCCCTTGATGTTTTGTATGTACAATAGCAATAGGAAATATGCTTAAAATTTAGAAAGAGAGAGGTCTGTGGTATCAGCACAAGGAAGGGTACATGGGTACCGAGCATGGCTGCTGAAAAGGGGTGCCCATCGCTGACCTTCAGAGGAGACCTTGTTTATCAGCATGGCCTAGGCAACTGGAGACAGGGGCTCCTCACATTTCGTGACACTCCCACATTCCAGTTCTGTTGTTGTGACTCCACACATTTGCCTGGCACCCAGGGTCCTCTCTTCGGCATTCTTAATTGAGCCTGAGCTATAGGCAGTGCCTTCAGCTCTGAGCTTTGGCACACCATGCCTTATTTTTATGGTTAAGGATTCCCTCAGTTTTGGAATGCTGATAAAGCTTAGCTCAAAAGAAATGTTAAGAATTACATCTATCCCTGGCCAGAGAAGAGAGCTCAGTTGGTTAGAGCATCGTCCTGAAGTACAGAGGTTGACTGTTCGATCCCTGGTCAGGGCACATACAGGAACAGATTGATGTTCCTGTCTCTCTCTTGCTCTCTCCCTTCCTTTCTCTAAAAATCAATAAAATAAATATTAAAGACCAAGAATTACATCTACATTCTTTAAAAATATTCAAATCAATTTTTTACTTAAGGAAACTTCATTGAGGTATAAAGTTCATACTAAAGAACCTAGCCATTATAATCATACAGTTCAATGATTTTTAGTAATTTACCAGAAAGTACAACCTTCACCACACTCCAGTTACTTGTTTTTAATTTATTTGTTTGGTATTTTCTCTAGGTTACACAGTTGTGTTCAGACAAACTAAATCTTTGAGATATTGGGGGATTATTGAAACTCTCAATATTGGAAAACCATCTGTTCAGCAGTCACCTGGGTCTTCCCAAACACACAGGAAGTTCCTGCTTCGTGCCCCAGAGTAATGTTTTACTTAAGAGGCTGCCAGTCTTGGTGAAGTGCTCAAGATTTGGAGTCAAGCTTTAAGGGATGTAATTTCTGACTTTGTCTCATTCCAGTTGAATCATTTTGAGCAAGTTATTTTACCCATCTAGGAGCTTTTCTTTCCTTATCCCTAAAATGGGAGTGAATCAAATACCACATAGTGGGGAGATTAAAAAAGAAGGGTGGAAATTTCATCACAGAGCCTGGTAATGGGGTTACATGCATCCTTGGGAAGGACCTTGTCTCTTCCCTTGAAGGCAGTGAGTGCAGCAGCGTGTCCACTTTCCCCTGAAGCAGGGCTCTCTCTCTCTCTCTCTCTCTCTCTCTCTCTCTCTCTCTCTCTGTTTCCTCAGAGTGCAAAGAGTGCATAGCCCTCATTGAACCCATGCTGACAGAGGACATGGGTTTGAGGCGGAGACACCGGCAAAGAAGATGCTAGATAAGAAGGTACCTGAGTGGGAAAGTGTGTGAATTCCTGTTTGAAGTGGGGCAGCCCAGGCTGGTAAAAATAAAGAGCAAATTTGTGCCAGCAGAAGGTACATGCAGGCACAGAAGCAAGCAAAGACAACTGGTGGGGCATCAGGACCTGGGTGGTGGACTGGGTAGGCCTTGGGGATTATCCCTTAAATAATATTTGAATAAAATGGAAAAAGACTCTTGGGTTGGGATACTAGCAATGTGGTTTCTAGCTGTGTGACCTTGGGCAAGTTGCCTTAACTTGTGTATCTCAGTTACCTCAATTACTTCATCAAAAAATAAAAATAACACCAGGATATACCCCAGAGGGTTATGAAGATTAAATGCATAACTATAAGTGGTTGAACCACCTCTGACACATATGAAGCTCTCAACAAATATTTGTTATAATTGTTATACTTGCTCCTATTTTTAAAATAGGTGTGGTGGTTGTCACTAACATTTTCTACTACAACAGATATTTTTCAGGTTTTCCAAAGTTCCCGTCTATGATAAAAATGTTTCTCTTCCCCAGTTTCTTTGAATTTTTTCTAAATCTTATACTCTGTGGAGTACTAAGTGCTAAGGCCATTGGGTAGATTGATTGGTAGCTGCTGTCTGGGAAATGAGTTAATTTGCTAAGGACCAGCATTGCCCATCATAGAGGATTTTAAATATAGGGTAGATTGTGGCACTTAACACTTCTTTTAACCTTTTGTTGAAATTAAATCTGAAAAGCTCAAATGTATAAAACCCACTAAAGCAAAGATACTTAATTGAAGGAGGCATAGATCTGGAGGCCCTGTTTCTCTCTAGTCTCTGCTTTTACCACCTCAGACACTTTATAAGACTGTTATGGAATAGAATGGGAAAGACAATCCGGCCCTGGCCAGATAGCTTGGTTGGCTGGAGTATTATCCCTATGTGCAAAGGTTGGCAGTTCAATCCTCAACCGGGGCACATACAGAAGTAGATCAACATTTCTCTCTTTCTCTCACTATAAGAAAGTTAATAAAATTTTTAAAAAGACAATCTGTAAATCATTGCTTAATAGGACAGTAGGGAGGAGATTCAAGGATTAGACTCAGTAGATGTCTAGTCCAGCTTTAGGATTACATACTTCCAAGTATTAGCTGAACGCCTACCTCTGTGTGTACTCTCTATTTGGGTACTGAGAGTTGGGTAAAATGGGGCACTGTCTCTATCCACTCAGAGCTCACATTTTAGACTGAAACCCATGACAAACATTTGTGCAATGGTTAGAAAATAGTGAAATCTTAAATAGAGTAATGCAAGTGTTACTCAGAATTTTACTCTTAAGCAACTCCTTACTGGTTATGGTTCATCTTCATGTCATTCAAAAGAATGCTATCCATCTTGACCCTTTCATTGATTTTCCTTTCCATCCTTTCAATTAACACCAGGAGTACCCATCCAACCCTTCTGTATCTTCTCTGCACCTCACTTAGTGAATAATGCTTGATGTACATTCCATGGAAATGGATATGAACTGAAGTGAGAAACTGAAGGGGGCACCCAAAAAACAAACAAACAAAGACAGGCCCTGGCCAGTTAGCTTAGTTAGAGCATTGTCCTGAAATGCCAAGGTTGTGGGTTCGATCTTGGTCAACCAATAAACACACAACTAAGTGGAACAACAAATGAATGTATCTTTCTCTCTCTTCCCCTTTTCTTTCTCTGTCTCTCTAAAAGCAATCAGATATATATTAATATAAGCAATCAGAGGGAGAGAGACAAACCAAAAGTTTTTCCTTATTTTCTCCGCCACAGATCAGTTGTGTAAGAATTCAACTTGGGAAATTCCTTGGGGACATTCTAAGAGATGTCTCTGCTGAAACCTCCATAACCTATCAATTTAATACATTGACTTTTACATTTTAATTTTCTTTAACACCTTAGGAAATATCATCCCCTAATTCAGGCTCAGACCAGAGGACTAACACACTAGACACAGGAAGGGAAAGGTGTTTTTATCTGTTCACCCAGCATGCAAAGTACACAGTCAAGTCTTGTTAGAGCCTCCTCAGGAGTTCTGACCTTGCCTACTACCAGGGAAGGCGATTCTGTGAGCAGCTGACCCAAGGAAGCCAGCTGGCAGACAGTCTTGCCAGCAAACTCTCCATGGGTAAGTTGGCTTATAGGCTCTGAAAACCCTTAGCTCCTCCCAAGGTCCTCACCTCACATAGGACTCCATACCTCCATGAATAAGAGTGACTTTATAGGCAGATGTTTTGTGCTGGTTTCAGCCTTTAGAGAGTGAAGATATTGGCTGGAAATACTTGGGAGCACTAAATTGGGTCTACGGTGAGTCCCCAACAGGAGAAACTATAAAGTTACTCCAGGAACAACTAGACTCACTAGTGGAGTAGCCCTACAAAACCACAGAGCCCTTGACCTCCTAACAGCAGGATAAGATGGAACTTGTCTTTACCTACAGAAACAATGCTGCTTCTATGCTAATAAGTTGGGACAGGTTCAGGAAAACATTCAGAGTATTTTAGAATCTGCTTCCAAAATAAGAAACTTCATGATTAGCCTCACTCTTCCTACCCTTACTCCCTCCTATAATTATACTAACATTACTACATTCTCTTTGCACCTGCATTTTAGATTCCTCTTCAGTTTCATTCAAGACGCCTTCAGACTTTCACCAAACGATTGGCAGGATCACAGTACTATAAAACTACGCCGGACATCAGCTGCTCCCACAAGCACCTGGTCACCACCATCTTTTCTCCACTACTCAAAACGATGTCCATGTTCAGCAGGAAGCAGCTATAGAAGAAGAAACCTTTGCCCCCTTTCCAATGTAATATAGAAAATTTAAAAAAAGACAGCAAACTGCAAGGCTGGTCACACCAGAAGAAAGCAAAAGGTGAGAATCTGGCCTTTGGCTTCAATACCTATTTACTTGGATATCCTGCCTGTTAGTCACCTCCCTATCACTTATCTGAACATTCATTCAATTAGTCATTAAGCACCACCTGCTGCGGACCAGCATGGCTAGTAATTGTCCCAGTCCTGAGTGAGAACAGTGCGGAATGAAGAAATAGACTCAGATTAAAGAAGTATGAGACCAGGAGGCCTCTGCAAGCTGATAGCAAACCAGAGCAGAGCAAAATCCCCGGTTTGCTTTTTTATATAGTGCAGAGCCATGTGCTCATAAGGAAGTCTCCATACAAAGTCACACATCTGAAGCGTAAACGGGAATCCTCTTAAGGCATAAATAGGAATCCCCCCACCATGCAGAACTGAAGTCAACAGTTGAACAAAGGGTGAGAGAAAGGGCATGTCAACTGCCTCTAGTTAGTCAAACAATCAGAGGTTGTGGGGAAGAGCTTAGTATTCAGCAGCTTAGGCAAGTGAGGTGGGGGGATGTGCAGCTAGGCCCCTGTCAGCTTGACGTCTCCCAGGACCACCAATTGTTGAACTACCACAGGTAACAGAAGATTTCGACCTGAGACAGAAAATATGACCATATCCCATCCTGTATAGGCTTAGGCTTCTCCTTTCTGGGCTGATACCACTTAGGGTCTCAGCCCATCTGTACACAGATGCCTCAATAAATTGTTTTATCCCCACATTTGGCCTGGCTTCCTTCTTGGCACAACCTAATAGTTACCGTATTCAATGTCCTACATCCTAATCAAGCTAGACGTTTTTGGAAAGAACAGTGCACAGGTATAATTGTGCTTCTACAGTATCCTCTCAGGAAGCAAGCTGTCCAAGAACAAAGCTCAAAATATTGTGACTTTTTATATCAAAAATAGTAGAAGAAACATAGCATCTGCCAGCAGGGCAGTACTCGAAGTTATGGCTGCAGTAACCTCAGCTCCAACCCAAAACCGCTGTGTCTGGTGTCTATCTTGATAGTAACTGACGTGTTTTTCGGTTTGCTTTTAATCTTGGCACCGACTACAACCCTCATCTGAGAACTGAGATAGGGGCCTATCACAGTATCACCAGGGAAAAGCGCTGGGGACAACCCCACTGTTAAAACACCGCCCCCAGCACCGGGGAACGTTGGACCTGCTCCCTGTCTGAGCATGCACAGAAATTACTCCCAAATGTGGAATATGCCTCCTCTCAAGGAGCTTTGTCCGTAACTTCCACTCACAAAATGGTGCCGTCGTAGCCACTTTTCTGATCAAGTTATTTAAAATATTAGGGAGGCTTTGGGGGAGAAACAAGGATAAGCTTAGTGTGTTAAAACAAACTCAAACTCCTCGCTATAGTCTACATGGGTTTATGTCTGTGAGGTCGTTTGGCAGTGGGGAAAGGTCAGTAAGGAACCAGGTCTGGGACTTTGGCTGGAACCACCCACATCCATGCCTGCCAAAAGAAACAGCCCAGGAGCACCTTGAAAAACAATGACTGTCTGTCAGCCAATGAAGTTTCGCCATGTCATATCAACCTGCCACCACCATACCAACGCTATAAATACCCTCCCGTCCGCCCCTTGCCAATCCCCCCTCCGCCCCCGCGTGAGAATCTGTGCTACTTCTCTGGCCCTTGTCTTATGGACTAGAGGACCTCGTCCAGGAAGTGCTCAAAATAAAGCTTTTGCTATTTCACACTTGGTGGCTACGTCCTTCTTTCTTCCTTCGCACCTTACATTTGGTGCCAAGACCTGGGAGAAGCTTGAAGCCGGCTGGGGCCGCTCCTCTCGCCTTCCCTTCCAAGGAAGACCAGGAACCTCCGACCTCTCACTGATTTCTGCACATGGTGCAGTAAGTACCCTGCCTCCAGCCTCCCCTCAGTTCTTTCTGCGTTTGAGATTCCCTGTCCATAATCACAGCTGTGTCAGGGACCTCCTATCCATTCTGAGTGCGTGTGTGCCCTGGAGACATCCCGGAAACTCCCACTCTACCTGACCTTCGGGTGGCCAGAGATTGAGTTGTAGGATGCCAAGTCTCATCTCTGATCATCTGAGGCTGAGAGCTCAGGAATCTAAACCTTATCCAAAAACACTCCTGGGGTGCCTTATCCAGAATCTCTCAAACATAGATCCCTCCCTAAAGAAGAAGAAACTGATCTTCTCCAATGTGGCCAGGCCACAATACCCATTGGATAATCAAACCAGGTGGCCTCCTGAAGGGACTTTCAATTTTAAAGTCCTCACCAATTTATAGAACTATTGCTAGAGAACTGGGAACTGGTTGGAGATCCCTTACATTCAGGGCTTCTGGTATTTGCACTCCCGTTCTAATCTCTGTGCTGCCTGCCACATGGCACTGGTCCTTTTAGCCAGAGAAACCTCACCTAAACCCTGCACTCTTGATCTTTCCTCCTTCGCCGACCCCCAACTTTCTCCCGCTCCTGCCCAACCCCCAGGGCCACCCTTGTCTTGAGACCCCTCTCTGGTCCCTCTTTGGACCTCTTCCACTCAGGTCTCTTCCCTCCAGGAATCCCCCTCCCCTGCTGGCCAGGGACCCCTCCCTTCTCTGCTGTGTTCTCAAGCCCCTCCTCATCAGGCCCTAATGCTGGTTTGCAGGGTTCCTGACCCCAGGGCCCAACCCCTGTCTTCTTGCAGGGAGGCCTCGCCCCCGTCCTGGCTCTGGCTCTGGCATTTCCAAATGGATGTGGGTGCTGGGCTCCCCTAGAGTCCTCCCTCTTATTCTCAGTACCCAAATTCCTATCCAAGACCTGATGAACATGGCATTTAAAGTTTTAATGGTCATGATTAGTAGAAAAAGGCAGAGGCTACTTGCCAGGCCTGCACGCAGCAGAAGGTGACGCTCTAAACCCAGGCTCTTGTGGCAGCCCTGAGGCTGCAGAGCAACAGGGGCAAGACACAGGAGATGCCAACCCTAGTCCAGGCTACAAAGAGGAACCCCACCAGGATCTTGCTTTAAATGTGGCAAAGGGGGTCACTGGTCCCAGCAGTGCCCCTACCCGTGGCCACCCACTAAGCCCTGCCCTGACTGCAAGCAGCCTGGTCACTGGCAGAGCGATTGCCCCCTTTGGGCAACAGGCTCTTCCTCGGCACCTCTACGCAGAGGACAAGCAACCCAAATGGGAGGCCAAGCCAGCCAGGTGGGCCCATCACTCGAACTCCTCAGCCTCATGAATGACTGATGCGGTCCAGACTTGGAGACCCCCATCACCCTCGCTGAGCCCAGGGTAATGCTGCAGGTAGTGGGTAAGTCCATCTCATTTTTTGTGAACAGGGGGACTACCTTCTCTGTTTTGCCATTACACTCTGGACCTCTAGTTTTCTCACAGGTTTCGGTTATGGGAGTGGATGGACCCCTTCTTTTTCTCTTCACATGCCACCCCTGACATGTAGTTTGGACGGAATCCCCTTTTTGCACTCCTTCTTACTTATGCCATCATGCCCTGTACCCCTTCTGGGTTGGGACATTCTACAAAGTCTCAGAGCCACTATCCAGCTGACAGCATCTTCCCACTTACTTCTACCATTCCTCACTGAAGGCTCTCTCACTACCACAGATTACCCTAACCCGGTCGCACCTCCTATTCCACCAGATGTTGTCAACCCTCAAGTCTGGGACACTTCTACCCCTGTGTAGTGACCCACAACCCACCCATTCACATCTGCTTGAAAAATCCCTCCCAATTTCCATCTAGGCCCCAATTCCCTATTTCAGCAAGTCACTGCCAGGGCCTTAAACCTATAATTACACACCTCTTGAACCAAGGTTTACTTATCTCCATAGACTCTCCCTGCAACACCCCCATCCTTCCTGTTTGAAAACCTTCAGGGGCTTACTGCCTCATACGAGACTTATGCCTAATCAATGAGGCAGTAGTTCCCCTCTATCTAGTAGTCCCTAATGCTTACACCTTACTGTCACACATTCCCTCAGACATCACTCACTTCACGGTCCTAGATCTCAAGGATGCCTTCTTTACCATTCCTCTACACCCTGACTCTTACTTTCTGTTTGCTTTTACATGGACTGACCCGGACACTAATGCAACCCAGCAGCTTACGTGGACTGTCTTATCCCAGGGGTTCAGAGACAGCCCACACCTGTTTGGACAGGCACTGGCCCAGGATTTAGCTGCATGTGATCTCAAAACTAGTACTCTCTTACAATATGTAGATGATATACTTCTCTGCAGCCCTTCCCTCTCTGCCTCAAGAAGACACACTGCCACCCTTCTCAAATTCCTTGCCATGAAAGGATATCGTGTCTCCCCTACTAAGGCTCAACTTCACTCTCAGTCTGTAGTCTATTTAGGAATCGCCTTAACCCCCACTACTCAAGGTCTCACCCTAGATCAGACTCAGACCCTCCGCAGTCTCCAACCACCTACCACTGCAAATCAGATTCTTTCTTTCCTTGGTCTAATAGGCTTCTTTAGACAATGGATTCCCAATTTTGCTCTTTTAGCCAAACCCCTCTACAAGTCTGCAAAAGAGACTCCCACGGGACCTCTCACATCCCCCAACATCGTTAAAAGGACTTTCTCTACTCTTTGAGATGCCCTTATCTTCTCTCCCCCTCTCGCTTTACCTGACTCCAGATGCCACTTCCATCTTTTCCCTGATGAAAAGCATGGTAATGCTGTTGGCATGTTAACTCAACCCGTGGGGCCTACATACCGCCCTGTGGCATACCTCTCTAAACAATTGGACACCACCTTCAAAGGCTGGCAGCCCTGTCTCCGGGCACTGGGTGCAGCAGCTGAACTCACCAAGGAGGCTACTAAGCTCACCCTTTTTGAACCCATCACTGTCTTCTCCTCCCACAGGCTCACCGACCTCCTTTCACACAAATCTCTTTCTCTATTGGGTCCTTACTGCCTAAAAGAATTTCACCTCCTGTTCATCAAAAAACCTTCAGTCACTCTTTTGCCCTCTCCCTGACTCAACCCAGCCACTCTACTGCCAGCTCCAACGACACTTCCGGAACCCACCCACTCTTGTACAGAGCTAATAGATTTCCTCAACAGACCCCGAAATGGATTATCAGATTCTCCTTTAAAAGATCCAAATCTAATACTCTTTTTAGATGGGAGCTCTGTACAGGGACCCGACGGACGATGATAGGTGGCCTATAGGGTGGTCACCACTTTCTCCACCCTAGAAGCCCAACAGCTACCAGAGGGCACCACCTCCCAGAAAGCAGAGCTAATTGCCCTCATGCAGGCACTCACTCTGGCCTAGGGAAAATGCGTAACCATATATACTGACTCTAAATATGCTTTTATCACCCACAGCCACTCTGCCCTCTGGAGGGAAAGGAGCTTCCTCACTACCAAGGGCTCCCCCATAATCAATGCTACCCAATTTCTAAACTTTGCAGGCATTACAGCTTCCCACTGAGGCGGCCGTGGTACATTGTAAGGGCCATCAAACCTCTCAGGACCCGGTGGTCTTGGAAAATGCTCGGGCCAACGCAGCGGCTCGAAGCCTCACCACGGGGATCTCTCCTACTCCTCTCATGTTTCTCTCCACCTCCTTGAAACCTTCCTACACTCCTGAGGAAGAATAGGCCCTCCTCAGAAAGGGTGAAGACGTGTGCAACCAGGGATAGATATTTCTCAAAGATAGAATTGCCTTACCAAAATAACAGGCAGAAACTCTTCTTTCTCATATCCACTGTTCCTTACACATAGGGCCAAAAGCTCTCTATCAGTTCTTGCAACCACTCTTTTTCTTCCCAGGCCTCCAGCTGACTATTGAAAAGGTACACGTAGCATGCACTGTCTGTTCCAAAGCCTCTACACAAGGGGGACTCCGCCCCCGCTTCCCTACTCATCAACTGAGGGGTCACGTGCCAGGCCAGGATTGGCAAACTGACTTCACTCATATGCCCCCTCACAAAAAACTCCGTTATCTCTTTCTTTTTCTTAATTTTAATGGGGTGATATTAATAAATCAGGGTACATATGTTCAAAGAAAACATCTCCAGGTTATCTTATCATTCAATTATATTGCATACCCATCACCCAAAGTTAAATTGTCTTCTATCACCTTCTATCTGGTTTTCTTTGTGCCCCTCCCTTCCCTCCTCTCCCACCTTCTCTCTTCCCTCCCCCCACCCTGTAACCAACACACTCTTGTCCATGTCTCATAGTCTCAATTTTATGTCCCGCCTATGTATGAAATCATGCTGTTCTCAGTTTTGTTCTATTTTACTTATTTCACTCCGTATAATGTTATCAAGGTCCATCCATTTTGTTGTAAATGATCCAATGTCATCATTTCTTATGGCTGAGTAGTATTCCATAGTATATATGTACCATAGCTTTTTAATCCACTCGTCCTCTGACAGACACTTGGGCTGTTTCCAGATCTTCGCTATTGTGAACAATGCTGCCACAAACATGGGGGCGCATTTCTCCTTTTTGAACAGTGCTATGGTGTTCTTAGGGTATATTCCTAAAAGTGGGATAGCTGGGTCAAAAGGTAATTCGATTTTTAATATTTTGAGGAATCTCCAGACTGTTTTTCACAGTGGCTGCACCAGTCTGCATTCCCACCAGCAGTGCAGGAGGGTTCCCTTTTCTCCACATCATTGCCAGCACTTGTTCTGTGTTGTTTTGCTGATGAGCGCCATTCTGACAGGTGTGAGGTGATATCTCATTGTGGCTTTAATTTGCATTTCTCTAATGATTAGTGATGTTGAGCATTTTTTTCATATGCCTACTGGCCATCTGTATGTCCTCTCTGGAGAAATTCCTATTCATTTCCTTTGCCCATTTTTTGATTGGATTGTTTGTCTTCTTGGTGTTGAGTTTTATAAAGTTCTTTATAAATTTTGGTTATTAACCCCTTATCAGACGTGTTGTCGAATATGTTCTCCCATTGTGTGGTTTGTCTTTTTATTCTGTTCTTGTCTTTAGCTGTGCAAAAACTTATTATTTGATATAGTCCCATTTGTATATCCTGCCTTTTATTTCATTTGCCCGTGGAGATAAATCGGCAAATATATTGCTATGACAGATGTCAGAGAGCTTGCTGCCTATGTTTTCTTCTAAGATGCTTATGGTTTCATGGCTTACATTTAAGTCTTTTTATCCACTTTGAATTCGTTTTTGTAAATGGTGTAAGTTGATGGTCTAGTTTCATTTTTTTGCAGGTAGATGTCCAATTTTCCCAATACCATTTGTTAAAGAGGCTGTCTTTACTCCATTGTATGTTCTTTCCTCCTTTGTCAAATATCAGTTGTCCATAAAGCTGTGGGTTTATTTCTGGGTCCTCTGTTCTGTTCCATTGATCTATGTGCCTGTTCTTATGCCAGAACCAGACTGTCTTGAGTACAATGGCCTTGTAGTAAACCTTGATATCTGGAAGAGTGATAGCTCCTGCTTTATTTTTTCTTTTTAAGATTGCTGAGGCTATTCGTGTTCTTTTCTGGTTCCATATATTTTTTTGGAATATGTGTTTTTTGGAATATGTGTTCTATATCTTTGAAGCATGTCATTGGAATTTTAATTGGTATTGAATTGAATTTATAAATTGCTTTGGGTAATATAGACATTTTAATGATGTTTATTCTTCCTAACCATGAGCATGGTATATGCTTCCATTTGTTTGTATCTTCCTTGATTTCTTTTATCAATGTTTTATAATTTTCCGAGTATAAGTTCTCAACCTCCTTGGTTAAATTTACTCCTAGGTACTTAATTTTTTTGGTTGCACTAGTGATGGAGATTGTTTCCTTAATTTCTTTTGCTGACAGTTCATTGTTGGTATATAAATATGCCTCTGATTTCTGAGTATTAATTTTATATCCTGCCACCTTGCTGAATTCATTTATCAGGTCCAGTAGTTTTTTGACTGAGACTTTAGGTTTTCTATATACAATATCATATAATCTGCAAATAATGACAGTTTTAGTTCTTCTTTTCCAACTTGGATGCCTTTTATTTCTTCTTCTTGTCTGATTGCTGTAGCTAGGACTTTCAGAACTATGTTGAATAAGAGTGGTGAAGGGGGCACCCCTGCCTGGTTCCTGATCTTAAGGGGATTGCTTTTAATTTTTGCCCATTTAGTATGATGTTTGCTGTGGGTTTGTCGTAGATGGCCTTTATCATGTTAAGAAATGTTCCCTGTATTCCCACTTTACTGAGAGTTTTGAGCATGAATGGGTGCTGGATTTTATCATATGCCTTTTCTGCATCTATTGAAATTATCATGTGATTTTTGTCCTTCCTTTTGTTTATGTGATGAATCACATTGATTGATTTGTGAATATTGAACCAGCCTTGCCTCTCCAGAATAAATCCTACTTGATCATGGTGTATGATTTTTTTCATATATTGCTGGATCGGTTGGCTAATATTTTGTTGAGAATATTAGCATCTAAATTCATCAGGGATATAGGCCTATAATTTTCTTTCTTTGTGTTGTCTTTGCCCGGTTTTGGTATCAGAATTATGCTCGCCTCATAAAAGGAGTTTGGAAGTCTTCCTTCCTCTTAAATTTTTTGAAATAGCTTGAGGAGGATAGGAGTTAGTTTTTCTTTGAATTTTTGGTAGAATTCACTTGTGAAGCTATCAGGCCCAGGACTTTTCTTTTTTGGGAGTTTTTTGATAACTGTTTCGATCTCATTTGTTGTAATTGGTCTGTTTAGGTGTTCTAATTCTTCCAGATTAATTTTTGGAATATTATATGATTCAAGAAATTTGTCCATTTCACCTAGGTTGTCTAATTTTTTGGCATAGAGTTCTGCATAGTATTTTCTTACAATGGTTTGTATTTCTGTTGTGTCAGTTGTTATTTCTTCACTCTCATTTCTAATTTTATTTATTTGAGTCCTCTCTCTTTTTTTCTTGGTGAGTCTAGTTAAAGGTTTATCAATCTTGTTTATCTTTTCAAAGAACCAGCTCCTGGTTTCATTGATCCTCTGTATTGTTTCCTTAGCCTTTATGTCATTTATTTCTGCTTTGATCTTTATTATTTCCTTCCTTCTACTGGTCCTGGGCTTTATTTGCTGTTGTTTTTCTAGTTCTTTTAGATGCAGGGTCAAGTTGCTTATTTGAGCTTTTTCTAGCTTCTTTTGATATGGCTGTAGTGCAATGAACTTCCCTCTCAGTACTGCTTTAGCTGTGTCCCATAAATTTTGAGTTGATATATGCTTATTATCATTGGTTTCTAGAAACTTTTTTATTTCTTCTTTGATCTCATTGTTAATCCATTCATTATTTAATAACATGCTATTTAGTTTCCAAGTGTTTGATTGTTTTTCAGTTTTTCTTTTGTGGGTAATTTCTAGTTTCATGACATTGTGATCAGAGAAAATGCTTGATATGATTTCAATCTTCTTAAATTTATTGAGACGATTTTTGTGTCCTAACATGTGGTCTATCCTAGAAAATGTACCATGAACGCTTGAGAAGAATGTATATTCCACTGCTTTAGGGTGAAAAATTCTGAAGATTTGTATTAAATTGAGTTGATCTAGCCTGACCTGTGGTGGCGCAGCGGATAAAGTGTCGACCTGGGAACACTGAGGTCGCCAGTTCAAAACCCTGCACTGGTCTGGTCAAGGCACATATGGGAGTTGAGCTTCCAGGTCCTCCCCCCTTTCTCTCTCTCTCTCTCTCTCTCTCTCTCTCTTTGTGTCTCCTTTCTAAAAATGAATAAAATAAAAAAAAAAAAAAAAAAAAAAAAAAAAAAAAAAAAAAAAAAAAATTGAGTTGATCTAGTGTATCCTTTAAGTCTACTGTTTCTTTATTAATTTTCTTTCTTGAGGATCTATTCAGTGATGTTAGTGGAGTATTGAAATCCCCTACTATTATAGTATTGCTGTTAATCTCACCCTTTATATCCATCAAAGTCTGCTTTATGTATGTCGGGGATCCTATATTTGGTGCGTAGATATTTATAATAGTTATATCTTCCTGTTGAATTGTTCCCTTTATCATTATGTATTGTCCTTCTTTATCTCTTACTACAGCCTTTGTTTTTTTGTTTTTTTTTTTTAAAAAAAAATTTACTTTATTTTTATTTTATTCATTTTAGAGAGAAGACACAGAGAGAGAGAGAGAGAGAGAGAGAGAGAGAGAGAGAAAGAGAGAAAGGGGGGAGGAGCTGGAAGCATCAACTCCCATATGTGCCTTGACCGAACCAGTGCAGGGTTTTGAACTAGCGACCTCAGTGTTCCCAGGTCGACGCTTTATCCACTGCGCCACCACAGGTCAGGCTGCTACAGCCTTTGTTTTAAAGTCCATTTTGTCAGATATAAGTATTGCTACCCTGGCTTTTTTTTCATTTCCATTTGCATGAAATATTTTTTCTGTTGGGAGCCGTCAAGTAAACATAGCTGTGTAACTTCAGGGCGAGGCGCAAGCCCCCGATGTTCCCTGGATTTATTAGTTGCTGAAAGGTCAGAACGACCAGTGCACCCATATGGTCTGATAGGGCTCAAGGATTTTTACTCCTTGTTGATGTGGCTTTAAGGCAGGAGCCTTTGTATAGGAGACACCTGGTGTTTGACCATTTAATCTCTGACGAAGGAGGTTTTGGGACTTTGGATATGAAAACATTGTACTTGCCAAGTTTTGCTGTATATAAGAAACTTGCTTGCAAAAATAAACTGCTGATGGCTGATGGTTCATCAGACCTCCCGACCCAGACTCATCAATTCCACATCCCCTCACCCCGTGGAACGGCTCGTCGCGCCGGCTCGTGACAAGTGGCACCCAACGTGGGGCCTGAAGGGGAATTCTGTGAGAAGCCTCTGAGTTGTCGACGAAACTGAAAGTAAGTTAAAGCTTCCGGAGAAAGATTTTTAATCGGGAGTAAAAATGGGACAATCTGAGTCAAAGGAGAGACATTTGTATGCACAAATGTTGAAATCTATGTTATTGGCTAGGGGAGTAAAGATTACTTCTGCTCAAATTCAAAGGTTTCTGACATTGGTTCAGGAACAATGCCCATGGTTTCCTGAGGAAGGCACCGTTAATTCTGATGCCCGGGAACTAGTGGGTAAAAGATTAAAGGATTTCCACGCAGGGAATCCTATGAGTGTTCCCCTTGATACTTTTTCTATTTGGGGATTAATTAGGGATACAATAGGGGAACCCCCACCTAGACAAAAAAAGGTTCAATCAACTGATTCTTTTGATATGTCAGACAAAGAGGAGCCTGTTTATAATTATCCTCCCTGTATAGAACATAATAAAGATGGGGAGGACAGAAAAAAGATTAAAGAAATAAAGTATCCCCCCTTGCCCACAAAAGTTGTGGATTTATCATTAGAAGCACAGGCTTTAATACAGAGATCACAGAAAAATTGTCAGAATTTAGAGACGGCTTCTCCTGACATGGTCTCTGAGCAAGCACCTACATTTCCGCCTCCCTGGCGACCACCATCACGAACTGTTTCTCAGATTATGCAGGGAGCATCTGCACCCCTTTATGGGGGTAAATGTTTATCTTCCTTGCAGCAAGCAATATTGAGAGAAAAAGAAGCAGGAAGGGATCCTAGTTTTGAATTTGTGGCTCCTGTATTTCAAGTGCCAGATCCCAATAACCCAGGACAGTACCTCAGACAGCATCAACCCTTATCTTTGAAACTACTGAAAGACTTAAAACAGTCTTGTTCTCAGTATGGAGCTACTGCTCTGTATACTATGAGTTTGCTGTCATCCCTGGAAAATGAAGCTCTCACTCCTAATGATTGGAGAACTATAGCTCGAACTTGCCTTAATGGGGGTGATTATTTGTTATGAAGATCTGAATTTCAGGAGGCCGCTAGAGATCAAGCAATGAGGAATAGGGCCACTGGACAGAATCCCCAACAACAATGGACAGCAGATATGATTGAAGGCACAGGCATATATGATGAGACCGATGTTCAGATAAGGTATCCAGAAATGTTATATGGACAGATTCTTGCATGTGCTCAAAAGGCTTGGAGGAGATTGCCAACTACCCATAGGACTGAAGAATTGTCTGAGATAATACAAGGCCCTGATGAAAGGTATCATGATTTTGTGTCTCGATTATTACAAGCTGTAGGTCGAGTTGTCGTAGATGGGGAGGCTGGAACCATGTTAGTGAAACAATTGGCTTTTGAGAATGCAAATTCAGCTTGTCAAGCAATACTCAGACCTTATTATAAAAAGGCTACTTTAGAAGATTACATTAGACTCTGTGCAGATGTTGGCCCTTCTTATATTCAGGGAGTAACATTGGCCGCTGCCCTTAAGGGCACCACTATAGCAAGTGTAATTAATCAAGGGTTACAAAAAGGAGTAAAATTCTTTGGGTGTGGTAGAGGACATTTAAAAAGAAATTGTCCTAGGCCCCAAGAACGGAATAGTACCGGTAAGAGTGTTCCTGGCATATGTCCAAAATGTAGGAGAGGAAAACACTGGGCAAATGAATGTAGATCTAAAACAAACAAAAAGGGAAAGCCTCTACAGCCGGGAAACTTAAGGAGGGGCCAAACCCCGGCCCAGCAAACAATAGGGGTGACTACCGAAGCCAGGCCCATTTGCAGAGCACAGCTCCCACCATTCACTCCGGAGGAAATCCAAAAAATGTCAGCAGCCTCCTCCGAGCCTCCCCAGGGAGTGCAGGATTGGATTTAGCCAGTACAAAATATTTTGTGTTAATGCCTGAATTAAATCCACAGGCTATACCAACTGGAGTATTTGGCCCACTTCCAGATAACACCTTTGGACTATTGTTAGGACGTAGCTCCCTTACTATGAAAGGTTTGCAAGTTTTTCCTGGAGTAATAGATCAAGATTATACTGGAGAAATACAAATCATGTGTTCTTCCCCAAAAATATTGTGACTATTAACAAGGGTCAAAGAATAGCTCAATTAGTTCTTCTGCCGTTAAATAAAGTTGGAAAGATTTTGAAGCCCAATAGAGGCATGGGTGGTTTTGGTTCTTCTGATGCGGCTTATTGGATACATGAAATATCTAAAGACAGGCCTGAATTATACTTAACAATAGAAGGAAAACAATTTCGGGGAATTTTAGACACTGGAGCTGATGTTTCTGTTATAAGTCTGGAACATTGGCCAAAATCCTGGCCTTGTACAGCAGCCATTACCCGATTGGAAGGCATTGGACAGTCTAATAATCCACTGAAAAGCACAAAACTGTTACAGTGGTCTGATGCGGAGGGACATTCAGGGTTTTTTCAACCCTATGTATTGCCTAATTTACCTGCAAATCTTTGGGGCCGCGACATTTTGAAAGGAATGAATGCCATTTTAACAACGGTAGATTCGCATTTTCACAAGTAGGAGCTGTTCTACCTGTATCCCAGACAGCTGATCCCATTGTATGGAACAGTGATACTCCTGTTTGGGTGGAGCAGTGGCCTTTGACAAAAGAAAAAATCCAAGCTGCTAATAGCTTAGTACAGGAGCAGTTACAGCTTGGTCATATAGAGGAGTCTAATAGTCCCTGGAATAGTCCCATCTTTGTTATCAAGAAAAAGTCTGGTAAATGGAGATTACTGCAGGATCTTAGGGCAGTGAACAAAACCATGCAACTGATGGGACCTCTCCAACCTGGCCTACCTTCTCCTGTAGCTATTCCAAGCAATTATTGCTTATTGATAATTGATCTTAAAGACTGTTTTTATACTATACCTTTAGCTCCACAGGACTGTCCTCGTTTTGCTTTTTCTGTACCATCTGAAAATTTTTCCGAGCCAATGAAAAGATTTCATTGGAAAGTCCTCCCTCAAGGGATGGCAAATAGTCCTACACTATGTCAAAAATTTGTAGCCCAAGGACTGGAGAAAATGCGGCTTCAGTTTCCTAATAGCTATATTATCCATTATATGGATGATATTTTGTTTGCAGCCCCTGATCCATCCATGTTAGCTGCAGTGTTCCAACATGCAAAAAATAACCTGGAAATTAGAGGGTTGAAAATTGCAGAAGAAAAGGTTCAAAGTTGTCCTCCTTACCAGTATTTAGGATATCTTGTCTTGGGACGAACCATCAAACGTCAGAAATGTGAAATCAGGAGGGACCATCTGAAAACTCTTAATGGTTGGCAAAAATTACTAGGAGATATCAATTGGATAAGACCTTCCCTGGGTCTTACTACAGGCGAAATGAAGCCATTATTTGATATATTAAAAGGAAATTCTAATCCTAATAGTGAGAGGACAATAACACCAGAGGCCATACAACTTTTAGAACTAGTACAAAATTGTATTCAAGAGCAATTTGTACAACGCATAGATTATGAACAACCGTGGTGTGTGATCATTTTACCCACAGAATATTTACCCACAGGGCTGTTCTGGCAAGATAGGCCTCTGGAATGGATACATTTACCATCCTCAAGAAAAAAGGTGGTCTTGCCCTGTACAGATGCAATTGCACAACTTATTACTATGACTAGGAAACGGGCTCGCCAATTATTTGGCCATGAGCCTTCTAATATCATCACTCCATTAAAGCCTGAACAGATTACCCAATTATTAGAAACTTCTGTTGAATGGATGATCGCTTTAGCTCATTATCCAGGACAATTAGGGTGTCATTTCCCTAGTTCTAAATTGTTAGAATTTTTGAAAACTAATCTAGTGATTTTTCCCAAGAAATGTGCTACAAAACCGATTATCGGAGCTCCTGTAGTATTTACTGATGGCTCTTCCTCAGGTAAGTACAGCTATGTCATTGATGGAAAGCCATATATGTTTACCTCCACTTTGAAATCAGCTCAACAAGCTGAATTAAATGCTATCTTTCAAGTTTTTTCCACTTTTACTGACACCGCATTAAATATTTATTCAGACAGCCAATATGTTGTCCATGTCATTCAATATATTGAAACTGCGGTTTTTGGCTCTAATACTAATCCTGATATTTTTCAGTTTTTTATTAAAATTCAACAAGCTATATGGGCCCGTACTCATGCTTATTTTATAGGCCACCTTCGGGCTCATTCTGGATTGCCAGGAGCCCTCAGTGAAGGAAATCGCCTGGCTGATGAGTCTTTAAAGTCTTATTCTGTGATTGAAAATGCACAATGCAGTCATGCTAAATTTCATCAGAACAGTCATTGCCTTCGGAAGCAGTTTCATCTTACTAGGGAACAAGCTCAGCAGATAGTTAAACAATGTTCTCATTGCCAGGACAAGAATTTCATTCCCATTGCCCTAGGGGTTAATCCTCGAGGCATTTTACCTAATCATATTTGGCAAATGGACGTGACGCACGTCCCCGAATTTGGTGCATTGAAATATGTTCATGTTATCATTGATACTTATAGCAATTTTTTATTTGCCATGGCCCATACAGGAGAAGCTCTCAGACATGTCATAGCTTCCTGTTTGAAAAGCTTTGCTACCCTGGGATTACCAAAAGTACTAAAAACTGATAATGGACCTGCCTATACTAGCAGTGGGTTTAAACATTTCTGTTCCCAATTTAAATTTGTCATCTAACCGGTATCCCATATAATCCCCAGGGACAAGGAATAGTTGAGCGTGCTCATCGCACTTTGAAAAATCAAATTTATAAAATAAAGAAGGGGGAGTTAGGGAAATATATTACTATGTCTCCTCCGAATGTATTATCATCATCTCTATTTACATTAAATTTTTTGAATTTGGATGAGCAGGGCAGGTCTGCTTATGAAAGACATCATGCCTCTGAGCGATCAGGACAGGTTATGGCCCGATGGAAAGATCCGTTAACCCTGAAATGGCATGGGCCTGACCCAGTATTAATTTGGGCCAGAGGAAGTGTTTGTGTTTTTCCCGCAGATGCAGACGCTCCTCGATGGGTCCCCGCTAGATTGGTCAGAATCCAGGAAGAAAAGGAAGAAGTATCGACAAAGGACAAAAAAAATGGCTCTACTGACAATCAGCAAAAAGGCCAAGACTCGAAGGAACCAGAAAAAAAAGGCCCGGCGTCAAAGAGTGAAACTACATCAACATCCAGTATACAAGGACTTGATACAGCTTGCTGATACTGCTATAAAAGCCGTCACTGGACCAGTAACGTTGTGGACCTTACTTTCCAGCATGATGCTGATGCTTCAAGGACCTGGAGTGAATGGGGAGGTTTTTTGGGCTTATATACCTGACCCTCCGTTCCTGAGTCCTGTCACGTGGGAACAAGACCCAGTACATGTATATGTTAATGATACCTTGCTCATGGGGGGGCCTGATAGTTCCTTTATTAAGGATCAGACAGAAAATTTTTCATATTATGGTCAATCAGTTAATCCACCTATATGTCTCGGGTACTCTGAGCCTTAACGTCCATACTCTTCTCCATTGTCAGTTTTGTAGGTGTAATACTCCTTGCAATATTCTTGCTGCCACTGATACTCAAATTATTCAATACGCTTCTCTTGAGCCTTGGCACGACTATTTACCGTATTGTGCTAAAAAATAAAGAAGGGGGAGATGTTGGGAGCCATCAAGTAAACATAGCTGTGTAACTTGAGGGCGAGGCGCAAGCCCCCGATGTTCCCTGGATTTATTAGTTGCTGAAAGGTCAGAACAACCAGTGCACGAATATGATCTGATAGGGCTCAAGGATTTTTACTCCCTGTTGATGTGGCTTTAAGGCAGGAGCCTTTGTACAGGAGACACCTGGTGTTTAACCATTTAATCTCTGACGAAGGAGGTCATGGGACTTTGGATATGAAAACATTGTACTTGCCAAGTTTTGCTGTATATAAGAAACTTGCTTGCAAAAATAAACTGCTGATGGCTGATGATTCATCAGACCTCCCGACCCAGACTCATCAATTCCACATCCCCTCACCCCGTGGAATGGCTCGTCGCGCCGGTTCGTGACATTTTTCCATCCTTTTACCTTCAGTCTATGTGCATCTTTTGTTTTAAGGTGTGTCTCTTGTAGACAGCATATGTATGGGTCCTGTTTCTTTATCCACACAGCTTCCCTATGTCTTTTGATTGGATCACTTAATCCATTTACATTTAAGGTTATTATTGATATGTAATTGTTTATTGCCATTTTATTCTTTAAAGCTGTATTCTTCTTTTGCTATATTCTTTCCTCCCTTTGAACTCTTCACAACAGGCCCCTTAGTATCTCTTGCAGAATTGGTTTGATTTTAATGAATTCCTTGAGGCTTTTTTTGTCTGGGAAGCTCTTTATTTCTCCTTCAATTTTAAACGTTAGCCTTGCTGGATAGAGTAGTCTTGGTTATAGGGTCTTGTTCTGCATTACTTTGATTATATCTTGCCATTCCCTTCTGGCCTCAAGTGTTTCTGTTGAGAAGTCTGATGTCATCCTTATGGGGACTCCTTTGTAGGTAATAGCCTTTTTTTTCTCTAGCAGCTTTTAAAGTTTTCTCTTTATCTCTTAGCTTTGGTATTTTAACTATGATGTGTCTTGGTGTAGATTTCTTTGAGTTTCTCTTTAATGGAGTTCTGTGTGCTTCTTGAACGTGTGAAATGTTTTCCAGCCTTAATTTAGGGAAGTTTTCTGCTATGATTTGATTGAACAAAGTTTCTATTTCTTGTTCTCTCTCCTCTTCTTCAGGAACCCCTATGATGTGGATGTTATTTCTTTTCATGTTGTCACAGAGCTCCCTTAGAGTTTCCTCACATTTTTTGAGTCTCTTTTCTTTTTTCTGCTCTGCTTCTGTGCCTTTATTTATTGTGTCCTCCTCTAACTCACTGATTCAACACTCAGCCTCATCCATCCTGCTTTTAATTCCTTCCATTGTGGTTTTCAATTCTGATACTGTATTTGTCATTTCTGTCTGATTCTTTTTTATTATTTTAATTTCCTTTTTTATACTTGTTATCTCTTTATTTAGGTGTTCATAATGACTATCCATTGTTGCCCTAAGCTCTTTGAACATCCTAACTATCATTATTTTAAATTCTGCATCTGGTAATTTGGTTATATCTGGTTCATTCAGGTCCTTCTCTGGGGATTTCTCTTGATTCATTTGGGTTGCATTTCTCTGCTTTCCCATTTTGTCTGTGTCTAAGAAGGTTGTGGCCAATGGAGTCCAATGGGTGTTGACTTGTGTTCTCTAGGTGTGATCTGTCTGCAGACCCGCCACCCCCTCTGCCGCTCCCTAGGGTGGTTGGGTATGGGCGTTGCCAGCGCCGGCCCACTGCGATTTCCGCCTCTCTTCCACAGGAGAGCCTGTGTGCTGGTGCCCGGCTCTACAAGCCTCAGCCTGCCTGGGTCTTTGTCTCGCCCCCACAGGTTGGGTTGCGCACTGCACTTAAGCCACAAGCCTTAGCACCAAGGGTAGAGGTGAGCACCTTTGCTCAGCTGCAGACCCAGCCTGTTCCCGGGCTCCCACCCAGCCCCCCAAGTCAGAGCCTGCTCGCCACAGTTTCTCGGCTTGGATGGGGCTGCTGAGGTGCACTCAGCTGTGAGCCTCCACCTGTCTGGAGCTTTAGCCCCGCCCCCGAGGCCAGGGCCCACCTGCGCAGGATTGCAAATTATGCTTTATCAGGCTGGGTGGGGCTGCTAGCGTGCGCTCAGCTGGGAGCCTCCATTCATCCCAGGCTCTAGCCTCGCCCCAGCATTCCAAAACTTCGTTATCTCTTAACTTTTGTGGATACCTTTTCAGGGTGGATAGAAGCCTTTCCCACCTCTCAAGAGACAGCCTGTTACCTCCATTCTCATTTAATGTATCATCCTGCAGTTTGGACTGCCGACTACCATCCAGTCAAATGGCCCGGCCTTCACTGCCCAAATAGTCTAGCAGATTTCCACCTCTCCCAACATTACCTGGAAACTCCACATACCCTATCGTCTTCAATCATCGGGTAAGGTGGAAAGAGCCCATGGCATCCTGAAGGGTCAACTAACCAAACTTTCCATCGAGACCAGACTCTTCTGGCCAAACCTCCTCCCCCGGGCACTCACCACAATCAGGACAACCCACGAAACTGCACTGGACTCAGTCCCTTTGAGCTGGTAGACCATTCCTTATTAACCATAACTTACCTGTCAACCACCCTCCTCTTGCCACGTACCTCCCCTTTCTGTCTTTACTTCACCATGTTCTCAGGGAACATGCAGACTGGACCCTTCCTCCCACAGGGGCCCAGATGAAGCACACTCAATAGTCCCCCTCATCCAGGAGACAAGGTTCTTCTGAGGGAGCTCCAGCCTGGCTCCCTACAGCCCAGGTGAACTGGACCCACACGATAATACTGACTACTCCTACTGCAGCCAAGCTCTTAGGGCAAACACCTTGATACCATGTCTCTTGCCTCAGGCTTGCTCCTATGCAGGACCACTGGCAGTCGGAACCACTGGGCCCCACCTGTCTTTGACTCAACAAAAGGTTGGGCCCTGAAGATCCTCCTGTTACTCCTGTCCCTCCCACCAGGAACCTGCCGCCAGAGTAAATTAAAGCAGAGAGCAATACTGTTACTATATCAATGAGACTGGCCTGGTGGAAGAAAACATCAAGGTCCTCAACCGTCTGCAAGAGAAACTGCATAAAGACCTCACCTCCTACAACCCACTTAACTCCTGATGGCAGTCACCCATCCTCACCTAGGTTGCCCCTATCCTAGTCCTCTTCTAATTATCAGCATATTACTCATGTTTGCTCCTTTTTTTCTTAGATTCTTACAGGGCTGCATTTGTGAGGCTTCTTGAGTCATGGTCAACCAGATGCTCCTACACACATACATGTGACTCCCCTCAGAGCCACCACCTTCTGACCTCCCTTCTCCACAATGCCCCTAACCAGCAGGAAGTAGCTAGACAAATAGTGGTGCCCCTATCTAACATAAAAGGTCAGAATGTGAGGTGGGTTGGCAATGGGGGAAGGACACATGAGGAACCAGGTCCGGGACTTTGGCTGGAACCACCCACACTCATGTGCGCCAAACGAAACAGCCCAGGAGCACCTTGAGAAACGACTGTCTGTCAGCCAATGAACTTTTGCCATGTCGTATCAATCTGTCACCACCATACCAACGCTATAAATTACGCCTCCCCCCCCCCCCCGGGTGTGGGAATCTGCATGACTTCTCTGGCCCCTGTCTCGTGGACCAGAGAACCTCGTTCGTGATGCATTCTGTATAAAGCTAGTCCACACTTGGTGACTACACCCTTCTTTCTTCCTTGGCAGAAAATACCTTACAATGTCCATCCCCTATCTCCCATGTTTATCCTAACAGCAAATTACTGAGCTGTAATTCAGAGTAAAATGCAAAATAACATGGGAAACCCTCCATAACAAGATGGTCACACACAATAGTGCTGAGGTGGAGAGTCCCCGGTGCAGACCCACGTCCGCATACCTGGCAGACTGGAAACACAAATTCCCGACCCGTGGAGCAACTCTTGTGTCGGGAGAGAATTCTAAATGAGAAGAGCATAGGGAAGTAAAGAGTTTCTATCAACTAAATTGTGAAATGAGGGTGTGGCAGGTAGGTTGTGGGGTTAAAGCCGGCACCCAGGCCAGGGCTGGGGCTTGGTCCCATACCTCTGAGTCCCTTCTGAGGTTGGGGATCCTGGGTCTCCCTAGTGGTGGTGTTACAGTAATAGAATGTTATAGTAATAAATATAGAAAAATATAGAAGATATATAGAAATAATGTAGGATAAAATATTAAAAGCCATTAAAGCAAGTGAATAAGGACATGCCCTCTGGGTGAGAACTAATCTAGTGTGTACATATATGATAGGCAGACTATGCCTTTTGCGCAGGGCCCAGTTAGTATGTGTGTAAAGTTATATGTAGATAAAAAGTGACTTGATGTGACAACTCTGTAGATTAACATAAAAAGGGTTCCCTCCTAGGAACTTCCAAAGAGGTGGTTTGCTATGATAATCCCATAGATTAACACCTATTAGAAGGCGTATGCCAGAAAAAGGTACTAAAGCGAAGTGCCTGCCCCACCCCTACTCCCCTGGCTGCGGTGGTCACCCAGACTCCAACGTTGAACGTGGACTGTCTCCATGCCGCTCTGACCGAGGACAACCAAGAGGAGCACACCGACAGGGCTCCATTAAGCTATACCCAGGCAAGCCATAAGTATCTGTAATAAACTGCCTGTGTGATTCTTGCAACTAATTTATGTGTCGGTCATGTCTTTCCTCCAGTGGCAATTGATCTCAGTACCAATAAGTAGAAATTCCTCATATCTGCCTTAAGAATAGTCTCCAAGAGGCTGCTAGTCCTGCTGTTAAGCAGGAATGTCCCACTATGAGGAAAAGTTGAATCAGAACGCCCGTGGGACACCTGATTGACTACATAGAGCTCGGGCTCTACTGGGACAGGTGGGATTCAAATAATTTACCAATCGGTTTCTATGCCCTAATAACCATTTTAAGTATAAAAAATCCAATATGCCAAAAGGTAGTTTATTATTTCATACACTTAATACTTAAAAACAATAAAAGAAATACACGAAACTAGATTTTAAGAGTTTTCCTTCCCGCTTCTAACTTTGGAAAAATTTTTTTAAAACGTTTTAAAATATTAATGAAAAAATATTAATACCTGACAATAAAAACAATAAACTGTTATTTTATTTAAGATATTTCCAATGTCAGTTTGTCACCCCCTGGTTGTTTGGCACTTTTTGTCTTTACGTTGAAATGTGGAAAAAAAAGGTTCTTAACATAAATAATTTTTGGTAAAAATTTACTTTCTCTAAAACAGAGACTTTTAGCAGAACTAATTTTTTCTGAAAGTAAGTTATGTCCTATTCTTGGCCTTGAGACTGGTTTCCTAGACTGTGGACTTGGACTAGCTTTGAAGTAGCAGGTGTTCTCAGAATGTTTCTCCCTGAAATAATCCTATAGATAAACATTGTAAGAAAGCTTGTTTCAGTGCTCTGTTTTACTGCTGTTTTCTCACCTCTCCATTCCTCAATCAGTATGTAATTCTCCCTATAAAACCTAACTCCAAACTACAGTCGGGGCGCATTGACTTGAAGGGCTTCCGACCTCAGTGTGGTCCGCTAGCATAGCTAGCTAATAAAGGCTTCCTAATTACCTAATTTGGTTTCGTGATTGTGTGGCAAGATATCCATTTTTTTGCTGTTTCTTCATAACAACGTTATTTTTGTTTACTGAAGTGTTAAACTCGAGGGAATTAAAATATAGTATTTTATCAAAGGTGTGACAAGTTTTATGAAATGAATAAATATTACAAACATAGCTCCATCAATTTTTTTTCACCTATGGACAGAATGAACATTACTACAGGCACTTAGAATACACTGTTGCCCTGACACACATTAAAAAAGAGTAAGGAATGTAAATTTGTGATCTCCTCATTGGACAGCTGTCCAGGTGCCCACCTTAGAGAGAACCTTGATTACAAGTGCCATTTTAACAACCAATTCACCGAACTCAACAAAAAAGTAAGTATTGGTTCTGCCGAACCTGTGTGAACCGGCTAAACCCCACCACTGGGCTCACCCTGGGCGCTTTCCTTTTCACCTCCCCGCTTTGCACGCAGCGGTCTCGAAAAGTCGCCTCTCCGGGGTTCTGACGGGCGGTGGGACTCAGTGCGTCACTTGAGGGCTTGCATTTTGGGGAAAGCAGGAAGAATTGGGCCTTAGGCCCTTCCCAGGAAAGAAGGGCGGTGCCCGCCGGAGGTGAGTGGGCGGGGCTTCTCTGGGTTCAGTTCTTTCCTGAGGCTTAGAGAAAACGCTCTTCTCCAACTTCTGCTGTGCTGCAAGGTTCAGATGCAGAAGCGGCTCTGCACGGAGTGCCCAAGCTCGGACCAAGGAGGGGAAGCAGGTGTAGTGTCAGCAGGTGGCTTCTGAAACTCGGTGCTCACTCTCCAGCTTCTGTTATTACCTGTTCTCTCTCTCTTTTCTTCCTCTGAGCACCCCTATTCTTGTAATATCGATTTTTCACACAGTAGCTGGCGTGGGTACAGAGATAGATTTAAGCAGCTTGTCTAAGCTTACACAGCCGTGTAGAGATTCAAACTCGCACTGGGCTCACGCCTGAGCCCAAGCTCTCGCAGACGCCACTCCAGAAGCACACAGTGAACTGGGCTCTGACTAGCAGAGTCTGGGCCTTCATACATCCCCTCGAAATGGGCTGGTCTACTTAGCCTCCATGGTTCCTTTTGCTTGTACACTATTTGTTATCGGGTGTTTGGAAGAGGTATCTGGAGGCGACACCAGTGAAGATGGTAGGGAGGCGAACGTGGGTCTGTCCCACAAGTAACTGAAGCGCTGTAGTTGTTTACAACAATGACAGGTCTTTGGATGATATTTATTTCTCAATAAATTTAGGTAGTTATCAATATTTTTGTCTTATTCTCTTTCCTTTTCTTGACCTTCAAATACAGATGTTAAAACTTTTGATATTGCCTACAGATTTCTAAGGTTCTTTTTTTTTTTTTTTAATTCTCTCTCTGTGCTTCAGGTAGGATGATTTCTATTTCTCTCTTTTCAAGTCTATTGAAATTTGTCATTTCTGTTATACAGTTAAGTCCATCCAGTGACTGTTACTTGAGAACATTGGTTTTCAATTTCAAATTTTACATTTGATCCTCATTTTTTCTATTTCTTGATAATATTTTAAAACTTTTATTGTGGATATATTTTCCTTAACAATCTTGAACATAGTTATAATTTCTTGCCTCTTATTTTAAACATTTGGGTGGTCTCTGGGTCTGTCTCCCATGATTGTCTTATTTATGCACAGGTAGAGTATGAGTGATTTGTGTAAACTAATTTTGTATTGTATTGTGAATGTTGTAAATGGGATATAATATATGGGTTGTTAGGTATTTATGAAAGCATTTCTTGCTTGCTTTCTTCTTCTCCCTCCTCCTCCTTCTCCTCCTCCTCCTCCTCCTGCTCCTCTTCCTCCTCTTCTTTTTAGCAGGCTTGGTTGATATCAAACTGCAAACGCTCTCCCTTGCAGTGGGTGGCAGGTGATATCTCAGTTTATTCACTTTAGATTTAGCTACATGGAGGCTTCCCAAACATGCAGAATTCAGGACTCAGCCAGAAACCTGTGCAGAATTTTTATACACAACTTAGAACTTTCCTTCAGTGGCTTTTTCCTTTTCTGGTTTTCTCTCAAACCCTTGATTTTTCAACTCCTATAATTGCCCAAACTTTGTTCTCTGCTCCTTTAATCCAGTAAGGCGATTTGGCTTTATACTGGAATTTATCTGACCCAAATAGGGCAGACGGAGGTGTGCCAACAGCTCCAAATTTACAAAATGAAACACCACCTGCAGTTCTTCCAAGTGTCTACCTGCTTTTGTTCAGTCTTCCAACACCTTAGATAATTTTTATTGGAGAAATTTTTTCAACAGTTAATAGTTGTTATATATACGAGAGTTACTCTGAAAATACATCAGTCGCCATTACCAGAAGCCAAATTCATTCTCTCAGCAATGGCAAGTTGGGTCTGAATCTTTGCATCGCTGTGGAAGCTTAGTCAAATCACTTGATAGGTCTCTAAGGTCACCCAGCATGTGAAACAGAGATACAAAGAGAACCAGGCGCGTGGAGGGAAAAACAAAAAGAGGGAGTGCATGGAAGAGGGTCTCCAATCGGAAGTCTGAGGACCTGCATGATCAGCACTGGCTTTGAGAAATGACCAAAGGACCCCCAACCCATTCCTACATCTGAGTTTCGGGGCTTCACAGGTTGTGGAGACTCTTCTGCTGCTTATCATTGTGATATACCACCATAGCTATACACAAAAAGGAAAATCCCTGTGTGCAAAGAGACTTTACATAAAAGGGCATTCACTGACAGTGAATCAAATGGGACAGTATGGGTCAAAGCCCGGAGTCCCAGCCATTAGACATCCATGTAGCCTGGTTCTCACCTCTTCTCTCTTGCTCTCTGATGACAGCTCCATTCCAATGGTGTTGGGGAAAGTCTAGGTCCACTTGCTCATCCTGGTGTTGCCTGTCCTTCCAAGAATGGTAAAAAAAAAAAAAAAGACCTGCGTAAGTCCTATGGATGCCCTGAGAGCTCTGCTCTGCAAGTGGCGTGTCGCAATGGGAGTCCGGTGCACAAGTCATAGAGGAAGTTGAGGCATCCATGCAGCAGGTGTTCAGATAGAAAACAGAGGGGTAACACTCAAGGTGAGGGATGGAGCACCAAGACCCAGGGATCAACAACAACAGAACTTAGTTGCAAAATGAATGGAGATCTCCTTAAAGCAAGACCTAGGGGCCCTAAAAAGAACCCTGGATGTTACCCCAAAAGACCATTTGCACCTACACTGTTTCATCTTAGTTGCAATCCTTTGTTCCTATCCTCCCAGTGCTCAGAGCAAAAAATGAGTTCTTTTTGACTCCAGTGTTTTATTTAAGCCCCACATTTAATAAATCAGGAATTCTCTCTTTTTTTCTCTCTCTCTTTTTTTCAGGGGAGAGTGTGAACATAGTCCCCCGCTACCACAAGTTATGCAATTGAGTGTCCCACATTTGGGGAAATTGCATGGGTCAGCACATCTGGAGTGCAATGGGTAAACCTCGCCTTAGAAAAATCACCCTCGTGATCATGGTATCTCCCCTGCCAGTATAGGAATTCGTTTTTTCTTGTCAGTTAAGTATGGATGTTGGTCTGCACAATCCTCCCCTTTCCTGATCTCAATGAAAACAAAGGACTCTCCTCATAAAAGCACTGACATCAATTCAACACTATCGCTGGACTTCTACAGACCTGCCGCTCCGGCTCCGGACAATATCGAGGTGGATTTGGCTTGTCTTTGCACCTTTCCTTTAGCTGTGCTCTCAAGTTTAGCCCTAGGCTCAGAGACCTGCCAGGGGCTTGTTTGCACAGCTCCTCTACAGTCAGAATCCCCATTTGTTCAACCTGCAGGGAGGCTTCAGGGGGCATGTTTTCTGAGGGGAGGGTAAGGGTTGCTATGATCCCAGGGGTGCAGGTGGGACAGGGTCCAAGAAGTGAGTTTGTGAGTGTGGTTCCCCAGTGCTGCATCCCCTTTCCAAGAGAGACCCCAGAGTGTCCTACTTGACACAAAGATGATGAATCTTCTCTTCTGGGGAGGGAAAGTGTGGATCAAGGAGGTAAGGGAAGGGGAAAAGATGTCATAAATTTCCTGACCTAAAAGCTGCCATGAAATTAGCTTCTCTGGAACTCGGCCCTCCAGTCGCTGGCGAGGGTGACATAATTCATTCAAGTCCCTGTCTCCACTTTGAATCAAAACAAGGCTGAGCACCACAGTATCCTGAGCGTGCTTAGGATCCACTGAGTACTCTGTTGGTGACCTCCCCAGAGTGGGAGCATTTGAACTTAGGGTGTGGATAGCGCAGTAATCACAGCATGAGAAAAGCAGCTGCTAGAGAATGTGACACACTCCCCCACCCTTCCAGCTTTGTTTCTAACTTCACATCCAAAGATGGTAAGAGAGAAAAAACGTGAACGTCTTTCAGCAAAAGGACCTTGAAAGGTGGAAACCGCGGAGCCTTACAAAGAACACGAGGCCAAAATGTATGAAAAGTAAAAGTTTATTAAAAACGCCCAGGTGTGAACAGGCTGAGGCAGATTAAGCCCCTCAGTCTTGAGCAGAGAAAAGGCACTTTATTTTATACTTAAAGGTGAGAAATGCGGGGCGGGGGGGGGGCGTGTTTAACAGCTTGAGGGATTTTGGTTAACTCCCTCATTTTCAGTTTCTGGTACACCATACACACCTCAGTAACTGTCTTAATTGGCTTGTCTCAGTAATTGATAAACTGATTTTGCCCGCCGGGTTCAGCAATCAATCAGCAGTCAGACTGATTCCCAGCTATAGAATGTGGGTGAACTGCCTCTGTTTTTTACCTAATACACCTCTTTCTGCTTGTTGGTTTTTTGCTGTGAGGGAGAAGACCTACCTTTCTCTGAAAATTCGCCTTACCTGCTTATTAAAATTCCCACTTCAAGACATGTTGAGCAGAAAAAATTTAAATGCAAATAAAAAGAAATTTCAGATATTGTAAAATGTGAAATAAACCTGCCCTTAAAACCGAATCTCTACCAGGGGTCCCCAAACTTTTTACACAGGGGGCCAGTTCACTGTCCCTCAGACGTTGGAGGGCTGCCACATACAGTACTCCATACACTGACCACCGATGAAAGAGGTGCCCCTTCGGTAAGTGCGCGGTGGGGGCGGATAAATGGCCAGAGGCAGCGGCAATTTGGCCCTCCGCTGGGCTGTAGTTTGGGGACCTCTGCTAGACCAATGAGGGAGCGATCATGAAAATTGCATGGACTGCCCCTGGGTTCTCCACCAGGTGCAGGTGATCCTGAAATACTTGTAGTTTACATTCAAATTGCCTGATCTTCAAATAAATCAATAATTCAATTCAAAAAGCATAGTTTGAGCCTGTGTTGAATATTTGATCTTTTCAAACAGACAAGCATCTGAAATCGTCAGCCTTTGCTAAAGTAATTGAAATGTTGAGTTTAAAGGGAATCGAACTGTATAAGCGATCGCAGCAGGAATTGGAGGGGACACCTTTTGTCCGGGGGACACCGTAGAAGCGCTGAGACAAAAGGGTACGCAGGTCGGGGTCATCGGAGCAGAGGGGAGGGAGGGCGAGGAGAGCCGTTCCTGAGGTTCCTGGGTGCTTTCGAGGCGCTGGTCCTAGGTCAAGAGCCCAGAGCTCTGAGTGCTGACGCCGCGAAAAGGGACCCCGCTTCGCGGATCCTCAGCCCGGGGAGAGAAGGCGCTGGGGTGCGGGGTGGTGGCGGTGTCCACACTTCTGGGCGGCGAGGGTAGCCTGAGGCTCCAACAGTGACAGAAACAATTTAATTTGAAAAGTATAAGGAAAATGTTCAAGAAGTACTCGTAACTAGTACAAACAAAGATTTTTGAATTCCAGGGGTCTGTTTCTGTCTGCGGTCTTAAGATTTTGGCTCAGGTCGGGAAGAATGCAAGAAGCCTCTCGCCAGTAGTGGTTAAGAAGACATGTAAAGTTTTGGCCTTTGTTTCCCGAGAGTGGGGAAAGCCGTCCCTGGGTGGGTTCCAACCACCAACCTTTCGGTTAACAGCCGAATGCGCTAACCGATTGCGCCACAAGCATTTTCTTGAAAAAGCGACGAGCAAGTGCTCAGTTACCACTAGGCGGAGCCACCCACTATTGCGGGTCGCTGTGCAGATTTCAAAACTTCGGAAAATACGAGAGGTGGCGCCAAAACTACCCGTGGGCCGCGTTTGAAACCCGTGCGTTGGCAGATTCCGAATGCAATCAGCAGCCGAAAGGTCTGGGCCGGCCTTCCTTTCTACTCCAGCCTCCTGCCAGCCAGCTGGAGACGTCCGGGACCACGGCCCCGGGCCTGAGCCCAGTGTGGCCCTGAGGAAGCTGAACTGCCCGCGGGCTCCCGTGATGGTTCTTCGGGTTTGCTCCGGCTGCACCTGACCTTCTGCGCAGCTGATGCTCCCTTCGCTCCATTCGGCGGCGGTCGGGGCAGCGGAAGCTGGAAAGAGGGAGAGCCAGGTGTCAAAAGGGGCAAACTCAAAAAGGAAGAAACTTATTTGTATATTAACCATTTTAAATTTGCCCTCTCAAAAAAATTTTTGGACTGTTTCATTTTGGATATTTTCAGTTGTTCATGGCTTTATGTTTCCTTATCTTTTTTTTCTGCAATGTCTAATGCCTCTTAATTCCATCTAGTGAATTTATTATCTGAGACGTTATTGTTTCCATCTCTAAAGTTGGACTCTGGACATTTGTATATGCTCCACGTTTGTTATGAACTCTTTGGACATCTGTAACAGTCAAAATAACTGGACTCAAGTCCTCTCTGCTAATGTTAACATTGTGTCAGTTATGGGTCGGTTTCAATAGACAGATTACTTTCCTCATGGCAGATCACGTTTTCCTGCCTCTGTACATGCCTCGCATTCTTTGATTGGATGCCAAACATTGTCAGTTTAGGGAATTATTTTGGTAGTCCTATAAATTTTCCCAAGTTTTGTTCTGTGGTCCAGTTAACTGTCTTGTCAACAGTTTGATCCCTTTGGTGCTAGCTTTTATGAGTTTTTTAAGTAGATCAGTCTTGAACTGATGATTCCCACTACTGGAGCAAGACCTTGAGTGATCTTCATAATTGCCCACGAATTACAAGTAGTCTTGTCTGGCTGGTGGGAGTTGATATGATTTACCTTGTGTGAGCACTAGGTGCTGAAACTTCTGATGTTTACGGAAGTTTCTTCACAAGCATGTCCTGATCAGTACTGTGCTGAATACTTGGTGGAAACTCTTTCCATTGGCCTGGATTTTCTCTCTGTCTATCTCGCTCATTACTGGGCCTTTGCACCATGAATTCCAGCTGCTTGCTCTCCATGGACACTCAGTTTCATCTCCACGATCCAAGGAGTTGGCTTTAGAACCCCTCCTTGCATCCACTTTGGAAACTCTCTGAAAGCAGTAACCTGGGCCAATGGTAGGATTGGGCTCACCTTGTTTGTTTTTCATCTCTTAGAGCTGCTGCTACCCTTTGTTGCCTGATTTTCAGTGTCTGCAAAACCAGTATTTCATGCATTTTGTCCCTTTCTTTCTGGACAAACCAGTATTTCATGTATTTTGTTTCTTTCTTTCTAGTGTGTTTGGCTGTTAACCGAACAGGAGAGAGGGCCAGGAGAGAGGGAAGAATGAGATTTCAAGTGGGAGGATAAATCTGATTTGTCACTACCTTTGCCTGTGGCTGAAGGCATCTCTTTGCATTCTTAGCTTGGCTTCGGTAGGTGACGTGCCAACATATATTCCAATATATTTCTTTAATTTAATGAAAGAGGCTTTTTCTTCATGCTCTTGCTAGCACCATAAACTTTCTGTACATCTATCCAATAGGCTAACAAAGGAGGGGGCCGGGGAGTGCCCTCCTGACTCAACCAAGCTTTCCTGAGGTAAAACTGAAGGACAATGTGGACATTACTGAGAGACACCTACTGCACATATTGGGCAGCTAAACTTCCAAGATTGTCTTTGGCAGTGACCAACTTAATCAGGTCCAGAGAAGACTGGCTAGAATAACCCTGGATTGTTTGTCCAGAAAGAAACCCTGGATCTTTTTCAAGCAGCTTAGAGATCAGAGGGAAATCTATAAACTGGTCCCAGACATTTGTTTCTCTTCCCTTTCCTTTTGAATTGTATTTTGTCCTTCATTGGATGCACACAATCTAGTAACTGGTCGTCCTCCTATTCAAGGGTGTATTAGCATACTGATAACTGTCTATATATAATTCGTTGACAGTGTTTGGCTATTTCTGTAAAGTTATCTCATTTGAGACAAATCATTGGAACCAACAGAATCCTGCACTTGGCAATGTATCTTGTGCAGACCTGAATCCTCAGAGCAGTGGTTCTCAAACTTTTTGAAGTTGGAGCTCATTTAAAATCCTACAGATAACTAACTGTAGGTGCACTATATACAAATTTCTGAGAAATATGTTATGATAATTAAGTCAAATGTTAAAGAAAAAATATAAAGTCCAAACAACGTGCTTTTATGGTAATTAAATGAAATAAATATGACAAATTTATTCTGACATTAAAAAACATTTTTATGTTACATTTTTTGAGTTATGCTTTTTAGAATTCATAAAAAAGAGGGGTTAAAAAATAAAAAAAGATAAAAAAGTTATCTTTTTATATATATAGATAGATACATTCTTAGTAAGATTTATAAATTCGGCAAGTCCCGGCATGAATGTGTTAAGTTTTTTCATTCTTGTGTTTATGAGAAACATGAGCCTGATGTGTCCTAGTGATTTCTTCAATGTTTGGGCGTAATTCCTCACACCTCTGTCCCCCCAAAATCTAAACTCCAAAAATCCTGTTAGTTTTTTGGTCCCCAACAGGCACATATTTCTCTGGAATACCATAGGGCGCACCTGGAAATTTTCTAGGGCGCACCAGTGCTGTTTGGCTTTCACGCACTAAATCTGGTTCTTGGACATTCTCTCCCTGCCCCCGCTTGCTTCCTTTTTTTTTTTTTTAATTATTTATATTTATTTATTCATTTTAGAGGAAAGGGAGAGAGAGAGAGAGAAAGAGAGAGAGAGAGAGAGAGAGAGAGAGAGAAGGGGGGGAGGAGCAGGAAGCTTCAACTCCCATATGTGCCTTGACCGGGCAAGCCCAGGGTTTTGAACCGGCAACATCAGCATTCCAGGTCAACGCTTTATCCACTGCACCACCACAGGTCAGGCTTGCTTCCTTTTTTGTCTTCTGATGTGTGTGTGTCTGTCTGTTCCTGTCCCTCACACTGTAGGCTGCCCCCAATCTTACCCACTTTCTTCTCCTTCTCTTTAGCTTTTCAGGATCTTGCATTACAAAGCCTTCAGTCACCGAGCACTTACTAAGCACTTACTAGGAGCCAAACCAGGCTCTGGGAGAAATGCTGCACCATGAACAAACCCAAGGTCCCTGTCCTGTGAACCCACATCTGGAAGCCTCAGAAAGGGGCAGACACTGTGGCTGCACAACCATTTCGTGCTGGGAGCTTTCCAGGAGCACTTGCCTGTTTGGACACCAGCAATGAGCAGACTTTTTTTTATTTTTCATACTAAGACTGTAGGGAAACAGCAGGTCTTCTGTGACAGCTCCTTTCTCCCTGAAGCAGACATTGCATATGTTTTATACTTCTCAGAGTGACATAGTGGCCACACTTATTATCATCTCCTAAAGGTCCCCATACCTTCCCTTAACCTGCTAACATATAGCTATTCTATAATCTATAAAAATAGAAGGCAGGATTAATTAAAATGGTGATTTGTTATTTCTATCTTAATAGAAATTCTGGTGAAGATTATATAGTCAGGTGAAGATTATATATTAACTCCATTTAATATCAAAGAAGTTAAAGATAACAATAGATCTTAAAATTGCAAATTGAGCTGACACATAATTGAGGGTGCATGCATGTAGGAATCATATGTTAGAAATCCTTACAAACATTTACCCCAAAATTGTAGGGAAATAATTGTCACTATGATTTGCAGAATTATAAGATTTACTCTCTATTTAAAATATATTATATGGTATATTTAATTTGCTGGAGCACGTGATTTTAAATTTTATAAACTTAAATATTGATCAAAATTAAAGTTTGCTTATTTGACCAGTAAAACCAGTATAAGAAATTTGGGAGTTCAAAAATAAGATTTTGAAAAAAGAAT
Source organism: Rhynchonycteris naso (assembly GCA_037038555.1). Lineage (NCBI taxonomy): Eukaryota > Metazoa > Chordata > Mammalia > Chiroptera > Emballonuridae > Rhynchonycteris > Rhynchonycteris naso. The sequence continues at coordinate 128,157,773 of CM072998.1, forward strand.
AAATGTAAGACTTGTACAAACTAGAACGCTATGCTACTGATATTTTCTATATTATTAGAAAATGGGGGGGTAACATAAAGTTTTTAGAGTGAAATTATTAAACGGATCTGATGCATACAATGTCATCTTTAGAAATGAAATGAAAACTTCTGTCGTTACATGTCAATTATTAGATTTTTAAAAAGTATTTGATATTATCCCACCGCTGCCACCAAAAAAAAAAAGTATTTGATATTCATCCTTTTAATCAATTTGACTTTTTTCTTCCTTATACCTATCACTGAAACCACTAATTTAGCTACATCGGGGTTTTTTAAAACCCATTCGATGTACTCCACTGGGCATCCTTCACCTGGGGGGACCCACTGGCGCTTCTGAAGTCAGTAGCAAGAATCAAAAGGAGGTTCCCTGACCCGGCACCAACCAGACCACGAATCCTAGTCACTAGCCCGACCACCAGGGAGACTCGCTTTGCCTCTCCAGATGAAAATACTGATAGTGTCGTTCAGCTTTCTGAGACAGGGGCAGCAGACGGGGATTCCCAGTGGCTGTCTGAATGTAGCTGTGTAAGGCTTCCATCCTAGCCCTTGCCCCTCTGCTCTTCACCCTTCACCTCCCCCAGCTCTGGACAAGGCTTGGGGCCCTGAGGCCAGGTCGCCAGGTAACTGGCCTGCGTTGCGTTCCAGTCCAGAGTTGACACCATGTGCAGCAGAGCCCAGGACAGGACCTCTTTCTGAACCTCGGTTTCTTTAGGAGGAAGGTGGACTGGGGCTCCCAGCGGAGAACTGGCCTCATTCCGTCTACATCTTGATCTCTGCTCTGGCTCCCGGGGTTCTCCTAAAGACCGCATCAGTCGCCCAGGCCGGCGACCCCTGCTCCTGTAGGAGCAGCGGAAGGCACCAATGCCACAGGGCTCAGGACCCACGCTGCGGGGACCCTTTTCAAGTCGCCAGAGGTCAGTGCTCTCGACCCTTGACCAACCAATGACTGGTGCCTGGAATGCACCCAGAAACCCTGGGGGACCGCATTCCCCGCCGTCCCTCCCCTCTGCACTGTGCGCGAGACCTGCGCTCTCATTCTGCACAAGCCCGTTTGTCTCTACGCTTCTCCGGTGTCGTCGCCACAAATAAGGGTCACTTTGGTCTCCTCTGGGCAAAACGGGCCCCTTCAGTTCCTGCCTGGGAAGCTCTAAAGCTATTAAGAGGCAAGATCCAGGCCAGGGAATGGAGGAATGTAAAACAAGCGCAAGAGACCATTTTAAATGGCACGGTGCGGAAGAGTGGCATAGTCGTGGCCCGGGAGGAGGACCACCTGACCCTCCTCATTTCAGAAGCATGTGTTCTTACCTGACGTTTATGAGTCTGAGACATGGGTGGGCTGGGCTCTGCTGCCAGACCTAAATAGGCTAGTGGTGACATTTGGTGTGACCGCTGCTATCTTCATAGATGCCATTTAAGACTTTGGAAGAAAGTGAAGGCAAAAATTTTAGGAAAATAGATTTTTAAAGTTGTCTTTTTCTGTCTCCCACCTGAGTGTGTATGATATTACTGTGTGATACTGAGTGGACTGTACTATAGCACAACTACTCCTAATATTTGGCAGTTTTTATAACGTTAAAAATATACCTATCCTGTTAGTAGTATTACTTCTATTTACTTCCCAAGAAAAATGAACGCATACATACAAAAAGAGTTTTAAAGAATTGTTCATAGCATATGCATTTTTTTTTTTTTTTTTTTACAGGGACAGAGAGAGAGTCAGAGAGAGTGATAGATAGGGACAGACAGACAGGAATGGAGAGATGAGAAGCATCATCATCAGTTTTTTGTTATGACACTTTAGTTGTTCATTGATTGCTTTCTCATATGTGCCTTTACCGTGGGCCTTCAGCAGACGGAGCAACCCCTTGCTCCAGCCAGCGACCTTGGGTCCAATCTGGTGAGCTTTTGCTCAAGCCAGGTGGGCCCGCGCTCAAGCTGGCAATCTTGGGGTCTCAAACCCGGGTTTTCTGCATCCCAGTCCGATACTCTATCCACTGCGCCACCGCCTGGTCAGGTGCAAATGCATTTATACTAGGGGAAAACTGGAAAAAAACAAATGCTCATCAACAGAAGTGATATACAAACTATTGTATAACCACATAATGAATAAATATACTCTTCCCTAAAAACAAGCACTTGTATTTTTCCTTTTTCCTCCTTTTTCTCCTCCTTCTTTTTCTTTCTTCTTCCTCTTCCTTCTCCTTTTTCTTCCTTTTTTTTTTTTCTGTCCAAGTCCATGAGATTACATAGTGTTGCTGTTTTCTTGGACTCTTTCCAGCTTCTCAGTCTCTTGTCTTTTGCCAGGAACTGGCAAAAGCCCTGGGGCTGGGTGAGGGAAGGCAGAGACTTAGTTTCACTCTATTGAACTTCTCAATGTCTTTCTGAAACTGTTCCTGGGAGACCTAGTAACTGTTCACCGGACCGGTAGTCTTCCAAAGACTTCAAACAGAATTTCTTTAACTCAGACTTTATTTAGCTGTTTTGCTACAAATACTTTATCATAATTGAAACAAACAATCTTCTACATCTTCCAGACAAAGGATATTTTCCTCCTTTACTTTCTTAAAAACAAAACAACAATGGGTACTGGTGTTACTGGTACATACTGGGACTTTCTTATACTTGGGTTAAGTCTAATTGAATATTAAACACTCTTGCTAAAAGTGTGTGCAAAAGATCGTCTACTGTGAGCTGACCAGTCAACACACCCATGATGTCCAAGAACTTAGTGAAGTTAGATTCTGTCCCCTGCTGCAGTGCCCCTCTGTCAGTAAGATCACCATTAGACTCATCAAATAACCAGTTTTACGGATGATGGTTGCTAATAGTGGGGAGTAGGGGCCAACCAAACCATTTAACACTCTTAATTTATTCTGGTGGATGTTGAATGTCAGCAGTGTTGCAGTTAAAAGTGGAAACAAAGATATAACAACAATAACAGCTTTCTTAGAGTTTTATGACATGACCAGCATATTCCTCAGCATTTTACTGTGTAATAACTTCTTTAGCCCACAAATCAACACCGAGAGAGTGCAAGCTATTAGCAGCCCTTGCTGCCACTGAGAACACTGAGGCACTGAGAGGCTGAGCTAACCTGTCCATGGGTTCCATCCCTAGCTGGTTGGAGCCAGCACTCAGAGGCAGGCAGTTTGGCTGCAGTGCCATTGCTCTTAGCCATCATGCTCAGTGATAAGGGAGAAGACTTTATAAAGAATTACCTCTCCCTCTTCATGATCAAGTGCCAAGATTTTGAAGAGAAAAAGATTAAAAGGAAGGCCTACAAAACACTCAGAACTAATTAATGAAATAAAGAAAAAGAGGAGAAAAAGAAAGCATAACCGTTTTGTCTTCTCCAGAAACCAACCTCAGTACCTAGGGGTGACACTCTCACATCTTCCAACCAGTGTTTATAAGCCTTGTTTGTTCTTTTATTATTATTATTATTTAATGTGTTTTCTTTATTTTTTCTTTTTAAAGTGAGAGGACAGAAGATAGTGAGACAGACTCTCACATGAACCCTGACTGGGATCTACCCAGTAACTTCCATCTGGGGCCAATGCTGGAATCAACCGAGCTATTTTTCACTGCTGAGGCCGACGCTGGAACCAATCAATCCACTGGCTGCTGGTGGGGAAGACAGACAGAAAGGGGAGAGTGAGGGGAAGAGAAGAATATGGTCATTTTTTCTGTGTGCCCTGACCGAGAATTAAACCCGGGACATCTACATGCTGGGCTGATGCAATTTAAAATTTTTATTGAGGTAAATTTTACATATTACATTGTTAATTTTAGGTATACAACAAAATAATTTGATATTTGAATATATTGCAAAGCGATCACCACAATATATCTAATTAACATTTCACCATACATAGTTACACAATTTTATTCTTGTAATGAGAATTTTAGGATCTACTCTTATAGCCATTTCCAAATATGCAGCCATTTCCAAATAGTTAATAAAGTATTATTAACTACAGTCTCCATGCTGCACATCACATCCCCAGTACTTATATGTTTTATAATTTAAAGTTTCTACCTTTTGGTTCCCTTCACACACTTTGACAACCCCCACCCCATGCCTCTGGTAACCATCAAACCACCAATTTAAGGGATAGGAAATAGATCACTGTGGGAGGATGCATCCCCTAAAAAATATACTTTTTGTCTGCCTTTTCCTACTTTTCTTTCTATTACAGGGTGTGTTTCTATGTGCATGTTTGGTTTTCTTTATACTTGACCTCGTCTTTTTCATGGGGTTACTGGCAAGGCCTGAACGGATCCCTGTGCTCTGTTCCCAACGTGGCCACGAAGGGGCGACGTAGTTTTTCCCCAAGAATTGGCTTTAGTCTTCGTTGAATTATACTGCTCACAAAAATTAGGGGATATTTCAAAATGAATATGAAGCCATGAAATATTCCCTAATTTTTGTGAGCAGTGTAGTATAAAGAAAGGATTTTAGCCGTATTACTTTCCTCCAATCTTTGCCCATCAAATATGAGTGGTGCTGACACAGGTTCCTTACATGTAGTCACGGCTGCCTGTATCATCTTACAGCCAGACCTCGAGGAAAGGGCTGTGGATGCTCTGCCGCCCCACTTCAGAGCCGCCTCACTCAGTGTCCCCAAGACCTGCGAAGAGCCTAATTATAGAGGAACACGTTTGTGCTTCTTGAATTGATTGCAAAATATTACGTCATTTTTCTCTGTTGCTGTGGAAAACCACTACTGTGTTCGGGTAGCATTCACTATGTACAAGGGATGAGCAGCTTGGACAGGAAGGAATAGGAGGATGGGAAGGATGGGGAGGTGATGGCCCCGGGGAAAGGGGATGAAGATAAAGAGAACCAGGAAGCCTGGCCCGTGGTGGCGCAGTGGATAAAGCACTGACCTGGAACACTGAGGGCCAGTTCATAACCCTGGGTTTGCCTGGTCAAGGCACATATGGGAGTTGATGCTTCCTGCTCCTCACCCCCTCCTTCTCTCTCTCTCTCTTTCTCCCTCTTGTCTCTCTAAAACAGTGGTTCTTAATCTGGGTTCTATCGAACCCTAAGGGTTTGATGAGTCGGTCTCAGGGGTTCGGAGAAGCCTCTGCCGCAGAGGCCAGAATAAAGTAATACCGTAATTTGTTGTGAGTTCATGCACATTGTTGGTTTTGTTCTTTGAGCAAGGTGATGTTCATGCACGGCTCATTTTGTGCACCAGTAAAAAAACATATACCTATGTCTTGAATTTGGAAAAAAAAAATCATATTTTATTTATCACTAAAGAAGGGTTCGGTGAATGCGCATATGAAACTGGTGGGTTTGGTACCTCAGAAAAGGTTAAGAACCACTGCTTTAAAAAAATGAATAAATAAAAATTTTAAAGAGAGAGAGAGAGAGAGAGAGAGAGTCAGGGAAATGGAGAGGAGGTGTCAGAGAGGTGGACAGTAGGATGGGAGGAGGAGGAGGGTGGGGAGGTAGTGGAGGAGTTCTATTCCCTAGGTGGTTCTGCTCGCTGGCCCGCCACACAGCCACACCTCCACCTCTCACTTTGGGCTCCCAAACACAAGTCTCTGTATAAGGGACAGTCTCCCCATCCATCGCAGCCCTGTCAACAGATTTCCTCTCTACTTAAGTTGTCCAGAGTCCGTCCCTGTCCGTGCAGTCACAAAATTTGACTGACCTGAAAGTTCTCCTGAAGGAGTGCTTTCTGCTGTCTGTCAGTGCTCAGCTTCTTGGTTTTTCAGGACAAAGTTGTTTCTTCTTAAACTCTGAAAAGAAAAAATTCCCCGACATAAAAGAGCAGCTTCTGTGCCTCCTTCCTCCCTGACTCAGTGTTATCCTGCCTCTAGGAACAGCCTCTTGCAGCAATAGCGTCTTTCCGACTCTGACTTTCCTGCTCTGTGTATCGTGTAGGGAAAGAAATGGCTTTGGGATAAAATAAAGAAGTAAAGGGCAATGAGAGACACATCGTTAGAGATGTGGGGTTTATTTCTATTACATGTGTAAATATTTCAGTGTGGTGATATTGTGTGGATACAGGTATTGCACACACGGTAAGACAACCTGCGTCTATATACCCTATGGCCCAGCAACGAATGATCTTGAGTACCTTATATTATGCTCATTTTTTAAAACAGTGCAATTTCCAGGTCATGATATATTGAGAAACCGGAATGGACTTGACTCAGCCAAGCTCTCAGAGTGCAGACTGTGACTGTGTACATGTCAGAGCCCTGGCTTGTGCCCTCGGTAGCATGTGACTGATTTGGAGTCACTGCAGAGGGGTACGGTCTGGTTTGTGTGTGTCTGATGTAAACATTAAACATGGCTGATTAGACCCTGCCTGATGGTTCCATGGCCTTGCCTCAGGTGTGAGATAAAACAGGGTTTTGAATTGGCAACCTCAGCATTCCAGGCCAACACTTTATCCACTACGCCACAGGTCAGATTAAGAAGAATGTACTTTTTTTATTTTATTTTATATATATATATTTTATTATTATTAATTCTAATGGGGTGACACCAATAAATCAGGGTACATATGTACAATGAAAACATCTCCAGGTTATCTTATCATTCAATTGTGTTGCATACCCATCACCAAAAGTCAAATTGTCCTCTGTCACCTTCGATTTGATTTTCCCTGTGTCCCTCCCCTCCTCCCTATCCCACTCTTCCCTCCCTCCCCCCATCCCATAACCACCACTCTCTTGTCCATGTCTCATATTCTCACTTTTATGTCGCACCTATGTATGGAATCATGCTGTTCTCAGTTTTTCTTTTTTTCTGATTTACTTATTTCACTCCATATAATGTTATCTAGGTACATCCATTTTGTTATAAATGATCCGATGTCATCGTTTCTTATGGCTGAGTAGTATTCCATAGTATATATGTACCATAGCTTTTTAATCCACTCGTCTTCTGATGGACACTTGGGCTGGTTCCAGATCTTCGCTATTGTGAACAATGCTGCCACGAACATGGGGGCACATTTCTTCTTTTCGACAGTGCTATGGTGTTCTTAGGGTATATTCCTATAAGTGGGATAGCTGGGTCAAAAGGCAGTTCAATTTTTAATTTTCTGAGGAATCTCCAAACTGTTTTCCACAGTGGCTGCACCAGTCTGCATTCCCACCAGCAATGCAGAAGGGTTCCCTTTTCTCCACATCCTCGCCAGCACTTATTCTGTGTTGTTTTGCTGATGAGTGCCATTCTGACTGGTGTGAGGTGATATCTCATTGTGGTTTTAATTTGCATTTCTCTAATGATTAGTGATGTTGAGCATTTTTTCATATGCCTATTGGCCATCTGTATGTCCTCTTTGGAGAAATTTCTATTCATTTCTTTTGCCCATTTTTTGATTGGGTTGTTTGTCTTCCTGGTGTTGAGTTTTATAAGTTCTTTATAAATTTTAGTTATTAACCCCTTATCAGATGTGCTGTCGAATATGTTCTCCCATTGTGTGGTTTGTCTTTTTATTCTGTTCCTATTGTCTTTAGCTGTGCAAAAACTTTTTAGTTTGATATAGTCCCATTTGTTTATCTTGCCTTTTATTTCATTTGCCCATGGAGAAAAATCGGCAAATATACCGCTGCTACAGATGTCGGAGAGCCTGCTGCCTATGTTTCCTTCTAAGATGCTTATGGTTTCACGGCTTACATTTAAGTCTTTTATCCATTTTGAGTTTGTTTTTGTGAATGGTGTAAGTTGATGGTCTAGTTTCATTTTTTTGCAGGTGGATGTCCAATTTTCCCAACACCATTTGTTAAAGAGGCTGTCTTTACTCCATTGTATGTTCTTTCCTCCTTTGTCAAATATCAGTTGTCCATAAAGCTGTGGGTTTATTTCTGGGTCCTCTGTTCTGTTCCATTGATCTATGTGCCTGTTCTTATGCCAGTACCAGGCTGTCTTGAGTATAATGGCCTTATAGTAAACCTTGATATCTGGAAGAGTGATACCTCCTGCTTTATTTTTTCTTTTTAAGATTGCTGAGGCTATTCGTGTTCTTTTTTGGTTCCATATAAATTTTTGGAATATGTTTTCTATATCTTTGAAGTATGTCATTGGTATCTTAATTGGTATTGCATTGAATTTATAAATTGCTTTGGGTAATATAGACATTTTAATGATGTTTATTCTTCCTAGCCATGAGCACGGTATATGCTTCCACTTGTTTGTATCTTCCTTGATTTCTTTTATCAGTGTTCTATAATTTTCCGAGTACAAGTCCTTAACCTCCTTGGTTAAATTTACTCCTAGGTACTTTATTTTTTTGGCTGCAATAGTGAAGGGGATTATTTCATTACGTTCTTTTGCTGACAGTTCATTGTTTGTATATAAAAATGCCTCTGATTTCTGAGTATTAATTTTATATCCTGCCACCTTGCTGAATTCATTTATAAGGTCCAGTAGTTTTTTGACTGAGACTTTAGGGTTTTCAATATACAAGAAGAATGTACTTTTAATGCACTAGAAGAACTTAATAAAATTGGCATTCACAATAGTAAAAAAGCTTAAAAATCTCCCATCATTAAATACTATTAATAGTAACAGTATTTAATTTTGTGCATTAACATTATTAAAAAGATAGTAGCATTAATTTATATAAATCTTTGTCCAATAGCATTTATGATTACAAGTCTAATACAGTGGTTCTTAACCCATTTTGAGATACCAAACCCACCAGTTTCATATGCGCATTCACCGAACCCTTCTTTAGTGATAAATAAAATATGATTTTTTCCCCCAAATTCAAGACATAGGTATATGTTTTTTTCCTGGTGAACAAAATGAGCCGTGCATGAACATCACCTTGCTCAAAGAACAAAACCAACAAAGTGCATGAACTCACAACAAATTATGGTATTACTTTATTCTGGCTCCCAAAAATATTTCGGCCCCATAAAAGAATTTCAGCCCCCCAAAATATTTTTTTACTATTTTACTAATTAAAAATAAATTAGGATTTTTTAAAGAATTTAACACTTTTTAAATAACTTAATATTTTTAAGTTTAAATTTAATTTGTTTTTTGTCGTTTTGAATCCACAAAATACTTTTTTGGGGCCAGAATAAAGCATTGCCCAAATTACATACCTGCAAATCAGTGTGACTTCTGCTGTTGTTTTTGGGAGACCAGTTCAGATATGCGTGGTTTCACCTTGGCAAGTGCTACTCTCATGTCATCTTCACAGCAAAGTCTGTTCCTTTTCTTCGTTTTTATGTCCATCATCCTCGAAAAGGATTGCTCGCAAAGATATGTTGTAACAAATGGTATAAAAAATTCCAGGGCTTTCTTAGCAATAACTGGGTACTTTTTCATTTGTTGACACCAAAAAGTTGAGAGTGTTGTTGTTCTGAAGAGCTGCAGTTGAACCTCGCTCTGCTGAATTTCAATGATTTCATCGAGGTATTCATCATTGACATCTGCTGTCTCAACAGTAAATGTAAATGGCTGTCTCACCCGTGCTGGATATTACTCTTTTGTAGGGAAATATCCATTGAGAGACTTTGCAAGCTCATCTAAGTGCGTGGCAATTGTTTGCTTCAGTTTCATGGGTACAGAACCATTTCCGATTCCAGACACATCTTCGATCTTACACAGTCATCCAGAACGGGAAAGTTTGTGAAGTTATTGTTCTCTATTCATCATTTCCATAACGGTAGTTTTTTTTTTTGAAAAGCCTTCAGGTTCTCTTCCGCTTCCATGATGTTGACTCCACCACCCTGCATCTGCTGATTGAGATGATTGAGAGCTGCGAATATATCAGCCATGTACGCTAAAATCACAATGAATTCAGGATTTTTGAAGCAATCTGCATGACAATGTTGCTGCTCTTGCAAAAACATGGCTAATTCCACATGCATGGCAAAAACACAATTCAGCACCTGTCCCCGGGATAACCACCGAACATTAGAATGGTACAGGACTACCTCAAATTCAAAGCCCATTTCTTTGCACAGCTCACTGAAGATGCAGTTCCTCAGAGCACTATTTCGCACATAGTTCACACATTCCACCAGTTTTTAATACATCTGCCATTTTTGGAGGCAAGGTTTTAGTTGCCAATGCATGCCTTTGCAGAATACAATGTGTAACAATGATGTGTGGTGCATCGGCTTTTACTAGTGCACCTAAACCAGACTTTCTTCCCAGCATGACTGGAGCTTCGTCCGTACAAACTGCAGAAACCATATCCCATGAAAACTTGTTGTCTCTGAAGAAGTCATCCACAAGCTTCTTCACATCGGCTGCCTTAGTTGTTGTTGTAAGAGGCTTACAAAATAAAAAGTCTTCTTTTATCATGTCTTCTTTCACATAGCACACAAAAACAGCAAGCTGGCTTAGATTAGAAACGTCTGTGGTCTCATCAAATTGAAGACTGAATTTTGCTGGACTTGAAATTAGATCTGCAATATGCAAACATGCCCTAGACAATCCAGTTTTTAAACAAACAAAACTGAGCACTCAAAACCAACTTGTCTGCATCTCAACTTATTCTCCGTGGACGGCCAGTCCTTCCTTACACCTACGCACATTGTCTAGGGCATGTTTGCATATTTGAGCCAAGATGTCTTTACTCATGTTCTCTATTCTGTCGCTGATGGTGTCATTTGAAAGAGGAATTTGGGATAATTTACCTTTGGCCGCTGTTCTGAGTATCAGATTCGCCATCTTTAACGCAGCTGGTTTTATGAGTGTTTCACCGATGATGTGTGGCTTACCCTGCTTTGCGATCAAGTAAGCAACTTCATACGAAGCTGTGAGGATAGGTTTGTTAACGGGTACAAATCCAAGAGCAGGCAGAGTGGCCCTTTCATCAAATCTGGCTCATTTCACCTTGAATTCAGCAGGCATTGTGTTCTTGTATTCACCATCTCCATTCAGCTTCAAGAAGTGTTCCTTTAGTTTTGCCAGTGCGAGACTAGAGTTGCTCAACTTGGCATTGCATATCATGCAGATAGGATGCTGACTCCCATCCCGTTCCATGATACATGTGAATCAATGTTGTACATATTCATCCGACCACTTTCTTTTTTTGTTCGACATATTTAGTATGGATTAAAATATTAAGAAAGAAACCACACGATATACAACTATGACAACCGTTGACTACTGCGCACACTAAATTGCCCGCAGCACTGGTTGGCCAAGCAATGTAACGTGATCCTCTGCAGCAAGTGATGGCCAGGCGAGGCGTGTCATCACGACTTTACACAAGTGTGTCTTTACCTCCGCGGCAGAGGCTTCTCCTAACCCCTGAGACCGATTCATTGAACCCCTAGGGTTCGATAGAACCCAGGTTAAGAACCATTGGTCTAATACTTTATGACTCTTGGGAGATAGTAATCAACCTGTGTAAATTTAGACACAGGATTATAATATGATTATTTACCATCCAGACCTAAATTGGGTGAACATTTATCAATTTAACAAATGTACACCTCTCTTATTAAGTAAAATCAACCAAAAACAGAAATAATATATTGTTATAAAATGTTTATTTGAAATATAACAATATTTTTAGCAAAAAATAAATAAATGGCCTCTTAAAAATATATTGAAAAAGTTTGGAGAAGATACAAATCAGTTTTTTATGGATATACAGACAGACAGTTGTCTAAATACTGTGTCCGTAAAGTCATGGTGCACTTTTGACTGGTCACAGGTGCACCATGACTTTACAGACACACTGTAGATAATTTAAATAGTGCAAAGATCACTATCTCTAAAAAACTTATATTTTAGAAAATCATTTTTGCATAATACAAAATGAAAATTTTAATAAAATATCTTATTTGACTAAATGCAGAAATGGAATTCTACCGACTATGAGTTCATTGAAACCACTATAAAATATCTCTACTACCTATCTGGATACAGTATATATTTAGACCGCTTAGGACACAATAGGACGCTGTGCCACAAAAGTTAGACTCTTCTGAAGAAATGTGAGAAAAAAGATATACAGAAGCCAATGCAAGTAAAAGTGAAAGTTTTGGAAAACGAATAAGATAAAAATCACAGGAGTATAAACTATGATCACTGAAATCAGCAGCACGAGAGTCATCAGGGTTATTGGGGGTCCATGCTGGAGATGGATGTAACATTGGAGCGGGCTCAGAAGGGAATGTGCGCAGGTGTAAAGGAAGGACTGGCCGTCCACAGAGAATAAGTTGAGGTGCAAGCAAATTGGTTTTGAGTGCTCAGTTTTGTTTGTTTAAAAACTGGATTGTCTAGGGCATGTTTGCATATTGATACAATGATTTAGTAGGGTGGGTACATTTAATTTTCAAGGAAAAGAAGAAATAAAAATCCTGGAAAGGATCCAAAATACAAGTGAGAAAATTGACCTTTGAAAATGGAGAAATACCTTCTCTTTTAACAGAAAAGAAGGATGAGGTAAAGATAGATACAAATATTACTTATGTTGGTTACTCTGTTGTCAGAGATGTGAGGCAATTACCATGTGCTGCCTGACTCACCCTGTGAAGTGTGAAGTGAGGTCCTCAGCTGAGGATAAAGAAGTGGGGAGCATTCAGAGGAGGAAAATGGGGAAACAAGCCATCCTAAATGTAATAAAATGGGAGCAATAAAGACAGTTTAATGCTTATCAGCTTTTATAATGAATCCAATGTGTATAATTAATTCACACAGACCAAAAAGGTATTGTACAAACATTTGGATAACAAGAATGATCTGACAACTTATAGATAATAAAAAGCACTAATGATTAATAAGCATGAGCAATGCTTAATCAGTTATTAACAAGGAAATGCAAATTTAAATAATGAAATATTTTAGTAGCAAATTGTAAATGTACGTACATTTCTCTCGTCTTTTTCTTTCCTTCATTTCTGCACACATATCAATATACTACTATCATAAAATAGAAATTTTCACATTATTTATAGAGCTAATCATTGATATAATAATTTTCCCAATTTTTGATTACTTCTTAGAAGCTGATCAAAGTATATAACCAACTTCAAATGTGATTTTTTTTCATTGATTCATCTTAGAGAGACAGAGAGAAATGGGGGCGGGGAGGGGGAAAGAGAAGTGTTCATTTGTTGTTCCATTTAGTTATGCACTCATTGATTGCTTCCTCAATGTGCCCTGACCCAGATGGTACCACCACCTTGCTTTCCAGACAATGCTCTCTAACTGACTGAGCAAAACAGCCAGGACTCAAATGTAATTTTTTTTAAATTCCATTCACTTTAAAAATTACTTATGATGCAACAAAGGAGCCACACGCTGGAAACCTCCAGACCTTTCTGCAGCAGCGGCAGCCAGACCACACGCGGAAACCACGTTAGAGCCCTATTGTGACGTTGGATTGCCTTTATTCAAACTCAGAAGCTGCACATGGCCATTACTGACATGTTCCTAGAGCACATGTGCCACCTGGACATTGATTTTCCCCCCATCACCGGGAAAATTGGTATCATCTGTACAATCTGCCTAGCTTCCTCATCAGTGGAGATGTTGAAATCTGGAATGAATGTGGCTCATCTGAACTTTTCTCACGGAACTCACGGGCACCATACAGAGACCATCAAGAACATGTATATGAAAAGTTTTGTTTTTTTCTTCTTCTTTTTAATATTTTTATTTATTGATTTTAGCAAGAAAGGGAGGTTGGGAGGGAGGGAGAGAGGGGGGGACAGAGAGGAACATCAATCTGTTCCTGTATGTGCCCTGACTGGGTCAAACCGGCAAGCTCTGTGCTTTGGTAGGATGTTCTAACCAACCGAGCTTTCATTAGGGTGAAAGCTTTGCTTCTGATTCCATTCCCTATGGGCTAGTTGCTGTGACCCTGGACCCTAAAAGACCTGGGATCCGAACTGTGCTCATCAAGGGCAGTGGCTCCCGGAGATGGAGCTCCAGAAAGGAGCTACTCCCAAGATCATTCTGGATATGCCTACATGGAAAAGCATGACTCAACACCCTGTGGCTGGACTACAAAGACATTAGCAAGGTGGTGGAAGTGGGCAGCAAGACCTACGAGGATGATGGGCCAGCAAGAAGGGTGTGACCCTCCCTGGGGCTACTGTGGACCTGACTGCTGTGTCAGAAAAGGACATCCAGCAGGATCTGAAGTTCGGGGTAAAGGTATGGTGTTTGCATCTTTCATCCCCAGGGCATCCGTGCATGAAGACGGAAGGTCCTTGGAGAAAAAGGAAAGAAGGTCAAGGTAATCAGCAAAATTGAGAATTGCAAGGCAGTTAAGAGGTTTGATGAGATTCTGGAAACCTGTGGTGTGATCATGGTGGCTCGTGGTGATCTAGGCATTGAGATTTTTGCAGAGAAGACAATGATTATTGCTTAAAAAGACAACGATCGGGTGGGAACCCTCTCCTCTGTGCCAGCAGATGCGGGAGAGCATGGATAGCACCTGGGTCAAGGGCAGCAATGCAGCCAATACAGTCCTGGATGCAGCTGACTGCATCATGCTGACTGGGAGATGGCCAAAGGGAACTCCCCACTAAAGGTTGAGCGCTCGCAGCACATGATCACTGGTGAGGCACAGGCCACCACCTACCACTTGCAATTATTTGAGGAACTCGGTGGCCTAGTTCCTATTACCAGCGACCCCCCCACAGAGGCTACCAGTGTGGGCAACATGGAGGCCTCCTTCAAGTGCTGCAGGGGCCATCATGGTCCTCACCAAGTCTGGCAGATCTGTTCATCAGGTGGTCAGGTATTCCCCCCATCCCCCGCCACCTTGTTCCCATCATTGCTATGACTCAGAATCACCAGAGAGCTCGCCAGGTGCACCTGTACCATGCAACAAAGCGAAATGACAACAGCTAAGAAATAAAAATCCTTGCCTTCTAAATTGTCAATATACTAACAAACTACTTGAAGTTAAATTCATCTTGCTTTAATTTTTTTTCCTATAAAGTTACTGGGATGCCTTGCCTAAGGATATTTATTCTTACTATATTAGCAGAAAGAATAAAAGTGTAATGACATTTAAGTAATTTTAACAACTCATCAAATTCAAGGACAGCTTTACCAGAAGGAAATCAAGATACCACAGGAGCTAGTATGTGAGCTTTATTTAGTTCCACCAAGATGAGAAAACTATTGGAGCTTTGTTGGAAAACCTTTATTTTAAAGAAGGTCATCCTCTAAAAGTTTTGAATCTCTGACCTATCATAATATAAACATGATGAATTATTTACTTAGAGCCTAACAAAGAAAATGAAATCTCTGACATTTGGCCAAGCATTTAATATTCATTATTTTAAAAATGTTTTAAATTTTAGTAAATAGTGCATACAAAGTTAAGTTTTCTGTTTTCACATTTATGCTCTTAGATTTTTAAAGTAAATAAATAACAGAAACAGAAAATTTCAAACACTAAGAATAATTATTATTTTTATTTTTAGGTATATTTTACTGCTAGTCATGATAGCTCATAATGATATAGAGCTTGAAAAGTGTATCCCATGTTTAACATAGTTTAATTTCAAGTCCCATAAATAAACAATAGTGAGAGAATACTTCCCAGAGAATATGCCCCTTAGAGAAGATATTGAATTTTTTTTTTTGTTTTTTAGATTTACTGATTTTTAAAGAGAGAAGAGAGTGAAGGAGTGGGAAGTGTCAAACTTGTAGTTGTTGCTTCACATATGTGCCTTGACCTGGCAAGTTTGTGGTAAACCAGTGACCTCAGTATTCCAGGTGAACGTTTTATCCACTGTGCCACCACAGGCCAGGTAAGACACTGAATCTTCTTTCTTTTTTTTAAGTGAGATAAGGGGAGACAGACAGACTCCTACATGTGCGCCAATCAGATCCACCTCGGCAACCCCGTCTGAAGCCGATGCTCGAGCTAACCAAGCAAACCTCAGCACCCAGGGCCGCTGCTCAGACCAATCGAGCCACTGGCTGACAGAGGGGAAGAGGGATAGGAAGTGAAGCAGATGGTTGCTTTTCCTCTGTGCCCTGACCGGGAATCAAACCGGAGGACATCCATACACCGGGCAGATGTTCTATCCACTGAGACAACCGGCCAGAGCAAGACATTGAATTTTGAGATACAATTCATTTGTTTGAATCTCTCCCGTCTCTAGAAAGGATTTAGCAGATATAGAGGATTCTGTCAGTCTGGGACGGAGAACACAATCTCCTGTATACAAAAACAAATTGTATGGTTACACAATATTCTGCATATTCCTGGGAGGCTCAAAAACGGACATCAAATAATGCAGTATCTATGAACATTGCATCTGCAGATGGAGCACCCAGATTTAAATTCCGGCTCTCACTTGCTAAGGGATCTAATATATCCATTTAACTCAGTCTCAGGGTTCTCACTTGCAAAATGGGAACAGCTGTGCCCAAATGAGTTTGGAACTGACATCAAATTACAAGCAAACATTCTCAACAATATATTGGCAAATTGGATCTAGTAATGTTAAAAAATATTTAGATAGTATGTATGATCAACTGGGATTTTTTCAAGTATGCAGAGACTAGAAGATAGTTCTAAATCACATATGAAACCAAGGACTACTATTGAAAATACACAGACTCTCAAAACTCAACAGTAAACAAACTAAAACACTTCAAATGGAAAATAAAAAAAGATATGAACAGAAATTTCATCACTGAGTATGAGAAATGGCAAATAAACACAGGAAAGTGTGTCAGTTTATTGCTGACTAAGTAACTGAAAATCAAAAGTACAGCGAGATAGCATTATATATACAGCTATCAAAATGGCCAAAGTAAAGGGATATAATAAGGCAAAACTAGCAAAAATGTGGGCAGACTGCATCAGTTATAGGTTGATGTTGAGAATGTAAAATGTTATTTTTACATTTGGAAAGTATTTTGTCAATTTCTTATAAAGAAAAACATGCAATACCATACAGCCCACTAATAACACTCAGGTGCATTTTCCCCAGAGAAATGGGAAATTATATTATCAATAAAACCTGTACATACCTAGCAGGCTTGTACTTATAATAGCCTCCAAATGTTATTCAATGTATGTACAATATATATATATACACACACACACACACCCTGGAATACTTCATAGCAATAAAAGAAATAAACTACTGATACATGCCACAATTTTCCAGAGAATTATGTTGACTGAAAATAAGCCAGTCCCAAAGGCAATGTACTTACTGTATTTATATAACATTCCTGAAACGACAAAATTATAGAAATGAGAAAATATTAGTTATCCATGGAGGAATTATGTGTGGTTATAAAAGAAAGAGTACTTGTGGCAATGGCACTGTTCTGTGTCTTTACTCATGTATTTATATGAACTTACACAAGTGACAAAAACACATAGAACTAAACACACACAAATACACAAATATATGCATGAGGTTAAGCAAAACTGAGGAAAGTAAAAAGTACACAGAATCTCTGTGTCATTTCTTACAACTGTTTATTATTTACAATTATTTAAAAATAAAAACTATTTTATGATTCCACATTTAAAATCAACTAATGCAACCCATTATATTAGCAGAATTAAAAACCCCTGCATGGGCCTGACCTGTGGTGGCGCAGTGGATAAAGCGTCGACCTGGGAATACTGAGGTCGCCAGTTCAAAACCCTGCACTGGTCTGGTCAAGGCACATATGGGAGTTGATGCTTCTAGCTCCTCCCCCCTTTCTCTCTCTCTCTCTCTCTCTCTCTCTCTCTCTCTCTCGCTCTGTGTCTCCTCTCTACAATGAATAAAAGAAAAAAAAAGATTCTAAAAAAATATATTATAAAAACCCCTGCATGATCATAACACTAGATACAGAAAATCATTGGACAAAATCTAAAATTCTGTCACGACGGCTGGCTGTCTGCAGTCTGAACCTGTGGTGTGTGACTCCTGGGGAAGCTAGAGTTGGAGACTCTGGCAGACATGGAGTGGTATGGCTCAGGAGCAGGGGTCAATTTCCCCTCACTGAGTCTCTGATTACATGGCCACATATAGGGGACCCACTAGTCATGACCTCCCAACCCAGATCATTCTGCCCTATTGACCCCAAGTGGCCACAGCAATCTTGAGAAAGAAGGAAAAGGTTGGAGGAATTATACTACCTGATATCAAAGTATACTACAAAGCTATAGTAATCAAAACAGCGTGGATCTGGCATAAAAACAGAGATATAGATTAGTGTAACAGAATAGAGAACCCCGAAATAAACCCACAACTATATGATCAGTTAATATTTGACAAAGGAGGGTAGAACATACAATGGGGGAAAGAGAGTCTGCTCAATAATTGGTGTTGAGAAAATTGGACAGATACATGGAAAAAAATGAAACTAGACCGCTTTCTTACACCATACATATGAATAAACTCAAAATGGATTAAAGACTTAAAGGTTAGACAAAAAACTATAAAAATCTTAGAAGAAAACAGGTAGTAAAATCTCATACATTTCTTGTAGCAATATTTTTTTCTGATACACCTCCTTGGGCAAGGCATACAAAAGAAAACAACAACAAAGAAATGTGACTACATCAAACTAAAAAGTTTTTTGCACAGCAAGGAAATCATCAACAAAATGAAAGACAACCCATTGAATGGAAGAACATATTTGCCAATAATACATCAGGTAAAGGGTTAGTATTCAAAATACATAAAAACTTATATAACACACACAAAGGACAATCAATCCAATTAAAAAAATGGGCAAAGGACCTGAACAGGCAGTTCTCCAAAGA
This sequence comes from Rhynchonycteris naso, assembly GCA_037038555.1. Lineage (NCBI taxonomy): Eukaryota > Metazoa > Chordata > Mammalia > Chiroptera > Emballonuridae > Rhynchonycteris > Rhynchonycteris naso. Next base: position 128,176,509 of record CM072998.1, read on the forward strand.
GACATGTACGTGGTTAATATATATAAAAAGATGCTCAACGTCATTAATCATCAGAGAAATGCAAATTAAACCACAATGAGATATCATCTCACACCTGTTAGAATGGCTATAATCAGTAAATCAAAAAACACTGGCTCTGACCGGTTTGTTCAGTGGATAGAGCATCAGCCCAGTCTGCCATGTCCCTGTTTGATCCCTGGTCAGGGCACACACGAGAAGTAACTATCAGCTTCTCTACCCCTTCCTCTCCTCTTTTTCTCTCTCTTCCTGTCTTGCAGCTAGTGGCATGAATGGTTCTAGCATCGGCCCCGGGTGCTGAGGCTAGCTAGGTTAATAATTCAACCATCGGCCCCAGGTGAGGGTTTCCTAGTGGATCCCAGTCGGGGTACATGTAGGAGTCTGCCTATCTCCCCTCCTCTCACTTCAAAAGTAAACAAACAAACAAACAAACAAATAAATAGCAAGTGCTGGGGAGGATGTGAAGCAAAAGGAACTCTTCACTGTTGGTGGGAATGCAGATTGGTGTAGCCACTGTAGAAAGTTGTATGGAGTTATTGCAAAAAATTTTAAAAAATGGAACTATCTTCTGACACAGTGATTCCACTTCTGGGAATATATCAGAAGCAGCTCAAAAAACTAAATCAAAAGAACATATGCACCTTTATGTTCCTTGCAGCGTTATTTACAATAGTCAAGATAGGGAAGCAGCCCAAGTGCTCATCAGTAGAAGAATGGATAAAAAAGCTGAGGTACATTTACACAATGGAATATTACTAAGCCATAAAAACAAAAAACTCATAGACAACAGTATGGTGATTACTAGAAGGAAAGGGGGATAGGAGAGGTAAGAGAAACTAAAGGGGGGATAGTGATTGATGGAAGGAAACTTGACTTGGGGCAGTGAACACATAATACAATATACAGATCATGTATGATAGAATTGTACACCTGAAACCTATATAATTTATTAACCAATGTCACCTCCAATAAATTAAACACATACATAAATACATATACATACATAAAAAATGATTACATGTGTGTCAAATTAGACACAGTGACAGGCGATTTATGCTTAAAAGTAAATCATCTGATTGTTTCTAGTCAAATCCAGCATTTTCCTCAAATATACAGTTTTTAGTACATTCAAGAAACTTAATTAGAACAGAAAATCCAGACAGCTATACTAAGGCATGGCAGAGTTCTGTCCTAGAAACAGGATTAGGACAGTTCATTCCTTAACCTGAATGGAATCTGCATGTCATGTTCTAAGGTATTAGCTTATTTTCAAAATTACAATTGTTTTTAATTTAGGAAAATGTTAATAATCATGGGAAAATAAAAACAGAAGAAAAACATTCTTTATTCTTGGATGGTGAGGAGAGAGACCATTACTTCCACGTTAGCTCTTTCTTTTACTTTTTCTTTTGTAGCTATAAAGACATACATAATTAAATGGATAGGTCATAATTTTATTGATAAATGTCAAGATTTTTATATCAACTGATGTCACATTGGGTACAACTCTTTTTTTTTTTTTACTACCATCAAAAGTAACAGCTGCTATTTATTGTCTTTTTATATTATTTGTATAATTATTATTACCAATGACCGATTGCCACCCTTTATGAGCACCTGCTCCATGCAGGAGGTTCTGGGTCACAGCTTTGTACTCTACTTCTCCTCTTTACAACACTAATTGGGAGGACTGGTGCTTTACAGAGGCACTAATCATTTAAATGGCTTAATATCCTCATGGTTGGTAAGAGAACTAGTATAAAAACTCAGGTTTGTCTGATTCAAAGTCCTTTGTCACGTTACCACTTCCCTAATCATGACCTTTTCCATCTGATCCAATAGCCCAAACATTATAAATCTCAGGTCTATGCTTACTCTTATTGAAAACTCTCTTTTCTCAGAGTTCATGAATATTCTCCCCTGCCCAGTCTTCATTGGTGCAGGCTGCTATAACAGATACCTGAGACTGGGTAGCTTAAGGAACAAACATTTATTTCTCACAGTTCTGGAGGCTTGGGAAGTCCAAGATTTCGTGTCTGGAGAGGGCCCACTTTCTGGTTCATAGACGGCTGTCTTCCTGCTGTGTCCTCACACAGCAAGAATGCACTTCAGTTCTTACTGTGTACTGTTTCATTATTACAGGGGTCCCTAAACTTTTTACACAGGGGGCCAGTTCACTGTCCCTTAAACCGTTGGAGGGCCGGACTATAAAAAAAACTATGAACAAATCCCTATGCACACTGCACATATCTTATTTTAAAGTAAAAATACAAAACGGGAACAAATAACAATATTTAAAATAAAGAACAAGTAAATTTAAATCAACAAACTGACCAGTATTTCAATGGGAACTATGGGTGCTGATGCATCCTGTCCTCCTCTCACTGACCACCAATGAAAGAGGTGCCACTTCCGGAAGGGAAGTGCGGCGGGGGCGGATAAATGGCCTCAGGGGGCCCGCGGGCTGTAGTTTGGGGACCCCTGTTCTATTATATGAGTAATCTCTCACCTGGTAATAGCACTTTTTTAAATTGTACGTCTTTTTATGTTTAATGCAATTCAAGCATTTTCTATTGCCACAAACTGTTATTTTTTATAAGCATTGCTTTAATAGCTATATAGTATAAAATATCCTGAAGAATTTCTCTATTATCAAGTATTTAAGCTGTATCTAAATTTCACCTTCTAAATAGCGTTGGAATATGCATCTTGGTGTAAATATGTGGAATGTTGGGACTTACTTCACAAGTGTAGAGCTGTGATATGTAAAGTTCTTATATATGTTTAGAAGTGATATTATGAAAATTATTAATATGATTTTTTTACTGCTTTATTCATTGCTTAGTTATCATACTGGTAATTTAGTGATTCTTTTATTAATCAACTATATTATAAAACTATTGTCTAGTTTAGGAAAAAATTTATACTTAAAAACTTATTTTCTTAATTCTATGATCCCTATATTCTCACATCACAAAGAAAGGACAAGGTGTGGAGTTGGTGTGGGTTAGAAAGATTTTATCATTGTTGTTACTGTATTTGTTTTTTTCTGGTTTTTTTCATGAAATATGAGAGCATATTAAATAATCTTTATAAATATTACCCAGTAAGTGTTGAGAGCCCAGAGTGAGAGGGTTTGAGACAATTCACTCTCTGCACACTGTTGCAGAACTTTATTTAGTGCTTTGGAATACTTTACAGAGACCATGGTTTTCCTCCGTTCACCTCTCCAGCCTACATCCTGCCACCCGTTACTATCTACCTACCCTTCTATCACTATTTCCTTGTACACTTCCCTGAAGACAGCCACTAATTACATCTACCTGCCCTTCTATCACTATTTCCTTGTACACTTCCCTGAAGACAGCCACTAATTATGTTACTCTGGCTTTCCATTTTAGACATAGGGTATGTCAACGTTATGAATTCAGTTTATTGCCCTAAAAATTTGGCACTGAGTTCACTTTTATTCCCTCTTCGAGTTAATGGAGAAAAACTTACGTAAAGTCTTTGATAAGTCTTTGAAGTCATGACTTGGCAAAGGGGACTTCAACAGAACTGAGGGTTCTTGGTATGAATTCCCATCCCTTCTTCTTTGACTCAGGAAATTCCATAAGGAGGAAGTATGTATGCTGCAGTGCAAATTTGAGAGGAGGTTAATTTGAGTCCTGCTTTTCAAATACCTCATAGTTGATGGTCAGTTATAGATAGAGGAATCCTCATTCATATAGCAAGTACTCTATTGGTTGAATTTGAGCTGGTGCACCTGGATTGAAATGTGGATAATATAATCAAGGAGAGCTCTGATTTTTGTTCTCTTTGAACAGAACATTTATTCAACAAATATGAAAAACACTGGGGAACAATTTTTTTTTCATTTTCCATTGCATGAGGTTTTAGAACCATTTCTATATACTTCTGCATCGCTGATTCCAAATCTGAAATCCGTTTTTTGGTGCATGTTCTAGTTTTTATGCAATTTTAATTTCTTTTTGTTACAGTTAATGGCATGCATTGGTTTTTAAATTGAAGTTAAAGGGTAATGACTCTTGGATTGAACATAACCACAAGGCAATTAATGTTTTACAAACATCATTTTTACATAATTGTAGTTGTTTTTAATGTTAAATATTATCTGATAAAAACACCCTCTTGTTTTAAGATTGAATCATGGCTTCTTCGAGTAGGCATAAATGTAAGAATAGTCCTGACACCTTCTGTTATATATGTGGCTGTTACACACTTCAATGTCAAAGGCGCAATATTTCATCATTTGTGACATGTTGTATACATTGCCTATTTTCAAGTTCCCCTTAGTGATCAAGACAGGAATTGGGCTCCTCATATTGTGTGTCATAATTGTGAGGAAATGCTTCGTGACTGGACAAAAGGAAAACGCAAAGGAACGCCTTTTGGTATTTCCATGGTTTGGTGTGAACCTAAGGACCACAGCAGTGACTGTTATTTCTGTCTGATCCATACAAAGGGCATCGGCAAGAAAAAACAGCATATGATCTCATATCCTAATATTCCTTCAGCAATACAACCCGTTCCACACTCTGATACACTCCCAGTACCAGTTTTCAATGGTTTTATTTCTTCTAAGGACGAAGAAAGTGAACATAGTGATCAAGTGTATTTTGATAAGCTGCATGAGGAAATGGTTGTAGAATCTGAAGGGTCTTCTTCTGATGCCAAGCAGTCATTAACCCCTCAGCAGTTTAGCCAACCTGAATTGAATGACTTAGTAACAGATTTGGTCCTATCAAAGAAAGCAGCTGAGTGATTAGCCTCCAGGCTTCAAGAAAAGAATGTATTTCACCGGTCAGCTAAAGTTTCCCATTCCAGGAAGCCCGAACAAATTTTTGTGGACTTTCTTTCCGAAGACAAACACTTTGTTTACTGTCATGATATCAGTAGTCTTCTCAGCCAGCTAGGTGTTACCACTTATAGTCCAACAGAATGGCGGCTATTTCTTGACAGCTCTAAACGAAGTCTGAAATGTGTTCTACACAACAGTAATGCTTATGCAGCAGTCCCAATTGGTTATTCAACTCATCTGTGAGAAGATTATAATGACATAAAAATTGTCCTTGACTTTCTGAAATATGAGGAGCATAACTGGATCATTTGTGTGAATCTTAAAATGGTAAATTTCCTGCTAGGACAACAGAGAGGTTTCACAAAGTATCCTTGCTTTCTGTGTTTGTGGGACAGCCAATCTTGGGAGAAACACTGAACACAGAAGGAGTGGCAGAAATGCGAAGCTCTGGAAGTAGGGATGCAAACTATTGTGAATTAACCTGTCTGTAGTTAATCGAGACTGGGCCATTTCCCCCCCACTTCACATCAAACTTGGCTTAATGAAGCAATTTGTTCAGTCTTTGAACAGAGAAAGTGAATGCTTTCAACATATTATTTCTACTTTTCCTGCCTTGTCTTTCGAGAAGATAAAAGCAGGTGTATTCGATGGACCTCAAATTTGAACCCTCATATGTGACAAAGAATTTGCCAGGAAGATGTATAAGGAGAAGAAAGCAGCATGGCAGTCTTTTGTGGCAGTTACAAAGAGTTTCCTTGGCAACAAAAAAGCAGAAAACTATGAACTTCTGGTTCAAAGGATGCTGTTGGCTTTCCGTGACATTGGACGTAACATGAGCATTAAGATTCACTTCCTCAGCAGTCACCTTGATAAGTTTCCCGAAAATCTTGGAGCTGTTAGTAACGAGCAGGGAGAAGGCTTTCATCAAGATCTGAAGATTCTGGAAGAGCGTTATCAGGGGCGATGGAACAGAAATATGATGGCAGACTACTGCTGGAGCATCAAACGAGATTGTCCTCAACAAGTACACAAACTCAAGAGCTATAAATGCAAATTTTTGCCTGAATAGGATTTAAATAAGTTTTGTACAAATTTGATGATTAATGTAAGTGTTTTAATATGTTTTATTTCAAAATTGTAGACCAATTCTGATGTAATCATATCTTTTAGTGTATTAGGGTATTTACTGCATTATATAAATTGTATTTTCACAAAGATAATGCCCAAGAAGACATTCTACTTCATTATGTTAAACTAAATGTTGAAAATTTTACAATAAGATGAAAACCTAAAATCTTGAATTGCAAAAAACTGTAGTTTACAGAGAAAAGCTAATGTCAGATTTGAGATCAGCACACTCGAATTAGGTAAGAACAAGTGTTTTTTGTGGATGCAACAAAAATTTTGTTCCCAGTGTATTTGTTCAACAATGTTAACTTCAATTTGATATGTTAAGTTGCATCCATCTAACTCCTTCAATAAAAGTAGCATGAATTTATTTAGTCATAGTGACCAGAATTTAAACCTGGCTTGATTAAGATGGCTTTATTATTCCCTTCAGCTTGACAAAACTTTAGACAAGATTTTTCCTAAAAGTAGGCCCCTGATGTCTCCTTTCTTACAGTATTTACTTTACAATACCTGTAAGTTGTTTCTCCACCCTTTGAGATCTCTTACTTTTAAAGCTTCCTGTTAGTTTTACAACCTAGGACTGTTTTCTTCAAGGACCTTGAGACAGTTCTTTGAAATGTAATGATCAAGGAAGAGAAAGCCTCTGTCTCCCAGCATCTGTGAGAAAGTACAATCTCACTTCACTGGCTACCTTGCCTAAACTGTAAAACGGTTTCCTGTCATGAAGAAAAGAGAATGTTAGTTTTCTTTGAGTAAAGCCCAATTAACAAGCACAGATGACCTGTGATTCCTGACTGCCCCTCGTAAAAACTCTCCTTACCCTGTTTCACAGAACTAGGTATCCAGACTTTGTCTGTGCTTTTTCCATTACTGCTGGTGATGGTATCAGAATAAAATCCATTTTTGTTTCTCATCTTGAACAAACTTTTCTTTAAAAGCTCTAATATATACTAGCTCTCTGATACAAGGTGAGTTGATCAACTTTTCTGTTTCACAGTTCTCTTGTTCATGAAATGAAAGGACTCTATCTGACAGAACTATTAAAATAATTAAATAATGCATGTCAAATCATGTAATATTACATACTATACATTGAACAAATATTTTCTTAGCACTCTTGTCAAGAGAATACACTTTCAGATGATTTTTCTGGTCTAGATCTTGGGTGTCAATACACGTAAACTTATCAAATGTATGGAGAAATGGGTATGCCCCTTTTCTGTGTGGCTCTGCTTCCCTAATCATTAACCTGAGCACATCCTGTTGCTGCCTCTCTCTCCCATGATCCCTACAGTCCGCTAAGCAAAAGAAGTACGTGAGTAAGACATGACATCAGCCTTCAAAAGTTTTATGTGTGTAGTCATGGTTGATGCCAAGCATGAAAACAAATAAAAATAATATAATGCAGAATTACATAAAAACCAAAATAGAAGTATAAATACAAAATATAAAATGAAAACTGTCCTTTTACTTTTTTATTTTTATTTTTACAGGGACAGAGAGAGTCAGAGAGAGGGATAGATAGGGACAGACAGACAGAAACGGAGAGAGGGGAGAATCAATCATTAGTTTTTTGTTGCCTTCATGACACTTTAGTTGTTCATTGATTGCTTTCTCACATGTGCCTTGACTGCAGGCCTTCAGCAGACCGAGCAACCCCTTGCTGGAGCCAGCGACCTTGGGTCCAAGTTGATGAGCCTTTGCTCAAGCCAGATGGGCCCGTGCTCAAGCTGGCGAGCTCGGGGTCTCGAACCTGGGTCTTGCGCATCCCAGTCCGATGCTCTATCCACTGCGCCACCGCCTGGTCAGGCTGAACTTTTACTTTTGCAATGAAAAAAACAAAACAAAAAAACAAGAAACAAAACTTTGGGAAGATTTGATTCATTATTAAACCTAAAAATAATGAGTTTATGCCCAGGTGGGATAGCTTAGTTGGTTAGAGAGTCATCTGAATATGCAGAGGTTGCTGGTTCAATCGCATGTCAGGGCACATAAAAGAACAGGTTGATATTTTTGTGTCGCCCTCTCTCAATCCCTTCCTATCTCTCTAAAATCAATAAATAAAATTTAAAAATAATAAAAGTAATGAGCTTGTCTGACCAGGCGGTGGCGCAGTGGATAGAGCGTCGAACTGGGATGCGGAAGACCCTGGTTCAAGACCCTGAGCTCGCCAGCTTGAGCACGGGTCCATCTGGCTTGAGCAAAAAACTCGCCAGCTTGGATCCAAGGTCGCTGGCTCCAGCAATGGGTGGCTCAGTCTGCTGAAGGCCCACGGTCAAGGCACATGTGAGAGAGCAATCAATGAACAACTAAGGTGTCGCAAGGCAACGAAAAACTAATGATTGATGCTTCTCACCTCTCTCCGTTCCTGTCTGTCCTTATCTATCCCTCTCTCTGACTCTCTCTCTGTCCCTGAAAAAGAAAAAATAAATAAAAGTAATGAGCTTAATTAGAATTCTCAGGCTCTGGTGTCTGAGTTTCCCATAGCAGGAAAGCCTATCCTAAAATCAAGGACCAAGGGTCCCTGTTTATTTCTTCTCAGATGTTTCCTGACTTTCTTCTTCCCTCTAGTGGTAATCTGTAGATTTACTGCAATTGTCCCAAATCCTGCATTTCAGGATTGACTATAAGAAACATTCTGTAGGCCAAAGAATTACAGAGAAAATACTTTCATGTCCTCTGAAATATCATAAAAGTGAATATTATCAAAGATTTGTATCTAAACTTATCCCAGGTTCTATGTTGACCAGCTAGTTGCCTTGTTAAATTGAAGGGATAAAATAATAATGAGTAAAAAGGGATAAAAAGAGAAGCAAACATTATTGAGGACTTGCTGTATATCAGAGACTGTGTTAAATATTTTACAGGCATTATTTCATTTAATCCTCACAAGGAACTGTGAGCTGTGTGTGTGTGTCTGTGCATATATACAGATAAAAACCTTCTGAGTGTTAAGGTGGTTAAGTGCATTATTCAAGATCACACAGCTAGCCAGTGAAATATTAGAAATCTTGCTAAGCTGTCTAACTTCAAAGCCCTTACTTATACTTAGCAACTATGCATTCTTCTTTATCTATAAAACAAACTATGAATACAATGTCTTGGATAGCAACAGATTGTAGAAAAAGCCCAAATGTTATCATTCCTTTGCCCCTGCATTTGTTATACACTACCAACCTTCTTCTAAAAGTCTATAAAGAGATAATGACACTTCTTCACTTCGCATTTGTAATTCAGTCCACCTTGGTTGGCTCTGGCTACAAATTAGTCCACCGAAAATACTTTTGTTCAGGTTACTGATGACCTGTCGTTGAAACTTCAGCGCTCTATGTGAATTTCTAATGATCCTTACTTGATTCTCAAGAGCACTAAACCCAGAAGACCACTAAGTCCTTTTTCAGAACTGTTCTTTAAACTTCTATCACATTATTTCACATTTCTCTTTCTCCTCTTCCCCTTTCCTCCTTTTCCTCTTGATCTTCAGCTTCATCTCAGTCAAGCTTTTTGTTTTGTTTTGTTTTGTTTTGTAGGCTCAAATCCTCCACTTAAATGCTGGATGAAGGAATATTTTAGCATCACTTTTGGTTTTCTGTTCATTCCTATAGATTAAAAAGTAAAAATGCCCTGGTTGAATAGCTCGGTTGGTTGGAGAATCGCCCTGCAATGCAGAGGTTGCCAGTTTGATACTTGGTGGGGATACATATAGAAATAGATTGATTCCCTCTCTACCCCTTCCTCTCTCTAAAATCAATTTTAAAAAGAGAGAAAAGAAAAATGGAAAAAGGAAAAAATATAAAAATGCTTTTATCCATATTACAGCCAAATTTGTATCTCTCTGAGATCTCTCATCTTCTAAACATCTAAGTAATTACGTCTCCATTTTAAACTCTCAAATTCATCTTAAATATTTATCTTGATTTTCCAAACCAAATCACACCTGTTACCCCACATTCTGTCCAGCTCTTCAAAAGGGAAACTTGGAGCTGGGGTTTACCTCCACTCCCCTCCCTCTCTTCTGTGATATCCATCCATCACATTTTTTTCTCTTTTCTCTAACTTTCCCTCTGGCAGCATAGCTTGGGACACTGACCCCTGTCTCCATCATTACTGAGACAGATGCAAGATTTATCCAGATGACCACTTAGTAAGTTATGTACTATCTAATCACTGGGGTGTACACCTGGAACTAATATTGTATATCAACTCTAATTTAAAAATAAAGTGAAAAAATTAAAAGGTGAGCCCAGGAAGACTGAACCACAGTTCATGGTATTTACCCATGCACTGTCACCACAACACCTGTTTGGTTTTATTTATTAACTTTAGAGAGAGAGGGAGAGACAGAAACATCTCTCTGTTTCTGTCTGTGCCCTGACCGGGGACTGAACTGAGCTAGCCAGCCAGGACAACACCTGGGTTTTGGGTGATAACTTTCTTCATTTTCAAAATTTGTCTCTTATGGTTATGTTATAATTAAAAGGAAATATGTAAATAAAACTTAGTGTCTCCTTTCCCAAAGCTCATCTCACTTTCTTAAATAGCAATCTTATTTAAAAAATTTTTCTGTGTCAGTCATTTTTAATGATCTCCCTCCCATTGGTTTATGGAAGAACAATTGAAAGAAAATAACATAAACACAGGCACAGAGTTGTCAAGATTCATTCTAATCACTCTGTTGAGCACATACCTCATTGCCATGGTTCTTTTTTTCAATACAGCCCCCTTTTAATGAATAGGCACATGAGTCCTCAATTGTGAGGCTGACTGCAGGGGGAAGGGCTTGACTCACACATGGCCTTGGGTTTTACTGGGGCTGGTGGTTTACCTGTTACCTCATTCTCACAGGTCCACATGTCTCATGCCCAGTTCTGTTGGCCATCCTGCATCCCCAAAGGTTCACCAGAGGGAGACTGATGGGGTGGCACAGAGTCACTGATTTCCCCAGAAGCCACCTCTGCCACCTTGGGGTATCAAATAGCTTCCTTAGATTCAGGAAGAACCAATCCAAGGCCAGGAAGTTCAGCTTCCCACCCTGCAGGTTGTCCCTGCCTTGATGAAATCAATCACTCATGCATACCACAGTTTCAGTGAGACTAACCTTCAAGTTTCATTAGAGCAGGTACCATATTCCCCCCCGCCCCCCGGTGTGTGCTCTCACCCTGTCTCCCCTGTGGAACAGCACAGTGCTTTGTCAGTGGGACCTCAGAAGTGATGGAGTCATTAGTCCCAGGCGTTTCGGCCAACAGTGATGCAGGGTCTGATAGAGCACAGAGAGCATTCTGAGAGAACCGCCTGGTCAGGCGAAACAGAAATTCTTAACTTACTGTTGGGAACAATTTGATCAACAATCCCGCAACACTTTAGTCTATAACCAAGAAAACACGGATCAAGATGCCAGAGCTCAGAGCCGAAGGTAACTGCCTAGAGCTCACACTCTGACAGGAGTGAGGGAGAAACCTATCTCTTTCCAAAACATATCTAAGCATAGCTCTCATTCTTTTCTGTGTGTATATAAAATCATCAAGGCAGAAATAATTTTCCCCAAAAGCTTTATTCTCTTGTTGACATGAGGTCACTACACTTGTCTTGCAATTAAAACAGATCTTAAGGCTCTTTTTCAAGTGAAAGATGTCAAATTTTTAGAACACTGAAAGCTCATGACAATCTTCTCTGGGTCTTCACTGTTTTTCTAATCCATTAAAAAGTGTAGTATAGCCTGACCAGGCGGTGGTGCAGTGGATAGAGCGTCAGACTGGGATGCGGAAGACCCAGGTTCAAGACCCCGAGGTCGCCAGCTTGAGCGTGGGCCCATCTGGCTTGAGCAAAAGCTCTCCAGCTTGGATCCAAGGTCGCTGGCTCGAGCAAGGGGTTGCTCCATCTGCTGAAGGCCCACGGTCAAGGCACATGTGAGAAAGCAATCAATGAACAACTATGGTGTCGCAACGGCAACGAAAAACTAATGATTGATGATTCTCATCTCTCTCTGTCCCTGTCTATCCCACCCCCTCTGTCCCTGTAAAAAAAAAAACAAAAAACAAAAAAAAAAAACAAAAAACAAAAGTGTAGTACAAAAGGCAGAGCATAATGCTAAGTAAATGAATAATTTAAAAAACTTTTCTATACTGACTCAATACTCTTCTTGCTGTAGTCCTATGTTATATCAGCTTCTTTTCTCTTTGAGTAAACATAGGTTTTTAATTATACTTAGGTCAGTGGTTCTTAACCTGGGTTCTATCGAACCCTAAGGGTTCAATGAGTCGGTCTCAGGGGTTCGGAGAAGCCTCTGCAGCGGAGGTAAAGACACACTTGTGTAAAGTCGTGATGACACGCCCCGCTTGGCCATCACTTGCTGCAGAGGATCACATTACACATTGCTCAGCCAACCAGTGCTGCGGGCAATTTAGTGTGCGCAGTAGTCAATGGCTGTCATAGTTGTATGTCGTGTGGTTTCTTAATATTTTAATCCATACTAAATATGTTGAGCAAAAAAAGAAAGTAGTCGGACGAATATGTACAACATTGATCCACATGTATCACGGAACGGGATGGGAGTCAGCGTCCTATCTGCATGATATGCAATGCCAAGTTGAGCAACTCTAGTCTCGCACCGGCAAAACTAAATTTGGAAAAAAAAATCATATTTTATTTATCACTAAAGAAGGGTTCGGTGAATGCGCATGAAACTGGTGGGTTTGGTACCTCAAAAAAGGTTAAGAACCACTGACTTAGATTATACCCTTAGGAGTGGAATCTAGAGCTAGCTGTGTCACTTGTAACCTATGTTGCAATTTTTGAAGAACTGCCAACCTCTTTCCAAAATAAAGCAACTATACCATCTTACCTTCACACTGAAAATGTGTAAGGATTCCAGTTTCTCCACAACCTCCCCAACACGTTACTGTCTTTTTTTAAAGATCATCTTAGCATGTATGAAATGGTATCTCACTGTGGTTTAGATTTGCATTTTCTCATCATTAATGATATTAAGCATATTTTTTATTGTTTAATTTGCATATATCCATTTGAGAAATATCTATTCCAACTTTTTCCCATTCTTAACCTGGGTTGTCTTTTTCTTGCTCAGTTTTAAGATTATGTATTTTGAGTACTAAACCTGCATCAGTATATGATTTGCAATTATTTCTCTCATTCTGTGGATTTTTTCGTTTCCTTTATATTGGACTTTGAAACACAACAGTTTTTAATTTTTAAATCTTTTTTTTTTTTTTACAGGGACAGAGAGAGAGTAAGAGAGAGGGATAGATAGGGACAGAGAGACAGGAACAGAGGGAGGTGAGAAGCATCAATCATTAGTTTTTCGTTGCTGTTGCAACACCTTAGTTGTTCATTAATTGCTTTCTCATATGTGCCTTGACTGCAGGCCTTCAGCAGACCGAGCAACCCCTTGCTGGAGCCAGCGACCTTGGGTCCAAGCTGGCGAGCTTTTGTTCAAGCCAGACCAGCCTGCACTCAAGCTGGCGAGCTAGGGGCCTCGAACCTTGATCCTCCACATCCCAGTCCGACGCTCTATCCACTGCGCCACCACCTGGTCAGGCAACAGTTTTTAATTTTGATGAAGTCTAGTTTATCTATTTATTCTTGGCTTGTTTGTGCATATTTAAGGAATCTGCCTATTCCAAAGTCACAGAGGTATAAACCTACCTACCATATGTATGCCTCAAAACATCACTTTTTAAATGAGAACCTTCCTGGATTTTAGTGGTAGAGGTAGCGGGGGTGAACATTATTTAATTATGTCTTCTTCCAGTGGCTGATATTTCTCTCAACTGATATTCACATGCCTTTTTTGTGGAGTTACTTACTCCTATGGAGAATCCAGTGGCCTGTAACAGAGATTTGGGAAAAGATACCTATTCAGTTGAGTCCCAGTCACATAAATTGAGCTGGTCTTAATCCCCAGTTTCACAGATTGCTTAGGGTCTTCACAGTTGAGCAATTGTCTTTCCAGGGAACACATGTTCTGGAGTCCAAGTTTTTCTAAGGCTAGAGCTGACTTCCTGAGCCAGAGGAGATGCAGGAGTTGGACTTTGTCAAGACTTTTGGCTCTGGTCTTGGATGGAAACCAGTCCTGCTTCAGGGTTCTGGGATGGTTGTTCAGCACGAATTGGTTCCCCTCCAACTCTCTCTCTCTCTCTCTTCTTTTTTTGTGCACATGTGTGAAAGAGAGAAAGAAAATAGTGGGGAGGAGCAGGAAGAATCAACTCAGTAGTAGTTGCTTCTCGTATGTGTCTTGATTGGGCAAGCCCAGGGTTTCAAACCAACAATCAGCATGCCAAATCAATGCTTTATCCACTGTGTCGTCACAGGTCAGGCACATTATTTCTTAAATTATTCTTTTAAGTGTTTGTTCTGTTGCATTGGGATTCTTCTCAAGAGATTATTATTTGTATGTTGAATATTTGTTGCCTATCTTTCAACATTTGTTACTTCTTTTATAGTCTTTGTCATCTCTCTCTTTTTATGCTAACAGTTCTTTATGGCAGTATAATTTGCATAGTGAAATAAGCTAAACCTAAGGGTACAGCTCAAAGAATTTTTAAGTGTATGCATCGCGGGATACCCTTCAGTTTAAGATACAGAACATTTTCTATCATCCCCAAAGATCTTGTGTGTTCCTTGTCAGTCAATGCCCATTTTAATTTTGTGCTTCATAAGAATGGAATAGTAATCTATGTTCTTTTAGTTTGATTTCTTTTATTCAACATCTGGGTTTTTTGCCATGTCACATTCTATTGTGCGGTTAAAGCACAATTGATTATTGGTTTTTCAGGAGAGGGAAAGGTTTACTTCTTGGCTATTATGTATAAAGTAACTATGAACATTCCTGAACAATTCTTTTTGTGGAGATATGCACTCATTTTTCATAGGTTTGATACAGTGTGGGAAAAGGGCACCAACTGTCACTTTGCAAAGCAATTGTTATTCTCTTACATCTCCTGAAAAAGGTCTATTTTCAGTTGTTCTACATTCCCACATGCTCAGAATTTTTAATGTTTTTTTTTTAATTTTTTATTTATTCATTTTAGAGAGACAGAAAGAGAGAGAGAGAGAGAGAGAGAGAGAGAGAGAAAGGGGGGAGGAGCTGGAAGCATCAACTCCCATATGTGCCTTGACCAGACCAGTGCAGGGTTTTGAACTGGCAACCTCAGTGTTCCCAGGTCGACACTTTATCCACTGCGCCACCACAGGTCAGGCAGAATTTTTAATATTTTAAGGTAGCCATTTCCTAGGCATGTAGTGATATCTTGTTTTGGTTTTCATATGCTTCTTGGCCATTTGTGTACCTCCTTTAGGCAATGGTCGTTTCAGAGCTTTCCGCTCAGTGATGTATGGGGTTGTCTGTCATTTCCTCTGTGATTTATAGCAGCTCTTTCTTTATGTATTTTGGATGAGTGCTTGTCAGATATATGTGTTGCCAATAATCACTCCTGGTGTATAGGCAGCCTTTCATTTTTAAACAATTACAGTAAAAAGCTTTTGCTTTATAAAGTGCAATTTAATTCATTTTTAAAATTATGGTGTATACTATTATATCCTGTCCTAGAAATATATGCCTATGCCAAGTTTTGGGAAATATTTTCTATTTTATCTTCCAGTTTTTATAATTTTAACTTTCACATCTCCAATTAATTTCGCTGCATGGTAGGAAGTAGTTGCTCATATTCATTTTATTTTTAAACAAATATTCCTTCTCTACCACCTTTATTGAGAAGTCTTTCACTTCACCAGTGAAGAATATTGGTGTATTTATGACAAAAGTCAAATAACTCTACATATGTGGGCATAGTTTTGCATTTTTATGATTTCATTTTGATATATTTGTTTAATTACACCACTAGTTAGTTACATAATTACTGTAGCTTTAAAGAGAGCTTTGAAATCAAATAGAGTAATCCCTCTATCTTAATGATACTTTAAGATTGTCATTTTCTAGGTTCATTGTTTTTCTTTTTTTCTTTTTTTACAGGGACTGAGAGAGCGTCAGAGAGAGGGATAGATAGGGACAGACAGACAGAAATAGAGAGAGATGAGAAGCATCAATCATCAGTTTTTTGTTGTCGTTGCAACACCTTAGTTGTTCACTGATTGCTTTCTCATATGTGCCTTGACTGTGGGCCTTCAGCAGACCGAGCAACCCCTTGCTGGAACCAGCGACCTTGGGTCCAAGCTGGAGAGCTTTTGCTCAAGCCAGATGGGCCCGCGCTCAAGCTAGCAAGCTCAGGGTCTCGAACCTGAGTCTTCCGCATCCCAGTCTGAAGCTCTATCCACTGCGCCACCACCTGGTCAGGCCATTGTTTATCTTAAACATCTTATAAATAGCCTATCAATCTCTCCTATACTGCTTACTACAATACTAATCAGAATGTTGACATCTTAACAAAGCTGGGACTTACAATACATGATAAATAGTTCTCTATTTACCTCATCTTCTTGAATTTCTCTCAGCAGTAGTTTTAAGGGGTCTTGAATCTCCTTCATTATAAACATATTCTCCTAAGCATGTCATGATTTTGGATGTTCTATTGCAATCAGCTGAGTTTCATTTTCTATTAATTGTTAGTAAGGAAAAATGGGCCTTTTCAGATCTTTCCACTCATTAATGTACTGAATTGTTTGTCCTTTCCTTTGTAATTATAGTTCTTAATATATTTTGGGTGTATTTTAAACTCTAGCAGCTATAATGAGCTATAATTTACATGCAATAAAGTGCATGTAATTAAATTGTACTATTTAATAAATTTGGTAAATCAACAGAGTGGATACAGCTATCACTCTCAAGTTTCCTTTGTCCCTAACAATTCCTCCCTTTCATTTTAATTGGTTTGCGATGGTTTAAATTTGCCTTTTTATAATGACTAAAGATGCACAGCATCTTGTCCTGCTCATAGGTACCTTCCTTTGCTAGTATGTCATTACACACCTTTTACCCATTTGGAAATTGGGTCATTTGCTGTTTTTTCCCCATTGATTTGAGAAAGGAAGGGAGAGAGGGGAAGAGAGAGAGACAGAAACATCAACTCATTGTTCCTCTCAATTGTGCACTCATTTTGGTTGCTTTTTGTATGTGCCCTTACCAGAGGATCTAACCCATGATCTCAGTGCGCCAGAGGGCGCTCTATCAACTGACCCACCTGGCCAGGGCCCATCTTAGTAAGTTTTGAAAGTTCCTTTGCTGTTTGTTCAACAAACAAGTCCTTAAATGTTTTCTCCCTAAGTGTGGCTTCCTTTTTCATTTTCTTACCGATGTTTTGAAGAGCAAAAGTTTGTGATTTTGATGAAGTCCAGTTTTTCAGTTTATTCTTTTACTAATTCCAGTTTTGTGTCACATCTAAGAAATCACTGTCTGGCTCAAGGTTATGGTTATGAAGATTTCTCTACTCTGGTCTGGCCTGAGATAAAGTGTTGAACTAGAATGCTGAGGGCACCAGTTCAAAGCTGTGGACTTGCCTGGTCAAGGCATACACCAATCAAGCAATAACTAAAGTGAAACAACTGAGTTGATACTTCTTTGAATTTAAAAAAATTTTTGAATGAGATAGACAGGGGAAGAGATGAGAAGCATCAATTCTTCATCACAGCACCTTAGTTCATTGTTTGCTTTCTTATATCTGCCTTGATGGGGGCGGGGGAGGCTCCAGTTCAACCAGGATGAGTTTGGGGTTAAGGTGGCAGGGTTTTGAATCTGGGTCCTCTGGGTCCCAGGCCAATGCTCTATCCACTGCACCACTGTCAGGTCAGGTTATTGGTTAATACTTCTTGCTCCCCCAACCTTTCCTCTCTCTGTAAAATCAATAAATAAAATCTTAAAAAAAAAAAGATTACTGTTTTCTTCAAAAGCTTGTAAAATTTTAAGATTTGCATTTAGGCCTATATTCTATTTTAGGTTAATTTTTGTATACAGTGTGAGGTATGGATTTGATATTTTGCATTTATTTTCATATGCATGTAAATGTCATATCTATAGTGATTTATTGAAAAGTTTATCCCCCGCCAACTGTTGAAAAATTGTACTTTTTATAATGCTTCGCTTTTCATGTTTGTTAAACAAGTTTTCCATATCAACATTAATGTATTTTAGACCCAATAGTTTAACTGATCTATTTATCTGTTATATGCCAATACTAGCTCCTTTTAATTACTGTAAATTCATAATAGTTCTTCAAATCAAGCAGAGCCTGATCCTGTTCTTTGTTTTACAAACTTTTATTAATTGATTATTTTATTTTGCTGGCTAGGCTCGGTCACTTGCATTTGCATACTAATTTTAGAATCAGCTGTTCATGTTCTATCAAAGGTAACTGCTGAGATTTGAGAAAGATTGCATTGAATGCAGAGAACTTTGGGTTGAAGTGAATGTCCTAAAATTGACTGTGATGATGGTTACACAACTTTGTGATATACTAAAAACCACTGACTTGTACAATTTAAATTGGTGAATTATATCTCAATAAAGCTTTTTATAGAAATTACTAATATGTTCAATAACATAGATGAACTTTCAAATAAATGAAATGAAAGAGGCCAGACTAAAAAAGAGTAAATGACTCCCTTTATATATACAGGTATTGATCGACTTATGACCTATGCTACTTACGACCATTTGACTTTATGACCACAATCGCTAGCCACGACTGCTTCGCGTCTAGAGCAGTTTTTGTATGCACCTGTATTTTGTAATTTTGTATGTTTTGCAAATATTAAACCAGTTGTACTGGTAATGCAGTGTTTTACTTAAACCTGATGAATGTAAAAATAAGAAACAAAATGGTGTAGAGATGATACAAATGGCATAAAATGAACAAAGAAAATTATGATATATAACAATAATGAAAGAAAATTATGATAAAATATGACTTAAAGATGTTTATAACATCATTTCACAGCACTGTACAAATAGCCTACTCAACTTACGACTGGTCTGTCAGAACCAACCGTGGCCGTAAGTCGAGCACTAGTTGTAATGCAAACTAATCTACAGTGACACTATAGGATCAATGGTTGCTTGGGGATGTAGAAGCAGGGAAAGACAGGAGGGAAGGACTGGAAAGGGACACGAAAAATTTTTGTGATGATAAATGTATTTACTATCTTGACTGTGGTGATGGGTTCATGAATATATACACATGTCACAATTTACCAAATTATATAAACATGTGCAGTTTATTATATGTCAATTATACCTCAACAGAAATGCATATGTCTATGAAAAGCAATATTTCAATAATACCAGGGCTTATAAAAGAAGTTTAGGATTCTAAAGATAAAAAAGGAATTAGGAAGAAGTTCTGAGAATGCATTATCATATCATAATATTATTATTCAATCAAAGAATTACCAAAGAATCACTTTTCCATTGATCTTCTTGTTATAAAGAAAAGGTGATCTAATGGTGTCTGTTTCAGCTGCAGAATCAGAAGCATCTAAATCATCTTCACAGGAGTCGCCCCAGCTTGGCAGTGTATCCACGTCCACAAACTGGGAAGGTGCACCCAAGGGATCCATGGGATGGGAACTTCCACTTGTCTTTTCCCAAATCCCTCTGCAATTCAATATTCCCTGGAGACGTTAGCTGAATAAAAAGGAAACAACTGTTTTAACTGAGAAGCACTATACTACTTTACTTCTATTACAGCAAACAATAAAACTCTACTGTGAAGTGCTCTAACAGTACATTGTGTTACTTCAATAATCCATGAAAACCAATGTACAACAATGAATTGCTAAATCTTTTCTAATTTTCTCCAGCTTTTCTAAAAGAGGAAGAAAGAGGGATTATTTAAGCACAAATTCTTTTCAAAGAATTGCAGACATTAAAATAATCACATGGGCCACCAGTTCTCCTTTCCAGAAACACAGGACTAGTCACTCAATACTCACTGAGTATGTGCTATTAAGGGGGGAAAGTGCTAGGTTCTGCAAGATACAAAGATGAGTAAAACATACAACTTAAGGAGTTCAGTCTAATGATAACATCAGGGATATACTAAGACAAAATGAGAAGCAGGGACATTAATCAAGTAGTAAGAGATAATAAAGATTTGAACTACGTAGAGAAGGAGACAGAGACACCATGGATCCGAGAGGCAATATACAAGGAAAGAATGAACAGGATTTGACAATTTGTAGGATATGGTGCATGAGACATTGATGTGGTAGTGGGTTAGTTGTACAGAAATGGAGAAATCAAAAGAGACTAGTGATAGGAAGACACACAGGGCCAACACTACAGAGAGGTCATGGGAAATTTAACACGAGAAAAGGATACTTAATTTGCCAATAGGTCAGAGAACTGTTTCAGTAAAATGGTAGATAAAATAATCCAATAAGTATTTGTAAGCATCTTTTATGTGTTGGGTATTGTTCTAGGCACTGGGGATACATTGGTGAATGAACAGAGCAAGTCCTTGCCCTTATAGAGCTTATACTTCCTGAAGAAGAGATGACAGACAATAAATAAGCAAGCAGGTAATAACAGAATGAGTACATGCAATGAGTTTCAAGAGAGAAAAGGTGATAATCTGAGTAGAGACCTAAATTAAGTGAGACAGGAAGGCATGTGAAGCTAGAGGGGATTTATTTCAGGCTTGCTGCTTTCTCCTCCCCACTAGCAGCTTCACCCTGCACATCAAGGTCATGCAAGTTGGCACGAGCTTTGAAACTCATGAACCAACCCCTACTAACCATAAACTCTTCACTCCCTTCCCCCTTTTCATTATGTATTGCCTCAATAAATCATTTAGCCACTCCTGAATCAACATTAGACTAACTGGTACACGCCGCTGATGCTGCTCTTCCAGCCACAAAACTAGCAATCTTTCCATCTCAATCATGATGCGGCTCTGCTGTTTAGTAATCGCAGTTGATTTCATAGGGGCTGATCCCTTTACATGCTCTAAGATACGGTCTTTATCCTTTATAATTGTTGCTGCAGTGGAGCAGTTAAGGCCCAGCACGTAGCCGATGTTCACTGATTTTTATTTTTCTGATCTCTTTACAATGTCTAATTTCACTTCATTGTGATGGCTTTCCTCTTCTTCGAAGCACTACCATCTGAAGGCTCTGATTTTCATTTAGGAGCCATAAGGGCCAAAATGTAGTCAAATAAAGCAATATAAACAGAACACTTACATTTCTAACAGTCCAAAATGGAACAGTTAAGAAATACTCTGGGTGGCAACTTCCTCACTCATATCCCACATCACTGCATATTCTTCTGCAGTGTATAGCCAAACTACTATAGTTTGCCCATGTAGTCCCTAGGTACGAAGAAACCTGCATAAGGGAAAAAACTCATGTCTCAATTTTTTTTCCAGTTTTTATGGGAATGAGCATAGTAAACTCGAAATATCATATGTTGAGATTGTTGTAACCCAAGGATCCCCTGTGTGTGCAGAAATGGGAAGATTTAACTAGAAGAGGTATCAATTTAAGGTGGTCAAAATATAGCTCTTATGATGCTGAAATCAATTTCTTGCATGAAAAATTAGGAAGAGCTGGCTCTAAAAATAAACAGAATGAATGGGGAGCTTATCTTGACTGGATATTAGAGGCTTCTAGAGCACAGGTAAATTGCACTCAGAATAGAAAACCAGAAAAATTGGTTTCATGCTGAAGGGAACTGGCTATTGTATACATTCCTTGGACTAGTAACAGAATTAAGGAATCTACCTAAAGATTTTCCCAACTTTCTCTAGAAACCTGATGAGTTCAAAAAGAAATTTAATTTAACTTAACTAGTAAAACATGTGATCCTGGCTATTCTGACCTATTCCAATTAATATACCTACTGGTTTCTGAGAGCAAAACAAGAATTATTAAATAGGGTCTGCTGGGAAACTCCTGTAGAGGAGTCTGTTTTTAATGTAGAAAGCCAGGTCATCTTAAGGATTATAGAAAACTGAACGGGATTTAGAAAGAGAAAAGAACCAGAAGCAAGCACAGAGTGGCTCCAAGGACTAGCAGTTGGTGTTTCCCCTTTCTCTTACTAATCCTTTAGGATAAATTGAAATGAGGATAACAGGGGAAGCTATTAAGGCTTGTGTAAATACTGGGGCTACTTTATTATTTACTTCCATGAGAACCTCAGAGTTCTCATGGGTTTACAGGGATACTCCCTTCCCTTTAAGAGGCAGCTGCCCTCTCCCTACAAGGCCTCTTAAAGGACCAGGGCCGTGGGGAACATGAAAGACAGCAAAAGGTCATTAAGCCAATTACCAAAAACAAGAGCTGTAGGAAGAATTTTCTGTCCCAGGTTATGGAGGTACTAGGCACCCCCTATACAGATACAATGGGTAGAGGGGGAACTCCAGTAAGCAGAGCATCAAGCAGGGACACCTTGCTTGAGACAGGCTTCTTGTGGAGTAAGTCTAGCAAAGAAGTGCCCAGCCATCACTGTGACCATTGGTAAGTATTCCTCCAGAGCACAGGTAGCACTGTATATCCCGGGTGGATTCCGGATGTAAGAGTAGCCCTATGGAGTGGAGTCCTCCTACCTGAGCAGAATTAAGTCTATCCTCCTCCCTGTGACTGGCCATCAAAGTGACTGTAGTTAAGTCTACCCTCAGAGTATGGATTCCCACACCCTGGGTAGTTAGTTCCCCAATGATAGAGTACCTGCCCCATTATACAACAAGACAGTCCCAAACAGCTAGGAGACTAGCAGTTACATCTCTAACTCTCGGCTCAGTACTGTACTACCTATCTCTCCGTAGATGGGGAACCAGTCCACAGTGCATACACACACTGGGAAAATCTGACCTGAATCCCTCAAGAAAAAGGCTAATCTTTTGCTGGCGTGCTCCAGGGAGAAAGAGCACAGTGGATCCTCCATCCTTGGGGCTTTTTCAAGGTGGATACTTAGGGGAGATTCCAAGAAAAGAGTCAACAGAACATTCATAAGCTCTCCAGTGGTGTCCTTTCAGGTGGTCATTTGTCAATGTAGCTGTAGGTAAAAGTCCAATTTCTAGGCTGGCTGCAGATATCTTGTTCAATAACACAAAGCTGAGGGTTATTTCTTTTGTATAGCTTATAAATTGGCTTTAATTTTCCACAGTTACAGACACCAGGGCTCATTTCTGAACACTTTCGTGCAGCCCAAGAATAAAAGCGGACAGAACTGCAAGAGAGAAAAGCCCATCTCCACCTGGTGACAGACCACCTAAGCCTCAATTACCGAGCAAGGAGTCAGTTCTGGTCACTTGCCACTCAAGGGGCCAGGCAGCGGAAACACAGAGCCAGACCGATGTCACTCCAGGGACTGCGGGGATGGATCCGTACGATTCGGCATCCTGGGCTCAGCGCCTACCCACCAGACTCGAACTGCTCTCGGTCCATCCGGCGGCAACAGATTCCGCTCTGGGACTACAACCGGCAGGGCTCCCGCCGCCCAGTTCACCTGCACCCCAGGGCACAGCCTTCCCCGTGACTGCAGCACCACGGCTGCTGTGCCGGGTCTGCGCACCCTCTCCGTCTCTCCTACAGAATACGCCGTCCCGGACAGCGCCTCGGGCGACAGGAACCCGACCGCCAGCTGGAGAAGACGCGGCAGACCCATTCTTCCAAAGACACGGCAGAACTGACCCTCAGCCGGCACACCCCGCCGGGACCGAGTCCCGGGCTCCTCCCGCCGCGCTCCCGGTCCGCTCCGCATCCCTCCCCGCCTCCGGCCAGTCTCTCACAGCATTCCGGCGGTCCATCCGCGCGGCCGGCGGGCCCGGTTAAGCTCTTCGTAGAAAGCAGCGAGCGGCATCTCCGGACAGCCCCCCGGATAAAGCGAGTCAAAGTCCCCGGAAGCCGGCGCGACCAGCTGCAAGAGCTCTGAGAGGCGAAACATCGACTTCCGTCCGCGGCCGGCGCTCACCAATCAGAGCCTGTTCTTACGTCATTTCCGCCTAGGAGGACCTGGGACCGTCGGACCGAAGAGGATCCTGGAGCCGACCCGGAAGGTGTGGGCCCGGTGGGCGGGTCTGAGTGTACCAGACTCTTATGCAGACCTTGGTGAGTACTGTCGGTGTAGGAGTTCGAACGCTTTCGCTCCTCTCCTCGGGTTTAGCCGGTTCTGTCTGAGACCTCCATGGTCTCAGCAGTAGACCAGGCGAGAGGAACTTTTGTGGTCGGTCGCTGGGGTGGATTAGATGATTGTGCTTAACTATAGACTAATGTAAGTGTTCTGAGCACATTTATAAGGAGGCTAGGCTAAGTTGTGATGTTCGGTAGGTTAGGTGTATTAAATGCATTTTCGATGTAAAGTGTTTTCAACTTACGATAGGTTTACCGGAACCCCCTTCACTCCTCCATCATAAGTCATGAAGCACCTGTAGTAAGCACTCTTTAAGTCTTGGCTGCTATAATAATGAGCCAATGGTTAGTCACTACAAAGGTTTTGAGCCTGAATGGCTAGGCGGTTTGTGTGTCGTAGCGTCAGAAAAAAATAAAATGGGTTCAGGAAGCAAGGTAGGTTTGGTTTTTAAACATGCTCAGTGTGATGCTGCAAGGTATTCGAATGGGGATGTCTAATTAGTATTCACAGATGTGGACAGGACTGGAAATAGAGATGTGGTAGTACCTGGGCCAAGGCAGTGTCCAAGAAAGAAATACTGTGGAAAGAGTCAGCAGATGGTCAAAGATTACCATAAGGAGCAACGACAGTTTAGGAATAAGATGAACTGGGAAAATATTGATCAAATGGCATAGGCCAAGAGCATTGCCACCATGTTAATTGTATTTTGCCTTGATTTTTAACTGACTATGTTAGTTCCTATGGTAAGAAAAAAGAGGCCAGTAAGTGATTATCATATTTTTTAAGTTGCATGGGTGTTTGGGGGCATACTTTTCACTTTTCCATATCAAGAGCACATTGGTTAGGCTTGTAATCTCCACGTGTTATCTCTTTTATCCATAACCAGTATTTTCAGTGAATCTGGTTTAGTGGGGGAACTATGACATCTTGCAAAGATAGTATGCCAAGCTGCTGTTCCATTTTCTGTGCCATGGGGCATGGCTGCCCTGGCTTGGAAATCAAGGGCTTTTCTAGAACAGTAGATCTCAAAGCGAGGAATCACAGCAACAGCACTTAGGAACGTGTTAGAAATGGAAAGTCCTGGACCCCACTGCAGACCTCCTGAATCAGAAATGGGCACTGGGGAGGGGGAGTTGGCGGTAGTACCCTGAAATCTTTTTCTATAAGTCCCTGGGTGCTCTGGGCTCTTGCTAGGGTCTGAGAATCACTGTGCTGGAACATGAGTGCCCCCAGTGTCAGGGGATTTGCTTTCCTGTGTCTCTAGCATCTACAACAGCACCTGTCTAATTAATTATTAAGTTTACAATAAATGTTCGTAGATAAATAGTTTCAGTCTGAGGCTTTCATCTCAGTGTAAAAACTTAGATGGTGATGGAATGGGCAGAAGCTACTGTTTAGCAACATTGAGGCCTTATGTCAGATATTTGTGAGGTGTCACAGTGTGACCAGATTGTAGCTTGATGAATGAGGAGTTACATGTTGAACCATCAGTGAGTAAAAAATTAAGATGTCCAAGTATCTTATACCATGATTTATTGTATAGGTTAGCCACATGATAAACATGGGGTGTTTGCTAGCCCAGTAGAACCAAAGTACCCACAGAACTGAGTTTTCTTCGTTTTCCTGCACAGCCGCCGCCCCTGTGGTTTCAGACCTTCTACCATGGGACTCAACAAGCAGTACCTACGCTATGTTGCCAGTGCAGTCTTTGGCCTTATTGGCAGCCAAAAAGGCAATATTGTCCTTGTGATACTTTGTGGTGAAAAAGGACACTATGTGGCAGTACCAACCTGTGAACATGTTTTCATATGGGACTTAAGGAGAGAAGGTAAGCCGAAATCAGCTGGGTCGATGTTGATGTGTGGGTATTTGAGGGAGAGGCAGAAGAGAGTGAGCTTTGATTTATTATGCACAGATTTTTTTTATGTGTGTGCTCCTAGAAGGGAAGTCTTTCTTCTTTGGGCAAGATAGCCAGGTTTCAGGTTCTACTGTGTTCTTTTACATGAAATTCTGAAAGCCACAACCAGAGGGGAACTAACCTCTTAGGAATCTATTTGTGGTGATATTGACAGGTAATTATTCATAATCATTATTCCCCACATTTTGTTTTCTCTACTTGACTACTTATATATTTTTCAGGTTCTCCTAATTGCCCTCACAACTAGTTTTAAAATTTAGGCATTGAAAAGGAATAGTACTCTGCTGTGTTGACTGAGTCTTTATATACAGATGTGGCCCAGGGTTGTTTAACTAGGCTTTGATACTTTATGTATTCCTAAATTCCAGAAGTCTACTATTTCTGCCAAACCAAATACAGGCATTTTGATCTTGTCCACTCACTATCGGACTCCCAAGAGATTAATACATTGATACTTGTTGCTGTACAGAGTTCCTTGGGGATAAACCACATAGCACTCTGGTGCCATGTAGGTTGCATTCTTATAAGATGGGGCTCAGTTAGGGCAAGGATGTGTTTATAATACTTTATGGAAAATCACTTTATGCTGTGATAAGGACTTAGTAATTTATTCTATTGTCTGGGAAATTTTTGCATGTACTATGCTAATGTAGAGCTTTGGAGAAAATAATTTTACTCTTTCTTGAATGATCCACTGACCAGTACAAATTA
Organism: Rhynchonycteris naso; assembly: GCA_037038555.1. NCBI lineage: Eukaryota > Metazoa > Chordata > Mammalia > Chiroptera > Emballonuridae > Rhynchonycteris > Rhynchonycteris naso. The sequence continues at coordinate 128,203,149 of CM072998.1, forward strand.
TAATTCCTATATTAAAGAACTTGAGATGGATTGCAGTTCCATTATTTGTAAGACTGATTTGGAGTTATTGGTGCTTTTATTTTTACAATGCCTGATTCTTCCCACACTTCTTCCTTAATGACATGCTTACCTCTGCTACTATTTTTTTTAAATTAAAAATCCTCATCTTTCAGGCCTTAAATAAGAAGTCACTTGCTTGCACCTCTCCCCAAATGGGCTGCACCTAGCTGTTGGTTATGAGGACAGATGTATTAGAATCTTCAGTCCCCTGAGTGGGGAAGGAAATGTAACCTTTAGTGGACACAGAGCAGCCATCACTTTCTTGAAGTATAATCAGCTAAAAGGTATGCTGGCATCTGAGTCCAGGCTTTGGTATAGTAAAGGGGTGTAAGGCCTACATTTAAGCAGGATGTTCACAAAAATTGTTGGGTGAAACTGGGCATTCAGTGTACAAAAGGGTATATAGATGGTAGAAACAAAGTGAGAGGGATGGGTCCAAATTGGGAGGTTCATTTGTTTCCTGTCATATTCTCTGATTAGAACCTTCCTAACTACAGGAACAAGGTAAGGATGCCTGTGGTCACTGCAGTATAACATCATTGTGGAAGAGCCACACAAGACAGTACCCAGGGGAAAAAACAGATTGGAAAAGGAGAGACAAGTGATAATTCTAAGTTGTTGAGTTTGGTAGAATTGATAGCTTTCCTATATCTCAAAGTTAGGAAATATAATATAAAAGATTCCACTTACAATAGTGTATTAACTAACAGAAAAATACTATGAAACATCACTGAAAAATGTAACAGAAGACATGACTTGAGACATAGTCCATGTACTTGAGTGGGAAGACAAGGTGCTGAAAAGATGCTAGTGCTTTCTAACTAGTTTATGTAGTAAAAGCAATTTTAATAAATATCTCAGTGGATGTTATTGTTTTTAGAACATGATCAAATGATTTAAAAATATATTAATCAGCCTGACCTGTGGTGGCGCAGTGGATAAAGCGTCGACCTGGGAACACTGAGGTCGCCAGTTCAAAACCCTGCACTGGTCTAGTCAAGGCACATATGGGAGTTGATGCTTTCAGCTCCTCCCCTCTTTCTCTCTTTCTCTCTCTCTCTCTCTTACTCTCTGTCTCGTCTCTAAAATGAATAAAATAAAATAAAAAAATATATTAATAAAAAATACCAGAATTTTGGGAAAGAAGACTAATAAAAGAGGGTTTCAGTTATTTTTCTTGGAGTTAGAATTTTTTAAGGTTTTAGATATTAAAATGCATTATGAAGTAATAATTTAAAACATGTTAGATTAATCTGGTATCAATACAAAATAGATTATTGCAACCTAACAAGTCCCAGAAACAAATCTACTTTCTTATTTCTAATTAGTATCTTTTAGAGATGGTATTTCTGATGAGTAGAAAATGATGGAGTTTAAAAAGTGGTACTTAGACAATTGGCTAACTACGTGGGGGGTAATTTAAATTAAAATAGAGCTTGGCCCTGGCTGGGTAGTTCAGTTTATTAGAACATTTTCCTGATAGGTCAGGGTTGCAGGTTCAATTCCTAGTCAGGTGAGGGCACATACAAGAATCAACCAGTGAATGCATAAATAAATGGAATAACAAATTGATGCTTCTCTCTCTCTTCCACTTTCTTTCTCTAAAATCAATAATAAAAATTAAGTTAAAGCTTTACCTTATCCTAGTACTAATATGAACTGCAGATTAAAGACAACTATTAAAGAGTGATAGATGTTTTAAGTAAACTTGAAGCTATGTAATTAAATATCTGATATCAAGGTTGGAAAGGACTTCAAGCATATCAGCAGAGAGAAGCTATAAAGGAAAAAGGATTGGTAAATTTCAATACTTTAAAACAAGTTGTTAAGAGTAAAATCCTAACAGTTCTCATCAGAGGAAGAAAATTTTATTTTTTTATATTTTTCCAAAGTGAGAAGGGGTGGGGGCAGACAGATAGACTCCCACATATGCCCAACTGGGATCTACCCTGCATGCCCACCAGGGGGCGATGCTCTGCCCATCTGGGGTGTTGCTCCATTGCAGCTGGAGCCATTCTAGCGCCTGAGGCGGAAGCCATAGTGTTGTCCTCAGCACCCAGGCCGGGCCAACTTTGCTTCAATGGAGCCTTGGCTTCGGGAGGGGAAGAGAAAGATAGAGAGAAAGGAAAGGGGGAAGGGTGGAGAAGCAGATGGCGCTTCTCCTGTGTGCCCTGGCCGGGAATCGAACCCAGAACTTCCACACACCAGGCCAACGCTCTACCACTGAGCCAACCGGCCAGGGCCAAAGAAAATATTTTTGATATTTTTATTTATTTTTTATTGTATCAATGTGTGAAGGTGGATATTAGCTGATCTCCTGTGGTAATCATTCACAATATGTGGACATGAGACCATCATGCTGTATACCTAAAACTTACCCATTGATGTGAGTCAATTTGTTCTCAAAACTGGGAGGAAAAAGGACAATAGAAAAGGAAATCATATACACATAAGCAAAAGGAAGGACAAAAATCACATGATAATTTCAACAGATGCAGAGAAAAAGCATTTGATAAAATCCAGTACCCATTCATGATCAAAACTCTCATTAAAGTGGGAATACAGGGAACATACTTTAACATGATAAAGGCCATCTATGACAAACCCACAGCAAACATCATACTAAATGGGCAAAAATTAAAAGCAATCCCCTTAAGATCAGGAGCCAGGCAGAGGTGCCCCCTTTTACCACTCTTTTTCAACATAGTTCTGGAAGTCTTAGCCACAGCAAGCAGACAAGAAGAAGAAATAAAAGGCATCCAAATTGGAAAAAAAGAAGTAAAACTATAATTATTTGTAGATGATATGATATTGTATATAGAAAACCCTAAAGTCTCAGTCAAAAAACTACTGGACCTGATAAATGAATTCAGCAAGGTGGCAGAATATAAAAGTAATACTCAGAAATCAGAGGCATTTTTATATATCAACAATGAAATGTCAGCAAAAGATATTAAGGAAACAATCCCCTTCACTATTGCCACCAAAAAAATAAATTACCTAGGAGTAAATTTAACCAAGGAGGTTAAGGACTTGTACTCGGAAAATTATAAAACATTGATAAAAGAAATCAAGGAAGATACAAACAAGTGGAAGCATATACCGTGCTCATGGCTAGGAAGAATAAACATCATTAAAATGTCTATATTACCCAAAGCAACTTATAAATTCAATGCAATACCAATTAAAATACCAATGACATGCTTCAAAGATATAGAACACATATTCCAAAAACTTATATGGAACCAAAAAAGAACACGAATAGCCTCAGCAATCTTAAAAAGAAAAAATAAAGCAGGAGGTATCACTTTCGGGTATCAAGGTATATAGTACAAGGCCATTGTACTCAAGACAGCCTACTACTGGCATAAGAACAGGCACAAAGATCAATGGAACAGAACAGAGAACCCAGAAATAAACCCACACCTTTATGGACAACTGATATTTGACAAAGGAGGAAAGAGCATACAATGGAGTAAAGACAGCCTCTTTAACAAATGGTGTTGGGTAAATTGGACATCTACCTGCAAAAAAATGAAACTAGTACATCAACTTACACCATTCACAAAAACAAACTCAAAATGGATAAAAACATTAAATGTAAGCTGTGAAACCATAAGCATCTTAGAAGGAAACATAGGCAGTAAGCTCTCCGATATCTGTCGTAGCAATATATTTGCCGATTTATCTCCACAGGCAAATGAAATAAAAGGCAGGATAAATAAATGGGACTATATCAAACTAAAAAGTTTTTGCACAGCTAAAGACAATAAGAACAAAATAAAAAGACAAACCACACAATGGGAGAACATATTCGACAATACGTCTGATAAGGGGTTAATAACCAAAATTTATAAAGAACTTATAAAACTCAACACCAGGAAGACAATCAAACGATCCAATCAAAAAATGGGCAAAAGAAATGAATAGAAATTTCTCCAAAGAGGACATACAGATGGCCAATAGGCATATGAAAAAATGCTCAACATCATTAATCATTAGAGAAATGCAAATTAAAACCACAATGAGATATCACCTCACACCAGTCAGAATGGCGCTCATCAGCAAAACAACACAGAATGAGTGCTGGCGAGCATGTGAAGAAAAGGGAACCCTCCTACACTGCTGGTGGGAATGCAGACTGGTACAGCCACTGTGGAAAACAGTATGGAGATTCCTCAAAAAATTAAAAATCGAACTGTGTTTTGATCCAGCTATCCCACTTATAGGAATATACCCTAAGAACATCATAGCAGTATTCGAAAAGAAGGAATGCGCCCCCATTTTCGTGGCAGCATTGTTTACAATAGCGAAGATCTGGAAACAGCCCAAGTGTCCGTCAGAGGACCAGTGGATTAAAAAGCTTTGGTACATATATATATGATGGAATACTACTCAGCCATAAGAAATGATGACATCGGATTGTTTGTATTAACATGGATGGACCTTGATAACATTATACTGAGTGAAGTAAGTAAATCAGAAAAAACTAAGGACTATATGAGTCCATACATAGATGGGACATAAAAATGAGACTAAGAGACATGGACAAGAGTGTACTGGCTACCTGGGGGGTAGGGGAGAAGGTGAGGAAGGGAGTAGGGAGAGGGGAGGGGCACAAATAAAACCAGATAGAAGGTGACAGAGGACAATTTGACTTTGAGTGATGGGTACACAATATAATCAAATGTCAAAATAACCTGGAAATATTTTCTCTGAACATATGTGCCCTGATTTATCAATGTCACCCCATTAAAATTAATAAAAAAGGAAATCATATATTATTTTCAATATCAAAAGGAAGGATTATCATTTGTCTCTTTAATAACTTGCAAATAAGTAAAAAAGAAGGCCTAAATATAGACAAAAGACATAATCAACATAGATCATGTATTGTAGAAATGTACACTTAAAATCTGTATGATGTTATTAACTAATGTCACCCCAATAAATTTAATAAAAAATATTTGAGAGCAGTCTGGAAGGACATGGAAAAATAGAAATACATTAAATGAAATAAAGGGTAAGGTTTTTAAATGATATGAGCATCATGGTGTTAGTATTCTAATGGGAAAATATCGCCTGGGTCTATGTATACATAAGGACTGAAACTATAAAACAAAGCATCTGTGGTGATTATATCTGGGTGGCAGGTTTAACTGGTATTTATTTCCTTTGTACTTTGCTGTATGCTTTCCAGATTTTCTGCAAGGACTATATGTATCCCTTTCGTAATAAAAATATTACATCCCATTGTTAGGGCTTATATGGTAAAGAAAATTCTTCTGTATGATTTGACCCCTTCTGGACACAGATATCATTGTGTGGGACGTGATCAATGAAAGCGGCCACTATCTAAATGGACACAAGGACGCCATCACACAAGCCTTGTTTCTATGAGAAAAGAATCTGCTAATTAGTAGGTAAGGAAGTAACGGGTTTGTTTCCAGTTCTTTTCTAGGTAAACTCATCGGAGAGGGTTCTAGAGAGGGAGTTTGCTTCATTCCTCACTCTAGTCAGGCCCCTGTACTGGTCCCTCCCCCTCTGTCTCTCTCCCGCCCTTCCCCCATTCCCCCTGGTTATCAGAGAAGCTCTCTAGAGTTACTTACAGCATTTTTAAATTCTGTTTTCTGACTTGTCCTTATTTTCCCCCACTCAAGCTTTTCCATGTTCCTTAACCTCTCGACACGCCTTCTATAGACCGAGCTGTCCACTCTATAAAATGAGCTGTCCACTCTGTAGAACGAGCTGTCAGGAAAGCCCAGTGTGAGCAGGGCAGTCGTGAATACTACTTGACCTGGCCTGTCTTTTGAGAAGAGACGTGCTCCATGGTTAGACCTCCGACATATTAGGTCAGACCCTTTGAAATTTCCATTTCTGCCGGTCAAAATGGTAGGTCAGCTATCAGTGATTTCATAGACTTCAACCTAATATAATTATTACCCCTCCTTTCAAATGGCCCCCAGGACAGTGTGGGATCCTGAGAAGGGCCACAGTGAGGACTTGAGTGCAGGAGGACCGAGTGCTGTGCCAGTGGGGGCTGGTGCTGGGGGGTGCGGGTCGAGAGTCCTGCTTCTGTGCGAGGACGCATGACTGCACTCAACTGGAGTGTACATGTTTCAGCTTGGGGGCCTTAAAGGCAAGGAGATCACATCAAGAGGTGAGATTATGTAGGAAGACTGTAAATCAGGTTTTATTGTTTTGGTATTTTTCCACTTTGCTCATGAAGGAGGATTTTATTAGATTTGTGTTGGTGAGGAAGCAGGGAGGGGCAGAGCCCATTAGTAGCGAAATTAACAGCCGATTAACGGCAGGTTCAGAATGGTGCTGAAGAGCCCGATTTTGAGTCTAGAGAAACGAGCTACTGCAACCTTAGACCCCTGGTCAGCAAACCGCAGCTCGCGAGCCACATGCGGCTCTTTGGTCCCTTGAGTGTTTAGCAAAGGCCAGCTTAGGAGCACCCTAATTAAGTTAATTACAATGTACCTACCTATATAGTTTAAAAACTTTGGCTCTCAAAAGAAATTTCAATCGTTGTAGTGTTGATATTTGGCTCTGCTGACTAATGAGTTTGCCCACCACTGCCTTAGAGGATTGAGATTATCTGACAAGTGTACTGGATGTGACGAGGGAACAGGATTGGGCAAAGAGACCAGCTGTTAAAATAATTGAGACAGTAGGACTTGAATTCAGTCATGTACAGAAAGGAACTGGAAGGACTCAAGCCCCAGTGAGGTCACAGAGGCAGCATTTTCAGGACTTGGGGACTAGCAATGCGGGAGACAAAGGAGCAGGAGAGGCCTAAGAAGTTTCTGGGTTAGTGCGAGAATGTTTGTGTTGTGATGATGGAAATGATGGGCAACAACTTCTTATTTCTGTGCTTACGCATGAAACATGTTATTTTCTAACTAAAAATATCCACATGAGAGTTCAGAGTCTGTACATTTTAAAAGAAAGTTAAGGTAGAATACTAGCACAGATAATATTGCTGTATGTTATCATTTTAAGGCTACAAAAGAGACCTAGATTACCCTGTTAGTTTAGTGACTTTTTCTAATAAGATTTTCTCCTATTTTTTTTAGTGGGAAAGATACCATGGTGAAATGGTGGGACCTTGATACTCAGCACTGTTTCAGAACTACGGTTGGCCACTGAACTGAGGTACATGTGGGCTCTTGGGCCAGGGAAAGAATGGCGAGACAGAGGCAAAAATGGTGTCCCCTTGGTCCTTCCACGGCTCTTTGCGTCCACAGCTGGCAGTTGACTGACTGACCATTGATTTGTGACAGTACTGCTGTTGTTATTGTTTAGTTCTTGGATATTTGAGGCTGAACATAATGCGCTGGACGTGAACGGAGCTCCTTTTATGTGCGAGGCAAGAAGTATCACAAAATCTTCATTTGAGTGGATTCTGGTTAAAGTTTATGCCCAACAGCCATTCTCTAAATTTCAGGATAGAAAATTGCAGAGAAATATTTGTTATCACATAGACAACAGTTCTACCCAGGTCATTTCTGCTTTCTAACAGTGGTATTTCTCTTCCTATATGTTGAAAGGGTTGCCTTAACGTTAGACTTAACAAATGCCAAAGAGATTTCACTACAGTATCCTGAAACTTGGAATGTCACTACATACACAAACATCCTGGAGTCTTAAAAGTTTTATTATTTGCATCTTTTTATACTCTGCAGGTGTGGGGCTTGGTTCTGGTGTCAGAAGAAAAGCGATTCATCACAGGGGCATCCGACAGTGAGCTGAGGGCGTGGGACATAGTCTACCTGCAAGAGGTGATTACCTTTTCTGATCATGTGCCTCGGGCCCAATACCTGTCATGGTGAGGCCATTTTAGAGGCTCATCAGGTTTGGAGTCAGAGGCAGGTATTCAGTCCTGCACATGGCTTCCTGTGGTACTAAAGGAATGCTATCACACCAATAACCGGCACCTTCTGTGCCCCACTGTCCTCACTGATTTGGGCACAGAAGGATAGCTTTAGGGTATTGATGCTAATGTGTGACCATGGATGGACTTCAGAATATCTGAGACCCTCTCACCTCAACAAAATTCTACGAAAAATTTGTGTTTATAAATATGTATATTCTGATCTATATCTTTCTTTCAGAATCTCAAAGATTTTGTGAGAAAAAGGGTTATGGACCTTAAGTTTAGCTGGACTTTGGTGTGTGGTGTGTCAAAGGGCAACTCAGGCTTACATCTCTCCCCTGTTGATCAATGCCATATATGCATGATTATTTTATTAGAAAATCTATATAAGACAATGGATGTCTTTTGCCCCGCATAAAGTGTAAGATAATATGAAGAGGTCTTAGGGTCAGTGTCAGAAAAAGTGCATTAAATTTCAGTGAAATGTTTTTCTCATTTTCATTCAGTTTTACAATAGTTCATCTCCTATTTGCTATTGGGAGACTATTTTTGCAAATTGTGTTGAAGAGTGAAATACACTCCCTGGCCTAGCCTCTGAGCTGCACAGTAAATGTACACCATCTCATTTAATCCCCACTACACTGTAGAAAGGTTGGTTTTCACAGGTAGGCTATCCGCTGTGTGCTCCGTGCTGGCACTGTGACCGTGACCTGCACGGAGTTCTGAACAGTAGCGTAGCTGATTGCTTTCTAAGCTGCTGCGTGGCCCTCCCTAGCAGTGTGGCAGGCCGCCCTTTCTCATGGTCAGTGATGGTAGAGGAGGAACCCAGATCTAGACAGAGAGGGATGGGTTAAGCCCATTACCATGGAGGAGAGTCCCCTTAAAGGACTGACTCCTTGGGAGCTTTCTAGGTTTGCCATTTGCTGTTCTGTTTGTCCTGTTTGTCTGGGGCCATGCTATTTCCTTTTGAATTTGGGGAAACAATGAAAATGCGCGGAGTCCAGTACTCCAGGGCTGTGCCATTCCATAGTTTACAGCACAGCAGCCCTGCCGGGGTCCACTTGGCTTGTCAGGAGGGGTTCTCAGCGTTCATTCAGATGTGCAGTTCAGAGCATGGACTGTGCAATCTGTTTCCTGAGCAGCTGGCAGCATGACTGCTGCTGGTTGTGAGTCCCGGGCATGTGGACACGACCAAGGGGTGTGGGTGGGCGCCTGGGACCATGCTCACTCTGTGTCTCCGCAGACAGGGAAGCTGCAGCTGTGTGACTTGGCCTTGAGAACGCTGCTGGAGACAGTGGATGCTCACAACGGGGCTGTGTGGTCCGTGTCCCTCTCTCCAGATCAGGTAACTAAGCCAGATTTTAGGTATGGGCTCTAGGACACAGGGCTCTTGCTGCAACTCGCATGCCTTCTGTCGGTGTTACTGCTGCCTCACAGATTTATCTCAGCTCACCCTCTTTACAGAAAGCTGCGTTTTGTCTAATCTTTAGATTTCTTATATGAGACTGTATCACGTGCTACGTAATGTGACTGGCTCTCATTGTGAGATTAGTCCTTGTTCAGCTGCTTCTTATTGTCAGCTACATGGCAGACTCCTTACCTTCCTGATTTCTGCCAGTGGTTGGTGACACTCCGTAAAAGGAACTATATCCTTGGGCAGTGCCGAGGACAGAGTGAGCTCTTGGCTCCCCTTTATTCCGCTCACCTGTGACTCTGTACGTCTAGTGATTTTAGAGAATATGTCAGACCTTTTGAGTCATTCACAGTGTGCTGCCCTTCAGACGAGTCACCCGGAGCCGGAGACTGTCCTCTCCCTCCAGTGATGGTGGACATTTTGAGATTTTTTGTGAAAATCCTTTAGGAGATTGTGGTCCGTTCATTTGAATATTGTCAATGGTGACAAACCTTCATTCATTGAAGTGAACATGATTTTTTGGGAAAAATGAGCTCTGGAATTTAGAGTGGGTAATGCCATTGGGTCAGAACGGAACAGCGTTTAAAATTTAAATGGTAATATCATTTTACATTTGTACAGTGGTCTTTTATAAGATTTTCACGTCCATTATTTCATTTATTGTTCCTTTTGCAATGACTTTATAAACCAGGTAGTCTTTATCCCTCACTTTAACCACAGTGAGGATCAGTGTCCAATTGTTTCCTGTGTGTAACAAATCTCTGAATGGCAGACCAGGCGCCTGAGGTCTAGTTTCTGACCCTGTGTTCTATCTAGCTCAGCGGTTTCAGCCTCTTTCATCTCCTGGCACACAAACTGATGACTAAAATTCTGCGGCACGCCAGTTGAATATCACTGTTCTAGACACTTTACACTAATACCACAATGTGACAAGACTAATTTTCTTGATGTTAGAAAACAGTTTTGAACTTATTTTAAGCAGGGAAAAGTTTATACTCTTCTGAGGTAACTATTTGAACAAACTTATCTAGATTATCCAGTCTCTGTATTTGTCAAACTACTTTACTACTTAGTAGCAAATTGTTAGACTGCTGCCTTCTTAGGTGGAGCAAACTTCCCCCACCCGTGTTCACTGAGTCTTTCTTCCTGATGGTGAATGAAAGTGTGATTAAAACTTTCCAATTGTCACCTGTCTGTATTAGTGTCCCCTAGGAGTTCCCAAATGAGGTCTGAGCAGTGGCCCCAAGAGAGAATGAGAGGGTCACAGAGCCAAGGTCTTCTTTCATTTTACCCCCTGCCAGGAAATGCAAATGGTCTTTTATACTATCTTCATGTGTCTTAACCAAGTTTCTGTAATAAGTACTTTTTAAGTGAAATACCGTTTGGTTTTCAGCATGGTTTTGTCACGGGCGGTGTAGATAAAGCTGTCAAGTTCTGGGATTTCGAGTTGGTGAAAGATGAAAATAGTCCCCAGAGGAGGTGAGTAGCTGTTTTTCATTTGTGTCTGTTTCCTGGGGTAAAAACAGAAGCCTCTGTGTGGACTGCTGAGCTCCAGAGAGTCTGGGGTCTGTCGGCCCTGCAGACACTCACCATGTCCTGGGTGCTCTGTGGCACAGACTGTCCGTGACGCAGACCCGAGCCCTGCAGCTGGAGGAGGACGTTCTGTATGTCAGGTACTTTCCCGATCAGAAGCTGGTGGCTGTGTCTTTGCTGGACTGCACAGTGAAAGTTTTCTACGTCGACACCTTAAAGGTATGGCGGTTGTGCCTGGGAAACTTCTGTTCCTTTCCGACTGACCTTGGTCTGGGCCCTGCCTGCCCTGCAGGAACACGTTTCTAAAAATCTCTTTGTGAATCAAAACTTTGTAGGTGCACTAGGAAAGCTGGAGTTTTAGCAGAATCCTCAGATTTATAACTTTTCTTTTAAAGATTTTATTTATTAATTTCAGAAAGAGGAGGGGGTGGGGAGAGGGAAGCATCAATTTGTTGCTTGTGTGTGCCTTGACCAGGCAAGCCTGGAGTTTGGAACCGGTGACCTCAGCACTCCAGGTCAACGCTCTATCCACTGTGCCACCACAGGCGAGCCTTGTTTATAACTTTTGATTAGAGCAAGTCATATTTCATACATTCAGAGAATGAATCTGTGGATGGAAAAGTCTGTTGTAGTCAGTAGTTTTAAGAGCATCACTAAGTGTCACAATTCCACACTTGGCTGTACACCAGGGACATTGGGTTGCTTTAAAAATATAGATCACTGCCTAACCAGGCAGTGATAGAGTGTTGGACTGGGATATGGAGGACCCAGGTTCGAGATCCCGAGGTCACCAGCTTGAGTGTGGTCTCATCTGGTTTGAGCAAAAGTTCACCAGCTTGGACCCAAGGTCGCTGGCTCCAGCAAGGGGTTACTCGGTCTGCTGAAGGCCCACAGTCAAGACACATATGAGAAAGCAATCAAATGAACAACTAACATGTTGCAACAGCAACAAAAAATTGATGATTGATGCTTCTCATCCCTCTCCGTTCATGTCTGTCTGTCCCTGTTTATCCCTCTCTCTGTCTCTGTAAAAAAGAAAATAAAGACAGACCCACCCAGAACAGTATCAGTATTGTGCTTTAACTTATGTTTCAGATTCATATGTGATAAATTGTGCCTTCATTTTATAGAGAAACATGGGTTATTTATATTCTTTTTGTTTAACGTTTAGTTTTTTCTCTCACTGTATGGACACAAACTGCCTGTTATATGCATGGACATCTCTTATGTAAGTAAAATTTAAATAGTATCTCAGTAACAAGTTATTTTTCTAAAGGATTTTTATTTTTTTTGTTTTCCTTTTTATCAAATTATTGGTATGACAGTGGTTAAGAGAATTATACAGGTTTCAGGTGCATAGTTCCACAGCACTTCTTCTGTGTACTGATGTGCTGGTACACTGTATTGTATGGCCACCATCCTCCAAGTCACCTCGCCCCATTTATCCCCCCCGCCCTCTTCCCTTTCCCAACATCTTTCCCCTGGCCGTGTCCACGAGATTACTCTTTTCTTTTCCTTTCTTTGCTCAATCCATCCATCCCCTTCACCCGGCCCCCGCAACAGCTGTCAGCCTGCTCTCTTTGAGTCTGTCTCTGTTTTGCTTGTTAGCTCATTTTGTTCATTAGATTCTACACTAAAGCATTTTTTTAGTTCTTGTCTTTGTGTCTTCATTTTAGAGTATTTTTTCATTCTGTTGTACATCTTTCTCCCTCCAAAATCAAAATAATATATTACCATCCTACTTATGTGCATGTTGCTTTAATGCTTTCAGAATATTTTCAAAATATCTGAATGAATCCTCATTACTAGTTCCCTGTTGTGGGTTCCTCAAACAGTATTTTGTCTAAAATACTATAAAATAGAACACCCTAAAACATAAACAACTTTAAAAAGGCAACCCCTTTTGCTTTGACGGGAGGTTAGGAAGAGGGACCTAAGCTTTGTATTTGGATATCTACACTATTTCGCACAATGTATCCTAGTTTCTTAACCAGAATCACATCTCTGCCGTGTCTGGTTCTGATGAGGGCAATATGTACTCAGAAACAACTTCTAGTGTGTACAAAAGGGACTGGCCCTGTGCTCTGTCTGTGTGTGATCAGTGCATTCACAGAACAAGTTGTTAAAAATATTTCCGATTTTCTTGTTATGTTCACAAGCATTTGAACTAGGCATTGAAATGGGGATGAGAAGAGAAATGGTGATAGGGAACATCAGATAAGAGGCTAGATCCAACATTCTGATAGATTCTTTCCCAGCCTTATTCTGTCCTTCTCTTTCCCTCTTCCTCTCCTCTCCCTCCAAATCCTATGACAGATGAGAGATTCTTTCCCTAATTTACAAAGTAAATAGACAACCTCCATTAGGGCACAGCCCTGCCCTGGATCTGTGCAGAAACATTGCAGCCCCACATGTCTAGTTTTCACTTAACAAGCTTTCAAGTAGATCTGGAGATAAAAGCAAAGAAGTAGGAACTCTTAGTAGAGAAATGCATTTACTTTTGGGGCACTGATTTTAATATTTTGGACAGAAATGGGTTAAATGTCCTGGTTATCTTTTCTTTCTCTAATTTATAGGGTTTTGTATAATCCAGGAGAGTGACATGTTACCTGTTCTCCTAGGACGGAGCCCTGATCGCAACTGGCTCTGCTGACAGGAGCGTGAAGATCTGGGGTCTGGACTTTGGGGACTGCCACAAGTCTCTCTTCGCACACGATGACAGGTGGCTTCAGTCTTTTCAAAGACCTCCCTTCCCGTCACCTGTGTTGTTTCCCCTGAGCATGTGTCTGTTATTTAGTGTTCTCAGTCATGTTTAAAATTCTAAAATACAAATAAGGCATTCTAGAACTAGGTAGCCAAAAGCTATTTATATGAATAAGACTCTTAAATAATATAGAATAGGATGATGTTTGTGTAAGGGAAAAACAAGAACTAGGGAAAATTCCATATGACCTTTAGGGCTTGTGTGACAGGAACTAGATAAACTGCACCCTAAAGGTCTTGTGTGACAGGAACTAGATAAACTGCACCCTGCTGTAAACAGATAAGGACCTTGCTCAAACCCACCTTATGGGAAACTGCTTGCTCAAGGCAAATACCTAAATCCCCTGCCCCTGCCCTTCCCTAAAAAGTAAAGTATAAAACTGCTGTGAGAGTGCTGTATAGGGTGCCTGGCAGCCTACCTGCCTAGTGCCCGCTCGCGAGTGTACTAAACTCTTTCTTTTGTTTGTAATAAACTTTTCCTTTTACTTGTACTCCTGGTCTTAGAGTCTTAGTGGTGCGTCTTCAGTTAACATTTGGAGGTTCCACCGAGATCCAATCTCCTCGGAGATCATCAGACGGACGCCCACTTCTGGTAAGTGAAACTGGCGGTGGCTGTCAGGCAGGGACGTGAGTCTCTCCTGACTGCGACTGACAGACGTGTCACGGGGTCGCAGGCCACAACTCCAGGGGACGCCTTGGAGTGTGCGGACGACCAAGGACGGTTGGAAGTCCATCTGCTGTCTCAGACAGAATCTGTAATTTCGTTGGCAGTTTCTAACCGAGCTCATAGGTCCGGACCAATAGACTTAGTTTTCTTTTTATTTTGCCGTTCGCGGCGGAGCCGGCTTTGTCTGTCTGTCTCTGTTACTGTGCCTCTGTTACTGTCTTCTTTGTTGCTTTCTTTTTGTCTCTCTATTTCTTTGAGACTAACATGGGGTCATCGACCCCACTGTCCCTGACTTTGTCTCATTGGTCAGAAGTTAATGCCCGAGCCCATAACTTGTCTCTCCTAGTTAAGAAGCGCAAGTGGCGGACTTTCTGTATCTCTGAATGGCCCACCCTCGGAGTAGGTTGGCCAACCACCGGAACTTTTCATAAGGACACCATACGAGCGGTCAAAGCAATTGTCTTCAATCCAGGACCTCATAGTCATCTGGATCAACAGCCTTATATTTGGGTTTGGGAAGACCTGGCAAATGACCCTCCTCCTTGGGTCCAACCTTTCCTTCCTCCCCCTACGCCCTTGTTCGGCAGATAAAATATAATATGCTCACTTTGTTAAAGATGGTGCTGCCCACATGGAAGCCAGTCACCCAGGTGATATTATTTGCCCTTATGCTTGTGATGGCTGTGGGGGAAAAGTTGTAATGTAAGCAGGCCGGGTCGTTATAGCTTAAGGCTTTGTTTTAAGAGTAAGCTCTTCTCTACACCCTTGACTGATTGGATGATGTAGGGTGGTGATGTAGGGAGGAATCCCATTATGCCTCAGATGGGTGACTTTGTATCAGAGACTTTCTTGTCTGTAGATTGGATTAAGGGTTTGGATTTTCTATGCTATAAACTGGGGCAATCCGGGAGCTTGAGCTCTCTTGGTTCTTGGTTCCTGAGGTATTAGAGAGGAGAGCAGATTAAGGCCATGTGGAGGAGAAGTAGCCAAGATGGCAGAGTGCTGAGGAAGAAGCCAGTTTGTTAAGTTTGTGCAGGAGGAGATGGGAAACAGAGGTGAATAAGTCTGGTGAGCTAGAAACCTTTGATTCTAGGAAACTCGGATAAGTCAGTAGCTTTGTGAGCACTGAATGTGTGGGTTTTGGAGCCCAGTGTGTGTTTTTGCTTGCCCGCCGGGTGCAAGCTAGAATTAAAGTTGATGGCTCACCAGTTTTTGGCTCCTGTGTTTCATTACCGACTGTTCGAATCCAATGTGAACCTATGTGGGTCAGGCTGTTGTGATAGTGGCCTTGACTACTGGCTTTACAACCCTCCCTTCCAATAACTCTCTCCACCACCCCTGGCCCCTCTAGACCTGCTCCAACTCATCCAAACAGCTGCTCTATGCTCCCACTCAAACCCCCAGTACCAGCGGCACCTGCTCCATCTTTATATCCTCCTCTCCCTCCTCCCCCCCTCCCCCCCCCGTTCTCCCTGAATCTCAAACTGACCTTATTCTTTTTGATTCAGAGCTCCCGCCTCCCTATCCTAGGGGTGTCCCCACCGGCGCTGCTAGTCCCCAGTCTGGAGCCCCGCATCAGGGCGATCAGAGACCATCAGTAGAAGGTCCGGCCTTGGGTACCCGTAGCCGGAGAGCACAGACCCCAGATGACGTGGCCATCACCCTCCCCCTCCGATCTTTCGGACCCCCTGTCCCTGATGGACAAGGGGGGAATATGCCGGCACTTCAGTATTGGCCCTTCTCTTCCTCAGACCTATACAATTGGAAAAACAATAATCCGCCTTTTTCAGAGGACCCTGTCAAACTTACTGACCTTCTCGAATCTCTTATGTTTTCCCATCAGCCCACTTGGGATGACTGCTAACAGCTTTTAGGTATCCTCTTCACATCAGAAGAAAGGGACCGGATTCTCCTTGAGGCCAGAAAATTAGTTCCTGGACCTGATGGTCGCCCTACTCAACTCCCCAACCTTATACATGAGGCTTTTCCCCTGAGGTGGCCTAACTGGGACCCTAATACGCCTGAAGGTAGGCAGCGACTCTTACTCTATCGCCAGACTCTGATGATGGGTCTCCAAGCGGTGGCGAGACGCCCCACTAATTTGGCTAAGGTAAGAGAAGTAACTCAAGGGCCAGAGGAATCCCCATCCAGATTCTTAGAGAGACTAATAGAAGCCTATAGGAGGTACACCCCTTTCGACCCTGAGTCTGAAGAACAGAGAGGGGCACTGGCTATGGCTTTTATAGGGCAGTCAGCTACTGACATTCGGAGGAAGCTCCAGAGAATAGATGGGTTACAAGATATGGCTCTGAGGGACTTAGTTAAAGAAGCTGACAAAGTTTATTACAAAAGGGAGACAGCAGAAGAGAAGGAACAAAGATTAGAGAAAGAGCGTGAAGAATTAGAGAATAAGAGAGATAAACGAAGGAATAAAGAGTTAACTAAAATGTTGGCTACCGTAGTGGGAAAACAGGACAAAAAAGGAAAGAATAGTACCTCGGGCCCGCGCCAAAGGCCAAAACTGGGGCCTAACCAATGTGCCTACTGTAAAGAAGAAGGGCACTGGGTAAAAGACTGCCCCAAGAAAAAGAAGAAAGTTGACGAAATTCTTGCCCTAGGCAATTAGGGGCGTCAGGGTTCGGACCCCCTCCCCGAACTCAGGGTAACATTCAACGTGGAGGGGACACCAATCGACTTTGAGGTAGATACAGGAGCAGTTTACTCCGCCTTGCAGAGCCCGCTGGGACCCCTTTCAAACAAAAAACCCTTAGTCCAGGGGGCAAATGGATGCCAGCATAGGTCATGGACAACTAAAAGGACAATGGACCTGGGGAAAGGAAAAGTACAGCATTCCTTTCTGGTCATACCAGAATGCCCTGCCCCGCTGCTGGGGAGAGATCTGCTTACCAAGTTAGGGGCAAGTATTGACTTCAAACCTCAGGGGCCAGAAGTAAGATTCAGTAACCCTCTTGTCAGTCAGCCTGTTGTGACCATGCTGACCTTGTCTGCTGAAGATGAATATAAACTATATGAAGCCCCTACCCCCGGACCCCATTCGACAACAGACAGATGGCTCCAGAGCTTCCCAGAAGCCTGGGCAGAAACGGCAGGGCCAGGGTTAGCAGTACAAAGGCCTCCGGTAGTACTATATTTAAAGCCCTCCGCCACCCCCGTAAGGGTCAGACAATACTACATGAGTAAGGAGGCCCAGGTAGGCATCAGGCCTCATATCCAGAGGCTGCTAGGACAAGGGATCCTAAGGCATTGCCAATCAGAATGGAACACCCCCCTGCTGCCAGTGAAGAAACCAGGAACAGGGGATTATAGACCAGTCCAGGATTTAAGAGAGGTTAACAGTAGGGTAATAGACATACATCCAACGGTCCTGAATCCTTACAACCTCCTCAGTACCCTCAGTCCTGACAGGAAATGGTATACAGTGCTGGACCTGAAGGATGCCTTCTGCTTGCTCCTGCATGAGGACAGCCAATCCCTGTTTGCTTTCGAATGGACTGACCCTGAGAATGGACTCAGCGGACAGCTAACATGGACACGGCTACCCCAGGGCTTCAAGAACTCTCCCACCATCTTTGACGAAGTGCTGCATCAGGACATGAGTGCCTATCGGGCCTCCACCCCTGAGGTAACTCTGTTAGAGTATGTTGATGATCTATTACTTGCAGCCGCCACCATAGAGCAATGCAAACAGGGAACTGAGAAGCTGCTGGTCGAACTGGCCAAACTGGGATACCGAGCATCTGCCAAGAAGGCCCAGATCTGTCAACCCGAGGTCACCTTCCTAGGCTACTCTCTCCGAGACGGTAAGAGATGGCTAACTGAGGCCAGGAAAAAGACTGTTACTCAAATCCCGCCCCCAAAGAACCGGAAGAGCCTCAGAGAATTCTTAGTCACAGCAGGTTTCTGCAGACTGTGGATACCCAGCTTTGCCGCATTAGCTGCCCCTCTGTACCCCCTGTTAAAGGATGGAACTGAGTATACCTGGGGAAATGAACAGCAAAAGGCCTTTGACCAAATCAAAAGAGCACTGTTATCAGCCCCAGCCCTGGCACTCCCCAACATAGAGAAACCATTCACTCTCTATGTAGATGAAAAAGAAGGGATAGCTAAAGGAGTACTGACTCAGTCTCTGGGACCCTGGAAGCGACCAGTAGCCTACCTCTCTAAAAGGTTAGACGCAGTCGCAAAAGGGTGGCCAGGGTGTCTACGGGTGATCGCCGCTGTAGCCCTACTGGTAAAAGATGCTTACAAACTGACTCTGGGCCAGAAATTGACTATTGTTGCCCCCCATGCTCTGGAGAGCATAATCAGACAACCTCCGGACCGCTGGCTAACTAATACCCGCATTACTCATTACCAGAGCCTCCTGTTAGATAAAGACAGGATCACCTTCGGCTCTCCAACTGTTTTGAACCCAGCCACCCTGCTACCCAGGGAAGAGGGGGAAACTGTCCACCATCAGTGCAGGGATATCCTAGCCGAGGAGACTGGGATTCGAAAGGATTTACGGGACACACTATTGCCACAATCTGACTTAATTTGGTACACTGATGGGAGCAGTTTTCTGTGCGAAGGAGAACGCAGAGCTGGGGCTGCAGTAGTAGACAAGGAAAAAGTAATCTGATCAGAGAGACTTGCCCCAGGAACCTCAGCCCAAAAAGCAGAGCTAATAGCTCTAACAAAAGCCCTAGAACTGGCCAGTGGTAAACGGGCCACCGTCTACACGGACAGCAGGTACACGTTTGCTACTGCACATGTGCATGGGGCAATTTACAAAGAAAGGGGCCTGCTCACATCAGCAGGTAAAGATATTAAACATAAACAAGAAATCCTAGCCCTCTTAGATCCTGTCATGCTCCCACGGGAACTGGCTATTGTCCATTGCCCTGGGCACCAGAAAGGGCAGGACCCAGTAGCCAGAGGCAACAGGAAGGCGGATGAAGAGGCTCGAGCGGTAGCCATGAGGACTGCCTCCAACATCCTTGCCATAGAAGCAGAGCCATCCTCCACCTCGACCCACCTAAAGGAACCTGAGGATATTCGAACGTTCCTCCAGATGGCCCACCGTCTCACCCACCTTGGGACTGATAAACTAGTACAACTGCTCCAGGATGATAAGACATTAATCTCCTCTGAAAAGAGGCAAATGGCAAAGGAGGTAATAGAAGCCTGCAAGGCCTGCCAGATAGTAAATGCCTACCCAGCCAAAGGAACCAGTGGAACTCGTCTCCGAGGCACCAGACTGGGCCAATATTAGGAAGTAGACTTCACCGAGGTAAGACCTGCCAAGTATAGACTAAGGTATCTCTTAGTTTTTGTAGACACCTTTTCAGGATGGGTAGAAGCCTTCCCTACCAAACATGAGACGGCGGCGGTAGTAATTAAGAAGATCATGGAAGAAATCTTTCCCAGGTTTGGCCTTCCAAAGGTAATAGGGTCTGACAATGGACCGGCGTTTGTGGCCCAGGTAAGCCAGGGGGTAGCCAAAATATTGGGGATTAATTGGAAACTTCATTGTGCTTATAGACCCCAGAGTTCAGGACAGGTAGAGAGAATAAATAGGACAATTAAAGAGACCCTGACCAAATTAGTCATAGAGACTGGCCATAGAGATTGGATAATGCTCCTACCATACGCTCTTTTCCGGGCACGGAATACCCCTTCCTCCAAAACTAACCTCACTCCCTTTGAAATACTCTTTGGAACCCCACCGCCCATTCGGGATTTATCCTCCTCTGACATGAATATCCCGAATACACCCTTGTCTGTTAGGTTACAGGCCCTAGCCAAAGTGCAACATTGCCTGTGGAAGCAGTTATCTGACATTTACCAGCCGGCAGGAGACGGAACCCCGCATTGTCACCAGGTTGGGGACTACGTCTACGTCCGGAGACACCAGCACCGTACACTCGAACCTCGCTGGAAGGGACCCTACCAGGTCCTCCTCATCACCTCCACTGCTGTAAAGGTCGATGGCATCGCTGCTTGGATCCATGCTTCGCACCTCAAGCCTGCTCCTGCTCCTGATGACCAATGGACAGTGGAGAAAACGGACAGCCCCCTCAAGCTGCGTGTCCGCCGCCGCAACGAACCCTCATCTCCACCTTGGCAGGGCCCCTTATAGTTGTCACTGTCGGACCATGTGTCCTGAATAGGCTAACCACTTTCTTGCAAGGGCAGATAGGAGCAGTAAAATTAATGATAGTACGACAGCATTATGAAAGACTAGTTGAAAACACTAATCTCTAGGATTAGAGATATACAGAACAAGAGGGGGAAATGTAAGGGAAAAACAAGAACAAGGGAAAATTCCATATGACCTTTAGGGCTTGTGTGACAGGAACTAGATAAACTGCACCCTAAAGGTCTTGTGTGACAGGAACTAGATAAACTGCACCCTGCTGTAAACAGATAAGGACCTTGCTCAAACCCACCTTATGGGAAACTGCTTGCTCAAGGCAAATACCTAAATCCCCTGGCCCCACCCTTCCCTAAAAAGTAAAGTATAAAACTGCTGTGAGAGTGCTGTATAGGGTGCCTGGCAGCCTACCTGCCTAGTGCCCGCTCGCAAGTGTACTAAACTCTTTCTTTTGTTTGTAATAAACTTTTCCTTTTACTTGTACTCCTGGTCTTAGAGTCTTAGTGGTGCGTCTTCAGTTAACAGTTTGAATACTTTTCTCACTTTTCAGTGTGATGTACCTACAGTTTGTCCCCAAGACTCACCTCTTCTTCACTTCTGGGAAAGACCGTAAGATTAAGCAGTGGGACGCAGACAGATTTGAGCACGTACAGATGCTGGAGGTAACTTCTGCCCGCTTTGTGTGCTCCGTGCTGGAGAACTACTTCGAAGATTAAGTGTCCTCTCATGTAAGCAGGTGGCAGTGTATGAATGAATAACACTATTACTCAGGGTTTGGGTTTTCTTTCCTCTCTCTCCAGGGAAACCACCAGGAAATATGGTGCTTGGCAGTAAGCCCTAGTGGAGACTATGTCATGTCATCATCCCATGACAAGTCACTGAGACTTTGGGAGAGAACAAGGGAGCCTCTTATTCTCGAGGAAGAGAGGGAGTTGGTAAGGACTCTAGGTCTGATTACAAATATGCTGGTGGGTGTCTGACATTCTGTCCCACCCGAAGTTTTCTGTACAGTACATTCATGTCTCGGCCAGTGCAAGATTACTGATTTTCCAAGCCTGCTGTCACACTCAGCAGCCAGGCAGAGACAGATGCCTAAGGGGACTATATTTTGAAAGAAGCTGCTTCTCTCTGTCTCATTCTTACTTCACTTCGCGTAGAGACTGTTTTTTTTTTCAAATTAATTTCTGTCTCTTGGCAGCAGTGGGAAACAGAATATGAGGAGAGTCTGGCCAAAGAAGGCCAGCCAGCAGTAAGTAAAGCGTTTGGTGTCCTGGGATTGTGCCCTGTAATTATTTTACTGGAATTTACTATAATTTCAAGAATTTCTGATGGAATTAGAATTGGGGCTTGATTCCAAAGTCATCACTAGCTGATAGGGGAAAGAATCTAAGTAGTTCTTTTTGATCAACTATGTTATGTCCTGAGACAAACAGTTGACCACATTTGGTAGTCATTCTGGCTTTTTTTTTTTTTTAAGAGACTTAGAGAATTACTTCTCTGTAGAGCAAAAATAAAAATCAGGAAAAACATTTGAGAAATTGGATGTTATTTTTAAACATTTGTAGAGTAAGATATGCTTATGATAATGCATGTAAAGTACTTCACATAATGTCTGGCTCTTACTAAGTCCTCAGTTAATGGTAGCTGATAATAGCAGTATCACTATGAAATACTAGTGCCTGTTTCTTTATGGGTGTAAGAGTTTATTAGCTCTTCTGTGAGTAGTACGAATGTTCATGTACGTCCTTGTTTCTCGTGATCATCCAGAGTATGACTGTACATGTGTAAGGCAACATTAAAAAAAGGCAAATGTATGTTCTTCTTGTTTCCATAAACTGGTTATCAAACAAACATGATTTTAAGTTAATAAAACTGTAACAGGAACTAATTTTATTTTTTGAAAAAGAACTCACTTCTGGGGGTCAGCGAGCATGAAAAAAACTCACTACTCAAAAGGTTAATGCTTGTCAAAAATATTATACAAGGATTTCTTTGTGTTTGGCAGGTTCTGGGGAAGACTCAAGAAAATTAATGGAAGGAAAAGTATTGAAATAGTCAAAGCAATAAGTTGATATGGAATGTAATATCTCATTTTTCCATAGGATCCAAACTTTTTAGTAAAAGTCTTTATCAACCAAGTAGGTTTTTCTTTTTTTTGCAAAATGCTGATAGAACTTATAGATGGGGATCAAAAGCTGTTTCCCATCTTTCTAACCAAGTACAGGGTGGTGCTGAGCCTGTTTGGTCTGGCTGTGGTTTCTAGAAAGGAAAGCTCCATCTCCTGAAAGGAGCACCGTTCAGACATTCCTGGGAGCTGCTACTTACTCAAGGGATCTTGTTCACTCTTCCCTCATTGTAGAACACTGCCTCTCTTCCCTGTACAGTAGAAAAGAAAAATGGAAAACTGAAGGTGTCGTAAAGCACTTTGGCACTGTTGGCGTATCTTTATTAAACTGGATGAAGCTCTTTGGTGATTTTCCAATTAGCCTTCCAGGTGTGGTGATCTGGGATGAGGGAGTGTGTTGTGATGACCTCTGTCCTTCGTCATCTGCAGGCTGAGAGGATCATGGAGGCTGTGGAGCTATACCTAGAAGAAACTGCAAAAATGAAAGAGCACAAAGCCATTTGTAAAGCCGCAGGGAAAGAGGTACGACAGCCACTAAGTTACGCTCTGGGAGACAGGGTCAAATAGAGGGTAGCGGAGAAGAAAACCAGCGTTTCAGGACATGCTGGCTCAGATCAGGAAATGAGAGAAATGTGGTAGAATTCTTTCTCATTCAGTCATTAGGAAGAAGGAATTGAGGAAGTGTGGGAGAAGGAAACTGGTTCAATGAAAACGGAGGAAGGAGAGTGTAGGTGGAGGTGGTTACTGTCCTGAGCAGATTCTCATGCCCCCACTTGGGTTCAGGGGGCAGGGGAACCAGGTCAGATTTCTAGAGGGAACTTGTTCAGGTTAACTCGTAAGTACTATGGAAACTAAAGGTCTGATCATTCTTTTACATTCTTTTGGTTTGGGGTCAGTCTCCTCTTTTAAGAAATGTAAATACTGTTATCACCCTGCCTGTGACAAACACTATCAGTCTCATTTCTTATTGACTGGATTTAATCATTTCTTCATAGGTTCCTCTTCCCACCAACCCCATCCTGATGGCTTACGGCAATATCTCTGTGAGTAAACTAACAGTTTCCCCTTGGATAGTCAGGTTACCTCAGGGCAGAGACAGGAGGTAATACTTTGTCGGTTATAGTCCTTCCTGAAGGGTGGCATCCTCGAGTATTTTGAATTTGAAAAGGACCATTTTAGTGTAATTTCCAAGTCATCGTTGGGTTGCACTGCACTGGCTTTCTTGCTTCCTAGTGCTTATCCCTGATCAGTGTCCTGATCCGTCTGAAGATTCTGTTCGTCTAAATGAACTTTGAAGTTGAAGGTTTGGGGAGAAGAGTTGAGAGGAATCAGTCAGATCAAGGAGAGAGGGAGGGAGGGCAGTGGACAGTGTGTGCCGTCAGTAGTCTCCAGTTACTTAGTGCTTTGCTTGCATGTCTCCCTCGTCACAGTAACCACGTGAGTTAGCTATCTTCACCTGACAGACAGGAAGGAATCAGGACTGACTTACAGATAGAGGGTGACGTAGCTGGTCAGGAGCTGAGTGACGCCAGGTTTGTGCATGTCCTGCTGTTTTCTGTTAGAACACTGTCATGAGAGGGGGATCTGGTGTTTAGGAGATGGGATTAGGGAGTTCAGTAGAAACCCGTCAGGAGTGTCAGTAACACTGTCTCCTTCCTCTGTAGCCTTTAGCGTATGTGTTGAAGATTTTTAAAGGGATCAAGTCAAGGTGAGTCTCAGCAGTTATTACCATTTGTCAGCTAACATTTATTGAGGGCATATCTAAACATGCGATAAATAGAAATTGTAAAAGTGATGGTTATCGTCCCTGTAGGTTTAACTATGTCAAAATTTTTATGGAAAATAATTTATTATAATGTTCTTTTTGAAGTAGAGTTGGAAGCTCTACTTTTAAAGACAAATGAAGGGCACTGCTACTTTATATTGTAGGTAATGAAATCGTCTATAATTTAGTTGGAAGTACCAACGGTTAACATTTTTTGTAGTATACTTTGCCTTATTTTCTGTGCACTTATATAGTTGGAATCATCTTGTACACTTTTGTATATTTTGTTTCCTGTCTTTTTTCATAAACTATTTCTTGAGCATTTGCCAATATTATTGTCCTTCAAAAGCACATCACTGAATTAATTCACAAATTCCAATTTACAAATAATGACTATTGGATGTCGCACTTGTTTTTTGCTATCATTAATATTGCTTTAGTGAACACTTTACGTAGAAGTCTTTATCATAATCATTGTTTTTCTTAAGGTGAGAGTACTAGGCATCTAATAACTAGTCGGGGCACAAGTGAGATTTTTTTTCTTTTTTTAAAAATTAATTTATTGTGTTTAAATAGATTCTAGTGTCCCCCAAATACCTCCTCTCCTTCCTTCCCCATGTTCCCCAGTACATCCCCCTCGCCCCCGTCTCCCTCCCCGTAACGCCCTCCCCCCTTCTCTCCTGGGTTTGCTTTTCTGCTCTTGTCCCATCCTATCACCCTATCATCCCCTTTCTCTCTGTCCGCTTTCCTTCTGGATCCTTTGATCCCGCCTCTGTCTCTATTCTGCTTCTCAGTTCATATTATTTGTCAGATTCCTCAGATGAGTGAGGTTATATGACATTTTTTTTCTTCTGCCTGGCTTGTTTCACTTAACATAATACAGTGTGTCCATAAAGTCATGGTGCACTTTTGACCTTGTGACCGGTCAAAAATGCACCATGACTTAACGGACACACTAGTTTCCAGGTCCATCCATTTTGTCACAAAAAGTAATATTTTCTTATTTTTCATGGCCCCATAGTATTCCATTGTGTATATGTACCATAGTTTTTTAATCTATTCGTCCACTGTCGGACACTTGGGCTGTTTCCAGATCTTGGCTATTGTGAACAATGCTGCCATAATATGGGGGTGCATTTCTCTTTTTGAATCGTTGATGTGGTGTTCTTGGGATATATTTCTAAAAGTGGAATAGCTGAGTCAAAAGGTGGTTCAATTTTTAATTTTTTGAGGAATCTCCATACTGTTTTCCACAGTGGCTGCACCAGTCTGCATTCCCACCAGCAGTGCAGGAGGGTTCCCTTTTCTCCACATCCTCGCCAGCACTTATTCTATGTTGTTTTGTTGATGAGCGCCATTCTGACTGGTGTGAGGTGATACTTCATTGTGGTTTTAATTAGCATTTCTCTAAGGATTAGTGATGTTGAGCATTTTTTTATATGTCTATTGGTCCTCTGTAGGTCCTCTTTGGAGAAGTGTCTATTCATTACGTTTGCCCATTTTTTGATTAGATTGTTTATCTTCCTGTTGTTGAGTTTTACAAGTGCTTTATAAATTTTGGTTATGAACCCCTTTTCAGACATATTGTCAAATATGAACGTTCTCCCATTGTGTGGTTTGTCTTTTTATTCTGTTCATATTGTCTTTAGCAGTGCAAAAGCTTTATTGTTTGATATAGTCCCATTTGTTCATCCTGTCCTTTATTTCCCTTGCCTGTGGAGATAAATCAACAAATATATTGCTGCGAGAGATGTCAGAGAGCTTACTGCCTATGTTTTCTTCTAGGACAGTGGTTCTTAATCTTTTTTGAGGTACCAAACCCACCAGTTTCATATGTGCTTTCACCGAATCCTTCTTTAGTGATAAATAAAATATGATTTTTTTTTTCCAAATTCAAGACATAGGTATATGTTTTTTTACTGGTGCACAAAATGAGCCGTGCATGAACATCACCTTGCTCAAAGAACAAAACCAACAATGTGCATGAACTCACAACAAATTACGGTATTACTTTATTCTGGCCTCCGTGGCAGAGGCTTCTCCGAACCCCTGAGACCAACTCATTGAACCCCAGGTTAAGAACCACTGTTCTAGGATGTGAGTGAGCTTTTTAAAGGTTTATATTGCTGAGTTACTTTCCAGAGTGAATATACTGATTTTTACCTGTGTTTAGAAAATTCTTTGTCAGTTTGAGAAGCTTGTATTATTTTCATTTTTTTGATTATTGACAAGGTTAAAATTTTATTAAATTTGTTAGCCATTTGTATTTTTTCCTGTGAATTTTTGTTACTTTTCCTTTCTTGAGCTTTAGTAGTTTCTCTTACATGTTTTAAAAATTTTTTAGTTATCTTTTGTCATATATTTTTAGAATAATGTTTTTTATTTGTGATTTACCTTTTGATTTCATTTGTGAGTTTGACCTACGATATCTAAGTATATCCCTTACACGTAATAAAAAGGACCTATCTGAATAACAATGAGACTTCACTAGAGAAGTGTAAAAGAACATTTAGATTCATGAACGTATAGTGCATTCCTAGATAGGAAGATTGTGTGTTTTAAGTATTTAGTTTTTCTTAAACTAACTTACAGGTTTGTGATCCCAATTAAAATCCTCTTGGAGTTGATGAAATGATAATAGAGCTAGTTCAAAGAAAGTGAAACAAGCCAAAACCAGAGCAACTATTCTAGATTTAAACAAACAAACAAAAACCCTATACATTAGCAAAATTAAAATAGTACAGGTTTGTTGTCTGAATCAGTTGATCATCAAAACAGATGCAGAAGCCCTGAAACTGACTCTATTATATACAAGGCCTCAATAAATGGTAAGAGAAGCATCATATAAAGATGGAATCTTCAACAAAAGACTTTGGAAAAATTGATTATCAGGAAGAACAAAAGGTTAGATTCTTCTACCATGTCATGCGCCAGTGCATCCAGTAGATTAAAAAGTTCAATATAAAAACAAAGCATTGACAAGCGAGAACCACCTAGAAAGAGATGACTATTGACTTTGACTCTGAAGACCTACTGAAGCACTAGGAAGCAAGAAAGCCAGTCCCTCTATCTGTAAGTCAGGCCTGCTTCCTGCAGGAGGAGGGAACAGCAGAGGAAGGGTCCAGTGCTGACGGGTCGGGTGTGACGTCTGCGTGTCCGTGTTTCCTTCAGCGAGCTGGAGGAGTCTCTGCTCGTGCTGCCGTTCTCCTACGTCCCGGACATCCTCAGCCTCCTGCAGGAGTTTATCCAGCTGGGCTCTGATGTTGAACCTCTGTGTAGGGGCCTCTTCTTTCTCCTCAGGTAACATCCTTTCCCCAGTAGCCGTGTCTGCTCAGCACGACTGCTGCTTAGAACCTTCGCTGAAGCTGTCAGGACTTTGGGAGAAAGAGATCTGATGTTTCTGTTTCAGGGATTGTTAGAGTCTCACTGCGGCCTGACATAAGTTATAGCTTATCCTTCGGAACCGGCCTTGCCCTTAAAGCAAGGGTAGCTCTGACCCAGCCTTTAACTAACAAGGGGTAACGCATTGACTGAGGGCACGGGGCTTTAGCAGGGCACAGGTCTCTGGCTGGGCTGCATTCTGGCAGGGGAGCTCTGGTTCTGGTCAGTTTGCGGAAAGCTCCAGTGCTGAATGGCCACTTTGCCTCCTATGTTGTTTCTTTTTAATAGTTTAGTTTAAGCATTTTAAGGAATAGTTTTTTTTCCCAGGTCTTTACATGGACAAATGGAAAAGCAGAGGCATACATAGAGGGAACTAAGAAACATAAAGAATGTTCATTAGATTATATGTTTAAGCTTGAAGAATTCTTGTTCATAGGTAATTGAGAAGAATATATTATTCTTTTCAACCATTCTCTGCCTCTCAGTCTCAAGTTATAACAGGGAACAGGAACAGAGACAACTTAAAACATTCCTTAAAATGCTGTTATGAGAACAAAATAAAAACTGCTCAGCCAGTACCAAATAGCTAAAAAGAAAAGAAAAGAGGTGTATTTAGTGAATTGGCATATTTTTATGATTTGTGACCCTCCATTCCTTTAATTCTATCAGGATAGTAGCAAAAGAACAATTGATATATTATCAAAAATATGTTGCTATATCTAGAATTTGAGGCACTCAAGAGTAGTACTATTAATTTTTACTGGTATGGCAAATGTGTTGTTGAATCAGGGTTACTTCTAAGACAGTGGTTCTTAACCTTTTTTGAGGTACCGAACCCACCAGTTTCATACACGCATTCACTAAACCCTTCTTTAGTGATAAATAAAATATGATTTTTTTTTCCAAATTCAAGACATAGGTATATGTTTTTTTACTGGTGCACAAAATGAGCCGTGCATGAACATCACCTTGCTCAAAGAACAAAACCAACAAAGTGCATGAACTCACAACAAATTACGGTATTACTTTATTCTGGCCTCTGCGGCAGAGGCTTCTCCGAACCCCTGAGACCGACTCATCGAACCCCTAGGGTTCGGTAGAACCCAGGTTAAGAATCACTGTTCTAAGAGAAACACCATAAATCCCTCTGGCCTGTCAGGTGGTGTGGATGGCTCTACCTCACAGGCAGGTAGGGCTGGGCACAGTTGAGAGATGGTGGGTGTGGAGGTTAAAGGAGCCTGAGGCCACCAAGGACATCTTGCTGCCCTACCTCAGTGTTTGAACATGTGATAAGGTCTAGGGTAGTATTTTTTAAGTTGTAATCAGATGGAACTGAATAGCAGGAAAGAAATTTCTTTGGCTTTTCTTCCCTTTTTTTGCTGGAGGCATTTCTGTGTTACCATGATATGGTAAAAAATGTTTTTTCTTTCATATTGTGTCTTGTTTGCTATTTGTATAAGGAGTAAGTAGAACTAGGTCTCTGCCCCTCTTCATAATGTGGCTGTTTTGTTTTTCTATTAGGATTCCTCATAGGTAGATGACTAGCAACCAAATTATTTTTGCAAGTGATTTCAGAATTCAACTAAGTCCGGGTGAGTATGTTTGTAGAGATAGAACAGCAAGGGGGAAATCCTAGTGTGTGTGTGACTTAGAAGTCGCAAAGTGTGCTGTGCCTTCTTGGGTGGCGTGGAGCAGACGTCATCTGCATTTGAGATCAGGTTGTCCTTGGAGCTGGTAGGAATAGGGAAACAAGACCCGAGGCTGGGGTGGGGGGTGAGTAACAGCACCTGCAGCGTTGGTCCCCACTCACAGATGCTGCAATATCAAACAGAGGCGAGAGCAAGTTTATTTAATCTTTCTTACATTTATGTATATATATTATACTCCTTTCTTAAAATTTATATTTGTATATAAAATGTCCTACTTGCTAATTGTTTATACTTCTTTAAAAAATAGTTGTTTCTAATTAAAGTGCAGTTGAGCTGAGACGCCTTGCTGGGTGTCTGGGTGACTGATGCACTGTATATACACAGAGTGTGTACATGGGAGGGCATGGGGAGTTGGGAATGTTTTAGGAAAAGAAATGGACACATACTTTGCCCTGGGTTTTTCTTTGCAGGAAGTTTTAAAATTTTATTTTTTATTAAAAGTCTATTTGTTATTTACTGGGTATATTACTATTTTTATATAAATTTAAGGTTTTGTATTTTTGTCTTTTAGAGAGAGACAGGCAGGAAGGGAGAGAGATGAGAAGCATCAGCTCATACTTGCATCACTTTAGTTGTTCATTGATTGCCCTGGTCGTTGGCTTGAAGCCCAAAGTTGCTGACTTGAGACCTTTGGACTCAAGCCAGTGACCTTGGGGTTTCAAACCAGGGACCTCAGCGTTCTGGGTTGACACTCTATTCACTATGCCACAACTGGTCAAGCTAAATTTAAGTTTTTCCACAGTTGTAACTATATAATTTGGTAACTGTGATAGATATGGCTCATAAACAAAAGTTCTTTGGGATCCTCAATAACTTTTAAGACTGTATAAGGAATCCTGTGTCCAAAATACTTGAGAACCACTGGCTTACTTGTAAATTCTCCAACCCAAAAGGGTGCCCTACTGTCTGTATTGGTGCCCCTGCTTTTTGGAAAATCAGCTTAACACTGAAAAAAGTGCTTAAAAGAATGAACTTCAGAACCTGTTGAAGCAGATTTTTATTTCCTCTACTTAAGACTCTCTCAGCCTCTGTCTCCTGATTCATAAAGTGGGAAAATAATACCTATCTTACAGGTGGTATGAGGGTTAGATATGATAATGTATATAAAGTGGGAAAATAACATCTATCTTACAGATGGTATGAGGGTTAGATATAACGTATATAAAGTAGGAAAATAACATCTATCTTATAGGTGATATGAGGGTTAGATATGATAACGTATATAAAGTAGTAACTGTTATGTTATGAAAAACCAGTATTTTCATTCTACCAGGCTGAGTGGCTCATTGGTTTCTGACTGTAAGAAGAAAGCAAACATGAGGTCTAATGCTTCCAGTTTGAATGGTTGAATATTGGATTCCCATCTGGTACTTACTAGACCTACTGTGGAGGAACTTGACTGGACTTGGAGACTCCAAGAGCAGAGTAAAGAACTGTAGACGTCCTCTGGACCATGGGGTTTTCTTTTTCCTGGGGAAAATCTTTTCGTCTCTGATCATAATTGCTGCTTGTTAAAACTGGTACAATACTCATTAAGGACTATGATTTCCGTGACCAGATGAGTTACACACAAAGTCATGACATAGCAGAATTTGAACCTCTTCTCTAGCATTAGCTCACTATTAGGTACTTTTCTGACTAATGCAAATTGTTCTGGCTCAGGTTTAGGATGAAGGAGACACATTGATCTCTTGGAATTTCTCATCCCCCTGTGATATTTCTCTCTGCCTTTCTAGAGGAGCCATCAGTCACCATAACCAGGCCCCCAAAACCATATCAGCATAACAGATTTCATGGGTTCTTTTGGTACAGAGGGGCAGAGATGGGCTATGAACTATCATTGACATTGGAAGTAGATAAAAGATCTATCTGCCTGACAGTGGTCTTTAATCTGTTAGCAAGGAAACAAATTTTATTAGCACAATGCTAAATGATCGAATGGTTGTGGTCAGCGGCAGGGACTCAGGTGCTCTGGATTAGCTTCTAATAACCTGTGTGGGAAGATGCAGAAGGACCTGATTCAATTCACAGAGGGTAAAAAATTGGGTCTTAGGTAGTTTTCTTTTATCTCTAAGGGACACTGCCATCAAGAATGCGTGTGCGCGTGCACCCACACCCCACGTTCCCAGTGAGGTCTCTCTTGACTACTCTTATTGTAAGTTGCAAATTCCCTTAGCACTTCCAATTTGCCTCTTTCCTATTTTGTGGTTTTCTGCATTGTACTTCTCACCATCATGATCTATATTTACTTGTCTGTGTATTGTCTGTCCTCCCACTGGAATGTCAGCTGCACAGGGAAAAGGATTTTTGTCTTTTTGGTTCATTGTCCAGGGCCTAGAACCATGCCTAGCACCTTAGAGACTGCTTACTATGATTGTCTTTGAAAGAAACATGAATGAGTGAATTCAATTCCATTTCTACTGAAATCCAGGTCATCTGACACTCCTTCACCTCAGTATGGCTGATCCATAGCCATCCGTCTTCCACCCTCTCCCTGCCCAGACGAATGCCTCAGTGCTCTTCTTGATCATTCTCTTGCTGCCTTTTGGATATTGGTGCTTCGGTAACCTCCTTTCCTCATTTTAAATGTGTCTTCTCCATTCTCTTCAGTTTACAAACATAAGTCTACTCTAAACTCAAAATCTCTCCTTTGCTTTGTTCCTCTGAGGTACCATATTCTCATGCTCCTCCCTTTAGTAATAAATTCCCTTCTGAGAGTCTCCATACTCAGCATTTCTGCTTTCTTAACACCCAGTCATTCTTTGTCTTTTGCAGTCTAGTGTTTATCCCAACCCAATCTTGTGGTCCTATTTAAGTGAATTCTCTTTGACATCGTTATTGTAGGGTGGTCAGCAATGGGGGACGGTCATGTGAGGAACTCAGGCCCGGGAACTTTGACTAGAACCGCCCACATTCTTGCGCACCAAAAGAAACTTCCCAGAATCCTTTGGGAAAAGAGCAACTGTCCGTCAGCCAGTGAGATTTCATTACGTCATATTAGCTCCATGACCCAAAAGGACCCCTAGGACCCCTTTAAATCTGGCTACATGCAGTTTCTCTGTGCAATATTCCTGGCCTCCATCTTCCGAGCCAGAGAGTCTCGTCCGAGAAGCGCTCTGTACTAAATAAAACCTTTAATATTCCACACTTGGTGGCTACGCTCCCTTCCTCCTTCCTTGGAGGGGGAAATACCTTACAGCTATCACCTCTGTTAACTATGTCCATATTTTCCTTGAAATTCTTTCTGTTGGCTTCTGAGATATTTCATGGTTTTCTGGTTGCTGTTCTCTCTCCAATGGCTCCACTTCTTTCTCCTGCTCCCTAAAGAGACCCCAAATTTGTCCTTTTCCCATTATCACCTCTTTATTACAGATGATGCTTAAAATTATTATATCTCCAGCTCTGACTCCAACTGAGATCCAGTTCTGCATATACTTGATTCATTAATTGAGCCCACAATCTTGGAGTTGAACTCTTCTGTCCTCTCCAAGCTATCAGTGGGTTCCACAGCAGATTTTACAGTCCCCCTGCCAAATGTCTGTCATCCATGTCCCTCTTCCATGTCGACTGTTGTCATGCTACATAGTTCTTGTCCTTACACTTGGCCTAGTGACATAGTCTCTCCATGGTATTTTGCATATCCAGTTTCTCTTCTCCTTCAACACATCCTGTACAATATTCATTTTTATAAACATGCTGATCATATCCCTATTGTATCAGAAATCTTCAATGTGATGCACTGTTTAATAAAGTGAATAAAGCTTATTAAAGTTTATGCCAAGGATTCAAAATCTTCCACAACCATATTCCAGCCAACTTTTCCGCTATATTGCCCAGTATTCCCTAACTCAACAAATTAAACTTGATAGCCCTCCCAAACACTCCTATTGCTCCAGGTTTGTTCATTCTAGTTTAAGTCTCCTTTCATCAAAAGCTTTAAGACTCAAATATCAAATATATATATCTGTAACACAAGGTAGTATGAGATTTAGGTTACTGGAATATAAAATATAGGAATTAAGTGTGAAGACTTTCTGCTACTAGATTATATATATAAATTATATATATGCTATATATATACACTATATATATAGGTAAGAGTGTGTGTGTATACATTTTATTTTTTTTGAGAGGAGGGGAAATAGACTCCAGACTCCTGCACGCATTGACCCAAATCCATCCAGCAACCCCCCTGTGGGACCAATGCTTGAATCAGCCGAGCTATCCTCAGTTCCTAGGCTGATGCTCGAACCAATCAAGCCGCTGGCTGCAAGAGGGGAAGAGAGAGAGAAGGGGGAAAGGGAGGGGAAAAGTAGATTGTCGCTTCTCATGTGTGCCTTGACCAGGGATTGAACCCAGGATGTCTGCATGGCAGACTGATGCTCTACTATCCACAGAGGCAATGGGCCAGGACCTATATATTTTTTAAGATAGAGTTCAATTTTTATTTTTATATGTGACAAAATATTTCATATAGTACCTTGCATATAATAGGTACTCAATATCTGATATTTACATGCAAGACACCAATATGATGGTATGTATATGTAATTTAGTGAATATCCATTCAACATTTGTAATAAGAAGGTATCTCCTGTCTGTCAACAAGATTACAACCTTTTTTTTTTTTTTTTTTACAGAGACAGATAAGGACAGACAGACAGGAAGGGAGAGAGATGACAAGCATCAATTCTTCATTATGGCACCTTAGTTTTTAGTTTTTCACTGATTGCTTTCTCATATGTGCCTTGACCAGGGGCTACAGCAGAGCAAGTGACCCTTTGCTCAAGCCAGTGAGCTTGAGCTCAAGCCAGCAACCTTTGGGCTTAAGCTAGCGACCATGGGGGTCACATCTATGATCCCACACTCAAGCCACTGACCCTGTGCTCGAGGTGGATGAGCCTGCGCTTAAGCTGGCGATCTTGGGGGTTTGAAACTGGGTCCTCCACATCCCAGTCCGATGCTCTATCCACTGCGCCACCGCCTGGTCAGGCACAAGTTTTCTTGATGAAGACTTGCTTTTAAAAAAAATTCTGACTGATACGCCATATACAGCCAATAACACTGGCATTAATTCAACTTGCAGTTACTGCACAGGTACTGTGTGGCAGGCACTTTGCTAGATGTTTACAAAGGTGAATGAAGACTGCTTTTAAAAACAGAACTAATGAAACTGAAGTACAGGTGTTTGACTTCCATGTACTGGCTCAGATGTTATTTCTGCACTGCATATGACAACTGAAACTGAACTTTAAAGGATATTCGCTTCCACAGGTAAGAACAAGACATCGTGCTCGGTCATGATCTCAATATTGTGAGAGATGTATTTTGCTCCCTTGGCACCATTCTCACCCACAGCTGTGGGGAAGAGCTCCACTTTCAGTTCTGCCTGCAAGCCAGCAGCCACCTGTAAGACAGACACACCTGAGTTCAAGTCTTAGTTCTCACACCAAATTGGACAAGTTACTTAAACTCTGATCTGGTTCCCTCATCTATAAATTTGGCACAAATGAATGATACTGTTACAGCATTTAGAAGAATTACTTCGTAGATCAGTGAGGCAGAAATCCATTGATTCAGGGGGACCCTGGATAAGCTGTTAAGGAGAAAACCGGGTGCTATTTAGGAAACTACACCAAGGAATGTAGGTGACACCGAAGACAAACTGTAGTTCTCATGACTGTGCAGTTCTTGAATCACAGTAGTGAGTTTCCATCATTTATCCTTGCACATAAAGATACATTTAATCCAAGACAAATATGAATCTAAGAGACTGCGAATCCAACAACAGCTCTGTCTTACCCCTTGGATACTAGTATTCCTTATATAGCACCTGTGACGTGACAGCCAGTAGAGGAAGACAGAACTAGTTTAAAGGCCAAATTGCTTAGGTCTGAAGGCTGCAAGGAAGGTTTGTACCAACAAAGAAGAAACCCGATACATAATGGAAGAAACAGCTAGGAATGGGTTTGCCTTGTTCCTTGAGACAAACACTGACCGGGAAACAGACTTGGTTGGTTGTGTTTCTAAGCTGCCTCTTCAGGGGGCGGAGTAGAAAGCAGACTTGAGAAATCACCTGGAAAGAAGTCAGGAACTGCCACAAGGAAAGCAATTATATACAAATAATATTTTCTGCCATCTAGTTTTTAAATAATAGAATTGAGAAATGTTTCAATTTTTTTCAATGATATGCTTGTGAGTATGCTCGCAGGAGAGGAGATCCAAGAGCTTGTTCTGGGACTCAGACCTCTAACCCTCCAAGCCTGCAACACTCAGAGCTGCCAGGAGTGAGGACACTGAACAAGGGGAGCTAGAGTACTGTCACCACAGGTCTTCCCGGGCTCTGAGCACATTCATTTAGTGCTGGCAGCAGCCAAACTGAACAGTTGTTAGATTTACATATGGAGAAGCCTGTAGATCACATTTTTGCCAGAGCCAAAACCTACCATTAAAAAGAAAAGAAAACCCTGGCAGTATAGAGTGGGCTTCAAAGGATACATGCTGGGATTTTTAGTACCTATAGAGGGCAATCCAGCAGTCACTGTGGCTTTTGGTATAATCCGTTTTAAATGAAAAGATCTGCTAACTTCCCAGAACAGTGGAAGAGCTTGCTTTATTTTTTGCTTTATGTTGTGAAGATTCTGAAATCTTGACACTGGACAATGATAAACTTTTGGAGAGGGACTCATGAATTAGTGGCTCTAATCCCAAAATATATTTCTGTTTGAAATTGTGGCCTGCATACTAGTCTCATATTTCATAAGATACTAGAGCTGGAAGAGGACTAAGAAGTGACCTGGTCTGGCTCCTGTTACAGGTGAGGAAAACAAGGCACACGGGATTAATTAACCACCATCACTGAGCTAGTTAGTGGCACAGTCATGAGAAGAATCCAAGTGACAACATAAAAATGAGACTATGAGACATGGACAAGAGTGTGGTGGTTATGGGGTGGGGGGAGGGAGGGAGAGGGGGAAGGGGAGGGGCACAAAGAAAACCAGATAGAGGTGACAGAGGACAATTTAACTTTGGGTGATGGGTATGCAACATAATTGACTGATAAGATAACCTGGAGATGCTTTCTTTGAACATATGTACCCTGATTTATGAATGTCACCCCATTAAAATTAATAAAAAGAATCCAAGTGACTGCACCAAATCAAACCAACACTTCTGTGTCAACATATAACAACTGTGGTGGCTTTAAGATTTTAGGACTCAGTGAGCCCTGTGTGCTGGTCATGGGGTGGGATGCCCTTGCTCAGCAAGCCCATGAGCCCCTGCATGTCCCATCTGATAGATGTGTCTGCTAAACTTCTTTACTCCATTCTATCCTCAGTCACACATCTGTGGGCTCCTTCCATGCCTTACTCATTTTTAACATCCCTAGTACCCTGGCTCTCAGTGGCCAGAGGGAGGAATGCAGTTTGCTGGTGAAATGAGATGACTACCAGAGCAGCAGGATGATGCACAGACTGAGATTAATGTCCAGATGTACAAATGTAATTTCATTACCATTTGACACAAACTTGTTTACATCATACTACAGTATGACACTTGAAAGTATCCTTTAAAGTAAGTGGCAATATACAGATTTTATTTTATTTTTTAAAAAAGATTTATTTTTATTTTTAGATTTTATTTATTTACTTTTAGAGAGAAAGGAGAGAGAGAGAAGTGGGGGGCAGGAAGCATCAACTCCTATATATGCCTTGACCAAGCAAGCCTGGGGTTTTGAACCAGCGACCTCAGCATCCCAGGTCGATGCTTTATCCACTGCACCACCACAGGTCAGGCACAATATACAGATTTTATACTAAACACCCAATTTTGCGGAATGTATCCAAAATGGGTTGACATTTTCACATTTGTATTTTCAGAGATCTTCGGAGAAATGAGGTAGCTGGTAAATTTAATATACTACTATTTCTTAGTATGTTAAATAATGTACTTATTAATCTTATAAGTCTCTGGCAAATACCAAGAGGACTAAATTAGATTTACATAAAATATAAGAATGGAGTATTTTTCCAAAGGACTTTTCACTGGGCAGAAGGATTTGTTATAGACTATCTTTAGGTAATTGGCTTCCCAAGTGCATGTTAAATCAAATTTAATTATTACAAAGCTATTTTTCATACAATGATACATAGCTGTACTATTTGGACAGTGAGGTGAACTTCAGAAATGCTTCCACAGCTGGACGTTTAACCTTGTTTACACACAGCATCTGTCTCACATGAAGTAAGTGACATCAAGCCACATACTGCACCAGTGCCAGGAATATTTTGCTTATGATACTAGAAGAATTAGACTTACACGTGGTTTTTAAACTGATTGGGTAGAATGACTTAAGAGCCTGCATCACTGGAAACATACTATTAACATGGGCACACAGACACATACAACAGAGAGTATACAGGACTTACAGGCCCAGGTTTGTAGGTAACTCTCAGTCCTGTGCTGGGTGGGGGCTGCTTCACCCTAAACCTATCAGGCAAAAAGATAGGAATCAATTTATGCCCTAGTGAAATACATAGTGATTGAACCAGGATATTTATTATACAATCAAGAAGGTGTTAATATGTACACCACAGGGGCAGGGGTCCATACCATTAGAAAAACTGCCTAACACTCAGTTGGGAGAAGATGCGGGGTCCGTTTCACAACAGTCCTCAGCATCACACAGACTGCCACCCGAGTTGCAGCCCATTGTCATGGGGCAGGCGCGCAGCCAGGCTGGCAGTTGTGAGCACCTGGCTGGTGAGTCTGTGCAGTGGTGGCCCCCTATGCTGTTGTGGAGCATGGGAGCCAGTCTCACTGCCATGGGATGCAGCTTGCATGTTCCAGAAGAAGAGAAACAAAGCTGGGGAGTGTGAAAAGCTCCGTGCTCTCACGTGATGCCTACCTCTCGCGCTCTCTTCCCCTTCTCTGGGTTTGTGAGTCCTGTCTGAGGCTGAAGACCTGGAGTAATTCAAAATGCCCAGGAAAGCCCACCTCCACATCCACTCCCCACCCGGCTCTTGTGAACATCAGCTCTGCTATCTGCCTATAGTGGCTAAATTTAACAAGCTGAGGAGTGAAATCTCTCAAATTCTATACTGGACAGACAGGATATGAATGGATGTTTTATTTGAAGTTGACTCTGCCTACCCACTCGTTGGCAAAACCTAAACTTCCGACCCTCCCCCCAAACCCGATAATGTCTGATCTGGTGGCCTGGATCCTTTATCAAGTTGTTTCTGAGGAAGCAAACATAATTCCTGAAGTGGAGATGTGCCCCAACTCAAACAGGACAGTGACCTTTGGAATTGTTTGCTCCTTGAGCTCTGTGCCACAGATGTTCAGATCTGAGTCCAGAACTACCACCATTCTTGAAGGACTTGTCACTCCCTGAGTATAACTCTGCAACTGAAATAAAAATTTATTCCATTTTATTGGGTAAACCCCCTCGCACTATGCTTAAGTTGAAGTGAAAACAGAATAGAGAAGATTTTCTAATAGGGGGTTGTCTTGGTATAGAGCCGTGATGGCGAAACTATGATGCGTGTCAG
Source organism: Rhynchonycteris naso (assembly GCA_037038555.1). Taxonomy (NCBI): domain Eukaryota; kingdom Metazoa; phylum Chordata; class Mammalia; order Chiroptera; family Emballonuridae; genus Rhynchonycteris; species Rhynchonycteris naso. The sequence goes on from CM072998.1 coordinate 128,242,159, forward strand.
CACTGACACGTATAGCCATTTTTGATGACATGCTGCCACATTCCAGAGAAGTATGGGGCCACATGCCAAGAAGGATGTTTCATCCTCTGCTCCTATACGGCCAGGTGCAGTAGCTGAGGATAAAACATTTGCTGTAGTGTAGAGACACTCTGTGCCGGAGGTCTGTAGGCCAAAACAACAGAACTCTGGCACAGAGCGTCTAGTTCTGGGACTTCTGGTTAGGTCGTTGTTCTTGAAGTGACACACCACCCCAAACCCATTCAGTTTTATGGCGAATTTTGACACACCAAGCTCAAAAGATTGCCCATCGTTGGTATAGAGTTTATACTATAGACACATGGAGTGTCCACCCAATGGGAAGGACTAACCCCCCTCACACACACATGAAACAGTGGCAACAGCTGTGTTGATGGAGTGGGTCGCCTGCCCTGAGCTAGTGACTCAGGAGATCAAAGGTCTAACCTTCCTCTCTACCCTACAAGACCTAAAAACAAGTTACTCAGTTTGTTCCTTTTATAACAGTTTCTACAAACTCTGAAATTCTATTGGTCTTGATCTGGAAATGAAGGGCTGGCTCTTATCAACTCTTTCCTTCTATCTAAATGGAGATACAAACTGGGAATGAAGATACTTGTTATCAATTCCAACTCAGAACCCGAGAGCTAAAATGACTCTAATGATTGAGGTTAAATGTTTTCCTCTTTGCTTCAATTGTGCAGAAATAATGTAATTAAAATCATTCTTAGGTCACAAAGTGAAAGCATCTCAGCTAATAGAGTTGGTGGTGAATTTGAGAAATGAGCTTTCAAGTTTTATTTACGTTTTCTAAAACAAATTAGGCTTCTACCAAAGTATAAATAATTTTTAATGGAAGGCCAAAGAAGTACCTAGTAATAGTTGAGGCTTGATAAATATTGATTTGTTGAAGAATGAAAGAGCAAGTAAATGATGTGAAAATTCAAGTATCTGAGTGTAATTAAAGTTCAAGCCAATAAACACTCGCTGATGTAGGCAGTCAAACAAGTTAGAGTGGAGGTAACCTGAGCAGACACAGGGTGCCTCGCCCTTACCTGCAGAAATCCACTCCAACATTCTTGAGCTTGACAGTGGTTTCATAAGTGTGCCCTTCTTCAAGCACCCCAAACTTCACTGATGGAGGGAGAAGATGGAATCCAAATGGGGGTGAATTTGCATTATTAATGGCAGCAGATGCCATAGAAGAGGTTTTCACTCTTCCTCCAGCAGAATCTTGCACCTTTGCATTAAGGAAAAAGTAATAAAATGGTTCTACTTTTTGTCCCCAGGATGAGAAGAATTCTGTCTTCAGAAGAAAGTAACTGCTTGTCTGGGGGAGGAAATGAACTTCTCATCTCATGGAAACCTTACACAATCATACTGTAAGGAAGTATTTAAGGCTTTGTTTTAAGGATAAGGAAGCTCAAGTTTAGAGACCTGAAAGAGTATTTTCTCACATGGTAAGTGGCAGAGTAAAGTTTCACAAGTTTGCTTGAATCTCAAGCTTGTGCTCTTGCCTGTGTGCTGGTGATGATCAAACCTTAGCTCCCACCCAGAGGATTCACTGAGACTCACACTGTTGACTCCACTGCCAGAGTTACTCAATCAGTACATCTGGGATGGGGTCCACGAATCTGCATTTACAACAAGGTCTCAGGTATTGCCAATGCTGCTGGGTCAGGTAATGACACTTTGAGAACCACTGCCTTGTATACCCTTGGTATCCTCAGATCTACCACACTGACCTCACCTGGGAGATTGTTAGAACTGCAGAATCTCAGGCTCCCACACAAGACCCAGGAAGTCAGAATCTGTATTTTAACAAGATCTTTAGGGAATTCACGTGCACAGTAAAGTCTGAGAAGCACTTTTAGCATACGTCTGTTATAGACATTGCAACAAATTCTCTGATGGCAGTGAGATACGTGGAAGGATAACATCAAAACTCATCTAGTGGGGACCTTTGGCCCGCAGCTTTTTAGACAACCCCCTCCCACACCACCCCTCCTGAGAAAGCACGCGAACATGGGCACTGACTGAAAGGAATGGGGATTACCTGTGAGCCGGGCAAAACCCGTGATGCTCTCAGGGACTGGTAGCCATTTGAGAAAGGAGAGAGGGAGAGAGCTGGAAGCAAGATGGCGACGGAGTAGGCGGACGTACCAACTTCCAACTCCCAGAAGCAAAGTGGATTATAACTCAATTTAAAGAACCATCATCTGGATAAACCAACTATGAACTAAACTAAGTGAACTCTTCAACCAAGGAACACAGAGGAAGCCACATTGAGACTGGTAGGAATAGCGAAAACGCAAAGAGGGCTGCCCAGCTCCCCGGAGCAAACGGCAGCCCGGAGAGACCCGCGTGGCGGGAGGAAAGTTTGGCGGAGAGGGAGGGACCTGGGTCCCAGGAACCAAGCCCCAGCCTGCAGTCCTAGAGCCTAGAAGAGGCGTTTGGACAGTTTTGAGCTGTGAAACAAGTGAGGGAGCTCCCAGGCCTACAGTGTGGAGTATTAGGTCCCATCCTACTCTGCTGAGGGCTGCTTAAGGGCATGGTGGGCGGCAGGACGCTGAAACGCGGTTCTGTCGGCGTGGGCAGAGGCCAAGCTGGTGGGAGGTCGGTCTAGCCCAGAGGGTCAGAGGGGACGCGCGAAAGTGGTCCGGAAGCTGCGGACCCGCCTTTAATCCCACTTACGGGGACAAAGCGGGAGGCCAGGAACGGGCAGGCCCTGTGCAAGCCGGCCCTGACCACAGGGACCGGGCTAGGACCAGGGACGGGCAGGGGCTCGCAGCTGAGCTGACGCTACCAGCCCCCCACCCCCCGGGCCGGAGAAACCATGGTTGGCCAGTATACGTGCGTGAGCGGGCTCAGAGCGCAGGAACGGGGTAGACCCCGAGACAGTGGAACCTCGCAGCTGAGTTCACACTACTATCCCCGCCCGGCCGGAGAAACCGCGGATTGCATTCATACGTGCACGATCGGGCTCCGAACGAGGGGGCGGGGTAGAGTCCGGGACAAGCGGAAGTACGCAGCTGAGTGGAAGCCAGCAAACACGCCCGCCCCAATAAACCTTGGTTTCCGACCCTGCGCAAAAGGGCCCTGGCCTCGAGGACGGGGCTAAATCTCCGGACGGGCAAAAGCTTACAGCTGAGAGCACGTCAAAAGCCCCGCCTAACCCGCGGAACTGTAGCGAGCAGGTTCCGACTGCTGGTTCTGGGCGGAAGTCCGGAAATAGGCTGGGTCCACAGCTGAGCAAAGGTGCTCACCTCTACCCTTGGTACTAAGTCTTGTGGCTTCAGTGACAGCCCCTCCCACGGAGGAGAGGCAGAAATCACAGCAAAAGCCACAGTGGGCCGATTCGGGCAACGCTCATACCCAACCACCCTACCCACCGGCAGAGGGGGTGGGGGGCCTGCAACACACCACACCTAGAGAACACAAAGGCAACACCTACTGGACTCCGGTGGCCACAACTTGCTTATACACAGAAAAAATGGGCAGGCAGAGGAATGCAAACCAAATGAATCAAGAGAAATCCACAGAGAAGGACCTGGATGAACCAGATATAACCAAATTACCAGAAGCAGAATTTAGAATAATGATAGTTAGGATGTTCAAAGAAATTAGAGCAACAATGGATAGTCATTATGAACACCTAAATAAAGAAATAACAAGTATAAAAAACAAAATTGAAATAATAAAAAAGAATCAGACAGAAATGACAAATACAGTATCAGAACTGAAGACCACAATGGAAGGAATTAAAAGCAGGATGGATGATGTTGAGGATCGAATAAGCGAGTTAGAGGACACAATAAACAAAGGCACAGAAGCAGAGAAGAAAAAGAAAAAGAGACTTAAAAAATGTGAGGAAACTCTAAGGGAGCTTTGTGACAACCTGAAGAGAAACAACATTCGCATCATAGGGGTGCCTGAAGAAGAGGAGAGAGGACAGGAAATGGAAACTTTGTTCAATCAAATCATAGCAGAAAACTTCCCTAAATTAAGGCTCGGAAACACTCCACACATTCAGAAGCACACAGAACTCCATTAAAGAGAAACCCAAAAAGATCTACACCAAGACACATCATAGTTAAAATACCAAAGCTAATGGATAAAGAAAAAATTTTTAAAGCTGCTAGAGAAAAAAAGGCTATCACCTACAAAGGAGCCCCATAAGGTTGACATCGGACTTCTCAACAGAAACACTTGAGGCCAGAAGGGAATGGCAAGATATAATCAAAGTAATGCAGAACAAGAACGTACAACCAAGAGTACTTTAGCCAGCAAGGCTAACGTTTAAAATTAAAGGAGAAATAAAGAGCTTCCCAGAAAAAGAAAGCCTCAAGGAATTCATAAAAACCATACCAACTCTGCAAGAGATACTAAGGGGCCTCTTGTGAACAGTTTAAAGGGAGGAATGAATAGAGCAAAAGAAGAATACAGCTTTAAAGAATAAAATGGCAATAAACAACTACATATCAATAATAACCTTAAATGTAAATGGATTAAATGATCCAATCAAAAGACATAGGGTAGCTGCATGGATAAAGAAACAGGACCCATACATATGCTGTCTACAAGAGACACACCTTAAAACAAAAGATGCTCATAGACTGAAGGTAAAAGGATGGAAAAAAATATTTCATGCAAATGGAAATGAAAAAAAAGCAGGGGTAGCAATACTTATATCAGACAAAATGGACTTTAAAACAAAGGCTGTAGTAAGAGATAAAGGAGGACACTACATAATGATAAAGGGAACAATTCAACAGGAAGATATAACTATTATAAATATCTATGCACCAAATATAGGAGCCCCGACATACATAAAGCAGACTTTGATGGATATAAAGGGCGAGATTAACAGCAATACCATCATAGTAGGGGTTTTCAATACCCCTCTAACAACACTGGATAGATCCTCAAGAAAGAAAATTAATAAAGAAACAGCAGACTTAAAGGAGACACTAGATCAACTTGATTTAATAGATATCTTCAGAACTTTTCACCCTAAATCAGTAGAATATACATTCTTCTCAAGCGCTCATGGTACGTTTTCTAGGATAGACCACATGTTAGGACACAGAAATGGTCTCAATAAATTTAAGAAGATTGAAATCATATCAAGCATTTTCTCTGATCACAATGCCATGAAACTAGAAATTAACCACAAAAGAAAAATGGAAAAATACTCAAACACTTGGAAACTAAATAGCATGTTATTAAATAATGAATGGATTAACAATGAGATCAAAGAAGAAATAAAAAAGTTTCTAGAAACAAATGATAATGAGCATACATCAACTCAAAATTTATGGGACACAGCAAAAGCAGTTCTGAGAGGGAAGTTTATTGCACTACAGGCATATCATAAGAAGCTAGAAAAAGCTCAACTAAGCAACCTGACCCTGCATTTAAAAGAACTAGAAAGACAACAACAAATAAAACCCAAGACAAGTAGAAGAAAGGAAATAATAAAGGTCAGAGCAGAAATAAATGACATAGAGGCTAAGGAAACAATACAGAGAATCAATGAAACAAGAAGCTGGTTCTTTGAAGAGGTAAACAAGATTGATGAACCTTTAACTAGACTCACCAAGAAAAAAAGAGAGAGGACTCAAATAAATAAAATTAGAAAGGACAGTGGAGAAATAACAACGGACACAACAGAAATACAAAGCATTGTAAGAAAATACTATGAAGAACTATATCCAAAAAAATTAGACAATCTTGGTGAAATGGACAAATTTCTTGAATCATATAACCTTCCAAAACTCAATCTGGAAGAATCAGAACACGTAAACAGACCAATTACAACAAATGAGATCGAAACAGTTATCAAAAAACTCCCAAAAAAGAAAAGTCCTGGGCCTGATGGCTTCACAGGTGAATTCTATCAAAAATTCAAAGAAGAACTAACTCCTATTCTCCTCAAGCTATTTCAAAAAATTCAAGAGGAAGGAAGACTTCCAAACTCCTTTTATGAGGCAAGCATAATTCTGATCCCAAAACCGGGCAAAGACAACACAAAGAAAGAAAATTATAGGCCTATATCCCTGATGAATTTAGACGCTAAAATTCTCAACAAAATATTAGCCAACCGGATCCAGCAATATATGAAAAAAATCATACACCACGATCAAGTGGGATTTATTCTGGAGAGGCAAGGCTGGTTCAATATTCGCAAATCAATCAATGTCATTCATCACATAAACAAAAGGAAGGACAAAAATCACATGATAATTTCAATAGATGAAGAAAAGACATTTGAAAAAATCCAGCACCCATTCATGCTCAAAACTCTCAGTAAAGTGGGAATACGGGGATCATTCCTTAACATGATAAAGGCCATCTACGATAAACCGACAGCAAACATCATACTAAATGGACAAAGATTAAAAGCAATCCCCTTAAGATCAGGAACCAGGCAGGGTTGCCCACTTTCACCACTCTTATTCAACATAGTTCTGGAAGTCCTAGCTACAGCAATCAGACAAGAAGAAGAAATAAAAGGCATCCAAATTGGAAAAGAAGAAGTAAAACTGTCACTATTTGCAGATGATATGATATTGTATATTGAAAATCTTAAAGTCTCAGTCAAAAAACTACTGGACCTTATAAATGAATTCAGCAAGGTGGCAGGATATAAATTAATACTCAGAAATCAGAGGCATTTCTATACACCAACAATGAAATATCAGCAAAAGAAATTAAGGAAACAATCCCCTTCACTATTGCAGCCAAAAAAATAAAGTACCTAGGAGTAAATTTAACCAAGGAGGTTAAGGACTTGTACTCGGAAAATTATAGAACATTGATAAAAGAAATCAAGGAAGATACAAACAAGTGGAAGCACATACCGTGCTCATGGCTAGGAAGAATAAACATCATTAAAATGTCTATATTACCCAAAGCAATTTATAAATTCAATGCAATACCAATTAAAATACCAATGACATACTTCAAAGATATAGAACACATATTCCAAAAATTTAGATGGAACCAAAAAAGAACACGAATAGCCTCAGCAATCTTAAAAAGAAAAAATAAAGCAGGAGGTATCACTCTTCCAGATATCAAGGTTTACTATAAGGCCATTATACTCAAGACAGCCTGGTACTGGCATAAGAACAGGCACATAGATCAATGGAACAGAACAGAGGACCCAGAAATAAACCCACACCTTTATGGACAACTGATATTTGACAAAGGAGGAAAGAACATACAATGGAGTAAAGACAGCCTCTTTAACAAATGGTGTTGGGAAAATTGGACATCTACCTGCAAAAAAAATGAAACTAGACCATCAACTTACACCATTCACAAAAACAAACTCAAAATGGATAAAAGACTGAAACGTAAGCCATGAAACCATAAGCATCTTAGAAGAAAACATAGGCAGCAAGCTCTCCGACATCTGTAGCAGCAGTATATTTGCCGATTTATCTCCACGGGCAAATGAAATAAAAGGCAAGATAAACAAATGGGACTATATCAAACTAAAAAGTTTTTGCACAGCTAAAGACAATAGGAACAGAATCAAAAGACAAACCACACAATGGGAGAACATATTCGACAGCACATCTGATAAGGGGTTAATAAATAAAATTTATAAAGAACTTATAAAACTCAACACCAGGAAGACAAACAACCCAATCAAAAAATGGGCAAAAGAAATGAATAGATATTTTTCCAAAGAGGACATACAGATGGCCAATAGGCATATGAAAAAATGCTCAACATCACTAATCATTAGAGAAATGCAAATTAAAACCACAATGAGACATCACCTCACACCAGTCAGAATGGCACTCATCAGCAAAACAACACAGAATAAGTGCTGGCGAGGATGTGGAGAAAAGGGAACCCTTCTGCACTGCTGGTGGGAATGCAGACTGGTGCAGCCACTGTGGAAAACAGTTTGGAGATTCCTCAGAAAATTAAAAATCGAACTGCCACAATGGAAGGAATTAAAAGCAGGATGGATGATGCTGAGGATCGAATAAGCGAGTTAGAGGACACAATAAACAAAGGCACAGAAGCAGAGAAGAAAAAGGAAAAGAGACTCAAAAAATGTGAGGAAACTCTAAGGGAGCTTAGTGACAACATGAAGAGAAACAACATCCGCATCATAGGGGTGCCTGAAGAAGAGGAGAGAGGACAGGAAATGGAAACTTTGTTCAATCAAATCATAGCAGAAAACTTTCCTAAATTAAGGCTGGGAAACACTCCACACATTCAAGAAGCACACAGAACTCCATTAAGGAGAAACCCAAAAAGATCTACACCAAGACACATCATAGTTAAATTACCAAAGCTAATGGATAAAGAAAAAATTTTAAAAGCTGCTAGAGAAAAAAAGACTATCACCTACAAAGGATCCCCGATAAGGATGACATCGGACTTCTCAACAGAAACACTTGAGGCCAGAAGGGAATGGCAAGAAATAATCAAAGTAATGCAGAACAAGAACCTACAACCAAGACTACTTTATCCAGCAAGGCTAACATTTAAAATTGAAGGAGAAATAAAGAGCTTCCCAGAAAAAGAAAGCCTCAAGGAATTCATAAAAACCAAACCAATTCTGCAAGAGATAGTAAGGGGCCTCTTGTGAACAGTTTAAAGGGAGGAATGAATAGAGCAAAAGAAGAATACAGCTTTAAAGAATAAAATGGCAATAAACAACTACATATCAATAATAACCTTAAATGTAAATGGATTAAATGATCCAATCAAAAGACATAGGGTAGCTGCATGGATAAAGAAACAGGACCCATACATATGCTGTCTACAAGAGACACACCTTAAAACAAAAGATGCTCATAGACTGAAGGTAAAAGGATGGAAAAAAATATTTCATGCAAATGGAAATGAAAAAAAAGCAGGGGTAGCAATACTTATATCAGACAAAATGGACTTTAAAACAAAGGCTGTAGTAAGAGATAAAGGAGGACACTACATAATGATAAAGGGAACAATTCAACAGGAAGATATAACTATTGTAAATATCTATGCACCAAATATAGGAGCCCCGACATACATAAAGCAGACTTTGATGGATATAAAGGGTGAGATTAACAGCAATACTATCATAGTAGGAGATTTCAATACCCCTCTAACAACACTGGATAGATCCTCAAGAAAGAAAATTAATAAAGAAACAGCAGACTTAAAGGAGACACTAGATCAACTTGATTTAATAGATATCTTCAGAACTTTTCACCCTAAAGCAATAGAATATACATTCTTCTCAAGCGCTCATGGTACGTTTTCTAGGATAGACCACATGTTAGGACACAAAAATGGTCTCAATAAATTTAAGAAGATTGAAATCATATCAAGCATTTTCTCTGATCACAATGCCATGAAACTAGAAATTAACCACAAAAGAAAACCTGAAAAATACTCAAACACTTGGAAACTAAATAGCATGTTATTAAATAATGAATGGATTAACAATGAGATCAAAGAAGAAATAAAAAAGTTTCTAGAAACAAATGATAATGAGCATACATCAACTCAAAATTTATGGGACACAGCAAAAGCAGTTCTGAGAGGGAAGTTTATTGCACTACAGGCATATCATAAGAAGCTAGAAAAAGCTCAAATAAGCAACCTGACCCTGCATCTAAAAGAACTAGAAAAACAACAACAAATAAAACCCAAGACAAGTAGAAGGAAGGAAATAATAAAGGTCAGAGCAGAAATAAATGACATAGAGGCTAAGGAAACAATACAGAGGATCAATGAAACAAGAAGCTGGTTCTTTGAAGAGGTAAACAAGATTGATGAACCTTTAACTAGACTCACCAAGAAAAAAAGAGAGAGGACTCAAATAAATAAAATTAGAAAGGACAGTGGAGAAATAACAACTGACACAACAGAAATACAAAGCATTGTAAGAAAATACTATGAAGAACTATATGCCAAAAAATTAGACAATCTTGGTGAAATGGACAAATTTCTTGAATCATATAACCTTCCAAAAATCAATCTGGAAGAATCAGAACACCTAAACAGACCAATTACAGCAAATGAGATCGAAACAGTTATCAAAAAACTCCCAAAAAAGAAAAGTCCTGGGCCTGATGGCTTCACAAGTGAATTCTATCAAAAATTCAAAGAAGAACTAACTCCTATTCTCCTCAAGCTATTTCAAAAAATTCAAGAGGAAGGAAGACTTCCAAACTCCTTTTATGAGGCGAGCATAATTCTGATCCCAAAACCGGGCAAAGACAACACAAAGAAAGAAAATTATAGGCCTATATCCCTGATGAATTTAGATGCTAAAATTCTCAACAAAATATTAGCCAACCGGATCCAGCAATATATGAAAAAAATCATACACCACGATCAAGTGGGATTTATTCTGGAGAGGCAAGGCTGGTTCAATATTCGCAAATCAATCAATGTGATTCATCACATAAACAAAAGGAAGGACAAAAATCACATGATAATTTCAATAGATGCAGAAAAGGCATTTGATAAAATCCAGCACCCATTCATGCTCAAAACTCTCAGTAAAGTGGGAATACAGGGATCATTCCTTAACATGATAAAGGCAATCTACGATAAACCGACAGCAAACATCATACTAAATGGACAAAGATTAAAAGCAATCCCCTTAAAGTCAGGAACCAGGCAGGGTTGCCCACTTTCACCACTCTTATTCAACATAGTTCTAGAAGTCCTAGCTACAGCAATCAGACAAGAAGAAGAAATAAAAGGCATACAAATTGGAAAAGAAGAAGTAAAACTGTCATTATTTGCAGATGATATGATATTGTATATTGAAAACCCTAAAGTCTCAGTCAAAAAACTACTGGACCTTATAAATGATTTCAGCAAGGTGGCAGGATATAAAATTAATACTCAGAAATCAGAGGCATTTCTATATACCAACAATGAAATATCAGCAAAAGAAATTAAGGAAACAATCCCCTTCACTATTGCAGCCAAAAAAATAAAGTACCTAGGAGTAAATTTAACCAAGGAGGTTAAGGACTTGTACTCGGAAAATTATAGAACATTGATAAAAGAAATCAAGGAAGATACAAACAAGTGGAAGCACATACCGTGCTCATGGCTAGGAAGAATAAACATCATTAAAATGTCTATATTACCCAAAGCAATTTATAAATTCAATGCAATACCAATTAAAATACCAATGACATACTTCAAAGATATAGAACACATATTCCAAAAATTTAGATGGAACCAAAAAAGAACACGAATAGCCTCAGCAATCTTAAAAAGAAAAAATAAAGCAGGAGGTATCACTCTTCCTGATATCAAGGTTTACTACAAGGCCATTATACTCAAGACAGCCTGGTACTGGCATAAGAACAGGCACATAGATCAATGGAACAGAACAGAGGACCCAGAAATAAACCCACAGCTTTATGGACAACTGATATTTGACAAAGGAGGAAAGAACATACAATGGAGTAAAGACAGCCTCTTTAACAAATGGTGTTGGGAAAATTGGACATCTACCTGCAAAAAAATGAAACTAGACTATCAACTTACACCATTCACAAAAGCAAACTCAAAATGGATAAAAGACTTAAATGTAAGCCGTGAAACCATAAGCATCTTAGAAGAAAACATAGGCAGCAAGCTCTCCGACATCTGTAGCAGCGGTATATTTGCCGATTTATCTTCATGGGCAACTGAAATAAAAGGCAAGATAAACAAATGGGACTATATCAAACTAAAAAGTTTTTGCACAGCTAAAGACAATAGGAACAGAATAAAAAGACAAACCACACAATGGGAGAACATATTCGACAGCACATCTGATAAGGGGTTAATAACTAAAATTTATAAAGAACTTATAAAACTCAACACCAGGAAGACAAACAACCCAATCAAAAAATGGGCAAAAGAAATGAATAGAAATTTTTCCAAAGAGGACATACAGATGGCCAATAGGCATATGAAAAAATGCTCAAGATCACTAATCATTAGAGAAATGCAAATTAAAACCACAATGAGATATCACCTCACACCAGTCAGAATGGCACTTATCAGCAAAACAACACAGAATAAGTGCTGGCGAGGATGTGGAGAAAAGGGAACCCTTCTGCACTGCTGGTGGGAATGCAGACTGGTGCAGCCACTGTGGAAAACAGTTTGGAGATTCCTCAGAAAATTAAAAATCGAACTGCCTTTTGACCCAGCTATCCCACTTTTAGGAATATACCCTAAGAACACCATAGCACTGTTCGAAAAGAAGAAATGCGCCCCCATGTTCGTGGCAGCATTGTTCACAATAGGGAAGATCTGGAAACAGCCCAAGTGTCCGTCAGAAGACGAGTGGATTAAAAAGCTTTGGTACATATATACTATGGAATACTACTCAGCCATAAGAAACGATGACATCGGATCATTTATAACAAAATGGATGTACCTTGATAACATTATACGGAGTGAAATAAGTAAATCAGAAAAAAAGAAAAACTGAGAACAGCACGATTACATATATAGGTGGGACATGAAAGTGAGGGTATGGACATGGACAAGAGAGTGGTGGTTATGGGATGGGGGGAGGGAGGGAAGAGTGGGATAGGGAGGAGGGGAGGGACGCAGGGAAAACCAGATTGAAGGTGACAGAGGACAATTTGACTTTTGGTGATGGGTATGCAACACAATTGAATGATAAGATAACCTGGAGATGTTTTCATTGTACATATGTACCCTGATTTATTGATGTCACCCCATTAGAATTAATAAAAATAAAATATATATATAATAATAAAAAAAAAAAAAAAAAAAAAATCGAACTGCCTTTTGACCCAGCTATCCCACTTTTAGGAATATACCCTATGAACACCATAGCACTGTTCGAAAAGAAGAAATGCGCCCCCATGTTCGTGGCAGCATTGTTCACAATAGCGAAGATCTGGAACCAGCCCAAGTGTCCGTCAGAAGACGAATCGATTAAAAAGCTTTGGTACATATATACTATGGAAAACTACTCAGCCATAAGAAACGATGACATCGGATCATTTATAACAAAATGGATGTACCTTGATAACATTATACGGAGTGAAATAAGTAAATCAGAAAAAAAGAAAAACTGAGAACAGCATGATTTCATACATAGGTGGGACATAAAAGTGAGAATATGAGACATGGACAAGAGAGTGGTGGTTTGGGATGGGGGGAGGGAGGGAAGAGTGGGATAGGGAGGAGGGGAGGGACACAGGGAAAACCAGATTGAAGTTGACAGAGGACAATTTGACTTTTGGTGATGGGTATGCAACACAATTGAATGATAAGATAACCTGGAGATGTTTTCATTGTACATATGTACCCTGATTTATTGGTGTCACCCCATTAGAATTAATAATAATAAAATATATATATATATATATAAAAATAAAAAAAACTCATCTATGGGCTCAATGAAGGCTTCCAAACAGATATGAGATGGACTCTTAATCGTAGAAACTCTGAGGAAGGAGTGAGCTGGGTGCTTTCAAAGAACTAAGAACAAAAGAACTAAAGCCCCACAATGGCTGAAGTATAGTGAGTTTGGGGCAAGGTGAGCCGAGCAGCAAAAGAGTTCATTCTTGTATCCATGCTAAGTCATTTGAATTTTATCCTGAGTAATGAGAAGCGTGGCCAGTGAGCCTCCCAGTCAATAGTGTGCTGGTAAAACCGGCCCTCAGAAAAGAGCCCTAAGGAATTGCATTTGTCGATTTCTAATGTGTAAGTAAGCATTCCCAGAGGGCCTGATTTAAAGCTACCAGTGATTTAACAGCTAGCTTATAAAATTCCTTGTACAAGCTGGCTGTCACACAGCACCATGTAGTTATCTCTGTGTGATCTGAAGGCTTGCCTGGTGAGATGATACACAGTGGCAGACCATCCATCACTCCTGAGTCCAGATTACATAATTGCTGCTCAGCACTGAGAAATTTGTCCTCATGTTTGTTTTACCTTTTTGAGGGGCAGAGACTTGGGCTTGGAACTCAGCAAATAGTAAGGTAACTTCACTTTCTCCTTCCTTCCTTGTCCTGCAACATCCTGCAGCAATGACTGGGTTGGAATTTTCACAGGCACACATGATTCTGGTTCTGTGAGGGGAAAGTGGAAATCACCACAGGGACATTTTATTCAAAAACTTTTAAGATCATCTCAGAATATGAGGAACACAAAACAACTTGGGAAACTTATCTTCTTTCCTTTTTGAAGAGCTTATTTAAAGGAACAGAGACTATTGTTGATTCCAGTGTTCTAGCTTTATATTTTACCAAGAGATTTTACCTAATGTCGGTTCTCACAAGTCTAGAAGATGACAGGGCAGGTGCTAGTAGCATCACCTTTTCTAAATCAATGAGGAAAATCGGATTCAGAGAGGTTAGTTATGTGACTTGCCTTTGCTGAACTTAATGTATACCAAAATCTTCCAGGTTCTTTCCATTAAGTCAACAAGGCACAATACAAGAAAACATTTACTCCGAAAGATTTCCTAAAATAAATGAGGGCAAAACTTCGAGATTTGGTTCATTACTATATTTATAGTTCTATTTTTTTTTTCTTTTTGTACAAGCACATAACTAACTATTCACGTTAGTGCTTGAGTAGACTGAGTTTCAAGGACACTTAATATAATCAATTTTTTGTGTGTGTGTGACAGAGAGAGAGAGGGACAAATTGGAGCAGACAGACAGGAATGGTGAAAGATGAGAAGCATCAGTTCTTTGTTGCAGCACCTTAGTTGTTCATTGATTGCTTTCTCATATGTGCCTTGACCAGGGGGCTACAGCAGCGTGAGTGACCCCTTGCTCAAGCCAGTGACCATGGGGTCATGTCTATGATCACACACTCAAGCCGAATGAGCCCATGCTCAAGCTGGTGATCTCAGGGTTTTGAATCTGGGTTCTCCCCATCCCAGTCCAACACTGTATCCACTGTGCCACTGCCTGGTCAGGCTACAATCAATTTCTTGAACTCAGATTTGAGTTTTTAAAAAAACTATTTTCAGGCTCTGGGTATTTTATTTACAGAAATATTGCCTGTAACCCACTTCTTTCTGCACAAAGGTAATTATTTCTGAGCTGGAGTGGGGAAGATGCGCACAGTCAGACCTCAGGGCCTGTGAACCCAGCATGTCCTGTCCCACAGCTGCTGCAGCAGTTGACCCACAGACCCCAGAGTTCTTTAACCCACAGGAGGATTTATGCAGTATTATCACAGCCAATGCCAACAAGCACATTTTTATTTTTATTTTTTCCAAGTGAGAGGAGGGTAGGCGGAGACAGACTCCTGCATGCACCCCTACCGGGATCCACTGGGCAATCCTGGTCTGGGGCTGATGCTGAATCTACTGAGCTATTTTTAGTATCCGAGGACAGCGGCTCAGACCAAATGAGCTATACTCAGAGCCCAGGGCCTGATGCTAGAACCAGTCAAGCCACTGGCTGTGGGAGGGGAAGAGAAAGAAGGGGGGAGGAGTGGAGAAGCAGATGGTCGTTTCTCCTGTGTGACCTGACCAGGAATGGAACCTGGGACATCCATATCAAGGCCAATGCTCTATCCACTGTGCAAACTGGCCAGGGCCCAACAAGCACATTTTTCTTTTACAAAATTCAGACCTCCTCCAGCTCACTTTATTGTATTTTTCAAACATCATCTTGTACTCTTGCCAGATAACACTCTGATCTACTTATGCTGGTTTCCTGCTCATTTCTACCTTCAGACTTCTGAATGCATCCTTTGTGTCTGTGGGTGTGTGTGTGTGTGAGAGAGAGAGAGAATATAAAATACTTTTTTCTCTTCTCTACATCTAGACGGTAGTGCAATAAATAGAGAATCAGGAGTCAAAAAATTCCTTTTCTAGCCCCGGCTCAGTCACAAACTTGCTGTATGATTTTGTTTCTCTAGGTTTCAGTTTCCTCAAGTAAATGAGAGTTGTCTGAGGCAATCCTATCTTATCCCTTAAAATCTATGAAATTCTGTTTATTCAAGACCACCTAGTTCTCATAAAGCTTTCCCCACTGCTGTGTTAATCTCTTCCTTGTGAACTTTTTAAAACTTTGTTGTTTATATCACAATTAATTTACCTTATTGTGGAGTCACATTATTGTGTCTCATCTCAAGTAAGTACCTCAGAGCCTAGGGGTGTAATAGGTGTCCTTGTTTCAAAATGATTTTTTCCTCATTCCAAAACTCCCATTCTTTTGAAGCCTGTGCCATCAGACTATATTACCTACAATGTCCCCAAGTAGTTGTCATTCACAGACCTCTCAAGCATTCCCTTGATTCACTGGAGATCTTGGATGGCCTTCCACCCCATCTCTCTGGTGAAGTCACCCTGTCCTCTCTGACTCGCGGTCATCCTATCTCCATCTTTTCCTCTTCTGTACCTTAGAAACTTCCATGATTATATCTTTGACCTTGCCAACACTGATAATTTTACCACTTTCAAACTCTCATTTCAAGCCTCCATCTCTAGAACACTAGCTCCTATTCTTCTAGCCTATTACTCTATCACATTTAACAATCAGTTAATGGAGGTCTCAATGAAGACCTCTAATCAACTCACCCTCTCACCTTAATCAGTCACCTCCTTCTTGTCTTGTTTTCCAGTTTCTCTGGAATGGGTTGTACATTCTATCATTGCATCTACCCCTTGGCAATCAGACTCACTTATCTTCCAAACTTAACATATCAACCCACTGCCAATGTAACCACATGGTGCTAAGAAGTCTTTCAAAGTCCCATAGCTCCAATATCCATGACACTCTAGAATTTTTCTATAACCACCAACTGTATCTCCAGCTCCCCACTCAAATAATATCTCCTATACTCCAAAAAGACATAATGTTTATTTTGAGGAATAAAGAGATAAAGCCAATGATTGCCATACCTCTGGGAGAGTGTGTTAAATTTTCAGTTTGCTTCTCATTAGCAGACTCCTTGATATCCACAAAACTCACTAATCTTGGAAGACTGGGAGTACCTGATTCCTGTTCTAAAACTTCTTTTGGCTGGGGATCTAGAAAGCCCCAAAATATTATAAAATAATATTAGACAATGATACAATGATTACTAATGTCTGTGTTCTCTGTTACAATGACCAAATGCTCACCTACCCTCCCCCTTTAGAAAGACTAATAGAAGAACGCTATTAAGAGGCAGTGGTTCTTCCCATCTGGTGCAATGTTTGCCAATAACAGGACAGTATCAGCAATGCTCACACTCTTTGGGGGCCAGCTGGTTCTTTCTGGGTCTCATGACTCCATAGTAGTAACTGTTGTGATGGGTTATGAAGCAGAGACCAAGCAATTTGGCCTACTTTTATCTGGCAAGAGTAATTGAGATGTCATTTTTAAAGAAAGCTTTCGATCTTAAATGCATTCATTACTGTGAACATCTAATTCTTTATTAAAATGTATCTCTCTAAGAAATCTGTACAATATGAAATAAGTATATCAAGGACCAATAGTGTGGGTCAACCCAGGTTGAATGATGGTGGCTGCTGAGAGGACAGTGCTGAAAATCTGAGGCCTTGCCCCCTTTCAGGGGAAGGGCGCTTGATTGATTAGTGTTGCCTGCCAGGGTTGAAGTAGCCACACAAACCTATCAAGCCTCACCCCTGATTTCTCCTCATGGTATTTACAAGCCATTGTTCCAACCTTAATCTTTGTTTTCCAAATTCTGTACTGATTGGATGCATTCCAGGCAGCCGACTTTCTGATTTTGTATTGCACTGGAGAAAAGTGCTCTACCTGAGTATTTTAACCACCCAGAATATTAAAGAGAAGCGCTACATTTCATTTCAACCCTAATTCTTTCATAGGCATCGCTTGAAATAAAGGCATTCTCCTACATATCCACAGTACCGTTATTACACCCAAGAAAACCTATAATACTGCCACAAGGCTTGCTACTATAGAGCCCTCCAATCAATCACACTCGTGACATTGTTCCACACCGTATAGCTGGTTGTTTTTTTGTTTTGTTATTTTTTTTACAGGGACAGAGAGAGAGTCAGAGAGAGGGACAGATAGGGACAGACAGACAGGAACGGAGAGAGGTGAGAAGTATCAATCATTAGTTTTTCATTGCCATTGCGACACCTTAGTTGTTCATTGATTGCTTTCTCACATGTGCCTTTAGCAGACCGAGCAACCCCTTGCTGGAGCCAGCGACCTTGGGTCTAAGCTGGCGAGCTTTTGCTCAAGCCAGATGGGCCCGCGCTCAAGCTGGAGACATTGGGGGCTCGAACCTGGGTCTTCCGCATCCCAGTCCGACACTATTCACTGAGCCACTGCCTGGTCAGGCTGTATAGCTGGTTTTTATCAGCCCAGCATCCAAAATTCATGTATTGTCTCTTCTTGTGATATAGAACGATTGCCCATCTTTTTCTTTTAGTAATACAGACTTTTCTGAAGAGTCCAGGCCATTGTCTTATAAAGCATCTACATTCTGGATGGGTCTGATTGTTTCCTATTTATTAAAGTCACATTAAGGATTTTTGGTAAGACTTCTATTTCCTATACCTCATATACTGCACTTCATATTGCATTATATGAGAAAGCACTTGGTTAAAGTGGAACATGCCACTTCTTTCCATTGTAAATGGACATTTTCCTCCTTATAATTATGAGGTAATATGTGAGGCGATGTTTTGAGACCTTGTGAAAAACCTGTTCTCCAAGAACTTTACTTTATTACTGCCTTACTTTTGAAATTAGCCAGGTCTTCTTAATGCTTCCAAGTAAATATTAAGTATACAGGATGACAACTAAATTTTCGTCACATCTTTGTTTCCTCATATAAGACAGACAAGACTAACATGCAGGTCACAGTGGGTTATGTCACTAACGGTTACTGAGACAAAAGGTAGTGGGAGCCAGTTCTTGTCTAAGAGGCCACTAGTTGGCATCTTCATTTAAACATATTAACGGGAATAAGAGGAACATGAACACATTACCTGAATGAAGATCACATGTGTTTTGAACAGCAGTTTTGTTCACATCATCACCTTTCTTTGTAAAAGAAGGCAAGTTTTTGGAAAGGGTGTCTTGATATTGAGACTTAAAGGAAAAAACCAAAGATTTATTTCAGACTTCACATGGCTGAAAGGCAACCATCACAGCATGTTAAGTTGGTTAGTAATGGTGAAGATTTCTTGTATAGGGTCCTGGATCTAAAGCTTTGCAAATTAAAAGTTTTTCAAGAGACTGATGAGCTCAATTCTAGAATTTTGTTAGTCATGATTTTCTGTAATTTCTACTCAGGAAGCCTCTGGTTATCATCTGGAGGTTTCACAGAAACATAGGACATTCTGAACCCATGAAAATATTCACGTTGCTTGAGAGACTCAATCTTCCCAGAAGAGGAGAGGAGAGTGCTGCCACATGAGCTTCCAAGAACCCAGGGCAGGGACGGGCACTCTTCTGAGCTGGGTGTGTCACTCTGAGAAAAAACCCATAATTTCACGATATTTATAGTTTAAATATTGAAAATGTTTTGGCTTACAGACCTCCGGCACAAAGTGTCCACACTACAGCAAATGTTTTATCCTCGGCTACTGCACTTAGCCGTGCAGGAGCCGAGAATGAAAGGTCCTTCTCAGCATGTGGCCCCATACTTCTCTGGTGTGTGGTCACATGCGGCCGCATGTCATCGAAAATGGCTATGCGTGTCGGTGCTGACACGTGTGTCATAGGTTCCCCATCACGGACTTAGGGTATCTTAGTGCTCTCGCAGCAGCTGATGGGTAAGGGGATTTTAATAGATTAAGAAGTTCAGAGTGGAGTTTATCAGAGGATAATCATCAATAGGGAGAACTCAACTTGAGAAGGGCTTTAGGCAGGGAGGCAGAGAGGTAGGATTACATTGTTAGAGAACTTCTACTTAGGTGCAAGATCTAAAATTAGTCTTTTTTCTTAGAAGCTCATGAGACATGCAGTTGAAAAGTATGGGTTAATCAATCAGTTTGATGTAGGAAAGAAACAACTTCAGAAAATGTACATTATATAACATATGCAATGCTTTAATTTTTTGAAAGACACTTATTCAATAGTTGTTAATTACATTCAATTACCAGTGACTGATGTAGCTCACTCAATTCAGGTCTGAAGAAGGGTGATATTACTCTGTTTTTAATGTCCGTTAAACAACTCTGTGTGTTTTCAATTTCCTTCCTGGTCAATGTTCCCATAGTGATGCAAAAGAAGACATAAAGTATTTCAAAATGTTATTTGCTTCTGTTCAGCTTTAAATCCCACAGGAAAAAAAAATGAAATTACTAACAGTAAAACTGATAAAAATGAATTCATCAGACTTTTTTTTTTTGGTAATTTATTTTGGTCTATTTCCTGCTTCTTCTAAAGTCAGTCACGTTTTCTTTTTCGTTTTCTTTTTTTGACAGAGACAGAGAGAGAGACAGATAGACAGTAACGGAGAGAGAGAGATGAGAAGCATCAATTCTTTGTTGCAGCACTTTAGTTGTTCATTGATTGTTTTCTCATACATGCCTTGACTGGGGGGCTACAGCAGACCGAGTGGCCCCTTGCTCAAGCAAGCGACCTTGGGCTCAAGCTGATGAGCCTTGCTCAAACCAGATGAGCCCACACTTAAGCCAGCAACCTCAGGGTTTCAAACCTGTGTCCTCTGTGTCCCAGTCTGAAGCTCTATCCACTGCGCCACCACCTGGTCAGGCTCAGTCACATTTTCTATTTAGAAATTAGACTTTCATATAATTTAATAATGATACCAGGTGGTAGTTTGGTTTTACAGTTGATCTCAAAAGACTAAAAACCATATGGTTTATTTACTTATTTATTTATAAGCGAGAGGAGGGGCGATAGGGAGACAGACTCCCACTTATGCCCTGACTGGGATCCAGCAACCCCCATCTTGGGCCGATGCTCGAATCAACTGAGCTATTTTTAGCACCTGAGGATGATGCACTTGGATCAACCGAGCTATCCTGAGCACCTGGGCCAATGCTTGAACCAATCAAGCCTCTGGCTGCAGGAGGGGAAGAGGGAGAGGGAGTGGGAGAGAAGCAGATGTTAGCTTCTCTTGTGTGCCCTGACTGGAACTCAAACCGGGATGTTCATATGCTGGTCTGATGCTCTATCTACTGAACCAAATGGCCAGTGCCAAAACCTTGTGGTTTAAAAGCCAGCTAGCCAGACCAGGCAGTGGCACAGTGGATAGAGCATCGGACTGGGATGCGAAAGACCCGGGTTCGAGACCCCGAGGTTGCCAGCTTGAGCACGGGCCCATCTGGCTTGATCAAAAGCTAGTCAGTTTGGACCAAAGGTCGCTGGCTCCGGCAAGGGGTGGCTCGGTCTGCTGAGGGTCCACGGTCAAGGCACATGTGAGAAAGCAATCAATGAACAACTACGGTGTCGCAACGGCAACGAAAAAGTAATGATTGATGCTTCTCATCTCTCTCCATTCCTGTCTGTCTGTCCCTAACTATCCCTCTCTCTGACTCTCTCTCTGTCTCTGGAAAAAAAATTTTTTAAAAAATTAAAAAAAAAAAATCCAGCTAAAGTCTATTAAATTGTATAACTTTAGCAGCCATGGTAAAAACAAAACAAAACAAAAAAAACTAAAACTTGAGTAATGTTTTATAAATAATGTGATCAATTATTACAAAATGAAATAAAAACAATCAGGAGCATGGCCTGTGGTGGCACAGTGGTTAGAGCGCCAACCTAGAATGCTGAAGTTGCTGGTTCAAAACTCTGGGCTAGCCCAATCAAAGTACATAAAACAAGCAAACAATGAACAGCCAGAGTGAAGCATCTACTTCTTGTTTCCTGCCTGCTCCTGTCTCTGTAAAATCGATAAATAAAAATTTATTTTAAAAAGCAATCATGATCATCTTGCTAGTTGTCTTTCCAGTATCAGGACCCTATATTGAGAGACAATCTAACAGTTAAAAACTAGGCTTCCCAGCCTCTTTAAATACAGGGATGGCCAATGTGAAGTAAACTGAAGTCAGTGAGTAAGAAGACTCCAGATAGCTTTTTTTAAAAAAAATATATTTTATTATTATTAATTCTAATGGGGTGACACCAATAAATCAGGGTACATATGTACAATGAAAACATCTCCAGGTTATCTTATCATTCAATTGTGTTGCATACCCATCACCAAAAGTCAAATTGTCCTCTGTCACCTTCTATCTGGTTTTCCCTGTGCCCTCCCCTCCTCCCTATCCCACTCTTCCCTCCCTCCCCCCATCCCATAACCACCACTCTCTTGTCCATGTCTCATATTCTCACTTTTATGTCCCAACTGTATATGAAATCATGCTGTTCTCAGTTTTTCTTTTTTTCTGATTTACTTATTTCACTCCGTATAATGTTATCAAGGTACATCCATTTTGTTATAAATGATCCGATGTCATCATTTCTTATGGCCGAGTAGTATTCCATAGTATATATGTACCAAAGCTTTTTAATCCATTCGTCTTCTGATGGACACTTGGGCTGGTTCCAGATCTTCGCTATTGTGAACAATGCTGCCACAAACATGGGGGCGCATTTCTTCTTTTCGAACAGTGCTATGGTGTTCTTAGGGTATATTCCTATAAGTGGGATAGCTGGGTCAAAAGGCAGTTCGATTTTTAATTTTCTGAGGAATCTCCAAACTGTTTTCCACAGTGGCTGCACCAGTCTGCATTCCCACCAGCAGTGCAGAAGGGTTCCCTTTTCTCCACATCCTCGCCAGCACTTATTCTGTGTTGTTTTGCTGATGAGTGCCATTCTGACTGGTGTGAGGTGATGTCTCATTGTGGTTTTAATTTGCATTTCTCTAATGATTAGTGATGTTGAGCATTTTTTCATATGCCTATTGTCCATCTGTATGTCCTCTTTGGAGAAATATCTATTCATTTCTTTTGCCCATTTTTTGATTGGGTTGTTTGTCTTCCTGGTGTTGAGTTTTATAAGTTCTTTATAAATTTTAGTTATTAACCCCTTATCAGATGTGCTGTCGAATATGTTCTCCCATTGTGTGGTTTGTCTTTTTATTCTGTTCCTATTGTCTTTAGCTGTGCAAAAGCTTTTTAGTTTGATATAGTCCCATTTGTTTATCTTGCCTTTTATTTCATTTGCCCGTGGAAATAAATCGGCAAATATACTGCTGCTACAGATGTCGGAGAGCTTGCTGCCTATGTTTTCTTCTAAGGTGTTTATTATGGTTTCACGGCTTACATTTAAGTCTTTTATCCATTTTGAGTTTGTTTTTGTGAATGGTGTAAGTTGATGGTCTAGTTTCATTTTTTGCAGGTAGATGTCCAATTTTCCCAACACCATTTGTTAAAGAGGCTGTCTTTACTCCATTGTATGTTCTTTCCTCCTTTGTCAAATATCAGTTGTCCATAAAGGTGTGGGTTTATTTCTGGGTCCTCTGTTCTGTTCCATTGATCTATGTGCCTGTTCTTATGCCAGTACCAGGCTGTCTTGAGTATAATGGCCTTATAGTAAACCTTGATATATGGAAGAGTGATACCTCCTGCTTTATTTTTTCTTTTTAAGATTGTTGAGGCTATTCGTGTTCTTTTTTGGTTCCATCTAAATTTTTGGAATATGTGTTCTATATCTTTGAAGTATGTCATTGGTATTTTAATTGGTATTACATTGAATTTATAAATTGCTTTGGATAATATAGACATTTTAATGATGTTTATTCTTCCTAGCCATGAGCACGGTATATGCTTTCACTTGTTTGTATCTTCCTTGATTTCTTTTATCAATGTTTTATAATTTTCCAAGTACAAGTCCTTAACCTCCTTAGTTAAATTTACTCCCAGGTACTTTATTTTTTGGCTGCAATAGTGAAGGGGATTTTTTCCTTAATTTGTTTTGCTGACAGTTCATTGTTGGTATATAGAAATGCCTCTGATTTCAGAATATTAATTTTATATCCTGCCACCTTGCTGAATTCATTTATAAGGTCCAGTAGTTTTTTGACTGAGACTTTAGGGTTTTCAATATACAATATCATATCATCTGCAAATAGTGACAGTTTTACTTCTTCTTTTCCAATTTGGATGCCTTTTATATCTTCTTCTTGTCTGATTGCTATAGCTAGGACTTCCAGAACTATGTTGAATAAGAGTGGTGAAAGGGGGCATCCCTGCCTGGTTCCTGATCTTAAGGGGATTGCTTTTAATTTTTGTCCATTTAGTATGATGTTTGCTGTTGGTTTATCATAGATGGCCTTTATCATGTTAAGGAATGATCCTTGTACTCCCACTTACTGAGAGTTTTGAGCATGAATGGGTGCTGGATTTTATCAAATGCCTTTTCTGCATCTATTGAAATTATCATGTGATTTTTGTCCTTCCTTTTGTTTATGTAATGAATCACATTGATTGATTTGCGAATATTGAACCAGCCTTGCCTCTCCAGAATAAATCCCACTTGATCGTGGTGTATGATTTTTTTCATATATTGCTGGATCCGGTTGGCTAATATTTTGTTGAGAATTTTAGCATCTAAATTCATCAGGGATATAGGCCTATAATTTTCTTTCTTTGTGTTGTCTTTGCCCGGTTTTGGGATCAGAATTATGCTTGCCTCATAAAAGGAGTTTGGAAGTCTTCCTTCCTCTTGAATTTTTTGAAATAGCTTGAGGAGGATAGGAGTTCGTTCTTTGAATTTTCGATAGAATTCACTTGTGAAGCCATCAGGCCCAGGACTTTTCTTTTTTGGGAGTTTTTTGATAACTGTTTCGATCTCATTTGTTGTAATTGGTCTGTTTACGTGTTCTTATTCTTCCAGATTGAGTTTTGGAAGGTTATATGATTCAAGAAATTTGTCCATTTCACCAAGATTGTCTAATTTTTTTGGATATAGTTCTTCATAGTATTTTCTTACAATGCTTTGTATTTCTGTTGTGTCCGTTGTTATTTCTCCACTGTCCTTTCTAATTTTATTTATTTGAGTCCCCTCTCTTTTTTTCTTGGTGAGTCTAGTTAAAGGTTCATCAATCTTGTTTACCTCTTCAAAGAACCAACTTCTTGTTTCATTGATTCTCTGTATTGTTTCCTTAGCCTCTATGTCATTTATTTCTGCTCTGACCTTTATTATTTCCTTTCTTCTACTTGTCTTGGGTTTTATTTGTTGTTGTTTTTCTAGTTCTTTTAAATGCAGGGTCAGGTTGCTTATTTGAGCTTTTTCTAGCTTCTTATGATATGCCTGTAGTGTAATAAACTTCCCTCTCAGAACTGCTTTTGCTGTGTCCCATAAATTTTGAGTTGATGTATGCTCATTATCATTTGTTTCTAGAAACTTTTTTATTTCTTTTTTGATCTCATTGTTAATCCATTCATTATTTAATAACATGCTATTTAGTTTCCAAGTGTTTGAGTATTTTTCCATTTTTCTTTTGTGGTTAATTTCTAGTTTCATGGCATTGTGATCAGAGAAAATGCTTGATATGATTTCAATCTTCTTAAATTTATTGAGACCATTTCTGTGTCCTAACATGTGGTCTATCCTAGAAAACGTACCATGAGCGCTTGAGAAGCATGTATATTCTACTGATTTAGGGTGAAAAGTTCTGAAGATATCTATTAAATCAAGTTGATCTAGTGTCTCTTTTAAGTCTGTTGTTTCTTTATTAATTTTCTTTCTTGAGGATCTATCCAGTGTTGTTAGAGGGGTATTGAAATCCCCTACTATTATAGTATTGCTGTTAATCTCGCCCTTTATATCCATCAAAGTCTGCTTTATGTACATCAGGGCTCCTATATTTGGTGCGTAGATATTTATAATAGTTCTATCTTCCTGTTGAATTGTTCCCTTTATCATTATGTAGTGTCCTCCTTTATCTCTTACTACAGCCTTTGTTTTAAAGTCCATTTTGTCAGATATAAGTATTGCTACCTCGGCATTTTTTTAAATTTCCATTTGCATGAAATATATTTTTCCATCCTTTTACCTTCAGTCTATGAGCATCTTTTGTTTTAAGGTGTGTCTCTTTTAGACAGCATATGTATGGGTCCTGTTTCTTTATCCATGCATCTACCCTATGTCTTTTGATTGGATCATTTAATCCATTTACTTTTAAGGTTATTATTGATATGTAGTTGTTTATTGCCATTATATTCTTTAAAGCTGTATTCTTCTTTTGCTATATTCTTTCCTCCCTTTAAACTGTTCACAAGAGGCCCCTTAGTATCTCTTGCAGTATTGGTTTGGTTTTTATGAATTCCTTGAGGCTTTCTTTTTCTGGGAAGCTCTTTATTTCTCCTTCAATTTTAAACGTTAGCCTTGCTGGCTAAAGTAGTCTTGGTTGTAGGTTCTTGTTCTGCATTACTTTGATTATATCTTGCCATTCCCTTCTGGCCTCAAGTGTTTCTGTTGGCCTCAAGTGAAGTCCAATGTCATCCTTATGGGGGCTCCTTTGTAGGTGATAGCCTTTTTTTCCCTAGCAGCTTTTAAAATTTTTTCTTTATCCATTAGCTTTGGTATTTTAACTATGATGTGTCTTGGTGTAGATCTTTTTTGGTTTCTCTTTAATGGAGTTCTGTGTGCTTCTTGAACGTATGGAGTGTTTTCCAGACTTAATTTAGGAAAGTTTTCTGCTATGATTTGATTGAACAAAGTTTCCATTTCCTATCCTCCCTCCTCTTCTTCAGGCTCCCCTATGATGCGAATGTTGTTTCTCTTCATGTTGTCACAGAGGTCCCTTAGAGTTTCCTCACATATTTTGAGTGTCTTTTCCTTTTTCTTCTCTGCTTCTGTGCCTTTGTTTATTGTGTCCTCTAACTCGCTGATTCGATCCTCAGTGTGATTCTTCCTGCTTTTAATTCCTTCCATTGTGGTCTTCAGTTCTTATACTGTATTTGTCATTTCTGTCTGATTCTTTTTTATTATTTCAATTTCGTTTTTTATACTTGTTATCTCTTTATTTAGGTGTTCATAATGACTATCCATTGTTGCTCTAATTTCTTTGAACATCCTAACTATCATTATTCTAAATTCTGCTTCTGGTAATTTGGTTATATCTGGTTCATTCAGGTCCTTCTCTGGGGATTTCTCTTGATTCATTTGGTTTGCATTCTTCTGCCTGCCCATTTTGTCTGTGTATAAGCAAGTTGTGGCCACTGCAGTCCAGTAGGTGTTGCCTTTGTGTTCTCTAGGTGTGGTCTGTCTGCAGGCCCGCCACCCCCTCTGCCACTGCCTAGGGTGGTTGGGTATGGGCGTTGCCAGTGCCGGCCCACTGTGACTTTTGCTGTGATTTCTGCCTCTCCTTTGCGAGATGGGCTGTCACTCAAGCCACAAGCCTCAGCACCAAGGGTAGAGGTGAGCACCTTTGCTCAGCTGCAGACCCAGCCTGTTTCTGGACTTCCTCCCAGAACCAGCAGTCAGAGCCTGCTCGCCACATTTTCACGGGTTGGGCGGGGCTTTTGACGTGCTCTCAGCTGTGAGCCTTTGCCAGTCCGGAGCTTTAGTCCCGCACTCGAGGCCAGGGCCCTCCTGCGCAGGGTTGCACACCCAGGTTTATTGGGCCGGGCCTGTTTGCTGGCTTCCGCTCAGCACTTCCGCTCGTCCCGGACTCTACCCCACCCCCGCATTCGGAGCCCGCTCGTGCACGTAGGATGGCAATACGCGGTTTCTTTGGACGGGCGGGGATAGTAGCGTGGGCTCAGCTGTGAGCTTCCACTTGTCTCGGGGTCTACCCCGTTCCTATGCTCGGAGCCCGCTCGCGCACGTATAATGGCAAACCACAGTTTCTCCGGCTGTGCGGGGCTGGTAGCGTGAGCTCAGCCGCGAGCCCCCGCTCGTCCCTGGTCCTAGCATGGTCCCTGCGGTCAGGGCAGGCTTGCGCAGGGTCACAGAGCAGATTTCTGCCCGTTCCTGGCCTCCCGCTTTTTCCCCGTAAGTGGGATTAAAGGCTGGCCGCAGCTTCCAGACCGCTTTCATGCTTCCCCTTCGACCCTGCTAGGGTAGACCGAGCTCACACCAGCTTGGCCTCTGCCCACGCTGACAGAACCACGTTTCAGTGTCCTGCTGCCCCAAACCCTACAGCAACCCTCAGCAGAGTGGGAAGGGACCTAATACTCCACTCTGTAGGCCTGGGAGCTCCCTCACTTGTTTCACAGCTCAAAACTGTCCATACGCCTCTTCTAGGCTCTGGGACTGCAGGCTGGGGCTTGGTTCCTGGGACCCAGGTCCCTCCCTCTCCGCCAAACTTTCCTCCCGCCACGCGGGTCTCTCTGGGCTGCCGTTTGCTCCGGGGAGCTGGGCAGCCCTCTTCGCGTTTTCGCTATTCCTACCAGTCTCAATGTGGATTCTTCTGTGTTCCTTGGTTGAAGAGTCCACTTAGTTTAGTTCCAAGTTGGTTTATCCAGATGATGGTTCTTAAAATTGAGTTATAATCCACTTTGGTTCTGGGAGTTGGAAGTTGGTACGTCCGCCTACTCCATCACCATCTTGCTTCTCCCAGATAGCTTTTAAAGAGGGCTAACTCAGCTGGGAGGCTTTCCCTTTATCCTTATCTCATCTCTTCCTACTTCCTGAAATATGGCTGAAATGGCTGTAACTGCAGCAGTCATTTTGCAACCATGAAGCAAACCGTAGGATAGAAATCGTGCTAATAAGGATAGAACACATAAAGGGAAGAAATCTGATTATCTGATGATGTGGCACTGTATGCCATGGACTGTTCACTTCTGACTTCTCTTTTACATTAAGAAAAAGAAATTTCTTATAAAAAAACCTGATTTAGGTGTTGTCTGTTAAATGTAGCTGAGCCTAATACTATCTGAAATAGCTTTTAATTTTAAGTGTTTAGTGCATGTCAGGAACTTTGCAAAGTACTTTACATTTAATCTACAATAATTCTAAATTACTATTATTATTCCCATTAATTGATAAAAAAATCAAGACCTAGAGAAGTTATATGACCTACTCTAAATCATTAACTAGTAAGATGTGAAGTATGAATAAAAACCCAGGCTGCTTCTTTTTTATGGCCATGTAATACTCCATTGTGCAAATGTACCACAGCTTTTTTATTCACTCATCTACTGATGGGCACTTGGGTTGTTTTCCAATCTAGGCTATAGTAAACAATGCTGCAGTAAACATAGGAGTGCATATAGTCTTTCAAATTAGAATTTTGGGATTTTCAGGATATATTCCCAGAAGTGGGATCACTGGGTCAAAAGGCACTTCCATTTTTAATTTTTTGAGATAACTTCATACTGCTTTCCACAGTGGCTGCACCAATCTGCATTCCCACCAACAGTGCATGAGGGTTCCCTTTTCTCCACACCCTCGTCAACACTTGTTGTTTGCTAATTTATTTTTGATAGTGTTCTGACAGGTGTGAAGTGAGATCTTATTGTGGTTTTAATATGCATTTCTTTGATAATTATGTTAACCAATGTTACCTTAATAAAGTCAATTAAAAAAATAAGCCAGGTGGCCAGACCTGTGGTGGCACAGTGATGGAGTACCAACATGGAACGCTGAGGTCGCTGGTTTGAGGCCCTGGGCTTGCCTGGTCAGGGCACATGTGAGAAGGCAGGTGTGAGTTGATGTTTCCCGTTCCTCTCCCTTTCCATTCCCCACCCCCACCTTTCTCTCTCTCCTCTCTCTAAAATTCAAAATTAATAATAATAAAAATAACCCATAACCCAGGGTGCTTGCCTTCAAGCCCATGATCTTTTTAAAAATAATTTTTCTTAAGTATTTTTATTTTTTAAATATTTTATTTATTGATTTTTAGAGAGAGGAGAGAGAGAAGGGGAGGAGGAGTAACAAGCATCAACTCATAGTATTTGCTTTTCATATGTGCCCTGACCAGGCAAACCTGGGGTTTCAAACCAGCGACCTCAGCATTCCAGGTGAACACTTTATCCATGGCACCACCACTGGTCAGGTCAAGTCCTTGGTCTTGATAAGTACACATGTTAGCCAGCAATTAGTCACCCAATTTGTGAACTGACCTTATGTGTGAGGCAGTCCAATCATCCTCATTTTATAGATAAGCAAACTGAATTCCTGAAGTAAATTTTACTGGACTAAAACAACCATCCAGCATCATACAGTTTGTAGTAATCAAACTGGAACAGACTCTAGGCCTGCTGGCTCTAAGACCAGTGCTCGCTCTTATACTGAATGGCCTCTCTGGACGTTCTGAATGAATTGAAATATTGTATGGCCAGTAGCCGGGGTCAGGATCACAGCCACCAGACCAGTGCAGGTTTGCATTAGATTCGAACAGTTGGTATTGAGACAATGGAGCCAAGAACTGGTAAGCCATCAGCTTTAATTCTAGCTTGCAACCGGCGGGCAAGCAAAAACACACACTGGGCTCCAAAACCCACACATTCAGTGCTCACAAAGCTACTGACTTATCCGAGTTTCCTAGAATCAAAGGTTTCTAGCTCACCAGACTTATTCACCTCTGTTTCCCATCTCCTCTCTACACAAACTCTGCACAAACTGGCTTCTTCCTCAGCATTCCACCATCTTGGCTGCCTCGTCTCCTCCATGTGACCTTAATCAGCTCTCCTCTCTAATAGTAACCTCAGGAACTCAGGAACCAAGAGAGAGAGATCAAGCTACTGGTCTCTCCCACTTTATACCATAGAATCAAAACCTTTAATCCAATTATACAAACAAGGAAGTCTTTGTATAATGGGATTCCTCAGGAGAGTGCACCACCCTACATCATCCAATCAGTCAAGGGTGTGGGGAAGAGCTTACTCTTAAACTAAGCCTTAGGCTATAATGACCCAGCCTGCTTACATTACAGCTTTTCCCCCACAGTCATCCCAAGCATAAGGGCAAATATCACCTGGGTGACGGGCTTCCATGTGGGCAGCGCCATCTTTAACAAAGTGAGCATATTTATAATTTATCTGCCCAACACCTCCAAAACCCACTCATTCAGTGCTCACAAAGCTACTGACTTATCCGAGTTTCCTAGAATCAAAGGTTTCTAGCTCACCAGACTTATTCACCTCTGTTTCCCATCTCCTCCTGCACAAACTCTTAACAAACTGCCTTCTTCCTCAGCACTCTGCCATTTTGGCTGCTTCTCCTCTCCACGTGGCCTTAATCTGCTCTCCTCTCTAATACCTCAGGAACCAAGAGAGTGCAAGCTACTGGTCTGTCCCACTTTATAGTGTAGAAATCCAAACCCTTAATCCAATCTACAGACAAGGAAGTCTCTGATACAAAGTCACCCATCTGAGGCATAATGGGATTCCTCAGAAGAGTGCGCCACCCTACATCATCCAATCAGTCAAGGGTTTGGGGAAAAGCTTACTCTTAAAACAAACCTTAGGCCATAATGACCTGGCCTGCTTACATTACAGCCTTTCCCCCACACTCATCCCAAGCACAAGGGCATTTAATATCACCTGGGTGATGGGCTTCCATGTGGGCAGTGCCATTTTTAACAAAGTGAGCATATTATAATTTATCTACCCAACAAATATCTTATTTAAACAACTTTGGGTGCTCTCTCTCTCTCTCTCTCTCTCTCTCTCTAGCATACCCACGCCTCCCCCCTCCACTTTATTTTACCAAGGTGTATTCTTTCTGCCTTTCTTTTTTCCTGAGTTCCAAGCACCCTTCTACTGCCTTTGTAACTTGTTTCCTGAGCTCATGCAGCTCAGCTGGCTCATTTCTTCCATTATTCACTTCTACTTTTATGACTTTTTAAATAAAACTTCCGCTCATAAAAAGAAAACAAACAAAACCCTTTAAATTTCTCATTAATATGTCTTATCTCTGCTGGCTCACAAGATTCATTCATCAATCTTTGGCAGTCTGGCTATTGCCTACCACTCTCTTAAAACTTTTCTCACAAAGGAAATCAATAAACTGATAAACTGATAAACCAAATTCCTCTTTTCATTTTTTCTGACTCCTCCACAGCACCTGACATTTGTTGACCACCTCCCATTTCTTTTAAACTTTCTTCTTTTTTAACGCTCCTCTTCATTTCATTTTCCATGCTGCCAACACTTTCTTCCTATGGTATATATCTAATTATGTGTTTCACTTTCTTTTTCAAAAACTATCACTGGCTTGTCATTACCTACCTACTGGTTAAAACTCGAAATTTTAGTATTTTGAAATTCTAAAAAATGTGAATGGATAACATATGCACATATACAAAATTCAAAAAACATTAAAGAAGGAGATCTAAGATGATGGCAGAGTAGGTGGATAATAAACCTACCTCATCCCAGGAACAAACTAGAGTTACAACTAAATTTAAGAACAATCATCCTGCATAACCGACTCAAGACTAAATGAAGAGGAGTCTTAAAACTAAGGATTCACAGAAGAAGCAACATTAAAACTGGCAGGAAGAATGGAGACATGAAAAGGGCCATTCCTGTTCTCACCTACTGTGGCTGAGGGTCTGAAGGGCTACCCCAGCTGTGGGGGGAATTGCCTCTGAGAAGGGAGGAACCTAAACTCTAAGCTGGGCTCCCTAGTCCAGAGCACCAGAGCTAGGAAGAGGCACCCACATAGCATTCAGCTGCAAAAAAGTGTGGTTTCTGTCTGCCAGAAAGAGATGGGAGTCTGAAGAGATTCAGGCACCCTCTTAAGGGGCAGATGCAAAAATCTTGTTTGCAGCCACTTACCCTGGGCTCCAGAGGAAGGCTGAGCAGACTAGAGTCACATGAAGAAAGTCTGCAGTTTGTGGCTCTGGGGAGAGACACAGTGGACAGCTACCAAAACCCTTTGCTGAGTCATTTTCCCATACTGCAGTCACCATCATTCTCAGGTGGATCACTCCCCTTCATGCAGCATCAGTCTGGGGAAAGAAATTTGCCCCACCCTGCAGAGATTAGGCTCTGCTGAGGAGTCAGCTGCCTTGGTCAGGGAGCGGAGGTATGGTATTTTATTCTTTTTGAATAAAATAAATTTAACAAAGAATGTAAAAGACCTGTACTTTGAAAATTATAAGAAAGAAATTGAATAACAAACAAGTGGAAGCATATACCACGTTCATGGATAGGAATAATTAACATCATTAAAATGTCAATATTACCCAAAGCAATCTACAGATTCAATGCAATTTCTATAAAAATACCAGTGGTATATTTCACAGAACTAGAATAAATATTCCAAAAATTTAAATGAAACCACAAAAGACCCTGAATATCCACAGCAATCCTGAGAAAGAAAAAAAAAGTTGGAGGAATCACTCTACCTGATATCAAAGTATACTACAAGGTCATAGTAATTGAAACAGCATGGTACTGGCATAAAAACAGACATATAGATCAGTGGAACAGAACAGAGAGCCCAGAAATCAATCCATGTCTTTATGTTCAATTAATGTTTGACAAAGGAGGCAAGAAGATACAATGCAATCAAGACAGTTTATTCAATAAATGATGTTGGGCAGATACATGGAAAAAAAATGAAATTAGACCACTTTCTTAAACCATTTACAAGAATAAACTCTAAATAGATTGAATACTTAAATATTAGACACAAAACTATAAAAATTCTAGGAAAAAGCACAGTAAAATCTCTGACATTTCTTGTAGCAGTATTTTTTCAGTTGTATCTCCTTGGGTGAGGGAAAAGATAAACAAATGGGATTACATCAAACTAAAATGTTTTTGCATAGCAGAGGAAACGATCAACAAAATGAAAAGACAACCCACTGAATGAATGGGAGAATATATTTGCTGATACAGCTGATAAGGGATTAATTTCTAGAATTTATAAAGAACTTATAAAACTCAACACCAAAAAAACCAAACAACCTAATTAAAAAGTTGGCAAAAGACCTGAAAAGACACTTTTCTAAAGAAGACATACCAATGGCCAATAGACATATGAAAAAATACTCAATGTCTCTAATCATCAGAGAAATACAAATTAAAAACACAATAAGATATCCCCTCAGACCTGTCAGAATGGCTATCAAAAATAACTCAACAAACTAGTGCTGGTGAGGGTGTGGAGAAGGGAGCTCTTGTGCACTGTTGGTGGGAATGCAGATTGTTCACTACATTCCACATATGAGTGAAATCATATGGTACTTGTCTTTCTCTGGTGCAGCCACTGTGTAAAACAATATGGAGTTACCTCAAAAAATTGAAAATGGAACTGCCTTTTGACTCAGCTATGCCACTTTTAGGAATATATCCTAAGAATCCTGAAACATTAATTTGAAAAAATATATGAATCCCTATTGTTCATTGCAGCATTATTTACAGTAGCCAAGATGTGGAAACAGCTCAAGTGTCCATCAATAGATGAGTGGATAAAAATACTGTGGTACATTTACATAGAGGCCTACTATGCAGGCATAAAAAGGAAGGAAATCTTACCTTTGTGAAAGCATGGAAGGACCTGGAGAGCATTATGCTAAATGTAATAAGCCGGTCAGAGAAAGACAAGTACCATATTATTTCATTCATATGTGGAATGTAATGAACAAAATGAACTAACATGTAAAATAGAGATAGACTCATACATAGAGAGCAGGCTGACAGCTGCTGGGGGTAGGGTGGGTGGGTTGAGGGGGGTGCAAAGATAGAGCAAAAACAAAAAGGAAAAACATCATGGACACAGACAACAGTGTGGTGATTGGCAGGGTGGGTGTAAGTGTAGGAGGGTATTGGGGGGATAAATGGTGATGGGTGAAGACTTAACTTGGGGGTGAACACACAATATAGTATACAGAGATGTGTTGTAGAAGTGGGCAACTGAAATCTGTATAATTATGTTAACCAGTGTCACCCCAATAAAATTCAATTAAAAACATTAAAGAGTATGTAATAAAAAGGAAGTCTCCATCCCACTGTCCCCTAACCTCCCAATTTCCTTCCTCACAGTCAATCACTGTCACCCATCTCTTGAAAATCCTTTCAGGGATATTCTCTGAGACAGTATATAATTTATAGTTTCACCTTGTATATAGGGGTGGGCCATGAAACTTAAGGTCTCATTTCACCACTCACCCAACACATTCTACAGGGCAACCAGACATTCTTATTAGGAAGCATATTCATCCTGGGAGTCATTCTGGAGAGGAGCCATGCAAATGTGTTCAGTAATACTATACATACTACCATATACTCAGTAAATGTACCTGGCTTCCTCTCTTTATGGCAAGAAAGTTGGGTTTGGAATTGTCAACTAGGACTGACAGGAAACCAAAGCATATAAATCTTATAACACATTCCTCATGTGAGTGATAAGAATATTTATGACTCTGCTCTGCATTAAATTCTAGAATATTTATTAGTAATTAAAATGACTAAAGCACAGAAGCTTTCCTACTTATGTGAGGGAGAGGATCTACCTAGTGGTCAAATAGTCACCCTCAAGAGATAAGGACAACATCACACAAAAGCTGATGACCACTTGGCAGAAATGTAGAAGAAATTCCGATAACAACAGGGAGCTTAGATGGTAGGACATTCCAACCCATCCCACTCTAAGAGCCTATGACTCCACAGAACAGGGCTTTTTCATATGCTTACATATACTTGAGGAGAGTGTTACCTCTTTTGAGCTATTTTTTCCTTCCATTGCTTTCCTGCTGCTGTATTCCTATGTGAAAGAAAAAATATATTACCGAGAAGGCAATACTAGTACTTTGCTAACTTTCCACACAGTCAGCTCTTTCTCTGTTATCTTAATTGGCTATATCTTAGGTTACTTAGTTCCCCAGGCCCTAACTAGTACCCCACAGGCCCTCCAGATACATAGCTGCCTCTAGTATCTGTCCATGTGACACTTAGGTATGTTCAAAAGCACATTTCACCTTTCCTCCAAAAGATGCCCCCTTGCCAGCTGCCCTAAGTTTGAAGTCATAGAATAGGTCCCCACTGTCATTTTTTCTTCTGGTGTCCCACATATACCTTCCATGGCATTTCTCCCCATCTGTCATATCTACCCATGTGTTACTTGTTTTGTGGCTGTTCCCAAGCTCCAAAGTGACACTAGCCAAGTTAGGGTACTAATCACTTTACATACAGCTCCCAGCAGGAGGTTTCTCACATAGTGGACATGCCATAAATGTTCATTTGGATAAGTGAATAAATACACAAATGTGCATACTTCCAATGGTGTGGGGGGGCAATGCT
The DNA here is from genome assembly GCA_037038555.1 of Rhynchonycteris naso. Classification (NCBI taxonomy): domain Eukaryota; kingdom Metazoa; phylum Chordata; class Mammalia; order Chiroptera; family Emballonuridae; genus Rhynchonycteris; species Rhynchonycteris naso. The sequence goes on from CM072998.1 coordinate 128,278,259, forward strand.
CCCAGCTTACAAATAGTAAAATAAAAACCACCACCGTGTAATAAATTATTAACAGTGTGGCAAATAAAAGACTGAGAACTCCTGGATATGATCACCCATGATTATTCCTCAATCACTGTATGCTTACTACTAATTGGAACACATTATTGGATCAGCTTACTTCCATGTCTTTTCAAGGATTTCTGTGCCAAATGTGTCTGGCAGACAAACTGGAGCCAAAGATTGCTTGAATAAATCCACTAGGTGGGCTGCAACTTTAAAAACAGACACATTTAACTTTATAGCAACACACACAAGCAGTACCCATCCCATACCTGTTTGCTCATTTGAGATCCTTTCTAAGAACCTATCTTTAATCAAGTGTTTGCTAGAATCTCCATGACCGGGCTGTAACATGACAGTAAACTGTCATGCGGTGTCCTACGAGAGAGCACAATGTGAAATGTAATGACATCACTGGGAGAATCAGCATTTACCTCACTGAATTTCTTTGTATGTGAAGCACCAAAACTTTAAAAACTTACCTGTTTCATTGAACAAAAAAATTTTTTTAAACTATGGATCTAAATCAAAGGATATGACTATAATATGATGATTTTTTGGTAACTTGGGAAGTGACTCTCAGAGTTTATTCCACAGTTCATGGTTTTGGTGGGATGTTACAGGGGATTGAAAAGAGAAAAAAGGTTTCATGGTGGAAACACCAATTCATACGAGAGAGACTAAATATGTTGCCTTGATGTAGGACTTCTTTGCTTCATCCATAGTTAATGTATATTGTGGCCCTCTAAGGAAATAAGGCAATATGCAGTGTTATCCAAACTTATTTTTATCATAAAACTCATTTTTGGTGGCGCTGTCTCGGAAACTAAAATTTTAGGAAATCCTGTGGGAGCCTTGGTTTAGGGTTACCACAAATAATATGTCGTCAGGCAGCCGCACACAGGCAGGACCCTTCCTGACTCTTGCATCTGTATGTTAGTTTGTATGTTTGAAAAATATGTTTCATTTATCCTTTGCTTTTGAGCAGCCTACCCATTTTCCTCTCTGCAGACTGTTCCCTCGTGCCAGAGGTTACAAATTCAAATGTGAAAAGGTAGGGTTATCAGATAAAGTATAGGGCATCTAGATCTTAACATAAGTGGCTGCCCAGGTCAAAGAATGACAACAGAGTGTTAAGGACAGAGAGACACTGGGATTGTGACAGATTCTTTTGGTCATAGTCATTCTAAAGGGACAGTTGCTAATCATCTTTAGCCACATGTCGCTGTGTCAAGAAAACTGTCATAGAAATGACAAGAAAAAAAATCAGATATGCAAAAACAACTGACATTGTAGGGACACACAGAACACATCTGTGGCTGAATGGAGCCTATGGCTGTCAGTTCCTGACCTTTGTTATGTGGCCAAATAGAAAAGAAAACCCCAAACCACCAAGTTCTGTTGCTTGTCTGCTATGAACTATGAAACCATATAACCCATTTTGTTGGAGCTGTACATATTCCAAAATAAATATGCTTTGATTGAGGATGTTTCCAAGAGTAGACTGGCTGAGGTACAGACAGTGCAAAACAGGGCGAGGTGTTGGTGATAACTGTGTAGTTACTCAAAAGTTCTGTGTGTGTGCGTCTCTGTTTGTGTGTGTTCATCTGTGTGTATCTGTGTGTCTGTATGTGGGTGTCTGTATAGGTATGTGTTTGTGTTTGTGTGTCTCTCTGTGTTGTTTGTGTGTCTGTGTGTGTGTGTCTGTGTTCTCTGTGGGTCTGAGTGTGTTTGTATGTGTATGTCTGTGTGTGTGTGTGTGCCTGTGTATATGTGTCTGCGTGTCTTTGTGTATCTCTATGTGTTTGTCTGTGTATCTGTGTGTGTGTGTTGTGGGAGAGCGCAGATTGGTTATTTTCTTTCCGCAGCATAGCTCTGTTCTAAATACAAGTTAAGGTCAACATAGAAGCCCAATGTTAGCTGTTTTTATATTAAAAAGATGAAAGTTAAAGATGAATTAGAGGCAATCCAAGTTTTCAAGAATCTCACAATTTAGGCAGAAAAACACAACATGAATAAATAATTACAACACAACATGGCCAATACAACAACAGGAATATGTACACAGTATTTTGCTATTAGATGCAAGAATGACTGAGAAGTGTATTGAAGATTGTTCCTTTGAAATCTGTAAGTATTTTTCATAAAAATAACAAATGTACTTACCTTCCATAGAATGACTTTTTGTAGTTTCTTCCATTTTAGGAAAAGACTGAAATAAAAATAAGATTCTTTAAAGATGATGATTATATTGGACACAAAATTCACTGTATTTACAAGCATTTTTTATGTTATAACTTGATCTCTTATGAAAACTACTATAAAATGAATTATTTTTAATGCCAATATAAATCTTATTTGATTTTACAGTCATTCTTTTTATATAACCTATTTAGAAAGTCAATTTCTTTGAAGAGAATTAAAAACTTTTATTTAAGAGCCTTCGGAGTTACTTATGATTTAAGGAAGAACTTAAAAAGCATTTAGAAAATTCAATATAGAAGGAAATAGATCTCCACAGAAATAAGAAATACAAGGAGGGATAAAATGCTTCACAGAGGTGGCAGAAACAGCTCTTACTTATAACACTTTGTCTTGGAGCGTCTGGAATTGACACAATTGGTAAAGACACTGTATGAGAAATGCTCATCTTACCATCACCAGCTTGAGGAGATCCGCAGCATTGCCTCTCTCCTCCTTAGTCCTGGAATCTTTAACTGTCATGTCCTGTAGCTCATCTTCTTTCTTTAGGATATGGTTGATATAATCCTTAATCAGCAGAATAAAATAGAGCAGTAAAAACCAGAAATAAGGTAGAGAGAGACACCAAAATAATCAACAACATCAATTGGGATTATCACAAAAAGATTAAGAATATAGAAGAGTTCACAATGGTCAGCAACCACAGTTAACTGGCAAGCAATTTGTAAAGTCTTTAGTATGTTATAAGCTGGCCCTGGCTGGTTGGCTCAGTGGTAGAGCATTGGCCCAGTGTGTGGAAGTACTGGGTTCGATTCCTAATCAGGGCACACAGGAGAAGTGACCAACTGCTTCTCTACCCCTCCCCCATCCCTTTCTTTTTCTCTTTCTCTTCCCCTCTTGCAGTCATGGCTCAGATGGTTCAAGCAAAGTTGGCCCCAGGCACTGAGAATGGCTCCATGGCTTCAGTCTCAGGTGTTAAAATAGCTCAGTTGCTGAGCAACAGTGTTGCAGCCCAGCTGGGCAGAGTATTGCCTGGTAGGGGCTTGCTGTGTGGATCCTGATTGGGGTACATGTGGGAGCCTGTCTCTGCAGGAGCCTGTCTCTGCCTCCCTACTTCTCACTTAATAAAAAAAATGTTAGTAATCAAAGACCTGAAAAATTCCAAAGCAAAGTTTTAAGGGCCATGGGATAGTAGAACTGTCTGAGGATTTCAGAGAGGCCTGGTTTTTATCTCTGTGCTCCAGTCTCCTCATCAAGAAAATGGGCAGTATTGGGCTAGATGATTTCTAGAGTCCTTCCCAGTAATAGTCTTTATGATCTATCTATGACTGTATGTTGCTTTGTCCGTACCTTTGCTTCCAAGAGAAATATACTTTACTTTTTCTATAAATATTTGAACTATTTCCACAAATAATGGTCCCCTGCTCTATGCCAGGTGCTGGGTAGATAACCATCATCAAACCACATATGATCCCTGTTCTGAAGGAGTCAACATACTAGACAGTATGATGTTATAGATACAATTATACGATTAACTAAATATTTACAAATTCTTAAGCCATTTCCAAAAACTAACCGTAATTTTCTTTTATGGACAAGTTTCAGGATAATACACAGTTCTACCTTTCTCCCGAGGTCACTAGGTTAGTTTTCCATATAATGAGAAAGGAGGACTCTATATAACAATCATATATAAAAGTTACTTATCTTCTCAATATTTTCAGGGTCTCAATATTCCTTTACCTTATGGGAATCATTTAGCGTTTTCTAACTCTCAACTTCTCGCACACTGGAAGATGAACACTCATGCATTGCATTAACTAAATATTGGTAGAATTACCTAATTCAGGTTGCTTGGGAAACCAAAAGGAATGGCTGCCCTGTTCCTGTTTCTTTTGGGTCAGGCTACCTGAAATTCCCTTACCTTCAGGGACATCTGGAGCTTCAGTTTCACCTCGTTTTTTATGACCTCGTGTTGGATGAACTGCCGTATCTGCAGCACATTGGGGCTCTTGAGTACAGGGGCTGGGGTACTAGCCAGCTGTTTGGCCCCAATGTTAAGGCCTTTCCAAATCTGAGTGCCAAACGGAGGTCCTGGAGTTTTTTTCTATTAACAAATCAAAGCAGAACAACCACCTAAGAAATCATATATATATATATATATATATATATATATATATATATATATATATATATATATATATATATATATATATATATATTAACTGAGTACTTATAATGTTGACACTATGCTAGAAACCACTTGTTAGGGAATACAATGGTGAAAAAAATAAATGGCCTGACCTGTGGTGGCGCAGTGGATAAAGCATTGACCTGGAATGCTGGAGTCACTGGTTCAAAACCCTGGGCTTGCCTGGTCAAGGCACATGCGAGAAATATGAGAAGCAACTGAGTTGATGCTTCTTACTTCCCCCCTCCCAACTTTCTCTCTCCTTTGCCTAAAAAAAAAAAAAAAAGCTGACTGGTGGTGGAGCAGCAGATAGAATGTCAACCTGGGTGCTGAGGTACCAGGTTCAAAACCCTGAGGTTACTGGCTTGAGCACAGGCTCACCAGCTTGAGCATGGGGTTGCTGGCTTGAACGTGGAATAATTAACATGATCCCATGGTCACTGGCTTAAGAAAGAGGTCACTGGCTCTGCTTTAGCCCCCTGGTCAAGGCACATATGAGAAGCAATCAATGAACAAGTAAAGTGCTGCAACTACAAGTTGATGCTTCTCAGTCTCTCTCCCTACCTGTCTCTCTTCAGTTAAAGAAAAAAAATGACCCCCCGTTATCAAAACGTTTTGCAAATGTAACAAAATTGGTAACACAACTGGGCAAGCTTTCCTCTTTGGATTTGTTACTGAGAATCTGGATATTTTAAAATTCTGTTGTGTGATGTCTCCCTGGATGGCATTAGGGATGTGCTAAGCAATGCTGTGCCATGGCAATGCAGCTGCAGCCTACCTTATGCTAGATGCACGGGACTATTCTTTAATACCCATAAGTAACTTAAGACATTGGGAATTGAACGGTCTTCTGGTTCCATGTATATTTTGACCTAAAAAGATTCTCTGAGAGAGAAACCATCCATAAATTTGAGTTGTCTTTGAGCTCACTCTAGATTAATCATGGCTCCAGAGTCTTCCTAGGATCTCTTGAGCATAAATGTCTGCTTTAGAGTGGATGCACATCTCTGTGTTATCCTCTCTGTTTTCAGGAGCAGTGTGGTTTGATTCCCTGTGTCCTGCAGGATATCTGATGTGCTTCATTTCCAAGTTCTTTTCAATGTCCAATGCCTGGTCAATGATAACCACTCAGGGTCTTGCTGAGTGGGGCTATTCCCACTGGAATAGCCCCACTGGCCATGGTCATAGCTATAGCTATGATTGCGGAGGGAGAGACTGAACTTCATTAATTTCAGATGTGGCATATTACTTGTCATAGTGCAGTAGTTTCAACTTGGATACAGTACCTTAATGAGCCATTTCGTGTGGCCTTTTCATTTTTTAGATAAGAAAGTAGAGGTCCAGTGTGGCTTGTCCCATATCCCGCATTAATAATTGGTAGAGTCAGGACTAGAATTTAGACCATCTTCATTCACCATGTTGATTATAGTCACCAAATTAAAATATAGGGTTAGGAGTTCTTCCCTATCTTAAGTGTTCATTATTTGTGTCCCTGCTGTTACAAAATTTTGCAGGAAAGCAAAAATCATCATAACTCAAAACATTCTCCTTCTCCCTTAACACCAGTATCTCTCTCTGATCATATCAATGCCTTTATTGAATTAATAATTTAACACCTGATAATATGCTGGACAAACTGTATAGATTGCTTGCAAAGAGAAATGGCAAATCTTGCAAGATTTGGGACTTCATGATTCTCACTCAAGATATTTTTGTTCATTCTTCAAAAAAACCCCAAAACTTCTGGTTTCTCTAATGTGACCTAATCACAATATTTATTTTTTAATATAGTTGCAAATCCTTGTGTATAATCCTTTACATTATTCTTATGAACTCAATTTGTAAATTAACAAGTTAAGAAAAAAAGAAAAGAAAGAGTGAAAGATCTAAAGTTGTGTGTTAAAACTAACAAATAAGGACCAAGAAAAGAAGATTTCTGTATTGCATAATATTAGTAATTCCATGCCAGCAGAGGTATAACATGGGTTACTCAGAGTAGATGTTTTTATATCATAAGATGTTCAAGCCTGCTTGTTGGATAAAAGAAATAAAACAGATTGGCTTGTCAGGTGTATCTAAAATTTACAATGTTAAAGTCTTCAAATACAAAATTCCTTAAGCCCACTCACAGTTTATATAAGAATTAAAATATATAAATATATGGCAGAAGATCTGAGACCATGGTTCATTAATGGATGAATATAAAAATATGGTGACTTTTCAGCAAGAAAATTTATACCTCTACTGGGGGAAATGTCTCCCATGTCCTTGACTGTAGATTAGAAGAAATGATTGTATCTAATTCTTTCTTCATTAGCCATGGTGACGTTTCTTGAAAAGGGCGAAGAACAGTGATGCTGAGCGCACCTGGTTCAGAGAGAGTTATAAGAGGGTCATTTCTCTATCAAAAACACTGAAATTTTTCAATGGGTAGTTACTAAGTTCAACAAACTCTTTTTGATAAGCAAGACCCAGCAATTGTGCTTAAAGGCCTTAATGTCTTTTAGTCACTGTAACCCCTAGAGACTGGATTTAAATCACCTGGAAGTACTCATTAACATCTCATTGCTCTTCAAAACCCTCATCCTGTCCATTTCATCACTAAACATTTCTTGAGTTCATCCACTTCTTCCTTCTCCATGATCCCGACCTTAGCTCACTTGCCTCAGAGAGATTCGATCTGGATTGCAGCAAGGGCTAGATTTTTGCCCATACCTACTCTGCGAGTGAACCTCCCTCAGCAGTCAGGGTGACTGACTACATTAAACCATCATTTGAACTCTTCTTTGACTTCCCATTGTTCACAGGAGAAAACTGAGTTCTTAACGTTTTCTCACCTCTGCCTCAACTTGCACCTTTCTCCCTTCTGTACTTCAGGTACTATGGCCCCCCACCCCCGTCTGCCAACCTTCTCCAGTGTTTTATGCTTCCTACTTTGTATTCTCTCTTCCAAGAAAGCTCTCCTTCTGATCCTAGTAAACTCCTATCATCCACCAGCTCTTGGCTCTGTTGTCTTCAGGGAAGCCTTCTATGCTATGTTAGGTTCCTCTGTTAGATGCTCTCATAGGACCATATTCCTTTTCTTCATAGGCTTTATCCCAATTTATAACATACAGTTATTTGTGTGACTATATAATTAATGCCTATCTCTCCCATTAAACTTAAAAATATTTTTTCCATTGATTTGAGACAGTGAGAGGAGGGGAGAGAGAGTGAGAGAGAAGAGAAGAGAGGGAGGAAGGGGGAAGGGAGAAAGAAAGACAGAGAAGCATCAACTCATGGTTTCACTTAGTTGTTTCATTTAGTTGTGTGTCAGGGACTGAAAAATAACAGGGTTTTTAGAGTTTGAATTTCTGGGGGACAGAGATGTGGGGAACTGACCTAAGCTGACAGTCTGCCCAACCCCCCACCTCGCTTTCAAAAGTTTGGACCCTTCCCCACACCTCCATGTTAGCTGTGATGCTCATCCTGCCTTCCATGTTCACTGGAAAGACTGGCTTCTTTGTGTATGTTTATGTGTTGGTGGGGGTTTTTGCACTTGGTAGAATTCTTGGGTTGCCTTGGAAACTGTAATCAGAAAAGTCATTGATTTGCTAATGTACCACTTTGCCCTGTAAATAAGGTGACCAGATTTTTTTTTTTTTTAAGGTGACCAGATTTTAAAACTAGTAAAGCGGGACACCATTGACGGGGGTGGGGGCTGGTTCTTGATTAAAAATTTAGTCTATATGGAGCAAAAAATTTTTCATAGAATGCAAAAATAGTATTGTAATATATTTTTTAAAATTTCAACATAAGTACAATTTACAAATATAATACATTAAAAATTATGTATAGTATTTTATTCTTTGGCATATTTCTCATTTGGGTGAATTTGTTTTAGTAGATTGCTGTTGTTGTTTAAAAGGTCATGAAATTTTTCACAAGAATTTGTTAAATTATATTTCACACATAAAATGGCTTTCAAAGTCTCAACACTTAATTGTGATTTTTCTGATGTCCACACTTTATTTACCGTAGAAAAAATGAGTTGAGTCACAGCATTAGTTCCTGGTAAAGACAGGGCGTATTCCACAATTTTTAGTGCATTATTGTATGGAACATGTTTTTTTTCAAATGGTTAAAAATATTTCTAACCATTTGTTCTGTATTGTGATTTTTTGCTGATGCCCAAGATTTAACGTTTTCCTCATTAATTTATTTTTTTTAATAATGATACCTCATTAAAAAGATCATTTTTGGAAACCTTACTATATGGGAAATTTTGAGTGAGTCCGGGGGATCGGGTTACAAGATCCCGAAACAGATACCGGAGCTGCACGAGCGGGCAGAAGCAGGCCGGGCAGCGCCGCCAGCGCCCTCGCACATGAGTGGTCACGCACACTCCCTGCCTGGACTCGTCCTTGTGGGGGCGGTGCTCACAGTGTCCAGCCCTGCCGCCAGCTGGAGACCCAGCGGCTTGTGCCTCGTGGAGCTGGGAGCCATACGCCGGCGTCCAGAATGCGGGCCTATGCGTAGTTAGGGGACTTGACAGCCGCTGCCCCAGCAGGTACGTCCCACCTGAAGTTCTTTGTTTCGGGGCTCCCACATGGGGCAGCCAGCTCTTGTGGCAGTGCAGGCGCTTCCAGGTCGAGGGGGCATCTCCCCATTGAAAACCATATATTCCCTTCCCGTTCTCCCGCCGTTCCCTAGCTTTTTGTGCTTTCTTCCCAAAAATCGGGACTTTTTTAAAACGCCGCAGGATGCAGGACAAATTGTTAAAAATCGGGACTGTCCTGCCAAAAGCAGGATGTCTGGTCACCTTATGTATATACTATAAATGCCCAATGACCACATCATATCCTGTATTTCAGGTTGGCTTTCTAACTCACACAATAAATGTACTTTCTCTTCCAAATTCATTAAGGCAACACCTTCAAAATGACAAAAAATGAATTTACAAGAGGTATCTCACTTTTCTTTGTTTTTTCCAACCAAGATTAAACAAGCACATAAACAGGAACCCAGGCAAATACCTAACATACTTAAACACAGATGCAAATCTACTTACAGGTAGGGGAGCAACTCAGCTGCAGTTTACATAGGTTGATGCTCAGATGGAGCTTAGTATGAACCCAAGTGACTGTATAACTACTAGGTTGATACAGCCAGGTGGAAAGTAGAATTGAAAAGTAAGCAAAAGGAAAAAAGTAGTGATGACCCGGATGTGGACTGGATGAATATAATGAGAGCAGGTGAAGGGACACAGTGAGCTCCAGACAGGCTGGGTCCCCTACCTGGCTGCTCCTGGACTGGCTCTTGAAGAACTACAGTGGTTGATTCTCCATATGCCAAGGACAGGTATTCTTCTATGTCACTGTCTCGAAGAAGCTCCATTCCTGAGCCATCAGCATAGATAACAAAAAACCTATTTGAAGAGGTAAATATCTAATAACTTGAAGTATTCAGTTAAAATGCTCCTCGAACTTAGAATTAAAAAGAAAAGTCCTGGTATTATTTTTATCATATTACCTGGGGATATGTTCATCATAAATTTGCAGACGATTCCTCTGAAGGTTAGTGGATGATAAACTATCATAGCCTACAGGTCTTGCATTTAAGTCACCTTCCCAGTTGTTTTCAGGTAGCATAGTTGATATGCTACCGTCAGCCATGACCTAGGGGACAAAGTACATATATAAGTAACTAAAAGAAAAAAAAATTCCAGAATGCTTACATTTCTGCTGATCCCATTTGAGAAAAAAGGTAATTTGTGGTCTTCTGAGAAAATCATGGGTATTTATTTATTTGTAAGATATTGCTTAGGTACATTGCATAAAAGTGAAAACCTAGTAGTACATGTCTACCAGCAAACCACACCTACAAACTGGAGGAAAACCCAGAATGCCCTGAGGAAGTGACTAGAATGGCAGGAGCTCCAACCTTATCTTCTGGGGATTCATTCAGAAACTGGGAATTTAAATGAAGGAAAGGCTTCTCATAGTTGTCTTGAAATATTGGAAGAGTGATAGCATGGAAGAGGTTTATATTCTGCAATTCCAAGCGCAGAATTGGAACTCATGGGTAGACTACAGAGAAACAGATTTAGTATCAGTGTGAAATAAATGGCCATTCTTACTGTCTAGACATAGCATGGGTTTCTTTAGGAAACAGTGTAGTCCAGGCTGAAAGACCACCACTGAGCATTGCCAAGAAGAGCATCAAAGCCCAGAAGAATGCTTGGCCTAAATGACCCATGTTCCAACTTAGAGGGTTTGGTCTTTCAAGTTTAATTTCAATTCATTGTAAATTGAAATTGGTTAGCAGCCTGAACTGTGCTGTGCAGAGCCCCATTTACTTAGCACAGAAGAAAGAAGCCGAGTCAGGATTGGCCCACCACCAAGACAAGGTTGAGGACTCTGTGGTATGGCTCCAAACATTTTTTTTTTTTGATTTTTCACATCACTCATTCTTTTTATTTAAAAAAATTAATTTTAATGAGGTGACACCAATAAATCAGGGTACATATGTTCAAAGAAAACATCTCCAGGTTATCTTATCATTCAATTATGTTGCATACCCATCACCCAAAGTTAAATTGTCTTCTATCACCTTCTATCTGGTTTTCCCTGTGCCTCTCCCCTCCCTCTTATCCCACCCTCTCTTCCCTCCCCCCACCCCGTAACCACCAAACTCTTATCCATGTCTCACAGTCTCGCTTTTATGACCCACCTATGTATGAAATCATGCTGTTCTCAGTTTTTTTCTGTTTTACTTATTTCACTCCGTATAATGTTATCAAGGTCCATCCATTTTGTTGTAAATGATCCGATGTCACCATTTCTTATGGCTGAGTAGTATTCCATAGTATATATGTACCAAAGCTTTTTAATCCACTCGTCCTCTGACGGACACTTGGGCTGTTTCCAGATCTTCGGTATTGTCAACAATGCTGCCACAAACATGGAGGCACATTTCTTCTTTTCGAACAGTGCTACAGTGTTCTTAGGGTATATTCCTATAAGTGGGATAGCTGGGTCAAAAGGCAGTTCGATTATTAATTTTTTGAGGAATCTCCATACTGTTTTCAACAGTGGATGCACCAGTCTGCATTCCCACCAGCAGTGCAGGAGGGTTTCCTTTTCTCCACATCCTCGCCAGCACTTGTTCTGTGTTGTTTTGCTGATGAGCGCCATTCTGACTGGTGTGAGGTGATATCTCATTGTGGTTTTAATTTGATTTCTCTAATGATTAGTGATGTTGAGCATTTTTTCATATGTCTATTGTCCATCTGTATGTCCTCTTTGAAGAAATTTCTATTCATTTCTTTTGCCCATTTTTTCATTGGATCGTTTGTCTTTTGGTGTTGAGTTTTATAAGTTCTTTACAAATTTTGGTAATTAACCCCTTATCAGATGTGTTGTCGAATATGTTCTCCCATTGTGTGGTTTGTCTTTTTATTCTGTTCTTATTGTCTTTAGCTGTGCAAAAAATTTTTAGTTTTATATAGTCCCATATGTTTATCTTGCCTTTTATATCATTTGCCCGTGGAGATAACTTGGCGATATATTGCTGCTACAGATGTCGGAGAGCTTGCTGCCTACGTTTTCTTCTAAGATGCTTAGGGTTTCACGGCTTATGTTTAAGTCTTTTATCCATTTTGAGTTTGTTTTTATGAATGGTGTAAGTTGATGGTCTATTTTCATTGTTTTGCAGGTAGATGTCCAATTTTCCCAACACCATTTGTTAAAGAGGCTGTCTTTACTCCATTGTATGTTCTTTCCTCCTCTGTCAAATATCAGTTGTCCATAAAGGTGTGGGTTTATTTCTGGGTTCTCTGTTCTGTTCCATTGATCTATGTGACTGTTCTTATGCCAGTACCAGGCTGTCTTGAGTACAATGGCCTTGTAGTAGACCTTGATATCCAGAAGAGTGATACCTCCTGCTTTATTTTTTCTTTTTAAGATTGCTGAGGCTATTCTTGTTCTTTTCTGGTTCCATATAAATTTTTGGAATATGTGTTCTATATCTTTAAAGTATGTCATTGGAATTTTAATTGGTATTGCATTGAATTTATAAATTGCTTTGGGTAATATAGACATTTTAATGATGTTTATTCTTCCTAGCCATGAGCTCAGTATATGCTTCCACTTGTTTGTATCTTCCTTGATTTCTTTTATCAATGTTCTATAATTTTCCGAGTACAAGTCCTTAACCTCCTTGGTTAAATTTATCCTAGGTACTTAATTTTTTTGGTTGCAATAGTGAAGGGAATTGTTTCCTTAATTTCTTTTGCTGACAGTTCATTGTTGGTATATAGAAATGCCTCTGATTTCTGAGTATTAATTTTATATCCTGCCACCTTGCTGAATTCATTTATCAGGTCCAGTAGTTTTTTGACTGAGACTTTATAGGGTTTTCTATATACAATATCATATTATCTGCAAATAATGACAGTTTTACTTCTTCTTTTCCAATTTGGATGCCTTTTATTTCTTCTTCTTGTCTGCTTGCTGTAGCTAGGACTTTCAGAACTATGTTGAGTAAGAGTGGTAAAAGGGGGCACCCCTGCCTGGTTCTTGATCTTAAGGGAATTGCTTTTAAGTTTTGCCCATTTAGTAAGATGTTTGCTGTGGGTTTATCGTAGATGGCCTTTATCATGTTACGGAATGTTCCCTGCATTCCCACTTTACTGAGAGTTTTGAGTATGAATGGGTGCTGGATTTTATCAAATGCTTTTTCTGCATCTATTGAAATTACCATGTGATTTTTGTCTTTCCTTTTGTTTCTGTGATGAATCACATTGATTGATTTGTGAATATCGAACCAGCCTTGCTTCTCCAGAACAAATCCCACTTGATCATGACGTATGAATTTTTTTCATATATTGCTGGATCCGCTTGGCTAATATTTGTTGAGAATTTTAGCGTCTAAATTCATCAGGGATATAGGTTTATAATTTTCTTTCTTTGTGTTGTCTTTGCCTGGTTTTGGGATCAGAATTATGTTCGCCTCATAAAAGGAGTTTGGAAGTCTTCCTTCCTCTTGAATATTTTGAAATAGTTTGAGAAGGATAGGAGTTAGTTCTTTGAATTTTTTGATAGAATTCACTTGTGAAGCCATCAGGCCCAGGACTTTTCTTTTTTGGGAGTTTTTTGATAACTGTTTCGATCTCATTTGTTGTAATTGGTCTGTTTAGGTGTTCTGATTCATCCAGATTGATTTTTGGAAGTTTATATGATTCAAGAAATTTGTCCATTTCACCTAGGTTGTCTAATTTTTTGACATAGAGTTCTCCATAGTATTTTCTTACAATGCTTTGTATTTCTGTTGTGTCCGTTGTTATTTCTCCATTGTCATTTCTAATTTTATTTATTTGAGTCCTCTCTCTTTTTTTCTTGGTGAGTCTAGTTAAAGGTTCATCAATCTTATTTACCTTTTCAAAGAACCAGCTCCTGGTTTCATTGATACTCTGTATTGTTTCTTTAGCCTCTATGTCATTTATTTCTGCTCTGATCTTTATTATTTCCTTCCTTCTACTGGTCCTAGGCTTTATTTGCTGTTGTTTTTCTAGTTCTTTTAGATGCAGGGTCAGGTTGCTTATTTGAGCTTTTTCTATCTTCTCATGATATGCCTGTAGTGCAATGAACTTCCCTCTCAGTACTGCTTTTGCTGTGTCCCATAAATTTTGAGTTGATGTAAGCTCATTATCATTGGTTTCTAGAAACGTTTTTATTTCTTCTTTGATCTCATTGTTAATCCATTCATTATTTAATAACATGCTATTTAGTTTCCAAGTGTTTGAGTATTTTTCAGTTTTTCTTTTGTGATTAATTTCTAGTTTCATGGCATTGTGATCAGGGACAATGCTTGATATGATTTCAATCTTCTTAAATTTATTGAGACCATTTCTGTGTCCTAACATGTGGTCTATCCTAGAGAATGTACCATGAGCGCTTGTGAAGAATGTATATTCTACTGCTTTAGGGTGAAAAGTTCTGAAGATATCTATTAAATCAAATTGATCTAGTGTATCCTTTAAGTCTGCTGTTTCTTTATTAATTTTCTTTCTTGAGAATCTGTCCAGTTTTGTTAGTGGGGTATTGAAATCTCCTACTATTATAGTATTGCTGTTAATCTCGCCCTTTATATACATCAAAGTCTGCTTTATGTATGTCGGGGCTCCTATATTTGGTGCGTAGATATTTATAATAGTTATATCTTCCTGTTGAATTGTCCCTTTATCATTATGTAGTATCCTTCTTTATCTCTTACTACAGCCTTTGTTTTAAAGTCCATTTTGTCAGATATAAGTATTGCTACCCAGGCATTTTTTTAATTTCCATTTGCATGAAATATTTTTTTCCATCCCTTTACCTTCATCCTGTGTGCATCTTTTGTTTTACAGTGTGTCTCTTATAGACAGCATATGTATGGGTCCTGTTTCTTTATCCATGCAGCTACCCTATGTCTTTTGATTGGATCATTTAATCCATTTACTTTTAAGGTTATTATTGATATGTAGTTGTTTATTGCCATTTTATTCTTTAAAGCTGTATTCTTCTTTTGCTATATTCTTTCCTCCCTTTGAACGGTTCACAAGAGGCCCCTTAGTATCTCTTGCAGAATTGGTTTAGTTTTTACGAATTCCTTGAGGCTTTCTTTGTCTGGGAAGCTCTTTATTTCTCCTTCAATTTTAAATGTTAGCCTTGCTGGATAAGGTAGTCTTGGTTGTAGGTTCTTGTTCTGCATTACTTTGAATATGTCTTGCCATTCCCTTCTGGCCTCAAGTGTTTTTGTTGAGAAATTGATGTCATCCTTATGTGACTCCTTTGTAGGTGATAGCCTTTTTTTCTCTAGCAGCTTTAAAAATTTTTTCTTTATCTCTTAGCTTTGGTATTTTAACTATGATGTGTCTTGGTATAGATCTTTTTGGGTTTCTCTTTAATGGAGTTCTCTGTGCTTCTTAAATGTGTGAAATGTTTCCCAGCCTTAATTTAGGGAAGTTTTCTGCTATGATTTGATTGAACAAAGTTTCTATTTCTTGTTCTCTCTCCTCTTCTTTAGGAACCCCTATGATGCGAATGTTATTTCTCTTCATGTTGTCACAGAGCTCCCTTAGAGTTTTCTCACATTTTTTAAGTCTCTTTTCCTTTTTCTTCTCTGCTTCTGTGCCTTTGTTTATTGTGTCCTCTAACTCGCTGATTCGATCCTCAGTGTGATTCTTCCTGCTTTTAATTCCTTCCATTGTGGTCTTCAGTTCTGATACTGTATTTGTCATTTCTGTCTGATTCTTTTTTATTATTTCAATTTCGTTTTTTATACTTGTTATCTCTTTATTTAGGTGTTCATAATGACTATCCATTGTTGCTCTAATTTCTTTGAACATCCTAACTATCATTATTCTAAATTCTGCTTCTGGTAATTTGGTTATATCTGGTTCATTTAGGTCCTTCTCTGGGGATTTCTCTTGATTCATTTTGGTTCCATTTCTCTGCCTGCCCATTTTGTCTGTGTATAAGAAGGTTGTGGCCACTGGAGTCCAGTGGGCATTTCCTTTCTGTTCTCTAGGTGTGGTCTGTCTGCAGGCCCGCCACCCTCTCTGCCGCTGTTTAGGGCGGTTGGGTATGGGCATTGCCTGCGCCAGCCCACTGCGGCCGTTACTGTGATTTCTGCCTCTCCTCCGTTGGAGGGGCTCTGTTCTGGTGCCCGAACAGAGTTCTACAAGCCTCAACCTGCCTGGACCTTCGCCTCGCCCCTACAGGTTAGGTTGCGCACTGCACTCGAGCCACAAGCCTCAGCACCAAGGGTAGAGGTGAGCACCTTTGCTCAGCTGTGGACCCAGCCTGTTCCCAGGCTTCTGCCCAGCCCCTGCAGTCTGAGCCTGCTCGCCACAGTTTCTCGGGTTGGATGGGGCTGCTGACCAGCACTCAGCTTTGAGCCTCTGCCCGTCTGGAGTTTTAGCCCCGCCCCCAAGGCCAGGGCCCACCTGCTCAGGATCACAAACCATGGTTTATTGGGCTGGGCGTGGCTGCTGGTGTGTGCTCAGCTGGGAGCCTCTGCTCATCTGGGGCACTAGCCCCGCCCCCGCGTTCTGAGCCAACTCATGCACGCTGGATGGCAAACCACAGTTTCTCGGGCTTGGCGGGGCTGCTGGCGTGCTCAGCCGTGAGCCTCCGCCTGTCTCTGTCCCTAGCCCTGCCCCCGCAGTCAGGGCCAGCTTGCGCAGGGTCCAGGGTTGCAGATCAGATCTTTGCCCGTTCCTGGCCTCCCGCTTTTCCCCCATAGGTGGGGCTGCAGGCGGGCCCGCAGCTGCCGGACCATTTTTGTGCGTCCCCTTCACCCCTTCTGGGCTAGACTGAGCACACACTGGCTGGCCCTCCGCCCCTGCCGACAGAACCGCGTTTCAGCGTCCCGCCGTCACTGTCTCTCCAGCAAGCCCTCAGCAGTGTGGGTGGGTGCACTGCAGCTCAGACCCTAACATTCCATACTGTAGTCCTGGAAGCTCCCACTGTCTAAGCAGCTCTGCTCTAAGTGATGCGGGAGAGCTTGTTTGGCTGGTGTCCTGTCTCCCTTTGCTGGTATTGCTAGTTCCAGGGAAAATATTTGTGGGGTTTTTTGTTTTGTTTTGTTTTTTTGGTATCTGGAAAGTTTAAGGAAAATAAATATTAGCTACAAACTGTGTACCAGGTGAAATTATCTTTCAAGTGTAAAAGCAACAGACTGACATCATCAACTTGAAATAAGTCAGGGAAATGGAGTTCCTAAAAATCTACTATACAGTACTATGAAAATCCAACCAACCAAGATCTAACTATGAACAAATGGAAAAGCTATTGTAAAAAAACTGATGTTAATTTTCTAATTCTTTTAAGTTTAAAACATAAAACCACTGTGAAAACTTTGTTTATAGAACAAAATCTAAATATTATAAGCATTGAGCATATAAAAATAAAATAAGATAAAAAGATGTAAAGGAAGGTTAAGTAGGAATAAATATAACATATATGCTCTATCTCTTATAAGGCATCCCTTGATACTACCTAAAGTTAAAGAAGCTTGTTCTTATTTCTTAAAAGTTTTATATATTTTTAACATTGGAAGACTGTCTAAAGCTGAACTATTTAATTTTATTTATTTTTGTCTGTTAAAGAAAAATTAAACTCCAGCTTTTATTCAAAAGTAAAATATATAATATGTATCTATTTTAATGAAATGATCTCAATCTATTCATAAATTAACCTGCCCATCTTTTAGTTGTTCATATTCATAGAAATGTCTAAAAAGTTCTCTATTAAACATCAATAGTAATTTAGGAGATTAAAGTGATTTTTAAAAATTTTTCTGTTATTACTTAATTTCTTTGTGAACAGGTATCACTGTTATAAAACTACATCCTTTATTCTACAAATAATTACCAAATACTTTTTAAAATTGCCTTAAATCTGGTGATTATGAAGAATTTGTACTTAGATAAAATATCACAGAGGCAATGATTCTGTGTACTTTAATTAAACATATTGGTAAATACAGAATCAACCCTGAGCTAGTCTTAAAGTATAAGTAATTTGGATATTGGAAATTAGCTCTCTGCTTTGAGTTCAATTGAGGGACTGGATTTACAGTTTCTGCTCTTTCCATTAGTGAAAAACACTGGTGAGGCATCCCAGCGCATGTCCTTGGGAAGCAAATTATATGATTCTCCCTTTCAGCCACCTTTGACTAATTATGCTAATTATAAAACAAGCTGCAGGGAGCAAAAATGATGACTTGAATTTTGCTCTGATAATTAGTTTTTTTTTTATATTTTATTATTATTAATTCTAATGGGGTGACACCAATAAATCAGGGTACATATGTACAATGAAAACATCTCCAGGTTATCTTATCATTCAATTGTGTTGCATACCCGTCACCCAAAGTCAAATTGTCCTTTGTCACCTTCAATCTGGTTTTCCCTGTGTCCCTCCCCTCCTCCCTATCCCACCCTTCCCTTCCTCCCCCCACCCCGTAACCACCACACTCTTGTCCATGTCTCATAGTCTCACTTTTATGTCCCACCTATGTATGAAATCATGCTGTTCTCAGTTTTTCGTTTTTTCTGATTTACTTATTTCACTCCGTATAATGTTATCAAGGTCCATCCATTTTGTTATAAATGATCCGATGTCATCATTTCTTATGGCTGAGTAGTATTCTATAGTATATATGTACCTAAGCTTTTTAATCCACTCGTCTTCTGACAGACACTTGGGCTGTTTCCAGATCTTCGCTATTGTGAACAATGCTGCCACGAACATGGGGCGCATTTCTTCTTTTCGAACAGTGTTATGGTGTTCTTAGGGTATATTCCTAAAAGTGGGATAGCTGGGTCAAAAGGCAGTTCAATTTTTAATTTTTTGAGGAATCTCCAAACTGTTTTCCACAGTGGCTTCACCAGTCTGCATTCCCACCAGCAGTGCAGAAGGGTTCCTTTTTCTCCAGGGAAATATTTGTTTTTGATTAGGGAAGTGACTTAGCCCAGGGGTTAGGGTGGCTGTCCCTCAGAGTGTTTCTTCCTGTGCCTTCCAGTTTACTCTCTCTTCCCACTGCTCTGGTCCTCTCCTCTGTCCCCGTTCCCCAGAGCCTCGGGTGAGAGGTTGTGAGAGAGGTTTTCTGCGCTGTCCCTTTAAGAAGAATCTTGGGTCTGAGAAAACTGTTTCTTTCTCACAACAGTATCCTCACTTGTTTCACAGTTCAATACTGTCCAAATGCCTCTTCTAGGCTCTGAGGCTGCAGGCTGGGGCTTTGTTCCTGGGACCCAGGTCCCTCCCTCTCTGCTAAACTCTCTTCCCGCCACGTGAGTCTGCCGTTCACTCCAGGGATCTGGGCAGCCCTTTCCACGTTTTCGCTTTTCCTACCAGTCTCAATGTGGCTTCTTCAGTGTTCCTTGGTTGAAGAGTCCACTTAGTTTAGTTCCAAGTTGGTTTATCCAGATGATGGTTCTTAAAATTGAGTTATAATCCATTTTGGTTCTGGGAGTTGGAAGTTGGTACGTCCGCCTACTCCATCGCCATCTTGCCATCTCCTGGCTCCAAACTTAACAATAACTCCACCACCCACTAGCCAACAAACAAAACTTCACTGTTGTGAGGAGTGAATAAAAAAAGATAAATTCCTAAGGAAGGGTTAGAAAACTTTTCTTTTTCAAGAGCCACATAGTAAATGTTTTAGGGTTTGTGGGCCACACAAGTAGTTACAGTCTCTGCTGTAACTACTCAACTCTGAATTACATGCGGGTGCCCACGGACAGCATGTAAACAAGTGAGCATGGATGTGTTCCAATGAACTATATGTAATAGTACTGAACTTGTAAAATCTTGTCATTCTTATGTCATAAAATATTCTTCCCCTTTTGATTTTTTCCAACCATTTAAAAGTGTAAAAACCATTTTTAGCACATACGCTGATATAAACAAGTGGTTTGCTGAAGCCTGGACTAGGAGTAAGAGGGTGCTGTGGCTTAGAGGGACAGGGAAGCAAAAGAAAGGCTCTCCCCCACATAGCGAAGCCCTTTTCTGGGCTTCCCTCCCCGCATCTTCATTCCCACCAGAACCCTCACTAACTGAAACCTCACCATGGGTTCCCTGTCCTGTCAGGCACTCCTACCTGCTGGCTCATGCATGTGCTTTTACTTCTCCCTAGACACAGACCCTCTTACACCACTCCTTTGTGTTGCCATTGCTCATAGGCACTTACTACTGTTTCTCCCTTTCTGTTCTAATTAATTGTTTGGCTTCAGCATTTCTACTATTCCAATTGCTGGGCTTGCTATCCCTTGTGGAAGTATACTTGAGAATCAGAGATATGGACATTCATTAGAGCTTGCCCAAAGTATTGGCAGTGTGTAGAGAACTGACCGCAAAGCAGCTGAGGAAAAAAGCTACATGGAGATGCTCTTGTGTGAAATACCTGAAAAGCAAAGGCACAACTTCTCTCTCCACACTAATGATACCCTGTACCTGAAAGGTGTTTCCCTCCGGGTCCAGGACCTTGCAGACGACCTGTGAGGTGTGCTTCATGACATACATGCTAGCTCTCAGCTGCTCACACTTTTGGAAAAGATGGTATATTTCACTGCTCGATTCATGGCAATAGAGAGCTGAACAGTCCCTATCGATATGAAGACAGCCTGTGTTTGGAGGTAACACCTGGAAAAGGAGCACAAAGAGAAATTATTTAAAATTCCTTGTTTAATTTGAGGGATTTGAAAAATCATTTTAGGAAAATAATTATACACAGATCTTTGCCACAAACTGTATTTCCAGGAAGAAAATTCAAGGGAGGACTTAAAGTTTGGAAACAGCTACCTGATTAAGAGGCACAGTGAATAATTAGGATATAATTTGTCCTGTGCCCTCATATTTTATATACTCACTGCAATATTTCTTTCAAGTAATTGCCTTGTACCTTCTTATTTTAGATATTTCATATAAAATAATAAAAATATATTTTAATTGAAGTAAACACACTTGGCCCTATTCAAAATGTTTGGAATTCTTTATGTTCTTGGGCAAGAATCATCTCCAAGAGGGTCAAAAGCCATTGGACAACCCCAGAGGAATGGGTTTTCTTAGTCATATGGACACTTACCTTTGGCATTCTTCATTTTCCTCCAAGACTTACCTGGTATGTTCCCTGTGGCTTTGCAATAATCGATGTCCCATCCCCAAAGGTGGCACAGCACCTGCTGTCCTCACAGTTGGTGATGACAGTGGCATAGTGTGAGCTTTCTACCCTCACACATTTCACCTGCCTGGTGACAGTCTCAGAACTCTCGGCTGCAAGCAAATGCATGATAAACAGATCTGAGAAGATGCATACATTGGGAAACTCGCCGCTGGCTGATTTTGCTCTGGCCTCCCGGCTGCCTGGACCTGAAGTTGAGACCTGGTGCTGAGGGCTCACTCCGGGGACTGCAGCGCACTGTGCTCTCCTGTCAGCGCAGAGCAGTCCTTCCAGAGGAACTTTTCGAACTTAGTATCCTGTGCTGTTTCGTTCTCACTCCTCATTTTACATTGAGAAATCGAAAACATCCGGAAAAGCATAAAGTATAATTTACTCATATACTCACCAAAATTTACGCTTGTCAGTATTCTGCTACATTTATTTGCTTCAACACACTTAATATGTAAATAAGAATCTATTCTTGGTTTATTCCTTCTCTTGCAATCCATTTGTACACTTTTACATAAATATGTGTATCTAAAACAATGAATAATATTTTGTGTACTTTAAATTGTCATAAGTTATATATTACTCTGTATCATTCTATGCCTGTGTTTTTCACTTAGCTTTCTTTTGAGACCTTTAGCCATCTTGATGTACGTGTGTGTACACATGTGTGTGTGTGTACATATGTGTATATGTGGGTGCACATCTTTCTTTTTAACTGCTATATACTACATACTACTTTTCCGTTCTGATGTTGATGGGACATTCCTAATATTTTAATTTTAGACTCAGTGTTGCAAGTAGCCCCTCTGCACCCGTTTCCTGGTACAAATGTGTAAGATTGTCTTTCTGTGTCTACCAGAAACAGAGCTAGTGCATCATTTCCAATTTCCTAGATATTTTCAAATTGCCCTCCCAAGTGACTCTTAATTACCATTCTGTCTAGTGGGGGTAGGAAGGTCCCTCTTTTCTCGCTTACTTGCCAATTTTGTTGCACTTAATTTGGCAATGAAACATGTAACACATTAAACAAGTACACTCTGGACTTAAGAAAAAGGGAGTAAGAGAATACTCTTTCTCTAAGAATCTCGTTCGAATTTAGGTTAGGAAGGAAATTAGACTTCTAGGGTCTTTAACAGGTGCTAGCTCCTTTCTCTGGGACCCCCTTTTTGACAGAGGCATGCTCAGAATTGAAGGCGGACCCCATCTGAGGTCACTTAGTTATGCAAAAATGATCCCTTAAGGATCAAAGAAAAAAGCTCTGAGAGCTAATGTCCAGGACAGTGGAGTTGTTTACTTTTAGCTACCACCAATGCAGACTATAGGTTTTTAGTGATGACAGTGGAAGAGCCGCTATTACTGTCCATGCGCCAGCTACAGCTGTTATCCCTCTACCTCTCTTATTGTCATGTATGTGAAAAATAAAACTTACATATTTCTTGATCATCTGGAGAAATGATATTATCTTCATAAACTTGATAAAAGGTTGTAATTCTGGTACCATCAGCATGGTCTACGATCCGAGTACCATCTTTCTTTTCAACAATGATCACTTTGTCCTCTCGAGTTGTCATAACCTGAACATAAAAAGGCAGAGCACAATCATTTAATCAAGTGGTTAATCCCAAGTGCGTTTATTTTTATACCCTGTGCACTACCATCAAAGCCTGCTTATTTATTTGTAAGTGAGAGTTTTATCTCACCTATTTGGTCTGACCTTTACAACAATCCTGGGAGGCAGGTAGGGATATCCCCCTTTTGTAGATGAGGACATCAGGCTGAGAGAAGTTAAGGAACTTGCTGGAGGTCATTCAGCAAGAGCCAAGGCTGGTTTTGGACCAAGGCTGCCTGACTTCAAAACTGATGTTCCTTCCAATGTTGCCTATTTGTGAGTAAAGAGTTAGTATCAGGACTGGCCTGACCCTGGTCTGTCTGGAAAAATGATCCCATGTCTTGTTTCCTCAGAAGCTAGAGGTTTAAAGTGAACATGGCACGCTGAGGCTGCCCTGTATGTTATGTGTGTTGGTGAGCAGGTTTTAGTCTCGTGTCATCAGAACAGAGTTTGAGAATTGGTGGGGAACAGAGGCCATGGCCTCTCTGGGTCAAGTTGATCTGCACCGTCTTATGCTCCTATCTATGGCTGCCACCCGTGCCCTATGTGGGTCTGAGGGTAAAGCAGCAGTATCTGAGGTCGCTGCTGGGCTTCGCAGCTGGATGAGGCTGCTGCACTGACTGCGCAGACTTCCTGTCTTGTATTCTTTCCTAAAACTGAGGAAGCACAGTTGAGATGAAAGCTGATTGTGTTCTGGTAATTTGACTGTAAATTTTAACCCACAACCTTTCCTGTTCTGGTGGAATGTATTACTGTGTGGAAAACTGAGAGATGGACTGAGAAGGAAAAAACTATCACCCAAGACAGGAAGCCAAAGGACCCAGGACAGGAAGCCAAATGGTAGCCACTTTCTTAGCCCAGTATTTCCAGGTCTGTCCGAATGCAATCCCACTGAATGCACATTTTCTGGAGGGCTATGTGTTGCGATCTGTGATAGGTGCTAGGGTTACAATGATGATGAGACTGACTACAGTTTAAATCCCTGTCCTCTAGGAATTACGATGGACAGTCATTAAGAAGTTGCTAAAGGGTAGTGAGCATTCTGACGCTGTTTGTCTTCCTCTCAGAGGAAGCAGTGCTGGAGCGTGGATTCGGTGTTGAGGGAGGGCAGCAACGCAAGAGGATGGCATGTCACATACCAAGGAACCCAGGGAGCAGTGGGGACAGTGGTGGGAGACACAGCTGAAAGGTGAGGGACAAAACTGGGGAGGGCTTTAGCCATACTAAGGCCTTTGCCCCACAAGGGATAAAGAGGTACTACAAGGTTTTAAGTATGTGGAATAGAGTAAGAATTACAGAAAAAAACTGAACTAGTACTGGTGAATGTTTCAATCTGAGAGAAAAAATCAGGTCTTTATATATGTACTGTACTTAGTGGTGACCAGTGGAGAACACAATGGGCTCCTGAATGGATCCCCAGGTGTGTGGGTCTAAAAGGGGCGGATAGGGAGATGCACGGCCCCGGTCTCCCTTCAGGAGTAGACTTGCTCCCCAGCAGTGGCTGCAGTCTGTACACAGCCCAGATAACTCTCAGGTCTTTCAGTATCTGCATGAGCTGCAGAGAGATGCTGTGACTGACACTTCATTCCAGGGTACTGTGTCCAGACACTGAGTGAGGCCATGGTGAATGGATCTGGTTCCTGCTACCAGACTTGGGGCATTGACACTGAGACAGCTGATACTGGCTCCTGAGTTCCTGCTGGTTGACAAAGGCTTTGTAGATTGGGTCAGCACTGCAGCTCAGCTTCTCTGGCTGTCCATTCGTGCTTTCTTTCACAGATGGTACCCCTAATAAATATTTCGCACCCCAAATTCCATCTCGGTGTTTGCTTCTGGAGAGCCCAACCAGCAACAATAGTATTGCAAATTATATAATGCATTTTTTGATTGATTGACTTTAGAGAGACAGAGAGAGGAAGGAAGAGAGAGACATAGAAATAGAGAGATAAAGAGAGAGAGAAGAATTCGATTGTTGTTCCACTTAGTTGTGCATTCACCAGTTGCTTCCTGTATATACCCTGAATGGGGATTGAACCTGCAACCCTGGTATCTCTAAATGATGCTTTAACCAATTGAGCTAACTGGTCAGGGCCTGTAATACATATTTTAATCACTGAGTATTTTCTAACTTGTGCCATCCTAACCGAAAGGAATATTTAGAGTCCAGTGTTGAGAGGAATATGGGGGATGGGGAATGCAATTGGGATAACACTAGAATCTATGTAAACACAATAAATTAAAAAAATAAAAATAAAAAAGAGTCCAGATGGATGTGACATACAGTTTGCTAGCTATTTTGTTTACTAAACAGTTTAGGGCTATTAAGAGCAGGTGATAATTACCTTCTTATTTTACAGGAGGCAAAACTACTATACTTAAGAGAGAAATGCATACTGATGATTATTTTAGGTTCTTGTTGGCACTCCCAGCCCAGTGTATGTCACAACAAATACGTTGGTAGAATGTAGTGATCGAGAGCATGAACTCTGGGGTTAAGCAGCCTGAGTTCAAATACTGGCTCTGTGAGTGGCTGGGTGACTTAGGCAAGTTACTTAACCTCTCTAGTTTCCTATCTGATCTAGTTTCCTCATCTGCAAAATGGAGCCAGCACTAGAGTTTTCTTCAGGGAGGCTACATAATTAAATGAAATAACACCAGTTAACACTTACTCAGTGGTCATTGAGTTAGCAATGATTAATACTAGCTCTTTATCTAGGATAGATATTTACATATAATTATTTAAACATTTTATAACTTTGACATTTTTCTGGTCACCATGTGGTGGGATAATCATTATTATTGGTGGTAAGAACACAATAGCAAGAATATTTCCAGAACACCTGATAGAGCTGGATCTGGTATTAATTTTCCAAATTATTCAGGTAATGGCTATAATCTCCATTTTATGAATATAGAAGCCCAGATTAGAAACTTGTCCAAAGTCACACATCCAGTAAGGTGTATGTTTGGGGTACAAACCCAAGCCTGCCTTATCACAAGGTTAGTGCCCACTCTTCTAAAATCTGATGCTCCATGTAGGGTGATATAAAAAACCTCCATTTTCAATTTTGTTTCATATGATCATGTTAATTTGTTGGCCCTATTTGCATAGTTAGTTAACCATGTGAGATCTGGAATGCAACTTTGGGCTCTGCATTCTGATTCTGCCACTTGTGTGATTCTTAGAAAAATTACTTGACCTCTCTACAGCTTAGTGTGTTCACCTATATAATGGGGACAATAGCTTATTGTGAGAATTAATGAGTTAGCATGTGGAAAGCACTGAGAACAAGGCTTGGCAAACACTGAGTGCTCAATATTATTTTTATTATTATTATTCTGTTAGGTGTCTGAGGTTTAATTAATTCATGCCTGAACGTAGGCTCTCGGATGTTGGTTCATGCCTCCATAACAGTGATAGGTATCATTAACAGAAATTGAGTTATTAATTAAGAAATATTAATAAAATTTGCACATTGAGCCAAATAATCTACATCAGGGGCTTAATTAAAGTGAATTAATTAAGGTGACCCAAGTGTGGGGCCAGTGGCTCAATAGATAACGTGTCTGACTACAGATCAGAAGACTAGTTGAGGTGACCTAGAAGTCTTCCTGAGACAATAAGTACTTTGAACCTCACAAAAAATATAGATAACTAGCAAGCAAAGTAAGAGATTATAAAATTATTTCAGATATAGACTGAAGAATAAAGGCAAACACATTTGGTTACATAAAGTAATTCATCTCAAGAAAGCAGACATTTTGCTTTGACCAGCAAGCAGCACGTTGTTGTAAAGAGGAGGAGAAAGTCCAGAAACCAGAGATAAGGCACCTAGGAGATTCTTCATCTTGTTTAGACTCAGAGGTTGTTGCAAAGCTCCACATAAGATATCAGAAGACTAGCTCAGGAATGGAAAGAACTCAGTGTTCAGTCACCAAAGTTGGTACTAATCCTGGCTCCACACTTTCTAGACATGTGCTCTTGACCACATTATGTAACTTGCTGAGACCCACTTTCCTAATCTGTGTAGTAATATTTATTGGTGTAAAGACTGATGAGATATGTATGCAAAAGCTCTAACAGAAAGTCCGGCACACCGAAGGGGCTGTTATTCATCCTGGGAATTTGAATTTCACATCCTAAATAAAACCATTATATTCCAGACCACCCATTTGTCACTTATTTTTATGTTACAAATAAAATATTTTGTACAGTTGCTCTGTGATGTTCTTGAATTTTTTAATGTGAGGAGGATCTCCTTAAATACACTGTAAATTCTTTGAAGTCCAGGTTCATGAACAAATTCTTACCACTCACATCAAGTGCACACAAAGAAGTAGGAATAAGGCATAGGCTCTTATTTTTAGAATGTAAGACACACACTGATACATTCAACATAAGGAAATATATGACATCATCAATCATATATGTATTAAAGTGGTATAGAAAATTCATGATGGCCGTGGCCAGGTAGCTCAGTTGGTTAGAGCATCATCCCACTATGTCAAGGTTCAGGTTCAATTTATGGTCAGGGCACATACAAGAACCAACCAATGAATGCATAAATAAGTGGAACAACAAATCAATGTTTCTCTTTTTTTCCCATTCCCTTTCTCTCTGTCTAAAACCAATAAATAATAAAAAACATTTTAAATTCATGACCTCTCATTTCAAAAATAAGTATTTTATAATATTCTATGCGGTCCAATAAACCACAGAATGCTTTTAGATTTGGGGAGATGGATCTATCCATTGATCCATCTACTGATCCATCCATTCGTCCATCCATCCACTACTACTTAAAAAATTATTAAAGATTTATTGTTTTCCAGGTGCTCTTTTATGTTTTGTTTTAGAATTCTAGTGATTTAGGGAATTTTGCAAAATACAATAGTTCGCCATACCGTTCCAGTGACAGGGTCTGTGGCCTGAAAGGATAAAAATGGTGCCAAGTCCGTTATTCTTTCTGATCCTTTGGTACCAATCCGATTTCCTTCAGGTGTGGTTGTAAACCAGGTGCCTATGTGATTGTCTACAGGAGTCGCTGCTCGGGCTGTTTCTGTGGGAGGGCCATGGATTTCATTCTTATGTAACACTGTTGACTGATTTTTGTGTATTCTTCCTGTTGGGAGTTCAAATAAAATCAAACAACAATATAACTATAATATCAATTATATAAATCATTCATTGTTTTGATTCAGTGTAAAGACATTGTGGCATAGAAAGTAGTTTTCATCAATTGTAATATTTCTCAAGTGATGAAAATACCAGGTTATGAATATCTTAACCTTGGCTAGATTCCCGTCACCTCCCTCCAAATGTACATGTGCATATACACAGTTCACTCTCTATGACATAATGCCTTTCTGGTCAATTTCTGTATACTTTTTTTTTTTTAATTTCTTTTTATTTATTTATTTTAGAGAGGAGACACAGAGAGATAGAGAAAGAGAGAGAGAAAGAAGGGGGGGAGAGAGAGAGAGAGAGAGAGAAAGAGGGGAGGAGCTAGAAGCATCAATTCCCATATGTGCCTTGACCAGACCAGTGCAGGGTTTTGAACTGGCGACCTCAGTGTTTCCAGGTCGACGCTTATCCACTGAGCCACCACAGGTCAGGCAATTTCTGTACACTTTTTAAAAAATTTTTATTAATTTTAATTTATTGTGTTTACATGGATTCAAGTGTCCCACTGAATATAATTCCCTCACCCCCCACCCAGGTCTACACTTTTGAGTCTTGCTTATATCTCCCTAGATTACAGATTTTGGGTTTTGTACTATGGTTTTTAAAACCTACTTTTTCCCCCTGTATATCCGTCAAATTTTCAGACTCTTTTTGACTTACTAGACTCTAGCATTTTACTAGGTTTTTAACCTTTCATTCCACTGATTTTGTCATTTTGTCAGTAATAGATGGAAACATCTTTTTTCAGCCCTGAATCTGAAGAACCTTATTAGGTATATCCTTGGCCTCTTTCCAGAGGAAAGAATTTGGACAGTTTAATTACTACATTGATAATCATCTGACAATACTTTGATAAATCATTGATAGTACATCTCTCCCCCCTCCATCCTTCCCTGTTATCTATCATCCATATGGAACAGGAAGATATGACTGAAGATATCCTCATAAAACTCTGTGAATAATACCCTAACCCTCTATCAGGACAGATTTATTTATTCCATTTGTATAAACAATAGTAGTGAACAATCTATAGATGAGATTTGCTAGTGTTATTAAGCCTCAATCCAGATAAACTCAAACCAAGAAACAATTTGCAAGCAAAGAGAGAAAATGATTGTTAACCAGGAATATCCTTCAGTTTCTTTCTTTCTTCTCTTTTTTTTTCAGGGACAGAGAGAGAGTCAGAGAGGGGATAGATAGGGACAGACAGGAAAAGAGAGAGATGAGAAGCATCAATCATCAGTTTTTTGTTGCAACTTTAGTTGTTCATTGATTGTTATCTCACATGTGCCTTGACTGCGGGCCTTCAGCAGACCACGTAACCCCTGGCTTGAGCCAGCGACCTTGGGTCCAAGCTTGCAAGCTTTTGCTCAAGCCAGATGAGCTCACGCTCAAGCTGGTGACTTCGGGATCTTGAACCTGAGTCCTTCCCATCCCAGTCCGACGCTCTATCCACTGCGCCACCGCCTGGTCAGGCTCCTTCAGTTTCATACCATGAAATATGTTATTAGGGCATGGACCTTTGCCTAACAGGAAGACTCAACTAATGGTGGGAACCAAAAAAGACAAATACCTCAAGCTAAGACTTTCCACTGTTGTTATATTCCTTTGGACCTACATGTGCTTCTAGAGCATTGAAAGACAACAGAAAGATAGACCTGTAGGAATTATTTAGCATGAAGCTCAGAGAGCCAAAGGGGTAAAAGCAATGAAAGAGGTTAAAAACCTCTAATATATGTTTAATTGGAATTTTAGAAGAGAAAAAAAAATTGATCAGAAACAATATTTAAAGAGATAATTATTGAGAACCTTTTAGAATGAATAAAAAATAATAATTTATAGATTCAAGAAGCCCAATGTATTCTCACTTGGGTAAATAAAAAGAAACCGAAAACTTAAATTATATTGAAATTTTAATAAAAATATTTTAAGGGCAGTAAGTATATTTTCAAGAAAATGAGAATTAGACTGACAGATAACTTTTGCACAGCAACACTGAAAGCAAGAAGGATCCATAGAGACAGTTTCAAAGTGCTGAAGGAGCTAGAGAGGAAACAGGGAGCGGCTGGTAATCGCTACTGGTTTTAGGGAGGAGAGTGGCGGAAATGGTCTGGAATCAGATAGTGAAGATCGTTGCATAACGATAATTTCTTTTTTTAATTTTATTTATTGCTTTTAGAAAGCGAGGCAGGGAGAGAGAGGAATACGGAGCTGCTCCTGGACATGCCCTGACTGGGGATTGAACTGGCAGCCTCTGAACATCCAGATGAAGCTCTAACGAACTGAGCTATCCGGCCAGGGCCATGATTTTTAATTTTTAATATTAAAATTGTTTACTTTAAAGAATAAATATTATAGCATTTGAGTTATATCTTAATAAGTTATATTAAAATATAACTAATTGGATAAAGTTAACACAGGACTTTGAAGGAAATTTACAGCCACAAATACTCATACTGGGAAAGAAGAAAACCTAAGAATTAGTGAACCACCTTAGATAGATAAAACAAAATAGCAAAATAAACTGAAAAATGTAGGAGAGACTTTGTTTTTGTCATCTAGGTAGCAACAACAAATTTGTGACTTTACCTTCTTCTCATTCTAGAAATCATAAGAAGCAATAATAACAATGAAAAAAATGAAGAAATTACATTTGTAGAAATACTAGGGAAACCCTCAAACTCCAACTGCGCTGTTGAAAGTGAAGCCAAGAAGCAAGCCCACAGGAACATATGTAGAAGAGTTCCTGGAATTAGCAGGATGCAGGTAAGTGTGGTTGCTCACAGATCTCATAATTTTCCAATAAGCAATCCCCCAAAAGGACAGGATCCCCTCCTGGGGGAAACTTGTGTGGGTAGTAATCTAAAGTGAATAGAGCAGGATCCTGAACAAAATGAAGAGGAGGGGTTTGGAACATATCAGGGGTAAAGGTGTGGGGGGTCCTCTCATGGCAGGTTTAGAAGCACTGGTAAAATACAACCTCTAAAAGTGGGTATATCTAAGAAAGCAACCCAATTTAAAAAGAGTCAAAATGTATCAATAGAGACCTCACTGAAGATGACATATAGTTGGTAAATAAGCATATCATTAGGGGTTAAAAACAAAAACAACGAGATAACATGACACAACCATTAGAATGGCTAAAATCCAAAAACTGACAATATCAAATGCTGACTAGAATATGGGGTAACAGGAACTCTCATTCTTTGCTGGTGGGAATGCAAAACTGGTACAGTGACTTGGGAAGACAGTCTGGCAGTTTCTTACAAAGGTAAACATATACATGAAATATTCTCCTAAGAATTCATTTAAATAAATTAAAAACATGTTCATACAAAAACCTGCATGCAAATATTTAAAAGCAGCTTCATCACAACTGCCAAAAAATGGAAGCGACCAGTAAAAGGTGGGGCAAAAATAGTTTTACAGTTATAAGTACACAAAACACAAAGTTTATTCTTGCATTATTATTTATTAATTATTGTATTATTTTCCACATGAACAACTGTAAACTTACTTTTGCCCCACCCTGTATATCCCTCAAAAAGTGAAGAGATAAACAAGCCATTACACATTATACAATGAAATGTTATTCTGTTAACTAAAATGAATGAGATTTCCAGCCATGAAAAGACATGGGGGAATCTTAAATGTATATTACAAAGTGAAATAAATCAATCTGAAAAGTTACATACTATAGGATTCCAACTATATGACATTCTAGAAAAGGAAAAACTACAGCGACAGTAAAAAGATCAGAGGTTTCCAGGGATGGTTCAGGGTTGGGGAGAAGAGAAGAATGAATAAGTGGAGCACAGGGGATATTTAGGGTGATATAACTATTCTGTATGACACTTTAATGGCCGATTCAAGACATTATGCTTTTGTGAAAACTCATAGAATTGTATGACACAGAAAGTGAACTTTAAACTGTGGACTTGAGTTATTAATAATGTATTACTATTGGTTCATTGGTTGTAATAAATGTACCACACTTTCAAGACCTTAAAAATAGGGAAAACTGAGCCAGGAAGAGTGGAAGTATATGGAAACTCTCTGTATTGTGCTTTCTGCTCATGTTTTTAATGTAAAACTAAAATTTCCCTAAAAAGTATATTAGTTAAAAATAAAAAGTGAATGCATCACCCTAGATGAAAGAGCTGGGAAGAAATCTGCTAAACACGATGCTGGAGGCAGAAGCCCTATGGAACCAGGTTGGGCAATTAGAGAGGTGGTCACACAGACCACCAAGTCCTCAGGTCTCCAACAGAGGGAGCCCTTGAGCTGGGATGTTTAGAAAGCTGTGGGGATACTTGCATTGACTTCCACCAGGAGTCTTCTGCTACTAGCAAAGAAAAAATCTACTTCACTAAATTTTGAGTTACTGGAGAAGGAATCCATTTTGCTTCCATACAAGATTATAGGCTACTGTGGTGAGATGTGTGAAAGTGATAAAGAAAACTAAATCTTGGTCTCAGGTCATTAAAGGCCTATGAAAAATTGAGAAAAATTTGTAACATGTGAAAGACAGTGGGAATTAGGGGTTAGCTGCTCAGACTCATCACATTTCTACCACTTACTAGCTAAGAGATTTCAAAGAAGTTTCTTAACTTCTCTGTGTCACAATTTCCTCATATGTAAATTGGAATTATTAAAATATGTACTTCACAGGGTAGATATGACAATTAGCTGATTTAATACAGAGTGGGTCAAGCATAGATTTATAGTTGTGAATCTGTGCAACAGTTTATTTCTTTATTATTATTTATTAATTTTCGCATTCTTTTCCATATGAACAACTGTAAACCTACTTTTGGCCCACCCTGTGTTTTAAACTTTTCTGAATTGTGCCTGGTACACACATCTCCTATATATAAAAATTTCTTAAGAATAAATATTAAAACGATGATATTCTAATAGTAAACTAAATAAAGATGTGAATAGAAAATTTGCAAAAAGGATAGAAAATAAATAAGCATCTTTAAATGTTTAATCTCATTAGTAATCAAAGAAATGCAAATTCAGGCCCTGGTTGGTTCAGTGGTAGAGTATTGATTGGCCTGGTATGTAGATGTCCTGGGTTCAATGACCAGTCAGGGCACACAGGAGAAGCAACTGTTCTTTATTCCTCCCTTTCCCTTTCTCTATCTTCTGCTCCCTCAGTCATGGCTCTATTGATTCAAGCGCATTGGCCCTGGGCACTGAGGATGACTCTGTGGAACCTCTGCCTCAGGTGCTAAAAATATCTTGGTTGTGAGCATGGCCCCAGATGGGCAGAGCATTGGTCCCAGACAGGGGGTGCTGGGTGGATCTTGGTTGGGGTGCATGTGGGAGACTGTATCTATCCTCCTCTCACTTGGAAAAGAAGAAAAATAAATAAATAAAAGAAATGCAAATTTAGATAATAATAAAATGTATGTTTATCAAATTGAGTAAGGTGAAAACAGTAGTAATCCCAGCACTGGCAGGGTATGAGAAAGTAGGTGTTTTTATACTGAGCTGCAGGCAGTGGTGTAAATTGACAATGTCGCAGAGGATAGCAGTTTGTAATTCAGATTATGACTAACACTGTTAATTTAAGCCAACTGTAATCTATCTTCTTTTCCCTACTAGAAGTGCTCATTTCCAGAGAAAAAAGTCAAAAGTGTCACATCCTGTTTTCCCAGCCTAGGTCCTCGACCAGATCTACTCAGTGAGATATGAGAGGAGGTCCGTAGGAAGGCCTAACAGAATCTGGAAATAGTTTCCTTCCTGATGAAGAGAGACACTTGAAAGCTCTTGTGGACACCCTCTTTCCTTTCTACTTTGGAAGTTACTATAAGAGGAACTCATGCCTGGAGGTGACACGGCCTTCTTGCAACTCTGAGGATAATGTCAAGAGAAGCAGAGATGCTTACCCAGAACCTCAACACCAGTACACTCAACCAACCCGAAAACAGCAGCCATGAAAGCTAATGCTGTGTGTGAGTACCTAATGACATAATAATGTGTTCCTTAGTTCTTACTAAGAGAAAAGAAAAATTAATGAAATAGTATGTTATACTGTGATTCCAATTAAAATTCACACATATATAGTATATGTGTATATGAATATAGTCATAAAAGATGAGAAATATAAGAGTTATGATACTGAACATTTATTAAGCACTTGATTAATTAAAGTCATTCTAGAGAGGCTTTGGTTATATCACCTTTCTTTGTGATGACAATCTCTGAAGGTGCTGTTTCTGATTTTTGCTGAGAAACCGAGTCCACCAGTTCTCCACTGTGAGGGCTTGCTGGCATTTCAGCCAGAGGATAGACAGGCCCTGCATTGAGACTGCTGCTCACAGCGCCATCTGCGAAGAGAATCTGAAGGAAAGGCTCAAGTCCAGCATTTTTGTAAGCAAGGTAGAGGCTGGTTGACAATTGACACTGGATGTCAAACTGAAGTAGGTTACAAAATAATCCAAAGAATGCTGTTTGCATGGCATCATAAGGCATATGACAGAAGGGTCAATTTGGAGCTCAGAGACAATATAGTAGCTTATTAACTAGCACAAAAATATTACTTTCTTTTCCATTTACCTTCTATGCTATTTGTTTTCTTTTCATTTTCTGTTTTTTATTAGATTGACTTATTTTATATTTTTGCCTTATTCACCCTTCTCCTATGTAATTAGGAAATTATCCACTGTTTCAAAATTTCTAATGACTACATTTAAAACTTTATCACATATTTAAATGTTTAGTTTCTATTAGTGTCTAGAGGAACTACAGATATATAATTTATTCAATATCAGTATTTGTAGCCTCCCAGTGAACACAACAAGAACCATCAATGTTGCTAATAAGAAGTCTAATGTCCATCTTAATTCTTTTAAAGGTAACTGGCTTTCTCAGGAAGGTTTTGAGATTGTCTGTTTATATACAGTCCTAAAATTGCAGTGTGACATCTCTAAATAATCTTTTAACAATTAACATCAGTCCTGATTTGTACTTGGTTTTCCTGTTTAATATGAAGTATTTTTTAAACTCTGGGAAATTTTTACTATTTCTTACATTATTTCCCCCCTTCATTGTAACTATTTCCTTCTTCTGGAAATTCTAGCATTTAATTCCCTTTTCCGCATCTCTTA
Source organism: Rhynchonycteris naso (assembly GCA_037038555.1). NCBI lineage: Eukaryota > Metazoa > Chordata > Mammalia > Chiroptera > Emballonuridae > Rhynchonycteris > Rhynchonycteris naso. The sequence goes on from CM072998.1 coordinate 128,313,301, forward strand.
ACTTTCCTGTTCTTCATAATCCACCTCTTCTCCCATCTTTCACAATTGTTATTTTTAATATTTAAGAACTCTTGATATATTTTTTCTATAGCAACTCTTATATTTTTATTTTATTTATTTATTTTTTTAAGTGAGAGGCAGAGAGGCAGAGAGACAGACTCCGGCACGCACCTTGCCTGGGATCCATCTAGCAAGTTCCTTGTTTGACAACCGAACTACAGTGTGTTCATAAAGTCATGGTGCACTTTTGACCCATCACACGGTCAAAAGTGCACCATGACTTTATGGACATACTGTATTTTAGTGCCTGAGTCGAGGCCATGGAGCCATCCTTAGTGCCCAGGGATAACTTGCTCAGTTTGAGCCATGGCTGTGGGAGGAGAAGAGAGAGAGAGAAGGGATGGAGAAGCAGATGGTTACTTCTCCTGTGTGCCCTGACTGGGAATCAAACTCCAGACTTCCACACACAGGGCCAACGCTCTACTGCTGAGCCAACTGGCCAGGGCTTTCACAGAAACTTTAAAAAATTGTTATTTTATGGACTGGAACCTCTCAAATCTCAGCCTATATTACTTTTAGTTTATCTAGTTATTCTTACTTTTAGATGCCATTTAATTTATTGAAATTTGTGTTTTACTTTCATGGGGTTGGTTTTTGTCCAAAGTTGATGATTATTGAGTGCATGCTTATATTTCTCACTCCTTTTTACTTCCTGGTATATTGTCTGGTCAGAAGAACCCCTTCCCTGTGACCACTGGGGACGGATGGAGGCAGGCAACAGCTTCTGGGTATTATGGTTTCTGGTTTCAACCATCAAGGTAGAGATGAGTTACCTGGGACACTGCCCTGATTTCTGAGCCCAGAGCTCCATCTGTGAAATGTCTGTGTTAAAACTCCCATTTTTAAATTTCACTGTAGGGTTTTTTTTCTTTTTTTGTATTTTACCAAAGAAGCAGGGAGACAGTCAGACAGACTCCCACATACACCCAGCATGCCCACCAGGGGGCAATGCTCTGCCCATCTGGGGCTTTGCTCTGTTGTGGCTGGAGCCATTCCAGTACCTGAGGCGGAGGCCATAGGGCTGTCCTCAGTGCCCGGACCAACTTTGCCCCAATGGAGCCTTGGCTGTGGGAGGGGAAAAGAGAGATAGAGAGAAAGGAGAGAGGGAAGGGTGAAAAAGCAGATGGGTGCTTCTCCTGTGTGCCCTGGCTGGGAATCAAACCCCAGACTTCTACACACTGGGCTGACGCTCTACCACTGAGCCAACCGGCCATGGCCTTACTGTAGGGTTTTAAACTTTGTATATGTTTCTCTACCTGTTGAATCCAATATTACTTGACTTTCTAGGAATTCCTCCACTCTTGTGATCCATTAATGACAAATTTTGTTGTTTTCCAGTACTGTTATAAATTTAATATTTAAAAGTATTATTCTATTATTTTAAGGTGCTTTGAGAGGGAGATGAGTAATATTGGATCATATGTAGAACAGGAAGTTTATTCGTACCCTGTATGGCACAAATATTGTGTTTGCTTCCAACTATATTATTCCTTATTTGTTATTTTCAAGTGTCATTCCATTTTCAAGGGAGTTGTCTCTCTTCTATGTCATAATACTGTTCCTTGCCCATAGCTTCTCTGTATTTTACTTTGTAGCAGGAAAGAGTGATTTATCTAACATATTCTCTTACCTGTGTGGATCCATCCAACATGTACTTAATCACAGTGCCTTGACTGGTGATAACTCTTGATGCCTCCTGCTCCACGGGTGGCATCACTGTCTTGTAGAATTCATAGTGTTTCACCTTCTGGGGGTATCTCTGTCGGACCATGATGTTCCAAGTAGGTTCCTCATCCATAACATCTATATCTTAAAGAACAACAAAGCCTTACTGCGAACCGAGCAATGCTGTGTGGCAGGGATTTTATCTTCTTGCTCAGCTTGTTTTTATTCTCCTGTCTCTGCATATAGGTAACAGGACAATTTCTATACATGACAGATGGCCCAGAGTACTGGTTGTTCACTGCCTTGTTACAGTCAAATGTAGTAAGGAAGGTCATCTACAAGCACTTAAACAGACACTTTCTCTAGGTATAAGCCATTCTCTCTGATGAAGTCTGGAACATATCAGGGCAAAATTAGGAATAAAGCTGCCTTAGATGTTCCCTTTTCTGTCACCTGTAAGTAAGCTCTTGCTCCCGGATATTCAAAATACTTCCCTAGTGTCAGTCCTCTGGTTGCCTGGAGTCCCAGGGGACATCACTCCCTCAGGCTTGCCCTTTCTAAATCATTCATTATCCTTCAAAGTTAATATAACCCCCTAATCTCTAACCAAATCCAGATTTTTCTGACGGCACTACTCTTAAATCTGGCAAACAAGGAGGAAAGCACTTGTTAAATTCAAAAGAAAGTACTATTACTGAGATTTTTTGGCATACAGCAAGCAGCGGATAGGTTTCTGAACACTGAATAATTTCCTCTTCTCAATTTAAAAAGTGGTTTATTAACATATAATGGTGGCATTTCAAAGACTATATCAGGCTGGTGGGAAAATATTTTGGGAGGAGGGCCCTTTATGACACCCTTTAAGTGACTGAAGTAATAGTAACGATAAAATAACAACCATTTATTGAGGTATTTCCATATGTTAAGTGCTTTGTGTGCGTGTTTGATTCAGCCAATCTCAACAACCCTTTAAGGCAGGCACTTTCACTTTCCAGAGTTTTTATATGAAAAATGGAGTCCTGGAAGAATTATAACTTCTCCAAGGTCAAAGAGCCGCAAATGGCAGAACTGGGTTTTGAGTTAGGTCTCTGTGCTTAACCATTTTCTTATGCTATAAAAATAGCCACTGCAACCAGGACCAAACCCAAAACCTAGTATTGGAATAATATGCTTCATATTAGAAATATTTTCTCATTTAATACTTATATGAAGTCTGTTTAGTACATGACACTATTTTATAAATGAAGAAATTCAGGTGGGGAGGGATCATGACTTGCCCAAGGTCACCCAGGAAAGAACTCAAGTCTAATCTCTTTCTTTTCTCACCATGTGACCTTCTCTTTCTATGTCTATGGCTGAGTCTGATGAAGGTATTGCTACTTTGGAACTTATGTTATAATTATGTTCAGGCTTGAATTAGAATATTTATAATATATGAAAGATTTTAAAAAGATTATACGTTCCAGGCAGAGTCATTATTAACCACATTGTCTACTTAGACATAAGGATGAAATTATCAAACATTATAATAAAACTAATAGAAAAAACCAGATGAAACAAGTATTAATAATAGGACCAAGCAAACAAGCAAAATGTCCGTGAACTTGAAAACAATATTCTTCTTAGTACACTCATAGCGTCTTCAACTCTGAAAGACCCCCATTAACCTAGGTATCACACACAGCGGATCCCATCATGGAGAACTTGGACCACTAGGGATCCTTGGAAATAGAAATTCTATTTTTAATAATCCGTAAAGTCTAATAAAAAGGAATATTGAGACTAAAGAAATCAACCATAACATTTAGTTTCTTTTCATTTGCCTCACAAGTAAATATGACATTAAATTATTTTTAATAGGCATAATCTTTTCTTTTGAAAGATACACTTTTCAAATATGGTATACATAAGGGAAGTATAATAAAGAGGATTTCTGTTTGTTAAAAGATCAGGTTCCACTGATATAACAGTTATCAGATGACAAAACATAGTCCAGAGACAGTAAGAAAGGGCCATAGAGTTGGTTAGAACTCAAGTCCTAGTTCCATATTTATTTTGTTCTACCCTCCTACTTTTACAATAGTGGGTCTCCATTTAAATAATATTCAGACTCAATCACGAGTGTTGATGGTGCATCCAATTAATTAAATAAGTCTTACTTATACTTTTTTATTCATCTTTTTCTTAACTGAGAGTAGGGGAGATAGAGAGACAGACTCCCGCATGCACTCTGACTAGGATCTATTTGGCAACCTCTGTCTGGGGCCAATGCTTGAATCAGCCAAGCAATCCTCAGTGCTTGGGGCCTATGTTTGAACCAGTTGAACCACTGGCTGAAAGAGGGGAAGTAAGAGATAAGGGGGACATGAGGAAAAGAGAAGCAGATGTTTGCTTCTCCTGTGTGCCCTGACTAGAGATTGAACCCAGGACATCCACATGCCAGGCTGACGCTCTATCCACTGAGCAAACTGGCCAGGGCCTTATTTATTCATCTTAATAGCTTAGAAGCCATGTACAAAATCAATAGAAACAACAGGCTATAAAATCATGCGGGAATAAGACAGATTTTCTTGACCCATTTAACCTGTACTTATCTCACTGTCCTTTGTTTTGCTCAGAGCAGCAACCTGGGTAAAACCTGTGGTCCTTTGGAGAGGCAGGAAGGCAGGGCCACACAGTAGTTGTTAAGAGCACTTGCTTTGCCGTGATGGATCAAGAATGACATTTTATTTCTGTCAGTTAGGACTTGAGTGATCCAGGGCAAGTTACCGAACCTCCTGAAGCCTCAATTTCTTTATTTTGTTAAGTGGAATTATTAGGGCTTAGCTTATAGTAGTTGTATTTTGTCATATATGGTAAGTACTTAAATAGTGCCTGGTCCACAGTAAGTACTCAAAAATGCTTATTATTATTAATAATTAGCCTACTGTTCATTATCAACAAGTATATTTTAACTAGCAGGAAAATGCACAATTTCAATGGTAATTTAACTGTTTCTCTATGACTCCTCCCCGCCCCCACTTTCCTGTCCCAGCCCTGTCAGCACTCACTTGATGACTCTTGCCCGATGAAGGTCACTAGGAGCCCATTGGGGCAAGACACATTTAGGCTTTGGAAGGTGGGAACAAAAACAGTCTCTTGTAAAACAGGTTCTGGTTCTACTTCTTCCTGTAAAGAATTTAACGTGAATAATTGTTGCCATTTTATAAATGATATTGATTTACTAAGACTAGGCAAGAACCTTCTGAGTGCTTAGGGTATGACTCACCCAGGACTAGTGGGCCCTGCAATGGAGCCCATAGGATGAGTCTCCACTCTTTCTGCAATTTATATCCTGTTTTTAGGATAGCACACAGACATGTGAAACAGTAAAATACTAGTACCAAATGGTGGTACATCTTTCCTCAGAAAAAGGCATTATCAAAGTTAATGACAATAATTAGGAACATCGTGGAGGAGTTGGGGCTTGAATTAGGCCTTGACAGGTGCCTCTGTTTGTATGTATAGGTGTGAGGACAGACCAGCATCCCTACTACCTTCTTTGTGCGATTCTTGCAGTTCGAATGCTAGAGAAATTATGCTATCATAATATGTGTCTTTATTTTTCTATAATGAGCATATATTTCTTTTGTATTAAGGAAGAAGAAAGTAATAGGAAATTAAAAATGTATTTACAAATTAATAAAGGTTTAGATGTGTTTACTTAAAAATACTAATTTTCTGCTAACTATCCCTGACACCTTGTTTGGTTATGTGAGCTTCAGAATGAGGTTTTGGAAAGCACACATCCAGTCCCTCATGGTAATATTTCAGTTGTTTCCCTGGGCTGTCTTTCATTAGCCACTAAAACCATCCCAGCTGACCTCCCATTGCTGTTCTTCAACTTATTCTAACTAGTATTCTGTCTTTGTTACTAACAGAGAATAAAATCTGAAGAGTTAACTGGAAGGTCAATTAAAAACACAGTAAGGCCTGACCTGTGGTGGCGCAGTGGATAAAGCGTCGACCTGGGAACACTGAGGTCGCCAGTTCAAAACCCTGCACTGGTCTGGTCAAGGCACATATGGGAGTTGATGCTTCAAGCTCCTCCCCCCTTTTTCTCTCTTGCTCTCTCTTTCACTCTCTCTCTCACTCTGTGTCTCCTCTCTAAAATGAATTAAAAAAAAAATTTAAAAAAAAACAGTAAAAAACTACAAGGAAAAACCTTATAAAATTTTGTAAAGTGCACAATAATGTTCAAAGACATGAATCTGCCACGACAAATCTGTCATTACACAGAAACCCAGTAATTGTACCCACCCATCCAGTATTGTCAATTAAAAAAATGTTAGGTGAACCAATTTGTTACCAAATTGCTTTTAGCCAAATTAATGGATTACCTGGGATTATTCTATTCAACACTTGAAGATTTTTACTTAACAGGGGTCAAAAGTCCCAGCTTGGGAAAATTCTTCTAGTCGAGCTATGTAAATATGGAGAAAAGGCTAAGTATCATTCAAACTCCACAACTCTTAAAGGGCCAGGGTCTGAAATCCAGGTTCCTGATTACTTTTTAACACAATTTTTTCTTCTGATAAGTTTGATAATTATACATTGTACAATCTTCACAACTGTAGTAGTAAATACTAAAAGAGTGAAGATCTGATCAGTGGTTTCCTTCTTTCCCTCTCTGGAGCCTCTTTTGATCTGTTATTTTCTCTCAGGAAAATGGCTAGAGGCAGAGTGTGTGCTTGGGGAAGTCTTGGAGTCAGAGGGTAAACCCCTCTTTTAACGGAAGTGGGTTGTCCTTCATCTTGCCGAACTCTTAGCACATTATCTACATTTAAGTCTTCCAAATGAAAGTGTTTCCACTATATATAGATTCTTTTCTTCTATTTTTCTCACTAAAGAAATAATTTAAAATAAGGAATGACAGAACTTGACCAACCTAAAGCAAAGAACACCCAAGAACAAGGGTGGGAAAAAGATTGAACTAGTCACTGAGTTTAGAATGAGTGACCTGAGACTGTTTGTATATGACAGTATGTCTTCTGGTATAGAAATCTAACTCCCGTGTGCAAATCTCTTCTTGTTCATTCAAAATTGAAACTTTAAGGACTGCTAATGCATCTGCACAAGAAAATGTACGTACTGCAATAAGACTATTAATAAAACTCATGATTTTTAAAGAACTGACACTGAGGCAGAGGTGGAGTTTAGAATCAATGGAAGGTCCGTTCACCTTTTTTTCTTCTTCTTTTGGGTGTTCCTCTTCTTTAAGAGATTCTTTGGGTTTTTCTTTGCCTTTTGTTTTCCCTTTTCCTTTGGATTGAGGAACAGGCTCTATAACAGGAATTACTGTAGGAACAAGTGCTGATGGGATATTCAACAGTGCTTCCAACTTAGGATCCTTGTCCTCTATAATAAGAAAAAGGAGAAAACAAGGGAATTAGACATTCATATTTGATATTCTGTTAAATAAACTTTGTGCTTCAAAGATTTATACAAGTTGGCAACAATTTTTACCTTGCTCAGTAGGATTTATCAGTTGAATAAACTTTAGTAGTATTGTAGTTGATTTGAAAGTCAAGATTATAGCTAAACTATTTGAAATACTTAATACAATGATATATTTGATGGAGTCATTATTTCACTTGTTCTTACTTTCCCATATAGATTGTAAACTCTGAATGATAGACCAGTAACAATCTCTTCATTTAATTGAGACATATTTATATATTTATTTTAATTTTTCTATTGATTTGAGAGATGAAGGAATGGGGGACGGGGAGAGAGAGCAATAGCAAGAAGCATCAATTCATTGTACCACTTAGTTGTTCCATCTAGTTGTGCATTCATTGGCTGCCTCTTGTATGTGCCCTGACAGGGGATAGAACCTGTGACCTAAGTGTGCAGGCATGACGGTCAGTCCACTGCGCAACCCGGTCAGGGCTGAGACAGATTTATTAAGACACTTACATACAAAATATTTGGAGCTGTGGGGAAATAATAAAGGAAATAGAAAAGGCCTTATGAAGCCAGCATGAGATGTGTATTATAGATAAGAGAAAGTATAGTTCATTTGAGGAATTAAAAGGCACAAAACAAAACCAGGGTGGCCTAGATGTGAAAACAACCTAGATGTCCATTGACAGATGACTGGATAAATAAAATGTGGTATCTACATATGGTTCAGGTCTTAAAAAGAAGAAGAAAATTCTGCAATATGTGGCACCAAGGATGATCCTTGAGGACATTATGTTTAGTGCAGTGGTTCTTAACCTTTTTTGAGGTACCGAACCCATGAGTTTCATACGTGCATTCACCGAACCCTTCTTTAGTGATAAATAAAATATGATTTTTTTTTCCAAATTCAAGACATAGGTATATGTTTTTTACTGGTGCACAAAATGAGCCGTGCATGAACATCACCTTGTTCAAAGAACAAAACCAACAAAGTGCATGAACTGACAACAAATTACAGTATTATTTTATTCTGGCCTCCATGGCAGAGGCTTCTCCAAACCCCTGAGACCGACTCATCGAACCCCTAGGGTTCAATAGAACCCAGGTTAAGAACCACTGGTTTAGTGAAATAAACCAGTCACAGAAAAACAAGTACTGCACAATTCCTCTTATGTGAGTTATCTAAAACAGTCAAATTCCTTCTGAGTGGAATGGTGGTTGCCAGGGACTGTGGGGAGGAGTACTGAATGGGAGTCACTAATCAATGGACATAAAGTTTGAGTTAGGCAAGATGAACAAGCTCTAGAGAACTGAATTGGAAAACAGCTTAACCATTAGCAGGTAAAAGTTCTCAAATATTAGTATTATATGCATCCTTAAGGAATTAATAATATATTTGTTTGCAAAGACTCATGCCTTCACCTTTTATTAATACAAAAAAAGTTAAAAATTACTCAAACACACTGAACATTGTCAAATACAGTACTTACAACCTGAAATTAGCAACATTTGTTTTAAATTGAATGATTGCATGATAACTTAAAGATTAAATCAAGAATAAGAAATTCTGGAAATAGCAGCAACGTAGTTGAGAAAAAGTAGAATGTAAATATTTTAATCTAAAATGATAACCTCTGTTCAGAGGGGATAAATTTTTTAGTGATTGTGCATGATGATGAATTTTAATACATAATCTTTTAGGCAGCAAATGACTCCTACAAGTGCAGTTTTAAAAAAAATCAAATACAAATTTAAAAGACAACATCCTCAACAAAACAAAAATAATAACAAACTTAAATGGGCTCTCTAACTCAGAGTATTACAATATTTGGGACAAGGAAGACACAGGATTATAATCATCCATGTAAATATATCTTGCAGAAATGGAAGTCCATAGTAAGGCAGATCATTAAATCACCACAGTCTACACAGTTTTAAGGTTCTATCGCATAGGGATTATCTTTTGTTTTTGTACAGCTTTCTAAAAAATCAGTTGTGGTTAGATCCCTGTAAAATGCATGGAAACCAACAAGATTTCCTAATTAGTTCTCAGTAAAATGTCATAATATTTTGTGGATTGTAAGGAAATAGCTCCCAGCTGGAGGATTTGTTTATTAAAAGTGGGGTATAGAAATTCTTCAAGATGTCCGATGAATGACTCCTTTAAGACTACTGTTCTGAAGCACACTGAGTAGTTCTATGATTGCAGGATTCGTAAACTTATTATTTTGTAGAAAACCAAGAGAATTCCTTGGCACATTATGCTCTCTTTTTAGTTTTCTAATTTTTATTTGTTGATTTTAGAGAAAAAGGAAGGGAGATAGAGAGAAGAACATCAAGCTATTCCTGTATGTGCCCTGACCAGGGATCAAACCAGCAAGCTCTCTTCTTGGGATGAAGGTCTAACCCACTGAGCTATGCTTCCAGGGTGAACCATGCTTTCTTTGGCACCAACTAAATTACTATTTTTATAGTTAACAAAGATAACTGGAATATATATGTATGGATATATTATCTTATGTGTCTATGTGATAAATACTGTTTCAAAGCACTGTTATTTTCTACGTATGAAAGATTATGTATGTATACATATGTATATATGCACATATATAGGTACACACACTCACATATATTCCCACCCTTCAGGAAATGAGGGGCATTAAATCAGAACATGTTTATCAACAAGTGAGAAAACAGAATTGGCAGACACTCTTGGTCATGCAACACATATCCTTTCTGTTGTGTCTATTTCACCTGGTGAATTTCCACTAGATCCATAGTAACTTATTGAGAGGCAGATTCCATTTTCCAAGATGGCAAAAAAAGATCCAAACTTGCTGACAACTTTATTCTCTGTATTTGATTCTTCTGAAAGACAAAATCAAATCAAGGGCATTTTAATTTTATTAAAAAGAAATGTATGCAAAACTCATTGCAAAGTGGAAATCAGCTAAATATGTAAAATATGAATTTGGTTAAGTAAATTATGATATATACACAAATAAATTAATAAAATAATTTTGGCCATTTGCCCTACTATAATCATTCTTTATTTTCAAAGAATGTTTAATAAATAAGAAAATGCTCATGGTAAAGTAAGAAGGAAATACACTGTGAATACTGGGTGGTAGAGTTATTGGCCACTGTTATCTTCTTTAAATATTCCTACATTTCCTAACATTTTATAATAAGCCCTATATTTTTATATCAAGCAAAACAGAAAAGTAATTAAAATTTTTCTGTTTTAACTTCTTGGGTACATTCAAACTTGTCAAACTTTGTGTTCTTGAGTTGAAAAAATACTATAACCACAACTAAATTTATTAGCAAGATTTAGTTATTGTTCCTATTACTAACTTGAATCCAAAACATTTTATTAATTAACTCATCTTCTTTTTCAGGTATAACCCACATCACATTGGGTAAAAAACAATTAGTTTACCCATTGGGTGTTGGCTAGAGATGTTAAACAATATTATTAGGAAGTTCTATGCTGTGCTATCAATGGACATTCACTCAGGAGCCTCATCTATAAATGCAGAGATGCCCATAGACAAATCTAGGATTCTTCTCTTATCCTTGCAACTTAGGAAATTTGATACTACAGGGAGCCTAGGCAGAAATACCTCATTTGCAATGAATTTCGGAGAGAAGTTAAAACTTCAGTGGGAATCAATTAATGAAGATCTATTACAAGTGCATAAAACAAAATTCAGGCCAGAATGGACATTGCAAACTCAATGTTCCTTGATAAAGGTAGCCAGGAGAGGCAGACTATATGACAACTGGAATCAAAGCTTGGAGGCCAGAGGGGGCAAATCAAGTAAGCAACCCCCTATAGGTATGTAGGTAGAGCGCAGAGCACTTACCTAGCAGCTGTGAGAATACTCCAGCTCCTGAATCCCTCCTGGGAACACCCAGGAAGGGAGCTCGCTTGCTATATGGAAATGACTCAGCGCTAGCCAGGCAGCCTCCTGACCTTTTTTGGCCATTTGCCCTACTATAACATCCTATTGGCTGAACCCATGTATATAAGCTAGTTTACTTCCTGAATAAAGTGGATTTGTGTTACTGAACCTTATCTCCGGAGTCGGGTCACATATGTCTCCATCGTCCTCACCCCCAGCGGGCCTTATCCACATAGGTGGGCTACATATATAACATATATATATACAGATTACGTTAGAGAAAATGCATATAACCAGAATGGCAAACACACATTGGTTACCATAAGGAAAATTACATGCTAAATGCGAGGGCCGCATGTGTATTTTTGTCATGTAGATGGGTTGCACACCCTGCTGTAGTATTGGCCCCACACTGCCACAGAGATGCCTCTGCTTACCTGTTTTGGTATTTTGTTCTTCCTCTCCTTCTTCTGTCTCATCTTCTGAAGAGTAATCTGCTTCTTCTTTTTCCTTTTTCACAATTTTCTTGGGGTCTTTTAAATGAATTATAAAATTGTGTTTGTCTTTTTTCACTTTCACTTTGATAAAAGTTGAGCCTGGGGAAGAATCAGGGATCAAAGATGGGCTCATTATAATGCCCTGCCTGTTAAGTTCCTTGACAAGAATCAAAATAATGCAGCATAGAATTCAAGCCGGGGGGGGGGGGGGCGGGACGGAAGATGGCGATGGAGTAGGCAGACGTACCAACTTCCAACTCCCAGAACCAAAGTGGATTATAACTCAATTGTAAGAATCATCATCTAGATAAACCAACTTTGAACTAAACTAAGTGGACTCTTCAATCAAGGAACACTGCAGAAGCCATATTGAGACTGGTAGGAATAGCGAAAACACGAAGAAGGCTGCCCAGCTCCCCTGAGCAAACGGCAGCCCGGAGAGACCCGCATGGCGGGAGGAGAGTTTGGTGGAGAGGGAGGGACCTGGGTCCCGGGAACCAAGCCCCAGCTTGCAGTCCCAGAGCCTAGAAGAGGTGTATGGACAGTATTGAGCTGTGAAGCAAGTGAGGATACTGTTTGTGAAAAAGAGATAGTTTTCTCAGACCAAAGAATCTTTTCAAAGGGACAGCGCAGAAACTCTCTTTCACAACCGCGCAACCGGGGCTCCGGGGAACGGGGATAGAGGAGAGGAACAGAGCAGCGGGAACAGAGAGTGGACTGAAGGCACCGGGACACTCTGAGGGACAGCCACCCTGACCCCTGGCCTAAGTCATTTCCCTAATCGAAAACGAATATTTCCCCTGGAACTAGCAATACCAGCAAAGGGAGACAGGACACTAGCCAAACAAGCTTTCCTGCGGCAATTAGAGCAGAGCTGCTTAGAGGGAGAGAGCTCCCAAGCCTACAGTGTGGAGACTTAAGACACTGCCATCTCTCTGAGGGTTGCTGAAGGGCATGGTTGCGGCAGGACACTGAAACGCGGTCCTGTCGGTGAGAGCGGAGGCACAACCGATGTGAGCTCGGTCTAGCCCAGCAGGGGCGGAGGGGACGCGTGAAAGCGGTCTGGCAGCTGCAGGCCCGCCTGTGACCCCACTTGTGGGGAAAAATACGGGCAGAGATCAGCTCTGCGACCCTGCGCAAGCCAGCCCTGACCGCAGGGACGGGGCTAGGACCAGAGACGGGCGAGGGGCTCGCGTCTGAGCTCACACTGCCAACCCCGCCCAGACGGAGAAACTGCGGTTTGCCATTCTTTGTGCACAAGCAGGCTCCTAACGCGGAGAAGGGGTAGACCCCAAGACGAGCGGAAGTTCGTGGCTGAGCTCACGCTACTAGCCCAGACCGGCCAGAGAAATCCCGGTGGTTAGCCATCCTACGTGCGCGAGCTGGCTCTGAACGTGGGGGCGTGGTAGAGTCCGGATCGATCGAAAGCTAGCAGCTGAGCTCATGCCAGCAAACACACCTGGCCCAGCCCAATAAACCGCGGTTTGCGACCCTGCGCAGGAGGGCTCTGGCCTCGAGGGTGGGGCTAAATTCTGCACGGGCAAAGGCTCACAGCTGAGAGCACGTCAAAAGCCCCGCCCAACCCGCAAAACTGTGGCGAGCAGGCTCTGACTGTGGAGGCTGGGTGTAAGCCTTCCGGAAATGGGCTGGGTCCGCAGCTGAGCAAAGGTTCTCACCTCTGCCCTTGGTGCTAAGGCTTGTGGCTTGAGTGACAGTCCCTCCCACGGAGGAGAGGCAGAAATCACAGCAACAGCCGCAGTAGGCTGTTTCTGGCAACGCCCATACCCAACCACCCTAGGCAGTGGCAGAGGGCATGGCAGGCCTGCAGACAGACCACACCTAGAGAACACAAAGGCAACACCTACTGGACTCCAGTGCCCACAACTTGCCTATACACAGATAAAATGGGCAGGCAGAGGAATGTAAACCAAATGAATCAAGAGAAATCCCCAGAGAAGGACGTGAATGAACCAGATATAACCCAACTACCAGAAGCAGAATTTAGAATAATGATAGTTAGGATGTTCAAAGAAATTAGAACAACAATGGATAGTCACTATGAACACCTAAACAAAGAGATAACAAGTATAAAAAAAGAAATTGAAATAATAAAAAAGGATCAGACAGAAATGACAAATACAGTATCAGAACTGAAGACCACAATAGAAGGAATTAAAAGCAGGATGAATCACGCTGAGCATCGAATCAGCGAGTTAGAGGACACAATAAACAAAGGCACAGAAGCAGAGAAGAAAAAGGAAAAGAGACTTAAAAAATGTGAGGAAACTCTAAGGGAGCTCTGTGACAACATGAAGAGAAACAACATTCGCATCATAGGGGTGCCTGAAGAAGAGGAGAGAGGACAGGAAATGGAAACTTTGTTCAATCAAATCATAGCAGAAAACTTCCCTAAATTAAGGCTGGGAAACATTCACATGTTCAAGAAGCACACAGAACTCCATTAAAGAGAAACCCAAAGAGATCTACACCAAGACACATCATAGTTAAAATACCAAAGCTAATGGATAAAGAAAAAATCTTAAAAGCTGCTAGAGAAAAAAAGGCTATCACCTACAAAGGAGCCCCCATAAGGATGACATCGGACTTCTCAACAGAAACACTTGAGGCCAGAAGAGAATGGCAAGATATAATCAAAGTAATGCAGAACAAGAACCTACAACCAAGACTACTCTATCCAGCAAGGCTAACATTTAAAATTGAAGGAGAAATAAAGAGCTTTCCAGACAAAGAAAGTCTCAAGGAATTCATTAAAACCAAACTAATTCTGCAAGAGATACTAAGGGGCCTGTTGTGAACCGTTCAAAGGGAGGAAAGAATATAGCAAAGAAGAATATAGCTTTAAAGAATAAAATGGCAATAAACAACTACATATCAATAATAACCTTAAAAGTAAATGGATTAAATGATCCAATCAAAAGACATAGGGTAGCTGCGTGAATAAAGAAACAGGACCCATACATATGCTGTCTACAAGAGACACACTGTAAAACAAAAGATGCACATAGACTGAAGGTAAAAGGATGGAAAAAAATATTTCATGCAAATAGAAATGAAAAATAAGCCGGGGTAGCAGTACTTATAGCTGACAAAATAAACTTTAAAACAAAGGATGTAGTAAGAGATAAAGAAGGACACTACATAATGATAAAGGGAACAATTCAACAGGAAGATAGAACTATTATAAATATCTACGCACCAAATATAGGAACCCGACATACATAAATCAGACTTTGATGGACATAAAGGGCGAGATTAACAGCAATACTATCATAGTAGGGGATTTCAATACCCCACTAACAACACTGGATAGATCCACAAGAAAGAAAATTAATAAAGAAACAGCAGACTTAATGGAGACACTAGATCAACTTGATTTAGTAGATATCTTCCGAACTTTTCACCCTAAAGGAGTAGAATATACATTCTTCTCAAGCACTCATGGTACATTTTCTAGGATAGACCACATGTTAGAACACAAAAATGGTCTCAATAAATTTAAGAAGATTGAAATCATATCA
Organism: Rhynchonycteris naso; assembly: GCA_037038555.1. NCBI lineage: Eukaryota > Metazoa > Chordata > Mammalia > Chiroptera > Emballonuridae > Rhynchonycteris > Rhynchonycteris naso. The sequence goes on from CM072998.1 coordinate 128,328,415, forward strand.
AGCATTTTCTCTGATCACAATGCCATGAAACTATAAATTAACCACAAAAGAAAAACTGAAAAATACTCAAACACTTGGAAACTAAATAGCATGATATTAAATAATGAATGGATTAACAATGAGATCAAAGAAGAAATAAAAACTTTTCTAGAAACAAATGATAATGAGCATACATCAACTCAAAATTTATGGGACACAGCAAAAGCAGTTCTGAGAGGGAAGTTTATTGCACTACAGGCATATCATAAGAAGCTAGAAAAAGCTCAAATAAGCAACATGACCCTGCATCTAAAAGAACTAGAAAAACAACAGCAAATAAAACCCAAGACAAGTAGAAGGAAGGAAATAATAAAGATCAGAGCAGAAATAAATGACATAGAGGCTAAGGAAACAATACAGAGGATCAATGAAACCAGAAGCTGGTTCTTTGAAAAGGTAAACAGGATTGATGAACCTTTAACTAGCCTCACCAAGAAAAAAAGAGAGAGGTCTCAAATAAATAAAATTAAAAAGGACAGTGGAGAAATAACAATTGATACAACAGAAATACAAAGCATTGTAAGAAAATACTATGAAGAACTCTATGCCAAAAAGTTAGACAATGTAGATGAAATGGACAAATTTCTTGAATCATATAAATTTCCAAAAATCAATCTGGACAAATCAGAACACCTAAACAGACCAATTACAACAAATGAGATCGAAACAGTTATCAAAAAACTCCCAAAAAAGAAAAGTCCTGGGCCTGATGACTTCACAAGTGAATTCTACCAAAAATTCAGAGAAGAACTAACTCCTATCCTCCTCAAACTATTTCAAAAAATTCAAGAAGAAGAAAGACTTCCAAACTCCTTTTATGAGGCGAGCATAATTCTGATACCAAAACTGGGCAAAGACAACACAAAGAAAGAAAATTATAGGCCTATATCCCTGATAAATTTAGATGCTAAAATTCTCAACAAAATATTAGCCAACCGGATCCAGCAATATATGAAAAAAATCATACACCATGATCAAGTGGGATTTATTCTGGAGAGGCAAGGCTGGTTCAATATTCGCAAATCAATCAATGTGATTCATCACATAAACAAAAGGAAGGACAAAAATCACATGATAATTTCAATAGATGCAGAAAAGGCATTTGATAAAATCCAGCACCCATTCATGCTCAAAACTCTCAGCAAAATGGGAATACAAGGAACATTCCTTAACATGATAAAGGCCATCTATGACAAACCCACAGCAAACATCATACTAAATGGACAAAAATTAAAAGCAATCCCCTTAAGATCAGGAACCAGGCAGGGATGCCCCTTTCACCACTCTTATTCAACATAGTTCTGGAAGTCCTAGCTATACTATCAGACAAGAAGAAGAAATAAAAGGCATCCAAATTGGAAAAGAAGAAGTAAAACTCACTATTTGCAGATGACATGATATTATATATAGAAAACCCTAAAGTCTCAGTCAAAAATCTACTGGACCTTATAAATGAATTCAGCAAGGTGGCAGGATATAAAATTAATACTCAGAAATCAGAGGCATTTCTATATACAAACAATGAACTGTCAGCAAAAGAAATTAAGGAAACCATCCCCTTCACTATTGCAGCCAAAAAAATAAAATACCTAGGAGTAAATTTAACCAAGGAGGTTAAGGACTTGTACTCGGAAAATTATAAAACATTGATAAAAGAAATCAAGGAAGATACAAACAAGTGGAAGCATATATCGTGCTCATGGCTAGGAAGAATAAACATCATTAAAATGTCTATATTACCCAAAGCAATTTATAAATTCAATGCAATACCAATTAAAATACCAATGACATACTTCAAAGATATAGAACACATATTACAAAAATTTATATGGAACCAAAAAAAACATGAATAGCCTCAGCAATCTTAAAAAGAAAAAATAAAGCTGGAGGTATCACTCTTCCGGATATCAAGGTCTACTACAGGGACATTATACTCAATACAGCTTGGTACTGGCATAAGAACAGACACATTGATCAATGCAACAGAACAGAGAACCCAGAAATAAACCCACACCTTTATGGACAACTGATATTTGACAAAGGAGGAAAGAACATACAATGGAGTAAAGACAGCCTCTTTAACAAATGGTGCTGGGAAAATTGGACATCTACCTGCAAAAAAATGAAACTAGACCATCAACTTACACCATTCACAAAAACAAATTCAAAATGGATAAAAGACTTAAACATAAGCCGTGAAACTATAAGCATCTTAGAAGAAAACATAGGCAGCAAGCTTTCCGACATTTGTAGCAGCAATATATTTGCCGATTTATCTCCACCGGCAAACAAAATAAAAGGCAAGATAAACAAATGAGACTATATCAAACTAAAAAGTTTTTGCACAGCTAAAGACAATAAAAACAGAATAAAAAGACAAACCACACAATGGGAGAACATATTCGAAAGTACGTCTGATAAGGGGTTAATAACCAAAATTTATAAAGAACTTATAAAACTCAACACCAGGAAGACAAACAATCCAATCAAAAAATGGGCAAAAGAAATGAATAGAAATTTCTCCAAAGATGACATACAGATGGCCAAAAGACATATGAAATAATGCTCAACATCACTAATCATTAGAGAAATGCAAATTAAAACCACAGTGAGGTATCACCTCACACCAGTCAGAATGGCACTCAGCAGAACAACACAGAATAAGTGCTGGCGAGGATGCGGAGAAATGGAACCCTTCTGCACTGCTGGTGGGAATGCAGACTGGTGCAGCCATTGTGGAAAACAGTTTGGAGATTCTTCAAAAAATTCAAAGTTGAACTGCCTTTTGACCCAGCTATCCCACTTTTAGGAATATACCCTAAGAATACCATAACACTGTTCGAAAAGAAGAAATGTGCCCCCATGTTCGTGGCAGCATTGTTCACAATAGCGAAGATCTGGAAACAGTCCAAGTGTCCGTCAGAGGATGAGTGGATTAAAAAGCTTTGGTACATATATACTATGGTATACTACTCGGCCATAATAAATGATGACATCGGATCATTTACAAGAAAATGGTTGTACCTTGATAACATTATAGGGAGTGAAATAAGTAAATCAGAAAAAAAAAACTGAGAACAGCATGATTTCATACATAGGTGGGACAATAAAGTGAGACTATGAGACATGGACAAGAGTGTGGTGGTTACGGGGTGGGGGGAGGGAGGGGAGGGTGGGAAAGGGAGAAGGGTAGGGGCACAGGGAAAACCAGATAGAAGGTGACTGTTGGGCAGATAAAATATATTATGCTCACTTTGTTAAAGATGGCGCTGCCCACATGGAAGTTCGTTGATATTAATGTGTGTTCTGCGACAGGCTGTGGGCAGGCCGGGTCGTTGTAGCCTAAGGCTTAATTCTAAAAGTAAGCTCTTCTCCACACCCTTGACTGATTGGATGATGTAGGGTGGTCCACTCTTCTGAGGAATCCCATTATGCCTCAGATGGGTGACTTTGTATCAGATACTTCCTTGTTTGAGTAATTGGATTAAAGGTTTTATTCTACGGTATAAAGTGGGCGAGACCAGTAGCTTGATCTCTCTCTCGGTTCCTGGGTTCCTGACATTAGTATCAGAGAGGAGAGCAGAGTAAGGCCACATGGAGGAGGGGAAGAAGCCAAGATGGTGGAGTGCTGAGTGAGAAGCCAGTTTGTTAAGAGTTTGTGCTGGAGGAGATGGGGAACAGAGGTGAATAAGTCTGTTGAGCTAGAAACCTTTGATTCTAGGAAACTCGGATAAGTCAGTAGCTTTGTGAGCACTGAATGTATGGGTTTTGGAGCCCAGTGTGTGTTTTTGCTTGCCTGCCGGGTGCAAGCTAGAATTAAAGCTGATGGCTCACCAGTCATTGGCTCCGGTATTTCATTGCCATCTGTCCGAATCCAATGCGAACCTGCACGGGTCAGGAGGCTGTGATCCTGACCGTGGCTACTGGCTTTACAGTGACAGAGGACAATTTGACTTTGGGTGATGGGTATGCAACACAATTGAATGATAAGATAATCTGGAGATGTTTCATTGTACATATGTACCCTGATTTATTGGTGTCACCCCATTAAAGTTAATAAAAAAAAAGAAAAGAAAAGAATTCAAGCCAGGGAATGGAAATACCTAGGATTTCACCGTTTTCATAAGATTTCTACTGAAATGATCGTGGAATTGCAGGAATAAATGGCAGGAGAATCAAGGAGATATTTGCAGCCTCTCTATTCATATTTCAAAGCAAATCACAAAAGAGAAAATAAATTGGTCGAGGCTAATATATACCTATACTCAACTTTAATCACAAGAGATAGTTAATGTGAGAGTTTTACAACTTATAAAGAATTACATAAACATTAGTTATAGTAGTTATTATTGCTAGTAAGAATTTTCCTAACAATACATTATTTCTTCTAGTTGTGACTCATTTTTGTTTCCTCTCTCAGCTTTCTTCTTTGATTTTTAATCCAGTTTAATCGAACTATTATCTCTCAAAATTGATAGGATTAGGATAAAAATACTGTATTTACTATGAACCAACTGAAATTATACTGTATGCATATGCAAGTTTTTTTTTTTTTTTGTATTTTTCTGAAGTGAGAAGCAGGCAGGCATCCTGCATGTGCCTGACGGAGATCCACCCGGCATACCCACCAGGGGGCGATGCTCTGCCCATCTGGGGCATTGTTCTGCTGCAATTGGAGCCATTCTAGCGCCTGAGGTGGAGGTCATGGATCTGTCCTCAGCACCTGGGCCAACTTTGCTCCAATGAAGCATTGGCTACAGGAGGGGAAGAGCGAGATAAAGAAAAAGGAGGGGGGTAGTGGGGAGAAGCAGATGAGCGCTTCTCCTGTGTGCGCTGGCCAGGAATAGAAACTGGGACTGCCACATGCCGGGCTGACACTCTACCCCTGAGCCAATCGGCTAGGGCACAAATATTTTTCTAAAATTTTTATTTATTGATTGATTTTAGAGAGAGGGGAAGAGAGAGAGAGAGAAACACCGATTTGTTCCACTTGTCTATGCATTTATTTGTTGATTCTTGTTTGTGCTCTGACTGGGGATCAAGCCTACAACCTTGGTGTATAAGGATGATGCTCTAACCAACTGAGCTGCCAGGCTAGGGTGCATGTACAAATCTTGATAAGAGTGAGAAATAATTGTTGAAAATACTATTACAAATAGCATTATAAAAAGAGTCTAGTGCTTTTCTCAGTTATATGATTCTAAAATCCATTTTTAATTACTAATAATTGTACACTGTACTCAGGGATGATATTAAAAATATTAAATACTAATACATGTGATAGTATAAATAAATAAATATGCACACTTTTACATTAATAAAAATCTCATGTTTTAAATAAGCAAACCTTATATAATAAAATGACCTGACATTCTTCAAATAATGTGAATAATTTGCAGGTCTTTCTGTTCTAAAAATCACTGGTATGATCCTTTATTTAATAATGGCAGGTACTATCTAATGATGCTTCCATGTAGGGAATAGTATCTAACTCTTGACATGGTTTCCTCATTTAATTGACAGTCATCAAATGACGGAAGGAAGGAAGGAAGGAAGGAAGGAAGGAAGGAAGGAAGGAAGGAAAGAAGGAAAGAAAGAAAAAAGAGTGAAACAGGGAAAGGGAAGGGCAGGGAGTGAGAGGGATGGGCTGGTATCATAGACAGAGTGGGGGCATGGGTAGGAGGAGCCCATGTGGTCTCTTGCTGGGGCACATAATCTTGTGGACATTTAACAGGGTCCCTCATATCCTCCACACTGACCTATCTACAGCTCTCACAGAGCATGCTCCCTGTCAGACAATAAGCTATACAATAAGGCCTGGGTTCTCAAACCCACCTGAGGGATCTTTAAAACACAGTGAAAAGATAAGCCCTGCAAAATGCCTCTGACAGATTCCGTGGTACCCTATCTGCATTTCCCTGGGGGGAATTAAGCATTATCCTTTAGGATTTTGCAGACTAGGTTCTCTGCAGCCCATCGGCCCCTTGCCCTTTTGAAGACTTCTGAATCCAGAGGTGACCTCTCTATTGCTAAAATAACTGGATACCGGCAGCAGCATGCCCATGCTCTGTGCACCAGAGCCCAAACAAGAAATTTGCTCTTAACTCACAGTATGTGCTTGGCACTTGGAATAATACTATATGTGGTAATTAATATCACCCATGGTAGAGAAATATTGCAATATTTTAACAAGTGGAATTTTCTGTTGTGTGTCCCAGTTAACCCCTCAGGCAGCTTGTACCTCACAGAGTCGATTATAACAGAAGAACGTGAAGATGAAAATGTTGAATGTAGTGTACACACGAACAGTAGTGAACACGTGCCACTCAGCTGTCACAGACACTAAGCAGTACAAGAGCCCAAGGTGACCTTGTCCAGTAGCACCCTCCGGGCAGGGGCCGGAAAGTCCCTCATATCTTTGGTATTTCTGCAATTACTAACCTTTAGCACACACACCCTGTCTGAAAACACAATAGAAATTCCTCAACCCTTAACGTCCCTGGTTGCGCAAGACACCTGCAGGCCTAAACTGCAGTGGAAATCCCCCAGCTATCCTGAAGGGATATAAAAATCTCAAACCTCACCAGTTAGGCGCGGCTTCTCGGGCTCCCATTCCGAGTCTGCAAACCCGCCCGGAGTCCTCCCAATAAAGCCTGACTTTTGCTCATCTGGCTGTTTTGGCTCTTCGTTCGTTCATCGGCGGCACCCGGCAATCTTTCAGACCTGAAATGGGTAAATAGCTTCCAAGCCGTTAACCAGCTGCTTTCAAAACGTACCTTTTTCAAATGTTGTCTTTTCTACTTCAATCTGCCCTCCATCTGAAGGATACAAATAATAATTTGTTCCTGAGACTTGGATGGGTATATCTCCCATATTGTATCCATGAAACTAGAAGAGAAAACATCACACTTTGAATGTGGAACTACAGTCTACAAAAATCAACTCCCCAGCGTGAACCAATTAAAGTTGCCATAAGCTTAGTTTCTGCTAAACGATTTGTTTGTCACTTTAAATTCAGAGACCTGTGCCCACACTATGTTTATGTAACTCCTGTCATGTTACAATGACAGGCAGAACTAAAGGCAGTCCATGATATTAAACTGTTCACTGGAGTACTTTCACAACCCAGTGAAAATCAAATTATTGTCTTGTTGCCAAGGCAGTGGGAGAAGAAATCAATTTCTATTTAAAGTAAACTGATACATTGAGCCCTATTTATACATTAACACATGAAAATACAAGACATCTTTTACGGTGTTGTGTTGCTAATAGAGCACCGAGTGATCCTGATGGATAGTAAAGCTTGAGCACAATTGCCTTAGCAGAGTAGCTAGGAAGGACAAGGGCTGCCTACATTTCTTTCAAACCCACTGCCCCCGCCCCCCAGCCCGCCCACCATGAGGTTTTACTCGTAAAACTGCTTGAAGGACAAATCAAAAGGGAAGGTTTTACAGAAGCATACGAACAAAAAACATGGGTCTCTATAGAGAGGCAACTGAATGTACTCAAGTCATGTCATCTGAGACAGATAAAGCCAACCGTTGACCTGTCACTTTAGCCTATTTAAATTGCTACAAGCGCTTTGGTGTCAAATTTCCATCTTTACTGTTCTAAATAATGTAGCTTCATGGCACTCAAAAAAAAAAAAAAAAAAAAAAAACTGGCCTGAGGGTGTTTCTATTTTGGAGATTGGCTACAAAGAAGGTCCTAGGTTTCAGAGGCTGGAACTACAGGTCCGACATCAACTATCCTAGAAGGAACCCCCAACCCTTCTGTGGTAGCAGTAAAGATGGGGGACCTAAGAAGAAGCTCTGCTTTCCCCCCAAACAATCATTAATGATCCAATAAAGCTTTTTAGAAAATTGACTTTACCGGGTAAACTATTTCAGGTTTTGGTTCCTGGAGGGGTTCCTCTTGTATATCTGAGAGATTTATCTGCTCTTCTTTAGATTTCTCCCTGAAAACAGATTTTTTCTTCAGAATCCTACTATCTTCTTTCTCTAGCTTTTCTTTGCCTTTCTTTTTACCACCTTCCTTACTCTTCTTTTCTGCTTTTTTTTCTTCCTTTAAGCGTTCCTCTTCTGCTAATCGATCCTGCTCTTCTTTCCATGCCTGTAGACACATCAAAAATTGTAACAGTATGATTAAAGAAATTATATCTCATTAGGGTTTATATTGAAGAATGTTCAACCTGTTTTTTGTAAGTGGTATCTGACAAATCAAAATATTGGACCAGAAACCTCGGGTTCATCCTTGATCCTCCTGCTCTCACCCAACTCTTGTGTGCTGAGCCCTGCCGGTCGGTCCCCTCAGACACGTCCTGCACTTCAGCATCTTCTCCAGCTCACTGGTGCTATGTTCTCTAGTGCAGGTCTTTTTATCTTTAGTTTCCATATGGCATCAGCCTCTTAGCTGGTATCCCTGCCTCCTATACTTTTCAAAATTAGTCAAATCCCCAATTTAGGCACTTCTTTTAATATGGTTAATAGCAATATGGTAGACTAGATGCCCCCCTAAATATTCTTGGTATAAAACATTTTTTACAATTATTAAAAGACTATAAAACCCATAATTGTGATGCAGAGCAGGGCTTGCATCCAAGTATAAGGTGTGAAAAGGCACTAAATCAGTGAGGGAGGCGAGCACAGGAGACAGCAGTTTTCCAGGGGCATCTGCCTACCCTGGCAGCTTAGAACTTGGTTTTTAATGGGTTATGAGGACTGAAAGTATAGTCTGGGAGGGACTGAAAGTATAGTCTGGGAGATCAGATCAGAGACCTCTGAATAGATCAGGTATTTTTTTTTAAATGACACCTTCTTTGGGTGAACTAGGAAAAGACCTTGCCCCATAGAGGAAGATCATGGATTCTAGCCTGCTTCCTTGGCCCTGAGTCAAAGTAGGGTGGGGGGAGAATCTCCCCTGAGAACTGCTAACCATGAGCTAGTCCTAAGAGAGATTTGTGGCCAAAATGTACACCACCTTAACACTTTACACTAAAAATGTTGTGGGTTGATAGGAGCTCACAAATGTAAATCACAAAACATGAGGAAATAAGACAAAAGCAAAAACCTGAAGGAGAAACAAACTGTGAAACTATATCTGCAAAGGCTGTGGATACTGGAATTATCAAATAGAGAACATAAAGTAAGTATTTTAATATGCTTAAGTAAAGAAAACTAGGCTTCAAAAGTGTAAATAAGAAACAAAAGCATATAAAAAATAATAAGGTGAGTCTGAAAGCCCTCCTGAAAATTGAACAGAACTTTTGAAAAGGCAGTTTTGAAGAGATGTCAGCTGAGACATTTCCAGAGTAGATGAAAGACACTAATTCTAATCTTCAAAAGGGACAATGAATCAAAAGCAGAAAGTAACACTGGTGTTCTGGACCTAGCTCATACGACTTGAAAGAGTTTATTAAATTTTCAGAAATTTTGCAAGCTGGTTGTTGTTAGCTGCAACCATTATTAAAAATTAAATGCAAAAATAAATAACATATTAAAACAAAGGCAATAAATACTCAAATATTACCACCTTCCTAATTTTTTTGTTACATCTCATTAGTATCTAAGCTCTTGAGGTTATGTTTCATTGAATACAATATAATGTTGTGCTACTGTATATTGCTTCCAATTACTTGTTCAGTAACATCATATTGGTAGCTTGAAAGCATCCGCGTGGGAGTACTTACACTATAGATATTGGTAAATGCTACAAATCAGTGATTGATGGCTGATTATCTAGACTTAAGAAAGTGATGAAGAAAATGTTAATAACTCAGGTTATATTTAAAAGTGTGTCATACTTGGAGCCGTTACATTGTAACTAGCAAAAAATTGAAGAAATATTTTTCCAATATTTAAAACTATTACCTGATTCAGCAAAGAAGTTGCTTAGGTCATTGATGAATCAATGAGATATATCCCTTTGTTGTTCACTTTTGTCTCACTTGTTCATTTAAATGAAAATATCAAACAACATTCATATTAGAACTATACTTGTGTCAATTTTAACTGTAGGTTGGCTAAGGACACAAGAGCTTATAAAGGCAATGAAAGCATCCTATGAGAATGAAGTGACTAAATGGAATTTACACTAAGAAGTATTATGTGTTTTATTATTTGTCAATTGTGTGTTATATATACTATGTATATCAGTAAAATTTAGAATAAACTTATGCATACACACACTTTATTTTTCTTTGACAGCTATCACTAAACATTTAGCAGAATACCACTTTTAAAAGTAGCTAGAGAGAAAAGATAAACTATAACAGAATGACGAATTAGCTTGACAATTAATAACAACTACAGAGTCAGTCAGGGAAATGTGGAACAGTACCGTAAAGATACTAAAAGTCAATCAAGAATCTTATAAAACTACATTTAATGAATAAGAATAAAAGAAAGCCATTTTCTGGGTAAGTGAAAACTGAGGTTTAGTAGCAACAAATACCCACTGACGGGAGTTATGAAGGAACAAGATGTGAGAAAGGCTCAAAAAAACAAGTCAGTGTGGGCTAACTTTGAATAACATTGATTATATAGAATATTGACAATAATAATACATATTTTTTTGGAACAAGATAAAGCAAGAGAAACCTTAAAAATAATTTGGGAGAGAAATTTAAATAATTTTAATAATTCCTTGTATTGTGCTAGAAGAAGGTAAAGATCTTTTATGAAGTTTAGATTTCATTAGATTATATATACAAGTTGAATTTCTAAGCAACCATGAGTAGAATAGAAATGGAGTGTTTACATTCAAACCTTTTCCTGTCAAGATCCAGATAGTAAATATTTTAGGCTTTTTGGGTCAAAAGGCAAAATCAAGAACTAGTAAAATGACAGTCTATTTGGGAAAAAGAAAAGGAAGACCCTTACATTATACTATTAAAAATGAATTTCACATATGTTAGAATGAAAAGTATGTCTATGAAAGCATTTTAAGAGATTGCAGGAAAATTAATGTGTAATTTCAGGGTAGAATCAATGCAATGGGACCAAAACCATAAAAGTCCTGAGACCATAAAAAAAGTGACAGCTTCTGAAAACTTTTTCTTTTGATAAGCTATAACATCTATACAAAAAAAGCACAGCTCCTAAGTGAATAGATAGATAACCACCATCTAGTAAACACTTCTGTTACCACAATCAGGTCAAAAAAACAGACTAGCCTTGGCCGGTAGCCCAGAGGATAGAGCATTGTCCTGGAGTGCCGAGGACAACAGCTTGATTCTGGGTCACTGGCTGGACCCTGAGGGCACTGGTTCCACTGGTTTGAGCTCCAGACAGGGCACATATGAGAAAAACAATCAATGGCTGCACAACTAAGTGGAAGAATGAATTTATGCTTCCCTCTCTCTCTCTCCTTTCCTCTTTGTCCAAAAAAAAAAAAAAAAAAAAAAAAAAGAAAAGAAAAAAGGACAGAAACACTCCTTTTGCCTGCTTACCAAGAATTTGTAAGATTCATCCATATTTATTTCCAGAGCTGCATAGTATTTTACCATATGACTAAATCACACAAGGTTGATGGACATTTGAATTGTTTCTGATTTGGAAGAATTAAAAATAATACTGCAAGAACAATTTTGTCCATGGGTTTTGGTGCACACGTGCATACATTTCCATTAGGTATATAGTATTTAGGAGTGGAATTGTTAACTTTAGTAGATATATCCAGCATTCCAAAGTGGCAGTGTCAATTTATACCTCACCCAGCAGTTTATGAGGATTTTCTTCATGTATTTGCCAAAATTTGGCATTGTGTCTTTTAAATTTGGTAAAAAATTATTGATCTGACTAGGCAAAAGTTAACTATTCTATATAGAAACATAAATGCTATTAATTAATAAGGTAATTATTTAATAAATTTAGATACATCTAAATTATTGTATTATAGTAAGCATATATTACTTTTATAGTAAAAGTTCCAATTAAAAATATACAAACAAAACCATCACCTGTCACAGAAACAAAGAGTGTAGAAAGTCTGAACAAGGCACTGCTCTGGATTTCGGTGATATAGAAATGAATGACACAGCTTCCCTTAAAGGCTTACTGTCTGGTTGAGGAAACAGCTTGGTGGAGAGAGTGTTTTTTTATTATTGATTTAAATACTTCTGAACATTTAGCAAAAAGGTCATTTCTTCTTATACCACACAAACTATTACCAAAACTTTTGAATTTGTGATTACTCAATGTCATTTGTCTTTCCTTAGATTACCTTGAGAGAGCCTTCTAATATGAAAGACATTTTTTCCTTCTCTTTTTCTTTTTCTTGATCTGTTACCTCTGATTTACTCCCTCCTTTGTTACCTATAACCAGAGAAAATTAAACTTCTTAGTAATTCCCTAAAATAAAGCTTCCCAGAAGGACCAAATGTCTGGGTTGTAGGGATATCAAAGGCGGTCAAGTTCAATTCCCCATTCGGTCATCTCCGAGTTCATTCTTGCCAGCTCCAGAGTGGGCACCTGCAGTGGGACTGGCCTCCATCTGGCACACGGAACTCACTGTCACCAGAGGAAGCAAATTCCATTCTCAGAATGTTGAGCCTTTAAAGCTTTTATTGCACTGGACTCTCTCCCTATAACTTCAACCATTTAATCCTAGTTTAACCCCATAAAACCACACAAGACAAATCTAACTTTATCTTCCACACTGAAATCCTCCTCTTGCCATTGTAGTTCTTCTGTTTTGAAGGTTTACATCTTTTCTGACTTGAGACGACTTGAACTAGATACAATACCTACAGAGTGTATTTCAATCCCAAACTGGCCATTTTCTGGATTTTCTTAGGCACCTAGTTCTGTTCAGCAGCAGAATAAAGAAAAGGCAGTAGAAGAGCCACAAGTTTTTCCTTCTAATAAGCAAATGTGGCCCTACCTCTCTTTCTATATAGTTCCATCTATTATTCCACCATTATACTTATTGCTCTCCTGCTAAACCTCATGAGGAAGGCCCAGTTGATGGACAGATTATATTATACAACCATTTTGGTGAACAAAGAAAGATTCATCATTGACTTGGTATGCTAAGTTTTATTTTAAAATCAAGCCAAGCACACATATCTCTGGTAATTAATGAGGTTGCAAAAACTTTGAAATTATATTGCTTTGTCTCTTGATAAGAAATCCCTCTCAACTTAGACTGTTAGAAACAGTGATTATTAACATGAGTTCATTCTCTTTGCACAAACCCAGTGAAATATCCTTATTTTCCAGATGAATTACCTTATTGTTTCATGTTTTTAATCAAGTACTGTTGGTCAAATAAGTTTGTAAATGTTATATATGTTTGCTCACTTATAGTTTGCATTGGGTGTAGGGGACAGGCTGTGGGCAGGCAGGGTCATTAGAGCCTAAGGTTTAGTTTTAAGAGTAAGCTTTTCCCCACACCCTTGACTGGATGATGTGGGTGGTGCACTCTCATGAGGAATCCCATTATGCCTCAGATAAGTGACTTTGTATCAAAGACTTCCTTCTTTGTATATTGGACTAAAGGTTTTGATTTCTACACTATAGAGGAGAGCAGAGAAAGGCCATGTGGAGGACAGGAGAAGCAGCCAAGATGGTGGAGTGCTGAAGGAGAAGCCAGCCTGTGCAGAAAGAAGGAGATGATGGGGAACAGAGGTGAATAAGGATGGTGAGGTAGAAACCTTTGATTCTAGGAAAACTCGGATAAGTCAGTGGCTTTGGAAGCCCTGAATGGAAAGGAAAGTGTTTTCCCACTGTGTGTATTTCTTGCCCGCCAGGTACAAGCTAGGATTAAAGGTAATGACCCACCAGTTCTTGGCTTCATTGTTTCATAACCGTCTGTCCAAATCGAATGCGAACTTGCATGGGCCAGGCAGCTGTGATGGTGGCCGTGGCTACTGGCCTTACAAGTACCTTTCCTTTTTGTTTTTTTAAGGTGAGATGAGGGGAGATAATGAGGCAGACTCCCCCATACGCCTCAACTGGGATCCACCCTGCAATCCCATCTGGGGCCAATGCTCAAGTACTAAACTATTTTTAGTGCCTGAGGCTGATGTACTCCCATGGAGCCCTCAGGGCTCAAGTCCTCACTTGAACCAATTGAGCCATTGGCTGTGGGAGGGGAAGGCAGAGAAAAAGCATGAGAAAGTGGAGAGGGTGAGAAGCAGATAGTCATCTCTCTTATGTGCCCTGACTGGAATTTGAAACCAGGACGTCCATACGCCAGGCCCACGCTCTATCCACTGAGCCACTTGCCAGGGCCAGTATTTCCACTTTGTCACCCTCTTCTCCCTTCTCCTTGGCATCAAAGCCATGGAAATCAATATCAACAAAAAATAAAGATATGTGTTGATTCAACATCCTGTGAAGTCCCTGCCACAGGTTCCCAAGAATCTCTTTTCCCTTTAATTTTAGATTCCTACCCCTAGTTAGTCTCAGGACTCTTTTGTTTGCTTTTCTTTTTCTATTTATTTATTTATTTATTTATTACAGGGACAGTGAGAGAGTCAGAGAGGGGGGGAGGCAGAGAGATAGGGACAGACAGACAGGAACAGAGAGAGATGAGAAGCATCAATCATCAGTTTTTCATTGCGACACCATAGTTGTTCATTGATTGCTTTCTCATATGTGCCTTGACCACGGGCCTTCAGCAGACCAAGCAACCCCTTGCTCGAGCCAGCAACCTTGGGTCCAAGCTGGCAAGCTTTTGCTCAAGCCAAATGGGCCCACGCTCAAGTTGGTGACCTCGGGGTCTCAAACTTGGGTCTTCTGCATTCCAGTCCGACGCTCTATCCACTGCGCCACTGCCTGGTCAGGCTCTTTGCTTTTCTAAAGAGGGTCTTATTTTAACTTCACTGTTGAAATCTATAATCACTCTAGTGAAAACATACTGACTCTAAGTTTACCTCATATATTGTCAACAAATTTTAGCTAACTGAACCTGTGAATCTTACCAAAGTAAGGATACTTGTGTGGTAAGGTAACAAAAGCTGCAAAATTAATATTGATATTTTAGGAAGAAAGGTTGGGCTTTCTGTCCTGTCCTTTCCTAGGGGAGGGGAGGGAGAAGAATGTAGAAGCTTCCTGACTTACAAGGACAATGGGTCATTTAGTTTTAACTATAGAATAAAGGTTGTCTGAGAAACTTCTTTTCTCTTTCAATAAGAGACAGATTTTTTTTTTTTTTTTTTTTTTTTTTACAGGGACAGAGAGAGAGTCAGAGAGAGGGATAGACAGGGACAGACAGGAACGGAGAGAGATGAGAAGCATCAATCATCAGTTTTTCCTTGCGACACCTTAGTTCATTGATTGCTTTCTCATATGTGCCTTGACCGCGGGCCTTCAGCAGACCAAGCAACCCCTTGCTCGAGCCAGTGACCTTCGGTCCAAGCTGGTGAGCTTTTGCTCAAGCCAGATGGGCTGGCGCTCAAGCTGGCGACCTCGGTGTCTCAAACTCTGGGTCCTCCGCATCCCAGTCCGACACTCTATCCACTGTGCTACCGATTGGTCAGGCAAGAGACAGAATTTACATACCACCCTACATTGATTTTGGCTCTTCCTCTCTGGAATCCTGAGAGTAACATACCTCTAGGCAAAGGAGGGGAGATAGATACTAAAAGATTTGTAAATGTCTTTGATTGTATTACCTTGAAAGTTTTAATGTTCTTATAAATCCCCTAAACAAATGTTATAAGCCTGTTAATAATTGTGTCATGATGTCATGCTCCCCTCAACCTGTGTGTAATCAGAGATATAAAACCAGCCTCTGAGATGTATTTGGTACGCATGATTTGGGTCTGCAATGCTCCGTGTTAGTCATATGCGGCCAGCATATTTAATAAATCTCCTCATTTAATAAAACCCTTCAAAATTCATCTGGACTTGGTGTCTCTACGTAAACACACGTGAGTGAGGTACGGTACTTTACAACACTTGGGAATATGCAGAGACAAAGGTAACGGAGTAGGTGGACGTTCCAACTGCCACCTCCCAGGACCAAATTGAATCACAACTTAAGAACAGTCAATTTGAAAAACCAACTTTGGACTAAACTAAGAGTCTATAACCAAGGATCACCAAAGAAGCCACACCGAGACTGGTAGGAAGGGTGGAGATGTGAAAAAGGCTGCCCTGCTCCCAGGAGCCAGCATTGGCTTAGGGTCGGAAGGGAGTCTCACTGAAGGAAGGGGGGGGGGGTAGGGGCTGAGAGGTGTGGGAGCTCAGCACCAGGCCTGGAGTCCCAGCCCAGAGCCCCAGAGCCTAGAAGAGGCACCCAGACAGCATTTGGTGGTGCAAAGAGCTGGGTTCCGTTTGTGAGAATGAAATGGAACTTTCAGAGCAGAGACAGAGGCTTCATCTTAAAGGGCCAGCACAGAAAATCTTGTTTACAGTTACTTACTCGGGGCTCTGGCAGAGGAGAGGTGAGAGGACTAGAGTTGCTTGAGGAGAGTGTAAAGTTGGAGGCCCAGGGAGAGACACTATGGGGGATTACCACTGGAACCCCTGTGCTGAGTCATTCTCCAGTACTACAGTCACCATCTTTCTTGGGTGGAGCAATCCCCTCTGAGTGGCATCAGCCTGGGGAAAAGCAAATGCTCCGCCCTTGGGAGTCTCTCCAGCCACAGTCATGGAGACTGGGTCATGCTGAGAAGACAGGAGACAGGAGGACTGTCAGTTTTCTGTGTTGAGCTGGAGCTTTCACCCACACACTCCTGAGTCTAAGACTGGTGGTGTTTCGGCCCCAGAGAGACTTAGTAGAAACTGTCCAGCCTATGGGCAAACCACACCTCTGAGTCTCAGAGGGCACATCCTACTGAGTTCTTTTTTTAAAAAAAAATTAATTGTATTTACATAGATTCTAGGGTTGCACCAAATACATCACCCCTCACTCGTATTCCCCTCAACATCTTCTTTGCCCCCTTCCCAACAATGCCCTCCCCCCTTCCCTTCAGGTTTATTCCATTCTATCATCCCATTTCCCTCTGCCCTCTTTTCCTCTGTTCCCTTTGATCCCAGCTCTGTCTCAATTCCGTTCCTCAGTTCTCATTGTTCCTTGGATTCCTCAAATGAGTGAGGTCATATGATATTTTTTTTCTCTGCCAGGCTTATTTCACTTAACATAATAGTTTCCAGGTCCATTCATGTTGTTGCAAAAAGGTAATATTTCCTTCTTTGTCTTGGCCCCATAGTATTCCATACTATATATGTACCACTGCTTTTTAATCCACTCATCCACTGATGGACACTTGGGCTGTTTCCAGATCTTCGCTATTGTGAACAATGCTGCCATAAACATGGGGTGCATTTCTTTTTTTCAGTCGGTGATATGGTATACTTGGGATATATTCCTAAAAGTGGGATGGCTGGGTCAAAAGGCAGATTCACCTTTAATTTTTTGAGGAATCTCCATATTGTTTTCCACAGTGGCTGCACCAGTCTGCATTCCCACTAGCAGTGCAGGAGGGTTCCCTTTTCTCCACATCTTCACCAGCACTTATTCTGTGTTGTTTTGTTAATGAGCACCATTCTGACTGGTGTGAGGTGGAATTTCATTTTGGTTTTAATTTGCATTTCTCTAAGGATTAGTGATGTTGGACACTTTTTCATCTGCCCATTGGCCATCTGTATGACCTCTTTGGAGAAGTTTCTATTCATTTCTTTTGCCCATTTTTTTTTATTGGATTGTTTGTCTTCCTGGTGTTGAGTTTTACAAGTTCTTTATAAATTTTGGCTATTGTCAAATATGTTCTCCCATTGTGTGATTTGTCTTTTTATTCTGTTCATATTGTCTTTAGCTGTACAAAGCTTTTTAGTTTGATATAGTCCCATTTGTTTATCCTGTCTTTTATTTCTCTTGCCCATGGAGATAAATCAGCAAATATATAGCTGTGAGAGACGTTTGTGAGCTTACTGCCTATGTTTTCTTCTAAGATGCTTATGGTTTCACAACTTACATTTAAGTCTTTTATCCACTTTGAGTTTATTTTAGTGCATGGTGTAAGTTGGTGGTCTAGTTTCATTTTCTTGCAGGTAGTTGTACACTTTTCCCAACACAATTTGTTAAAGAGACTATCTTTACTCCATTGTATGCTCTTACCTCCTTTGTCAAATATCAATTGCCCATTGTTTATTTCTGGGTTCTCTGTTCTGTTTCATTGATCTATATCCCTGTTCTTATGCCAGTACCAAGCTGTTTTGAGTATGATGGCCTTGTAGTATAACTTGGTATCAGGAAGTGTGATACCTCCCACTTTATTATCCTTTTTCAAGATTACTGAGGCTATTCGTGTTCTTTTTTGGTTCCATATAAATTTTTGGAATATGTGTGCTATATCTTTGAAGTATGTCATTGGTATTTTAATAGGTATTGCATTGAATTTATAAATTGCTTTGGGTAATATAGACATTTTAATGATGTTTATTCTTCCTAACCAAGAACACGGTATATGCTTCCACTTGTTTGTATCCTTCTTGATTTGTTTTATTAATGTTTTATAACTTTCCAAGTACAAGTCTTTAACCTCCTTGGTTAAATTTATTCCTAGGTACTTTATTTTTTTTTTTGCAATAGTGAACGGCATTGTTTCCTTAATTTCTCTTTCTGACAGTTTATTGTTGGTGTATAAAAATGCCACTGATTTCGGTTTATTAATTTTGTACCCTGCCACTTTGCTGAATTCATTTATCAGGTCGAGTACTGTGACTGAGACTTTAGGATTTTCTATATACAGTATCATATCATCTGCAAATAATGATAATTTTACTTCTTCTTTTTCAATTTGGATGCCTTTTATTTCTTCTTCTTGTCTGATTGCTGTAGCTAGGACTTCCAGTACTATGTTGAATAAGAGTGGCAAAAGGGGGCACCCCTGTCTTGTTCCTGATCTTAAGGGGATTGCTTTTAATTTTGCCCATTGATTATGATGTTGGCTGTGGGTTTGTCATAGATGGACTTTATCATGTTGAGGTATGTTCCCTGTATTCCCACTTTGCTGAGAGTTTTGATCATAAATGGGTGTTGGATTTAATCAAATGTTTTTTCTGCATCTATTGAAATTATCATGTGGTTTTTCTCCTTTCTTTTGTTTATATGATGAATCACATTGATTGATATACGAATATTGTACCATCCTTGCCTCCTCAGAATGAATCCCACTTGATCATGATGTATGATTTTTTTCATGTATTGCTAGATCTGGTTTGCTAATATTTTGTTAAGGATTTTAGCATCTAAGTTCATCAGGGATATTGGCCTATAATTTTCTTTCTTTGTGTTGTCTTTGCCTTGTTTTGGAATCAGAATTATGCTCGTCTCATAAAGGGAACTTAGTAGTGTTCCTTCCTCTTGAATTTTTTGAAATAGTTTGAGAAGGATAGGAGTTAGTTCTTCTATGAATATTTGGTAGAATTCACCAGTGAATCCATCGGGCCCAGGGGTTTTGTTTTTTGGGAGCTTTTTGATAACTGTTTCAATCTCTTTTGTTGTAATCGGTCTGTTTAGGTTTTCTGATTCTTCCAGGTTGATTTTTGGAAGATTGTTTGTTTCAAGGAATTTGTCCATTTTACCTAGGTTGTTTAATTTTTTGGCACACAGTTCTTCATAGTATTTTCTTACAATATTTTGTATTTCTGTTGTGTTGGTTACTTCCCCACTCTCATTTCTAATTTTATTTATCTGAGCCCTCTCTTTTTTTTTTTGGTGAATCTGGTTAAGGGTTCATGGATCTTGTTTACCCTTTCAAAGAACCAGCTATTGGTTTCACTGATACTCTGTATTGTTTTTTTAGCCCCTATGTCATTTATTTCCACTCTGATCTTTATTTCCTTCCTTCTAATACCTCTGGGCTTTACTTGCTGTTCTTTTTCTAGTTCTTTTAGATGCAGGGTCAGGTTGCTTATTTGAGCTTTTTCTAGCTTCTTCTGGTATGCCTGCAGTGCAATGAACTTCTCTCTCAGTACTGCTTTTGCTGTGTCCCATAAATTTTGAGTTGATGTATGTTCATTATCATTTGTTTCTAGGAACTTTTTTATTTCTTCCTTGATCTCATTGTTAATCCATTCATTATTTAATAAGATGCTGTTTAGTTTTCAAGTGTTTGAGTATTTTTCAGTTTTTCTTTTGTGATTGATTTCTAGTTTCATGGCATTGTGATCAGAGAAAGTGCTAGATATCATTTCAATCTTCTTAAATTTGTTGAGACCACTTTTGTGTCCTAACATGTGGTCTATCCTAGAGAATGTACCATGAGCACTTGAAAAGAATGTATATTCTGCGGCTTTAGGGTGAAAAGTTCTGAAGATATCTATTAAATCCAGTTGATCAAGTGTGTTCTTTAAGTCTGCTGTTTCTTTGTTAATTTTCTTTCTTGAGAATCTATCTAGTGATGTTAGTGGGGTATTGAAATCCCCTACTATTATAGTAATGCTGCTGATTTGCCTTTTATCTCCACCAAAGTCTGCTTTATATTTTTGGTGCTCCTATGTTAGGTGTGTAGATATTTATAATGGTGTGTAGAATCTTTCTGTTGGATTGCTCCCTTTATCATTATGTAGTGGCATTCTTTATCTCTTACTATAGCCTTTGTTTAAATGTCCATTTTGTCTGATATAAGTATTGCTACCCCAGATTTTCTTTATTTCCATTTGCATAAAATATTTTTTTCCATCATTTTACCTTCAGTCTATGTGTATCTTTTGTTTTGAGGTGTGTCTCCTGTAGACAGCATATGTATAGGTCCTGTTTTCTTATCCATGCAGCTACCCTATGTCTTTTGATTCAGATCATTTAATCAATTTACATTTAAGGTTATTATTGATATGTAGTTGTTTATTGCCATTTTATTCTTTAAAGCTTTATTCCTCATTTACAATATTCTTTTTCCTTTTTGTTCTGTTTACAACAGGCCCTTTAACATTTATTGCAGCAATGTCTTGTTTGTAATAAATTCCTTGAGTTTTTTGTGTCTCGGAAGCTTTTTATTTCTCCTTCAATTTTAAACAATAGTCTTGCTGGATAAAGAAGTCTTGGTTGTAGGCTCTTCTTCTGCATTACTTCGAATATTTCTTGCCATTCCCTTCTGGTTTCAAGTGTTTCTGCTGAGTAGTTGGTTGCTATCCTTATGGGGGCTCCTTTGTAGCTGATAACCTTTTTTTTTTTCTAGCAGCTTTTAATATTTTCTCTTTATCTTGTAGCTTTGGTATTTTAATTATGATGTGTCTTGGTGAGATTTCTTTGGGTTTCTCTTAAATGGAGTTCTCTGTGTTTCTTGAACTTGTGTGACTTTTTCCTGCATCAATTTCGGGAAGTTTTCAGCTGATTTCATTGAACAAGGTCTCTATCCCTTGTTCTTTCTCTTCTTCTTCAAGAATCCTTATGATGCAGATGTTGTTTCTCTTTATGTTGTCACAGAGCTCTCTGAGTTTCTTCAGATTTTTTCAGCCTCTTTTCTTTTTGCTGCTCCACTTCTGTGTTTTCGTTTATCTTGTCTTGAAATCGCTGATTCGATCCTCTGCTTCATATAGCCTGCTATTAATTGCATCTAGTGTAGTCTTCATTTCTGACATTGTATTTGTCATTTCCAACTGGTTCTTCTTTATTATTTCAATGTCCTTTCTGATGCTTGTAATCTCTTTTTTTATGTGTTCATTGTGTCCATCCATTGTTCTAAGATCTTTCAGCATTCTAATAATCCTTATTTTAAACTCTGCATCTGGTAGTTTGGTTATTTCCATATCACTCAGTTTATTTTCTTGAGCTTTCTCTTGTTGATTCATTTGGATTGCCCTTTTATGTCTTCTCATTATGTCCGTGTGTTTAGGTGTGTGGTTTGTAGAGCTGGTTGAGTCTAGGGTTGGTGTTGTCTGCCTCCAATTTTCAGTTGTGTTATTTCTAAGTTTTCTTGGGTTGGCATCAGCTGTTGTTTGTGATCCACTGTCAGATTGGCTTTTCTAGTAGATCCTCTTTGAAGTCTTGATTGTTTTCTCAATTTTCTTAACTCAGTGGTAGTCTTGTTTACTGATCTCAGCAGGGGGCTTATTTGAAACTATCCAGGAATGCAGTGGGTGTAACCTGAGACTCTGAAGCCCAATGTGCCAGCTACTCTCCTGGGTGGGATGCTTTCTCTACTTCAGTAGGGGAAGGTATATCTCAGATCTCCATGGAGACCTGAGTTACTGCTCCTCCTCACCACTTCCTGTTTTCAGCTTTGTCTTATTGTGCTGATTGGAGCTGGAGAGATTTCTGGACATGGGTCACCTGGGACCACTTTAGGCTTGTGCTATGTGGAAGGGCCAACCCCTCCCCCAGCTATGGCCTCTTCCACACTGGATGAATCAGTTTCCCAGGTCATCTCTGCCCTTCACCATCTGTCTCTCTTTCTCCATTTTCCTTTTGGAAGACAAGCCAGCCCTCTCAGCACACTTCATTCCAAGGTCCCCAGGCAAGTGGCTGTGAGTGATATTTTCTGCTTTTCTCCTTGGAATGAGAGCCCTTCTGGGCTCTCAGCCTCACCCCCTTCATTCTTGGAAGCAGGGGAGACACACTGTGCCTTGGTGCTCTCTATCAGGCTTGGGTGGCTGCTTCTTTGCTCCTTGTTTTTTTGAGAGCTGTTCTTGTAGTCCAGAGTTGGTTTTTTATGCTGATTGATCCTAAATTAATTTGTAATACAGTTTGGTTGTTTGAGCTGGGAGACTGTGCGTCTGCTTACTCCACTGCCATCTTGGTATCCTCCACATCCTACTGAGTTCTGTGAAAAAAGTCTGGACACACTGAGATCTGAGGCCAAGGGGTGGAGCCACACGGACCATCCTTCCTAATTTATGAATCGCCACAGGTTCTAGAATCTACCAAAGAATTTTCAGTGGCTGAGCCCAAGAAGCAGCAGACAGAGGCTGCAGAACGCAGGACTCAGGGAACCTAGGCTTTTTAAGTGAACTTTTCCCCAGGCCCAGTGTGGATAAAAGCCAGCTTAGGTGTGCAGCTTGGTATTTCCCTGTACACCTGGGCTCAGCAGAGGTAGCCACAAACTGTGATATAAACTGTGGACTGTTTGTACCTCCAAGAAGGTTGCTAAGGACCAGTCATGGGCAGTGTTTCCCACTGGTCTGTGTCAGGCTCCTACCAGGGAGAACCAGGGCTGGCATATTGTAAAGCCAGTAAGCGTGGCCACCATCACAGCTGGCTGGCCCATGCAGGTTCACATTTGATTTGGACAGATGGTAGTGAAACAACAGAGCGAAGAACTAGTGGGCCGTTAGCTTTAATCCTAGCTTGCACCTGGTGGGCAAGAAATACACACAGTGGGAAAACACTTCCCTTTCCATTCAGGGCTCCCAAAGCCACAGACTTATCCGAGTTTCCTAGAATCAAAGTTTCTACCTCATCACTTATTCACCTCTGTTCCACATCTCCTTCTCTCTGCACAAACTGCACAAACTGGCTTCTCCTTCAGCACTCCACCATCTTGGCTGCTTCTCCTGTCCTCCACATGGCCTTTCTCTGCTCTGCTCTAGCATGGGCTCCTCTGCCCAGTTTTATAGTATAAAGATCCAAACCTTTAATACAATATACAAACAAGGAAGTCTTTGATACAAAGTCACTTATCTGAGGCATAATGGGATTCCTCATCAGAGTGTACCACTTCCTTTCATGCAACAGTTAAGGGTGTGGAAAAAGCTTAGTTTTAAAACTAAGCCTTAGGCTATAAGGATCCTGCATTCTTACAGCCTGTCCCTCAAACCCAATGCAAACTATAAGTGAGTAGCCAGACCAGGCGGTGGCGCAGTGGATAGAGCATTGGACTGGGATGCAGAAGACCCAGGTTTGAGACACCAATCTCACCAGCTTGAGCACGGGCCCATCTGGCTTGAGTAAAAAGCTCACCAGCTTAGACCCAAGGTCCCCGGTTCCAGCAAGGGGTTGCTCAGTCTCCTGAAGGCTCGCTGTCAAGGCACATGTAAGAAAGCAATCAATGAACAACTAAGGTGTCGCAACGGCAACAAAAAAACTAATGATTGATGCTTCTCACCTCTCTCTGTTTCTGTCTGTCTGTCACTATCTATCCCTCTCTCTGTCCCTGTAAAAAAAAACAAAAACACAAAAAAACAAGAAAAACTATGAGTGTAAAGCCAGTAACCAAGGCCACTATCAGAGCTGCGTGACCCGTGCAGGTTCACAATAGATTCGGACAGTCGGTAATTGTAAAGCCAGTAGTCAGGGACATTATCACAGCCGCCTGATCCGTGCAGGTTCACATTGGATTCGAACAGTCGGTATTGAAACACTGGAGCCAAGAACTGGTGAGCCATCAGCTTTAATTCTAGCTTGCACCCGGTGGACAAGCAAAACACACACTGGGCTCCAAAACCAGCACATTCAGTGGTCACAAAGCTACTGACTTATCTGAGTTTCCTAGCATCAAAGCTTTCTAGCTCACCAGACTTATTCACCTCCGTTCCCCATTTCCTCCTGCACATACTCTGCACAAATTGGCTTCTTCATCAGCACTCTGCCATCTTGGCTGCTTCTCTCCTCCACGTGGCCTTAATCTGCTCTCCTTT
Organism: Rhynchonycteris naso; assembly: GCA_037038555.1. Taxonomy (NCBI): domain Eukaryota; kingdom Metazoa; phylum Chordata; class Mammalia; order Chiroptera; family Emballonuridae; genus Rhynchonycteris; species Rhynchonycteris naso. The sequence goes on from CM072998.1 coordinate 128,352,984, forward strand.
CTCATACTAACCTCCGGAACCAAGAGCGAGCAAGCGCCTGGCCTGCCCCACTTTATAGTGTAGAATCAAAACCTTTAATCCAATCTACAGACAAGGAAGTCTCTGATACAAAGTCACCCATCTGAGGCATAATGGGATTCCTCAGGAGAGTGTACCACCCTACATTATCCAATCAGTCAAGGGTGTGGAGAGGAGCTTACTCTTAAAACTAAGCCTTAGGCTATAATGACCCAGCCTGCCCACAGCCTGTCCCAGAACACACATTAATGTCAACGAACTTCCATGTGGGCAGCGCCATCTTCAACAAAGTGAGCATAATATATTTTATCTGCCCGACAGTCCACCCCTATGCTCACTTTACTACCCACAATCTATACCACTGGCATTCCTATACAAGGAAATTAAGTACATTACACAAAGTACAGCAATAACACAGATCATACAGTTTCAACAATTACAAAGGTACTTTTCACCAGTCTCTGAGCACTTTGCCAAAAGCCCAAAATGTCCTCAGCCTTCTTTCTTGCCGTTGGAAAGGCTTCCCGGGGCAGGGGAAGGGCCTCCATCAAAGCCACCCCAACCCCCATCAGGGTATTTCACATTGTCCAACATCTGTAAGTCCATTCAATAAAGGAGCCAGTGCTCACTGGGTCATAGTCCAGGAAATCAGTTCACACACATAGGGCTTTAGCCTCCCCCCTCATTTCTGCCATCCTGGCAGGTCTCACACTGTCCTAAAGAGAAGCATGTGGCAATGGCAGTCAGCATTTCCATCTCTGCTCTGGGGAGCATGATGGCATCCACCTCTATGTCCCAAAATTGCAGACCTACCAGCAGCTTGGCAGGCACTCCCTGCTGTTTCAGCTGGGTTCTCATCTTCTGGAGACTGCGGATTGCAACTCCAGCCTGATTCTCCTCATCCTCCAAAGAGGAACTGAAAACATCAGCTCCTGCACCTGGGCTCGAGCCCTGGGCTGCCATTGCCTTCTGCTCAGCAGGTCTTGCAGCTCCAGCCCTGGCCTCAGCCTCTGCCTCCTGCCACTGCTGGCTCTCCACAACATCCAATCTGCAACTCACAAACCTGTGATTCCTCCTCGAGCAGCTGCTCCATTTCCAGGTGAATCTCACGAACCTGGTCAGCCTCTTCCTGTGTTTGCTTCAGCTCCAGGGTCAGCATCTCTTTCTCCCACATTTCCTCCAGCTCCTTCCGCTACTCGGCCTGCAGGTCCCGGGCAGCCTCCTCCATAGAGCTCTTGGTTTCCTCACACATGGCTGTAAAAGTCAGCCAGCCTATAGTCCCCCAAAAAACAACTATGGGAAACGATAACAGCAACCAGTCCTCAACTCCACCGCTCAAAGGTGGTGGTGGCTCCATGCCGATCTGTATCGAATCCTGCCACAAGACTACGCCAAATGTAAAGCCAGCAGTCAGGGCCATTATCACAGCCGCCTGATCCGTGCAGGTTCACATTGGATTTGAACAGTCGGTAATGAAACACCGGAGCCAAGAACTGGTGAGCCATCAGCTTTAATTCTAGCTTGCACCCGGCAGGCAAGTAAAACACACAATGGGCTCCAAAACCCACAAATTCAGTGCTCACAAAGCTACTGACTTATCTGAGTTTCCTAGCATCAAAGCTTTCTAGCTCACCAGACTTATTCACCTCTGTTCCCCATCTCCTCCAGCACAAACTCTTAACAAACTGGCTTCTTCATCAGCACTCTGCCATCTTGGCTGCTTCTCTCCTCCACGTGGCCTTAATCTGCTCTCCTTTCTCATACTAACCTCCGGAACCAAGAGCGAGCAAGCTCCTGGCCTGCCCCACTTTATAGTGTAGAATCAAAACCTTTAATCCAATCTACAGACAAGGAAGTCTCTGATACAAAGTCACCCATCTGAGGCATAATGGGATTCCTCAGGAGAGTGTACCACCCTACATCATCCAATCAGTCAAGGGTGTGGAGAAGAGCTTACTCTTAAAACTAAGCCTTAGGCTATAATGACCCAGCCTGCCCACAGCCTGTCCCAGAACACACATTAATGTCAACGAACTTCCATGTGGGCAGCGCCATCTTCAACAAAGTGAGCATAATATATTTTATCTGCCCAACAGTAATGAAACAACGGAGCCAAGAACTGGTGAGCCATCAGCTTTAATTCTAGTTTGCACCCGGCGGTCAAGCAAAAACACACACTGGGCTCCAAAACCCACTCATTCAGTGCTCACAAAGTTACTGACTTATCCGAGTTTCCTAGAATCAAATGGTTTCTAGCTCACCAGACTTATTCACCTGTTTCCCATCTCCTTCTCCAGCACAAACTCTGCATAAACTGGCTTCTTTCTAAGCACTCTGCCATCTTGGCTGCTTCTCCTGGCCTCCACGTGGCCTTAATCTGTTCTCCTCTCTAATACCTCAGTGTAAAGCCAGTAGCCAGGGCCACTATCACAGCAGCCTGACCCATGCAGGTTCACATTAGATTCGGACAGTCGGTAATGAAATACCGGAGCCAAGAGCTGGTGAGCCATCAGCTTCAATTCTAGCTTGCACCCGGCAGGCAAGCAAAAACACACACTGGGCTCCAAAACCCACTCATTCAGTGCTCAATTAGCTACTGACTTATCCTAGTTTCCTAGAATCAAAGGTTTCTAGCTCAACAGACTTATTCACCTCTGTTCCCCATCTCCTCCAGCACAAACTCTTAACAAACTGGCTTCTCCCTCAGCATTCTGCCATCTGGGCTGCTTCTCCTGGCCTCCACATGGCCTTAATCTGCTCTCCTCTCTTCTACCTCAGGAACCAAGAGAGCAAGCTACAGGTCTGTCCCACTTTATAATGTAGAAATCCAAACCCTTAATCCAATCTACAAACAAGAAAGTCTCTGATACAAAGTCACCCATCTGAGGCATAATGGGATTCCTCAGGAGAGTGCACCACCCCACATCATCCAATCAGTCAAGGGTGTGGGGAAAAGCTTACTCTTAAAACCAAGCCTTAGGCTATAACAACCCGGACTGCTTACATTACAGCCTTTCCCCTATACCCATCCCAAGCATAAGGGCAAATAATATCACCTGGGTGATGGGCTTCCATGTGGGCAGCGCCATCTTTAACGGAGTGAGCATATTATATTTTATCTGCCCAACACTCCGGAACCAAGAGAGAGCAAGCTACTGGTCTGTCCCACTTTATAGTGTAGGAATCAAAACCTTTAATCCAATCAACAAACAAGGAAGTCTCTGATACAAAGTCACTCATCTGAGGCATAATGGGAGGATTCCTCATGAGAGTGCACCACCCCACATTATCCAATCAGTCAAGGATGTGGGGAAAAGCTTACTCTTACAACTAAGCCTTAGGGTATAACAACACGGCCTGCCCACAACCTGTCTCCAACACACATTAATATCAATGGACTTGCACGTGGGCAGCACCATCTTTAACAAAGTGAGCATATTATATTTTATCTGCCCAACAGTGAGCAAACATATATATCATATTTGACCAATACATATCCAGTGGCCAGCTGTGGAGAGCATTGGTTAAGGACCTAACAATCCTTGTAGTGAGGTATCCTAAGGAAGGGCTCCTCACACCTGGCCCAGCTGGGGTGAGTTCTGCTTTCTGTGATCAGCACCAGCACAGCAGCTCATGTGCATTGGATAGGGTGGAGCTTCACAGTCAGCAGGCCTGGGTGCTGGATATCCTGCCCTGATGAGCTAGATTTCACTGGGGCAAGGGAGAGCAGCTTAGACCGTGGACATTTAAAGTGTGGGTGCCTGTGAGCCTATTGTTGGGTCTGGTCTAGGGGTTTAGCCACTGTTGGGCAAATAAGTTTGTAAAATGTGTTTTTTAGGTTTGCTCGCTTATATTTTTCATTGGCCTGGGCAGCACCATGTGTATGTAGTGTTTGAAAGGCTGTGATGCTTGCCCTCAGGGCGGCAGATTGCAAATTGTGAATTATCTTCCTGGTTTGGAAGGGCCATTGTATTGCTAATATTTGCAGGAGAGGGTTTTATTCCCTCAGCCTGGGTTTTGCAGTATGAGAGGAAGGAGTGTAGATGTGAAACCAGAGCTGAGAGGCTTTGGGTGCTCCACTGAGGCTGGTGGGGTCTTTGATTCCAGGAGGAACCGGAGATTTTCTGGGTTGTGAAACTGAAGGATGCGTCAGAGCTTTAGGAGCTCTGAATGAGAGGAAAGCAGTCTTTCCTGCCTGTTTGCTTGTCTGCAAATATGAGTCTTTAATAAATAAAATGGCTCACCATTCTTTGGCTCCACTGTTTCTTTACTGTCTGCCAGAATCCAATGAGAACCTGCATGGCAATGACAGTGGTGTCCACTGGCCTTATAGTCACTTTCTTGGGGGGCACAGTCAGCCCCAGGAGAGGACTCTCAGTTTTCCTCCCTAAGACCAGAGTCTCACCAGCTAAAAGAACTTCTGCAGAGGGAACTCTTAGCCCCACTCGATCTCAACCTGCTGCTCACCTTGTTGGGGAGAAATAAAAGTTGAGTTTCTAGCAGTGGCAGAGGAATTAGGCTCTGGATTAGAGGCCACATTCCCCATACTGAGCTCCTGACCAAGAGATCCCTGAAGTAGGAGGCCCCACTAACATTGTATTCCCAACCTCAGGTGCACTAACCTAATAAGCTTGCAAACTGTAGAGGGATTGGTTGGGTGAGGCCAGTCTGAGCCCACACTACTGTCTTTCTACAGAAGACTGTCGAAAGACCAGTGTTGGGCAGATAAAATATATTATGCTCACTTTGTTAAAGATGGCGCTGCCCACATGCAAGTTTGTTGATATTAATGTGTGTTCTGGAACAGGCTGTGGGCAGGCCGGGTCGTTATAGCCTAAGGCTTAGTTTCAAGAGTAAGGTCTTCTCCACACCCTTGATTGATGGGATGATGTAGGGTGGTGCACTCTCCTGAGGAATCCCATTATACCTCAGATGGGTGACTTTGTATCCGAGACTTCCTTGTTTGTAAATTGGATTAAGGGTTTGGATTTTTACAATATAAAGTGGGACGAACCAGTAGCTTGCTCTCTCCTGAGTTCCTGAGGTTGGTATTAGAGAGGAGAGCAGAGTAAGGCCATGTGAAGGCCAGGAGAAGCAGCTGAGATGGCAGAGTGCTGAGGGAGAAGCCAGTTTGTTAAGAGTTTGTGCAGGAGGAGATGGGAAACAGAGGTGAATAAGTCTGTTGAGCTAGAAACCTTTGATTCTAGGAAACTCGGATAAGTCAGTAGCTTTGTGAGCACTGAATGTGTGGGTTTTGGAGCCCAGTGTGTGTTTTTGCTTGCCTGCCAGGTGCAAGCTAGAATTAAAGCTCATGGCTCACCAGTTCTTGGCTCCGTTTTTTTATTACCGACTGTTCGAATCTAATGCGAACCTGCATGGGTCGGGCTGCTGTGATCCTGACCTCGGCCACAGGCTTTACATTTGGCGTAGTCTGTGGCAGGATTCGATACAGATCGGCATGGAGCCACCACCACCACTGAGCAATGGAGTAGAGAACTGGCTGCTGTTATGGTTTCCCATAGCTGTTTTTTGGGGGACTGTAGGTTGGCTGACTTTTACAGTCATGCGTGAGGAAACCGAGAGCTCTATGGAAGAGGCTGCCCAGGACCTGCAGGCCGAGCAGCGGAAGGAGCTGGAGGAAATGTGGGAGAAACAGATGCTGACCCTGGAGCTGAAGGAAGCGCTGGAGGAGGAGGCTGACCAGGTTTGCGAGATTCACCTGGAAATGGAGCAGACGCTGGAGAAGGAATCACAGGTTCGTGAGTTGGAGATTGCCCTGGACGTTGTGGAGAGCCAGCAGCGGCATGAGGCCGGGGCTGAAGCCAAGGCCAGGGATAAAACTGAGGCTGAGGCGTGGGCTGTAAGGCCCATGGAACAGAAGGCAGCGGTGGCCCGGAGATCAAGCCCAGCAGCAGGAGCTGGTGTTTTCAGTTCCTCTTTGGAGGATGAGGAGAATCAAGCTGGAGTTGCAATCTGCGGACTCCAGAAGGTGAGAGCCCACCAGCAAGGAGCTTCTACTACAACGCTGGTAGGTCTGTGATTTTGGGATATAGGGGTTGTTGGGCAGACAAAATATATTATGCTCACTTTGTTAAAGATGGCGCTGCCCACATGGAAGTTTGTTGATATTAATGTGTGTTCTGGAACAGGCTGTGGGCAGGCCGGGTCGTTATAGCCTAAGGCTTAGTTTAAGAGTAAGTTCTTCTCCACACCCTTGACTTATTGGATGATGTAGGGTGGTGCACTCTCCTGAAGAATCCCATTATGCCTCAGATGGGTGGCTTTGTATCAGAGATTTTCTTGTCTGTAGATTGGATTAATGGTTTGGATTTTCTATGCTATAAACTGGGGCAGTCCGGGAGCTTGATCTCTCTCTCTCTTGGTTCCTGAGTTCCTGATGTTAGTATTAGAGAGGAGGGCAGAGTAAGGCCACGTGAAGGCCAGCAGAAGCAGCAGAGATGCAGAGTGCTGAGGAAGAAGCCAGTTTGTTAAGAGTTTGTGCAGGAGGAGATGGGAAACAGAGGTGAATAAGTCTGTTGAGCTAGAAACCTTTGATTCTAGGAAACTCGGATAAGTCAGTAGCTTTGTGAGCACTGAATGTGTGGGTTTTGGAGCCCAGTGTGTGTTTTTGCTTGCCTGCCAGGTGCAAGCTAGAATTGAAGCTGATGGCTCACCAGTTCTTGGCTCCGTTGTTTCATTACCGACTGTTCGAATCCAATGCGAACCTGCATGGGTCTGGCTGCTGTGATGGCGGCCTCGACTACTGGTTTTACAGGGGTGGATACCATCATGCTCCCTAGAGCAGAGATGAAAATTCTGACTGCCGTGGCCACGTGCTCCTTTTTGGGACAGTGTACGAGCTGCCAGGATGGCAGAGATGAGGGGGGAGGCTAACACCCCATGTGTGTGGACTGATTTCCTGGACTACAACCCGACTGGGCACGAGCTCCTTTGTTGAATGGACTTACGGATTTTGGACAATGTAAAATAACCTGATGGGGGTGGGGATGGCTTTGCTTGAGGCCCTCCTGCCCTGGGAAGCTTTTCCCATGGCTAGAGAAAAGGCCGAGGACATTTTGCGCTTTCGGCAAAGTGCTCAGAGACTGGTGAAATGTACCTTTGTAATTGTTGAAACTGTATAATTTGTCATGTTGTAATTTGTGTAATGTGCCTAATTTCCTGGTGCAGGGATGCCGGTGGTGTAGATTGTGGGTAGTAAAGTGAGCATAAGGGTGGATTGTTGGGCAGATAAAATATATTATGCTCACTTTGTTAAAGATGGCGCTGCCCACATGCAAGTTTGTTGATATTAATGTGTGTTCTGGAACAGGCCGTGGGCAGGCCGGGTCGTTGTAGCCTAAGGCTTAGTTTTAAGAGTAAGCTCTTCTCCATACCCTTGACTGATTGGATGATGTAGGGTGGTGCACTTTCCTGAGGAATCCCATTATACCTCAGATGGGTGACTTTGTATCCGAGACTTCTTTGTTTGTAAATTGGATTAAGGGTTTGGATTTTTACAATATAAAGTGGGACAAACCAGTAGCTTGCTCTCTCCTGAGTTCCTGAGGTTGGTATTAGAGAGGAGAGCAGAATAAGGCCACGTGAAGGCCAGGAGAAGCAGCTGAGATGGCAGAGTGCTGAGGGAGAAGCCAGTTTGTTAAGAGTTTGTGCTGGAGGAGATGGGGAACAGAGGTGAATAAGTCTGTTGAGCTAGAAACCTTTGATTCTAGGAAACTCGGATAAGTCAGTAGCTTTGTGAGCACTGAATGTGTGGGTTTTGGAGCCCAGTGTGTGTTTTTGCTTGCCTGCCGGGTGCAAGCTAGAATTAAAGCTCATGGCTCACCAGTTCTTGGCTCCGTTGTTTTATTACCGACTGTTCGAATCTAATGCGAACCTGCATTGGTCAGGCCGTTATGATGGTGGGTGACTACTGGCTTTACAACCAGGCAGCTGCAAGAGGATGTAGAGCAGCTGAAAAGTGGAGACAAATCTTACGGAGCTTGGGGCTTTTACGGAGCTGCTGTCATCTCTAAGCAGGAGGAAGCTGATTCTTATATACAGGTTGGCACCTCCCATACTATATAGGCACAGATATAAACAGTGAAAAGAGCAGTGGTTGCAGGCACGTAGCCCATAGCAGGTTACAAACAATGGCTGAAGCCAACCCAAGAAGGTTTAGAACCAACACAACTGGTAGTGGGTGGCAGACAACACCAATACTAGATTTAGCTACTACACAAGCAGCACACCCTAATGAGGAGTCTAGCAGGCACCAGACACTATGGAGAATAAATACACCCAACAGGACATACATTGCTCAGTGTGTAATACACATGATCAAGGTTGACCCTTAGAGCCAACCAGCCTGAAGGGAAAACTGTACCCATGAAAGGACCAACTACATTCAATAGTCATATACAATAGGAAGGAAAATAGTACCCTCAAGACAAGAAAAACAGGTGGGTCTTGGGATGAATAGCACCAAGCCCATCTTCCTCATAAAGACACCACAAAAATTTCAAAGTCAGACAGTGCTACGTAATACATAGACAAAATGGGCAAAGAAATGTGATTCAAATAAATCAACAAGAGGCATCCCCAGAAAAAGAACAAAATGAAATGGAAGTAACCAAACTACCAGACTCAGAGTTTAAAATAATGAATTTTAGGATGCTCAAGGATCTTAGACCAATAATGAATGGTCATAATGAAAACTTAAATAAAGAGATAGCAGACATCAAAAAGGATTAAAATCATAAAAAAGAACCAGTCAGAAATTACAAATACAATATCATAAATGAAGACTGCAATAGAAGGAATCAACAGCAGGCTGGATAAATTAGAGGACTGTACCAGCAATTTAGAGGACAAGATAAACAAAAGCATGGAAGCAGAGCAGCTAATTGAGAAAAGGTGCAGAAAGACTGAAAAAACTTCAAGAGAGCTCTGTGACAACATGAAGAGAAACAACATTCGCATCACAGGGGTTCCTGAAGGAGAAGAGAAGGAACAAGGGATAGAGAACATGATTGAAGAAATCATAGATGAAAACTTCCTTAAAATGATGAAGGAAAAAGTCACAGAAGTTCAAGAAGCGCAGAGAGTCCCATTAAAGAGGAATTTAAGGAGGTCTATACCAAGACACGTCATAATTAAAGTGCCAAAGTTAAGAGACAAAGAAAAAATACTAAAAGCTGCAAAAGGAAGGCAGTTAATTACCTAAGAGGAGCCCCACAAGGATGACATTCAACTTCTCAACAGAAACACTTGAGGCCAGAAGGGATTGGCAATAAATGTTCAAGATGATGCATAACAAAACCTACTACCAAGACTATTTTATCCAGTAAGGCGATTGTCTAAAATTGAAGGAGAAATAAAAAGCTTCCCAGACAAAAAACAAAGAATAAAAAAACAACTCAAGGAATTCATTACAACCAAACCAGTACTGCAAATGTTAAGGGGCCTGCTGTAAAAAGCACAAAGGAAAATAATAGAGAAAAAGAGGATTGTAGATTTAAAGAATAAAATGGCAATAAATAAGTCCATATCAATCATAATCATAAATATAAATGGATTAAATGCTCCAATCAAAAGACATAGGGTAGCTGCATGGATAAGAAAACAGGAGCCGTATATATGCTGTCTACAAGAGACCCACCTCAGAACAAAAGATACACATAGACTGAAAGTGAAGGGACAGAAAAAAGTATTTCATGCAAATGGAAATGAAAAGAAAAGCTGCGGTAGCAGTACTTATATCTGACAAAATAGCCTTTAAAACAAAGGGATAAAGGAGGTCTCTACATAATGATAAAGGGAGCAATCCAACAAGAGGATATAACAGTTGTAAATATTTGTGCACCTAATATAGGGGCACCTAAATATATAAAGCAGATTTTGATGGACATAAAGGGCAAGATTGACAGCAATACAATAATAGTAGAGGATTTTAATATCCCACTAACATCAATGGACAGATCCTCTAGACAGAAAATTAACAAAGAAACAGCAGACTTAAAGGACTCACTAGATCAACTGGATTTAACTGATTTCTTCAGAACCCTTCACCTCAAAGCAGCAGAATATACATTCTTTTCAAGTGCTCATGGTACATTCTCTAGGATAGACCACATGTTAGAACACAAAACAAGTCTCAATAAATATAAGAAGATCAAAATTATATCAAGCATCTTCTCTGATTACAATGGCATGAAACTAGAAATCAACTACAATAAAAAAACTGAAAAACATTTAAACACTTGGAGGCTATATAACATGCTATTAAATAAGAAATGGGTTAGCAATGAGATCAAGGAAGAAATAAAAAATTTCCTTGAAACAAATGAAAATGAACATAAAACAACTAAAAATTGATGGGACACAGCAAAAGCAGTGCTGAGAGGGAAGTTCATAGAACTACAGGCATAACTTAAGAAGCAAGAAAAAGCTCATATAAACAATTTAACCCTGCATCTAAAAGAACTAGAAAAAGAACAACAATAAAGCCCAGAGGAACTAGAAGGAAAGAAATAATAAAGATCAGAGTGGAAATAAATGACAGTGGTTAAAAAAACAATACAAAAGATCAACGAAACCAAGAGCTTTCTTTGAAAAGGTAAACAAGATTGACGAACCTTTAACCAGACTGTAAAGCCAGTGGACAAGGCCACCATCACAGCAACCTGGCCAGTGCAGTTTCGCATTTGATTTGGACAGTCGGTGATGAAACAATGGAGCCAAGAACTGGTGAGCCATCAGCTTTAATCCTTACTTGCACCCAGCGGGCAAGTAAAAACACACAGTGGGCTCCAAACCCCACTTATTCAGTGCTCACAAAGCTACTGACTTATCTGAGTTTTCTAGAATCAAAGGCTTCTAGCTCATCAGTCTTATTCACCTCTGTTCCTCATCTCCTTCTCTCTGCACAAACTCTGCACAAACTGGCTTCCTCCTCAGCACTCCACAAACTTGGCTGCTTCTCCTCTCTTCCATGTAGTCTTAATCTGCTCTCCTCTCTAATGCTAACCTCAGGAACCGAGAGAGTGAGCAAGCTCCCAGTCTGCCCCACTTTATAGTGTAGAAATCCAAACCTTTAATCCAATCTACAAACAAGAAAGTCTCTGATACAAAGTCACTCATCTGAGGCATAATTGGATTGATTCCTCATGAGAGTGCACCATCCCACATCATCCAATCAGTCAAGGGTGTGGGGAAGAGCTTACTCTTAAAACTAAGCCTTAGGCTATAATGACCCGGCCTGCCCATAGCCTGTCCCCCAACACACATTAATATCAATGGACTTCCACGTGGGTAGTGCCATCCTCAACAAAGTGAGCATAATATATTTTATCTGCCCAACACAGACTCATCAAGAAAAAAAGAGAGAGGATTCAAATAAACAAAATTAGAAATGAAAGTGGAGAAGTAACAACTGACACCTCAGAAATAAAAAGAATTGTAAGAAAATACTATGAAGATTTATATTCCAAAAAATTGGACAACCTAGGTGAAATGGATAAATTCCTGGAAACATACAATCTTCCAGAACTTAATCTGGAAGAATCAAAAAACCTAAATAGACTGATTACAACAAATGAAATTTAAACAGTTATTAAAAATCTCCCAGCAAACAAAAGTCCTGGACCGGATGGCTTCACAGGCAAATTTTTACCAAACATTCAAAGAACTAACACCTATTCTTCTCAAGCTACTTCAAAAAACTCAAGAGAAGGGAAGAATTCCAAACTCATTTTATGAGGCAAGCATTATCCTCATTCCAAAACCAGGTAAAGACACTACAAAGAAAGAAAACAATAGGCCAATATCCCTGAACAACACCGATGCTAAAATTCTCAGCAAAATATTAGCAAACTGGATCCAGCAATACATTATAAAGATCATACATCATAATCAAGTGGGATTCATTCTGGGGAGGCAAGGCTGGCACAACATTTGCAAATCAATAATTGTGACTCATCACATAAACAAAAGGATAAAAATTACGTAATTATATCAATAGATGGAGAAAAAGCATTTGATAAAATCCAGCACCAATTTATGTTTTTAATTTTTATTTTTTTATTCATTTTAGAGAGGAGACACAGAGTGAGAGAGAGAGAGAGAGAGAAAGAGAGAAAGGGGGAGGAGCTGGAAGCATCAACTCCCATATGTGCCTTGACCAGACCAGTGCAGGGTTTTGAACTGGCGACCTCAGTGTTCCCAGGTCGTTGCTTTATCCACTGCGCCACCGCAGGTCAGGCACAGCACCAATTTATGATCAAAACTCTTAGCCAAGTAGAAATACAGGGAACATATCTCAACATAATAAAGGCTATCTATGACAAATGCATAGCCAACATCATACTCAATGGGCAAAAATTAAAGCAATCTCCTTAAGATCAGGAACCAGGCAAGGGTGCCTCCTTTCACCACTCTTATTCAACATATTTCTGGAAGTCCTAGCCACAGCAATCAGACAAGAAGAAGAAATGAAAGGCATCCAAATTGGAAAAGAAGAAGTAAAACTGTCACTATTTGCAGATGATATGATATTGTATATAGAAAACCCTAGTCAAAAAATTACTAGACCTGATGAATGAATTCTATAAGGTGGCATGATATAAAATTAATATTCAGAAATCAGTGGCATTTTTATACACTAACAATAAACTGTCTGAAAGGGATATTAAGAGAACAATCCCCTTCACTATTACAACAAAAAGAATAAGTACCTAGGAGTAAATTTAACCAAGGAGGTAAAAGACTTGTACCTGGAAAATTATAAGACATTGAAAAAAGAAATAAAGGAAGATACAAACAAGTGGAAGCATATACTATGTTCATGAATAGGAAGAATAAACATTAAAATGTCTATACTATCCAAAGCAATCTATAAATTCAATACAATTTCTATTAAAATACCTATGGCATACTTCAAAGATATAGAAAAAATATTCAAAAATTTATATGGAACCAAGAAAGAACACAAATAACCTCAGCAATCTTGAAAATGAAGAATACAGTGGGAGGTATCACACTTCTGATATCAAGTTATACTACAAGGTCATTGTAATCAAAACAGCTTGGCACTGGCTTAAGAACAAGCATACAGATCAATGGAACAGAATAGAGAATCCAGAAATAAACCTACACCTTTAAGGTCAATTGATATTTGACAAAGGAGGTAAGAGCATACCATGAGCAAAGACAGTCTCTTTAATAAATGGTGTTGGGAAAATTGGATAGGTACATGCAAAAAAAATGAAACTAGACCATCAACTTACACCATTCACAAAAATAAGCTCAAAATGGATAAAAGACGAATGCAAAGTGCGAAACCATAAACATCTTGGAAGAAAACAGGCAGTAAACTCTTCAATATCTTTTGAGCAATATTTTTGCTGATTTATCTCCACAGACAAGTGAATAAAGGACAAAATAAACAAATGAGACACCATGAACAAAATATAAAGAACCTACACAATGGGAGAATATTTTTGCCAATACATCTGATAAGGGATTAATAACCAAAATTTATAAAAAACTTCTAAAACTCAACACCAGGAAGGTATACAATCCTATTAAAAAATGGGCCAAGGAACTGAATAAACATTTCTCCAAAGAGGACATACAGATGGCCAATAGGCATATGAAAAAATGTTCAATGTCACTAATCAGAGAAATGCAAAGTAAAACCACAATGTGATACCACCTCACACCTGTCAGATGGCACTCATTAACAAATCAACACACAACAAATCCTGGAAAGGGTGTGGGGAAAAGGGCACCCTTTTGCACTGCTGGTGGGAATGCAGACTTGTGCAGCCACTGTGGAAAACAGTGTTGCATTGGCTCATAAAATTAAAAATGAAACTGCCTTTTTGACCCAGCTATCCCACTTTTAGGAATATATCCTAAGAATACCAAATCACTGATTCAAAAGAAGATATGTACCCCCATGTTTATTGCAGCATTGTTTACAATAGCCAAGGTATGGAAACACCCCAAGTGTCTATCAGTGGAAGAGTGGATTAAAAAGCTGGGGTACAGTCTGACCAGGCGGTGGTGCAGTGGACAGAGCGTTGGACTTGGATGTGGAAGACCCAGGTTCGAGACCCCAAGCTCGCCAGCTTGAGCGCGGACCCATCTGGCTTGAGCAAAAAAAGCTCACCAGCTTGGACCCAAGGTCGCTGGCTCCAGCAAGGGGTTGCTTGGTCTCCTGAAGGCCCGTGGTCAAGGCACATGTGAGAGGGCAATCAATGAACAACTAAGGTGTCCTAACGGCAATGAAAAACTAATGATTGATGCTTCTCACCTCTCTCCGTTCCTTTCTGTCTGTCCCTATCTATCCCTCTCTCTGACTCTCTCTCTTTGTCCCTGTAAAAAAAAAAAAAAAAAAAAGCTGTGGTACCTATACACAATGGAATACTACATAATCATGAAAAAGGAAATCTTATCTTTTGCGATGGCATAGATGGACCTGGAGATTATTATGCTAAGTGAAATAAGCCAGGTAGAGAAAGACAAATATCATATAATCTCACTTATATGTGGAATCTAATGAACAAAGTGAACTGAGGAATGGAATAGAGGCAGAGGTGGGGTCAAAGGGACCAGAGTAACAGCTGTCAGAGGGAAGGGGGATGAGGAGATGGGATCAGAGAAGGTGAAGAGATTAGTGAAATTATATATACATAACACATAGATACAGATGAATAGGACAGCAAATCTCAGTAGGGGAGGATGGAGTTAGGGGGAGAGGCACAAAGGGGGTGTAATAGGGGATATGGGGGTAGGGGATGAGGGTGTTATAATAAATGGGACACTTCAATCCATGTTAACACAATAAATTAAAATTAATAAAAATTAAAAAATAAAAGATATTTGGTATTTCCCTAAAATTACCACTCAGGTATAGTCTAATCATATTGGGAATGCAGCTACTCTATTTTTTAGAGAAAGTGAAGAGTCACAGCAATGTTGTGAGCAACTGTTTAATCCTATGATATTCAGTCTTTAGAAATAGGAGATTCTCTTTGGACTTGTATTAGTTCAACTGCTTACTTACTTTTAGATTTTTTAATAGAATATGGTTTGCTAGGAGAACCAGTTTTGCTAGTAATAGAAGATTTCAATTTCAGCTCGCTCTTGGTCTTACTGATTTCCTCAGCCATTTTAGATTCCTGATATGCAGCTTCTTCTTGTATGATCCAATCTTGGATGAATTTTGTAACAAGTTCCAAAAAATTCCTTAAAAGCAAAGAAAAGTAGATGAGAATTGAGCTATTATTAATTAAAGTCAACAAATACTTAAGATACTGATTGAGCAGCCTTGACTAGTTGGCTCAATGGTAGAGTGTCAGCCCAGAGTGTGGAAGTCCCAGGTTTGATGCCCAACCAGGGCATACAGGAGAAGCGCCCATCTGCTTCTCCACCCTTCCCCCTTTCCTTTCTCTCTATTTCTCTCTTCCCCTCTCGCAGCCAACGCTCCATTGGAGCAAAGTTGGCCCGGGCGCTGAGGATGGTTCCATGGCCTCGGTCTCAGGTTCTAGAATGGCTCTGGTTGCAATGAAGCAAGGGCCCCAGATGGGCAGAGCATCGCCCCCTAGTGGGCATGCCGGGTGGATCCCTATTGGGTGCATGCGGGAGTCTGTCTCTCTGCCTTCCTGCTTCTCACTTCAGAAAAGAAAAGAAAAGAAAAAGAAAACTGATTGAGCAAATGGACTAATCCTAAATTGCCCATGTAACAATATAACAGACTCAGAGTAGCCAAATGCAAATACCCAGTGAGAATATAAAAAATGCCCAACTTCATTCACAATTAAAGAAACTAAATTTAAAAGATGAGATATCTCCATTCAAGTCAAGGATTAAAAAGTTTGACAATACCAAGAGTTGATGACATTTTGGAGAAAAAAGTCACTTTCAAGACCATGAGTTAGTGAGTTTTATGGTACAATCTCTTTTTAGGGAAATTTTATAGTACAATAAAAACTCTTTTAACTGACCATCCTTTAAATGATTTGCTAAACTAACTGAAACACTCGAGTCTCACTGTAAAACTTACTGGCTTTGTGCATGCCCCCTGTGTAAATGCTGTGTCTGAAGACGTTTCTGCATGTGTGCTCAGGTGAGAGAGCTACTGTTTACCAGGACTCAGTCATATCTGTCTCCAAATCCATTCGTCCTACTTATACTGGTTATTGTAATTATTCTGAACTAAATGCTATGGATACTTACAAATGAATGTCCAAAATAAGTCATTTCTGAGGAAATAGGTTGAAATATATAGGTTTGATGATAAGATTAGTCATTGTCAGTTGTGGAAAATAAAGCCTAAGGTTTTTTTAAAAAGCTGGATGGATTCTACACTGAGATTGCTTCACAGTTTTCTTTAATTCTTGACCCCTTTTAAGAAATAAACTGAACATTGTAGACGATGAATTATCGGTACTCAAAGTCATTTGAAAGGTAAAACATTGCAAACTCAGCATGTCCTGAATGTGTTCCCCATCTTCCACTCTGAAATGCCCTTCAAAGTCCTGCTCTTTGTACCTTAGCTGATGGCAGGTCTACACTTCCAATCGAACAGGAAGCATTCTTATCTAGTCTTATTTTCTCACATTTTTTTTTATTTTTAAGTGAGAGGAGGGGAGATAGATAGACTTTCACATGTGCCCCGATGGGGATTCACCTGGCAACCCTGTCTGGGGATGATGCTAAAATCAACTGAGATACCCTCAGCACCTGAGTCCCATGCTTGGACCAGTCCAGTCAAGTTAGCCTTAGTGCCCGGGGTGATGCTGGAACCAATCGAGCCACTGGCTGCAAGAGGGGAAGAAGGAGAAGGGGAAGAGGGTAGAGGAGAGAAGCAGATGGTCTCTTCTCATGTGTGCCCTGACTGGGGATTGAATACTGGATATCCACATGCTGGGTTGATGCTATATCCACTGAGCAAGCTGGACAGGGCCTCAGACTCCTCTTACTGTTAGAAAATTCAAATAATTTTTAAAAACATATATTCAAAATCTGAGTGTTCTCACTTCTTTTACTGCTATCTTCCTGGTCTAAGCCACTATCATCTCTTGCTATGACTAAAGCAATATCTTTCTAAGTGGTTTCCCTGTTTTCACTCTTCACCTCCTGTAATCTATTCTCAACACAGAAACTAGAGTGATCATTTTAATTCTTAAGTCAGATCTACATTTCAACCAAAAACCCAGAATCCAGGGATGGAACTCCCATTGGCAAGAATGCAGATAAAAAAATACTGGGTCCAAGAATAATAAGGACCATGATTAGATTGGAACAACCTTGACGCCCTGGAAAAGAGATTAAGATTCTGGGAACCAGCCATCCTGCCTCATGACTCCTATGTGATTAACTACATGCAGCTCATTGTACTAACTTCCCCTGAAAAAGTATACACACAGCCTGATCAGGCGGTGGCGCAGTGGATAGAGCGTGGGATTGGGATGTGGAGGACCCATGTTTGAGACCCCGAGGTTGCCAGGTTGAGCGTGAGCTCATCTGGTTTGAGCAAGGCTCACCAGCTTGAGCCCAAGGTCGCTGGCTCGAGCATGGGGTCACTTGGTCAAGGCACATATGAGAAATCAATCAATGAACAGCTAAGGAACCACAACAAAGAATTGATGTTTCTTATCTCCCTCCCTTCCTGTCTGTCTGTCCCTCTCTCTGACTCTGTCTCTGCCATAAAAAAAAAAAAAGTATACACACAGCCTTCACAACCAAGATAGTAAGGCCAGCTTTGGGCTAGACTATGCCCTCTGTCTTCTCAGGCTGCTGGCAATCATGATTAAAGATGCGTGTTTCCCTCTCAGACCCAGTCTCTGCTTATTGGCTATTGCAGGTGCTATTGTGGGTGTGGGTGACTCCAACCACAAACTGATTGTAGTCTGGTAACAAAATGGTATTAATACTTATTAACTCTGGATATAATACAAAAATATTTAAATATGTGATTGAAAAGAGTAAGTATAACCTCTAGAAGAATATAAATAGAATGTATAACTTTAAAAAAATCACATGCAAAGCATAAACTAAAATAATGTGAAAAAAGAAAGAAAAGGAATTAATCTTAAAATAGAAATATATTTATAAAATTGAATGGTAAGAATGAGGCCAAACACATTATCAATAAGAATAAAAGTGAATAGTTTAAATTATTTGAGATCTTTAATATTTTTATAATTATTAAAATCTTTTTAAAACAGAGGCTCTCTGAGTGGCTTAAAAAATTCAAACTGATGTTTAAAGACATATATCTACAAATCAAAATGATGTAGAAAAATAAAAGGGTGGCAGATGCTGACTAGGAAGCCAGAAGAAGCCCAGGTCCATAACTTTTGTCAAGAGCTACACTATCCTGAGACACTGCCCAACTCCAGAATTCTTGTTACAGGAGAAAAATAATCCACTTACAAATTTAATCACTATAGTTAATTTTTCTTTAATACGGTGAAACACAATTTCTAGTTGACATGTAAAATGATTGAGAAAGTTATATAATTAAAATTCTTATATAAAAGAGAATTTCCAACATTATTAATATCAAACATGGTTAAATTCAAAATGAATACTGAAGGACATTTTTATCATGTTGCTAAATGTTGCAATCTATTAAAGAAGGAAGCTTCTAAAAATAGTTTCAAAAATAAATTTATACATACATATGCAGTACCTATACAGAACAGAAAGGAGAAATAGACAAAGCTATAACCATAAAGACAGGCGTTAGTACATCTCTCTTGGAAACAAATGTTAATCATGAGAATACTGCATTTAAATGTATTTCAATAGACTGGAAAATCTAGAAGTCATGCATAATTCTACAGAAAAATATAAATTACCAGAAGTAACTGAAGAAGAAATAGAAAACCTGAATAAAGGATGAACTTTGGAAGAACTGAAAAGGCTGTAAGTAGTCTATTCTCTATCCTTTCACAGTATCATCTCTCTTATTGGGCCCTGCTTTCCATCCCCTATAAAACCACTAGCTCAAAAAGGCTTTCCATGTGAAGTGTTCTTATCCTTTGTGAAATAACATACTATATTACGTAAGCTTCTGTATGTATCAGCAAGGGCCTTGGAAAAGAACCTTGCAGTCCAACTTCTGACAGTACTGCCTGGTTTTTGGAAACTATGGTTAAGATAAACATGGAATGTTCTGTTTTGTGTTATGCTGTGAAACCCCAGATCTGTGGGCTTGCACCTCAATGAGGTAGCTGAGAGTTGGCATGTAGGTCTTGGTGGGAAACTGAGGCTGTAGCTTCTCTGGGTGAAAGGGAGCCATAGGACCTCATGCTCATCTTCCAGAGCCATGTGCAAACATGGGGATGAGGGAAGCAGAAGAAGCAATGTACTGTATTGGGGTAGCTGCTCAGCCTCTCGATGAAAGGAAAGTGCTGTCTAAGCTTTATTTCCTGCCCCATATTCTTTCATAAAACTAAATGAACAAAGAATTTGATTAAAGCCTAGGGCACTGTGCAAGTCTGGTTCTTAACTTGAACCCACAACCATCCTGTGCTGAAGAATCAGGTCATAAAAACTATTTAGAAAGAATATTATAAAAATCACTGAGAAATTATGAAATGCATCTTATAAAGTAGATGACTGAAAAATAAAAAATATATAAATTTACCTATTTTATTGAGTGATAAAATCTAGGTAATAAATAAATATACTGGTATATTGGGTTTTTATTACTTAATATGAAATATCTGAAGCAAAGCAGAACTCATGTTTTTAATTGGATGAGGAGTGGCAAAGGGCATGGCTTTCTTTTGGTGAAGGGATGGGTTTACATAAGAAACTTCAGGGCTCGGCTCTTTTAGAAAAACTATAGTTTTTTTTTTATTGTCAATGCTATTTTTTTCTTTTTTAAGCATTACATTTTCTAACAATTTCTTGTGATGCACAAATGTGCAATTAAAAAATACAATCTCTGAGTAATTTCTTCCATTAATTCATATTTTCAATAAATTGTTTTGAAATTTTCCTGTGTAGATAATAATCTCAGCTGTCAACAATGACATTTTCCTTTCTTTTTTTTCAATTCCTATACCTTTAAAGTACTTTTATGAGTTTATTTTGCTGATTTAGATCTTCATTAAATGTTGCATAGATTGGTAAAAATGGTTCTCTCTGTCCTGTTTCTAATTTACAGAGCATGCCTGTAACAGTTCCCATTACCATGATGTTTATATGTCCTTTTATATTGTTCAATTACGGTTGACATTCAATATTATTTTATATTAGTTTCAGGTACACAGTATAGTGGTTAGACAATGATATAATTTACAATGTGGTTCTCCTGATAACTCTAGTGTCCACCTGACACCATTTCTCTGATGATTAGTGATACTGAGCATCTTTTCATATGTCTACTGACTATCTGTATATCTTCTTTGGAGAAATATCTATTCAAGTCCTCTGCCCAATTTTAAATTGGATTGTTCAGGGTTTTATTTGGGTTAAGTTATATAAGTTCTTTATAAACATTGAATATTAACCTCTTATTGGATATATCACTGGTGAATATCTTTTTCCATTCAATAGATTGTCTTTTTATTTGTTGATGGTTTCTTTGATGTTTATATCTTAAGAGCTTCAAAGACATTCAGAAGACAATGGGAAAATTTCTTTCAATGTATTGTACTTAAAAGAATTTAACTATCAATCAAGAATTATGTCCAGAGCAAAACTATAAACAAGGTTAAACAAAGTTAAAATACAGATATTTTCAATAAAAACAAACTCAATTTTGTTAGCAAAGACCCTCACCATGAAATTATTAAAGCCTTTACTTTAGGAAGAAGGGAAAATAAAATGGTAACATATATTAAGTTACACAAACTTTAGCTTTAAAAACAAGTAATAACAACACTGTCTAATTAGCAGGGTGAATGATTATGATGAACTGAAGTTTTAGACTACAATAGTATACAATGTGGAATGAGGATATATGGAGTTAGAGCATTCTATTGTGCTCACATATTTGGGGAGAAGGCAAAGGCGCACTGACTTTAGACTTTGCTGTTTAAAATCGCGTATCACAATTTCTAAAGAATGAGTTAAAAGATAGAGTATATTACTGTCATTCTAGTAGAAGTAAAAATGTGAAATTAATTCAAATAAAACAACAAAAAAATAAAGTAACTGAAAAAAGAGAAAATAAAAAGGACAAAATTAAATGGTTGAAATTAATCCAAACATGGATAATAATAAATTCTCAATTAAGAGGCAAATATTGTCAGACTAGATTTTAAAAATACATTTTATGAGAAGTATATGGATAGAAAAAGATATACCAGAAAAAATATTAAAGAAAAGGGTTTTTATAGCTTATCACTATCAGGCAAAATACACATGATAAAGTCTACATACATAAATATCAATATCAACATCAAACAATAAATTTGAAAGCAAAAGCAATTGCCGAGATAAAAAGGAACACTGAATAATACTAAAAGCTTAACCAGGAAGACATAACAATTCTATTCTTTTTTTTTTTTTTAATTTATTTTTTTATTTTTATTTTATTCATTTTAGAGAGGAGACACAGAGTGAGAGAGAGAGAGAAAGAGAGAAAGGGGCGAGGAGCTGGAAGCATCAACTCCCATATGTGCCTTGACCAGACCAGTGCAGGGTTTTGAACTGGCGACCTCAGTGTTCCCAGGTCGACACTTTATCCACTGCACCACCACAGGTCAGGCATAACAATTCTATTCTTGCATTTGTTTAGTATATAACCTCAGAATGCACGAAGTAAAAAGCTGATAAAATTATAGGAACAAATTGACAAATGTACCATCATATGGTGAGTTTTAGAAAAATCATTTTTCTTATCAACTGACCAAGTTTTCAAAAATCAGAAAAAAATGTTTAATATTTCAAAAATACAACCCAGCACTCAAAAACTGGAGACTACACTCTCTTATCATGTAAAATGGAGCATTTATATAAACTGACCATCAATTAAACAATACAGCAATGTCAATGAATCCATGTTCTATAAAACATGTTATCTGACTACTATATCTTGAATTATAAACTATAACAGATATAATGCACAGCGAAATGTTTAAAGCACATTTCTATGTAATACATGGGTCAAATAAGAAAATATGATGGAAATTAGAAATAAAAGGTAATAAAAACACTGTCAATAGATACATTGTGGTATTGCTAAGTGGTATTTAGAAAGAGGTTTTGCCATAAATATTTAAAATCAACAACAAAAAATAAACAACAAACAACTCAAAATCCTGAAGAAGCTTTTAATTTAAGAAGTTAGACCAAAAAAATCAGAATAATCCAAAGAAATTAAAAAAGAGAAAATAATAAGGATATTTAAGATGAGATAATAATTACATAAAATAAAAAAGGAGGATTAAACCCAAAAGTTGATTTAAAAAAATTTAACAAATTTGATAAACCTTTGGCAAGATTGATCCTGAAAATTATAGAGAAATTACAGATAAAAAATATTGGAATAAAAAGGAATGCAGATAGATGTAATACATTAAAAAGCAAGAGAATATTATAATAGACTTTATGCCAATAAATTTGAAAACAGGAGAAATGGTCAAATTTATAAACAAATATAAATTATCAAACTTAATTTAAGAATAAATAGAAAACCTGGAGAATCTAATAATTATGAAAGAAATGGAATTGATAATCCAGATATTTTTATCTGCAAGTTAACCAAACACCAAAGGAACATATATCTTAGTCTTGAATAAAGTCTGTCAGAAAAATCACAAAATAGAAACAAAAAGAGAGAACATTCACCAGATAATTTATATATAGAGAGAGAGTAAGGGGGAGAGAAGAAAGAGAGAGAAACAGAGAGAGAAACATCGATTTATTGCTCCACTTATTTATGCATTTATTGGTTGATTTTTATATGTTCTCTGCTTGGGGATTTGACCAGCAACCTCGGTGTATCAAGACAATGCTCTGACAAACTGAGCTACTGGTTAGGGTTTCTCCAGATAATTTATAAGGCTAATATAATTTCATTCTTTAAGCCAGACAAGAACATTTGAAAAAAGGAAAATTACAGCTGAATCTTGCCCATGAATACAGATGCAAATATTCTAAACTATATATTAGCAAAGCAAATGCAACAATACATCAAAAAGATAACAAAATGAACAAATCAAATTTTTCTTAAGAATACAGTTGTTTGAACACTAGAGAATACCTATTAATGAAATTTTACACTTTCATAGGTTAAAGGAAAAAATATGAAAACCTAAACTGATGCATGAAAAATCACTTGATTTGATATGATTTACCAACCATTTATGACTAAGAACTCCAGCAACATAGTTAGAAGAGAGGACTACCAAGGACTGCTGACATAAATCCTACAGCAAAAGTACATATTTAACAGTTAAATATTAAAAACTTAGAATAATACAAGGATGCCTTTTCAAAATTACATTGAAAGTCTTAGTCAGCAAAAAAGATTTGGAAAAGAAACAAAGCATTGTTACTGGCAATAAGAGACAGAACTGAAAAACAGATTAATAGTTCAAGATATTAGCTTGGTACACCTATTATCTGCCTTAATTAAAAATAATTTTATGACTTCGGAAAGTGTTTTTATGTATGTGTGCACACTAACGTGTTCCCTCAAGTATTCCATAAGTCCATTCCTATATCTTTCTGTATTTCTTCTGACTAAATGCTATACAGATAATAATACCGGATATATATTAACCAGTATTAAAAAGAATATCCAAATGCCCTTGTTATTAATGAAAAGAGAGAAAAACTTGAAGATAGTAAAGAAATAACTAAAGAGCTTGGAAGAAAACCCCCACTGATTTCAAGAGCTCTCAGTTTGCTGGGAACCTGGCCACTGTGTTGATAAGTCACTCAGTTGCCCTACTTGTGAGTCTTAGATCAATTGGAGTTACCTCAAACCAGCATGCAGAATGTCATGCTTTGTAGTCCCTACATGAAATCTTTCAGAGGCAGTTTTATTGGAGTTTAAATAAATGAAATATAAGGTAATAACATTTTCACTAAACTTAAGGGGCCAGGAATGATGTCTTCTTTAGTGGTATAGTTTATAGTTTACTGGTATAGTGCTTATCACAATGCCTGCCATACTTAAGATATTGACCTCGAAGAGTGGAACTAAATCCACAGCGCTATGCAAATGTATTCATTGAGCTGAACCACCCAGCTTAGGCTAAGAAAATAAAATCGAAGTAAGTAAGTAATAACAAACTAAGATAACTAAGCTAGCTAAGGTGGTCACCTGAATCCAACATTGGAGTGAAGAGCAACATTCCAATGTTCACAATGCAGACGTTGTATATTCATTGGGTTGTGAAAGACTAGAAGTAAAGAGTTGTCTTGGGTATGGTAGTAAGAATCAATACACTTGTATTGCTGATTGGCTTCTTGAAGAACCTGAAAATAAAAATAATTGCATTGTTGTGTTGGTTTTTTCCTCCCAAGAGAAGAGTCTCCTGCTAGAGCATCTCTGTCCCTTCCTCTTCTTTCTCCCCTTATTGTCAAGGTGAGAGCATAAGTGATATTTTTTTTTTTTGAGGATTTCATCAGTTTGTACAAAAAACAAATACTAGGCTGCAAACATAGGGTCATTTGTTCAAATATTTTTCATTAAGGCAGAGAGATATTAATTAAGGCAAGCAGTTACATGCCTTCATATAGGTCATCTCATTCTGCCATCATTAAAATCCCAGACAAATAGGTATAAGTGTTTTAATGCTCATTTTTTTTAAGCATAATTTGGGACTGAGAGAAGATAAGAGATCTGTCCAAGGACATAGGGTCCATAAGTTCTGGTGTCCAGGCTCACGGATGTCGTTTGACTCTAAATGTCACCATTTCATACTCCATAGAGTTCTCCCTACTATACCAGGCTGTGTTACAGAGAAATGAGGTGAGCAGTCATTCTGATACATATTGTTTCTACCTGATCTAACCCTGGCCTTTTCCAAAACACTCTCCCCACAGCATGTATAGTGGGCAGCTTGGTATTCTGTTTTCTTTTCATGCCAATCAACAGGGGGAATTATGTCCATAGGAAAAAGACAGCTGTGGGTTTTGTTTTTATTTTCATTTTCAACACCAGTCTGCTGTAGGCAGCTTTCAATTCTCTGCTGTTTGGATGGTGTAAAGCAGGGCCATTTACTACGGCCTGCGGGCCACATGTGGCCCCTTGAGGCCATTTATCCGGCCCCCGCCGCACTTCCAGAAGGGGCACCTCTTTCATTGGTGGTCAGTGAGAGAAGCACAGGATGCATCCGCACCCATAGTTACCATTGAAATACTGGTAAGTTTGTTCTTTATTTTAAATATTGTATTTGTTCCCGTTTTGTATTTTTACTTTAAAATAAGATATGTGCAGTGTGCATAGGGATTTGTTCATAGTTTTTTTATAGTCCAGCCCTCCAACAGTCTGAGGGACAGTGAACTGGCCCCCTGTGTAAAAAGTTTGGGGACCCCTGGTGTAAAGGCATGGAATTGCACAGTATGTGAGGAAAGAACTGTTTACTTTGCTTTCAATTTACACTGGTAGCATAACCAAATAATACGTTTACTTCTCCAATATCATCCCTTGTATGAGTATCTTTATGGAGTGGCATTTAAACTTTTACATCTATTCTTTGGGAGCCATTATAAAAAATACATATGTGCTGAATATTTTAGCTGCCTTTTTTTTTTAATGCAAGGCACTATCTGTTAATTAATTTTGTTTTGAAAGGCAAATTCCTTTGACTTTAAGTCCCCAAGACAATAGAATGTTTATTTCTGATGAGCACATATCCTTCCTTCTATTAAAGAACTCTGCAAGATGTTTTCATACTCTCTTTGGCTGCTAGGACTAAACAGCACTAACTTTCTGAGCTATAGGTACTCTCAATGTTTAAGTTTTCATATTATAGTTTTCAGTTTTCTTCTCCTTTTTCACACCTTGGCTTTTACCTACAATTCTAATTAATATTGTTGGTCTCATTAACTAATTAGTTAGTTCTTTCATAAAAATAAACACTTACTATGTGCCAGGCACTTATGTAGGTTCTAGGAAAAAAAATGAACAAGATGCCTAAGACCATCCTCTAAAATCTGATTAAGATTTTTATAGATCATTCTGAAGTTCAGAGAGATGTTCTAAAATGGTGAAACTGATGGGCCGTATGACATGAAGAGTGGAAGCGGGCTGGTGACAGGACGACCCTGAAGTGGAATGGGAAGATGGCAGCTGGATGACAACAGCAACAGTAGAGATGTGAGGGGCTTGGAGATATATCATGTTTGAGGTGTATCCCTCAAAACATGATGGATCAGACACGTGGGACAAAGGAAAACCTGAAAGAAATAACCTTTTGGTTTGATGGTGGCATTTTCAGAGATGAGTGAGGGAACAAATATGCTTAGGTGGGAAAATAATAAGTTTCACGTGGGACACTAAATTTGAGATGCTGATCAGAAATTCAAGTGGAATTTGGAGTTAGGTATACTAGTGTGGAGATCAGGACAGGAATTATTTATTGATTGATTCATTTAGTTGTTTTTAATTTTTATTTTTCAATTAGTGTTTGTTTTAAATATTAGTTTGTATTGATTTCAGGTAAACAGTCTAGTGGTGACAATCATATACTTTACAGTGATCTCCTGATATTTCCAGGACCCATCTGGCACCATGCATAGTCGTTACAGTATGATTGAATATATTCCCTGTGCTGTATTTTACATCCCTGTGGCCATTTCATGACCATGATTTTGCACTTAATCCCTTCAGCTCCTTCATCCCTCTCCATTCTGGCAACCTCCAGTTGGCTAAGAGAGAAATAATTTGGAAAATAAAATTTTAGAAGTCATTAGCATTAGGTCATATATACTAAGTGAATCACTGAAAGAAGGTGTACAGAAGAAAGAAGATAGTTCAGAGCTGAGACTTGAAGCACTTCAACATGTAGATGCTAGGTGGAGGAATATTCAACAAAATCCCAAGTGGAGCAATACAGTATGATGACTTGGGAACCAAGAGTTGGAGACTATTTCATGAGAAAGCAATCTGCTCTGTGATGCTGTTAAGAGATTAGGAAAGATAAAGAGAGGTAAGTGTATATTAGATTTGGCAGGACAATTATTGGTGACCTTGAAAAGTATAAGTTCATAGAAGGGTGAGGACAGAGTCCAAGTGAAATAATATAAGGTCTGAAATGAACTTCCAGTTGAAGATGGAAGATTAAACACATGTACACCCTAACACCTCACTAAAGAAGAAACAGTAAAATAATTGGTTTTTAGTGTCACAAAGTTGAGGGCCATGGGAGAGGAGACAAAGGCAACAAAGCAGAAGGATAAGTGATAACTGACTTAGCAGAACATAGAAAGCCAAATCCTCAGATTAATTTTAGGAGAGACCAGAAGCAATCTTATTTGTCTATAGAGATGCAGAAAGGCTCAGAAAATGGCAGGACTATGTACCTCTGAAAGTGGCACTGAAAATAGGAAGATTAAAGGCCTTATGACCCCTAGAAGTCCCTGGCAGCTTTGAACAGTCAGGCGGCTGCCCATACCCCTCTTCAGCAGAGAAGGAGGATTATTCCCTCCAGAAGGTGACCCAGTGGATTCTAAGAAGAGGGACCCTACACATCATTAAGGGAGAAATATACTACAGAAAAAAGAAATTATGTAAAAGCCTAATTTATCATTTTTCAATAGAAATATAAGATGAGCCATGAATGTGAGCCACATGTAATTTTAAATTTTATAGTAGGCACATTTTAAAATGTTATCATTTCAATATATTTTATGATCAATATAAAAATTGTTAATCAGATATATTATTTTTATCCTTGAAACCTGGTATGCATAGCATTTATATAGTTATAAATAGATATATTGCATATATAACACACTTATAGCACATCTCATTTTGAACTAGCTACATTTCAAGTATCAGAAGCTACATGTGACTGACTGGTGGCTACCACATTGGACAATGCAGATCTAGAGACTGAACGATAAGAAGACTAACTGCCCTTCCCTCGATATTCAGCTCCCAAAATGCTGAGAAGCAAGTTAGATTTTACCCCTTGAGACTCTAAGTGGCTCAAGAGAACAAATCTAACACTTCAACACTGATGAGTCTCTCCAGGAAACCATCAACCAAATCACCAATAATGAAGTCCAGTTATTGACAACTCCTCGCCCTTGACCTCATGCAGCATTTCCTATCATATTTTAGTGTCTTGTTAATAATATGAACAAAGAGGCAGATATTATTAGATACTGCTCTCTAATATGAAAAATAGAGGCAAAAAGTAAGAGAAAATAAGAACTCAAGGAAAAGAAGACAATGTGGGAGAAAACACAAAGACTTCAAAAGACTTTAATATCCTCACAAAGATAAGAGAAGCAAGATATAGTTTTAAGGAATGTGAATAGGATGTTATAAAAAGGTAATATAAAATTATAAATAGAACTTTAGAGAATTAAACTGATGATATCAGACTAGAAGACTCAGTAGAAGAACCAGATGAAAGCTTACATGTAGCCTCAGAACAAAAAGACAATGTTGAAAACTAGGAGGGAAAAGATAATGAAAACGAATTTCAGTCCAGGAAGTCCAACACCAGAATCACAGTAGCTACAGGGAGAAATAATAGAAAAGATGAAAAGACTGTCAAAGAAATTATTATAGAACACTTTCCAGAATATAAAGACAATAATTTCAAGATTGTACTGGGCTCACCAGTACACAACTTGGAAATAGAACCACACCAGGGAACATCAACAGGAAATCTAGACCATTGGAATAGAGAGATGATCTTAAAACCTCTCAAAGAGAAGGAAAACACAGACTCAAACAACTGATCAGGAATCAGAATTTTATTGGTTTTCTCAAGGAGAATCCAGGAAGCTAGAAGACCTTTCAGAAATGCCTTCCATGTTTTGAGGGAAAATACTTTTTAACTTAGCATTTTACATAAAGCCAAACTGTCAGTCAAATGTAAAGGTAGAATTAAGATGTTTTCAAATAGCCAATTCCTCAATAATTTACCTGCTATATATGTTAATTCAAGAAGAAACTGGAAGGGGTGGTCCCATACAAAAAGAGAGTAACCCAAGAAAGAAGACTTGGGATTCAGGAAACAGAGCATCTAACTGAGAGGAGAGGCAGAGGACGTGGCCCTGAGAATGTGGTACAGGAAGTGCCCACCACAGCTGTGCAGCAGGCCCAGAGAGCAAGCAGGAGTCCAGAGCATATGGGAGAGATGTCGCTTCAACAGTAAAATTAATAGAATACTTGTTAGGTTTGAATGTATTAAAAGGAGATTTACTTTTTGGTAGAGAGTTTGGGGATGAGTAGGGATAAATGCATAATAAACTAAACAAACAAAAGAATATAAAAAGAAGCTCCAGGAAAAATAAAAATTGTGTCAGAAGAGAAAATGTAATTATACAGTACTACAAAGTTCAGCTGTGAATAACAATTATTCAGTTGAAATAAATGTTGAGTATAGATCCAACCAAAAACTATGATATAGTTAACGGTGTCAGAGAATGACAAGTAGAAGTGCTAGTGGGAGTGCTGGGGTACATGGTGAGTGGGTATATGCAGTGTTGTGTGTTGGATGGGGAGGGGCAGAGCTGTTTTCTCAAGAAGGAGTCAATTGATGGTAATGTCCCAAATGAAAACGAAAACTAAACAAAATGTACTTGTTATTCAGAGATAACCAGTTAAGTTACAAAAGAAAAAGGTAAATGGCTTGAAGATTTTTATGTCTGGGAATGTAGGCGTGGGAGTGAGAGAAACTGCTATTTTTCACAGGACTGTTTATAGAACTTTCTGGCTTTAAAAATATGTGGATGTCAAACTATAATAAAAGTAAAATTGAAGTTAAAATGACAACAGAAAAAGAGTACAGGCTTTTACATAAGACATAAAAACAGCAGAAGGAGTTAGTTTTAGGATCACTTGTTAATCTAGTGGTTAAAAGCCCAAGTTCTGAGGCCCGATTTCTGAGTTCATCCTGCTTCTCTCACTTACCTACCAGCCCTGTGACCTTGGACAAGTTACTACTGGTCAAGGTTCCTCAGTTTTCTACCATTTATATAGCTCCTGCTTCATAGAAGCATTGAGAAGATTAAATAAGGTAACATACACATAAACCATTGTCTAACATATGGTAGGTACTTCAATAAATGTTAGCTAGCACAGGTTCCACTAACCTGTTAATTGCACCAGAAAATACTTAGAAATGTAGTGGAAACTGAACAGAACTGACAGGCAATATAGGGAAAAAAATGACGTTGCTTCCCAATAACACCTTACTTTTTTTTTTTAAAACAATATGTGCAGCAGTCATGTACATTTCTCTTTTCTTAAAAGATTTTATTGAAACATCCTTTTAGAAAGTACATTTTAAACTATTTTGGAGATTCCCTGGGCATGCATAGCTTGATCTGGGAATGAACTCATTTTATAGCTGAAGTAAAAGGGAATATTGATCCAAACTGGACCTGAGAGTGACTTAGGAGTGAATGTTCTAAACCACACCATGGCACTCCAGACCTCTCCAACTCACAGCCCATTAATACCTGCTGCAGAACTTTTGGTTTAAAATGTTCGGTAAAACTCCAGTCCATTAGACTGCGTTGCTGTGTTTCCTTTATGTCCTCTAACTCTGCTTCCACAGTCATTCTCTTGGTTTTCTAAAAAAATAATAGAAATACAATTTCAGCTTTAATTTTTGTAAGTCCAAATGGAGCCCTTTTGGACTTCATCAACTAACCAGCATGCACTCCACCTAATTGGGGAAATCTGCATATGTATAAATCCATATGGCAACATTTTAGGAGACCTGCTGCCAGAAAAAGTATGCCTTTGACTTTTTTTTATGGACAACATAATCTAAATATTTTTATTGTTAGGTTATACTCTTCTGAGTCCTGTTAGCAATTATAGCCAGGTTTTCTGAACTCACTTCAAGACAGTGTTAGTTCTACATGGCTGTATGGTCAGCAGGTGTTTGTGAGGTTGCCAAGCCACATTGTCTAGAGAGGAGCATGGAGCTTGGAAGTTTTGCTTAATCGGGTAGTGAAATTAACTCCTTTCTCTCCAGTTGGAGTTGGTCTGGGGATGTCTGAATAATCTCTTTCCTTCTCTGGCATCTGCATTTCCCTTCTAAGCATTTTGTTTTTAATGTTTCTTATTCTGGGTCACGGTTTTCTCTGATGGTCTTACTTGTCTCTAGACTATTAGGAAAATAATTTCTTACCTTTTCAAAAGAATCAGCCTTTGTGACTGCTTCATCTTTGATCTCATTGTTCATGGTCTGCTCTGTAAATCAAAGACACCAACATCCAGTTGTATTTGGGCTTTGTTCTTGCCTTTGTCAGTGCTGTGCCTTTTCGTTGCCCATATGATCTATGTTTCCATGCTGAAAAAGTAATTCCTGAAAGGCATGTCTCATGGCTCCAAAAGGTGTTTGTGTCAATAACTCTAAATCAGTGTCTACCCAGAAAAGTTATACTGTACGCTTTAAAAAGAACACAGCTTCCTATACATTTCTAAATCCTATCAGATATGCTGACTTCAGACTGCATCACTCACATCTGCGTTCCTTCACCTTACAAGTTACAAATGTTTACTGATTAAATGATATCAACCATTTAGTATACACTGTTTGTCTTATCATGCTGACAACAATCACAAGACTTTTTGAACTTCTGTGGGTCATATCTTGTGAGTGACACACTAGATGAGGGGTAGGAGATGTATGGAAAGAACTACCAAATAAATGCACCTTCTATTAGAAAATGGTATAATTTCACCATCATGCTGGGCTCTTTTCCAATTAATTAATCATTTATTAATGTAAAAACCATTTAATAAGCATCTCTAGAGTTAAATGAATAAATGAATGGGCAGCTGGACTCCATGGAACCATACCATGGGCCGATATGAGTCATGAACACTAGCTCTCTTTGTGGCCACAGAGTATCCTTAGATGAGGACTGAGATTGGGATATGACCCTTGGCAATGGAGCAAACAGCCACATGAATGAGTGGAGAATAAACAGATTTGTGCTGTTGATTTCTGCATCACCATATTTACGTGATTCCTAAACATAACAAACATTACATAGAAAAAAACATTTTTGTGCTAAATTAGTTCAACGTGGATAAACAAGCAACTTTACTGTAAATATCTCAGAATTTGTAATATGCTCTTGTGATTATGAATCTCTAATAGAGAAATGGATAAAGAGTACAGAATATTCCAAATCTGACCAAAGAAATGGAGTAGAGGATGAATCTTGTAAGATATTTGTGGTGCTGCTGAATCACTAAGCCAGCCTGACTTAGAATACTAGAAAATTGACACCTATAAAGTACTGTAATATATGAAAGGGTTCCACCTCTCTCTCCAAACTCTCTCCTTCCACTCTTCCTTGCCCATTCCACTCGACTCACTAGCCTACTCACTGTGTCTTGAGGTTTTGCACTCACTTTTCATGCTTTGCTCTGCAAATTCATCTGTTTCAACCTCTCACTTCATTCATATCGTTGCACAACATTACCTCCTCAAAAGACTTCTGCCTCATACCCTCTTTTATTTATTTATTTATTTAAATTAAATTTTTTATTTTTTAGATTTTATTTATTCATTTTAGATAGAAGAGAGAGAGAGGGAGAGGGAGAGAAGGTGGGAGGAGTAGGAAGCATCAACTCCCATATGTGCTTTGACCAGACAAGCCCAGGGTTTTGAACTGGAGACCTCAGCATTCCAGATTGATGCTTTATCCACTGTGGCACCACAGGTCAGGCTATGCTGTTTTATTTTTAATTGTAGAATGTATCAGTTCCTGATTGCATTTGTTTATGTCTGTCTCTCCATCTTCAATGTGAATTCCTATAGAATGAGAATTTGATTTTATTTTCCCTAACTGTACGCTGAACACCCAGCACATGGTAGAAACTCAGAATGTATATATATATTTATGTATATGTGTGTATACATATATGTGTGTGTATGTACATAATTGAAGGGGGAAATCTACATCATATATTGAGACTGGAAATGTACATAGAGAGTAGAAATGTTGAAGAAATCCTACAACAAAAACTTATTTTGGGGTATGCATAAGATTTGTGGGAAAGAGACCATATATGGGTTCCAGAGGGAGTAGTTAATTATGTCTATCAAGGCAGGGACAATATTTTTCTTTCTTTTAGTAGCATAGTTACTTACATTTTCACTACTAGTTCCATCTTGCCTTGGGCTGCTGCAGATGAGAGCATGAATGTTCTATTTTGATTTAGAGTAAAACTATAAAGTTATTTCAGTTCAGTATTTATTTAAATACATCCACTCCAGAGAAAACTCAGGCCAACTATAACTCTAAATAAACCATGATGTTCCATGTGCTCTTGAAGCGATTGATATGAAATCTGTGGAATAAAACTTACTCTATTCTGTGGTCTACCAGATTTCCAGGAGATTTGATATTCCCTTCTGTAATTAAGGATCCAGCAAAAAAAGTCTCCAGTTTAGAAAATATGTTCTAAAAAAATTGTGCATCACTGATTTTGTCAAAGGAAGGAGCATTCTCAAACTAATCTGAACTCTTTATTTAATAGTAGAGCAAAAATCAATTTTTCTTTCTGATTTCTGCCTTCAACCACATAACCCTTTGACAGTGTGATTCAGTAGTTTCTGATACATCTGGAAATAGATGTGTTCTCATCCCTTTGAAAAACAGCTTTTCTAATCTGTTTTACTTTAGAGATAACAAGATCCCTCTGCAAAGCAGTTACTTTATTAAAAAAACACCCAACAAGCATAAAGGGCACATCTAAACCTATAGCCTCACAGTTATCAACTCTCAGTTTTTTCAGAAATATCCAATAGGCCCTGTCAAGTTCAAAAACAGTCTCAGATGTAAATCCAAAAGAAAAGCACAAATATTCAGCCTTCATGTCCAGGAATAGGTTTTTATATGTGTTGATGCTAAGATGGTTGTGCAGAAAATACACAAACAATTTCTGCTTTGTTTAAAAAGATTTAAAGTTGCTGCTTTGGATGTGTGATTCATAGTTGAGAGAAAAATGCAAAATCACAGCAACAAAACGTTCTCTCATACACAGCAG
Source organism: Rhynchonycteris naso (assembly GCA_037038555.1). NCBI lineage: Eukaryota > Metazoa > Chordata > Mammalia > Chiroptera > Emballonuridae > Rhynchonycteris > Rhynchonycteris naso. Next base: position 128,387,182 of record CM072998.1, read on the forward strand.
CCACAGTGAGTCACTAAGCTTCAACTGCCCTCCCCCATTCCAGTGTTACGGCTCCTTGACGTGGGCAAGTATACAGCAAGTATAATCCCTTATAAGTCATGGGTTCAGCTGTCAAGATAACAAACACAGCCTCCAAGACGCACTGATATCAGGCGGAAGATTTAGGAAATTGCTGTAACTCCAACAGGATTATGTGGTTTGACCACCAGGTGGCAAAAGTTGCCTGAGGAAAACTGCACACCATTGCTAGAAAAGAAAAAAAAAGCAAAACAAAACATAAAACAAAGAAGAAATACCTCAAGATTTATATATCTTTTGGCTTATTCCAGCTCCATATTAATTCAAAATGACTTATTTGTCATATGTTTTTATTCCTTTAGTATGCATTAATGCCATAATATCCCTGGTTAACTTATTTAGCTAAATTTTTTTGTGAGCTAGGCTAGGCTAATAAACAAGGGTGCTTAGAACAGAGAAATAGCGAGTCAACATTATAGGGAAGAAGGGAAGGAAGATGCAAAGTCAGGACTCATATCAGCATGAAGAAATGACTGTGAATATGAAACCATTACATGCATCATCACAAGGAATTTCTGGAACTAAGGAAGCCACAGACACAGTGAAATTAGCCCTCTGTTGGATTCTGACTTCTTATGTGGTTGAACAAGTTACTTAAACTCCTCTGAGTCTTCATTTCCTGGTCTTTAGAACTGGGACAATGGTATCTTCCTCATAGGCTTGATATTTACATAAACTATTAGTTAAAGCATTGCAAAGTATCTTAGCATATTGGTTGGAGCAATATTCAAGTATGTTTTTCCTAATTTTACTCCATCAATGACTTCCTCGACTAAGTAAATGAAAATAGTAAGTTGACCATTCAGTCAGTGCTGACTTACCATCTGTTCTCTTGTGGCACTGATCACTTACCTTTTTAATGCTTAAAAAAATATGAAACAGCCCTGGCTGACTAGTTCAGTTGGCTAGAGCATTGTCCTGATATGCAAGGTTGTGTGCTCAGTTCCTGGTTGGGGTGCAGACAGGAATCAACCAATGATGTATAAACAAGTGGGACAGCAAATAGATGTTTCAGTGTTTCTCTCTAAAACTCAACTTAAAATATTATAAAAGTGTATAGAACATAAATATTTGATATAATGAATATTAATGAAGAAAAGTCCCAGCACTCCAGACATGTTCTGTGCAAGCTTTCACAACCACAACCTCCTTGTTAAATTTTCATATCGATCCTGATTTTTTGTGTGGATTATTTGGGTTTTTCTACAAACACAATATATACAAATAAAATTTTTATTTTTTCTTTTTCAAACCTCACATTTTTATCTCTTTTTCTTGCTTTCCTGAGTTACTAACATCACCAATGTAACAATAAATACATATGTTTACAGTAGGTGGCTTCTTGATCTCAAGGAAAATCTTTCAACTTATCATCTTGATATATATTTATTGTAATTTAAAAACTAACTTTTGTAATGTAATTTTCCTTCTACTGCTAGTTTGCTAAGGTTTCACAAATTGCTATAGAATTTTAAGTGTTTTTTTGCATCTGTTGAGATGATTATATCATTTTTCTCAATAATGTTCTATTAAATTATATTGATAAATTACATCTTTTTACTAAGTATGCTTTTTTCTGTCTACTATTACAAAAACAACTTGTTTGTAATGTTTTATTATCATTATTTTATATTTCTAAACCAATTTGCCTACATTTTATGCAAGATTTTTGCATCCACCTTCATGAATAAGTTTGATTTTTTATTGTTGTTGTATTATCCTTGACAGTTTCATTATAAGGCTGATGTTAGCTTTATAAAAAAAGTAGAGGAGATACCTCTTTTTATTTTCTGGAATAATTTTTGTTAAGATTAAAATTATTTTTAAGTGAGCTCATTTGGATTTGGCATGACTTATGTGAGAAAAATTTTAATTATTGATTTAGTTTATTTAAATGGTTACAAAACTATTCAAGTTTTCTATTTTTTCTTGAGTCATTGTTGGTAAGATATACTTTTCTAGTAATTTTCTCAATGTACTTTTAGATTTAGTGAAATGAAGTTGTTTATATCCTCTTACTATTTTTAATATTTCTGTAGGATTAAAGAGAAATAGTTTCTTTATCCCTGTTATGGTTTTATTCCTACTATAGTTATTTATGTTTCTCTCTTTTGTGATCAGTCTTTTACAAAAATTTATTAATTTTAAGTCTTTTCAAAGAACAATTTTTGTATTATTTGTTCTTCCTTATTGAATCTACACATCGACATTTTATTTTTGCTTTTGGTAAGAGGAGGGGAGATAGTGAGGCTCTCTGACTGGGATCCACCCAGCAACCCTCTCTGGGGATGATGCTCCAGTACTGACTTATTTTTAGCACCTGAGACTGATGCACTTGGACCAACTAAGATATCCTTAGCATCCGAGGTCATGCTTGAATCACTCAAGCCATTGGCTGCATGAGGAGAGAGAGAAAAGGGCTGGGGAAGAGAAGCAGATGGTCACTTCTCCTTTATTCCCTGACCAGAATCAAACCCAGGATGTTCATACACTTGGCCAATGCCCTTTCTACTGAGCCACTGGCTAGGAATGTACATTTTCTATGTCATTGATTTACCTTAATTTCTTCCTTTTGCCTTCTTTGAATTTATTTTGTTAATCTTCATCTAATTATTTGACAATGTTTAATGTTGAGCTAATTAATTTTAGCTGTCTTTGTAAAAATGTATTCATTTAAATATGTCTTTAAAAGTATAATTATTTAAAGCTCTGGGTATCTCTTGCTATAGCTGCATTATACAAATTTTGATATTCAGTATTTTAATTATTATCCAATTCAAAATATTTCCTAATTTCTATTGTGACTTTTTCTTCAATATAGGTGTTATAGAGAAGTATATGTTTTAATTAAAAAATGTTTTGGAATATTCTCTCTTTTCTTGGTAACTAATGTTCTCATAATTTCACCGTGGTCTGAGAATATAACCTGAGAAGGAGAGAGAGAGAGAGAGAGAGATACCCATTCATGCATTTATTGTTTGATTCTTATATATACCCTGAGCAGGGATTGAACCTGCAACCTTGGCATCTTGGGATGATGTTCTAATCAATTGAACTATCCAGACAGGGCTTATAATCTATAGTTTTGATCCTGTGAAAATTTGCTGAGACTTTTTTAATGTTCTAGTATACAGTTAATATTTTTAAGATAAACATACTTATGACCTCGAAGAAGCTATAGTGTTATGAAGGCTTGAATATAGGCACATGAATAACTGTAATAAGTACCAGAAAATGACAACTAATGCCATAAAGAAAGTTAGACTAATTATGACCATGGAAATGCTAGAGGCATTTCCAGATAGACACATCTAACAAAGTTTCATGGAGATGCTGTTGAAACCTAATCATAATCAAAAAGAGAACTCTAGGTGGAGAGTTTTATGGGGAAAAGGCACAGGGATGAAAAGAGGAGGTTGTATAGAGGAACTAGGGCCTAACTCTGTTTGACTGGAACCTGGGATGAGTGAGCAATAAGAAAATAGTGGAAAGGGTTTTGGACAAGTAATCTGGTATTATTGGAGAAGCATGTAAAGCAGGTTAAGGAGTTGGGTTCTATTTTGTAGATAGTAGGGAACCATTGGATGCTATGCATAGGACAATGGAGCTGTATTTGAAGTAATTAATCTCACAGCTATATGCATGATAGCTCAATAAAGTTAAGCCTAACATTCTTCTATACTTCTGTACCTTCAAATATGACAATATTTATGGTGTAATATTCTAGAATAAGAGTAATTACTTGAGCTACGATAGGGCGAGGAAAGGAATCAATGTTCATGAGCATCGACTTTGGATAAAGTTCTGTTCTGGTTATTTCATTATGTTATTGTAAGCAATTTTAAAATACAATTGTCCCTCGCCATATCGCAGTTCAGTTTTCTCGGTCTCACTGCATTGCGGATTTTACAATTATATACTAATTTGTATCAAGGATTTTTCACTATATCGCGGGATTTTTGTGGTATATAGGTATTTTTATATATTTATTTTAATTATTTTTGCAGTAAAATAAACATTTTCTAGAGTGTAATAAACATTTTAAGAGCACAGGAGGTGTTTATAATACTGTGGGAAAGGTTAATAACACTGTGGGAAAGTTTTTTAAAAGTGTAGGGAGGGTTTATAAAGCCTTAAAATATATATAAATAATAAAATAAATATAAGGTCGTTACTTTGTGGATTTTCGCCTATGACGGGGGTGGGAGAGGGGGTTCTGGAACCTAACCCCCGCGATAGACAAGGAACCACTGGTAATTTTTTTCATATAATTACAATAACCTTATGAAACACTAGTGATAAAAGTTTTGATCACATTAACTTTTAATTCTATAATTCATAGTTATATTTTTAAATAATTTAAAATGCACTACATTTACTAAAGAGTGGACTAAGAGGTGTCAGGATATTTCTAAAACAAGTGCTGAAATGAAGAGGATTTATTGAATAGCAACACTCAGTAGCAAAGTTTAATTACCCAAATAACTTAGATATTAAACAGTTTTTCAACTGAAATAGAGAGAATTTAAATACTGCATTATGAATCACTATTTATATATATATATATATATCTCGAGAGAGGAGAGAGAGAGAGAGAGAGACAGAGAAGGACAGATAAACAGGAAGGGAAAAGGATGAGAAGCATCAATTCTTTATTGTGACACCTTAGTTGTTCACTGATTGTTTTCTCATATGTGCCTTGACCAGGGGCTGCAGCCAAGTCACTGACCCCTTGCTCGAGCCAGCAACCCTGCGCTCAAACTGGTGACCTCAGTGTTTCATACCTGGGTCCTCTGCATCCCAGGTCAATGCTCTATCCACTGCTCCACCATCTGGTCAGGCAGTTTATACATTTTTAATAATGTACACACACACACACACACACTCACACACACACACACACACACACACACATTTATTTACCCAAAGATTCAAGTTGTTGCTGAGTCTTCAAGCTGGTCTCCTGCTCTGGTAGCTCTCTATTATCAGGGTCTAAGGGTTTCTTATTATTCAAGTTAGAATGCTTCATACTGTCAGCATCAGGTTGACTAGGATCTGAAGGTTCTTTATTGGTCTCATTATCATGCACAGATGTTGGCTGATTCTGATCCATAAATAAAACTCTGTCTTTGGTTTCAATATCTAATCAGTAAAGAGGATTCCTGAGTTACAATACTAGCAAAATTGACAACCAGAAAATGCAAGAATGTCTTTTGTTCCCTCCATGCAGTGTACCTGAGTGGTGACTGGCCTCTTCAGTCTTCATTTTTGTGATGTATTGTTGCCTTATTTGTTTAGCAAACCTGGCAGGGTTGTCCCATGGTATGTTGAATACCTCAGAATCTGTTTCATACATTTTCTTAGAAGGTTTTAGTCTTCCTTCTTCATCAACCTCAGAGAGTTTCAGGCTCTCAAAAGTAAACACTTTGAAGGCTCTTTCTACTTCATTCCAGCTCAAGGGTTCTATAAGAAAGCAGGGTCTGGGCTGCAGGGAGTGCTCTTATTACCATATGGCATAGGGCGGAGGGAGGGGCAACTGGGGCTCTGTCCTCCAGAATGACAGGGAGTCATGTGATGATGGGTGTTGACCTGACTAACATGGGCTACACAATTCTACAACAAATATCAAAGGTTACTTACTAATAACAAGAGAGTTACATAATCAAGGTATAACTGATCAAGGTAATGGTCCCAAACTGCTCCATAGCTTAATAAAGATTAGGTGTCCAGATTAATTCACATGGACTTCCCAGGGTACCACATTGGTTGAATATGGTTAAAACTTATCATTTTTAAGCAAAAGCACCCTTGCTGCTATTGTAACTTAAAACCAAAAAATTACTTGTGTCTAACATATGCTGTTATATGCCATAGGATTTCCTCTTTATAAGGACTCAGAAAAGTCCTCCTTCCACCCACTTGAACTGGTGCTGTGCTTTCCATAATTGCATTTCAAAGGTTATCAGCTTGCACTGGGGTCTATTCATTTGTATATTGATTCTTTTACACATAAGTGTCTATCCATCTACTCACTCACTCGCTTGTTCATTTTTGTTTTCTATGTATTAGGCAAAGAAAAGATTTGGTTCTTATACTCCAGAGGTCTAGGTAGAGGGGTGGAAGGTAGGCATTCACAATTAGTCATGCACGTCAATATAAACGACTTCATAACTTGCTTAGAGTTGAGAATGAATGGAGAAGAAGGAATCTACACGTGCTATTGCTTTTCTGCATCGAATGTTCTCTTGTCAAATAGAGGCGCCTGCGATTTCTTATTCCTCCTTACAGATAGTATAGCCACATACTGCTCCAAGTGGAAATAGAGCTTGTTTTAGGGAGTGACTGTGACATAAAATTCCAATGAGAATCTGGTTTTAGACATTCTTAGTGATCCCTCTTTCCACTGTCCTCTAAGAGCATGAACAGCTCTTCCTGTTGTCAGAGGAGGTTAAATGGAATGAGCACACTGCCAGCACCAACCTCACAGGATGTTTTCATCCATCTATTCTCCTAACTAGGATAGGGATCACCACGTCATTTCCAATGATGTCAGTGGGGATATGGTGTTGGGGGTGGGGAGCTGGAGAAAATAAAAGATTATTCTTGTTATGGAGAGAAAACCCAGTGCAGCAAATTGTAGGTTAAGCATCATAGCTATCAGAGTATTGCTAATTACTAACATTACTCAAGTTAAGAAAACTGTAGTCAATCAAAACACCCACCTCAGCCTCTGAAAGGTCTTTCAACAATCAAAACACTTAAGAGGCACATATGACCATAATGAATGAGTTTAAGCTAAGACAAAACAATGTACTCACCATTTGTACAAAAGTGCATAAGCTCATGAATTGTAGCTAGGCGTTTAGTGCTGTTCCATGGTGGGGACAGAGGGAATTCAAGGAATTCCCACAGTGGTGACTTGGACTGCATCTCCTGCTCAATTTGAACTGGGTCAAAATTCTTTTGGTCCTGATGAAAAAGAGCAGGACAGAAGGCATTATAGTAAGCTGTCAAGTGCCTCATGTATATGGAAAAGGCAAAACATAATACCTTCCCTCTCATTATTTGGGAACAGGGGAAATCACTGGTAATAGCGGAAGACAAACTATCGGTATTTTGCTGAGGGTCAAAACAGCTAGTTCTCAGTTTGCCAGCAGTTCCTGGCACAGAGAAATAACAGATTCTTCATTCACAGTGACAAACTGTCAAAGTCTCATAAATATTCATCTTTCCCTGCTGACATTCTTTCCTGGCCTCTGCTAGTTTTTCGTATTAGCAGATATTTAAAGCAAATAACTATAAAGTTTTAATGCAAATTTGGTGTGGTCACAATAAATTTAATGGTTAATCGGACTGCTATAAGTAGGCAAGTTTTCTTTGCTGACATCATTTCTCCCTTATCCCTTTCCATTTTCTGAGATCTCGCTTTGCAAATAGGCATTCATTTTGCATATGACTTTTAATTAGCATTGTTAAATGCTATCAAATGAAGATTTCTTTTTTTGTGTGTGTGTGACAGAGACAGAGAAAGGGACAGGTAGGGACAGACAGATAGAAAAGGAGAGAGATGAGAAGCATCAATTCTTTGTTGTGGCACCTTAGTTGTTCATTGATTGCTTTCTCGTATGTGCCTTGACCGGGGGGTGGGCTACAGCTGACCGAGTGACCCCTTGTTCAAGCCAGTGACCTTGGGGTTTCAAACCTAGGTCCTCTGTGTCCCAGTCTGACGCTCTATCCACTGTGCCACCACCTGGTCAGGCTCAGATGAAGATTTCTTTAGCTGAATAATTACAAATGGCCTTTCTCATGTTCGCTGTCCCCAGGGTGACCTGGTCATCATTACCTTCAGCACATACTTCTTATGGGCGAGCGCGTCATGATAGTTCAGCAGCAGAGGGCCTTGAGGTGCTGCTTGCCTTCCACTTTCTTCTCCACATAAAAATATTTCATGGAGATTCTGTTCAAATTGAAATAATATTGATTTAAAGAGAGAGTCCATACTTTTTCAAAACAAGCAAGCACTTTGGCTGTTTCATGCCATCTAACCTTTCTCTCCTTTTCTGTGAGACAGAGGGAGGGCAGGATGGATGCAATGTGCACTGCAATGCGGTGGTCCAACCCGTCTGCTCTTGGGGGCCGCTCCACCAGACTTGGGGGGACAAGGTCTTTTTCCGTCGCCACAACCTGTTGAGATAAAGAGTTGGGAGGAATTGGTTTCAGGGTCAGAGTATTGCTAATTACTCTGACTCTTTATTGATATTCATGTGTTTCTATTGCTCTTAGTAAAAATGAGGCAGCTTCTTCTAATAACACATGGTGTTTACAAAAAGTGGCGGTGTGGTTACCAGTGACTACCAAAAAAAAAGGAAAGATGTTTACAATCCATGCATTGAAGTAGATAGAACCTTAATACATGTATTACAATAGACAACAAAATACAAATGGTAAACAAGAATATTCATTATGAAAGAAATCAGAATAACAATATAATTTTTAAATGATTTACTTTTTCTCTTAATGGAAAAGAGTGCTTACACACTTTTGAATTCAATAAATATTTATTGAGTGCTAACCACATGCCCTGCACTGTGTGGTGCACCTTCACATACGTGATCTCATTTAAGCCTCAAAGCAGCACTGTGGATGGAGTAGATATTATTCATTTTACAGGGACAGGAACCAGGTGACTGAAGTTAGGTGACTGGCTCAGGCCTAAGTCCACTGAGTGGGAGAAATTGGGGTTCAGGTCAAGTCCTCATTCTTTCTTCAAGATAGAAAAATTATAGAGGGTGAGATCAGTAAAGGGTAATAGTCTCCTGCATAAAGGGAAAGTGAGGTCTAGAAAGATTACATGCCTTGTTCAATTTTACCTGGTAAACAAAAGAGGTTGAAATATAATCAAGGTAGGCACCTGATTTACAGCTTTTCTCTCTACCTTAAATCCCACAGTCATCCTCTGTGATTTCACATCCCTTTACAGGGTTTTTCAAAGTTGGAACTGGAGACATTTTGAACTAGATCATTATTTGTGGTGGGGGCTATTTTGTGCACTAGAGAAAGTTGAGCAGCATTCCTGGCCTCTACTTATTTGATGTCAGTAGAATCATTCCAATTGCTACATCCAAAATTATCTCCAGACATTGCCAAATGTCTTTGGGAGACAAAGTCACCCTCTGTTGAGAACTACTGCTATAGACTGAGAGCAAAGGAGCTGCTGCATCCTTCACCTCTTGTCAGCTCCTTCCTTTCAAAAGTAGAGACTCATGTCTCTTCTGACCAACTCTTGAACCCACTCCAATGACCACTCAAAACTGTTTCATCTATGAAATGTGAAACTCTAATATCCTATCCTGTAAAATCCCATCCCATTTCTCTTACACTTCAGTTATTTTTATCTCATTATTGAGCATTTATTCAGCCAATATGCTCTTATTATTGAGTGCCTTCTATGGGTCAGGCACTGAGCTCAATGACGTTCCCTTTGGTGCCTGGAATACGGTCAATTGCTAATAAATGTTTGTTGCTTTGAGTTGAGTTGAATAAAATAAGAAAGACTAAGATAAATAAAATGATGCTGATGCAAACTGTATGGGGGTTTTATCAATTGTACAGTGTTACCGATATAATACAATTATCAGTTTCCTGGAAACCTTACGGGGCAACTAAAGACAACCCTGGCTGTGCTTACCCAATCAGTTAGAAAATTAAAGTGGTCAACAAATATAAAATATATACTGAAAGTAGCAGAGATAGATCTGGAAAAAACTTTATATTAAACATTTTACTGTATTTTTCACTCCATAAGATGCACTTTTCTTCCCCAAAAGTGGAGGGGGAAATGCCTGTGCACCTTATGAAGCGAATATTTATTTTTTTTAGCTGTTGCAGGTTCCTGGACAACTAGAAGAGTATTTGAACATTAAAGTGTCTTCTCATTTATTAATAACAGTGCTAATGGTTGTTAATACTGCTGTTTAGTTTACATTGTTGAAATATTATTGTGGTATATTTTATTATATATTTTAACACACCATTTGGTTCAGAATATTTTTTTCTCATTTTCCTCCTTAAAACACTAGGTGTGTCTTATGGAGCAAAGAATATGGTAATATTCAGAGAGAAAAAGGAATGTGTTATATCCGTGATGTAAGAACAGTAACAGGTAGTTATTTAAAAAATCAGAGAATTAGTAAACTAAAAATGTTATTGTTGGAACAAAACTTCAGTAGTAGAGTGGACTCCATTGAGGAATGAATTAGTTGAGCTAGAATTCCCAAAAGAATAAAACTGAAAGAAAAATTAAAAGACAAATAAGAAAAACCAGAAATTCCAATGCCTATCTAATAAGAATAAATCAACAGAAGAAATATTTTAAATATAATTTAGTTCAACAAATACTTATTCAGTGTCTATTATAGGTTCGGTTAATACGTGCTGAGCATACAACAATGAACAAGACTAGTTAAGTCCCTGCTTGCCTGGGTCTTACATTCCCAGTGATGGAACCAAGGTAAGACACAAAGCAAATAAATATGTTTTAATTTATATTTCAGTTATTTATTTGAATTTTATTTTATTTATTTATTTTTTGGCCAAGAGTTGGAGGGGGGGAAGGGAGAGAGAGGAGAAACATCATCTCCTAGTTGTGCCATCTTTAGTTGTTCATTGATTGCTTTTCATATGTGCCTTGACGGAGTGGGGCGGTGCTCAAGCCAGCCAATGACCCCTTGCTCAAACCAACAACCTTGGACTCAAGCTGGCGACCTTGGGCTTCAAGCCAGTTTGGGCTCAAGCCAGAGACCATAGGATCATGTTGATGATCCCATGCTCAAGTCAGTGACCCCAACTTCAAGCTGGTGAGCCTGTGCTCTAGCTGAATGAGTTTGTGCTCAAGCCTGTCACCTCGGGGTTTCGAACCTGGGACCTCAGCATTCCAGGTTGATGCTCTATCCACTATGCCACCATCAGTAAGACATTTACTTATTTATTTATTTATTTATTTATTTATTTATTTATTTTTAATGTTCCCTGACTAGGAATTGCACCTGAAATCTTTGTGTGTCAGATGAAGTTCTAACCAACAGAGCTATCTGGCCAGGGCAATAAGTATGTTTTTAAAAGAGTACTTGTTGATAAGAAAATAAAAGAAGGTGATGTGGTAGAAATGCCATGTTGTTGTGGGCCTTCTTTAGATCAGGTCATCAGAGAAAGCCTAGTTAAGGAATGCCATTTCCACTGAGGACTGAATGACAAGGTGTACCCACCAGGCAGGCATGTGGGGGAAAAGCTTTCTAGGAAGAGAGCTGAAGTGAAAAGTGTGGGTGGAATTAAGCAGTGTAAATGCAGACAGACCAGAAGGCTTGCACAGATAACAAATAGTAAGTGTGTGTTGGGGGAGAAGTTAGATGGGGAGCAGGAAATGAGATGACAGACACAGCTGGAACCATATTTTTAGTGTCTTTATGGACCAGTGTAAGTAATGTTGATTTTGTGTAGAATGTGATTGGAAACCAGGTTATAATCCTTTATAATGACATTGATAAAACAAACAAAACCATACCTAGACATAGCCTTATGTTATCAATTATAAAAAGAAAATTCTAATAGCTACTAGAAACAAAAACAGATTATCTACAAAGGAAAAAGTGTCAGATTGACATTAGACTTATCAGCAGCCTTAGATGGAAGAAAGCAAAGCAATGTTATCAAGTTACTTTTCCACTCAGATTGACTAGTTTTTAAAGTGGTTTCTGCCACTTACTACTTGGACAACTTACTTAACCTTTTGATGCCTCAGTTTTCTTGTCTGTAAATAAAGGACCAAAAATAGTTCCTGTTTCAAAAGGTCATTCAAAGGACTAAATAAGTTAATTAATTGAAAACTCTTCAAATACATACGGGATATTCATAAGACGTGACCATGCACATCAAGTTACTCAATAAGTCCAGGAAATTAAAAACCACTTTAACATGCATACCATGTTTCTAACCATAATGCAGTAAAATTAGTTGACAATAAACAGTGGCAATAAAAATAAAAGATTTATAATTGAATACATTGAAAGCATCAAGATGTAATCAAAGAAATACTCAGAGGGAAATGTGTAGCCTTAAGTGAAGCAGAACAGACTAAAAATAAATAAAATCAGCTTCCAATTAAAATGAAATACAAAATAAACAATGGAAAGTGAAAAGAAATAATAAAGTTGAGTGAAAATATTAATAAAATAAAAAGTAAGGAGTTGATCCATGAAACAAAATGCTGGTTCTTAGAAAAGACCATTGACAAGCATGATCAAGAAAAGAAAGGGCACAAATAAGTTAACATCAGCCATAGAAAAGGAACATAAGCAGATATGGAGGAAAGTTAAAAATGTATATAAGTGAATAGAAAAAGAGCTTTCTATGATATTCAAAGCACAAATGAAATGGGCATATTTCTAAAAAAAATACTCAAAATAATGTTGACCTTAGAAATGGAAGAGTCTTACTATATCTACAACTATAAAACAGAAAACTTTAAAGATATTTCAAGACCATGAACTACCCACCCACCTGTCCAACTCCTCTTTCTCTTCCATTAAAATAACACCAGACTCAGATAGTTTTAAGAGCATGTTTACTAAAACTTCAGGGAATGTTATATAAACTATTCTAGAGTATAGCAAAAGAAAGAGGATAGCTGATGATCAAAGCAAACTTTAGTTTTATCTAAAATGTTCTAATCTTTGTACAGGAAAATGCACTCAGGTATTATGTATGTAATTTAAAAATAGTTTTTAAAAAATGGGAGCATAGAGAGATGAAGTGACTGACTCCAGGTTATCCACCTGGGAGAATAGCCTCCGAGTGTATCCACCTACCTGTTCCAGCATACAATGCAGTATCAGGGGCACAGAAATAAATTCTTCTGGGATTGGATTCAGCAAATCATTGTAATATCTCATGTCTACTTCTGCTGTGATGACAAAAGGCACTATAAAATAGACAAAACATCACTGCTCAATCAGGATGCATTCTCCATTTCTTCCACCCAAACCTCATCCACCAATTCAAACTATGTTCATGCACTACTAGTATCTGTAGGGGAAGGGACAGCTGCAAGCAATATGGAGAACAGTCACTATTCCGTGAAGCCCAGCTCTTGGCCTAGATCAGTGGTAGTTAACCTGGTCCCTACCGCCCACTAGTGGGCGTTCCAGCTTTCATGGTGGGCGGTAGCGGAGCAACCAAATGCTATAGTAAGTTGTTTTATAAAGATTTATTCTGCCAAACTTAGCGAAAATCTGACATAAAGTACTTGGTAACTAATTATTATTATATGCTTTAACTTGCTGTAACTCTGCCTTATAAATTTTATAAAGTAAAGTTACTTGCCTACTTTATAAATCACTATTACTGTGGAACTGGAAATTAGAAAATTTTACTACTAACAGAGATACAAAAGTGGGTGGTAGGTATTAAAAGGTTGGCTACCCCTGGCCTAGATTCTCCAGCAACAGGTCTCATACATGCCTGGTGGGGTCGCCTGTGGCTCTTCATTTTGTGCTTTCTTCTTACCAGGGCTTGGAACAACAGATTGTGGAGCCTGAAATAATAAAAAGAAAGTGAGACATCTAGGTGAGAGGTGCTTTCATCACATGTTGGTCTGGTGGAATCTGAAAGAATTCTGAGCTTGTATGATGATGTTCACAGCACAGAATCATTAGCTGATGGTAGGATCAAACAGAAGGAGGAAGTTGGTGGGTGCTGTTTTTCCTAACAGAGCTCACTGAGCACTTGCCAGGAATGCGATGGGGAGATGGAGCCCTGAGAGTCAAAAAGGTTTCCCTCCCTGAGTGACTTGGAATCATGCCATTCTCCCTCTTGGAATCCTTCAGTGGTTCCCCATCACCTTCAAGATGGAACTCAAACTCTGACTCAGAAACAAAGGACATTCTGGCTCCTGCCTAAGCAGCTTTAGTTCATGTTGTTGCTCACCACTTTGCCCACGTGGCCTGGGGCACTGACTCCCTTCCCTGCCCCATGGTCCTGGATTGTGCTGTGAAACTTCTTTTCTTTGACTACCATGTCTTCTTACATCTTTGCCCCTTTCTTGAGAATAGCAGTCTGTCCCTTTCCCCTCACCAGGTTTTCCCCTAGGCAATTCATATTCAGCCTTCACCACAACTGACTCCTGTCAGGACTCACCCTTCCTGACTCCTCTCTCTCCCTCCAGCTCCTCTCCAGGTCAGGGCAGGAGCCATGTTTTACCACTTCTACTAAAGTCTGAGCTGACTGTCCTCAGAGCACTCATCACAATATGTTGAAACTGCTCTTGACTTGACCGCTGTCCCCCTTATAAGGTAACCTCAGTGAGGAGGACAGGGATGAGTCTTGTTCATTGTGCACTGCCAGGTCCTTGCACAGTGCTAGCACATGGCAGGTGCTAACCTGCTATCATGATAAACTTACTGATAGCCCTTCTTGTTCCAGATGTCATCTATTGCCCAATGGGCTGAAAATGATGTGGCACATATTTGTGTGGCAGGTGGCTTTGGAGCTTTATAAAGCCGCCATCACATAGGTGCCCTTTCATACTATCTCTGAGGGCTTTCCTTGTTCCCATCCTCATCTACTAAATTCAAGCAGGCAGAATTACCTTGCTACAAGTGTTTATATAATGTTTTCTTCATGTTTCATGATGTGAAAGCGGAGCTGTCCAGTTAATTATTCAGTTCATGAAAGACAGCTGAGTCCGTGCCTACCTCAGGAATCAACGTGCCGTCTAACACAGGCTTCTCACTAACCACTCGTGGGACATTGATAAGTTGCATGCTTTCCAAATAGTGCTGGTGCTGTCTTTTCCAGTCCAGGGTGTCATACATCAAACAGGCAATATTCTCAAAAATATTGGTGCCCAATTCTAGCTACAGGTGAGAGAACGAATAAAAATTAGTTATTAGTTTTATATTGTTGAAATTAGATATATGGTATGTATCTACCTTAACAGTAAAACCTATCACTTAAAAGATTCTTTTTTTCTTTTTCAGTTATAGTTTACATTTAATATTATTTTCTCTATTTGTTCAGGTCTACAGCATAGTGGTTAGACAATAATATAATTTATGTATTTCCATAATCCACCTGGCATCATACATAGTTATTACAATATTATTGACTATATTCCCTGTGCTATATTTTACATCCCCATGACAATTTTGTAACTACCTATTCGTACTTCTCAATCCCTTCACCTTTTCCACCCAGTCCCCAACCTCCCTCCGCTCTGGGAACCATCAGTCTATTCTCTGTACTTATGAGTCTGTTTCTGTTTTGTTTGATTATATTGTTCTTTAGTTTCCACACATTAGTGAAATTATATGGTATTTGTCTTCTCTGACTGACTTACTGCACTTAGCATACTCTAGGTCCTTCCATGCTGCTGCAAATGGTAAGGGTTCATTCTTATGGCTGAGTAGTATTCCACTGTGCAGATGTACCACAGCTGTTTTATTCACTCATCTAATGGACACTTGGGCTGCTTTCAGATTTTGGCTATTGTAAATAATGCTGCAATGAACATAGGGGTGCATATAATCTTTCCAATTACTGTTTTGGGTTAAATACTGAGAACTGGGATCACTGGGTCAAAAGGCACTTCATTTTTAATTTTTTGAGTACCCTCCACACTGTTTTCCACAGTGGCTGCACCAGCCTGCATTCCCACCAAGAGTGCACAAGGGTTTCCTTTTCTCCACATCCTTGCCAACACTTGTTTGTTAATTTATTGATGCTGGCCTTCCTGACAGGTCTGAGGTGACATCTCGCTGCTAAACCTATCACAGGGAAGCACCTCCCCAAGCACTGAATCCCAGCCATGATGACCGAGCCTTCATTTATTGAACCCTCTTGCTCTTCTTGTTCACGTTATGGCTGCCTAATATGGTGAGAGCCTCATTAATGCTTCAACTAAGTGAAAAGCACCCTATTCATTCGTTCCAGCAGTATGGCTTATTTTCTAGGTATTTCAATTCCTAAAACTACACATGAGACAGGTAATTTTGATTTCCTCAGCCCAAGACAGCTGTGGATGATGCCCTGCTTGGCTGTGCAGTAAGTGCCGGCGGAAGCACCGCTCAGCTGGGCCCCCAGCAACGCGCAGCCCTGTTCCTGCTGTCCGTGTCTCATCCATCCCCCTGCCTCTCTTTCCTTTCACCCGTGCTACCTAGGGTGGAAAAAACCCAAGAAATTCCAATAGACTACTGCTTCTATAATACAAGTTTTATGATGTGGCAAGTAAGTTATAAATCAGATACTTCTAATACCTGGGCTTTCATTTCCAGAAGTAGAAAGGCCTGGTGTCACTGAGTTTGTCTGCTTGAAAGCAAAGGAGGAATGAATAGGCTCACCCTGTGTCTGAGCCACAGAGGTAAGGGAGGGCAAGGCAGCTTCCTGTGGGATCAGAGAGTCCGGGTTCGGCAGGAGTCCAGGGGTGCCTGGCCCCGCCCATCGTCATAGCACAGCTGTCAGTCTGGGCTGCACCTGCCCACTCCAGCACTGAGCGTCCTTTGTTTAAGCTTCAACTTGGTATTCTTTGCCCAAAGGTGTTTTTGTTTGTTTGTATTTTTAAGAAATATAGTAAAACTTCTGCCCAATGATCCCTTAGCTTAACTAGTTAATTTATTTTTAAGTCAAACAGCAAATCATATGCTAAAAGCCAGCAAATTATTTCAGCAACCAAGGTCTTAACTTGAGATGTTACAGATGTCTTACACGATCATTAGCACTTCTTGATGGGCATTTATTTGATGTAAAGCTTTCGTTACCTTGGTTCAGCAGAAATACAGCCGGCCTATTTGCAGCCAAAGGTACTAATGCTTTCCTTCTTCCCAAAAGGAGGAAGTCTCCCCCACTGGCTTTAGCCTAGGATATGAGGTCTCTGTCAACCTACAGACATAGCTGAGAGTGAGACACCATGTATCAACACCATGTATCTCATCTGCTTCTACTAGAAGTAGATTCATTACTTTGCTGTTTCTTAAATGATCCTACGTTTCAAATGAACTTTGATCTTCAGTATTAAATCCAATGGCCTTTCCTTCTGAAACCTGACTCTATCACTAAACTGTTTCAAGGCTCTCCTTCCTTAGCATCCTCAGTGCTGGGCTATTCAGAGCTGACCTTACAGATGTATGCTGGGCTCTAAAACAACTGCAGGTGAACCCAGACTACAGCTGTGGTGTACAGAAGATGCCCAATAAATACTTGCAAATTGCCTGACAGAAGATTAGTGTTCCAGTTGGGCAACATGTCCCTAAATGGCACCTTAGATAGGTGAACGTCTTCATTCCTGACAGATACCTTCATGTTCCAATGAGACACCTAGATGTTCATCTTTTCCCTCCAAAGTCAGGACTGTTCCACCAGAACTAGTATTTCAAGTAAGCTGATATTTTTTCAATACAGAATAAACTTTCTGATATTTGTCACTTAAACTCTTCTACCATATACTTTTTTTTTTTTTTTTTACAGGGACAGAGAAAGAGTCAGAGAGAAGGATAGATAGGGACAGACAGACAGAAATGGAGAGAGATGAGAAGCATCAATCATTAGTTTTTCATTGCCGTCGCAACACCTTAGTTGTTCATTGATGGCTTTCTCATTCTACCATATACTTTTAAAAGGAAAATGTAGCTGTATTCACGTTCTTTAAAAGTGATAAGAATCTTCTAAAGAACAGAAAATTGTGCACAAGGGAGAAGAGGGCAGAATGCCGAGAATGGTGCTGCGTCTCATGAAACCGCAACTGTCTGCCCTGGGTTCCCATGTAGGGACTGATGATGCAGTGAAGTGTGCTTTCCCTAGGGCACAATGCATTTCATCTCTTCTCAGCTTATGCTTGGGGATTAAGTGAGACACACAGAAGGGAGTCCTCGCTAGAGCAGGAGCAGCTTGGTCTGAGGTCGCCTTAGAGGACTCCTTTCATTGCCTTCTCTAAATTATGGTTCAGGAACTATAAAGCTGCATCTCCTATGCCCTACTGAACCAAAAATGGACATAAGTCCTTCAAAGGGTATGCAGCTAGCACTTGGTCCAACTGAGAAGAGACCTGTTTCCCCAAAACATAAATTTATAGATGTACGGCTCTATTAGTCATTGATCTTACATGATTAGAAGAGCTGGTCTATTGGAGAAATACTAGAAAGATAGCTTTGAAGTAGAATGTCAGGATCCCAGGGAAATAGCCTCTTCCTCAAACATTTATGACATTTGTTGAGTGTAATCTAGAATTCCAATAAAATAGCATGGAATAATCACAGTGATACATTACTTGGTATTCCAATATCTCTGGGATAGAAAAACATATTGACCCAGTTTCACATAAAGCCTTAAAGGACAGATGGCAGTGGATTCTTTCTTGAGAATTTAGGCTTAGTAGGCAGAAGAGTAAAAGGCAAAGCAGGACAGATGAAGCTACCTAGATGAAGGGGTGAAAAGAAGCAAACTAAGGAAGTCTGGAGTAACCGGAACAAGCTCTGCCCTCAGCTAAGGCTTTTCTAGGTTCAGCTTTATTTTCCAAGTCCTGAAAAAAGCTAATATATATTCTTACTATTGGCAAGGCATCAATCAAACTTAAGTGTTCTGTTTCTACACAGTGACAACTGCTGTCTTTTGTTGAAGGTCTTTATAGCTCAAATTGATCCATGCATCACTACTTATTCCAGTCCTGTCCACCCTTGGAGGTTCAAATTTGGACCTCCTTCCTCAGTGTTATCACTTGCTTCACCACGTGCACAGCTATCTCGAGGGAGCAGCTCACAGGCTGTCTTAATGAGAAATGTTTATACTCTAACCCATGGCCACAGGCAGCCTACCCTTTAATTCAGAAACTGCTCTAGGCTTTGCTCTCAGTCTCCGCTTGTTTCCTCAGTCTTTTTCTTGGCAGCTATGACCACAGACACTCACCCACCTCCATCCTGCTCTGCCAGCTCCCTTCAGAGCACTCATTGGATGTGGTCCCTCTCAGGAATGTGCTTTCAGTTCAACTGCCTTAATTCCTAAATGCGTCGCCCTACAGGGGACTGAACACTCCTGGGGCCTCTGTTCAATGGGATAGGGGTTGACTAGAAAGGACCTGGGAGGTTTTGTACCAGAGATGCTTGGATATCTTCCTAAGCTTCTGTAATAAGTAGACACTCAAGCTTCTTTTTAAAAACACCCTCACATAGCTAGCATTTGCTACTTTTCAAAGCATCCCTTTTCCTCTTTTTCTGAATTAATAGGCAACTTAGAGCACGTTTTATGTAGCAGAGCACCTAGATGTATAACACTTTGAACACTGCTCCTGTTTCCTGGTTTAGGTCTTTCCTCTTTGCAAGCACCTCAATAGCAGGGCCAATAAATGCTCTCAGGAAACACCTGCTGATTGTTGGGCTAGGGTCAAGCCATCCTACTAGGATAGACCTGTTGGCCAAATATATTAAAAATACAATTTTTGCATTAAAAGCAAAGTCCTATAAAAATGTTTCTAACTAATATATAAAGAAAGAAACAATGTCATCCGAGAAACTGTTAAATTTACTATTTCATAATTAATATATTATATATTAAGACTCTACTGCCGAGAAAATTGTTAAGGTATGAAACAAAAGCCACATGTCACCAAATAAAAGAATTATCATCCTTTATCTTCATCTATATCTTATTCTTTGTCAACACAAAGCCTTATCTATAGTCAGTGATCAATAAATATCTGTGGAGTCCTGGCTGAATAGCTCAGTTGGTTAGACTATTGTCCCAATGCCAAGGTTGTGGTTTGATCCCTAGTCAGGGCACATACAAGAATCATCAACCAATAGGCCCTGGCCAGTTGGCTCAGTGGTAGAACATTACCCCGGCGTGTGGAAGTCCCGGGTTTGATTCCCGGTCAGGGCATACAGGAGAAGCGCCTATCTGCTTCTCCACCCTTCCTCCTCTCCTTCCTCTCTGTCTCTCTCTCCCCCCTCCCACAGCCAAGGCTCCACTGGAGCAAAGTTGGCCCCGGGCGCTGAGAATGGCTTCGTGACCTCTGCCTCAGGTGCTAGAATGGCTCCGATTGCAGTGGAGCAGCACCCCAGAGAGGCTGAGCATCGCCCCTTGGTGGGCATGCAGGGCAGATCCCGGTTGGGCACATAAAAAAAAAATCAACCAATGATTGTATAAATAAGTGAAATAACAAATCAATGTTTCTCTCTTCCCCTCTACCTCTCCTTAAAATCAATAAATAAAAAAATTAAATAAATTTAAAAATTAAATAAATATCTGTGGCATGAATGAATGAATGAATGAGGTAAACGAAACCAAGGTCACATGTGCCCACCCCTCACTTCATTCACTGCAGTACTAACCATCATCTCGCTGTCCAACCAGTCAGAAGGAAAGTCACCTGCCTTGACCATATATTCAAGCCGAGCAACGTCAGACAGATTTGTTTCAGGTTTCTCGTTATTCAGGATTGGTTCCAAGTACTTCCAGAAAATGTCAAGTTCTTTTACAGCATTCTCTTTCTTCAATTTTTCAGCTTCTATATCTAATATATTAGATATAGAACAACATGGTTATACTATAAAATGAGAGTGTTGAGTTTCTTCCCACTTCAAGTGGGCATGGTGAGTCAAATGCATTGCAAGATGTCATGTAGAGCATGCTACAGGCACATGACCTCCAGAAAATGCAAACAAAGAAATGCAATTTTGAGAAGATTTTGGACCTGGACTATGCAATTATGAAACCAGAGGATTTTACTTTTGGTATTAAATATGAGCTTGTCCCACCCCTTTCATTTTATAGTTGAGGCCCAGAAAGATTATAATAGGGTTACATATTTTGGGAGTGAATATTTTCAATATTTTCATCACTATTAGATTGCATCTGTATAGAAGCAGTTTTTCTGCCAAATCACTTTTTCCCATCTTAGTGTCTATTTGTTGCATAACTGTTTAGAAGTGCAGTTCTTTTAGAAGACTAAGTTCTTCTGTCCCCAATGCTAAAAACAAACTGGGTCACCAGTTTATGTTTCAGTTAACTTTGGTCATATTAAAATTGCTATTGGCTTCTCTGGGCATTTGTACTCTGACTGTAAAATAATGATAGTATTCCATAAAGTTACACTTGAAAATTTGAAATATTTATGTTTATATCATGTATAACAAAATAGGTTCTATTATCAAGATTTTATTAGTCTACTGCAAAGGCTACTTTTCTATTATTTATTTTTATATGTTAAATAATTTTTATAGAATGACTATGAAGTTTATATAGCCTTTTTTCATTGGCTTCAATAATAAGTTATTTAATGTTACAACTATCTTTGAGACAGAAGTACCTGGGTTTGAATCTCAACTCTTCCTTAATAGCTGCCTCTAGGATGAGAGTCTTTTTTGGTAAAATAGAAACAAAACATTTTTCTGAGGGAGGTTGTGAAAACTATTGAATTAATGCACTAAAGTCTTTAGCACTGAGCCTAGTGGCAAGGCATGTGCTCAATAAATGATAGCTGTTATTATTACTAGGGGGAGCAGTTTCTTACTTGGAACATGAATTTTAAAAATGTAGTGTTACAGAAATTGCGGTGTGGCTGTGTAAGTTACAAAACACTGTACAAATGATACTGTTAATAAATAACAATGAAAGTAACAGGGTACAGCGGGAAGAGTTCCACAAGAGCTCGAACTTGTCACACAGGCTTACACACTAAGTTGCGGTTCTGTCACCTAAAGTACACAGGAGCATTTTGTTCCCTCCCACAGAGGTAGCCTAGCACAGTACCCTGAGACTGAGGGTCCAGGCCCCAGTGGCCAAGTGGTAGTGTGGTGGGGACACTTTAAGACCGGAAGATAATGCGTTCTTCTGATGAACCACAACAAACCAGCAGCAAAGCGGAGCAAGCCTCTAAGATGGCCCTTGGACCACTTGGCAAGTGTGGCTTCTGGAAGAATGGATTATCTACAGTTGATCTCTCCACCCCACTGCGGCCTATGTTTTCTATGGCTACCCAGGGATATAAACACAGAATATGATTCTAATTTGCAAAATTTACAACACCTGGCTAGTGCAAGCAGAATAAAAAGCGAATCAAAATCTTGAAAGGATTTAATAACATATGTATTGTATGACTATGTTTTGGGCATTTGTGCTTTAAGGACAGTGGGTAACATTGAAGGAGTCAATAAGTTGTGTAGCAGATTGCATACCTTTTGGCTGAAGAAAAACTTCCTGCTGCTGGCTAACTGCTGCCAGGTGTGTTCGCAGAGGTTCGTAATTCTCTGAAGATATTTTAATCACGCTGCTTATGGGAATGCCAAGCTCAGTCATAATCGCTAATAGCTGAGGATTGTTGAAACCCACAACTATAATATAATGTTGGGCACCATCATCTGGCTCATCATCTGTTCAAAATACCATAAAGAAGAAGAGCCGTCATTTTAAAAGAGAACAGGTTGCACTCAGCCTGGTCAATGGCTACATACATTATGCATGCGTTTATAATCCCTCTGGCTTGCCAAAAGCAGTCTAGTTGACTGGAATGCAGTCGTGCTGACTGGTTTTCATTACTGCCCTTCCAGTAAGAAGGCTGTGGCCATTTTACAAAATATTAAATCACTTTTGCAAATGAGACATAGGTGTAATAGGAGGACAAACATTCATGGGGCCTGTGGTCATGGAAAATGTATGCTTGGGATTATGTAAAAAAAAAAGTTTAGCCTGTAACTTTTTTTTTTCTTCTAATCTCTTTTGAGCAACATCTGGATTTACTCCTGAATTACGAAAAGCTGCAACTTTGTGGTATTTTATAAGTAGAGGTGTTTACAGGAGAGGGAAATATTGAATATGAACATGCTCTCTACCTGGGTATTCTGCACATTTATGTTCATAGGTGTGAGTGCTGAGTATGGGTTATGCAGCAACTATAGTGAGTAGATGGTCCCTGAAAACATGATATCTCACAATAGCCCACTAAGATAATTTTTAAATTTTTTTATTTTATTCATTTTAGAGAGGAGACACAGAGTGAGAGAGAGAGAGAAAGAGAGAAAGGGGGGAGGAGCTGGAAGCATCAACTCCCATATGTGCCTTGACCAGACCAATGCAGGGTTTTGAACTGGCAACCTCAGTGTTCCCAGGCCGACACTTTATCCACTGCGCCACCACAGGTCAGGCAAGATAATTTTTAAAATAGTGCAACCGATGCACATACTTTGAATTCTCAAGTAATGATTTTTATTCTATCACTATGTGAATTCTCAAGTAATGATTTTTATTCTATCACTAAACAAATCAGTATTGATATTGCCCATGGAATCCCTAATATCATTGCTCCTAAGTCTGGTGCATTTAGAGCAGAGATATACAGGGTTCGGATTGGTAAAGGATATGAAGGCCTGTCATCTCATTTAAATACGATGCAAATAATAACAGGCAGCTGCATTTGGGTTCATGGGTAGGTGGCAATGAATTACTCATAGCTGGTTAATTTAAATCATTGTTTATCAACAATATAAAATAAAAGAAATTTCTATTTGCTGTAAGACTAATTGGTAGTGGGAGAAGTTGAGGTCAGGAAGCTACAGTGCTCTGCATGAGTCCCACATTAAGTGGGCTAATTTTATTACCACTGTATTTCACTCCTGAAAATAATCACTTTGTACTTTGCTAACATTTCCAACAAGATTGTAAGCTCCCTGGTGTCACAATAAGCTCATTCTTTCATCCTTTATGTGTACTATGTAAATGTGCCTATAGCAGCAACTCAGGTGCTAAATAAATATTTGCTGAGAACATCAATGAATTGAAAATAGAAATATTTTTCTGTTAGGGGTCATGGGTAGTATGTGATCTGTGGTTTCATAAAGAGTGAAAAGGCTGGGGAAGATTAAGTCTAGTTATTGGGATGATTTCTCAAGTTCCTTCACAAGTGGTAAGGCAAGAAGAGAAGGGGAGTGACACAAGGAGCCTCTCACTGACCCATGTAGTGTTTGCTGTCATCTTCCTCTCCTCTCCGCTTTAAGTGGGTCATCTTTTTCACTGTCGTGTTCACCTCAGGCTGATCCTTCCCCTTTCCTTTGGCAGCTTTGGCATTTGGGGTCTTCTTCTCCTTGGGAGATTTTGCTTTCCCTTTATCCTTTTCTACCTTAAATCTGTCTTCTGTCACCTGGAAAAAGAGAATACTTTTTCTCCATATCATATAGTGAAAGCAAGCAATACCTTTTCTACTGTCAGATGAATTCACTGTTTATTTCATCCAATTGCTTGTTTACTCATCTGTTTAATCTTCAGGCCAGGGCAGTAGAGATCCCAGGCTGAGCCTAAGTTGTGAAGTACATCTCTGCACGAGGAGTGGAGGGTGGATGCTAGGAGGCTGTTCACATTCACATCCTCAAGGAGAACCACGCATGACCTAGTAAACCAGCTCAGGAGGTGGGAGGCAGGGCAAGCAGAGGACTTTGGGGACACTGTGAAGGCAGGAACTTAGGTTCACAGCAGCCTAACCTGGGGAAGTCTCTGAGTCTTACTTAGAGAGAGGTGGGGTAATTAACAAACAAAACAAAACAAAAACATGAAATAAATAAATAAATAAAAAGACCCTAGCTGGTTAGCTTAGTCAGTTAAGAGTGTCATCCTGAAACAACTCACAAACAAGTTGTGAGTTTGATCCCTGGTCAGGGCATACAATGGAAGCAACCCAAAAATGCATGACTGAGTGGAACAACAAATGCTTCTCTTCCCCACTCTCCTTTCTTTTCCTTCTATTCTGTCTCTCTAAAAATAAATAAAAAGTAAAGTTAAGCTCTGGCTGTATAGCATGGTTGGTTGGAGTATTGTCCTGAAATGGAGAGGTTGTCAGTTTGATTCCCTGATAAGGGCACATACACGAAGAGATCAATGTTTCTGTCTCTCTCTTTCCCTGCCTTTCTCAAAAAACAGAACAAAAAGACAAAAACAAAAACAAAGAACAGGCCCAGGAACAATAGCTCAGTTGGTTAGAGTGTTGTCCTGAAACACAGAGCTTGCCGGCTCAATCCCCAGTGAGGGCACACACAGAAACAGATCAATGTTCCTCTCTCTCTCTCTCTCTCTCACTCCCTCTTTCTAAAATCAATAAAATGAACATAAAAAACAACAACAAAAACAAAGAACAGTTTTTCTAAAATCTTATTGATAAAATTTTTATAGTGAATGTGGTACATAGACTTTTTGAAGGTTAAAAGGTGCTTTCGGGAACTTAGCACTAACAAGCTATTTTATTATAATGCTACTTTAAAAAATATAGATATAATCAGTGGTTGCTATTTGACACATTCAAAGAGGGGAACAACAAAACATCAGTTGGCAAGGCTAATTCCTTATACTTGCTCAGAGGCATGCTTACATTACCAAATACCATGAAAAGACCCAATTTCCCCTCCATTTTTCTCTTTTCAGACAAATACTGAAGACTTGGTACATTATTTCATAATGTAATTATGCTTTCAATCCATGTGTTATGAATACAAATAGGTTGTGTTCACTGAAATAATGTGTTAGTTCTGATCATAAGGAGGCCATACATAAGGTTCAAAGTATGCCTATATTATTAACAAATTTGGAAACAAAACAACTAAACAAATTATTGTAGCAACAATACAGATAGGCTCTGTATTTTCCTGAGGTCATAAAATCAAATCTGAAAACCTCTGTTCTAAGACATCAGAGACATGGAGAACAGAAGGCATGTCGCGTTGGTGTCCAGGCAACAGAATGGACACAGGAGGGAAAAAGCGTTTCTCTCCTCTTCTTGGGATCCCAGGGACAGCAGAGCTGATCACAATCAGAAGCTCAAAATGAGCAGTAAATTAGCAGAGACCTAGCTATATAGTATGCTTTCCAGACAGCATCATCTTTAATTTGCTCTCACAAAGCAACCTACAATGGGAATTCGATTCCTATTGTATAAATAAGACACATAGTTTGCCGTCAGACAAGCAGCTGTGGTAGAGACACAAGCTGGTTTGATGCAAACCCTAAACCCATTTTATTTCTATGGTTCTCCTGTTAGTCTCATCTGATGCTCACCTCTCCTTTCCCATGCCTGACTGCCCACCCACTGTGTTCTTTATAGTGCTGATGGCACTTGCTGGGTGCTCTTTACAGTCTCTCCACAGTGTGTCACCTCTCTCAGCTGCTCTTCCTGCTCTCTGTCTCCTTCCATCCTCCCCCCACCCTTCTTTCTATCTATCTCTCTAGTAGACTGGAGAAAATGATCTTCTAAACTATTTTTCATTAACTATTATATTATCACTATTTACCTCCCTCTTTTCTCAAAAGTATTTTTAAAATACCTATATCCTGACCTGTGGTGGCGCAGTGGATAAAGCGTCAACCTGGAATGCTAAGGTCGCCAGTTCAAAACCCTGCACTTGTCTGGTCAAGGCACATAGGGGAATTGATGCTTCCTGCTCCTCCTTTCTCTCTGTCTTTCTCTCTCTCTCTCCTCTCTAAAATGAATAAATAAATAAAATTTAAAATACCTATAAATGTTGATTCGCTGTTTATTTATTTATTTTGAGAGAGAGAGAAACATTGATATGTTGTTCTACTAGTTGTGCATTCATTGGTTGATTCTTATATGTGCTCTGTCCAGGGATCAAACCTGCAATTGGCATATTGGGACAATGCTCTAACCAGCTGAGCCACTCAGTCAGGGCCTAGATTCACTTCTTTAAATAACTTTTTAAATTATAAAAATAATCATTCTTCACCCTGGCCGGCTAGCTCAGTTGGTTCTGAATCTAAAAGAATTTTATTTTGGTCCAAAGGTCCAAATCCTTAATCTTTTAGATTTAGGATTCAAAATAGAGGGAAAAATACAAATTCTCCCTGACCCAGGGAAACCTATTTATTTGATACTTCAAATATTTTAGATTGTATTTTATTTCTTTTTTAAAAAAATTTATTTAGAAAAGTAAAGTTAATGGGGTTACATT
Organism: Rhynchonycteris naso; assembly: GCA_037038555.1. Taxonomy (NCBI): domain Eukaryota; kingdom Metazoa; phylum Chordata; class Mammalia; order Chiroptera; family Emballonuridae; genus Rhynchonycteris; species Rhynchonycteris naso. The sequence goes on from CM072998.1 coordinate 128,414,244, forward strand.
GATCAATAAGAGTACATAGGTTTCAGGTAAATATTTCTGTAGCATTTGAACTGTTGATTATGTTGTGTACCCATCAGCCAAAGTCAAACCATTTTCTGTCACCCTGGTATTTTATTTCTATATGACTCCTTCATGTCAAAATTCAAATACCTTGAAACACCTCAACAGGCATTGTTATTACAATGAATGGGAGGTAAAAGTCAGTGGAACAAATGTAAATAGTACTACTTCATCTTATTTTAATTAATAGTACAGAGAGAAATGGCGGCGTGAGAGATATTCTCGATATCTCCCCTTGAAATTTCAACAAATTCTACAACTATACACAGAGAAAAAACCCCAGATGAGCCTGAAATGTGCACACACCAGATAGACAAAGGTATGATTGCACAAGAAGGTGGGCCAAAGATAGAATCTGCTCACAGAAGAAAAACAAGCCATAGGACTGAGTCTTTCTCTTTCCTCATGGACTTGAGGGAAGGAGGCACTGTTGTCACAGGCTTTGTCTTGGAGCAGGGAGAAGAAGGAGTCTGGGGGGAAGGAGCTGAGATAGGGGCAACGACTAAGAACAGGGAGCAGGGCCATTTCTTGGTGTCTGCCGCAGGGTAATTGCAGGTACTGGGCCATTGTAGGCACTGTGCGCACACAAAATCTGTGGTGCGCTCCCAAGAACTGTGTGCGAATAGCTTGTGGAGATCGGCCCACAGGACACTGGGGCGAGCTTGATCTGCCCATGCGACCGACAGAGTTTAGCCTTATGGTGCTGGGAGGTGCTTGATCTGTGATCTTTATCCCACCCACTCTGGAAGCTTGGGCACTGGTTTGCCGGCAGAGTTGAGTGTGTGTGACATGGAACGCCCTTGATCTCTGATCTCTTATCTCTGCCACAACTGCTCCCAAAGCTTGGACATTGGCTCATGGTGCGCAGCCCCTGCCCTGCCCAGGGCTGCGCTTTGAGTGCTTAGAATGGTATAGGAGGAGGGGCTGGACTGTGTCACCCCAGCCTCCAAGTTCCCCATTGCTCCCCTTACTGTGTGAACAGTGGCGGTGGCTGACCCCCCTCAGCTGGGTCTCCAGGCTGCTCTCTCTTGTGAAAGGTAGGGGTACCACGTGCCTGATCCCCTGCCCTGTTGGTATGTGGGGGAGGGCACCGGAGGGCCCCTGGTCAGCTTTTGCTAGAGCCATAAAATTGTAAAGCCCTAACAACAATTCCTTCCTACCAACATGATGGCCCTGCCTGCATCATTACCATAGTGACACCTCAGCAGAACTCCACCCAAGAATCTCGCAGAGGCAAACCTTGTAGTACAGTTACCTCTCAAAACTGGGAAAAAATACTTTCTTTTCTTTTTCTCTTTTTTCATTTTCTTCTTTATCCAACTTTTTCTTTTTTCCCCTTTTCCCATGTGAACTTCATTATTCTTAGTTATATTTTTTATTCTTGATTTTTGCAAGGGTTTCATTTCTGACACATTTTCTTCTTTTTTGCTCTCCTTCGTCTCTTTTCTTCTTTTCCTCTTTTCTCTCATTTCCCCTCTCTAACCTGAATGTCATTTTTCATTAAATTGTTATATTTTAGACTCATACTTCTTATTGTGGCATTTTGCTTGTTTTTTATGTCATTTTTTCTGTTTTTTAAAATTTTTTCTCAGTTTCTGCTTTTTGTTATCTGTAGTTTTTGTTTGATTTATTATTATTTATATAATTTTCATTTTTTCACTGTAAATTTTTCAATTTTTATTTTTTAAAAATTATTTTTCAGTTATCTTTTGTTAAGGTTATTAACAATATCACTTGCAAGTGCCATCAAGGGAAAATAAATCAAATATAAATATACAAGATAAAGACATAGCTCAGATAGATGATGAAAAATCTCCAGAAACAAAATCTCAATTACATGGAAACCTTGGAGTTTAATGACAGAGAATTCAAATTGAACTTCTAAAAATACTCAATAAGATACAAGATGACGGTGAAAGGCAATTCAGTGAGCTCAAAAAGTAACTTAATGAACAAAAAGTGTACTTCACCAAGGAAATTGAAACTATAAAAAAGAACCAAACTGTAGGAGACAACTCTGCACCAGTCAGCAGTTAACTGCAAAGGAAGAGTTAATAGGAGACAGGAGATCTTGGAGTGTGTTGGCCATGGAGAGACACTGGCCTGTGTTACTCAAGTGCATATATGCAGGATTCTTGGAGGAATGCCTGCAAGAACCAAATGTACTTTGTAATTGATAAGCTCTGAGACTCTGACTCCTCTTGTGTCCTTGTTCATGAAAAGAAAGAGTAGATGTGCAGGGTTGGGGATGAAACAAATGGGAAAAATGGCTTGTGTAACTTTCTAGTTTTAACTGCTAAGCTATGACTTTTGGAACTCAATAAATATGCAGAAGTGCTGTTTCTCGGGGCTGGATCTGCAGAAGAGTTACAGTCCTCTGCACATTGTACATATCATCTGGTGTGTCTTTTGCCTTGTGAGTCCCGACAGTGAAAAAATTCATAACACCAAACAGAGATGAAAAACTCAATACACGTACTGAAAAATGAGGTAACAAGCTTAGCTAATAGAACAGGCCAGACAGAGGAGAGAATCAGTGACATTGAAGACAGGCAACTAGAGATACTACAGAGAGAAGAAGAGACTCACGAATTAAAAAAAAAATGAGATGGCCCTACAAGATTGTCTTATCAAAAAGAGCAATATAAGAATAATGGGTATTTTAGAAGAAAAAGAGAGGAAAAGGGATTGAAGAACATATTGAAACAAATCATCAACGAGAACTTCCCAAGCTTGTAGAAAGAGTTAGAGTCTGAATCCAAGAAGCAAACAGAACGCTGAGTTACCTCAACCCAAACAGACCTATTCCAAGGCACAATTATCACAAATCATTAACAAAGAAAGAATCCTCAAGGCAGCTAGGAAGAAGAAGGATACAACATATAAAGGAAGGCCCATTAGGCTATCATCAGATTTCTCAGCAGATGGAGTGCAGAAGTACTCAAGAGATAACGGACTCTAATAAATATAATAATTTTTCTTTTAATAATCTAATAGTAACCACCCGTGAAAATGCCACTACTGAAACACATAGCTTAAAAAAAAAAAAAAGAAACAGAAGATAGAAGTATGGAATACCACAAAAGAAAAACAAATTACAGAAAAACAAAAAAGAAGAACCAAACAAGACACAGAGCTATCAGAAAGCAGTATATAAAATAGTAATAGGAAATACTCAAGTGTCAATAATTACTTTAAATGTAAGTGGATTAAGCTCACCAATAAAGAGGCACAGAGTAGCAGATTGGATCAAGAAGCAAAACCCAACAGTATGCTGCCTTCAAGAGACTCATCTAAGCTACAAGGATAAAAATAGATTTAAAATGAAAGGTTGGAAAATGATTCTCCAAGCAAATAATATCCAAAGAAAAGCAGGAGTAGTCATACTCATATCTGACAATGCTGACTACAAGACAACAAAGGTAACCAGAGACAAAGATGGACATTTTATAATGATAAAGGAAACATTGTATCAAGAAGACAAAACACTTCTTAATATACATGCACCAATCCAGGGAGCACCAAAATATATATAAGACATCTATTAACTGATCTAAAAGCACAAACCAAAAAAAAATAATCATACTTGGAGACCTCCATATACCATTGATGGCTTTAGATCATTCATCCAAAGAAAATCAATAAATAAATATTGGTCTTAAATGAAACACTACTACAAATGGACATAATAGACATCTACAGGACATTTTATCCCCAAACATTAGAGTATACATTTTTCTTCAGTGTACATGGAACATTCTCAAGAATAGACCATATGCTGGGCCACAAAACTAACATCAGCAGATTCAGAAAGATTGAAATTATACCAAGCATATTCTCTGATCATAAGGCTTTGAAACTAGAATTCAACGGCAAAAAAGAATTAAACAAACCCACAAAATGTGGAAGTTAAACAATATACTTCTAAAAAATGACTGGGTCAAAAAAGAAATAAAAGAAGAGATCAAAAGATATATACAGACAAACGAAAATGACAACATGATATATTAGAATCTCTGAGATGCAGTAAAAGCAATAATAAGAGGGAAGTTCATATCATAACAGCCATATATGAAAAAAACAAGAGAGACCCAAAGTAAACAACCTCACATCACATCTTAAAAAACTAGAAAAAGAAGAACAAAAGGCAACCCAAAACCAGCAGAAGAAAGGAAATAATAAAGATTAGAACAGAAATAAATGAAATAGAGAACAAAAAAACTATAGAAAAAATTAATACAACAAAGAGCTGGTTCTTTGAAAAGATCAACAAAATTGACAAACCCTTGGCAAGACTCACTAAAGAAAAAAGAGAAAGGACTCATATAAACAAAATCCAAAATGAAAGAGGCGAAATTACACAGATATCATAGATATACAACAGATTATTGCCTTGTGAGTCCCTTGTGAATACTATGAAAAACTATATGCCACCAAATTTAATAATCTAGAAGAAATGAATAAACTCCTAGGACAATACAATCTTCCTAGACTGAATCATGAAGAAGTAGAAAGCCTAATAAGCAAGGAAGAAATATAAACAACTATCAAAAACCTCCCCCAAAATAAAAGTCTGGGGCCAGATGGCTATACTAGTGAATTCTACCAAACATTCAAAGAAGATCTGGTTCCTATACTACTCAAAGTCTGCCAAAAAATTAAAGAAGAAACAATACTTCCAAACACATTTCATGAGGTCAACATAACCCTCATACCAAAACCTGGCAAGGATAACACAAAAAAAGGAAACTACAGACCAATATCTCTAATAAATACAGATACAAAAATCCTAAACAAAATACTAGCAAATTGAATACAACAACACATTAAAAAAATAATACATCATGATCAAGTGGGATTCATCCCAGAAACACAAAGATGGTTCAACATACGTAAAACGATTAATGTAATACACCATATCAACAAAACAAAGAACAAAAACTATATAATCCTATCAATAGATGCAGAAAAGGCATTTGATAAAATACAACATATTTTATGTTTAAAACTCTCAACAAAATGGGTATAGAAGGAAAATACCTCAACATAATAAAGACCATTGATGAAAAACCATCAGCTAACATCATATTAAATGGTAAAAAACTGAAAACTTTTTCTCTAAAATCAGAATCAAGACAAGACTGCCCAATCTCTCCACTCCTGTTCAGCATAGTGCTGGAAGTTCTAGCCAGAGCAATCAGACAAGAGAAAGAGATAAAAGACATTCATATCCAGAAAGACGAAGTAAAGGTTTCACATTTTGCAGATGACATGATCCTGTATATAGAAAGCCCCAAAGACTCCACAGAAAGGCTATTAGAAACACTAAACTAATACAGTAAGGTCACAGGATACAAAATTAATATACAGAAGTCTATTGCTTTCTTATATGCCAACAATGGAAATTTGGAAAAAGAACTAAAAATAACCCTTTTTTTTACAGTTGCTACAAAAAATAAAATAAAACAAAGTACCTAGGAATAAACATAACAAAGAAGGTAAAGGACCTATATAATGAAAATTACAAAGCATTATTAAAGGAAATTGAAAAAGACACATGAAATGGAAAAATATTCCTTGTTCGTGAAAAGGAAGAATAAATATAGTTAAAATGGCCATATTACCCAAAGCAATATACAAATTTAATGCAATTCCCATCAAAATTCCAATGTCATTTTTTAAAGACATGAAACAAAAAATCATCAGGTTTATATGGAACCATAAAAAAACCCAAATAACCAAAGTAATCCTAAGGGGAAAAAAAAGCTGGAGGCATTACAATACCTGACTTCAAATTATACTACAGAGCCATGATAATCAAAACAGCATGGTATTGGCAGAACAATAGAGACATAGACCAATGGAACAGAATAGAAAGCCCAGAAATAAAATCACATATATATGGCCAAATCATCTTTGATAAAGGAGCCAAAAACACACAACGGAGAAAAGAAAGCCTCTTTGATAAATGGTGCTGGGAAAACTGGAGAGCCACGTGCAAAAGAATGAAACTTGACTACTGTTTGTCTCCCTGTACCAAAATTAATTCAAAATGGATCAAAGACTTAAATATAAGACCTGAAGCAATAAATTACATAGAAGAAAACATAGTTATTAAACTCATAGGCCTTGGTTATAAAGAGCACTTTATGAATTTGACTCCAAAGGCAAGGGAAGTGAAGGCAAAGATAAATAAATGGGACTACATCAGGCTAAGAAGCACAGCAAGAGAAATTGACAGCAAGACAGACAGACAGCCAACTAAATGGGATATGGTATTTTCAAACAACAGCTCAGATAAGAGTCTAATATCCAACTATACAAAGAACTCACAAAACTCAACAAAAAACAAGCAAATAATCAAATAAAAAAGATGGTAAGAGGACATGAACAGACACTTCTCCCAGAAAGTGTCAAATGGCCAACAGATATATGAAAAGATGCTCATCTTCATTAGCTATTAGAGAAATACCAATCAAAATTACAATAAGATACCACCTCACACCTGTTAGATTAGCTATTATCAACAAGACAGGCAATATCAAGTGTTGTAGAATCTGTGGAGAAAAAGGAACCCTCATCCACTGTTGGTGGGAATGTAAAGTAGTACAACCATTATGGAAGAAAGTATGGTGGTTCCTCAAAAAATGAAGAATAGAACTACCATATGATCCAGCAACCCCTCTACTGGGTATATACCCCCAAATTTGAAAGCATGGATACATAGAGACTCATGCACCCCCATGTTTATTGCAGCATTGTTCACAGTGGCCAAGACATGAAAACAGCTGAAATGCCTTTTATTTATTTATTTATTTATTTAATTTAAATGGGATGACATTGATAAATCTGGGCACATTTGTTCAGAGAAAATATTTTCAGGTTATTTTGACATTTGATTATATTGCATACCCATCACCCAAAGTCAAATTATCCTTCCTCACCTTCTATCTGGTTTTTTTTTTTTTTTTTTTTTATATATATTTTATTATTATTAATTCTAATGGGGTGACATCAATAAATCAGGGTACATATGTACAATGAAAACATCTCCAGGTTATCTTATCATTCAATTGTGTTGCATACCCATCACCAAAAGTCAAATTGTCCTCTGTCACCTTCAATCTGGTTTTCCCTGCGTCCCTCCCCTCCTCCCTATCCCATTCTTCCCTCCCTCCGCCCATCCCATAACCACCACTCTCTTGTCCATGTCTCATACCCTCACTTTCATGTCCCACCTATGTATGTAATCGTGCTGTTCTCAGTTTTTCTTTTTTTCTGATTTACTTATTTCACTCCGTATAATGTTATCAAGGTACATCCATTTTGTTATAAATGATCCGATGTCATCGTTTCTTATGGCTGAGTAGTATTCCATAGTATATATGTACCATAGCTTTTTAATCCACTCGTCTTCTGACGGACACTTGGGCTGTTTCCAGATCTTCGCTATTGTGAACAATGCTGCCACGAACATGGGGGCGCATTTCTTCTTTTCGAACAGTGCTATGGTGTTCTTAGGGTATATTCCTAAAAGTGGGATAGCTGGGTCAAAAGGCAGTTCGATTTTTAATTTTCTGAGGAATCTCCAAACTGTTTTCCACAGTGGCTGCACCAGTCTGCATTCCCACCAGCAGTGCAGAAGGGTTCCCTTTTCTCCACATCCTCGCCAGCACTTATTCTGTGTTGTTTTGCTGATAAGTGCCATTCTGACTGGTGTGAGGTGATATCTCATTGTGGTTTTAATTTGCATTTCTCTAATGATTAGTGATGTTGAGCATTTTTTCATATGCCTATTGGCCATCTGTATGTCCTCTTTGGAGAAATTTCTATTCATTTCTTTTGCCCATTTTTTGATTGGGTTGTTTGTCTTCCTGGTGTTGCTTTTTATAAGTTCTTTATAAATTTTAGTTATTAACCCCTTATCAGATGTGCTGTCGAATATGTTCTCCCATTGTGTGGTTTGTCTTTTTATTCTGTTCCTATTGTCTTTAGCTGTGCAAAAACTTTTTAGTTTGATATAGTCCCATTTGTTTATCTTGCCTTTTATTTCAGTTGCCCATGAAGATAAATCGGCAAATATACCGCTGCTACAGATGTCGGAGAGCTTGCTGCCTATGTTTTCTTCTAAGATGTTTATGGTTTCACGGCTTACATTTAAGTCTTTTATCCATTTTGAGTTTGTTTTTGTGAATGGTGTAAGTTGATGGTCTAGTTTCATTTTTTTGCAGGTAGATGTCCAATTTTCCCAACACCATTTGTTAAAGAGGCTGTCTTTACTCCATTGTATGTTCTTTCCTCCTTTGTCAAATATCAGTTGTCCATAAAGCTGTGGGTTTATTTCTGGGTTCTCTGTTCTGTTCCATTGATCTATGTGCCTGTTCTTATGCCAGTACCAGGCTGTCTTGAGTATAATGGCCTTGTAGTAAACCTTGATATCAGGAAGAGTGATACCTCCTGCTTTATTTTTTCTTTTTAAGATTGCTGAGGCTATTCGTGTTCTTTTTTGGTTCCATATAAATTTTTGGAATATGTGTTCTATATCTTTGAAGTATGTCATTGGTATTTTAATTGGTATTGCATTGAATTTATAAATTGCTTTGGGTAATATAGACATTTTAATGATGTTTATTCTTCCTAGCCATGAGCACGGTATGTGCTTCCACTTGTTTGTATCTTCCTTGATTTCTTTTATCAATGTTCTATAATTTTCTGAGTACAAGTCCTTAACCTCCTTGGTTAAATTTACTCCTAGGTACTTTATTTTTTTGGGTGCAATAGTGAAGGGGATTGTTTCCTTAATTTCTTTTGCTGATATTTCATTGTTGGTGTATAGAAATGCCTCTGATTTCTGAGTATTAATTTTATATCCTGCCACCTTGCTGAATTCATTTATCAGGTCCAGTAGTTTTTTGACTGAGACTTTAGGGTTTTCAATATACAATATCATATCATCTGCAAATAATGACAGTTTTACTTCTTCTTTTCCAATTTGTATGCCTTTTATTTCTTCTTCTTGTCTGATTGCTGTAGCTAGGACTTCCAGAACTATGTTGAATAAGAGTGGTGAAAGTGGGCAACCCTGCCTGGTTCCTGATCTTAAGGGGATTGCTTTTAATCTTTGTCCATTTAGTATGATGTTTGCTGTCGGTTTATCATAGATGGCCTTTATCATGTTAAGGAATGATCCCTGTATTCCCACTTTACTGAGAGTTTTGAGCATGAATGGGTGCTGGATTTTATCAAATGCCTTTTCTGCATCTATTGAAATTATCATGTGATTTTTGTCCTTCCTTTTGTTTATGTGGTGAATCACATTGATTGATTTGCGAATATTGAACCAGCCTTGCCTCTCCAGAATAAATCCCACTTGATCGTGGTGTATGATTTTTTTCATATATTGCTGGATCCGGTTGGCTAATATTTTGTTGAGAATTTTAGCGTCTAAATTCATCAGGGATATAGGCCTATAATTTTCTTTCTTTGTGTTGTCTTTGCCCGGTTTTGGGATCAGAATTATGCTCGCCTCATAAAAGGAGTTTGGAAGTCTTCCTTCCTCTTGAATTTTTTGAAATAGCTTGAGGAGAATAGGAGTTAGTTCTTCTTTGAATTTTTGATAGAATTCACTTGTGAAGCCATCAGGCCCAGGACTTTTCTTTTTTGGGAGTTTTTTGATAACTGTTTCGATCTCATTTGCTGTAATTGGTCTGTTTAGGTGTTCTGATTCTTCCAGATTGATTTTTGGAAGGTTATATGATTCAAGAAATTTGTCCATTTCACCAAGATTGTCTAATTTTTTGGCATATAGTTCTTCATAGTATTTTCTTAGAATGCTTTGTATTTCTGTTGTGTCAGTTGTTATTTCTCCACTGTCCTTTCTAATTTTATTTATTTGAGTCCTCTCTCTTTTTTTCTTGGTGAGTCTAGTTAAAGGTTCATCAATCTTGTTTACCCTTTCAAAGAACCAGCTTCTTGTTTCATTGATCCTCTGTATTGTTTCCTTAGCCTCTATGTCATTTATTTCTGCTCTGACCTTTATTATTTCCTTCCTTCTACTTGTCTTGGGTTTTATTTGTTGTTGTTTTTCTAGTTCTTTTAGATGCAGGGTCAAGTTGCTTATTTGAGCTTTTTCTAGCTTCTTATGATATGCCTGTAGTGCAATAAACTTCCCTCTCAGAACTGCTTTTGCTGTGTCCCATAAATTTTGAGTTGATGTATGCTCATTATCATTTGTTTCTAGAAACTTTTTTATTTCTTCTTTGATCTCATTGTTAATCCATTCATTATTTAATAACAAGCTATTTAGTTTCCAAGTGTTTGAGTATTTTTCAGTTTTTCTTTTGTGGTTAATTTATAGTTTCATGGCATTGTGATCAGAGAAAATGCTTGATATGATTTCAATCTTCTTAAATTTATTGAGACCATTTTTGTGTCCTAACATGTGGTCTATCCTAGAAAACGTACCATGAGCGCTTGAGAAGAATGTATATTCTACTGCTTTAGGGTGAAAAGTTCTGAAGATATCTATTAAATCAAGTTGATCTAGTGTCTCCTTTAAGTCTGCTGTTTCTTTATTAATTTTCTTTCTTGAGGATCTATCCAGTGTTGTTAGAGGGGTATTGAAATCCCCTACTATGATAGTATTGCTGTTAATCTCGCCCTTTATATCCATCAAAGTCTGCTTTATGTATGTCGGGGCTCCTATATTTGGTGCATAGATATTTACAATAGTTATATCTTCCTGTTGAATTGTTCCCTTTATCATTATGTAGTGTCCTCTTTTATCTCTTACTACAGCCTTTGTTTTAAAGTCCATTTTGTCTGATATAAGTATTGCTACCCCTGCTTTTTTTTCATTTCCATTTGCATGAAATATTTTTTTCCATCCTTTTACCTTCAGTCTATGAACATCTTTTATTTTAAGGTGTGTCTCTTGTAGACAGCATATGTATGGGTCCTGTTTCTTTATCCATGCAGCTACCCTATGTCTTTTGATTGGATCATTTAATCCATTTACATTTAAGGTTATTATTGATATGTAGTTGTTTATTGCCATTTTATTCTTTAAAGCTGTATTCTTCTTTTGCTCTATTCTTTCCTCTCTTTAAACTGTTCACAAGAGGCCCCTTAGTATCTCTTGCAGAATTGGTTTGGTTTTTATGAATTCCTTGAGGCTTTCTTTTTCTGGGAAGCTCTTTATTTCTCCTTCAATTTTAAACGTTAGCCTTGCTGGATAAAGTAGTCTTGGTTGTAGGTTCTTGTTCTGCATTACTTTGATTATTTCTTGCCATTCCCTTCTGGCCTCAAGTGTTTCTGTTGAGAAGTCCGATGTCATCCTTATGGGGGCTCCTTTGTAGGTGATAGTCTTTTTTTCTCTAGCAGCTTTTAAAATTTTTTCTTTATCCATTAGCTTTGGTATTTTAACTATGATGTGTCTTGGTGTAGATTTTTTTGGGTTTCTCCTTAATGGAGTTCTGTGTGCTTCTTGAATGTGTGGAGTGTTTCCCAGCCTTAATTTAGGAAAGTTTTCTGCTATGATTTGATTGAACAAAGTTTCCATTTCCTGTCCTCTCTCCTCTTCTTCAGGCACCCCTATGATGCGAATGTTGTTTCTCTTCATGTTGTCACAAAGCTCCCTTAGAGTTTCCTCACATTTTTTAAGTCTCTTTTCCTTTTTCTTCTCTGCTTCTGTGCCTTTGTTTATTGTGTCCTCTAACTCGCTTATTCGATCCTCAGCGTCATCCATCCTGCTTTTAATTCCTTCCATTGTGGTCTTCAGTTCTGATACTGTATTTGTCATTTCTGTCTGATTCTTTTTTATTATTTCAATTTCATTTTTTATACTTGTTATCTCTTTATTTAGGTGTTCATAATGACTATCCATTGTTGCTCTAATTTCTTTGAACATCCTAACTATCATTATTCTAAATTCTGCTTCTGGTAATTTGGTTATATCTGGTTCATTCAGGTCCTTCTCTGGGGATTTCTCTTGATTCATTTGGTTTGCATTCCTCTGCCTGCCCATTTTTTCTGTGTATAAGCAAGTTGTGGCCACTGGAGTCCAGTAGGTGTTGCCTTTGTGTTCTCTAGGTGTGGTCTATCTGCAGGCCCCCCACCCCCTCTGCCGGCGCCTAGGGTGGTTGGGTATGAGCGTTGCCAGCGCCGGCCCACTGTGGCTTTTGCTGTGATTTCTGCCTCTCCTCCGTGGGAGGGGCTGTCACTGAAGCCACAAGATTAGCACCAAGGGTAGAGGCGAGCACCTTTCCTCAGCTGCGGACCCAGCCTATTTCCGGACTTCCGCCCAGAACCAGCAGTCGGAGCCTGCTCGCTACAGTTCCGCGGGTTAGGCGGGGCTTTTGACGTGCTCTCAGCTGTAAGCTTTTGCCCGTCAGGAGCTTTAGCCCCGCCCTCGAGGCCAGGGCCCTTTGCGCAGGGTCGGAAACCAAGATTTATTGGGGCGGGCGTGTTTGCTGGCTTCCGCCGAGCTGCGTACTTCCGCTCGTCCCGGACTCTACCCCGCCCCCGCGTTTGGAGCCCGCTCGTGCACGTATTAACGCTATCCGGGGTTTCTCCGGCCGGATGGGGATAGCAGCCGTGGGCTCAGCTGCGAGCCTCCGCCTGTCTCGGGGTCCACCCCGTTCCCGCGCTCGGAGCCCGCTCGCGCACGTATACTGGCCAACCGCGGTTTCTCCGGCGGGCGGCGGGGTGGGGCGGGGGGGGGGGGCGGACTGCTAGCGTCAGCTCAGCCACGAGCCCCTGCCCGTCCCTGGTCCTAGCCCGGTCCCCGCGGTCAGGGCCGGCTTGCGCAGGGCCTGCCTGTTCCTGGCCTCCCGCTTTGTCCCCGTAAGTGGGATTAAAGGCGGGCCCGCAGCTTCCGGACCGCTCTCGCGCTTACCCTCCGACCCTCTGGGCTAGACGGATCTCCCACCGGCTTGGCCTCTGCCCACGCCGACAGAACCGCCTTTCAGCGTCCTGCCGCCCCAAAACCTTAAGCAGCCCTCAGCAGAGTAGGAAGGGACCTAATACTCCACACTGTAGGCCTGGGAGCTCCCTCACTTGTTTCACAGCTCAAAACTGTCCAAACGCCTCTTCTTGGCTCTGGGACTGCAGGCTGGGGCTTGGTTCCTGGGACCCAGGTCCCTCCCTCTCCGCCAAAATCTCCTCCCGCCACACGGGTCTCTCCGGGCTGCCGTTTGCTCCGGGGAGCTGGGCAGCCCTCTTCGCGTTTTCGCTATTCCTACCAGTCTCAATGTGGCTTCTTCTGTGTTCCTTGGTTGAAGAGTCCACTTAGTTTTGTTCAAAGTTGGTTTATCCAGGTGATGGTTCTTAAAATTGAGTTGTAATCCACTTTGGTTCTGGGAGTTGGAAGTTGGTACGTCCGCCTACTCCGTCGCCATCTTGCTCCCCTCTCTATCTGGTTTTCATTGTGCCCCTCCCTTCCTCCCTCTCCATGCCTCTCCTCCCTTCCCCCACCCTGTAACCACCACACACACTCTTGTCCATGTCTCATAGTCTCGCTTTTATGACCCACCTATGTATGAAATCATGCTGTTCTCAGTTTTTTTCTGTTTTACTTATTTCACTCCATATAATGTTATCAAGGTACATCCATTTTGTTGTAAATGATCCGATGTCATCATTTCTTATGGCTGAGTAGTATTCCATAGTATATATGTACCAAAGCTTTTTAATCCACTGGTCCTCTGATGAACACTTGGGCTGTTTCCAGATCTTTGCTATTGTGAACAATGCTGCCACAAACATGGAGGCGCATTTCTTCTTTTCGAACAGTGCTAAGGTGTTCTTAGGGTATATTCCTATAACTGGGATAGCTGGGTCAAAAGGCAGTTCGATTATTAATTTTTTGAGGAATCTCCATACTGTTTTCCACAGTGGCTGCACCAGTCTGCATTCCCACCAGCAGTGCAGGATGGTTCCCTTTTCTCCACATCCTCGCTAGCACTTATTCTGTGTTGTTTTGCTGATGAGTGCCATTCTGACTGGTGTGAGGTGATATCTCATTGTGGTTTTAATTTGCATTTCTCTAATGATTAGTGATGTTGAGCATTTTTTCATATGCCTATTGGCCATCTGTATGTCCTCTTGGGGGAAATTTCTATTCATTTCTTTTGCCCATTTTTTTGATTGGATTGTTTGTCTTTCTGGTGTTGAGTTTTATAAGTTCTTTATAAATTTTGGTTATTAACCCCTTATCAGACGTATTGTCTAATATGTTCTCCCTTTGTGTGATTTGTCTTTTTATTCTGTTCTTATTGTCTTTAGCTGTGCAAAAACTTTTTAGTTTGATATAGTCCCATTTGTTTATTTTGCCTTTTATTTCATTTGCCCGTGGAGATAAATGGGCAAATATATTGCTGCTACAGATGTCGGAGAGCTTGCTGCCTATGTTTTCTTCTAAGATGCTTATGGTTTCACGGCTTACATTTAAGTCTTTTATCCATTTTGAGTTTGTTTTTGTGAATGGTGTAAGTCAGGGGTGCCCACACTTTTTCAGCTTGCAAGCTACTTATAAGATTACCAAGTCAAAATGATCTACCTATAATAAAAATGCAAAACATAAATTTATTTCTTCTATATTTAAGTTACTATTATTACTATTTAATATTGTGTATTCTTCTTTCACCTTTCTCCTTCTCAGCTCTCTTTTCAGAGGAAAGTCAATGTCATAGTATTTATGAATAATCCAAAAAAAGCCACTCCACATTTTCGTTCTTTGGAATAGCAATGGCACACAGACAGATGAGGCAAACGCACTTAGAATATGACATAGTAAAAAAAATTCCCTCCCATTCTGTATGAAAGTGGTAGGTTTTAGGCTTCTTACTCGGACCAGCTATGGCACTCATTTTTATACCCTTTGTGGTATTTATTAAATAAATTGAAGGCTAACTACGCAGCAATGTAACTGAACAAGTTAGCGGGGTTTAACGCGTATGTGTAGGGTGTCAAAAGTTTAGACGTAAGATTGGCTACCCTGTATGCCAATCAAAAGACGAATGTCTTTTTTTTTTTTTTTATAAGACAAATGTCTTTTTAATGTCATGTGATCTGCCCACACTTCCGTCGCAATTGACCAGTAGATCGTGATCGACGTATTGAGCACTCCTGGTGTAAGTGATGGTCTAGTTTCATTTTTTTGCAGGTAGATATCCAATTTCCAACACCATTTGTTAAAGAGGCTGTCTTTACTCCATTGCATGCTCTTTCCTCCTTTGTCAAATATCAGTTGTCCATACAGGTGTGGGTTTATTTCTGGGTTCTCTGTTCTGTTTCATTGATCTAGGTGCCTGTTCTTATGCTAGTACCAGGCTGTCTTGAGTACAATGGCCTTGTAGTATACCTTGATATCCGGAATAGTGATAACCCCTCTTTATTTTTTCTTTTTAAGATTGCTGAGGCTATTCGTGTTCTATTTTGGTTCCATATAAATTTTTTGGAATATGTGTTCTATATCTTTGAAGTATGTCATTGGTATTTTAATTGGTATTGCATGAAATGCTTTTCAACAGAGGGTTGAATAAACAACATGTGGTACATATATACTATCGAATACTACTCAGCCATAAGAAATGATGACATAGTATCATTTACGATAACATGGATGGACCTTGATAACATTATACTGAGTGAAATAAGTAAATCAGAAAAAGCTAAGAACTGTATGATTCCATACATTGGTGGGACACCAAATTGTGACTCATAGACATAGATAAGAGTGCAGTGATAACCTGGGGGAGGGAATGGGAGGGGAGAAAGGGAGAGGGGCAAGAGAGAAACTAAATACTGTGTGACAGAGGAGAATTTGACTTTGGGGGATGGGTATACAGCATAATTGACCATCCAGATGATGTAAAGATGTTTTCTCTAAATCTATGTGCTCTTGTTGACCAATGTCACCCTGTTAAATTTAATTGTCTAAATAAAAAATAAATAAAGAAAAAATTAATATTACATTTACATATTTGTGTATAATTTTGTGTTCTATCATAAGATTCCCACAAAATATCATTAAGTATATAGATAAAAGTAGGCCCTCGCCAGTCGCTCAGTGGATAGAGTGTCAGTCTGGTGTATAAACGTTCCGGGTTTGATTCCCAGTCAGGGCACACAAAAGAAGCGACCATCTGCTTCTCTCCCACCTCTCCCTTTTCTCCTTCTTCCCCTCACACAGCCAGTGGCTTGATTGGTTCAAGCATGGCTCTGGGTGCTGAAGATAGCTCTGTTGGAGTGTGAGAACCCCAGGTGCTAAAAATAGCTCAGTACTCAAGCATTGGCCCCAGATAGGGTTGCTGAAAAGATCTCAGTCAGGGCACATGCAGGAATCTGCCTCACTATCTTCCCTCTTCTCACCTATAAATAAATAAATAAATTAATTAATTAAAATATTATTTTTTAAAAAGGCTATAGATAAAAGACATGCTTATGGAGGCTACATGACTAAGTTATTCCATTAATATGTGGCTTATGAGAAACTAGGTCTGTCTTCTTGGTGCTACTCTAGTTCTCTTCAACATATCACTCCATCTCACAAATAATCCATTCTACTTGTCACAGATGAGAGGACAATAGAGGGGCTGAAAGAAAAGTACGTTGTTAAATAAATTCAAAAGACACTAGATTAAACAGACTTATTTTTCTGAAACTCCCCATCTGTAATAAGCTAATGTGCTATTAAATCTCCAAGACTTAACAGTTATTCCCAAGTTCATTTGACCAGAGGGCTATTTTATGTTTTTTTATAAAGAACAGGGTCAAAATGGTTCTAGAACTTACTTTGGAAATAAGATTATGGGGATATTTTGGGGTCCAATTAATCAATTTCTATAAACCTATTCTAAATAGATTATCCAAAATACAAAGAATTCTATACTATAAAGTTCATCACAACATTGTTTTTATGAAAAAATATAAAAATAACTGAATTGTTCATTGATAGAGGAGTGGTTAAAAAATTATGGTAGTCATTAGAATAACACATAACAAATAAATTAATAGATGCAAATGCTATTGTAAAGAGTAAAAATGATCTTAATTAAAAAATTAAATTAAATTAAAATTAAATTTAAAAAGCTGAATAAAAAGCTTTTTTACAATAATTACACTATGTAAAGCAATAAATCCACAGAAAGAACAAAGGAATATACCAAATTGTTGATAGGGTTATAGCATTATGAGCATTTTATTTTTCCTTTTCTGTATTTTCTATTTAGTCTTTCCCCTCTACTCTCCTCCACTCTTCCCTGACAAATAGAAAATAGAATGGATGGGATTGAGTTAGCTTGCTTTTCCAAAGAGCTATTGTGGTGTACAGAACATAAGCCTAGGAACTTACTGGGTTTACTAGATCAAACGGTGCAATCTTTATGACCCTGCAGAATGTCTAGGGGGGCCGCACCGCTATCTTCAGGGTGCAATTCTGATTCACAGAATTGAAGCAGGCCCTGGCCTGCAGTGGTGGTGGCTAGTGGGGGAATCTGACATCTAATGTCTGTCTGCTGCAGGAGACAGAGGTGTTAGCACCAGATCAGCCAAAATTATCCTCCCTCAGCGATTGTCAGCCTTTTTCATCTCATGGCATACATAAACTACTAATTACTAAAATTCTGCATTTTAAATAAATGTATTATAAATAAGTGCACTTTACATAAAATATATTTTTTGCCAATCTGACAAAAAAAATTAGGTATAATTTTAGTTTGTTCACGCTGGACGGCTCTTGTTATGTTGGCTGTTGTTCGTTTTTTATTTGACAATCTAACGGAAAAGAGGTCAGTGCCCTAAGTAGTCAGATACGGCATGTTTTAAAAATTCTTGTGGCACATCGTTTGAAAATTGCTGTTCTACTTTTTAACATTCAGATGGGCAGAAAGAAGGGGTAAACATGTTTGAAATAATCTCAGGAAGTCTAGTTCTAAGAGATTCCCCAGACACCACATCATTTTTGGGTAGGGGGACAGGACTGGGAATGAAGTTAGGATTTCCGTGGGAATTGGTGATTGGTTTGCTCAGTGGCCTTTATCTTTGGTGAGCTTTGTTACTTTCCATGACCTGGCCCTGCACTGTATTTTGAGATGTTGTGTGCATGTAACTAGTGGGACCAGCTGGCTCTTGGTAGATCACCGAGCAAAGTCTCTGCTCTGACACAGAAACTGAAACGTCTCTGGGCAGGCACTCTACTGGTTTTCAGCCAAGAGTGCTGTTTCTGAGGACACTTTAACACAAACTGGGGAGGGGTACAGAGGTTAAGAACATGGTCTTTGGAGTCTGACAGTTTTGAATTTGAATTCCAAGTCCACTCTGAGTAGTACTCAGCCTTGGGAAACTTACCTAAGCTTTTCACACCCTCAGTTTCTCCATCTGCAAATTTGGAAGAATGCTCTGTACCTCATAAAGTCATTTAAAAATTAAATGACATAGTATGTACAAAGAGCTTGGTATAGTGCCAAGCAGTCAATAATGGTTGCTATTATTATTAGTTGTTGTCACTCTAGCTATTTGTATTTAAAACTACTGCTCAATTTTAAATGTGTTTCTGCACATTTTTCATGAAGTCTGTAACAAGTTTTTATTAATTAAAAACATTCCAATTAGGAAAGCACTATTTTATTTTACAGTTGCCAGCCAGGGATACATTTATTATTTACCCTGAATTGTTGAATTTTGTAGTTTTTTGGATCGAACAGTTTTGTTGGTAGTATCCTCATTTCGGTAATCCAGCTTTAAAGAATTCCAATCTGTCTGTGAGGCAAGTTATTTCTTTCCTGAATCCACATGGGTCTCTCTCAGCCAAGTTCCTGCTCTTCCTCTGTTTGACTTCTTAAAACAGTTTCTGAAGATTTTAACCACAACTGAATCAAAAATAACCAGCCTTAATTTCCTGGTATGTCCCTATGGCCTTTCTTTTAAAACAAAACACACACAAAATGGCATTACATTGGCTGGTTTCCAGCATTTTGGGGTTTCAGCTGGAATAAACTGGAAACTGTTTGTGAAAGTCACCGTAACTGCTCTTTGTCATGCTTTGGAGTAGACTCTGGGTTGTCCACGGCTGAGTCATGATAGCTTATCAAATTCAGGTGCTTTTAATTTTGAGTTGTTAAAAAAAGTTTACCAATACTATTTCTCCATAGTTTTTTAATGCATATCTTCTTTCTCTTCAGTTGTAGAATGTTGAAAATGGGAAACTTGTACTGAGTATGTAAGCCAGAAATAACCGTTCTGCTTTTATATAAAAGAGATGCTAAAATATCCAAGAAAATATGGACTAGTTATTTAAATTCACAAATTAAAAGCACAGTTAGGATATATTTGCATCTTTTCCAAAACTATTCAAATATTCTAAACTTAGAGGCACAGAAAACTAGTTTGGTTTGACTGATTATTTAAATTGTTGATCTTTTGTATTACAGCATTTTTTACCTATTTTTGATGATTAAATGTTTTCTTCTAGTTGAATTCTTAATATAATTTAGATATTTTGGTTCACAGTGAAGTATTTTGGTTTTAAATAAATGTTTATAATTAGTATATAATATAAAAGTTAAAGAGAAGTAAAAATGTAAATGATACTATAATATTCAGTTAGTGGCTAAATGAAAACGGGAATCAGAATAGAAAAAAAGTAATTTATTTTAAAATTACATTATAAAAATATATGTGCCTACTACATTGTTTCTCTAAATATTTGTTTCAATAAATGTTTGTTAATTAACAATAGGTTGATAATAAAGAACTAAAAAGCAGAATAAATGCTTAGGTAATGATGTATATAAGGAAATTTTATTTCTAAACAAAACACTATCTTATTCAAATTTTAAGGTACAATAAAATATAATTTGAGGTTAATGGTTAAACAGTAATATTCAGAAGTTCTGAAATGATAAAATATATTTAAAGAAATGTAGTATATTTTCTTGATAATATGCATACATATTTGGAAGTAAGCAATAGAGTATTTTCAAAAAGATAGTTTTCAAATATATTCATCTTATTTTCAATTGGAGACAAGCATTTGTCTCCCATGAATTCATGTACTAAAAGCTTCAAAACTGTTCTTCTAAAAAAATATCCTTCTTTGTATTATTATTTATAATATTTATTAGACAGAAACTCCCTTCATGGGCAAAGCAAATGCAATGTTAAACATAGCCCAGACTAAAAATGTTATAAATGAAAATTAGTGGTATCTAAAAAATGATGTTTTTACTGTATTTGGCAAATGGAAATACATTATTTGCCATTTATTTTCAAGAACAGTTTTAATAAAATAGGATTAAGTATATAGTGATACATTATATTTGTTTCTTTGGGGAAAAAAGAACAGAGTCTGAATTATGATAAATTTTTGTTCACAGCTTCTCCCTAGAATTTTCTATAATTACTGCTATGAGTATTTTTTAACATTCATTTTAAAAAATACAATTTGGAAAATGGACAGATCTAAACAATATAATTAGCATTTGGAAGAAAACATCCAAGTAGATTTCATGTTGATGTTAAAAGCTGAAGAGTCAGTTAATCCCCTTGTAGAAATTTTAGAATCTTATCCTGGGTTTAGGAAAGAGAAGGAAATTGGATAAAGTCCTTTCTTCATTTTTTCAATTTCTAGTCCACAGCAGGGTGTCAGTTTTACATACTTTATACTTATTTTACTTTCTGCCAAATTCCCTGGCTGACAAGCACAGAACCTCAACTGTTCCGACTGACCTGTTGGGCAGTTTTGTTGAAATAAACATAGATTATATCATCTCTCAAAGAACTCCCTAATCTTGCCTTTACCAAGAGTATTTTCTGGAAAGTACTTCATTCCAATTAGGTTTTATCACTTACTCATATGGTTGCAACACAGGGATTTGGGGCTGGTGTTTTGGGAACCCAATCTAATAAAGATATAAAATTAGATTGTGCTATTGTTGGCTCTTGATTGTGGAGAGTTCTATTATATATAATATATGTAATATATAAATAAATCTAAAATTCAAGTGTCCAACGCTTGAATTTTATCTCCATATCTTCAGAATCTCATAACTGTATTTATATATAGTTCACATTTCAAAGAAATGCTGAGTAAAATAACAGTGCAGAAATATTTTTATACCATGCTCATCGCTAGCTTTAGAAACATTTCTTGAGCTTCCAAAACATTCCTTTTATTGTTACTTAAAATCTGTTAACTTAAATCTAAAATCTGTTCCTATTACACACAACTTCCGACTTCAGATAGGTGCAAACAAGGAGGTAAATGAGCACCCTCCCGCTGGGAGCACAGTTGTAGGTGCTGTGAGGAAGCACAACACTGGAAGAGGCGCTCGGTTGTCCAGGGATCACAGTGTACTTTTTCTGGACTCCCATGTGACACTGGTATTTAAAACGGCAGGAGAAGATGTTTCTATAGTTTCCAATTTTCCAATTTTTCTTCTGCCAAGTCTTAATGTCCCTGAATATTTAAGGTACAAATCTCCTGCACACGATGGAAAGTGCTTCAAATAGATGGAAAACTGTACCATCACCTCTGCTCACATGACTTGAATTTTCCTGAGGACAGTATGTGCCACATTAATATGATACTATATGCGAAGTCTCTTTGAAAAACATAAAACCCAATATTACAAATATAAGGTGGCATTATTATTTTGTTCAACAATTACCCTGTCAAGAGACCAATTCAAATAGGAAACGCAGATTTGGGCATCTTCTCACGGTAAAGAAGGTGTTACTGGGACATGTTCACTTTTCTCTTTCTTCTTCCATGAATTGACTTTACCTCTTCCACTTAAGGGCATAACAGAACCACTTACATGTAAATCCATTTCAAACACACACACACACACACACACAAACACACACACACACAAACACACACACACACAAACAAACACACACACACATTACAGGAGCATCTGACTTTCCCAAAAAATTTCAGCATGATTTGGAACATAAGAAAAACATCTCTTATTATGAGTAATGATAATAGCAAATGAATTTGAACCTAGTATCACTTTGCTAAAAGTATTTTAAAATATTTTTTCAGATGAAAATACAAGTCTTTGAAAAAACACACAGATTGATTTCCAGAGGTTAATTAAATGAAAAGTCTGCACGTGAAGAAATAATCAGATATGTAATATAGAAATAGAAGTAATGGATCACTGCCGAAATATTCAGATTATTATGAAGGTGCTGATGTAGCCTTGTATTTTAATAGGCTCTCCTATTGAATATCATGTAAAATATTTTAAATAGGACCTCGACTTAGTGGGTTTTTTCAGTTTTTTATATTTACTTTTCTTGACTCTGTCTCTCTTTGGTTCCTCTCCCTGTTACTAGTGTATAAACAGGTTGCTGTACAAACAACCTAAGGTATAAGCCCTGAATATTGTCATATTTCTATGCAAGGGAACTTATTTTTAATGGGGTTGTCTTTGAGAAAATATAATTTCTCCAATAAAGCCTTGAATAGCCATTTCCCTAAGCAGTTGAGACAGACAACTGAATGTGCTAGGCAACACTTAGTGGTAAGCTTATGAAAAGAGGAAGTGTCCCTGGAGGAATCTGGCCCATTTCACTCACTGCTCTCTGTCTTTAGAAAACCTCCCATGGTACAGTACCTTCTTTTCGCTTTCTCGTCGCTGTTGGTCCTTAAATTTAATCTGGAGAAGTTGAAATTTCAAGAGTTTCCCTATCAGTGGTAAACTTAATTTCTCTCCACTGTCCATAATGACTTTTGCTGCTATTAACACCTATGAAGAAACACAATGATTAGGAAAGGTGGCATTTTATAACCTTTGGCACAGTCTGTCTGTGATGAAAAGATGAAATACTATTTTGGTTTTGTAATATTTGTCTTACTGCAAAGTTGCCTCATTGCTGGCCAAAAAAATTAGGGGAAAAATGCCCAGCACCATAGAGAGGGGCATTTATCCTCTATGCTAAATAAATTGTGCTGTCTGAAAATGAATTTCTTTTCCCAACAAGGCAGGGGGTGCTTCCCACAATGGTGCTAGACTCAGACTCCAAAATGGGCAGAGGAAAGATAGGCAGGGCTCCAGGACAGATGACAAATAGGTCAGTTTCATGCTACAGAAAGTCTATTGTTTGGCACAGCAACTAGTCTTAACTGTCAAACTTTGACTTATTAGTACTTTATACATTAAAAAGGTTTTATGATAATGAAAATGGCTATGTTAACAGTCATTTATTTTTTTAGTGACCAAATTGAAATGAAAGATAAAAGATGCTTGACACAGAGGCGCCATACAAATGCTGTGCCCCTCCCCCTTTGCAATTTAATGCTAATCCTGTTGGTATGCAGACTAATTGGGGTGAAATAAGGTTATTGAGTTTTCTTTGGGTGACGACAGCCAATAGGAGCACACAGCTGTATTGTCCAGATGTGTGGCACTGACAGCCTGTTTTATGACTTCACTTTTTACAGCTTGCTTCCCCTAAACGTCACAAACTCTCTAACATCTGGGCCCTTTTCCTTGGAGCCCTATAACCACTGTATTTACTGCAAAATAAAAATAAAATCATGTACAATATACCGTAAAAATTTGTTACGTGTTTCTCTTTATTCATGTTGTCTTCCTAATAAAGTTTACCTCTAGCGGGAGCACTGACACAAAAGTAGTCAAAGTAGTGTTTGACTTTTGTTTTTAAGCAAGCATCAGATTGATTTATAACCCTGGGATGAATTAGGTGTTACTAAAATGTTCTGACATGTTCCTTTTCTCCCCCCTTGGAGCAATTACTCCTCCGGTGCATATGGTGTCAATTTCAGACCTTGGGCTCCAGACAATGACGCGGGGCACAACAATGACGCGGCGCACACTGCAACTCATCGAGCTGCATCTTGTCTGAGGTTCATACCAGCTCTTGGTCAGGGCTTTCCTGACCGATCCGATTCTTTAGAATTTCCACTTTGCCAAGGGAAACAGCTGAAAGTAAAGGAGACAGCTATTTTACTTCTAACTGCAGGAGGCTCTGTGGAGTATCATAGGCCAAAATGTAACTGCACCTCTTAGAGCCGGTATCGGGGTTCCCCGCCCTGCATTGCAGTAGGGGACAGCCAGGGAAAGGACTCATTTAAAGCGGCTGTTCCTAAAAACCAAAGGAACAGACCAAGTGGCAGAAAGCATGTGTGTGTCCAAGTGTAAAGCCAGTAGTCTGGGCCACCATCACAGCAGCCTGACCTGTGCAGGTTCGCATTGCATTCGAACAGTCAGTAATGAAACACAGGAGCCAAAAACTGGTGAGCCATCAGCTTTAATTCTAGCTTGCACCCGGCGGGCAAGCAAAACACACACTGGGCTCCAAAACCCACACATTCAGTGCTCACAAAGCTACTGACTTATCCGAGTTTCCTAGAATCAAAGGTTTCTAGCTCAACAGACTTATTCACCTCTGTTTCCCATCTCCTCCTGCACAAACTCTTAACAAACTGGCTTCTTTCTCAGCACTCTGCCATCTTGGCTACTTCTCCTCTACATGGCCTTAATCTGCTCTCCTCTCTAATACCAACCTCAGGAACTCAGGAACCAAGAGAGAGATCAAGCTACTGGTCCGTCCCACTTTATATTGTGAAAATCCAAACCCTTAATCCAATTTACAAACAAGGAAGTCTCTGATGCAAAGTCACCCATCTGAGGCATAATGGGATTCATCAGGAGAGTGCACGACCCTACATCATCCAATCAGTCAAGGGTGTGGGGAAGAGCTTACTCTTAAACTAAGCCTTAGGCTATAATGACCTGGCCTGCCTACATTACAGCTTTTCCCCCACAGCCATCTCAAGCATAAGAGCAAATAATATCACCTGGATGATGGGCTTCCAGGTGGGCAGCACCATCTCTAACAAAGTGAGCATATTATATTTTATCTGCCGAACACCAAGCAAACATTCTCCGTGAAACAGAGCTCCTTGCTTTTTATGGCAGTTCTCCTGCTAACCGATTTAGAGGAAGGACCGTGATGGCTATGAGTTCTGGGAGCAGGAAGACATACAGGTGCAGCTGCAGTGCTTCACCATTTCATGATGACCACTGCCATGCGGGAAGAGAATCTTCAGGGAACAGTCACAGGATTACTGTAAAATGAAAACCATCCAATCTATGGGTACATGTATTTGGTTGTGTTAAGCCAGTAGCCATGGCCACCATCACAGCCGCCTGGCTCATGCAGGTTCGCATTTGATTCACAGTCGGTAATGAAACAACGGAGCCAAGAACTGGTGGGCAAGTAAAAACACAAACTGGGCTCCAAGACCCACTCACTCAGTGCTCACAAAGCCACTGACTTATCCAAGTTTCCTAGCATCAAAGGTTGTTTCTAGTTCACCAGACTTATTCACCTCTGTTCCCCATTTCCTTCTCTCTGCACTAACTGGCTTCTCCTTCAGCACTCCGCCATCTTGGCTGCCTCTCCTCTCCTCCACGTGGCCTTACTCTGCTCTCCTCTCTAATACTAACCTCAGGAACTGAGAAAGAGCAAGCTCCTGGTCTGCCCCACTTTATAGTGTAGAAATCCAAACCTTTAATCCAATCTACAAACAAGGAAGTCTCTGATACAAAGTCACTTATCTGAGGCATAATGGGATTCCTCATGAGAGTGCACCACCCTACATCAAAAAGGGTGGGAAAGGCTTAGTCTTAAAACTAAGCCTTGGGCTATAACAACTCTGCCTGCTTACAGTCTGTCACCCCCCCCCCCCACACACACACACACATTAATATAATCACACCCCTCCCAAGCAAAAAAGGGCAACCAATATCATCACCTGAGCGACGGGCTTCCACATGGGCAGCACCAACTTTAACAAAGTGAGCATAATATATTTTATCTGCCCTACAGGTTGAAAATGGCATTTTCAATACCAGCTAAACAGAGTGCTGACAATCAGGCTGCTTTGTGACATCTGGTTCAAAATATACAAGTTTGGGTTTTAAAGCTCAAAGCAGTCTGGTAGGGGTGTTCCCTTCCGATACACATATAATGACAGTATTGAAGGGAAGTCAACGCTAGAGTGGGTACCCAAGAGTAATGTGGAGTCTCTTCTCCTGATGACCTGTGAAAACAGGGTATTTACCTGTGTCTGGGATGCTATAGGTGAAGTCTGCCTGGCGTCACGGTGATGGATGGGATGTCTCTGGAGTTGCTCTCTCTCCCAATCCTGAGTCTACGAATGTTACCTCACTGTGTTAAAATGTGCTCAAAGCACAACAAAATGTCCCAAAAGAAAAGCATTTTGCTGGCTTTAAAAGTTTTCCCTGGTTCATCTAAAACTGTAGAGAACTGAGTTTAAAACAAAAAACTGATATGACATCAAAATAACAATGATATCCCACTGTGACTTGGGGAAATCAGTGATGAGGACTGTCACCAGAACAGCAGGGCACCACCATCTCATGACACAGGGACATGGAGTAAGAACAGTAGTATTGCAAGGCAGCACTGAGGAGGGACGGTGGGCGGTCCCTCCTGCCTGAAGGGCCCAGGGCAGCCCCTGTGCAGGCAGACTCTGCCCTGACAGTTCCTGGGAAGGCAGGGCCTCTCTGTGGCACCATTGGTGATGGCAGGAACTGGGCATGCTGTTCTTCCCCAGGGCTGCTCAGAGGATATTTGATTCCCACACATGCCTTTTCTTTCTGTGCTTCCCCCAGAGGGGATAATAGTGTGAACCCTTGAGTTAATTAATGAAAATGAAAGTGTCTGCTGAACTCAAAATCTGAGACTGAAAAATTTTATGGTATTTAGGTCATCCCCGGGAAAGGCAGAAAAATAAATTAATTTCTACTGAAAATTCTTCTCACACTCCATAATTCACAATTTCACCCAATCAGGAGCCAGCAGTTTGGTCTCAGATGAAAAACAAATCCTTAGAGGACCTTTGTTTGAAGCATAAGTCTTCGAAGAACTGCAGAAGAGATAGAATTTAAGAGGAAATACAACTTCTTACGCAACATTTCAGAAAGGTTTCCCCTCCTTTGCCTTACTTGTATTAATTGAAATAGCCCTGGCTGGGTCGCTCAACATATAGGGTGTCGTCCCAGTGCACTGAGGTTGCAGGTACGATCCCCAGTCAGGGCACATATGAGAAGCAACCAATGAGTACACAACTAAATGAAACAATTAAGTGGAACAATGTGATACTTCTCTCTCTTTCTCTCTCCTTTTCTTTCTCTCTCTCCTTCCTTCCCCACCTCTCAAGTCAATGGAAAAATGAAAAAAATAGTAATAATCAAACCTTCAAACTTCCAGCATTGTAAAGGTTACTTGTCCATTATCTAGTCAATGTGTCTGTGTGTACCAGTTTGTGTGTACGTGCGTGCGTGTGTGTGTGTGTGTGCTGGGAGGCAATGTGACAAGCCTGTAGCTGTTGGACGATGAAGGCTATAAGAGAAAATGGGAGCAGTAAGCTGGTCAGGAGTAGGGAGTAATCAGACAATAAAACCCAACCTTTTAGAAGTAGGCAGAAAAACGGTCCTAAAACCTGGGTATTCATCAAGTCAAAAAAGCAAATAAATGAGCTTGGCATGAGTCAGAAACTTAAAAAAATGAGTCTTACAGGCAAGTGAAACTCATTAAAACGGAGAAAAACTGTTGCCAGTGGAGGCCTGTATGTGCCTCCTGGACTGGCTGGAGACAAGGCAAGGGGAAGCAGGGTGCTGGGGAGGTCCATGCTGAGCGCCCTCAGGCGTTCTGTGCCAGGAGTGACTTGTAGGAGGAAACTGAGCTTCAAAGAATGCAGTGGAGGCTACACTGTATGAAGGCCTTATTTTGAAGGTGGATGTCCTTTTAATGTTCAAAAGTGTGCGATTCTGAGTACACTAAGAAATAAAAATATTTCCCCCTTTATCACTTACTTGGTTCAAAGACTTAGGCCATATTTACTATCTAATGAGCCGATCCAACAAAAATATTCCAGATGAGTCAATTCGTTCCTTGCCTGGATGTTAGGCCCACCCATAGACATTAGTGCCCTCCCTTCCCCTCTTCCATCCCTTCTCTCTGTGGTTCCTTCCTATATTAGCAGCAAGCACAGCATCTACCTGAACAAACACTTGGAATTGCTTCACAGATTAGAAATCAAGAGTGTACGTGTACAAGTGTGTGTATACACATACACATATAAACACATATATATGCATGCATATATATGTGTGTGTATATATATGATGGATGGATGGATAAATAGATAGACAGACAAACAGATAGACTGGACTTCCATGAGGTGTGCTTCCTGGTTTTCTTGGTGTGATTTCAAGGAGGCACATGGAATAGCTTGAATCATTGCTTAATTTGCTCCATGTTTAATCCAGGTGAGTTCTGAGGAAGAGTAAAGACTTTGGATCTGCATTTCTCTTGTCTGGAATAGGTCACGGGAAGGAGGTGATGGAGGACAGGGAAAGGTGTGCTTGTGTAGGGCAGAGAAGGGAGGGGTGATGGAGAGGGATGGGCTGAAGGAGGTCTTTCCCTCAGAAGCTCCAAATAATCACCAGTTCTCTTGGTTTCAGGGCCCTCCTTGGGAGGGGGGCATCCTTGGTGTCTGTACAATAGCTGTATTAATGTACAAGATGTGAGTTTATATCAGTAGTGGGATTCAAAAAATTTAACAACAGGTTCTCTGCCATAATGTCTGTTTTGAGTATAAAAAAAAGATATACTGAAAGGTAGTTTATTATTTCATGTATTAAATATTTAAATAATAATAATAAAAAAGTATGCAAAGCTAGATTGTTATAAGAGTTTTAAAATATTAACGAAAAAATATTAAATAATACCTGACAAACCCAATAAAACTGTTATTTAAGATATTTTCATAGTGCCTCTTGTTTGGCATCCTCACTTGCAACGTTTTTCACCTATGGACAGAATAAACATTACTACAAGCACTTAGAATACGCTATTGCGCCTGACCTGTGGTGGTGCAGTGGATAAAGCGTCGACCTGGGAACACTGAGGTCGCCAGTTCAAAACCCTGCACTGGTCTGGTCAAGGCACATATGGGAGTTGATGCTTCTAGCTCCTTCCCCCTTTCTCTCTCTCTCTCTCACTCTGTGTCTCCTCTCTAAAATAAATAAATAAAAAGAAATTTAAAAAAAAAGACTCTATTCCTTTGGTTTCTCTTTAAAAAAAAAAAAAAGAATACGCTGTTGCACAGATGAACGTTAAAAAAGAGTAAGGAATGTACATTTGCGATTTCTACATTGGGTGGCTTCCCAGGTGCCCAGCTTAGAGAGAGCCCTGATTACAAGTGCCACTTTAACAACCAGTTCACTGAGCTCAACAAAAAATTAGGTATCGGTGCTGCCAAACTGGTGCAAACTGGCTGAATCCCACCACTGGTTCATATGTAACCCATTTCCCTGGGGTCCATGACTTAGAGTAGTTGAGATATAGAACGACCTTAGCAAACAGGAGAAAAATCTATAACCTTCAATCAGTCCAGACTAGCACAGGGCTGATCAAAAAGTTTATTGACACTTTTTGTGACTGTGTATATTCATATACACATCTGTGTGTATGTATGTGTACATGTGTGCACAAGAATATATGTGTGTGTGTGTGTGTGTGTGTGTGTGTGCATGTAGCAGCCTTTGGCAATGATTAAGATTATTAAGACATACTCAATATATAGAAAACACCATCATAACTGAGCTTGTGGATAATGAAGAATTAATACAAAGGGTAGAATACTAACATTAAAAGCAGCACCTTAAAAATATTACTGCTGACTGTCTAACATTTCTACCTAATCATCCTGCAAAACACAAGGTATTATGTTTATCATTAAACACATGTCAGATTAAGTATGTATAATTTATTCATAAAAGTAAACTGTGTAACTATATGTGTCATTCTTAAAGTTCTTGCTCAGGTTGTATCATTATTTACTTATGCATTTTGCTGTTATATATGTTGTTTCTGCTCCTAACATTACAAATTTCAGGAATTACTGCTGCAAAATTTTCAGTGTTTAGAGCAGTGGTTCTTAACCTTTTTTGAGGTACCGAACCCACCAGTTTCATATGTGCATTCACTGAACCCTTCTTTAGTGATAAATAAAATATGATTTTTTTTTCCAAATTCAAGACATAGGTATATGTTTTTTTACTGGTGCACAAAATGAGCCATGCATGAACATCACCTTGCTCAAAGAACAAAACCAACAAAGTGCATGAACTCACAACAAATTACGGTATTACTTTATTCTGGCCTCCGTGGCAGAGGCTTCTCCGAACCCCTGAGACCGACTCATTGAACCCCTAGGGTTTGATAGAACCCAGGTTAAGAACAACTGGTTTAGAGGAAAGTGCCTGATTCTGCACATTTGATGAAAAGGCTGTAAGGTCAATCAACAAATGACTGAAAAGGACTGCTTTCATGGAGATGCCCTCACTTGGGAGATTCATGTTGAAAGCTCAGCTCCTTTGGTACAGGGATGATGAAGCAGCTACTGCAACCATGACTACTTCTGTGCAACATCAAGCAAAAGCATGGCTGTATTTGTACTCCAGGCTTCTCAAGTGCCACTGGGTGGCCTGGGTGAGTTGCTCACTCCTTTTAAACCTCAACTTTTAAAAATATCTTACCTTTTTTATTTTTTGAAAGGCAGGGAGAGAGAGAGAGACAGGAACATCAAGTTGCTCCTGTATGTGCCCTGACTAGGGAATCGAATGGGCAACCTTTGCATTCTGGAATGATGCTCCAACCAAGCGAGCTCTCTGGCCAGGGCAAACCTCAACTTTTTCATCTCTAGCAGGGTTTCCTAACAGTGGCATCGTGAACATTTTGACCAGGTAATTCTCAGTTGTAGCAGGATTTCCTGTGTGTTATAGGATGTTTAGCACACCCCTGGCTTCTACAGCTCTGTACAATAAGGTATCTCCAGACATTGCCAAATGTTTCTCAGGGGACAAAATCTGCCCTGGTTGAGAACCTCTGATCTACAGAAGGAGAACCTGAATAGTGCTGCCTTCATAGGACTGTCCTGAGAATTGAGTGACATAATACATAAAAAGACTTAGTATGATGAACAATATATGCACAATAGATGCCTCACTAAAATGAACTCTTACAGCCCAGGTTAGGAGAAAGAGAAATGCAGGGCTGTGCATCTGGGCAGGCGAGACAGTGTGACCTTCATTCATTATCAGTTGGTGGCAGCCATGGCTTCTCCTTTCACTTAACCCTTTCTCTACCCTAACCAGGGCAAATCCGGGTCCATTTAGGGAAAGCGAAGAGAAAAAGAGAAAGTACTGAAACATATTTTACTATGGCACAATGTATAACAGGCAGAAGTAGAGAAGATGGAAGTTTGCTATTCTCAATTTCTTCTCAACTGGGAGATGGAGGAATGTTTTGTAATTCTGTTCCCTTCACTCTGTTCCTCCTTCATTCCTCCTGCACTTACTGAGTGCCAACTATACTGCTGTCTTTGCACCACTTGACCCTTTCCGTGTCTAGTCTGTGCAATCACACTCTCTAAGTAATGACTGATCTCCAATGAGACCTGGCTGGAAGAACAGCTGGGGGAGAGGGTAGTAGCAGTGAAAGAAGGCAACGGAGGCAGCAAAAGAGGAAAGAAAAGGAATGGGAACAACTGGAACGTGTCTTCTCATTTGGAGCAGAGGAAAAAGAGAGCAACCAGCGATATTAAGCGTCTATACATAAGTGTAGAAGTGACTGAAGATGCGGGCTCCATGCAGGTCATGCTGTCTGCCTAAGGCAAATAGAATGTCAGGAAAGTGCTCAGACCACAGCCTGGTGAGAAGTTCGTAATGACGATGACTACCCAGAGCAGGTGACTCCGAGGTCATTTTCAGCTGTCCATAATTAAGCTGGTATCCATCTCTCAAACACGTCAGAGCTGTAAAATAATTCCAGTCATTGGACCTCTTACATCTGTGCTGAAATGAAATAATATTTGGCAGTAACAAGGAGTCACTGAAACTAAATAAACAACCCCTTTCAAGACTACATAAAAGTTGGTAACATAATAACATTTGACAGGGATTAAGACCTCTTTGGGGCTGTAAGGAAGTTTCAGAAGCAACAATAACAAATATATGGAAGGTAGAACAGATCTATGCTTCAACAGACATATGTAATTTGAAATGTGATGAATTTCCCAAAGGAGATGTACATTTCCAGCATCTAACATGCATCCGTCAAAAAGCACAGGCCTCTATTTGAAAAACATTTGTTGCGATTATTCTTCCAAAGAAGGAAAAAGCAAAGCTTCCATTTTTCATTAAGCATGTTTTAGTTTTTGTATACATGAAAAACACATAAAGGTGCACAAAGCTTAATGTGATACTCTAT
This sequence comes from Rhynchonycteris naso, assembly GCA_037038555.1. Classification (NCBI taxonomy): domain Eukaryota; kingdom Metazoa; phylum Chordata; class Mammalia; order Chiroptera; family Emballonuridae; genus Rhynchonycteris; species Rhynchonycteris naso. The sequence goes on from CM072998.1 coordinate 128,446,647, forward strand.
GGAAAGATTATGTGATACTTTATGGAAGGTTATGCAATACTCTATGGAAGATTATGCGATACTTTATGGAAGTATGTGATAATATATGGAAGGTTATGTGATAATATATGGAAGGTTATGTGATACTCTATGGAAGGGTTATGTGATAACATATGGAAGGTTATGTGATAATATATGGAAGGATTATGTGATACTTTATGGAAGGTTATGTGATACTCTATGGAAGGTTATGTGATACTCTATGGAAGGTTATGTGATACTTTATGGAAGGTTATACAGAAAGTTCAAACGTGCATGAGCTTCAGGTGTGTATTAGCAGCACACAGCTCTTACTTACCAAGGCGATCTTTTCTCTCGGACCCGATCTCTTCCTTAGCCCACCCCTCTGAAGTCATTTTTAGTTCCTTTAGCTTGTAGCAAATGCTACAACTGAACAACCTGACGGCCTTGAAAAATCTTTCCTAGGAGAGTTAACGTTCTCATTTTGGAATTATTTGTGTAGTGGGTTTGTCTCCTCTAGGAGCTCAGTAGTTCAGACCCTTATCTGATCCATCTAACCTCCCTCACAGAATCCCTGGCATACGTAGATATGTGTATGTCCACTCATTCAATAAAGACCAGAATGGTGTCTTTAGGGTTACTGACTGTTTGGCTTGAAGGTGTTTGCACATGTTTACAGCCACAGTTCAGAGCACTGGGAATAGCCTGCAAGTAGCATTAAGTTCTCAGGTTAAGTACCATACAAATGGTTCCAGAGCACATGCTAAATATCAGACAAGGATTGTTCTAATAGTGGCAATAAAATAACCTAAGATGACACTGTAGATATTCTAGTTTGTTCAACTCTCACCTTCCCTTAGAGGTGGGTGCTATTTACGACCCCATTTTATGGATTAAAAGAAACCCCTGAGGTCTGGCAATCACATGCCAAGTAAGTAGTAGAGATGGGATTTGAACCTAGACTGTCTGGTTCCTGAGTCCTGCTTCTCATCACCCTAGTCTCTTGCCTCACAATAAGCCTTTTCACCCTTAGCTGAAGCTATATGACTCCCCTCTAGTGTCCCAGCCCCTTCCAGTCTCCAGATGCAATCGTCATCTGCTTTTCAGCTCACATTTTATGTTTAAATACTCTTGGCACGCTTACTAATTCTGTCTTTACTTGGTGCCTCAACTCTAAATAGCTGAGCTTCTTTTTTTCTGAGACCTAGTGGGGACCTGAGACTCAGAACTCTCAATTTTAGTAGCTCTGACAAATGGCAGAATATACTACTCACAAATGTGACACTTTGTTACAGGATTATTTAGAGCTAAAAGCACTTAATAAACAGCAGATGCAAGAAGGGCATTTTAATTTCTCCTTTTCTTCATGAAAACGGGAGAGATAAAAACTTCCATGTGAAAGATGCCCTCCCTGTACCAGAGAGAGTTGCCACTATCATCATTAAGGATGAAAGGCTGAGAGAGAGAAAGAAAGAGAGAGAATTCTATAAAACCAGATCTTGTTAAAATAATTCTTTTCTTCTTCTAACCTCCTGACATAGGTTATGTTACTTTCCGTGTTGCCTCTCCCTGTTCAACTTAATATAAAGGCCTGTAGATTTTGCCATTTTTTAGGGGTCTTTATTTTCTTTTCTTAAATTAAATTTAATTTTTTATTGATTTCAGAGAGAGAGGAAGGGAGAGAGTGAGAAAAACATCGATCTGTTCCTACATGTGCCCTGACTGGGGATTGAACCAGTAACCTCTGCGTTTCAGAATGACGCTCTAATCAACCGAGCTATCTGGCCAAGGCAGGGTTTCCATTTTCTTATAAGGGCTCCAGTATCATGTGGAACTTGCATAACCATGTATGCTCTTCTCCTGTTAACCTGTCAAATGTCAATTTAATTTTTAGGTGCAGACATAAAGAAACCCGAAAGAGCAAAGTTAAAAATATACCTCCTCCCATAGCTCCCTGTATCTTGTCCCCTGGCCTGAGCAAGTATCTTAGAAATTCAGCAATCAGGCTCATAGCCACCTCCATTTTGTAGGGTTATCCTGCTTAAACCCTAAATCAGTCTTCTAAAATCCTGTCTCCCTCTGAGTGCAGTGGCTGAGACCCTGGCAGGTACCAGTACTGGACAGGACGTCCCTTCCCATTGCAGGGTGCACTCACACCCACCACACTCACTCACACTAGCATGATTTACACACATCAAGTCACATCATGTGCATATCTTTGGGATGTGGAAGGCAAGTAGAGTACCCAGAGAAAACCCACACAGACATAGGAGGAACATGCAGACTCCACAGACCGTGTCCCTGCACAGGAAGTTATTTATTTTTTCTCATCAACATTATAAGGAAACCACATTGAATGAGGCGACATTATCTGAGGACCCACTGTATTCAGTGTCAAACTCCTCTGTTCCATAAATACTCGGTTCTTCCACAATTATCAAAAAGGTGTAGTGTTTCTCTAGCTTGACTGTGGGTGTTCAAGGCTGTGTTGCCTCCTAACTTACAATCTATTCTAAACCTGTCCCATAAAGAGGGCTTGCTTGTTGAGTTTCCCTGTCCTCTCCTGATCTCTTTGACTCATCAGTTATAAAGGAGGCACACAGAACATTGGTATCTCCTGGCTGGCTACTGAGAGAGCCATTTATGAACAGATGGATGCTGGCTGGTTTCCCAAAAGTATTTCTCTGGGTACCCTCTGGATACCCTATAGGTATCCTTGGGACCCTAGTTAAAGACACAGATTGCCTGCAGTCTACCCCTCGGATTCCCAATCAATCTCTGGAGGTGAGGTCTTAGGAGTTCAGAATTTAAACAAGCATTTTAAGGACTCTTAAATACCCTTAAGTTTAAGAATTATGAAAAAGGTAATTTACATATTGACACTAGGGTGATTAACTGAGGGTTTAGTCACCCTAGTAGATCCTTAGCAAGTAATCACTGAATGAATTAAATCAGATGGCCATTGTGAACCATGTTTTGTGGTGCTTGATTGCAAATTTTCTATCTGGGGTCCCTACTATTGTGACTCATCCACAGTTGGACTTTTTTGTTGGCCTGAGTCAATGTGCATGAACTGGGCCCCCTGGAGGGTGCAATGTCCATGTGTGCGACCATCCTCAGAGACATGTCCTTAGCTGAATTGTGTTGAATTGGAGCCATTGTTGATTATGAATTAACTTGGCCCACACTTCAAGGTCCCCATGTCATTCATCAGACTTTTACAAAGCTCCCACTATATTCCCTGCATGAGGTTCAGAGACAAAAGTACAGCTCTTGCCCATAATGAGCTCTTGGCTGAGGAGGGCAGGCCAACTACAATGTGCAAAGAGCACACCCTGCAGGCTCCTGTGCCATGCCCAGTGATGGTGCACTGGGAGGGCTACCATACACACTGGGAGAACTAACAGAGGTCTCCTGCAGGTGTCACTACTGAGAGGGTCATGAGGGCTCCATGGCAGCGATTGTGGTGGAGGCCACGTGCTGTGAAATGGGGGAGCGGAGGAAAGAGAGAGGGAAGGCAGTATCCCAGGCTGAAGGACTGAGGCCAGAGAGAGTGGCATATGCAGGAAACCAGAAAGTGGTCGGGATCATAGGGTGGGGGTTAGGAGACAGGAGTGCAGGAGGGTGGGGAGGGGAAGAATTGAGGGATAGTTGACACTGGAGAGGTAACCACAGTGGGTGAGGCCACCAGCAGCCTGAATGACATATTACAGGTCTTTGGATTTTATCTTGAAAGTAAGAGACAGAGAGTTTAATGCAGATAAGAGGCATCAGATGTACAGAGGTCTCACTGAGCGCCTTGGCATGTTATTTATCTTCAGTGTCTGTTCATATGCAGCAAAAACTCAGGCTTTATTAGATGTTTTGGTGACCCATGACAAACCTCAAAACCCTGGAATGAGTATCTCAGAGCTCACTTTCTGTTCTTTCTTCCTCCAGATATGGAACTGGCATTTTTAATGAGCCTTCCAGGTGATTTGAGGGTCGCTGACACAAAGAGCCAAGAGAGATCAGAAATTGAAAGGGCTCACACCAAAAATCCTCCTGCATCAGTCCTTCCCAGACTTTCTTAACTAAGATCCCTCTTCTTGGGTCCACCACCCCAGCCTCACTCCTACTCCTCTCAGGCCCCTGCAGGCTAACAGGTATGCTCTCATCAGCAGTCCTGCATGTGTTGCCCTTCGCCTGCAGTCTACCTTAAGTTAGTGCAGGGCCGATAATGGCTTCTTCCTCCTTGCATTGTGTCATAGCACCAAAAATCTGTTTGAAATCACTTAAAGCAAATATTCCCCATTCTGAATTTATATAATAAAGGCTCCTCTTCCATTATCAGAAGAAATTGGAAAACAAAATTACATAATCATTTCACTTTAATCAATTCCATACTCACAAAATATGTCCAATAAAAATATGATTAAATGTCCAAGCTTACAATTTTTGCTTATCAGATTGACTAAGATAAAAAATACAAAGTTGAAGAGAGTATGGTTAAAATGAAATTATTAGAAGGGCTACAAATTGTCACAAACTGTCTCAAATGCATTTTGACAATATGTGTCTCAAGAGCTTTAAAAAGATTTATATACTTTGGCTCAGTAATTCCACTTCTTGAAAATTTTCATAAGGAAACAATCAGGGTTATAACTATTGGTAAACAGTTTAAATTTAGCAAAGGTGGAGTGGTTAAATGAATTCTCAAATAGAGACATGCTTTCTATCATATAGATACTGAATATAGATTTAGAAAAAGGCTAACATCATAATATGTGGAAATATAATAGAAATCATATATAATATAATTCTTATTTTTTGGAAAGAAGCACACATCTCTGAATGGTGGCATGTTTTACAGATAATTCTTAAGTACTACTGCTATATGGGCTATGTATGCTCTTTCTGTATTTTCCAATTTTCTACAATTAACATGAATTACTTTTATAATAAAATAGCTAATAAGTTGTATATCTGATAGAAATGCTATACAGCAACGAACTGCTTTGGCAGTGCCACCCCTGAATTCTAACAGCTCAGCCTCTCACCTTACTTCCCAGCTCTGTGTTCCTCAGTGGCTCCTGCATCCAAAGGATTAAATTGTGCACTCTTTAGCAGGGCATAGTGAGCCCTTAATGATCTGACCTAGACACACCTGTCCAGCCTCTGTTCTTCCTCCTCTTTTCCACCCAGACTTGAGAATACCCACCCTTGGGAGTTGTGCCATCTTATGCCTGCCTGATTTTGAATGGGCTGAGTCCTTTGCCTATAACTCCTGCTCCTTCATTTCTTCATAAATTCTCCATTCATCTTTCAAGCCATTTTCCTTAAACTTTGCCCTAAAAACTTTAGAAAACTATAGGTGTTTCTATGTGTCCTCACTGCACCCTTGAAAACTTCTTTCTTATCCTTTGTATTAATGGAGTTGCTCATTTCCATGATCTGTTTTCCAGGTTGAAGGCTAGAATTAACTGTGTGATTAACACATGGTAAACAACCCATAAAATACATGCCGCATGAAAAACATCAGCACACAAATCCCACAGACCTTCAGTGTGCGGTATCCCCTGGAGAGGGCACCCTGTGATGGGCAGGGAACAGCCAGCCAGCCCTCCTCTCACCAAGCCAGTGTGCTCAAAGGCTGGGAAAGCAAAAGTGCTAGTCCACCAATTTAAACAGTGACCAGTGTCATGGAAAGTACCGAATGTGCCAAAACGACTGTATGTATAGCAGAGGGCTCGTTCATTCTTTTATCCATTCACAAATATTCATTTTGTTCCGCATGTGTGCTGACATCAATGACTGGTCTTCAAATACAGCCTGGCATGCATGGGGCTGTCTGCCATGATGGGGAAAATATTAGAACTCCTGATTATATTTATCCTTATTTTGTTCTTTTCGGTTTTTATTTTTTGAAGATATTCTATAATATTGGTAATATGTTTGTATTCTTGTATATTTTTATCTCTTTCCATATAGACACACAATGCACATGAAATAAATGCTCAATTATTTTTTAACTGATGGGAAATGTCATCAAAATAGTTTGGGACCACTAGCCTTGAGCACGGGTGTTTTGGTGATGAATAACACATGGCCTCTGATGCTCATGCCAGTCACTCTGAAGCATGGGGAGGCGGACACAAACAAACCATCACAACATAGCACAGCAGGATGGATTCTGCCTGGGGAATCCCAAGAAGATTTCATAAAAGAAATGGCATTTGAACAGGGCTATTCAGCTGATAAATGAAAACATCTAAGTCTAAATTTACATAATTCTATTCAACTTGGTATACTTTGCATTTGGGGAGAAAAGAACATAAAGTGAGTTACTGGTGAAAGGAATGAACTGGAGTTACTATAAAACTGGCTCATCCGTATGGCTAAAGGACTGGAAGAGTGTGTGTTCAGTTACGGAGCCAGGGAGATGAGCTTTGGTACAGAAATCCTGGATTGCAAATCACTTCATAATGCCTGACCAGGTCTAGCCCCACTTCCTAGCTACTCTCAAAATACCCCTTGTTCCCAAGGCCTTTTAGAGAATATTGTAAACTAATTTCTGCCAATCTGCAATTTTATTTTTTCTAATTTGTGTTTTTTGTTGTTGTATTTTACAACTTTGTGCAAAGTGGTTAGTACTCTAAGGTTTTGGTTTTGGTTTTTTTTTCCCCAGGGAATGACTGATAAAACCTGACTTAAGTTTCTGAGGTCAATAAATGAGTGTCTGCAGAAGCCTGTGTTTGGAGTAGTTCTTTCAGACAAGAGGAGACACTTCCTCAGTAATACCATGAGACAAAACTGGAACTTGTTCTTTTGCTTAGATAAATTGCTAAGCAATTTAACTGTTAGCTCCTTGACTGTAAGCCTAATGTCCCTAAGAATGTGACTTTTGACTTTGGAGTCAGAATGCCTGCGTTCTAATGTAGGCCAAGGCCATGACTAGCTGCGGGCAGTGGGCAAGCAGTGAGCCTGTTTGAGACTCTCCTCATTTGCTACATGAGAATAGTAAGACATAAAAGTCAGCCTCACCAGGTGGTTGGGATCAAATTTGACATTGAGTATGAAGGTATTTTGTATTCCTAAAAGCATCTTCTAAATGTAAGTTGATGTTATTATTCTTGTTTTCCTTTAGAGTCCCAGCAAAGATCACTGCCTGTTTGAGAAAATATCATGTTCCATAAAATATTGATTCAAAAATAACCTAGCTAACTGAATGACTATGGAAGTGGTTTGATTTGAACAAACTCACTCATGGTTATGCAGAATTGCTTCCGTGAACTGCACCATTATTTTAAACGTTGGCCCTTGCTAATCCCTTCCTGATCTCTCCCTGTATTCATGGCCATGCCTTCAAGATCCAGCTTTTTATTTTCTTCTTTTTGTGACAGCGACAGAGAGAGGGACAGACATGCAGGAAGAGAGAGATGGGAAGTATCAATTCCTCATTGCAGCACCTTGGTTTATTGATTGCTTTCTCATATGTGCCCCGATTGGGTGGCTACAGCAGACAGAGTGACCCCTTGCTCAAGCCAGCGACCTTGGGCTCAAGCTGGAGACCTTGGGGTTTCAAACCTGGGTCATCTGCGTCCCAGTTCGATGCTCCATCCACTGCGCCATGGCCCCATCAGGCTTCAACGTCCAGCTTTTATCTCTGATAAATGGATGCTGAGAGTGGGTATAATGGGTTAACATTTTGAAAAATGCAGTTTCATTTCATTTAAACGAGGATTTTATAGACCCTGTGCCTGAACTCAATAGGCGGAGTGCAGGGGCTATTTTTGGACAGGCAGGATTTCCAGCACCTCTTAAATCACATCACAAGGGCAGGCCTGCATACATAAACCAGGACACTAACCTAGGGTGAGACAAAACACTCTTTCCCCCATCTGATGACTAATACAGTGTGTCCATAAAGTCATGGTACACTTTTGACTGGTCACAGGAAAGCAACAAAAGATGATAGAAATGTGAAATCTGCACCAAATGAAAGGAAAACTCTCCCACTTTCATACCTATTCAGTGCAGTTCGATGTGGACTCCATTTGTTGCCCTACACACATCCAAACAATAGTGAAGTTCTTGCCACACACGGGTAAGGACTTCTGGTGTAACAGAGTGAATAATCTCTATCATTCTCTGTTTTAAGTGATTAATGTCATTGATACGTTCAATGTACACATGTTGCTTCACGTAACCCCAAAAGTAAAAGTCTAAGGGCGTCAGATCCGGGGATCGTGTTGGCCATGGCTTGACAGAACCCCTGCCTATCCACCACCGGGGGAATGTTCTATCCAGAAACTCATGAACAATGGTGGCGTAGTGTGGAGGAGCATCGTCATGTTGAAAGATGACACCTTCCTGAAATTGTGGCACTGCATACAATTCCAACATGTCAAGATAGGTGTTTGCCGTCGCAGACTGCTCCGTGAAAAAAAAATGGGCCTGTCACCTTATCATGCATCAGGCCACACCACACGTTCACTTTAGGGGTGTTATGTTCGTACTCAATGTAGGCATGAGGATGTTCAGCAGCCCATATTCGGACGTTATAGCGATGAACATGTCCACAGATATGGAAGGTCACCTCATTGCTAAACACAATCTTTTGCAAAAATCTTGCATCGTTGTCGATCTCATGAAGCATATCTGTAGCAAGCGCGCATTTTGTGGGTCTATCCGCTGGTTTGATAGTGTGCAACAGCCGCAATTTGTACCCTGTAAAACAGAGATGTTTCTTTAACACCTTATGAGCTGTAGACTTGCTTAGGTGTAATTGTCGAGCACACGCACGCACAGACTTTTTAGGGCTCCTTAGGTAGCTATCCCGTATAGCCTCTACAGACTCGTTACTGACTGATGGCCTACCAGAACAGGGTTTCTCCACCAAACTGCCGGTTTCCTTTAACTGCTTATATCACCGAGTAATGTTATTCCTATGTGGTGGTGCTTCTTTATAAACACGCTGATATTCACGTTGCACTTTGGTCATGGATTCGAATTTAGCGAGCCACAGAACACACTGAACTTTTCTCTGTACCGTCCACATCTCGACTGGCATGGCCGTGGGCTGCTCCGCTGTATACATGGTGTTACATCATCATCTGCGCATACGCACATGCTGCCACATCATCCTACAGAAATTGGGAGGGTTTTCCTTTTATTTGGTGCAGATTTCACATTTCTAACATCTTTTGTTGCTTTCCTGTGACTGGTCAAAAGTGCACCATGACTTTACGGACACACTGTACTTTGCTTTCTGAAAAGAAAGGGAAAGGACAATACACAAACCTTACCAATCCAATCCATTTTCCTTCGCCCACTCCAAATGAAGTGTGTGTGTGTCCCTCTAACAGTTGAGGAATCTGAAATGAACTTCTATAAGAAACCCCTGATAATGTTCTGTGGATGGTTTTACACAGGGAATTGAAACAAGTAGGCAGTGTAAAGCCAGTAGCCATGGCCACCATCACAGCCGCCTGGCTCATGCAGGTTCACATTAGATTCGGATAGTCGGTAATGAAACAATGGAGCCCAAAACTGGTGGGCCATCATCTTTAATCCTAGCTTGCACCGGCAGGCAAGTAAAAACACACACTGGGCTCCAAAACCCACTCATTCAGTGCTCACAAAGCTATTGACTTATCCGAGTTTCCTAGAATCAAAGGTTTCTAGCTCACCAGCCTTATTCACCTTTGTTCCCCATCTCCTCCTCTCTGTACAAACTCTGCACAAGCTGGCCTCTTCCTCAGCACTCCACCATCTTGGCTGTTTTTCCTGGCCTCCTCCATGTGGCCTTTCTCTGCTCTCCTCTCTAATGCTAATCTCAGGAACCGAGAGAGGGCAAGCTCCTGTTCTGCCCTACTTTATAGTGTAGATTCAAAACCTTTAATCCAATATACAAACAAGGAAGTCTCTGATACAAAGTCACTTATCTGAGTCATAATGGGATTTCTCCTGAGTGTGCACCACCCCACATCAAAAAGGGTGGGAAAGGCTTAGTCTTAAAACTAAGCCTTGGGCTATAACGATTCTGCCTGCTTACAGCCTGTCCCCCCCCCCCCGCCCCTCCATTAATATAATCACGCCCATCCCAAGCATAAGGACAACCAATATCATCACCTGGGCAACGGGCTTCCATGTGGGCAGCACCATCTTTAACAAAGTGGCATAATATATTTTATCTGCCCAACAAGCAGAAAGAAGAATTTTTTCTGGATAATTCAAAGCAGACATTTTACTGGAGGAAAAGCAAATCAGAAATTTGCTGTCATCCTTGAAATTTTATTAGTTACAAAAGGTAATATATTTGCCCTTTGCAATATATTTAGCTAGGATCCATCCTTCCCAACCCCCCAGCCCCCAATCATATTCCCGAAACGAATCTTTGAGAATGTAATATAAGACTAGCTCCTTGTAAGGGACATAGAACCCAGCAGAACTTGACTGTGTCAAGTGCTATTAGAACTTGCTCTGCTTCTCTGCAGCTCCAGAGAAAAATGAAAGGGTAAGATTATAAAACTTGAGAAGAATGAAAATAATTAGATGATTCCTTCTGATAAGTATAAGCTAATTAAACATTTCCTGATGAGTGAGTGGAAGTGAGTTTGTCTTTTTCATAACAGTTTGTGATAAAGGCAAAGTAGGGTAATGATCTTGTTAGTTTTGGGGTGTTTGGTGTAGTGCCGAGCACTGTGCGAGCACCCTGCTGGCCTGCTCACCACCCGGGTTCTACAGACTTCAAATGGTCATGAGCACTGCAGTCCAGATATAATTGTAAACCAAAGTATGAAGCTGAAATATCAAATATTAAAGGAAGGGATTTATTGAACAATTTCACTTTTTCTGGGTAAGAATTTTTGTAGGATAGGTTCCTTTGTTTCAAACTACTAAACTTGTAATTACATATTTTTAAATATTTCTTGAAGCAATATAGAGACTAAATTTCAGTTAACTTACATTATTATGCTACTAATAAAATTTGAGGTTGTTTTTGTTGCTGTTGTTTGGCCAATTATGTTTGTGAAATAAAAGAATGGATGGATTCTAATTCATAAAAGCTCTGTTTAAAATAAAAAAAGAAATTCATTCATTCAAATTAATATTCATTAAGTATTTAATATGTACCATAGCTCTTCAATAAATATAAATGAATTTCTCTCTAATAGTCAATTCTCCCAGCTTTAGCTTGGTATTTCTTCTTCCTTTCCTTGCAACCAAAGATTGAGTAGTTAGAATTTCAGCAATAGAGATCACATTAAAAACATGTAGAAGCATGAAAATTGTTACCATATTTCAATTCCAGCTATACTTTCTCTCCCTCTAAGGAAACAAGGCCTTCCATATCTTTGTTGCATCTTTGACTGTTTTAGTGAGTGCTCTGCACCTCCCATCCTCCTCTTTCAAACATAGCCTGTCTGGGGACCATTACTCTTTTGGCTGAAAGTTGTGAACAATTAAGTGAGGTTAGTCACAGGGCTCAATGAAGAACAGACTCAATTTTAAGCAGGAATTAAATATACAACTTCTACCCCAGACTTGCTACAAGGTATTAAAATGTCATAAAACAGCAGGAAGCAAACATACTGTTTATAAAATTATGAGCTATGAGCTTTTGAGGGCAGAAACCACCAGATCTTACTCAATCTTGTGCCAATTATACAGCATGTGATAGAAATTCGGGAAATGTCTGCTGAGTGAGAAGTGAGCTGGGATGAGTACAGTGTGTCCATAAAGTCATGGTGCACTTTTGACTGGTCACAGGAAAGCAACAAAAGATGATAGAAATGTGAAATCTGCACCAAATGAAAGGAAAACTCTCTCAGTTTCATACCTATTCAGTGCAGTTCGATGTGGGCTCCATTTGTTGCCCCACACACATTCAAACGATAGTGAAGTTCTTGCCACACACAGGTAAGGACATCTGGTGTAATAGAGTGAATAATCTCTATCATTCTCTGTTTTAAGTGATTAATGTCATTGATACGTTCAATGTACACATGTTGCTTCACGTAACCCCAAAAGTAAAAGTCTAAGGGCATCAGATCCGGGGATCGTGTTGGCCATGGCTTGACAGAACCCCTGCCTATCCACCGCCTGGGAAACGTTCTATCCAGAAACTCATGAACAATGGTGGCGTAGTGTGGAGGAGCATCGTCATGTTGAAAGATGACACCTTCCTGAAATTGTGGCACTGCATACAATTCCAACATGTCAAGACTGCTCCGTGAAAAAAAATGGGCCTGTCACCTTATCATGCATCAGGCCACACCACACGTTCACTTTAGGGGTGTTATGTTCGTACTCAATGTAGGCATGAGGATGTTCAGCAGCCTATATTCGGACGTTATAGCGATGAACATGTCCACAGATATGGAAGGTCACCTCATCGCTAAACACAATCTTCTGCAAAAATCTTGCATCATTGTCGATCTCATGAAGCATATCTGTTGCAAACACGTATCGTGTGGGTCTATCTGCCGGTTTGATAGTGTGCAACAGCAGCAATTTGTACCCCGTAAAACAGATATTTCTTTAACATTTTATGAACTGTAGTTCTGCTTAGGTGTAATTGTCGAGCACACGCACACACAGATTTTTTAGGGCTCCTTAGGTAGCTATCCCGTATAGCCTCTATAGACTCGTCACTGACTGATGGCCTACCAGAACAGGGTTTCTCCACCAAACTGCTGGTTTCCTTCAACTGCTTTTCCCACTGAGTAATGTTAGTACTATGTGGTGGCGCTTCATTATAAACACGCCAATATTCATGTTACACTTTGGTCACGGATTCAAATTAGCGAGCCACAGGACACACTGAGCTTTCCTCTGTACCGTCCACATCTTGACTGGCATGGCCATGGGCTGCTCCGGTGTATACACGGTGTTACATCATCATCTGTGCTTGCGCACATGCTGCTACATCATCCTACAGAAACTGGGAGGGTTTTCCTTTTATTTGGTGCAGATTTCACATTTCTATCATCTTTTGTTGCTTTCCTGTGACCGGTCAAAAGTGCACCATGACTTTAGGGACACACTGTATTTAGTTGGTCCCTAAGCTCAGAATTAGGTGAGCAACTGAAAGAGAAAGAAAGGCAATAATAGCAAGATTAATAAAATAGGTTTAGAGGATTCTAGGGTATGGTTTTTCAACTCTTTTGGACCTGTATTTATAGCAAAAAAAAATGTTTACATCACAAACCACATATACACACACAGCTGCAATCAACTAAATTTCATTGTAACCCAGTGCGTTTTCAGCCACAGTTAGAAAATCACTGTATAGAATATGGAACCAGTAAAGAGCAAATGGAAGGGATTGAATGCTGGTACTCAGGAAGAACAGCTGAACTACTATTGTTGAAATTGTCCACTGTCTACTCTTCGTTGTCTTTACCAGCAACTCTCACTCGTCCTTCCTTAATAAGCTAATTCTTTTAGACAACAAATACTTTGTTGATAATTACTATGTTCCAGCACTGAGCAGGCACAGAAGAATACAAAAAATGAAAGACTACACATTCTCAATTCCTTCTTGACATCTTCTCTTAGTTTTCTCAACATCAAATTTAACCGATTCCAAACTATACTTTCAAAGTTCCTCCAAATTTAATATACTCCACTTTTCTTTATATTCCTAAGTATTTTTTTTAGATAGAATAAGGGTCTCAAGGTCTGGGCCATTCTTACTGCACAGTATTTTGCAGAACAGTTGTCAACAGGATGAACTTGACAATAACCCAACCTAGTAAGTATAGCCAACTGAAATCAACCTATAATTGACCAAACAGTTATATATAAGTAAAGGGCTATGCTTTCCTTTGGAAAGGCAAAGTTTTGCATATGAATTCCCTGTCTCCTTTACTTGCTAAAAGTAAATAAAACTACCATGAGCCAACCATGTCTCATTTTTGAATAGTGCATCCTTGAGTTCAGTAACATTTTCATTCAGTTTCTCAAGTCAGAACTTTGGAGTCACTGCTGATACCTTCTAATCACACAACCCTCACATCTCACATTAACATTAACCTGCTGATTCTTCCTCCCAAATACACTTTGAATTTGTCTGCTTTATCTCTACCTGGGATCTGTTTTATTTACCAAACTGAACCATAGCTTTCGTGCATAACAGACACTCAAATATCTGTGGAATGCATAAAAATAAAGCATTTCCTAAACCCTAGTGATTATCACTTACTAGCAGACGTCTTCAAACTTTTTATAAAAACGTCTCACTTTTGCAGTGCTGGTCTACCTGGTCTACCGCCCATTAGTGGGGATTCCAGCTTTCATGGTGGGCCAATCTCAGTGCCGTTTGGTTGCTCCACTACTTCCCATCATGAAAGCTGGAACGCCTACTAGTGGGCGGTAGACCAGGTAGACCAGCACTGCAAAAGTGAGACGTTTTTATAAAAAGTTTGAAGACGTCTGAGTCTTAATGATTTAACCAAAGCTCTGTACCACTTGTATTACAAACCTCATCTTTTTCTCTAAACTGACTGCAAACCAAATTTTGAAGTGTAATTTAGACCTATCTTATGCCACAAAATTAGGGAGATTGCAAGTTTAGCATTCCAATTTTATTTTTAATGCACATAAAAATAAATATATATTTAATAAAATAAAATCTTTATTCATAAAGCATCTAAAATTATCTTGTGAGAAATAAGTGAAAAAGATTGACTTTTTAATGACTGAGGCCTGCCTTCTGAGATGTAGAGCAAACCCTGGACTATTAGTCAGGAGAACTGACACTGATTTCCACTCTGTCTGGTGACTGTGAACAAATCCTTTGAGGTCGCTAGGTTTCTACTTCCCCATTTACACTACACAGCTATGACTACTCAGCCTAGCTCATATGAGGGTGCGAAGATGTAGTGAGAAAGTAGTGGTGAAATCCTTTTTACCTAAATACAAGAGTTTATTACAATTACTATTGTAGAAATGATTACCACTATTGTTTATTCTTTAGGGTGTTCAGTTATATGTACTCATTACATGACATGACATACAAAGTGTGTATTAGTCTCCACCACAGCCATGAAGGCTAGTATAGAATAATCCACAATGTCCTTGACCATTGAGCTTCCTTTTTTTCTTCCCTTACTCACGTACCTGTTAATTTATCTTTCATTAGTTATATTTCACTTAGTGAAAAACCTGCTCATAATTTGCACAGTCATATTCATGGCAGCATTACTCACATTAGTCAAGATATGGAAGCAACCCAAGTGTTCATCAGTGGTTGAATAGATAAACAAAATGTGGTCTATATATACAATGAAATATTATTCAGACTTGAAAAGGAAGGAAATTCTGACACATGCTACAATATAGATGAACTTAAAGACACGCTGAAAAAAGGTCACTCAGAAAAATATAACTCTTTCATAATTCCATTTACATGAGGTACCCAGAATTATCCAATTCACAGAAACAAAAAGTAGAACGATGACTGTCAGGGACTAAGGGTTGGGGAGAATGGGTAGTTGTTTTCACTAATAGTTTCAATTTTGTAAGATAAAAAAGTCGTGGAGACTGGTTTGTTGTCCAACAATGTAAATATATTAAACACTACTAACTATATACTTAGAATCAGTTAAGATGGTAAATTTTTTTTTAATTTGTTTTTATTTATTTATTTTAGAGAGGAGACACAGAGTGAGAGAGAGAGAGAAAGAGAGAGAGAGAAAGAGAGAGAGAGAGAAAGAGGGGAGGAGCTAAAAGCCTCAACTCCCATATGTGCCTTGACCAGACCAGTGCAGGGTTTTGAACTGGCAACCTCAGTGTTCCCAGGTCGACTCTTTATCCACTGCGCCACCACAGGTCAGGCTTAATATGGTAAATTTTATGTTATGCATTCTTATCACAATAAATATTAATAATAAAATATCCCAGTCATAGATGTTTCTAGTTCTTTTGTGCTTTTATAATAAAACCCCAATATTCATCATGACTTAGAATTTTTAAAATAACAATTATTATTCCAATATTAATTATTCTATAAATATTAATTATTATTAACTAGCTGTACCCAGCCATGCATTGCTGTGGCTCAGTCTGGTTAAATGGAAAAGAAAGAAAAGAGAAAGCGCACATTTCTAATATGTTTAATTTCACAATGCTTGTGGGTATACAATATTTTTTGTTGTTCCATTGTCTGTGCAGATACAGAGATTGTCTGGTTTACTGACTCTAGAACACGCAACATATAATTGTCCATGTGAGAAGCAATCCGTGTCTAGATCTAAACCACACAATTCTAAAGATTGGCCCTGAGCTTTGTTGATGGTGGTTGCAAACGCCAATTGAAGTTTTCTTTTTTTTACAGGAACAGAGAGAGAGTCAGAGAGAGGGATAGATAGGGACAGACAGACAGGAACAGAGAGAGATGAGAAGCTTCAATCATCAGTTTTTCCTTGCGACACCTTAGTTGTTCATCGACTGCTTTCTCATATGTGCCTTGACCCCGCGAGCCTTCAGCAGACCGAGCAACCCCTTGCTGGAGCCAGCGACCTTGGGTCTAAGCTGGCGAGCTTTTGCTCAAGCCAGATGAGCCCACAATCAAGCTGGCGACCTCGGGGTCTCGAACCAGGGTCCTCTGCATCCCAGTCCAACGCTCTATTTACTGTGCCACCGCCTGGTCAGGTTGTCCTGGAATTCTTGACTAGCATCCTGCTTGCCCAGCAGTTTTCCCATTGACCCAGCATCCTAGTCAGTACTCCAGGCCTTGCATTTCCTGCTGCTGTATTCCAGGTTCCCCAGCTTGGGATACCACTTCTCCCCAGTGACTGCATCCCTCCTCCTGGCCAGCTGCCTGTGCCCCAGGGTAGAAAAGGACAGAGGTCAATATTTGGATGGCTGTGATTGCCTCTGCATGAGTTGTGCTTTTCTTTGATAACAGAATTTCAAGTTTCAGATCTGAGAGGCAAACATGTTTGAGCCCTGAGCCCTGAGAGTGCATTCCTAAAGCAACAGGGCCCTGACCTTCTGTCCCCTCAGTTACTAGCCTGGACTTGACCTTCCCTGCTGGGCTACTCTGTCTTCCATAACTGTGAAGGCTCACGGCATGAACACATTGCAGTGCTTTTTCCCTCACCTTGACAAAATTCATGCGGTTGCCATCCTTCATAACCCTTTATAACCGTTTCTACTGCTCTGATTTCTCATCTTTCCTTCTTTGGGTGGGAAATGCCTCCAAGGCCTAGATTTTGGCCAATAATCCCTAGATTGTTTTTTATAGACCCAGTGTAGTACTTCTTTGCAATAGCCCATTATTCCTAAATTTTGTTCTGTCATTATTTTACATTTACAAATACCAGGTTGTATTAATTGGTTCTGTTTTAAAAATGTTCCTTCAGAGTTTATTTTCTGCTATTTTGATAGCGATTTCAAATCCTAGAGAGCCACGGCCCTGATGTGGGCCATGTTCTGCAAGCGTCCCTGAAGGGCTGGTGTAGAATGAAAAAGACACACAGACCCTGGGCCTCGCTGTGCTCTTTGAAGAATGTACTGGCTATAAAAGCTTCAAAGAATTTCAACAAGTTCCTAAGACATGACCTTCCCTTTCCGAGAACTACGCTGGCCAGGCTGGCCTTAATCAAGCCGTGCTTTTCTAAGCATCCTTCCACTTGATCTCCTGCAGCAGTTTTTAATACACAAGCGAAGTTA
The DNA here is from genome assembly GCA_037038555.1 of Rhynchonycteris naso. Classification (NCBI taxonomy): domain Eukaryota; kingdom Metazoa; phylum Chordata; class Mammalia; order Chiroptera; family Emballonuridae; genus Rhynchonycteris; species Rhynchonycteris naso. The sequence goes on from CM072998.1 coordinate 128,464,311, forward strand.
AACTAACTGACCTGTAATTTCCTGGTGTGTCCCTAAGCTCTATGAAATAACGGCATTAGGTTGGCTACATTCCAATTCTTCCTGAATTTTTTGTTTTGTTTTGTTTTAAAACACAGGATTGAAAAGGCCAGAGAATGCTTTCTGTCTCCTTTTTCCTTCATTTCTTACATGACATACTCCTCCTTCTGTTCTCAGTTGATCTGCCATTTTAATAACTTCAAACCTCTTAAATGTTTTCACATATTATTTGTTTCCCTTTATGTAAGAGGAGGACATTAGTTTCCCATTTTTCATTTTGACAAGCGCCACCCCCCAAAATAAGGGCTTACAATTTTATTGAATAGATTGTTAATTGGAGGCACTGTTTAATAAGTAAGTTTTATAATAGGAACCTGGAAAAGGGCAGCAACCAGATTATAATCAAGTCTCTGTTCTTACTTGTGAGTTACTATGAATACATGTTGGGGATAAAGCTGAGAAATATGTCTACACACCCATAAAGAGGGACCAAAAATGGAATTATTTCTTCTAAGGATACTAATCCAATGTACTGGCAAAGTATCTTTAAAAATGTGGTGAAATTAATTAGATCTGACACTATAAAATTTGCATTCTACGTCTTTTTTTTAAAACTGCATTTGGTCCATTATTCTCAAATCAAATAATAGAAAAATCTTTCCACATTCAACAATCTCCCCAAATGATCTCCCAACAGAAAGGCCCATAGAAATATTTTAATTAAAACATATCAGTTAAAAAAATAAGGTTTTAGTTTTTTATGATAGAAGAGGAAAATTAATAATTAGTTGCATTTATAAAATTGCATTGTATCACATAATCTTTAGGACTGACCAAATCCTTTATTACACAGAATTGACCATTTTTAAAAAAATAAGTGAGCCATAACTAGGGCATAAAAACCTTTATTTTCATAGACCATTTTGTTTCAGGTTTTTGTTTTTTGGATTTTTGTGGTGACCTAATTTGTCTTTTCTGAATAAGTCACAGACAGGCACACAAACGACAGCCCCTGTGTGGATGGAGGCCTTCCAGGTAGTGAGGTACAATGATCACCATCATTAAATGAAAGAAACCATAGAGTGAAATCTAAAACTTTTAAGAAAGTTGACTTTGATTTCAGATGAGTGGGATAAACAAATCCCTGCCCAGTTGGTGTGTTTTTTTTCCTTCTAATTTATCAAAACCACAATGTTAAAGCCCAAAATTTGTAAATCTCTTATATAATGCTCATTTACTCTGTATCTGATTGAATCACAAGTGGGAGACTTTGCGCATGTAGTTCACACAGACCTTTCTTACAAGGGACAATACAGTTGGCTTTGAATGACCGTTAATATTTTTTCTTTTCAACTTTTGTCAGGAATCAGTTCACCTGCAAATGAACAGGTCAGCATCTCTAAGTGGGCCATAAAACACACAGAGAGACAAATATTTGTGTATACTTAGCAAATAAATTTGAGTTTCAGGCATGAATCTTAAAGCATGAATCCCCTTACCCCCCCCCCCCCCCCCAGTGTTTAAAATGTTTTCTTTTGATTTCCAGCTTTAGGATTTTAAAGTTATAATTAAAACAGGATTTTCCTTTCCTATTTAGTATGTATCATATCATGTACTACAAATTTAGGAGGTACTCATCAGTCTTCTCCCTCTCCTTTGATCCGAATTAGGCCCTTTCCCATGTTTGAACGTCAAGACATACCCATCCAGGGTAGACAGCTTTGGCCCAGTGGAAGAGTACTGGGTTTGTAGTAAAGTGGAAAAAACTTGAGGCAAGTCATTTAACTATGGTTATATCCTCATTCTTCGATTTTCTATTTAGTAGGCTTTGTACCTTCTCCTTGCTTCCGTTTCCCTGTATGTAAGAGGAGGACATTTCTATTTCCGTTTAGAATTGTGATATGGGGTTAATTCAGATAATATGTCTAAAACAGGGGTGCCCACACTTTTTCAGCTTGCGAGCTACTTATAAGATGACCAAGTCAAAATGATCTACCTACAATAAAAATGCAAAACATAAATTTATTTCTTCTATGTTATCATTATTTAAGTTACTATTATTACTATTTAATATTGTGTATTCTTCTTTCACCTTTCTCCTTCTCAGCTCTCTTTTCAGAGAAAAGGCAATGTCATAGTTTTTATGAACAGTCCGAAAAAGCCACTCCATGTTTCCGTTCTTTGGAATAGCAATGGCACACAGACAGATGAGGCAAACGCACTTAGAATATGACATAGTGAAAAAAATCCCCTCCCATTCTGTATGAAAGTGGTAGGTTTTAGGCTTCTTACTCAGACCAGCTACAGCACTCATTTTTATACCCTTTGTTGTATTTAGTTTAAATAAATTGAAGGCTAACTACGCAGCAATGTAACTGAACAAGTTAGCGCGGTTTAACGCGCATGCGTAGGGTGTCAAAAGTTCAGACGTCAGATTGGCTACCCTGTATGCCAATCAAAAGACAAATGTCTTTTTAATGTCATGCGATCTACCCACACTTCCTTCGTGATCTACTGGTAGATCGCGATCAACGTATTGAACACCCCTGATCTAAAAGATCAAAATGATCAAGACCTCTTTCCTTGCCCTCCCCCAATACTACCTTTATCTACAAAGCGTTCTCGACCCTTGCTAACAGTAAACTCATCTTCTTGGAATGCCCAGAACATTTCATCTGTCCCTCATGGACTTCATTATTTTCCTCACTGGGTTATTTGCTCACTTAATAAATGTTTATTGAATACCTACAATGTGTCAGGTTATACTTTTTCCTTTTATTTTTTCTTAACTAATCCTTAAGCTTCTTGAGGATAGAGTCTTTATAATATTCATATCCCCCCTCCAGTATTCAGAGAGTGTTTGACACTAATCCTCGAACAAGAACATATTTGTTTCTCATTTGATAAAATATCACTATTATATAAAACTGGTCAGTATATAATATGGGCAAATCTATATCCATTTTCATATGTGTCCATGTCAACAGAAAGGATAACATGCTAAAAGTAGTACTTTCATGTAATGCCAGTGCATGAGATCATCATTATATTCATCCTCATTATTAAATAATAACTATAATAAAGAAATAGCTAACATTCCTGAGACTAAAAAAGATTATTCTCTTTCTATTCCCACATGAGTCCTTGGAGTAGTTCTTGGAAGAGCAAAACAGTTTCCAAAATGCGAAGGTGAATGAACAGTAGCTATATCTCTGTGGAATCACATTAGCACAAATCTAAGCAGGTTTTCAAAAAACTATGATTTATAAATAAAGACTCTCATATCTATAATATCATGACTAGATGACATTCTAAAGTTTCAGGGGAAATTATACAATTTAAAAAATGAGGCTGTGTGTACACAACACCAAACCATCCAAATGGAAGCTTGATCAAATCATTTAGGAATGTGGTCTTTGCTAGCCCAGACATTTCAAGTTGTTATTCAAAATACATAATATGGTTCTGACACTATTTTACTACTTGTGGATGAACTGTACTAGAGTGAAGTTTCACTTTAATTTTACTGCTCTTCCTAATTGACCACAGGCTAGGAAACCAGAAAGCCAAATTGGTTAGAACTGTGTTTAAAGTAAGAACAATGAGGCTCTGATTTAAGGCCAATGAGAGTATCCTACAAATAGAAGTACATGGGAGTGCATGGCTTTTATAATATCTATTTGGAGCTCTTTCTCCAAAATGGAGGTCTAAAAGGAAATAATGCTATGAATTTCCCATGTAATAAGAGCAATTTTGTTAGAGTATCTTTTCTTTCCCATCGTAGTTTCCTTTGAGAAAGAAAACACACGACCTCTTAAAGAGACTCTTGAGGAGTTCACCTGTCACAAGTGTCCTACCTAATATAGACTTTCAGCAGAAATAGACTCAAGAGCAGGTGTCTATATGCCTTGAAAGTCTAGAGATCTCAGAAAACCTTAGCTTTTGGGCCTCTTCCATGGTCACCACTCATAACTGTTTCGGGGCTCCCAGTAGGCATTGCCCACAGCTTTTCAATGGACTTGGGATGAGGTACCAGGTGGCAGAGTTCCTGACCAGGTCCTAAGTGTGGATAGGCTGAGATTGGAAAGGTATCTCTCTTCTCCAGATGGGCATTCTGTCCTTGGCTGATCTGACCACGAGCGTGAAATTGTTTTTTATTCTTTACCCATTTTTGCTACAGTGACTGATATTAATACATGTCTGCTGCACTGAAGGTCCAGTCTCGGTGATGCTGCTCATCCTGCCTTCCCTTTGTTCGGGCACCATCCATAAAAGTGCGTGAGAGTGGGAGGCTGACTACTCAAAAGCTCCCCTGGAGGAATGGGGTGGAGCCTGAGGTAAAATGACCTCCCAAGTGAAGACTAAGCAACCAAGAGTCATAGCACATAATGGAGAGAAAGGGCCTTTTTACTGAACTCTGGGTCTGCAACACTGTATTATCCCATATCCAAGTTGAAATGCCTGTCCAGATTAAACTTCAGAACTGACATGTTATCATCCTTGATTTTCACTGATCATTTTTGAAGAAGAAAGTCCTTTCTTTGGGGGGCTAATTGATCCCAGGCCTGAGAATTGAACATGGGTTTCTAGAGCTACTTCAGGAGAAAGCATCCAATAACTCCATGTATCACCTAACATTTTGGCTGGAGCACACACACCCAGATCATTTGAACAAAACATAGTCATGATACTATTTAACTCTCACAGCATAGAATAAGCTTTTCATAGTAGTGTAGCAAGAGTTAATGCAATAAAACCCACAGTACTGTCATTCATAAATAAACCCAATGAAACTTGTTCAGATAGTACTGAGGCAATACTAACAAAGCCATCATGAAATCATTTAAGACCCGAGACACATAAAAACTTTATTAGTCATCACTGAAATAAAGTGCAAATAAGTTCATCTTATAAAGATCCAAAAATCCTTATGTTTTGGTCAGTGCCTGACAAATTTTAAGTGATATTCTAATTAATCATTGGATTTTTATAGTTTCTTGTAAGCTGTAAATTAGATACTCACAAGGCAGGGCAAGAGGAAATCCTCTTGTACTGAGCATGAGTCCTAAGTCCTTTAGACAAACCTACTGGTTAGCGGAGCCAGATTTTGGTGTTAAATATCTTCTAGAGATGGAATGAACCATGAATCTGAAGATTATTGTCATTCACATTGATTAAAGTAGGGTATAGAATGTGCACAGAGTTCACAAACTGATAGAAAATCATTACAGTTGTGGCTCTATCTTGGGCAGAAAACACTCTGGGGGACATTTTTACACTTTTTTTGTGAAACTAATACTTTTTAATACACCTATAATACAACTTCTTTTAATATTATCTCATACTCAATAATTACTATGAAGAAGTGTGACCAAACACTCCTATATATGAAAATCACTGATTTACGCTCTTTAATTAGATACAGTGATGGTGTACCAGGGATAGTCAACCTTTTTATAAAAACCATCCACTTTAAAAGTGGATCTTTATAAGATGAACTTCAAAAGTGGGTGGTTTTTATAAAAAGGTTGACTACCCCTGGCTCACTGTAGACAATCTAGGACAGTTTTATTCCTAGTGAGGAATTTGGTTAAAAGGGAGGGAAGTTTTTTGAGTGCCGATCATCAGGAATAAACAGCTCCAATGAGAATCAGGGATTTGCTTTCACAGAATAAATTAAAATTTTTAAAGTGACTTAAAAATTATTATTTCTTTTTGTGTGTTGTGTGACAGAGACAGAGAGAGAGTCGGAGAGAAGGACAGAGAGGGACAGACAGGCAGAAATGGAGAGAGATGAGAAGCATCAATTCTTTGTTGTGGCTCCTTAGTTGTTCATTGATTGCTTTCTTATATGTGCCTTGATCAGGGGGGCTACAGCAGAGCGAGTGACCCCTTGTTCAAGCCAGTGACCTTAGATTCAAGCCAGCAACCTTGGGCTTCAAGCCAGAGACCATGGGGTCATGTCTATGATCTCATGCTCAGGCCAGCAACCCACGATCAAGTTGGATTAGCCCGCACTCAAGTTGGCGGCCTCAGGATGTCAAACCTGGGCCCTCTGCATCCCAGTCTGACACTCCTCTATCCACTATACCACCACCTGGTCAGGCAAAGATTATTATTTTAATTCTCATTTTCTAAAACAAAAATCTGAAAAACTGGAAGCTTTTCCTCTAAAATCAGGAATAAGACAAGGATGCCCATTCTCTTTACTCTTATTCAACATAGTTCTTCAAATCCTAGCTAGAGCAATCAGACAAGAGAAAGAAATGAAAGGTATCAAAATTGGGAAAGAAGTGAAAGTGTCACTTTTTACAGATGACACGATTCTGTATATAGAAAACCCTAAAGACCCCACCAAAAAAACGATTAGAAACAATAAACAAATACAGTACAATTTCAGTATACAAAAAACCAATGCACAAAAATTCACTGTTTTCTTATATACTAATGATGAAAGTTCAGAAAAAGAAATGAAAAAAAATTCCTTTTGCTATTGCAACCAAAAGAACAAAATAACTAGGAATAAACTTAAGATTGTGAAGGACCTATATACTGAAAACCACAAAGCATTATTAAGAGAGATTAGAAAGACACAATGAAATGGAAAGATATTTCATTTTTATGGATTAGAAAAATCAGTATACAGACTTCATGCAATCCCCATAAACATCCCAATCTTACTTTTTGAAGAAATAGAATAGGCCCTGGTCAGTTAGCTTAGTTGTTTAGAGCATTATCTCGCCATGCCAAGGTTGCAGGTTTGATCCTGAGTCAGGGCACATACAAAAATCAACCAGTGGCAGCATGAATAAGTGGAACAATAAGTCGATGTTTCTCCCTCTTTCTCTCTGTTTCTCTCCCTTTCTCTTTCTCTAAAAATCAATAAAATTAAAAAGAAGAAATACAACAAAAAAATTAACAGATTTGTATGGAACCACAGAAGACCCTGAATAGCCAGAGCAATCCTGCAAAAAAAAAAGAATGAATCTGGAGGTATCACACTACCTGACTTCAAATTATACTACAGAGCTATGATAAACAAAGAAGCATGGTACTGGAAGAAAAACAGACATACAGATCAATGGAACAAAATTGAGAGCCCAGAAATAAAACCACATGTATACGGGCAAATCATTTTTGATAAAGGAGCCAATAACACACACTGTAAAAAAAAGCCTCTTCAATAAATGGTGCTGGGATAATGGGAAAACCACATGCAAAAGAATGAAACAAGATTATAGTTTGTTCCCATGTCCAAATATTAATTCAAAATAAATAAAAGACCTAAATATAAGATCTGAAACAATAAATTATATAGAAGAAAACATCGGTACTAAACTTATGGACCTAAGTCATAGAGAACATTTTATGAGTTTGATCCCAAAGGCAAGGGAAGTAGGGCAAAATTAAATAAATGAAACTATATCAGGCTAAAAAACTTCTGCACAGAAAAACAATAAACAAACACCTGACAACAAAACAAAAAGGCAACCAACTAAATGAGAGATGATATTTGCAAACAACAGCTCCGACAAGGGTTAATATCCAAAATAATATAAAGAGCTCATATAACTCAACACCAAAGAAATAATCCAATTAAAAAGTGGTCAGAGGATCTGAACAGACACCTCTCCAAGAAAACATACAAACAGCCAACAGACATATGAAAAGATGTTCAACCTCACTATCTGTTAGAGAAATGCAAATCAGAACTACAATGAGTCTGACCTGTGGCGGTGCAGTGGATAAAGCATTGACTTGGAATGCTAAGGTTGCTTGTTCAAAACCCTGGGCTTGACTGGTTATGGCACATATGAGAAGCAACTACAGGTATTGATCGACTTACGACCTATGCAACTTACAACCATTCGACTTTACGATCACAATCGCTAGCCATGACTGCTCCGTGTCTGGAGCAGTTTTTGTATGCACCTGTATTTTGTAATTTTGTATGTTTTGCAAATATTAAACCAGTTGTACTGGTAATGCAGTGTTTTACTTAAACCTGACGAATGTAAAAATAAGAAACAAAATGGTGTAGAGATGATACAAATGGCATAAAATGAACAAAGAAAATTATGATATATAATAATGAAAGAAAATTATGATAAAATATGACTTAAAGATGTTTATAACATCATTTCACAGTACTGTACATATAGCCTACTCAACTTACGACCACATCATGTTACTACTGGTCTGTCGGAACCCATCGTGATAAGTCGAGCACTAGCTGTATCATGAATTGATGCTTCCTGTTCCTGCCCCCACTTTTCTCTATCCTCTCTCTAAAAATCAATAAAAAATAATCTAAAAAAAAAAAAAACCAATCTCCCCAAGTATGGATGTCCTAAAAAAAAAAAACTGCAACGAGATTACTACCTCACAGTTATTAGATTAGCTATTATCAACAAGACAGGTAATAACAAGTGTTGGAGAGGCTGTGGAGAAAAAGGAACCCTCATTCACTGTTGGTGGAAACATAAGCTGGTACAGCCATTACAGAAAATAGTATGGCAGATCCTCAAAACATTAAAAATAAAGTTATCATTTGACCCAGCAATCCGTTTTCTAGATATCTACCCTAAAAGCTTGAGAATATTTATTCACAAAGATATATGCACCCAGAGGTGGATTTAACAGTGGGTGCACCAGGTGCGAGCCCTGGGCCCTGACTTCTGAAGGGCCCTGTAAAACCCCAACTTTACACGTTTTTTCTAATGACACTAAGTTTGGTTTCATATGAGCAATTTTAAGATTAATAGTACATAATATTTTTATTTATTTAAAAATATGGTTAACATATATTTTTATTTTCCTTGTCTTTTTTTTTAAAAAGGGGCCCAATACTTTCTTCTGTGCCCGAGGTCTCAACCAACCTTAATCCACCTCTGATGCACACCTATATTCACTGCAGCATTATCCACAGTGGCCAAGACATGAAGACAACCAAAATGTCCTTCGATAGAGGATTGGATGAAGAGGATGTGGTACTTAGATACTGTGGAACACTACTCAGCCATAATAAGAAGAGGTGAAATACTGCCACTTGTGACAACATGAATGGACCTTGAGAATATTATGCTAAGTGAAATAAATCAGTCAGAAAAAGCTAAGAACTGTATGATTTCATTCATGTGTGGGATATAAAACTGAAACTCATAAACAGACAATACTATGGTGGTCATGAGAGGGAAGGGGTTGGGAAGAGGTAGTAGAGGGTAAAGGGGGCCATAAAAATGGTGACAGAAGATGATTTGACTTTAGGTGGCTGGGCTATAATGCAATATACAGATCATGAAGCTGAGAGATGTACACTGAAACCTGTATGATCCTACAAACCAACATCACCTAGATAAACTTAATTTAAAAAAATTTCTTCGATAAATACGGTCACCTACCTCATAATATAAGGGAATACTACCACTAAGAGGTTTCTTTGCTTTTTTAGATCCGGTTCCAAAGAGTTCATGTGCTTCATTAATCTGTACGAAAATTAAATTCATCTATGAGAAAGAAAAGCATACATAAAGAATACTTACATAATGTAACTTTCAAATATCTAGGTGACTTGAAGGTTTGGAGAACCCAGCAAGGAAGAGTTATTCATCAATAAGGTGAAACCTTCATAGTCACTGTGGTCAGCTCTCAGTAACTGTATGAATATGTGCCAGCTGACACTCTCGGCCCCTTTGACCTCTGACAGCTATGATTCTCTGTAGACTTCATTTTTCTAGTTAGACTTTCCTGGAACATTAAATAATTTCATCTTTTATTTTATTGACTCTTTCATTAAATAATTCCTCATAGTACCTAGTATGGTCTCAGAAATTTTTGTTGAATGAATGACTGTTGAATAAGCAACATTTATGAACAAAAAAAATTATTTTCTGAGATTAAATGATTCAAATTATTCTAGCTATTTAAAATAATCCACCAAAATTTACCAAATAGCCCTAGCATGATAGTTTATTTGATTATTTTATCCTATTGTTTTTAAAAAATCCTCAAGTGGCTTGGAAATGGGAAAGAAAGGTACCTGCTGAAGAATGTCTTGCCATGATATCACACTGAAGAGCTTACGCTGAGGGACCTGGACCGCCATGCTGAGGGCTCTAATGAGAAGATCGTCCTCAATCTGATTTCCAACAAGAAACGCGATGGAGCCCTCCCATTCATTCTGTTATAAGGAATTATATTCTTAGTACTCCTGGCTAGGTAATTGTGTGTCAAAGGCTTCTAAAAAAGAGGATAATTTCCCCGTAAACCTTACCTTAAAAACAGAATTAACCTTGAAGCCTATGTGGGTTTCTTTTTCCAATAGCCGCTAGGCGGCAGTATTGTGTCAAATTTCATGCAGCTTGATAGAAAAGCCATTTTCTTGAGAAAGTAGGCCTTTTATTTTAAAGAGGGCAATTTTCAAAAACGACACACTTTTACTAGAATACTGCTGGTGTAGGAAAGCAAAAGTTCATTCATATGTTACAAAATATACATTAAAATATAATCGCAAAAGCAGAAATTTTTGTTTTGTTTGCTGATACATCCTAAGATTCTAAATAGTGCTAGGAACATAGTAGGAACTCAAGAAATTTTTGTTGAATTTTGGGTAATGTTGAATTGGTTGCCAATGGGCTTATATATGAGGTAAAAATGCAATCCCTGAAGTTTTTATAAAACACAGAACTTTAGTTCTTTTTTTTTTTTTTTTTTTTTTTAACAGGGACAGAGAGAGAGTCAGAGAGAGGGATAGACAGACAGGAACGGAGAGAGGTGAGAAGCATCAATCATCAGTTTTTCGTTGCAACACCTTAGTTGTTCATTGATTGCTTTCTCACATGTGCCTTGACCATGGGTCTTCAGCAGACCGAGTAACCCCTGAGTCCAAGCTGGCGAGCTTTTGCTCAAGCCAGATGGGTCCCGCGCTCAAGCTGGAGAGCTCGGGGTCTCGAACCTGGGTCTTCCGCATCCCAGTCCGATGCTCCATCTACGCACCACTGCCTGGTCAGGCAGAACTCTAGTTCTTTTCCTCCTAATGTAACACAAGAATTTCATTGTTAATCCACTCCCAAGAAATAGGCTAAAATGTTAAACTGGGACATTAAATTTGCATCAAATAATTTAAAAAAATGTTATCAAAGACAATATTCTTATTCGGTAATCCCTTTCTATTATAAATAAAATTTTTGTTGGGAAGAAGCAATTCTCTGGAGATTAAGAATGCATTTTACTGAATTACCGACCCTGTGATGCCGAGGGAAGAGACAACATGCAAATCAGGTCTAGTGCTTTTGAACTCTAACAGTCTTATGGGGAGTGGGCCAAGCCCACATGATAAAGACATTAGGAAAGAGAGATAATAATAAGGGAGAGCACTTCAACCGTGTGAACCCTCTAAGCCTAAGCTTCTCCACTTAAAAAAATAAAGCGGTTGGATAGGGCAACTTCTACTTCCCTTGGGCCCCTCTCTAGATATTTGATTCAAACGGAGTAAACTCGCCCTTGGTGGATTCTAAAACAATGTCTAAGATGATTTTGAAAGATATGACACACGTTTAATGAAATGCATAATTTCATGTGGTTATCTCTGGCTTCTGTCCACTCCACTACCAGGGTAATGACAGAACTGGGTACAGGTGGGAGAAAAGATCTCAGTGCAAATTCTTCCTTACCATCACATAGTGATTATTACTAAACTTCTTTTACTCCTTTCCTTGGAATCTTTCTAACAATTTTAAAAAACCCAATCAGTTTTTAATGCTGTCACTAAAATAAAATTTTGTACATTTTGTATATGAAAGTACAAAAATGTCTATGTTACCTACAAAGGGTGGACGCTTGTGTGTGTGCATGTGGGGTGTGGCATGCATGTTTTCCTCTGTTATAGCGAGTTTAAAACCTGTTTTCGTTGTTTGCTAATTCACACCAGGAAGACTGAGCATCTACTTTTTAAATATTTTGATTCTGAATAGTAGGTTTGGTATTTATAATGCATGTTTTAGAATAAGTTCCATTATCACAAAATGAGCTTTCCCGCATTGAATTTCTTTCTTTTCTCTTCTTTGACCCTCAGTCAAATACGCAGCTATAATCATCATAAAAAGGAGGAAAATCACTTCCATTCTCACTATAACATACACATGGTCTTGAATAGGCGATACCTTGAAGTTCCTGTCAGTCACACTTTCCAACACTGAAGATTTTTATGAACGCTTCTATCCCTAACCCCACTCCCTAGTGCAACTTTCTTTGTGAATATTTGAAAGTTAATGGTGACAAGGAAAGGCCGCCTTGCTTTGGAGACAATTCAGAAAAAGGGTATCGTAGTCCAGCACCTACCCATCGGTATCTGGTGTCGAAAGCAGGTGTTGACTGTTTCAGACCAGAAAGAAAGAAGGGAGGGAGAAGGAACTAACAATGACTGAAAAATGCCATGTGCCAGGCACATGTTATCTCATTAAATCCCTAAGTAATCTCTTTAGATAGGTGCATTACTACTTTATAGATGGAGAAACAGAGGCCTTATGAAGTTAATAACCTTGTTAAAGGTCATTTTGTCAAAAACCACACAGACCACATACTGGTTTGCAATTCTGTGATCATTTTAGAATGATTTTGAGAGCAAGCCTTTGGGTCAGAATGCCTTTCTGTAATCCTTAAATTGCACCTAATGGCTACTTCAGCCACAGTGAATGTAATAGATGAAGATTTATATCACATACTGAAGTGTTTAAAACCTTCAAAGATATATTATGTTTTAAATCCTTAAAACACCCATAAGATTGATTTTTATAAATGCAATTTTACAAAGACTCAAAGAGGTTAAGTAAATTTTCAAAGTTTCATTCTCTCAAAGCCCAGTGGTCTTGTTACTTGGCTCTAGAACATATTTTAACATATGACCTGTTCCTCCAAATCATGGCACGGTACTGAACCATGTGGGATCCCTGTGATCACCTGGAGGCAGTTCACCTGGGCTACAGCAGGCACAGATTTATTCAGGTCCAGAGCTGTGAGCCCTGCAGGGAGCTAGGCCCATTTTCCCATTGGAAGGGATATGAAGAGTTCCACTGAGGCTCAGTTTCCCATCTGCACTCTCTAGCCCATCAAACTGCTGCTCCAGTAATCAGATCTACTTGGTATAACAGGACCCCTGGAAGACTGTGTTGGAGTCATGAATTAGTGTCTAATCATATCTCCAGAATGAACTAACCAGCCCGAAATCATGCAAATCAAGATGCACTCACTGGTGTGGTGCACTAGGGGGCAGCGAGATGCCAGGAAATGCACAATATTTGAATAACGCAGAGCATTATTTCCTGTGTCTAATTAAATTATGCTCTGCAAATATAATTTCTGAATCTTTTTCTTAGCAGTTTAAGATAAATGTAAAGCCCAAATCTCTATTAACTGGCCACAGTTTTACAAATTGGAAAAATTCTGGAAAACATTGAACACTGAATTGATTTGGCAAAATACTATTAAAAACACCCCTCCACTTGTATCCCACCAACATGCAGTTAAACAAAGTCCTTAAGTTTGAGTTCACTGGGCAACAAGAGCAATTTAGTATAGAAAAAACAAAAGCTGACCATGGAGGAGAAATGAAAGCAGGGTGTGGACAGCCTGATTCATCACACCAGTGAGTCCTTCAGGCTTCCTACCTGTGGGCAAATTTGTTTAAGACAGTTCAGAAAGTTTGGGAGTAATTAGTAGCATAAGACTAGAGAAAGAAAACATTAATCATTTTTAGGAAAAACTACACTGATGTATCCAGTGGTGAAGGAAGAGGGTGTCAGTCTGACACACCTCAGACCCCTCAGGAAATAAAGTCAGTTCTCCAGGGCCAGGAGGCATCTACTGTACACAGTTAGTGCTGAGTCCTGCCCTCTGGTAGTTATTGATAAAGTAATTCAAAGCATGGAATGAAGTCATGTATGGACACAATCCATTACCTTTTATTTACTTTACCAGTCTCACCTAATTTGAAGTCTGGAAGGAGGGCGTCTAAACCCAAACACTTACATACTGGTCTCCTAAGGCAAGAAAGTATTCATGTAAATGCAGAGAGTCCAGCTGTCTCACATACGCCTACTGTCCCAGAGACACACAGTAGATTTATAACTATTTTTCTTTCATATATTGCAAATCCCCCAAATTTTAATGTAGGCATTTCTATATTCTAAAATAATTATAAAATACCTTTCACAAACAAGTGAAAAGTAGCTTTTGGGTGATAGGATTGAGACTGTTTCCTTATATTAGCACAGATAGCAGCTGGTACAGGACAGGCAATGGCAGGACAGGCCACCTTAGCCCAGAAAGACCCAATATGAAAGTCCCACAGTCCTCTACTGACCAGAGCCTGATGAGTTGACCAACAGTGGTCAGCATCTTTGTTTGTAGAAGATGTATAAAAGCTCCAGGTAAAATCAATGCACTAAAAAGTCACATTGTGTTAAGAGTTATTTACAGCTGTGCAGATATGCAAACGTGTACTTGGTGTCAATACTCTGTTGAAAGGATAGACTCTTTGTTAAGTAGATTTGCTGCCAGACGGACAGAGATTTGTGAATGTCTTTCTCACACTGGGTTTTTCCTTCACAAGGAATCTTGGATCTCTAGCAGCAAAGGAGTGTTAGTATGGGCTGTTGACCAGCAGGAGAAATATTTTTATTATATAGAACTAGCTGCTGTTATAATTGTATTTCTTAAAAAGAATTCTAACTATAAAATAAGTTGAAATATAGGTTAAAATATGGGTACATATTGTTATATAATAAACAGGAATAATACAAATGACCAGGATATACTGTTATTTAACTCCTTCCACCATCTTTATTAAATAAGTTCTTATTATAGATTCTCCTCTAATAATAAGTTCATCACAATTTATTATGAAGACTATATCTTATATCCTACTTATCCATGGGGGATATGTTTCCAAGATCCCCAGTGGATGTTTGAAACCACATATAGTAATGAATCCTGTATGCACTATGTGTTTTTCTAAGTATACATCCATACCTATGATAAAGTTTAATTTATAAATTATGTACAGCGAGACATTAACAATAACAATAATAAAATAGAACAACTATAACAATATACTATAATAAAGTTATGTGAATAGCTTTGGGGTCATTATTATATAAAATGAGGGTTACTTGAACACAAACATTGAGATACGGTCAATCTGGACCTAGACGGCTACTAATTGACTAATGAGCAGGTGGTATGGACAGCACAGGCACACTGGACAAAGGGGTGATTGACATCCCACAAAGATGGTACAGAGTAAGACAGCACAAGATTTCATCATGCTACTCAGAATGGCCCATAATTTAAATCTTAGGAATTGTTTATTTGTGAAAATTTCCATTTAATATTTTCAGACTATAGTTGACCATGGGAAACTGAAATCACATAAAACAAAACTATCAATAAGGGGGGACCACCGTAGTTTGACATATTATCATTATGCTGTGATAAGTACTAATTATTTAGAAATTGGTTCACATGGCTGTCACATTTACTTAACTAAACTGTAAGCTCTTTAGGTCAGAACTTCAGTTTACTATGCTTTTGCACATTATGGTGCCCAGTAATGAATGGAAATAGAGCAGGAATCTATATATAAATATCTGTTGATTGATATTTTATAATCATTATTATTTATTACTTTATATTTGAGAGACAGAGAGAGGAAGGGAGAGAGAAAGAGAGAGATAGAGAGAGAGAGAGAGAGAGAGGCGCACTCATTTTGTTGTTCCATTTAGTTGTGTGTTCACTGGTTGCTTCCCGTATGTGCACTGACTGGGGATCAAACCCGCGACTTTGTCATTTCAGGATGGTGCTCTAACTGATGGGGCTAACCAGGCAGTGCTCTGTTGATCGAGATCAGAAAGCAACAGAGAATATGTTTGGACACTGACACTTTTGACCCTGGGAATTGTAGAGCACTAGACTGTAACCCATGAGAAAACTGTGCAGGGTACACAGGCCTTAGCCCTGAAGACCTTCAGGAGGAAAACAGTCTGGGTCTGATGTGACATGGTCTGTAACAGGCATCAGGAACAAGGATCTGGAGAATTAGTCCCTGTACCCACTGGGCATCAGGAACAAAGATCTGGAGAATTAGTCCTCTGCTAAGACAAGCTTCCTGGGAGTGACTCAGACAAGCAGATGCTCAGGGAAGGAGGCAGCTCTTCCGGATCATAGAGAAAAAGCCAGACACTCACAAACATACATGAATTGACTAGAAAACCATTCCTCCTATCTCTTTCCTTCTTCTTTCTCCCATCCTCCATCAAGTCAGACCTTGATGGCCTGCTCCCTCTTGCCTTCCACTTATAGGCTGCAAATTCTTTCTCTTTCAAGATACTTTTGAAATTCTTATGAGCATGACTTTATGTTGGAAGAATATCAGGGTGGTGTGTAAAAGGAGACAGAGTGAAGCCACACATAAAATGAGTGGTTGAGGTAAACAGTTTAGGAGAGTTATGGAAGCTGAACCTGACCTCTGCCTCCTGCAGCAATGCCCCCGCTCACCAACCCAGTTTTCTGACCTCTGTCCTGGAGTGTGTGGCACTTGATCGCTCACAGCTCTTCCCGAGTCTGTCCGGTAAGGCTGCATTGATTACTTGAAATCTGCCATGGTGGGAGTATTTAAACGGTAGCAATGGCAAATGCTACAAATCAGAGCTTTCCCTCTGGAGAAGAGTTTGTAAAATATTTCCCAGCACATTGTGGTCTCTCCATCCCAGGAAGGCCTGTGTTTAGGACAGGCCAAGGCTATCTCTGAGTGCAAAGCGTATTCTCTTCATCTACTGCACTTGCACCCACAATGTACATTGTGCTGCAGTGTGCTGAGTAAATTGAGAATTAAGTGTCTGCTGATGCTTTTTCAGGTGTGACCCAGCTTGAAGAACTATTCTTCACAATAGGTTCTATGAAAAGCAGCTGACAAGGAAAGAAGAGAGAAGCCACTGTGGAAGGAGCAGGGCCAACCCCTCCAAAACTTTCCTTTCTTCATTATCATCTTGGAGTCTACTTCCCCACTTGGAGTCTGAGCACTGTGGCCATAAGTGACAAGACTCCCTCATATTTTGGTGGCCCTGTGGAAAAGCACAGGTCACTGAGGCATAATAAGAATATGGGCTTAGGAGACAGACTGACTGAATTTGATTCTGGTTTTCTTTTTCTGTTTGTTTGTTTTTAGGTGAAAGAAGGAGAGCTAGTGAGGCAGATTTCCTTATGTGCCCTGACCAGGATCCACCCAGCAACCCCACCCATCTGGGGTTGATGCTTGAGAACCAAGCTAGTAATAGCACCTGAGACTGATGTGCTCCAATGGAGCTACTGAATTTGATTCTTAATGCACCAGCTGTGTGTCCTTGGCAAACTGCTTAACTTCTCTGTGTTTTGTGTATAAATGAGGACAATGAGAGTACCTACTTCTGGGGATTGTTGTGAAGATTGAATAAGAAAACTTACAGAAAACCTTTTTGAGCATTACAGGTAGCAATAATCATGGCCATTATCAGGGATATTAATTTTTGGGGGGTGATCTGCTCTTGTCCATCCAAACATGGTTATTTCATATATGCTGTGTCAAGAGTGGGCAGCTTTTATGGGTGCATCAAGAACAACTTCAAATTGAATATCAACAGTTGCATATAATGAAAAAGCAAATATTAATTTGAATGACAGTCAATTGTAAAATACTTCTCTCTTTGGTAACAATAAACTTGCTAACTGACATATTTCTAAAATATTTTAGGTCCTGCCTGACCTGTGGTGGCGCAGTGGATAAAGTGTCGACCTGGGAACACTGAGGTCACCAGTTCAAAACCCTGCACTGGTCTGGTCAAGGCACATATAGGAGTTGATGCTTCCAGCTCCTCCTCTCTCTCTCTCTCTCTCTCTCTCTCTCTCTCTCTCTCTCTCTCAGTGTCTCCTCTCTAAAATGAATAAAACAAAATATTTTAGGTCCTTGGAAGAGGGTGCAAAAATCACAAACACAGGATGTTTAGAATTCTGTAGGTATCTACTTCACAAAGCTCTGGGAGAGAACGTGGGAGTGAGGCAGGAGGAATCTCTAAGTCATTTTGCACCTGGGCAGGTCTGTCAGAGACATCAACCTATCACCAATTGTGAAAGGACATTGATTAGAGCCAAAGGACGAGACAGAGCCGACTAAGGAGACAATGATCTCTGAGGTAGCCACACATAAGACTGAGCACCAGACTAATTTTTGTTAGAAGTGGGGACCTGTTTACTTGGCTTCAAAATATAAGGACATGGATCATATGTTTAGTATTTGGATTGTGAATATTAATATGGTTAATTTTATGGACCCAGATCTAAGGAAACAGATGTCAGGTAGGGCTAGTTCTTAAAAACAAAAGCAAAGTAATTGAAGTTCATTTTTTATAGAGACTTTGTGCACCCCTCTCTCCAGATTAGACGGGCTCTCTGGCCTGCTGCTTGCTGTGTTCTGGTTTCCCAGAACCCCTTACAGGACTCTGCAGAATCTACCATTCCCTTCTCCTAGGTAGAATAAAACTTACCCTCACCCCTTCTGTTCAGCTTAGGGCCTTAATAATTTATTCTGATAACTTGAGAAATAAATATAGCTCAATATTTTAGTGAAGTTAAAAAATAAAAAAATTTAAAAGTATTTTTTCTCTCCAAGCTATCTGCATTTTCAAAAAGGAATCCCAGTGACTCTTGGGCTAACTCAAAGGGTTGCTCTGTTAACAGGGCCAGTGGAAAGGCTCCCTAGAATCATGACACCTGGACAACTTCCAATATTCACTATGTACCTGGCATATAGTAGCATTCAATAAATGTTTCTTGAATGTAGCAGCCAAAACCACACACTAAAGAGAACTTTTACACATGCTTAGTATGGGAACACCAACTAAGTATGTGGGATTTTATCAGCTACACGCAGTACTGCAAACAGCACTGGACAACACTCTCATGTCTTCAATTCACTGATGAGAACTCAGCAGTCTAGAAGCATCTTTCCTGTGTATGCACACATTACCTGACTGGTTTTCCTTGACTTCATAAATACTAAATGTGATCACTAATTAAAGTTATGAAATTCTGCTATAAAGACGCAGGATTCTGAAGTGATATCAAATTCTGCCTCTGTAATTTTTTAGCCAAATGACCTGGGATCTATCTTTGTGACTCAGTCTTCTCATTTATGAAAGTGTATGTTGAAACCTTCCAAAGGTGCTTTACAAGGTTCAAATGAACAAATATACCTAGATTTAATTTGTAAATTCAAAGTTTCATGCAACTGTAAAATATGAACGCATGTAAAAAATATTTGTATTTACTCTAGAAAGTTCTGCAAAGTGAGTTAAAAGAGGTGACTATTTCTGTAATTTTGAATTTGAATATGTCCTGAGGATCTGCTTTGGACAGGTTAGCCCCTGAGCTTAGGCTGTTTGTTTATCTTTCGTTTTTCCGTCTTGGCCCATCTCACCAACCCAGCACATGAGCCTAATTCTGTTTTGCTCCATGCATCAGAGCGTTTTAAGGTAGCTATTAAAACACCACATGGAAAAGCTTTGTAGGGAATTCAACTCCAGAGAGAAACCACAGAAACCACTACACACCTTAACTATCTCCCCACCCCCAAGAGTTGGCTAAAATTACGGGTTCCATTATGTTTGTACAATCCAACCAGTTTTTATTGCTTGAAGCAAAATCTGAAGTCCAAAAGGAACTTCAGAACATAAAAAGTAAGTCAAACCTCAAAAGAAAACAAGCTTCTTTGTGTTTTCAAACAAATATTACATATCACAGGCATTCTTCAAATAGAGGAGACCACGCAAAGCTTAAAGGAGTCCTGCTAATTGCTCCATGGATGTAAAACTGGAATCAGGGACTCACTCAAAAGAAAGATCTCTTTTCATCATCAGATATTAAAGGCTACAACCTTTCATCAGCTCCTTTCTTAGACATGAGAACCTCTTGTGCCTTCACCAAGGTCTTCAAGTTTGAGTTATTATCTCTCACACTAAAATTAAGATATATTTTCAAGACTCAACAGTATCTTATTAGTTACCCTATTGTAAACTTTTTTCCTACCCTCCTTTCTCTAATTTAAATTCAATTCATCCACTAATCACTGTGGTGTAGTCCATGAATTTGTATACCTTGGCACTAGGCTTAACCAGAGGAAACAGAAAACCAACCAATACTCCTTCTCATGAGCCATCCATCCTCATAGCTACTGCTTGGTTAATTATGTCTCAAGGACAACTCATTTTCTTGCAATTAATGCAAGTATCCTTACTTATCATTTATATACTACAAGGCCACTGATGAGTTTAATTTCTGCATCTATCTTGATTGAGTGAAGATATGCAAGGATATTTCTGACAACCATAAGTATATAAGACTACTTAATTACAAGTACTCTATACTTTTCTCCCCTAAATTCAATAAAATGTCCAAGAATTACCAATATTTTGGTAACCAAATTACATCCTCTATACTGTCTCTAATACCTGGAAGCAGGACAAAGATTCTTTGTCTGACAACCTGTTCTAAGTTTTAGGTCTAAAACTATCTCCAAATTAGGATATGGGGAAGAATGGGTATCCAAAGATGAGCCCGGGCAGTGTTAGATCTTTCAGACCCCTGAGTTTGTATCATCTACCAGGGTGGAGCCCAAACACTCACTGAGGTGCCTCATAAAAACCCTGAGAGTGCGTGCAGAGCAAGAAGTGTGCCTTGCCTCAATGCAACAAAAAGAGGAGCACTTAACAAGCATTAATTAAATTACTGTGCTTAAAGGTCCATGATGTAACAAATGGTAAGAATGCATGAACATAATTAGGGGAGTTTGAAAGTAAACAAACTTGCTTCAATATATGTTGCTTAAAATACCTTTTCATACTTAATATCAGTCGCTCTGACTTGCACATCAGGGGAGTTAGGATGGGATGCTCTCCAGAACTGGTTCCGTGCAGCGGTCCTGACTTTCCAGTGGCTCAGGACCCAGGAGTTGTTCCAAGAAAGTACGAGGCAAGTAAGACCTGTCTCTGTGTGAGGAAGTTGGGATAAGACCCCCAAATTGACAAGTAAAGGGTAAAAAGTATTGATCCAGATCAATCAATCCTAGCAGGAGGGCAGATGAGAGTGTGGGTGGGTGGGGGAGGGAATTCATGAGACCATTTTCCTAGAAAGCTTCTAATTTTCCTCATATTTCCTCTGACCTACCACTGTTTTGAGGAAGGGTTTCTTAGGAGGAAGACAGAAGTTGAAATGGAGGAGAGCCAAGAAGAAAGGTGTTACTGTAGCTAGGGGAGGAGCGGTGTGTCATCAAAAGTAATTAGAAGGTTACCAGTGACTTTACCAAGAACAGTTCCATTTGAATAAAATTGCTTCCTTCTCAGTCCTTCACTCCTGAAATCCTATCCACCCTCATAATTCACATATCTCCTTCACAATATGAACCTCATTTAAGCACCATGTGACAAAATATTCCAAGTTAATGATTATGATAAATTTCAATCTGGTTATAATGATTAATTTTCTCCAATTACACAGGTATATGGAGTCTATTTATTGATTATATTAGGGCAGTAATTCATTATAATTATTTTTCTCCTATTGATTCCCTAATATAGTCCTTACAATAGCTCTTTCAATGGTGCAATGAAAAGAGTACTGGATTTAGTATCAGAAAACCTGCTTATTAGTCTTGATTCCAACCACATGGTCTTGGGAAAACACTCAAGTACTCAGAATCTGGACCTTAGCAAAATAATACTTACAGCAGAGACATTCATTCATTTAACTAATATGTATTGAGGAGTTACTATGTCCCAAACATTGAAATGGGCTTAGAAATAGAATGCATAGGCATACGCATAATTGTTATCCTTAAATGACATCAGCTTGGGAAAGGAAATACACAAGTAAAGAACAAAATAGATTATAGGTAAATGTATTTGATAGCTATAAAGCACTGTAAAAAAGTATCCATTTCTATTACAGTAGTACCTTGAGATACAAGCAGACCAACATATTATTATTATTATTATTTTTAGAAACAAGCTGCGACTTAGTCTTTATTTCGTATGAGATACAAGTAAAATTTTGAGATACGAGTCATGATTCGGGAAGTTGCCGCTAGTTGGCGTGTTGGCGCGTGGGTCCAGTATTGGCAGCACAACACTAGCATTTCGTTCTTTCTCCTGTGTTACCCTCAGAATCAAGTCGATCTCATGCGCTTTACTCATTCTTGCATCATTTTTGCACTTTTTTACTAACTTTTTTGTGTGCTATCATGGGGCCTAAGAAAGTGAGTGTAAAGGACAGTGGTGAGAAGAAGAGAATGATGTCAATAGAAGTAAAGCAAGAAATAATAAGAAAGCATGAGCATGGTGTACGAGTGATTGAACTGGCAAGGCTGTACAACCACAATACATCTACAATTTGTACCATTCTTAAAAGGATGCCATCAAAAGCACAAATCCAGCAAAAGGAACTACAATTCTGTCCCAATTAAGGACAAATATCCATGAAGAAATGGAGAAGCTTCTGCTGGTGTGGGTGAAAGAGAAAGAGCTGGCAGGAGATACAGTGACGGAGAGTGTAATATGAGAAAAGGCACGTACAGCGACTTGAAGAAGAAAGAACCATCTACCTCAAAAGAGGCAGCAGAAGATATGTTTAAGGCAAGTCATGGCTGGTTTGAAAATTTCAAGAAGAGATCTGGCATCCACTCGGTGGTGAGGCATGGTGAAGCTGTGACTGCTGACGTTAAGGCAGCTGAGGGTACATCACATGTTTTGCTGCTCTTATCACAAAGGAAGGCTATATCCCCCAAGTGTTCAACTGTGATGAAACAGGATTGTTTTGGAAAAAAATGCCCCAGAGGACTTTCATCACCACAAAGGAGAAGAAGCTGCCAGGCCATAAACCCATGAAGTACCGTCTGACCCTTGCATTGTGTGCAAATGCTAGCAGTGACTGTAAAGTAAAGCCACTGGTAGTGTATCATTCCGAAAATCCTCAAGCCTTTAAGACTCACAAGATTCCTAAAGAAAAACTGTAGGTTAAATGGTGTGCCAAAGCTAGGGCATGAATTATGCGGCAGTTTTTTTTTTATTAATTTTAATGGGGAGACATTAATAAATCAGGGTACATATGATCAAAGAAAACATCTCCAGGTTATTCTATCATTCAATTATGTTGCATATCCATCACCCAAAATCAAATTGTCCTCTGTCACCTTCTATCTGGTTTTCTTTGTGCCTCTCCCCTCCATCTTCTCCTACCCTCTCCTCCCTCCCCCTCCTCCCTAACCACCACACTCTTGTCCATGTCTCATAGTCTCACTTTTATGTCCCACCTATGTATGAAATCATGCTGTTCTCAGTTTTTTTCTGTTTTACTTATTTCACTCCATATAATGTTATCAAGGTCCATCCATTTTGTTGTAAATGATCAGATGTCATCATTTCTTATGGCTGAGTAGTATTCCATAGTATATATGTACCAAAGCTTTTTAATCCACTCGTCCTCTGACGGACACTTGGGCTGTTTTCAGATCCTCGCTATTGTAAACAATGCTGCCACGAACATGGGGGCGCATTTCTTCTTTTCGAACAGTGCTATGGTGCTCTTAGGGTATATTCCTATAAGTGGGATAGCTGGGTCAAAAGGCAGTTCGATTTTTAATTTTTTGAGGAATCTCCATACTGTTTTCCATAGTGGCTGCACCAGTCTGCATTCCCACCAGCAGTGCAGAAGGGTTCCCTTTTCTCCACATCCTTGCCAGCACTTACTCTGTTGTTTTGCTGATGAGCGCCATTCTGACTGGTGTGAGGTGATATCTCATTGTAGTTTTAATTTGCATTTCTCTAATGATTAGTGATGTTGAGCATTTTTTCATATGCCTATTGTCCATCTGTATGTCCTCTTTGGAGAAATTTCTATTCATTTCTTTTGCCCATTTTTTGATTGGATTGTTTGTCTTCCTGGTGTTGAGTTTTATAAGTTCTTTATAAATTTTGGTTATTAACCCCTTATCAGATGTGTTGTCGAATATGTTCTCCCATTGTGTGGTTTGTCTTTTTATTCTGTTCTTATTGTCTTTAGCTGTGCAAAAACTTTTTAGTTTGATATAGTCCCATTTGTTTATCTTGCCTTTTATTTCATTTGCCCGTGGAGATAAATCGGCAAATATATTGCTGCAGTTTTTATTGAATGGGTAAATCTTGTCTTTGGTCCTACAGTGAAGAAATACCTTCAAGAAAATAAACTCCCGATGAAAGCATTACTAATCCTTGATAATGCTCCAGCCCACCCACCTGGTCTTGAAGATGACATTCTCGATGAGTTCAAATTTGTGAAAGTCCTCTACCTCCCACCCATCATGACTTCAATCTTGCAACCTATGGATCAGCAGGTCAGTTCCAACTTTAAAAAGCTTTACACAAAGCACTTGTTCTGCCGCTACTTTGCGGTGACTGAGAATACAATTCTAACCCTTCGAGAGTTTTGGAAAGATCACTACAACATCGTGATATGTTTACGCATTATTGACTTGGCATGGCAAGAGGTTACAAGGAGAACCTTGAATGCGGCATGAAAAAAGTTATGGCCTGATGTTATTGCAGACAGGGACTTCGAAGGATTCAAACCAGAGACTGAGACCGAGGTAGAAGTGTTGGAGGAAATTGTGTCCCTTGGAAAGTCAATGGGTCTGGAGGTAGATGAGGGTGATGTAAATGAGCTCATTGAGGAACATGAGGAGGAACTCTCAACTGAGGAGCTGAAGGAGCTACAGATGATGCAACATACGGAGCTTCTGTAAGAGATTAGTAGTGAGGAGGAGTAACAGTCAGAGGAAGACTACAAGTGAAATTAAAGACATGCTGGCAATATGGGAGAAGCTTTCAAGTCTCATTGGAAAGAAACACCCAGAAAAAGTTTCAACTGGTGTGCTTCAGCACTTTTTAATGACACTTGTTTGTCACATTTCCGTAACATTTTAAAAGGCAGGCAAAAGCAAACCTCTTTGGATAGATTTTTATTCAAAAGTCCTGCAGGTGAAAGTGCCAAAAGTGCAGCCAAAAAGGCAAAAACAGGTGATGATTAAATAAAAAATATGTAATGTAAGCTTTAGGTTACGTTTAAAGTTAAGAAAGTGAATTTTTTTACAATTAAGTTTTTGTGGTTTCATTTTAAGTAAAGAAAGTGCAGTTTTAGTTTTATTTAAAGTAAAGAAAATGCAGTTTTAGTTTACATTTAGTGTTGAGAAAATGCAGTTTTAGTTTACGTGTCTACAGTGCCTGCCTTCCTCCCTCCCTCCCTCCCTCCTACTCCACCATTCACCTCCGTTAGCCGCACTCGTCTGTCTCCAAGGTAAGAATACAGTACTACTAAATAACACTTTTTTCTTTTATTTCATATATTTTGTTTTGCATTGATAAAGTATACATGTGTGTTCTTAATTAAAAACATGTCATTTTCATAATTTGGAATGGTTTGGGGATGTTTCATAGCACTGGAACAGATTAAATCTGTTTCAGTTATTTTAAATGGGAGAAATTTGTTTGATATATGAGTTGACTGACAAGCTCAGTTACAGAATGAATTAAACTCGTATCTCAAGGTACCATTGTATTGTATTGTTACCCATGCTTATTTACTAATAATTAATGTTTACTATGTGGATGCCTATATTGTATGTGTTACCCTAGAAGTGGAAAATGCAAAGATCACTAAGATAAGAGCAGTGAAAGAAAATTAACTGAATCTGCATATCTCACCATGGATGGACTTCAAAATGTAGTCTGAATGAAAAAAGACAAACCCCAGAATTGCTAAGTGTAATCATGGCATGGTTTATGTCAATTTAAAAAACCATACAGTAAACAATACTATATATTATTCATGGATACAGATTAACAGATACACAGGGTGAGAGGATATGCATGAAACTCAGGATACTGTATGCTTCTGGGAAGGGAGAGAAACAAATGGAACACTGAATGGGGGTAAGGACAAAGTATTCTTCATTTTTTTTTACAATGTTTAGTTTATTTTAAAAAAAGAAAAATAATTAGCAATTGGCAATATTTCATGATGGCACAAATATGCTTGTTATATTATCCTTTGTGCTTCTCTGCATTTAAAGGAATATTGAGGCCCTGGCTAGGCAGCTCAGTTGGTTAGATCATTGATTGTTCTGCTAAGTCAAGGTTACTGGGTTCAATCCCCAGTAAAAGCACATACAGGAATTAACCAATGAATGCATAAGTATGTGGAGTAACAAAGAAAGATGTTTCTCTTTCTCTCTCCCTCTCTCTAAAATCAAGAAATAAAAATTATCCCTGGCCCTGGATGGTTGGCTCAGTGGTAGAGTGTCGGCTTGCCATGTGGATGTCCCAGGTTCAATTCCTGGTCAGGGCACACAGTAGAAGCACCCATCTGCTTCTCCACCCTTTCCCCTCTCCTTCCTCTCTATCTCTCTCTTTCCATCCCGCAGCCAAGGCTCCAATGGAGCAAAGTTAGCCCAGGCACTGAGACTAGCTCTATGGCCTCTGCCTCAGGCACTAGAATGGCTCTGGCTGCAATAGAGCAATGCCCCAGATGGGCAAAGCATCGCTCCTTGGTGGGCATGCTGGGTGGATCCCAGTCGGGCACATGCTGGAGTCTGTCTCTCTGCCTCCCCACTTCTCACTTCAAAAAAATACAAAATAAATGAATAATAATTAGCCCTGGCCAGTTTGCACAGTGGCAAAGCATTGGCTTGGCACGTCCATGTCCTGGGTTCAATTTCTGGTCAGAAGTGACCATCTGTTTCTTCACCCCTTCCATTCTCACTTCTCTTTCTCTGTTTCTCTCTCTTCCCCTCTCCTTCTGCAGCCATGGCTCGATTGGAGCAAGTTGGCCCTAGGCACTGAGGATGGCTCCATGCCCTCTGCCTCAGGTGCTAAGAAGAGTTCGGTTGCTGAGCAATGGAGCATTACCTCAGATAGGCAGTGTCACCCACTTTGTGGGCTTGCCAGGTGGATCCTCTTCAGGGTACATGTAGGAGTCTGTTTCTGCCTCCCTTCCTCTCACTAAAAAAATAAATAAATCTATATAAATAAAAATGTAAATGTTTGTTTGTTCAAAATCTTAAATCTCCGAAAGTTCTTCACCAATTGCTTTGAAATTTTGACACAACGTTTCATTCGAATATGTGTGTTATGTCAAAATGACGCGTTTGCAAAAACACTGCTGTATTTGGAAGTGCCTACTTATTACATATGGAATGTGAGTAGAAAATCATTTGAACGACACAAACGAGAAGAGTGAGTCAATGGACAACCTGGCATATTCAAAGAAACTACAATAGGCAGACTGTACACCATGCATCCCAATCAATATGAGTGCTTCTTTCTTCACATGCTATTGGTAAATGTGCCTGGTCCAACTTCTTTCCAGCAACTGAGAATTGTCACCAGCATTACACATGCCACTTTTTGAAATGCATGTCAAGCTCTGAGTTTATTGGAGAATGACTGATAGTGGAATGTGTGCACTAATCAACACGTCACATCCAAATCAATTTGTGCATTGTTTGCATTCATATTGACCGCCTGCTCTCCTTCATCTCCAACAGTTATGGAATAAATATAAATTGCACATGGCTGAAGATATTTTCTGTTGAATACACAAGAAAAATTCAAATATGAACATGGATTTCACAGCAGAAATCTACAATGAAGCGTTGATAATGATTGAAGATTTGTACTTAGAAATTGCGAACAAAGTTCTCAATCAATTGGGAATGCCATCACCAAATCGATCTACTGCTGCTTCATTTGATGTAGAATTGCATCGTGAACAAAATTACAACATGGGTGATCTTTTGTCGTATGTACAGTCAAATATTCCTAAACTAATGCTTGAGCAAAAAGGCATTTACGATCAAATAATGCAAACTGTCAATTACAGGGTTGGAGAAATCTTCTTCTTAGATGCACCAGGAGGAACTGGTAAAACATTCCTAATTAGATTGATTCTGGCAGCAATTTGATCCCAAAATGACATAGCCTTAGCTCTTTCATCGTCTGAAATAGCTGTGACATTGCTACCAGGTGGAAGAACTGCTCATTCCACTTTGAAATTGCCATTGAACATGCAATTCATTGAAACTCCCACGTGCAACATTTCCAAAGCATCTGGCATGGGAAAAGTATTGCAGAAATACAAACTTATTGTTTGGGATGAATGCACAATGGCGCACAAAAAATCGCTCGAGGCTCTTGATCAATCATTGCCAGATTTGCGTGGAAACATCAGACCATTTGGGAATGCATTAATATTGCTTGCAGGAGATTTCAGGCAAACATTACTTGTAATTCCTCGATCACACCAGCGGCTGAAATAAATGCTTGCCTGAAATACTCCACTTTGTGGCGACACGTAAAGATGTTAAAGTTAACTACAAATATGCATGTCTAGCTACAAAATGATAGATCAGCTAAGATATTCTCACATCAATTGCTGGAAATTGGGAACAGAAAGGTGCCGGTTGATCTGACCTCAGGACGAACATCATTGCCTCATAACTTCTGCAATTTATTGACGTCAAAAGAAGAATTAGTTGAAAAAGTATTTCCCAATATTCAAACCAATAAGAATCACAATTGGCTGATTGAACGAGCTATTCTTGCAGCCAAGAACAAAGACGTCTATGAACTTAACAATATTTATTATTCAGTCTAACATTCAAAGCAAGGCAGTCACATAGAAGTCCATCTACACTGCTGTGGAAGCAGATGAAGTGGTTAATTATCCAACAGAATTTTTGAATTCACTCGATCTGCCAGGGATGCCACCACATGTACTGCAATTGAAAATTGGCGTGCCAATTATCATGTTGCGAAATATCAACCAGCCAAAGCTTTGCAACGGCACGTGGCTTGCAGTAAAAAATATAATGAGCAACGTCATAGAAGCAACAATCTTGACAGGATCTTTCAAAGGTGAAGATGTCCTCATTTCTCGCATCCCTATGATTCCAATGGATATGCCATTTCAATTTACGAGATTGCAATTCCCAATTCAATTGGCGTTTTCAATCACCATCAACAAAGCTCAGGGCCAATCTTTAGAATTGTGTGGTTTAGATCTAGACACAGATTGCTTCTCACATGGACAATTATATGTTGCATGTTCTAGAGTCAGCAAACCAGACAATCTCTATATCTGCACAGACAATGGAACAGCAAAAAATATTGTATACCCACAAGCACTGTGAAATTAAACATATTAGAAACGTGTGCTTTCTCTTTTCTTTCTTTTCCATTTAACCAGACTGAGCCACAGCAACACGTGGCCAAGTACAGCTAGTAAAAAATAAATTTGATAGAGCATTGGGAAGAAGTCTCTGCTCTCAAAAGACCCACAGTTTAGCTGGGGAAAGAGATATATGAATAATCATAATGTAAGGTGATAGGTATTTGACTAAACCCTGTATCTTAGGAAAAGTCTGATGGGCAGATGCCACTTGAATAGCAGTTGAAG
The DNA here is from genome assembly GCA_037038555.1 of Rhynchonycteris naso. Lineage (NCBI taxonomy): Eukaryota > Metazoa > Chordata > Mammalia > Chiroptera > Emballonuridae > Rhynchonycteris > Rhynchonycteris naso. Next base: position 128,493,894 of record CM072998.1, read on the forward strand.
GAGTCCTGTGTCTGTGTCTCCCACTTGTTCACTTTCTGCTCACACACTGGTTTCACTTCCACCTCAGGAGAGCAAAGTTTTCTTACTTAGGTTCCCTCCCATTTTCACATTTCCATCTCACTCCATTTTTCACCGATCTTAAGAACTTGCTCCTTTTTCTTGGGCTGAGACAGAGATTCTGACCCCTTGCCTATTGTACTAAAGAAAATGACCCTCTTTCCTTTTACCTCTTTTACTGCTTTGTTCCTTTAGTTCTTTCATCTTTCCTGCTCCTGTTTTCAACTCATTCCTCCACTCCTGTCTATCCTACTTCACACATACACAACTATCTTCAGCAAATTCCAATCTCCCTCTACCCATTTCCCAGCCCTGCATGAAGACAAAAAGAAAGACGATTAGAAGGCTATTGGTATTAGAAATTAGGGGAGGTGAAAAGAAACTAAAATAGAGAGGTCTAAGCAATAGGAAATGCTGGCCAATTTGATCTTATAAGAGAAGGTTTAAAGATGATTTCTAACTTCAATGACCTGGATAGTACAATTTTAAACATAGTAGTTTGAAGAATCTGTATAACATTTATATGGAAATATATAAAAGAGTAATTATTACATGATAAATCTTTATATCTGGCTCCAAGGTGCCCCACATTCATTCATATACTTTTTTCATATATGATTTCATATTGATATCAATGATTTTCATACCATTCCAAAAATATAGTAGTAACACTATATAGTATAGTACAGTACAGTATAGTATAGTACAGGGGTCCCCAAACTATGGCCCCACGGGCCGCATGCAGCGCCCTGAGGCCATTTATCCGGCCCCGCTGCACAGCTGGAAGGGGCACCTCTTTCATTGGTGGTGAGAGGAGCACAGGATGCATCCACACCCATAGTTCCCATTGAAATACTGGTCAGTTTGTTGATTTAAATTTACTTGTTCTTTATTTTAAATATTGTATTTGTTCCCATTTTATTTATTTATTTTTTTACTTTAAAATAAGATATATGCAGTGTGCATAGGGATTTGTTCATAGTTTTATTTTTATAGTCCGGCCCTCCAACGGTCTGAGAGACAATGAACTGGCCCCCTGTGTAAAAAGCTTGGGGACCACTGATACAGTATAAATATTATATCAGTAATTCTAATTTCTAGGAGCTTCTCCTTATTGAGTGCTTACTAGTCCCCCCTTTGGCAATGTTATCTGAGCTCCTCTATATGTCAGGTGCTGGCAATATACTAGTGAGTAAATAAGTTTCTGCCCTTTTAACAATAATGAGATAAATATTAAGTAGGTCAGGAACTGAATCATGATAAGTGGAGAGAGGATGATGGTGTAGTTTTAATAGGGTGGTCAGGGAAGGAGATATTTAAATAGAGTAGTAAAGGAAGGGAGGTAGTGACTCTCTCAGGAAGGGTCATTCTGGGCCAAGGGCACAGCAAGAACAAAGGCTCCAAGGTGGCAATGTGCTTTCCAATAGATTTGAAGATCAGCAAAAAAGCCAGTGTGGTTACAAAGGACTGAGTGGAAGTTGTGAGCCACAGGCTATATGAGATGAAGTCAGGGTAGTTGGCAGAGGGCCACACACACAGGGTCTTAAAGACCTAAAGCCCATGATGGAGGATTTGGATTTTACTCTAAGTCATGTGCATTAAAAGACCATTCTGGTTGCTGTATGTTGACAACAATCTAGGGCAGCAAGAGAGGGAGAAGGAGACTAAGTTCTGAATCTCTTGAGCTACTTGTAGCTTAGACAAGAGATGGTGGTGGCGTGGTATAGAAGTGGGGGTGGGGCCAAAGTATAGATTTTAGATGAAACCAACAGGACTTACTAAAAACTGGTTATGGGGTGCAGAAAAGGAGGAGAAAACAATGAATACAATGTTTTTGGTCCTAGTGACTTACGGGTGAATGGCGACTCTATTCAATGGGAAGGTGAAGACTTGGTGAAGTGCAGGCGTAAAAGGGAAAATCCGGGCTTTGGGTTTGGATGTGTGATGTCTGAGATACTATGTTTTAGTTGCCTTTAAACCCTCTCATCAGTCTTTTTAATATCTGTAAAGGAGGTATGGCCATTGTTCCTGATGCAGAAACTAAGGCTTTAAATGTTTTCTTGAAATTCGAAGAACCAATGGATTGGGACTAATTCTGGAGCTCAAGAGAGAAAACAGGCCAAGAGGCTGAGATACTAAAATATAGTCAGCGAATTAAATTCAGCAGGCCACAGTGTGCTTATCACCAGTAGGTGCTGTGACCAGGAGGGAGGGAATTAAAAATATTAACCTACTGCCACCCTTCAGGAATTTGCAGAGATATAGTAAATAACACTGAAACTGTCAGACTATTGCTCAAACCGGGAGAGTATGAAAGATAACAATCCCTGAAGTAGTTTGGGAAGGAGAAGTCAGTGAGGGCCAGAAGGCTGTGACTTGAGCTCCCTTTTGGAAGATGCAGGGAAGGGCTTTAATGAGGACTCATTTCAAAGGAGGCCAGAGGACTGCATGGGTAGTTGGTCTGAGCTTGGGGGAGCCACAGAGACCACTGAATCAGAGTAGAGTGAGATAAAGATGGATGGGCAGAAAAAGGCCCAATTAGGCAGGGCTGTGAAAGAACATCTTGGATTTTGTCTTTTGGGTAACTGGGAACCAATGATGGTTTCTGTAGCTACAGCTGAAACATGGTCAACATTCAGCATTTCTTACTTAACATTTTCCTCGGATGTTGCCAAACTTACATTGGCAACACTTACATTTCACTTATATTTAATATTTTTCATTTTCAATAAAAATGATCACATATAACATCTAGGTAGGTATTTTGACGTTCTAATTCCCTTTGGTTCCAAACTCGTTCAAATAATACACTTTTGTCCAAAAAGAAAAATTACAATGTGAGGTTATGAAAAGTCCATTTCCCTCTTAACATTCTTCCTAGCAACTCGGTTGTTTTCATTGGCTTTTATTAAAACAACCTTTGTGTGAACTGGCAATTTGTTTTGTAAATATCAATGAAAGCATATTTCAGAAAATACAGTAATAAAAACCAACCCAATTTCAGAAATATGCTTGATGCCAGACATCAGTCTTCAGCTCATAAGTATTTCCAGTAAGTCTTAAATACACATTAACATGAGAAACAGCTTACTGTTTAAGATTAAAAAAAAGTTAAAAATCCTTCACTGTCTCTCAAAAATTGTTGAAGGGTTCTGTCCAATAAAATGTATTTCCCTTTTTGATAAACTACATTTATAATGGTTTAAGCACTTCAATTCAATTGAACATTTTTTATAAAAACCTACTTAAACTCAATTTATCATCATTTTAGTATCTGTATATTTTATAACTTTATTTATTTAAGAGGTTTGGGATATTAACATTTCAATACACATCTTGAATGCTTATTCAATTTCCAAATCTTTAAAAGAGTTAACTTTGTTCAAGAACTCCAAGGAAACTCTGTTTCCAGTGTGCACAACTCAGCTATTGTCACCAAGCTACGTTATATAACAGAAAAATATTATTCTTCAACTGAAGTATAAGAAAGACAAACCACTAGGTATTTTAAAGAACTTTCACTTGAACACCTCCTAGCTGGCAGAGGAAATGTCTCTGAGAAATGCAGGGGTACCTGCTCAGTTCTTTTCAGCACACTGCCATGATCACCGTGTGTATCTGCTGTCATGTGCTTTTAATCGTCATAGCAAGGCTTTGAGGTGGGTATTATTATCTGCATCTAACAAAAGAAGAATAAGGCTCAGAGGAGGTAAGACAGTTGCTTCAGGTCACCCACTATTCATTTCAGAACCATAATTCAGTGTCTAGGTTGGCCAGGTCCTGGCGCTGGACTTTCTCTAGCAGTTCATTGCCTCCTTCATGTGTCTGTGCTGCAGCGAGGACACTGGGAGCCTGCAGCACTTCAATTTATCTAATGCTTAGATGGGACCAGATTACAGAAGATGAAGAACTCAGGATGTTCAGCATTTGAGATTCCAGATGGTCACTGATAGCTTGTGAGCTGGGAGTAAGCATGGTATGAGCAGTAGTTAGGGAAGATAAGTTAGTCATTGGTTTGATACACAGGAATAGATGATTCTGTAGTGACTATAGGTATGGGATCCATCTAATACTTCAGTGATCAAAAGAAATGCAGGCCTGAGCTAGAATGAAGACATGGGAATGGGGGAGACATTGAAGTGAGAAAATGATAAAGAAAAAATCAAGAGGACTTAGAGGCAGACTGAATGATTCATAGCTGACCTTTGACTCACAGATGAGCTTTAGTGACTGTGAGAATTATAGTGCCATTGACATCTGGAAAGCTGAAAGACAAGAGGTGGTCTAAGATTTTGATAAGCCAAGTTTTGGCAGGCATGACCAGAAAATGTAGTATACTTCTAGGTAGCAGAAGAAGTTATTTTCTTAGTTTGGAAAATAGATTATTTTGGAGATAGGAAAATAATTATTTCCTAATCAAGACACTCAAATATTTCTATTTGTCCTGCTCACATGATCTCAGAAAGAAGCCAAAAAGTTGAATATAAAAAGAAAATGCTATGGCCTATCTTCTAATTGTTGTCTATCTTCTAATTGTTGTCTATGAGAACCAGAGGATGACAGAGAGAAGGAAAAAGTCTAGTTTCAGGCAAAAGAAGTACACTTTCCATATTTATTTATTTATTTATTGGTTTTAAGCAATGCTTTGATCTCAAATTTAAGAGCAAATCAAGTAACTTCCATAGACATTCCTTAAATAATTAGTGTTCTATTCTAATTATCTACCTCATAATACTGTTTTGGGGATAGGTATAGGATCAAATACATAAAATTTGGGTTTTTTTGCAAGATTTATATAAAATGTTATAATTGCCATATCCTAACTTACTAGATCTGTTAAGGAGGATGGAAGGGTATAGTGAGAAAATTTATGGTCTGTTCCCTCATGTGCTAAATCACTACATGTCTTTGAACCAGACCTTGAAATGCTTGGATCCTCAGTTTTATAAAAGGGGCAGGTAGCTCAGATGTCCTGGGATTCTCCACCACTGAGTATTATAAAAGAAAACCCTACTATGTACAGCAACAATTTGTGTCTTTGTTGCAAATATTACTTCTGAAAAAAGAGAAGACACATTGATAATGAAAATAAATTGGAAGAAAGAACTCATGAGTCTCAGTAACAACCTCAATATAGTACAATAGATATTTCCATATTTAAAAATATGTAGAGATTTATGTTAAAGAATTGAAGGCTTAATAAAGAAGTAAAGAGTGTCCAGTCCTTTAAGTTGGGGATTGGGAACCTGAAGTCATTGTTACAAAATATTAGTGCATTGCAATAGTAAGACTGGTGAAGTTAGGGGGTGTGCAGATTCTCACAAACCTTTGTTTTCTGTTTCTTTTTTATGTTTTCTGTGGTGGGTCAGGGAAAGAAGTTGGGATAATTGCTATGCCAATGGTTGGTCTCACAAGTTATGGCTGCCTTTTTGCTATATCTGAAAATAAGATTTTAAACTAAGAACAAATGAAAACAAATAAGCTTCCTTAGATAATTGAAAATATGAAAGTATTTAACAATTAAAATTAGCAAAATTTCAAACCAAACTCAACCTGTGTTATATATAGATCAACTCAAACCAATGTTTTGGGGAACCTTAGAATTCTGAAGAGGACATTTGGGGACAAAAGTCAATAATATGTTTTTTTAAAAAAAGGATTTGCCTTCACTTCCCTTGCCTTTGGAGTCAAATTCATAAAGTGCTCTTTATAACCAAGGTCCATGAGTTTAGTACCTATATTTTCTTCTATGTAACTTATTGTTTCAGGTCTTATATTTAGGTCTTTGATCCATTTTGAATTAATTTTAGTACAAGGAGACAAACTGTAGTCATTTCATTCTTTTGCATGTGGCTTTCCAGTTTTCCCAGCACCATTTGTTGAAGAGGCTTTCTTTTCTCCATTGTGTGTTGTTGGCTCCTTTATCAAAAATTATTTGACCATATATATGTGGTTTTATTTCTGGACTTTATATTCTGTTCCATTGGTCTGAGTGTCTATTTTTATGCCAATACCATGCTGTTTTGATTGTCGTGGCTCTATAATATAATTTGAAGTCAGGTATTGTAATGCCCCCAGCTTCGTTCTTTTACCTTAGGATTGCTTTGGCTATTCGGGGTTTTTTATACTACCATATAAATCTGATAATTTTTTGTTCCATTTCTTTAAAAAATGTCATTGGAACTTTGATGGGAATTGCATTAAACTTGTATATTGCTTTGGGTAATATGGTCATTTTGATTATATTTATTCTTCCTATCCAAGAACAAGGAATATTTTTCCATTTCATTGTATCTTTTTTTGATTTCCCTTAACAATGCTTTGTAGTTTTCATTATATAGGTCCTTTACATTCTTTTTAAGTGTATTCCTAGGTATTTTATTTTTTTGTTGCAACTGTGAAGGGGATTATTTTTTTGAGTTCATTTTCTAATGTTTTGTTGTTGGCATATAGAAATGCTATGAACTTTTGTATATTAATTTTGTATCCTGCAACCTTACTATATTGGTTTTTTGTTTCAGTAATCTTTTTGTGGAGACTTTGGGGTTTTCGATGTATAGGATCATATCATCTGCAAAAAGTGAAACCTTTACTTCTTCTTTTCCAATATGGATGCCTTTTATTTCTTTGTCTTGTCTGATTGCTCTGGCTAGAAATTCTAGCACCAAGTTAAATAAGAGTGGAGAGAGTGTACATCCCTGTCTTGTTCCTGATTTAAGGGGGGAAAGTCCTCAGTTTTATGCCATTTAATATTATGTTAGCTGATGGTTTATCGTAAATAGCTTTTATTATGTTGAGATATTTTCTTTCTATACCCATTTTGTTGAGTGTCTTAAACATAAAATTATGTTTTATTTTATCAAATGCCTTTTCTGCATTGATTGATAAGATCATGTGGTTTTTGTTCTTTGTTTTGTTGATATGGTGTATTACGTTAACCGTTTTACATATGTTGAACCATCCTTGTAAGAAGTTTTTGCACAGCAAGAGAAACTGACAAAATAAACAAACAACCAATTTAATGGGAGATGATATTTTCAAACAACAACTCAGATAAGGGGCTAATATCCAAAATATACAAAGAACTCATAAAACTCAACAAGAAACAAACAAACAATCCAATAAAAAAATGGGAAGAGGACATGAACAGACACTTCTCCCAGGAAGAAATAAAAATGGCCAACAGATATATGAAAAGATGTTCATCTTCACTAGCTATTAGAGAAATGCAAATCAAAACTACAATGAGATACCACCTCATGCCTGTTAGATTAGCTATTATCAACAAGACAGATAATAACAAGTGTTGGAGAGGCTGTGGAGAAAAAGGAACCCTCATCCACTGTTGGTGGGAATGTAAAGTAGTACAACCATTACGGAAGAAAGTATGGTGGTTCCTCAAAAAACTAAAAAAAGAACTACCATATGACCCAGCAATCCCTCTACTGGGAATATACCCCCAAAACTCAAAAACATTGGTACATAAAGACACACGCAGCCCCATGTTCATAGCAGCATTGTTCACAGTGGCCAAGACATGGAAACAACTCAAAAGCCCTTCAATAGATGACTGGATAAAGAAGATGTGTTACATATATACCATGGAATACTACTCAGCCATAAGAAATGATTACATCTGATCATTTACAACAAAATGGATGGAGCTTGATAACATTATACGGAGTGAAATAAGTAAATCAGAAAAAACTAAGAACTGCATGATTCCATACATAGGTAGGACATAAAAAAAAAGACTAAGAGACATGGACATGAATGTGGTGGTTACCGGGCTGGGGGGTGGGGGGAGGAGAAAGATGGAGAGGGGGAAGGGGAGTGGCACAAAGTAAACCAGATAGAAGGTGACAGAAGACAATTTGACCTTGGGTGATGGGTATACAACATAACTGAATGACAAGATAACTTGGAGATGTTTTCTTTGAACATATGTACCCTGACTTATTAATGTCACCCCATTAAAATTAATAAAGTAAAATTTTAAAAAAGGATTTGTATCTGACCTCTAAATACTCTTTATGCTGGCATCATGCTGTCACTTAACATAGAGAATATTGTGAGGTCCCCTCCCTGATGATGACACATAATTTCTAACCATAAGACAAAATTCTAATAGAAACGCATGCCTCAGTTATTTTGAAGACATGTGACACTATTTAGAGACAGGCTTTGGACAAACTATCATCAACTAGAGAACAGCTGGTCTGTTTGAAAAATTCTAAAAAATTTTTGAAAATTGTCATGAACAAAGCTTCTACTAATTGCCCCTTTCCCAGCATTGCCTTCCATAAATAGGCTTGGAAGAAATGGAAAAATCAGAACTTGTTACAAAATCTCCTGGACCACAGTGAAATCAGCAAGATGGGAGACTAGGAAGCTCTAGACCCTCTGTCCCCCATGGAAATGTTAGAAAACAACTAGAGAGTGACTAACATAACTTTATAGGAACTTTGAAAGCAGGCAATGATCTAAAGCAACTAAGTGAATGTCCAGTCAAGAAAAAGCCACATTTGATATGGTAGAGAAGCTTGTGATATATTTAATCTCCCTTGCCCCACCCCTTTTCCATTCAGAAGAAACGACAGTCTTCTCAACGACTGGTGCTGCAAAAAGTGGCTGTCCACATGAAGAAAATAAAGTTGAAAAGTTACCTCACACCATGTATAAAAATTAACTCAAAATAAAACAAAGATTTAAATGTAAGGCTCAAAACTATAACACTCTTAGAAGAAAACATAAAAGAAATGCTTCATGACACTGGGTTTGGCAATGATTTCTTGAGTACAACGCCTAATGCAGAGGTAACAAAAGAAAAATTAGATAAATTAAACTTAATCAAAATGAAAAATTTTATACATCAAAGGACTATCAATAAAGTAAAAAGGCAACCCATGGGATAGAAGAAAATATTTGCAAATCATATATCTGATAAAGAAATAAAATGCAAAATATATAAAGAACTCCTATATTCAACAATAAAAAAAATATTTTTTTTATTTAAAAAGGGCAAAAGAAGATATACAAATGTCCAAGAAGTTCATAAAAATATGCTTATCCCTAATAATTAGGGAATGCAAATCAAAACCACAATTAAATATCTATTAGGATGGCTGTTCTACATAGATATAGTATATAAACAAACCTAGAATATTAAAATGTGGTAAAGAGATGGAGAAATTGGAACTTGTACATTGCTGGTGGAAATATAAAATGGTATAGCCGCAGTGAAATATGGTATTGCAGTTCCTCAAAAAGTTAAATATATTTTTTGATTGGATTGTTTGTCTTCTTGGTGTTGAGTTTTGCAAGTTCTTTATAAATTTTGGTTATTAACCCTTTATCAGATGTGTTGTCGAATATGTTCTCCCATTGTGTGGTTTGTCTTTTTATTCTGTTCTTATTGTCTTTAGCTGTGCAAAAGCTTTTTAGTTTGATACAGTCCCATTTGTTTATCCTGTCTTTTATATCATTTGCCTGTGGAAATAAATCAGCAAATATATTGCTTTGATAGATGTCGGAGAGCTTACTGCCTATGTTTTCTTCTAAGATGCTTATGGTTTCACGGCTTACATTTAAGTCGTTTATCCGTTTTGAGTTTATTTTTGTGCATGGTGTAAGTTGGTGGTCTAAAAATGGGCACAAGAAATGAATAGACACTTCTCCAAAGTGGACCGATGGATGGCCAATAAGCATATGAAAAAATGCTCAACATCACTAATCATTAGAGAAATGCAAATTAAAACCACAATGAGATATCACCTCACACCAGTCAGAATGGCACTCATCAGCAAAACAACACAGAGTAAGTGCTGGCGAGGATGTGGAGAAAGGGGAACCCTCCTCCACTGCTAGTGGGAATGCAGACTGGTGCAGCCACTATGGAAAACAGTATGGAGATTCCTCAAAAAATTAAAAATCGAACTGCCTTTTGACCCAGCTATCCCACTTATAGGAATATACCCTAAGAACACCATAGCACTGTTCGAAAAGAAGAAATGCGCCCCCATGTTCGTGGCAGCATTGTTCACAATAGCGAGGATCTGAAAACAGCCCAAGTGTCCGTCAGAGGACGAGTGGATTAAAAAGCTTTGGTACATATATACTATGGAATACTACTCAGCCATAAGAAATGATGACATCTGATCATTTACAACAAAATGGATGGACCTTGATAACATTATATGGAGTGAAATAAGTAAAACAGAATAAAACTGAGAACAGCATGATTTCATACATAGGTGGGACATAAAAGTGAGACTATGAGACATGGACAAGAGTGTGGTGGTTACGGGGTGGGGGGAGGGAGGAGAGGGTGGGATAGGGAGGAGGGGAGGGACACAGGGAAAACCAGATAGAAGGTGGCAGAGGACAATTTGACATTGAGTGATGGGTATGCAACATAATTGAATGATAAGATAACCTGGAGATGTTTTCTTTGAACATATGTACCCTGATTTATTGCTGTCACCCCATTAAAGTAAAAAAAAATTAGAAATGGAACTGCCCTTTGCCCCACCTATCCCACTTATAGGAATATATCCCGAGGACACCATATCACTGACTGAAAAAAGGAAATGCACCCTCATGTTTTTGGCAGCATTGTTCACAGTGGCTTATAGCTGGAAACAGCCCAAGTTTCCATCAGTGGACGAGTGGATTAAAAAGCAGTGGTACATATATACAATGGAATACTAGGGGGCCATGATAAAGAAGGAAATATTACATTTTGCAACAATAAGGAGGGACCTGGAAACTATTATGTTGAATGAAATAAGCCAGGCAGAAAAAGAAAAATATTATATGACCTCACTCATTTGAGGAATCCAAGGAACACTGAGAACTGATGAAAGGGATTGAGACAGAGGAGGGACTAAAGGCACCAGAGGAAAAGAGGACAGAGGGAAAGGGGAGAATAGGATGGGATAATCCTGAAAGGAAGGGGGAGGGCACTATAGGAATGGGGGCAAGGGAGATATGGAGAGGAATATGGGGGTGGGGGGATGCAGTCGGGGTCACCCTAGAATCTATGTAAACACAATTAATTAAATAAAAAAAGTTAAACATAGAAATATACACTTAAAACCTATAGGATTCCATTAACCAATGTTACCTCAATAAATTTAATATAAATAAATAAATAAAATTTATCTAAATATAAACTTAAACATAGAATTATCATATGATACAGGAGTTCCACTTCTGGATATATACTCATAAAATTGAAAGTAGGATGCAAACAAATTTTTGTATACTCATGTGAACAGCAGCATGATTTGTGAGTCAGGCTGGAGAGAGGTGGCAGACTAGGAAGCCCAAGGCCCTCAGTTCCCCATTGGAACATTAGAAAAACACAATAATGAAGAGTTGGAAGCAATCCAAGTGTTCATTGATGAATGATGAATAAATAAATTGTGGTTTATATATGAAATGAAATTTAATTCAGCCTTAAAAACAAAAGAAGTCTAATACATGCTACAACATGACTAAACCTTCCGGACATTATGTTGAGTTAAATATACTGGTCAAGAAAAGACAAATACTATATGATTATATTTACATGACAAATACTATATGATTATATTTACAAGACAAATATTATATGATTATATTTACATGAGGGACCTAGAGTAGTCAAATTCATACAGACAGAAAGTAGATTGGTGGTTGCCAAGGACTGGGGGGAGGGAGGTATGGGGAATTATTTAACGGGTAAAGTTTTAGTCAGGGCATATGAAAAAGTTCTAGATTTGAATGGTGGTGATGGTTGCACAACAATGTAAATGTACTTAATACCATTGAATGTTTTAAATGGCAAATATTATTTTATGTATATTTTACTACAATAAAATAATCATAGACTGAAATGTTTCCACCTCTTCCTCTCACTGTGGCCAATAGAGGATATCTTGAAAGCATAAAAAGATTTTGATTTATATGATACCTAAGCATCTTTAACTTCCTAATGCTGCTGGAGATTATAAATATAATGTTCATGTCATGTCAAACCCACATTAAGATGGATTTTGTTAACCTTATCTAATTGGAGGTGGGACATTTCACATATATGAATAAGCTAAATGTTTCGGTACATGCATAGCAAAGTTAGTAAATGCCCATATCATTGACAGAATTAATTTAGGAGCAGCAGACACCCAGAATACTCCATTTCTCTCTCTCATTTGAAATGTGCCAGATTTTTTTAAGGCACATATTAGTCTCCTTACTTAAAGTAATCATCCCCTTCATTTTACCTACTCAAATTCTACCCATTCTTTAGGGTCCAACTAAAAGCAAGCATTTTACAAAGCGTTCCCTGACTATCCCAGCCCATATGCATCTGCCTAACCTCTAATTTCTATAATCATTTAGTGCTTAGTAATTGACTGTCTTCTATTTTTTTGCTATCATTTTATGTTTTATAACCACTACAATGTACTTAAAAATTGATAATCATTCCAGCCTGAAAAGACAGCCCAAAATAGTGATACAAGGTAAATTCACTAAAATCAAATTGTGTATTTATTGATTCTCTTTAAAAGTGTAGTGTAACTTGATATGAACATGAGTTCAAATGACTATTGATTTGAATTACCTAATCAGTGAATTCTAAAAACTAGCTTGTGGAAGACTGAGAGGTAAATCTTCCACCCCCAACACACACACACAATACATACTCAGTACCATACACATACTCAACCTCGCACACTGGGGAACAAAATTTCACATAAGTATCAACTATATGAAAAGAAACTCTCTGGGAACTGTAGCAATAACATTTTTTCTTTTTGAGCACCCACTATGTTCACAGCACTTTGCTAAGCCCTATGGGTAAGAAATCCACACATCCACAGTCATCTTTAACCCAAATTCAGAGTCTATTACATTGGGCATTGGCCTGCTGGGTTAATCTGGGATTTTTCCTCTTGGGTCAGACATGAAACCAAGATGAGAAAAGAATATGAGCTGAGGTGGAGGGAAGTTGTCATTCCCAGCAATAAAAAAACCCCATGTATTCCAACAAACTGAAGAAGTTCACTCTTATAGTTGAAACTGCCTATTACTTTGAGTTCAAATTCTATTAATATAAAAGATTTATTGAAATTATATTGTTTGAGCATGAGCAAGAAAGCTGAATATTATTTCAGGTTTTCAAGCCATGAGGAAAAATAGTGCCTTTAGGTTTTCCATTCAACTAGGAAAATTACAGCTTCATATTCGCAACACTGAGGTTAATGCAGTGTCAGCACATCCATCAAATGCCGTTGTTCAACAGTTTATAACTCAAGCAGAAATGTTCACTCCAAGCCCAAACTTGGCCTATACAATCGCAAAGAAAAATGGGGAAAAATTATTTTGGCTAGTGCTGACTTATAAAAGTAAAAGAGTGGGTGCTTTTACAGGGTATTTTGGAAAACAACTTTGAGAATTTGAGACTGTAAAGGGGAATTACTGAATTGACATCCTTCATTCCTAAAGTTACAGAAATAACCAAAAATTACATGATGTCATGTCAGCATCAGTAGTATCTTAACTACTTTCATGTAAGTCTTCATCAGCTAGGATTATATATCAGACAGAATTACTATTCATAAAGAAAAAAACAATTATAGTGGAAAATAAAGACGAATAGGTAGAAATTTCTCATAAGAGCCATTATAAGTCTTTAGGTATATTTTTCCTTTACTAACTATCTAGTGCACTGTACAAACATGCAAAATAATTTTTTTTTTCAGTTGGAAAGAAAATATGTTAGAATGGCAGGCTGGAATTCCCCAAATCAGCTTTCCTCCTACCAAAGGTTATCTTGGGCTTTAAAACAATCTAGTGTGAGAGTGGATTTCCAGTGGCAGGCAAGAAGAGCTATTGGGCTGCCCAGCTCACTGCAGGAGAGCGGGTGCGGGTGGCGGTGGGGGAGCTAGTCAACTCTGGGACGAAGTGCACTTTGAAGTCATGTGGCAAGTAGGTTTTAAGTTGCCTGGTGGCTCTGTGACATCCCATGAGTCCAGCAGCAAATTCCTTCTCATTCTGATCTCTTACGGTACCTTCAAAATACATCAAATCTTTGATATCGTGTTATCAGGGCATTACACGAGAAAGTCATTGTTTGCTCTCTGCGGAAGACTCACTTGCATTAAATACATTGTTGTCTTAGGCGCTTAATGTCTATTTTCAGCCGGCATGTATTAAAACCTTAGGATAGGCCAGACTACAGGCGATTTGACAGGATGTATGTTCTCCGGGAGATATCAGGAGGCAGTGAACAGTTCATAAAGACAAACAAGACGACTGTGGATAGTCATCTGGACTTTACTGAAAAGGATCCTAATGTCAGCAACATCCCTCTCTTCCCACCAGGCACCGTCTGAAATCTTACGGACTCCCACGGCGCCCCCCACTTTTCCTCCTTAACGCTCACTCTGTCCATCACTCTCAGCGCATGGCAGCCTGGGTCAGGCCTCGGGGAGAGGAACAGAGGACAGTTTTCGGGAGGGGCAGCCGTGGTGTCCGGAAGGGAGAGCGAGCCTGGCGTGGCCTGGGGAGTGCGACCGGGCTTGGGTGCTGCCGGATGGAGAGACGATTTACGGGACTCCAGCTCACCTGATTGAAGTGTGCTGCGATGAGCGACGGTTCCCAAGTCTTAGGATTGCTGCTCGCCGTCCCACCTTTCTCTTTCTTGGGCGCCATGAAAAGTACGTAAGAGCATTGGCCTCTATATTGGGATCAGGCCCAGCCCTGAGCGTCCTCTCTGCCACAGTAACTGAAGCCACGCCCAGTTCTTGAGCGGAATAGGCTCCGCTCCTCCAAATCAGCCCGGAATCTTCTGGTCAACCGCTTCCGTCGCCATAGCAACCCAGTTTCCTAGCGCTGGGGGAACTGCGGCGTGGGGCTCCCAGGCCTCCTGGTTTAATATTTGGGTTTTGTAGCAGGAGACCTGGGCTAGTGGAGGAGAGGATGAGGGCTGGTCAGGCTGCTTTCCTTAGTCGGACGGTCTGCTTTTTTTGGAGCCTTCTCTGGTCCAAGACATTGTCTGGAAAACCAAAACCCCTGGAATCCTGTTAACGACTTATCCACCAAGATTTTGCCCATCCTGGATAACCTGAAATAGAGAAGTGACTCCTCAGGAAGTGGTCCATGCCATTTTCTCATCTGATCTCGTCTGCCCACAGTGCTTCCTTTGGTAAAGACCGATTTAGCTCCCCAACCTCCAGCCTCTGCTTTAGTCTTGATTCTGCTGCCCAGGACTTTACTATGCACACACATACACACTCCTCTACCAGATTTTTTATATATTTGTAGAGAAGATTTGTGTCTTTCTAAATCTTTTTTCTGCCTAATCAGACCCAGTTCTTTCAAGCTGTCCTGTACTGGTAAGCAGAGTCTTTCTTTTCCTTCTTTCTCACCAGGCACTCCCAAATACCTAAAATATCCTGATCACACAGTCCCCCAAGTTATATTTATAGTAATAATAATAATGCTAATAACAGCAGCTCTTGTTTCATGAGCACTGGTTCTATCCTGTACAACATAGTTATATCATTTAATACTTTAAATATTTTTAAAGAAAGAGACAGGAAGGAAGAGAGAGGGAGAGAGAGAAACACGGATTTGTTGTTCCACTTATTTATGTAGTCATTGGTTGGTTCTTACAAGTGCTCTATTGGGGAGTGAACCCACAACTATGACATGTTGGGCTAACAACTAGCCAATTAAGCAACGGGCCATGGCTATATTGTTTAATTGTTATAACAACCTTATTCCAAGCCCCACAGGCTGATGACACCAGGATTAGAATCCAGTTATTAGAATCCAGCCCCAAATCCACTGTGCTTAACCTTTACTCTATTATCTATCACTGTTTCAGGCCTTCTAAAATAACAGATGCCCCATTTCAGGGCTAGACAAATTTGAGAATAAAGTTTCTATGCATGGTAAATAATGTCAGAGGATGATGCCAGAAAGAGGTTTTCCTGAGAG
Source organism: Rhynchonycteris naso (assembly GCA_037038555.1). Classification (NCBI taxonomy): domain Eukaryota; kingdom Metazoa; phylum Chordata; class Mammalia; order Chiroptera; family Emballonuridae; genus Rhynchonycteris; species Rhynchonycteris naso. The sequence goes on from CM072998.1 coordinate 128,509,941, forward strand.
CCCCCCCCAACAACCATCTAGACTGCCATTAATTCTAAATCATGGAACTTTCTCAACATTTTCTTCTTCACTAAACTTTTCAAGATGAATATTGACTTTGGATTATGGCTTGAACATAAAGATTAATATCTTACAGACAAAAATACGTGGTCATTGATTATATCATTCTGAATTTTGATCAGAATTATTCTTATAGATTTAAACTGTTTGTAAAAGAAGTCCTGCATTTTTATTAGAAAAGCAGTAAAGTATTTATTGGCATTCCAGTTATATTTTATAAAAAATTAACTAGATGTTTATGTATATCATGCTGTTACTAATTTTCTTAAATATGAATACATACTTTATTTTATTTATTTATCTTTTTATTTTTCAGAAGCTAAAAGTGGGGAGACAGAAAGACTCCCACATGCACCCCACCGCAATCCACCCAGCATGCCCACCAGGGGGCGATGCTCTGCTCATCTGGGGCGTTGCCCTGGGGAGTTGCCCTGTCGCAGCCAAAGCCATTCTAGCGCCTGAGGCAGAGGCCATGGAGCCATCCTCAGTGCCCATGCCAACTTTGCTCTAATGGAGCCTTGGCTGTGGGAGAGGAAGAGACAGAGAGAAAGGAGAGGGGGAAGAGTGGAGAAGCAGATGGGTGCTTCTCCTGTGTGGCCTGACTGAGAATTGAACCCGGGACATCCACACGCTGGGCCGATGCTCTACGACTGAGTCAACTGGCCAGAGCCTGAATGCATATTTCAAAATAAACATATTATGTAAGTCAGTTCAGCCAAATCACTAGTAGATAATTAATAAAACAAGTTGCATATAAGAAAGAGAAACAAAGAAAAAATAGAATAAGGAGGAAAAAAGTAAGATTAAGTTTTATTTTAAATTTCAGAGAAAGTATCATATGAGAAGCAATCAACAACTAAAGTGACACAACTACAAGTTGATACTTTTCATTTCTCCCCCTGTCTCTTCCTCTCTCTCTCTCTCTGTCACTCTTTTGCTAATAAATAAATAAATAATTGTAGAGAAAGTGCCATTAGTTATGTTTTATAAAAGACAGCTGTCCAACCCCAATTTGGTAACAATAAAATGTTTGTGACATTTATTGTGGCAGAAACTGACTACATTAGACATTTGATTTTCTTTACTCAGAGTATGAGAGTCAGACATTTTTTCAACCTTCCTTATCCTTAGATGTGAACATGTGGCCGAGTTCTAGGCAGTGGGATGTGAGTAGAATGCTATCTTGCCACAACCAAGCTTGGCCTGTAAAAACATCTCCCAAGCATTGTTCATGTTCTTCCCCCTATCTGCTCAGATATTGTGGTGACTCTGAAAGCCTTGAATTTTTGAATAATTGCTGTGGCAAAGAGAACACTTTCCCCCAAGGCTCATCTTACTTTCTGCATCAAAGGCATTTAGTTGGGACTGTTCATTGGGTGAGAAATAAACATTCATTTTTTTAAGCTACCGAAACACTGGGATTTGCTCTAGCGGGTAGTTACCCTAAATGAGCTAACTATTTATTTATTTGTTTGTTTGTTTATTTTATTGTGTGAGAGGCAAGGGGACAGAGAGATAAATTCCTGCATATGCCCTGACCAGGATCTACCTGGCAAACCCTATCAGGGGCTGGTGCTCTGCCCATCTGGGGCTGTTTCTTTTTGCTCAGCAACTGAGCTATTTTAATGCTTGAGGCAGACCACGGAGCCATCCTCCATGTCAGGACTAACTTACTTGAACTATTCAAGCCATGACTGCAGGAGAAAAAGAGAGGGAGAAGGAAGGTGAAAAGGAGGGAGGGAGGGGGGTGGAGAAGCAGATGGTTGCTTTTTCTGTGTGCCCTGACCAGAAGTCAAACCCAGGACTTCCACCTGCTGGGCCAATGCTCTACTGCGGAACCAACCAGCCAGGGCACATTTTTTTCTTAATTTTCATTTCAGAATCAGCTCAATCAGAAAGCAACCTTGCTACCTTCGTGGAGGCAGGACCCCACACGGACTACAGCTGTGAGAGGCACAGGCCCAATCCCTGCCCTTTGGAAATGATGCCCAGTGCTACCCACCTGCTTGCATCTCCACCTGACTACACATGCTCACATGGGATGCTCTTCACCTTATTTATCAACTAAGTAAGTTCCTTACTTGAAGAAGTGGTTTGTATATTAAATACAATACAGTAACCTATGTCACATTTATAAAAATTTTTTTCCATTTTTTAGAAAATGAACCAATAAGAGCCATCACCTAGATATCTATATACATAAATTATAATTTAGCAAATGATTTAAAGGAATAGGGTATTTTAAAGCCAAAAATATACATTTCAGGATGGAAGATTGTATCTCCAGTATAATTTTTTGTACTTTCCTTTGTAAGGTCCTACCAGAATAAATTTAAACATAGAAGGTTATCAAAAATTGATTTAGATAATTTAAAATAAAGGTTTTATGACAGAATGTTTTTTGCCTATTTTTGGCCTTTTTTATTATTCTATAGAAATTGGTACTCTTCACAGTTTATAATTCAAAACGGGAAGACATTATACAGTAACCAAATTTATAGAGGGTTCCATCATAGAATTGGTCTGTTTAATTTCCAAATATAGGTGTGAATGGCAATGTTCATTTAAGAAGTGAGAGCCATTCAACTAAAAAGGGAACCTGCCAAAATAGAAAAATAAAAAAGCATTACCATCTGTCATAGATATATACTTTCTTGGTATAATAAATTGTTTCCCCCACTAAATATAAGTTGAAACTTTATAAGCATATACTTTACTACATAAATCCCATATGTCAGTGGCTCACAAAATTATACTATTTTGAGAATTTTTTTTTCATTGGCAGGCTTATTCCTGGTTTGTTCAATTTCATTTTGCACTTAATATTGTTTAGCTCACCAAGGATTGTCTACTTTTAGGAATGTGCTGTTTCTTTAGGATACTATGATTCATTAAAAATAATAATCTACTCAGACATAAAAAATGATGACATCGGATCATTTACAACAACATGGATGGACCTTGATAACATTATACTGAGTGAAATAAGGTAAATCAGAAAAAACTAAGAACTATATGATTCCATACATAGATGGGACATAAAAATGAGACTCAGAGACATGGACAAGAGTGTGCTGGTTACAGGGAGGGAGGGAGGAAAAGAAGAGAGGGAGGAGGTTGGGGAAGGGTGGGACACAAAGAAAACCATATAGAAGGCAACGGAAGACAATTTGACTTTGGGTGATGTGTATGCAATATAATCAGATGTCAAAATAACCTGAAGATGTTTTCTCTGACATATGTACCCTGATTTATCAATGTCACCCTATTAAAATTAATAAAAACAAAACCAAAAACAACAAAAATAATAAGCCTGACCAGGCGGTGGCGCAGTGGGTAGACTATCAGACTGGGATGAGGAAGGACCTAGGTTCGAGACCCCGAAGTTGCCAGCTTGAGCGCGGGCTCATCTGGTTTGAGCAGAGCTCACCAGCTTCGACCCAAGGTCGCTGGCTTGAGTAAGGGGTCACTTGCTCTGCTGTAGCCCCTCCCCCTCCATCAAGGCACATATGAGAAAGCAATCAATGAACAACTAAGGTGTCGCAACAAAAAACTGATGGTTGATGCTCCTCATCTCTCTCTGTTCCTGTCTGTCTGTCCCTGTCTATCCCTCTCTCTGTAAAAATAATAATAATAATAATTATAATAAGTTTTATTTTCAAGTTTACACTTGAGTCTTATAGTGTTGGGTGAACTCTTATTCAGTAGTGATGTCTGAGGCATTATTTTTCATACCTGAGTATGAAAAATGTTATATCAGATGTCGAGCCAGCTATTGATGAATCCAGATTTCTACTGTTATCAGAAAACATCAGGAGCTATGGACCAATTCCTTTCTAAGCTGAGATTTCAGGTGCTCACAGTACATCGAGCTACAGCAATCTGTTTACCTTTTGGCTAAGAAGGTGTCACAGATGTCCACTGACTTCTTAGATTGGTATCCTACGTTTAAGAACACCTTTCACTATATGTTTGTGTTATTTAGTATCATGATCTTTGTGTTTCTAACCCTCAAAATAGAATGTTATAATGCATTGTCCTTGAGTTTTTATTCTGTATGATGTAGAGGGCTTGATCTCTTTCAGCTACAAGGTCCAAAACATATGAAGAATATTACACCTGCATTCTATGGTTAGCATTAGCTTCCTATTCAGTTATGAGTGCAATTTAAAACTGTTGACTTTAATCTTTAAAGCCCCTCATTGTTTAGAAACCAGTTACTCCAGATATCACATCTCTCCTTATGCATCATCATGGCAATTAAAATCAGCTGCAGTGCTTGCAGTGTATAATCCCCAGTGAATTGTGGGGAGCCTGGGAGTATATCACTTTCTAAAGAAGAACTTCCCTAAGAACCCTCTATTTCTGTCAATGATAAAAGCAATATTTGGAGTTTATAGTTTTGGCCTTGAATGTCCTGTCATATGTCTTTAGGTCTCTGGAACAATTACTGAGTGCTGTTGATTTAATTTTTATGTTATTTTACCTTACTTGTGGCCAAGAGTTTAGAAAACCAAATCTACTTTTTAATGAATCAGAAAAATAGCAGTTGTATATATTAAAAATAAAAAAGCTAAAATTAATCTGTTTCATATTTGTTAGTGTGGGAGTTTTTACTCTAGTATTCTCTCACTCAAAGTTTTCTTTGAATCTAATTTTAAATGTCTTCAGTGAAGGGATTTGCCATAAATCCTTTGGGGACTATTTCAAAATCCATAACTCATGGTAAGTTATTTCTCTAAATGCTTAGCTAAATGTTTGATTTCTTAATGTTATATCAGATGTCTGTTACTTATAAATTGTGCTATGTTAAATAATAACTTTCTTTTTACTATTTACAAAGTTCAAAAGCTATTGTTGAGGTAAACCTCTACCAAAACATATTATGTGAAACCATGAAGCAACCTTTTGGGGAGAAAACATATTATGTGAAACCATGAAGCAAAGTAATAGGGCTTTGAGGAACTGAAAACCTTATATATAATGGTTTAGACCAGTGGTAGTCAACCTGGTCCATACCGCCCACTAATGGGCATTCCAGCTTTCATGGTGGGCAGTAGCGGAGCAACCAAATGGCTCCGCGATTACATAGATTTAACTATAGTAAGTTGTTTTATAAAGATTTATTCTGCCAAATTCAGCGAAAATCTGACATAAAATATTTGGCAAGTAATTATTATTATATAAAGTCCACTTTTGTATCTCTGTTAGTAGTAAAATTTTCTAACCGCCCACCAGTTCCATAGTAATGGTAATCTATAAAGTAGGAAAGTAACTTTACTTTATAAAATTTATAAAGCAGAGTTACAGCAAGTGAAAGCATATAATAATAATTACTTAACAAGTACTTTATGTCGGATTTTCGCTAGGTTTGGCAGAAAAAATCTTTATAAAACAACTTACTATAGTTAAATCGATCTTTTTATTTATACTTTGGTTGCTCCGATACTGCCCACCTGAAAGCTGGAATGCCCACTAGTGGGTGGTACGGACCAGGTTGATTACCACTGTGTGGGTGGTTTTTATAAAAAGGTTGACTACCCCTGGTTTAGACAAAAAGTGGTGTCTGCTACCTTCCTTATTGCTCCCTCAACTTCTCTGTCTCTTTCCTAGTCTGACCCTTTCTCACCATCAAAATTTCTTTAAAAATGCTGAGTACTACCAGAAAGATGTCTGAATGACTTCCAAGGAAGTTTTTCTTTGATTATGATCTTGTAAATATTAAATGCAATTATAAATAGTTACCTTTTTTATCATATGGATGCTGATCCATGTTTCCATGAATTAATTTTGCTTTGGCTGGCTTCCAATTTCTATGAAGTATTTCAATGGAGCAATGCCCCAGATGGACAGACCATCACCCCTTGGTGGGCATGCCGGGTGGATCCTGGTTAGGCACATGCGAAAGTCTGTCTCTCTGCCTCCCTCCTTCTCACTTCAGAAAAAAACAAACAAAAGGGCTGGTCCTACTCCATGGGAAGCAGCTGAGGTTCTGGAGAGGTATCTCAGCTGTAGGGGTTCCCTCTAAAAAGCATGGGATATAAACTCCACACTGGGTTCATCAGCCCAGAGCACTAGAGCCAGAAAGAGGTGCCCACATAATATCTGGCTGTGTAAAGTAGCAGGTTTTCTGTCCATCAAGGAGAGATATGAGTTCTCAGAAACACAGGGATCTTCTTAAAGGGTCAACACACAAAATTTCATTCACAGCCACTTATCCTGGCTTCTAGCAGATGGAGAATACAGCAGACTAGAGTCCATGAGGACAATCTGAGTGGTGTGGATCTGGGGAGAGAGCTGAAGGGACAGCTTACAGGATCTCTGGGCTGAGTCATTTTTCTATACTACAAGTGCCATCTTTCTTGGGTGGAGCACTCCTCTCTGGAGCATCAGCTGGGGGGGGGAAGCAATAGTTATACCCTCTGAGTGCACTTTCACCCCACCCTGTGGATCTTATGCCCTGCTGAGGAGTACAGTCAAAGACCCTTTCAGCAACTGAGCCTAATAGGCAGCCACCAGGCAGAGTCAGGTCCTGTAGTGACTTGGGAGTTTTGCTGATCTTCCCTGGGACCCAGTACTGATAAAAGCTGGCCTCAGTAAATAGCTTGTAGTTCCAAACAGGTTGCCAAGTGCCCATCACAGGCTGCTGGCACCAGAGTCCATTCCGAGAGGCCCCAGAACCAACATATGTAGTGGCCAGCCTTAGACAGCATCAGAGCAGGACCCAACCAGCTTCATAAGCAGCACGTCCAAAGGAAGAAGACCTTGGCAAGCACTAAACCCTGCTGAGATGAATTTTACTCTGTGCAGTCAGCACCTGCACAGCAGCTCGCATGCCATGGTCAGGGTTGAGCCTCACAGTCAGCTATCCTGAGGGTCAATACCACACACAAACATGCCAATAGCCATCAAGACTCAATTATAACAGAAGGGTCACATAACCCACACAAGGGACATTCCTAGAGGACCCATTTCAGCTGACCAAGGAGAGTGCACCACTGGACCCTATAGGAAACCTATTGCACAAGGCCACCTCATAAATACTATAAGTCATAGTAGATTTATCTAATACACAGAAACACACACAAAGAGGCAGCCAAAATGAAGAGACAAAAACAAACAAACAAGAAACAACACAGCCTCCTAATGAAAGAATAGATGAAATCCTCAGGAAAAAAAAAGCTAAAAATAATGAAAACAAGAAATGTATCATATCTAGAGTTCAAAATAATGGTTATAAGGCTGCTGAAGGAACTTAGTGAGAACTACAGTTGCATGAAAAAATGATATAGAAACCATAAAAAAGGAACAGTCAGAGATGAAGAATGCAATATCTGACATTAAGAATACACTAGAAGATATAAACAGTAGGGGGATGAAGCAGAGGATTGAATCAGTGATTTTCAAGACAAGATAGGAAAAAACACCCAAACAGAGCAGCAAAAAGTAAAAAAGAATTAAAAAGAAAAGAGGATAGTTTAAGGGATCTATGGGAAAACATAAATCATAACAATATCAACATCATGGGAGTACCAGAAAGAAGAGAGCAAGTGATTGAGAACTATTTGAATAAGTAATGACCAAATCTTCCCTAACCTGATGAAACTAAAGGAAATACAAGTCTAGGAAGCACACAGAATCCAAAGGATCCCAAAGAGGCCCACACCAAGACACATCATAATTAAAATGACAAAGGTTAAAAATAAAGAGAGAATCTTAAAAGCCATAAGAGAAAGACAGTTACCTACAAGGGAGCTTCTATAAGGTTGTTAGCTGATTTATAAACAGAAGCATTTCAGGCCAGAAACAACTGGCATGAGATATTCAGGGTAATGAAAAGCAAGAACCAACAACCAAGTTGACTTTACCCAGCATGGCTGTCATTTAAAATTAAAGAAGAAATAAAGAGCTTTCCAAACAAGAAAAAGCTAAAGGATTTTATTACCACCAAACCTGCATTAAGAAATGTTAAAAAAAAAAATGAAAAGACAACTCACTGGATGGGAGAACATATCTGCTGATACCTCTGATAACAGTTAATACTCAAAATTTATAAAGAACTTATAAAACTCACCCCCTCAAAATAAAAACAATCTAGTTAAAACATGGGCAAAGGATCTCATAAACATTTCTTCTAAGAGGACATACACATGGCCAATATACATATGAAAAGATGTTTACCAATCATCAGAAAATTGCAAATTAAAACCAGTGAGATATGACCTCACATCTGCCATAATGGCTCTTATCGATAAATCAACAAATAAAAAAATGCTGGTGAGGATGTGAATGAAAAGGAACCCTTGTCCACTGCTGGTGGGAATGCAGACCGCTGCAGCCACTGTGGAAAGCAGTATGGTTATCTCAAAAAATTAAAAATGGAACTGCCTTATGGCCCAGTGATATCACTTCTGGGAATTTATCAAACAAATCCCGAAGCACTAATTCAAAAGAATATATGCATTCTTATCACTGCAGCAATATTTATAATATCCAAGATTTGGAAGCAGCCCCCAAGTGTCAATCAGTAGATAAGTGGATAAAAAAGCTGTAGTACAATCACACAGTGGAAAGTACTGGGCTATAAAAAAGAAGGAAATCTTACTCTTTGTGATAGCATGGATGGACCTGTACAGCATTAAGCTATGTGAAATAAGCTGTCAGAGAAAGATAAGTATTATATGATTTTACTCATATGTGGAACCTAATGAACAAAATGAACTAACAAGCAAATAAAGACAGACTGATAGACTGTAGGCTGACAGCTGTGGGTGGGTGCTAGGGAGTGGAAGGATTGAGCAAAAAAGAGAGAAAAACTCATGGACATGAACAACAGTGTGGTGTTTGACAGTGGGTGGGGAGGAGAGGGTACAGAGAGGAGGAGGAGGTTATGGGATAAATGGTGATGAACGGAGACCTGACTAGGGGTGGTGAACACACAATACAGTGTACAGATGATGTGGTGTAGAATTGTGCACCTGAAACCTATATAATTTTGTTAATCAGTATTACCCCAATGAATTCAGTAAAAATGAAAAAAAAGTAATAAGGAAAATCTCAAAAAATAATTCAATTTTACACCTAAGGGAACTAGAAAATGAAGTTGGTAGAAAGCCAGAGTTAGTATAAGAAAAAAATAATAAAGATCAGAGTAGAAAAAAATGAAATAAAAACAGAAGTACTATAGAAAACGATCAGTTAAATTAGGGGCTTGTTCTTTGAAATGATAAAATTGATAATCTGTTAGCCAGGTTCATTAAGAAAAAACAACAGAGGTCCCTAATAAATATAATCATAAGTGAAAGAGAAGAAGCTACAACTGATACCAGGGGCATACAAAGAATCATTAGAGGCTACTATGAGCAATTATACACCCAACAAATTGGACTTCCTAGAAAAGTGAATAAATTCTTTAAAAAAATGCAAACTTCTAAAACTGAATCATGCAAAAAACAAATCTGAATAGATCAATTACTGACAATCAAATTGAATAAATTATTTAAAAAACTCTCAACTGAAGTCCAGGATCAGACAGCTTCACAGCTAAATTCTTCCAAACATTTAAGGAATTAATACCAGCCCTGGCCAGGTATTTATTTGGTTGGAACATCATTCTGATTTACCAAGGTTGCTGGTTTGAACCCTGGTCATGGCACATACAAGAATCAACTAATGATAGAATGAATAAGTGAAACAACAAATCACTGTTTCTCTCTCTCTGTGTCTCTCTTCTTTTCCCTTTCTCTAAAAGTCAACAAGTAAAAATAAATGAAATACAAAAAATAAAGAAGAGTTAATACCTACCCTTCTCAAATTATTTAAAATAAAATTGAAGAGGAAGGTAGGTTTCCATACTCATTTAATGAGGCCCTGATGCCAAAACCAAAGCTACAACAACAAAAACAAAAAAGAAAATTATAGGCCAATATTCTTGTTGAACACAGATGCAAAAATCCTCAACAAAATATTAGCAAACTAAATTCAACAATATATGAGAAGTATAATATACCATGATCAAGTGGGATTTATTCCAGGGATGCAAAGATGGTTCAACATCTGCAAATCAAGCAATGTGATATACCACATTAACAAAACAAGGGTAAAAATCATCTCAATCGACACAAAAAAAGCACGTGAAAAAAATTCAACATCCATTTATGATAAAAATTTTCAACAAAGTTGTTATAGAGGGAACATACTTCAACATAATAATGGCTATATGTGACAAATCCTGAGCTAACATTATATTTGTGGGTGAAAAACTGCAAGCTTTTCTGCTGAGATAAGTAACAGGCAAGGATGTCCACTCTCTCCACTTTTATTCAACAAATATTAGAAATTACAGCCACAACAATTACACAAGAAAAAAGAAACAAAAGACATCTATATTGGAAAGATAGAAGTAAAACTGTCATTATTTTTAGACGATACAATACTATATGTAGCAAATCCTAACAATTACCAAAAAAATCTATTAGAACTAATAAATAAATTCAGTAAAACTGCTGAACACAAAATTAATACACAGAAATCTGTTGCATTTCTATATACTAGTAATGAGCTATCAGAAGGAGAAATTAAGAAAACCATACCAATTACATTTCCAACAAAAAAAGTAAAACACCCAGGAATAAATTTAACCAAATAGATGAAAAACTTGTACTCTGAAAACAATTCATTAACTCTTTTTTTTTAATTTTAGAGAAACATTCATTTTTTTGGTTCCACTTATTATTTCATCTGTTGGTTGATTCTTATATGTGACCTGACCAGGGACTGGTCCCCTAACCTTGGCATATCAGAACAATGTTCTAACCATCTGAGCTACCCAGCTAGGGCTTAATCTATTAACTTTTAAATGTGATTTTTTGAAAGCTTTCTTTTGTCCTTCAAATGTCCTCTGCCTGATCTGGGACATCTATCTTCTACTCTTGGACATCAGAGCTCCTGGTTCTCAGTTCTTTGGATACAGCCTGGGACTTAAGCTATTGGCTCCTTTTGTTCTCAGGCCTTGAGATTTTTGACTGGAACTACACTATTGGCTTTCCTGGGCCTGCAGCCTGCAGACAGCAGACTATGGGACTTCTCAGCCTCTATAGTCCCGTCAGCCAGTCCCTCATAATAAATCTTTCTCTATATCTATATATCTTTTGGTCCTGTTTCTCTGGAGGACCCTAATATGCTAATCTTTAAGAGTAAGACGATTTAGAATTACATTTTCTAATAGATTGATATATGGTAAGTTCTTTGAAAAAATTCATATCTATTACAATACCCAGTTTTACTGTATGCCTTTTATACTGCTCACAAAAATTAGGGAATATTTTATAGCTTCATATTTATTTTGAAATATTCCCTAATTTTTGTGAGCTGTGTATTTGACATCTTTTTTAAACATCACTAAGCATTGGCTTCTATCTAAAGTGTAAAAATATTTACAACACTGGCATCTTTTATGATTTTAAGAATATTTTACTGAAACCTAACACTTCTTTTTTTTTGCTATTGATTTGAAAGAGAGAGACAGAGAGACAGAGAGAGAGAGAAAGGAAGGGAGAGAGAAGGAAAGGGAGGGAGAGAAATAAAGAAGCAACAACTTGTTCTATTTAGTTGTGTACTCATTGATTGCTTCTCATATGTGCTCTGACCAGGGATAGAACCCATGACTTTGTTGTGCCAGGATGATGCTCTACCCACTGGGAAACCTGGCCATGGCCTAAAGATTCTTTCTAGTAAGAATATAATAGTAAATAAACCACCTTATTGAAATCGTACCTTATGTTTTGTGAAAATATAAGTCTGAAAAAGGAGAAGGGATTCTTTAAAATTAAGGAAAAGTTCCCCTAATTGATTTCTGTCCTCTTCTGAATACACATTCTCAGAAAACCTCCAATTAAAGCTTCACCTGATGGCTGATATAAATGGATATAAGCAAAGAATATGAGGAGAAAAACACTTAAAGTCAGACATGAGGAAGAAAAGGAAGATTATAAGCAAATATTCAAAATCAAAATAATTTTAGACAACACACAGGTCAATCAGTAGAACAAATACTGCTTCTAAAGGTCATGTAAGAGGCTGCTTTCTCTGCCTTATTTCATCTCTGAATGAATCTATTTGGGCCTTCCACCATTTTCTTTTTAGGAGCCAACCATCTCTAACTTTACCTATCAAAATAATGGCTTCATCGACTCTCTTTTATCTCCCCTCCACTACATTAAACAAAACAAAACCTTATTCTCTGTCGGTGATTTGATTGTTGTCTTCACTTTTTCTTTTGGGCATAGCAGTGCCTTAATATTCTCCCCTAGTTTTCCCCCTGTAGGCTGGTTACAATCTGCACGCTTCTATTTTTGTTCACAATCATTATACAGTTCATCAATCATTCACGTCTTAAAACTTTTATGATTATTTTTGCATAACGGTATGTACTTCACCTGAGCCAGCTGTCTTGATTCTTTAGAGTGTGGCCTTTTTTCCCAACTACACTTTTGGGTAATAACTATTGCCAATTTATCCCACTAAGTAAATTCCTCATTTTATTGAAACTGTTTTTATAAAGCTTAAGTTACTCACATTTATACTCATAATCTCGTCTCCCTCTCCCTTGACTCAGGTAGAAGTTTAAAATCTTATTAAGTAATTTGCTCAAGGTTTGTAACACAGCCAGCCAGGAGCAGAGCAAAGAATAAACCCAAGAGAGAATTTTGTCTTCTTAGTATAAGATGATCTTTGGAAGTGCCCCTCAGTACAATGTTTTGATTCTCTGACTTAATAAGTCTCTGTTCTAATGAGGAATAAGTATATGGCAAGTTAAAAAGCTAATATTGTGGAGTTTGGGAAACTATGATAACAAATAGGTTAATGTTTTTCAATATTCCTATGGATCTTTTGCCTGGTATTTAATCTATTATTTAGAAAGGTGTATAAATCTCTCTCCTTGAAGGTAGGTTTATCTGTTGAAATTGTGTCATTTGATTCATGCAAATGTATAATTATGTCTTATTAATAATAAGAATTTATCATTATAAATTCTTGCTTCTGAAGAATGATTTTAACCTTAAAGTCTATTATTTCTGATATTAATAAGGTTAGTCAACCTTTATTTCTTTGTATAGTGTTTGCCTGGTTTATGAATTTTCATCTTTCTGTATTCTTTAATAGCAAATAATCAGTTTTAAAATTCAGTCTCTAAGTCTTTGTCTTTAAACTTTAGAGCATATACACTGATTATTATTATCAATTTATTTGGATTGATTCTAAAATATTATTCTATACTTCCTTTTTTCTGCTTCTCCAAATATCTGGGGTGTTTTCTTTTTTCTTGCCATTTTACCTTTTTATTTTTGGGTTTTGTTTATTTTTCCATTTTTACCCTCTACTAGTTTGCAAGTTATACATTCCATTTACATTCTTTTAAAAATTTCCTTGGAGATTTTAACACACATCCATAAATTCTCAAAGTCTCCTTCTTGCCCTCCCCCAAAGAAACAAGGACACCATTTGGTTTATTCTTTGCTTATCATTTTCTCTTTCATTTTAAACCTTTCTTCTTGTATCATTTCCCTTCTTTGTTTAGTTCAACCTTAATGGTTTATAGTCTGTTGGAAATAATATATATTTTTATTTGTATGAAAAAGTCTTCATGTTATTAAGTTCTTGAAAAATAATTTCATTTGGCATGCAGTTCTAAGCTGATACTTTCTCTCAGGATATTGAAGAAATTATTTTCCAATTATCTATCTCCCATGCTTGTTAGCAATAAGTTTATTTGTTGTTTCTTTGCATGTGGCCATTATGTTCTCTCTGGTTTTATCAGGATCTTCCCCAGGTCTATGGCTTTCTACGGTTTCACTATGATGTATCCAGTTATAGATTTTCTCAGCAGCTATGTTTTCACATATTTCCTTTCATTCATTTTTTCCTATTGTTTCATTTGAAACAGAAAGATGTATGTTTGATTTTTTCAGTCCATCGTCACATCTACTACTTCTGTTATATTTTCTATCTTTTGTTTCTCTATATTGTATTTTCTGTAATTCATTCATATTCATTTTCTAATTCACTAGTTCTCTCTCCATCTATGTCTATCTTGCTGTTTAACATTTATTTCTTTTTTCATTTTAGCCCTAGTACATCTATTTGATTAAATTTTTAAAAAAATTTACTGATTTGAGAGATAAAGTGAGACAAGAAGGGAGAGAGATGAGAAGCATCAACTTGTAATTGCTTCACTTTAGTTGTTCATCGATTGCTTCTCGTAACTTGGCTGGGAGGCTCCAACCCAGTGGCCCATTGCTCAAGCCAGCGACTTTGGGATCATGCAAGCAAGTGACCTTGTGCTCAAGCTAGCAATTCCATGCTCAAGCTGATGAGCCACATTAAAGCTGGCAACGTTGAGTTTTTGAACCAGAGATTTCAGCATCCTGGGTCAACACTCTATGTGCTGTGCCACCCCCAGTCAGGCTCTATTTGATTTTTTTCTCCCAAATCTGCCTGGTCATTTTTTTCCCAATGTCTTATTTCTTGATCTATTAAATGCTCTCTTTTATTTCTTTTAACATAGTAAGCATAGATATTTCATATTCTTACATGAGAAGCCTACCACTTGAAGTGTTAGGTGTGTCCGAATATATCTTTGTTGTTTCTGGTCTCACTCAGGGACCTTGTTTCCTTGTGTATTTTGTTATTATTTTCTCTAAATTTATAGTAATAAAGTATTTTAGGCCTACATTGAAGGTATCTTTATCTCATAACTAATTGTATGCTAATTTTTTGTATTGGTTTCAGGTGTGCTGCATAGTGGTTAGAAAATGTAGGCTAATTCTTTTTTTTTAATTTTTAGTTAGACGATTAAATTTAACAGGGTGACATTGGTCAACTAGAGTACATAGATTTTGGGCAAATATCTCCACATTATTTGGACAGTTGATTATGTTGTATATCCATCATCCAAAGTCAGATCATCCTCTGTATCCTTATATTTATCCTTCTTTACGTCCATTTCCCTCCCTCCCCCTCAGTCTTTTCCTTCCCCCTCACCCTGGTAACCACTGCACTCTAATCTATGTCCATAAGTCTCGATTTTGTGTCCTACCTATGTATGGAATCATATAGTTCTTAGCTTTTTCTGACTTACTTATTTCTCAGTATAAGGTTGTCAAGGCCCATCCATGTTGTCATAAATGATAATATGTCATTGTTTCTTATGACTGAGTAGAATTCCATAGAATATATGTACCACATCTTTTTCCAATCCTTTATTGAAGGGCACTTTGGTTGTTTCCATGTCTTGGCCACTGTGAATAATGCTGTGATGAACATGGGGGTGCATATGTCTTCAAAAAGTTTTGGGGATATATACCCAGAAGAAGTGCTGGGTCATGTGGCAGTTCTATTCTTAATTTTTTTTAGGAACCACCATACTTTCTTCAATAGTGGTTGTATTAATTTACATTCCCACCAACAGTGAATGAAGGTTCCTTTTTCTCCACAGCCTCTCCAACACCTGTTATTACATGCCTTGATGATAATAACTGATCTAACAGGTGTGAGGTAGTATCTCATTGTAGTTTTGATTTGCATTTCTCTACTAGCTAGTGAAGATGAGCATCTTTTCATATATCAATTGGCCATTTGTATTTTTTCTTGAGAGAATTTTGTGTCTTCTCCCCATAATTTTATTGGATTGTTTGCTTGTTTGTTGCTGAGGTTTGTGAGTTCTTTATATATTTTGTATACTAACCCCTTATCTGAGCTGTTGTTTGCAAATATCATTTCCCATTTAGTTGGATCTCTGTTTGTTTTATTGTCAATTTCTTTTGCTGTGCAGAAGCTTCTTAGTTTGATACAGTCCCATTTTTTTTATCTTTGCCTTTACTTCCTTTGCCTTTGGGGTCAAGTTCATAAAATGTTCCCTACGGCCAAGGTCCATGAGTTTAGTATCTATGTTTTCTTCTACATAATTTATTGTTTCAGGTCTTTTATTTAGGTCTTTGATCCATTTTGAATTAATTGTTGTGCAAGTGGACAAACTGTAGTCAAGTTTCATTTCTTTGCATGTGGCTTTTCAATTTTCCTAGCACCATTTATTGAAGAGGCTTTCTTTTCTCCATTGTGTGTTTCTGGCTCTTTTATCAAAGATGATTTACCCATGTATATGTGGTTTTATTTCTGGGTTCTTGATTCTGTTCCATTGGTCTGTGTGTCTATTTTTCTGTCAATACCATGCTGTTTTGATTATCATGGCTCTGTAGTATAATTTGAAGTCAGGTATTGTAATGCCCCAGCTTTGTTTTGTTTTCCCCTCAGGTTTACTTTGGTTATTCAGGGTTTTTTTTATGGCTCCTTACAAACCAGATGATTTTTTGTTCCATTTCTTTAAAAAATGACATTGGAATTTTGATGAAAATTGCATTAAATTTGTATATTGCCTTGGATAATATGGCCATTTTAACTATATTTATTCTTCCTATTCAAGAACATGGGATATTTTCCCATTTCATTGTGTCTTTCTCAGTTTAATAATGCTTTGTAGTTTTCAGTATATAGGTCCTTTACATTCTTTGTTATGTTTATTTCTAAGTATTTTATTTTTTTTGTTGTAACCGTAAAAGGAATTATATTTTTGAGTTCATTTTCCAAAGTTTTATTGTTGGCGTATATGAAAACAATAGATTTCTGTATATTAATTTTGTATCTTGCAACCTTACTGAATTGGTTTATTGTTTCCAATAGTCTTTCTGTGGAGTCTTTGGGGTTTTCTATGTACAGGATTATATCATTTGCAAAAAGTGAAACCTTTACTTCTTTCTGGATATGATGCCTTTTATTTCTTTCTCTTGTCTGATTGCTCTGCTAGAACTTTCAGCACTATGCTGAATAGGAGTGGAGAGAGTGGGCAACCTTGTCTCGTTCCTGATTATAGAGAAAATTTTTTTAGTTTTTTATCATTTAGCATGGTGTTAGCTGATGGTTTGTCATAAATGACCTTTATTATGTTGAGGTATTTTCATTCTGTGTCCATTTTATTAAGTGTTTTAAACATAAAAGGATGTTGTATTTTACCAAATACCTTTTCTGTATCTATTGATAGGATCATATGATTTTTGTTCTTTGTTTTGTTGATATGGTGTATTACGTTAATCATTTTATGTTATGTTGAACCATCCTTATGCTTTTGGGATAAATCCCACTTGGTTGTGATGTATTATTTTTTTAATGTGTTGTCGTATTCAATTTGTTAGTATTTTGTTTAGGATTTTTGCATCTGTATTCATTAGAGATATTGGTCTGTAGTTTTCCTTTTTTTGTGTGTTGTTCTTGCTAGCTTTTGGTATGAGAGTTATGTTGGCCTCATAAAATGTGTTTGAAACTATTGTGTCTTCTTCAGTTTTTTGGAAGACTTTCTGAAGGATAGGAACCAAATCTTTGAATGTTTGGTACAATTCACTAATGTAGTCATCTGGCCCTGGAATTTTATTTTTGGGGAGGTGTTTGATAGTTGTTTATATTTCCTCCCTGCTTATGGGTCTATTTAGGCTTTCCACTTCTTTGTTATTTAGTCTTGGAAGATTGTATAGATCTAGGAATTTATCCATTTCTTCTAGATTGTAGAATTTGGTGGCATATAGCTTTTCATAGTATTCTACAATGATTCTTTGTATATTTATGATATCTGTGGTAATTTCCCTTCTTTCATTTCAAATTTTGTTTATATGAGTCCTTTTTCCTTTTTCCTTAGTGGGTCTTACCAGGGGTTTGTCAATTTTGTTGATCTTCTCTAAGAACCAGCTCTTTGTTGTATTAATTTTTTCTATAGTTTTTCTGTTTTCTATTTCATTTATTTCTGCCCTAATCTTTATTATTTCCTTTCTCCTGCTGATTTTGGGTTGC
The DNA here is from genome assembly GCA_037038555.1 of Rhynchonycteris naso. NCBI lineage: Eukaryota > Metazoa > Chordata > Mammalia > Chiroptera > Emballonuridae > Rhynchonycteris > Rhynchonycteris naso. The sequence continues at coordinate 128,527,896 of CM072998.1, forward strand.
TTTTGTTTTTCTTTTTCTAGTTTCTTAAGATGTGATGTTAAGTTGTGTACTTGGGCAATCTCTTGTTTTTTGATATAAGCCTCTAATAATATGAACTTCCCTCTTATTACTTCTTTCACTGCATCCCAGAGATTCTGATATGTTGTGCTGTCATTTTTATTTGTCTGTATATATCTTTTGATGTCTGCTTTTATTTCTTCTTTGACCAAGTCATTTTTTAGAAATACGCTGTTTTATTTCCACATTTTTGTTGGTTTGTTTACTTCTTTTTTGCAGTTGAATTCTAATTTCAAAGCCTGATGGTCAGAGAATATGCTTGGTATAATTTCAGTCTTTCTGAATTTGTTGATGTTAGCTTTGTGACCCAACATATGGTCTATTCTTGAGACTGTTCCATTTACACTGGAGAAAAATATATACTCTGATGTTCTGAGATGAAATGTCCCATAGATGTCTATTATATCCATTTGTTCTAGTGTTTCATTTAAGTCTAATATTTCTTTATTGGGTTTCCTTATGGATGAACGATCTAAAACCATCAGTGGTGTATTGAGATCTCAAAGTATGATTGTATTTTTGTTAGTTTATAGTTTTAGATCAGTTAGTAGATGTCTTATATATTTTGATGCTCCCTGGTTTGGTGCATATATATTAAGAAGTGTTATGCCTTCTTCATACATTGTCCCCTTTATCATTATGAAATGACCATCTTTGTCTGGTTACCTTTATGGTCTTGTAGTCAGCATTGTCAGATATGAGTATGACTACTCTTGCTTTTCTTTGGATATTATTTGCTTGGAGAATCATTTTCCAACCTTTCACTTTGAATCTATTTTTAACCTTGTAGCTTAGATGTGTTTCTTGAAGGCAGCATACAGTTGGGTTTTGCTTTTTGATCCAATCTGCTCCTCTGTGCTTTTTTATTGGTGAGTTCAATCCATTTACATTTAGTGTAATTATTGACACTTGGGGGTTTCTTATTGTCATTTTATATACTGCTTTCTGATAGTTCTGTGTCTTGTTTGATTCTTCTCTTTTGATTTTCTGTCATTTGTTTTGTGGTCTTCATACTTCTTTCCTTTCTTTTCTTTTTTTTTAAGCTATGTGTTTCAGTAGTGGCATTTTCAGGGGTAGTTGCCATTAGGTTATTAAAAGAAAAATTATCATATTTATTAGAATCAATTATCTCATGAGTGCTTCTGCACTCCATCCTCTCTTACTACCGCTAGTCTTTGTCCTCTCCCCTCTTATGTTATTGTTGTCATAGATTATTCTTGTTTTTATTGGAATCTTGTTGGAGTTTTTACTTATACTTTTGTGGGGGTTTTTAGTTTGTTTTTTGTATTTGGTAGGATAACCACTTTTAGTATTTCATGAAGTGGGGTTTTTCTAGTGATAAGTTCCCTCAGCATTTCTATGTCTGTAAATGTATTTATTTCTCCTTCATATTTAAAAGTTAGCTTTGATGGATATAGTATTCTTGGCTTGTAGTTTCTCTCTTTCAGTGATTTAAATGTTGGGGTTCACTCTCTTCTGGCTTGTAGAGTTTCTGCTGAGGAATATGCTGATAGCCTAATGGTCCTTCCTTTGTATGATATATTCTGCTTTTCCCTAGCTGCCTTGAGGATTCTTTTTGGTCACTGATTTGTGTTCATTTCATTACAATGTGCCTTGGAGTAGGTCTGTTAGGGTTGAGGTAACTCAGTTTATCTGTTTTCTCCTTGGATTTGAGGCTCTAACTCTTTCCACAGGCTTGGGAAGTTCTCACTGATTACTTGTTTGAATATGTTCTCCATTCTATTTTCCATCTCTTCCTCCTCTAACATACCCATTATTCTTATGTTGCTCTTTCTGATGGAGTCAGACAATTCTTGTAGGGCTTTCTCATTTCTCTCTCTCTCTCTCTCTTTTTAATTCATGAGTCTCTCCCTTCTTCTCTCTGTAGTATTTCTAGTTCTTCTGTGTCACTAATTCTCTCCTCTACCTGGCCTGTTCTATTAGCTAAGCTTGTTACCTCATTTTTCAGTTACTGTATTGAGTTTTTCTATCACTGTTTGGTTCTTTTTTATAGTTTCAATTTTTTTGGTGAAATACTCTTTTTGTTCATTAAATTGTTTTTTGAGCTCACTAAATTACCTTTCAGCATTTTCTTGTATCTCACTGAGTATTTTGGAACTTCAATTTTGAATTCTCTGTCATTTAGCTCTAAAGTTTCCATGTAATTGAGATTTTTTTTTCTGGAGATTTTTCATCATCTATCTGAGCTATGTCTCTGTCTTATGTATCCATAATATTTGATTTTTCTTTGATGACATTTGAAAGTGGTAATAATAAGAGATACAACAAAAATGATACAACTAAAAATTAAAAAACTGCAGTGAAAAAAAAATTCTATAAATAATGATAAATAGAAAAAAAAACTACAGAGAATAAGAAGCAGGAACTGAGGAAAAATGAAAAAAGGAAAAAATGAAGTCAAAAACAAGCAAAATGTAACAAAAAAGTTATGAGTCCAAAATATAATAATTTGACAAAAAAAAAAGATATTCAGATGAGAGGAAAGAAAGAAAAATAAGGAAGGAGAAATAAGGAAAGAGAGAAAAAAGAAGCAAAAGAGAAAGTGTCAGAAATGAAACCCTCACAAAAAAACAAGAATAAATAATATAACAACTAAGGATAATGAAGTTCCATTGGGAAAAAGAGAAAAGAAGAAAATGGAAAGAAGAAAAAAATGAGAAAAAGAAGAATAAAGTATTTTCCAGTTTTGAGAGGTAACTTTTCCCTTTTTTCTGGCTGGTGGGGTTGTAGTACAAGCTTTGCCTCTGTGAGGTTCTTGGGAGGAGTTCTGCTGAGGCATCACTGTCCTAATGATGTAGGCAGGGCTGCAGTCGCCTCGGTAGGAGGGGCTTGTTGTTAGGGTTTTGCCATTTTATGGCTGTAGCAATGGCCATCCTGGGTCTTCTAGCATCTCTCCCCACATCCCAACAGAGCATGTCTGCCCCTCACAGGAATAAGTAACCGGGAGACTCAGGTGTGGGGGATCCGCTCTTGCTATGTTCGCACCTCAACGGAGCAATATGGGACTTGGGATACTGGGGGAGACACAGCCGGGTCCTTCCTCTGGTACCACTCAAAGCCTGGTCCTGGGCAGGACAGGGCAGGGGCTGTGCCCTGGGGAGCCTTCCCCGAACTTCAGGGAGTGGGGCGGCAGGGCATAGATATCAGATCAAGTGTGCCTCCACGTCACAGAGGCCAAACTCCGTGGGCCCTGTGGGCAGATTGAGCACACCTCAGTGCCCACGGGCCAATCACCACCGGCTATTCTCCTGCCAGCCTCAGGAGTGCCCGCAAGCTATGTGTGCGCCCAGTGCTTGTGACTGCAAATGGAGCCTGGTAATATAGGCAGACACTAGGACGGCCGTGTTCCTGCCCTTGTTTGTGTATGGCCCTAACTCAGCTCCTTTACCTCTGACCCTCAGTCTCCCCACTTCTCCTGACTCCTAAACTAAACCCATGTTAAAAGTGCCTCCTTCCCTCAGATCAGTGAAGAAAGAGAAAAACTTCGTCCTCTGGCTTTTTCCTCTAAGAGCAGATTCTATCTTGGGCTTGACTTCTCACCAGAATCATACCTTTATCTGGTGTGTGTTTATTTCAGGTGCTCCTGGGTTTTTTTCTCTGCTTATAGTTGTTGAGCTTGTTGAAATTTCAAGGGGAGAGATTGGGAATATCTTTCATTCCACCATTTCTCTGGTGTCACTCTGTATGCTAATTCTTGATTTGAGGTTTTGTGAATCAAAAACCTACAAACTTGTGAGGACGGGCTTGTAGTTTTGAAATCTCAGGATACAGTTAGTTTTCACCCTCTACAAGGATAAGACAGGCAAATTTCTTTGCTGTCACCCTCTATGGAATGGGATTTATGTATGCATACATTTTGGCTATCTCATCATAGGTGTGCTTCTTGAGGGTTTCAGCATTACGTGTCTACTATAGATGACCTACCTCAGGTAGGCCCTAGGCATTATCTCTAGTCACTAGTCACTCTACTCCTCACATGATTATCAAAATAGAAGCTCATGGTCATCTTGGTCCTTCCTTACCTTTCAAGTTTCCTACTTTTACTTTCTTTTTGGCATTTGAGGATTCACTTACATTTTTGTCAGCTTAATAGTATAGTTTCAAACATTAAATTTTAGTCCTTTAAAGGAGGTTTTTTTTTATTGTATTTAGTGTATCATACTACTATCAGAGGCATAAGTTTTATAATCTATATTCAAATAATATCTATCCTAGATAAGATAGCTTAAACATGAAACAAGAAGGTCACGGTGCAACATGTAACCTCTTTCCTTTTGAATTAACCATCCCCACACTTAAGAATTCCTGTATGATCAGTTGGTGAATGTCTGGTAATTGTTTCATCATATGCAGCCTCATGTGTATTTATATCTTTTAGGAAGAATCATTTTTTATGTGAAGAGCTTTTAAGAATTTATTTTTCTTTAATTGATATTTATCTTTTGCTTATATATATTAAAAATAAACTAAACTTGTCCAATGACAGAAACACTTGAATATAAGAAAGAGAACTTACATAAGATGACAGAATTATTTTCAAAATATGACCATAGTAATATTCTAAGGAAGTGCCAAAGTTAATGTCCTCTACCCTAATTTCCCCACTCCAAAGACTTTGAAAAATAGTGTAAGCCAAAAATGCAACAGAAGAATCTTCCAAGAGTGAGACTAAATATAAATCTTCCAAGCATGAAATAAATGTCATTGCCATCAAAGACATTATCTACCACATAAGAAGGATAGTGAGCACATATGCAGAGCATAAGAAGTCCTCTGGTCAAAGGTTATACATTAATAGGCAACAAACTGTACGAAATCGCTTACTGAGGGAACAGCAGATATAAAATGCAGATTTGAATGGAACCACACCCTGGATTTACTCCATTTTCCTGCCATGTGGGGCTCTACATTGCCTTTGGGAAATGAACAATGCACTAAGAGATAGTTAGGAGGGGTTTGGTGGATGGAAACAGATGGAGTGGGGTGCTGGCAGTGTAATGACACTGTGTATTGCATTTCTTGAGCATTTTGAAGTGGGAGAGAGCAGAGGAGGAAAACATGAAGAGCATGAGGAGGAAGCTACTAGGGCTTAGATTTTCAGAATAGAAAGACTAGTTGTGGCACCCAGATGGATGGACGTCTGGAAGCTTGTTTGGATTTTCTTTGGTTCAGTAAGGGAAGTCAATTTTGGCTTGATTCAGAGTCCCTTTATAATAGCAATCTTCCCTCGACTCCCCACATTTATATCCAGTGACAATATGGAAAGGAAGATCTTTATGTTCAACTTTCTGCCAAGCTTCCACAACCAAAACATATCTGACTTTTCTCAATGAGTTGCATATCTAGTGCCCAGTGAAATGCTGATGTAATAGGATCTGTTTTGAAAATAATCTGCTTGATAACCACAGTATAATAAGAATAGTTTTATACTTATTAAATTCTATTCTGCAGCCCAGGAAAGGATAAGGAATAGATATTTTCAAAACCTCCTAAGTTAAAATCCAGGATGCTTTCAGTTTTACATAAGGTAGAATTTGCTTTTTTCTTTACTTACCTTCTCATTCTCATTGGCGACTTAAGATAGGCAGGTGACATATACTTTACACAACTTAACCCTTATTGATTGGAATTCAAGGTGAAATAAATGTGTGCTGCAACTTTGCTTTGCAGATATTCAGGACACTTATATTCAGCTAAAATATCCAATCCAAAATGTGTGGCTCTGAAATTAAGGGTTAATTATTCCTCCCAATGCATTGCATATGGTCACCATGAATCTGATTAAAATACAAATTCTGATTATGGTTGGTAGTTACAATGAGGAGGTTGTTTTGTGTGTTGGCAGAGAAGTACTAGTCACCAAAAAAGAAGTCATAATGACTGATCTTCCTTCTGAAATTATTCCCACATATACTCTGAAAGACATCATGTACTCCATGGTATCAACAACACAGTGTAAGAAGCTTCCATAAAACTAATATTATCATAGCGCTTGACACATCTAAACATCATAAAATGGTAGCCACTATGTTTTTCATTTTTATTATTATTATTACTGGCCTTATAAATAGATTTTATCAGCAACTTGAAACATGTTTGTGCTGACAGTCTCTGTTAAATACCACCTGACACATATAAAACACCCATGGCTATTTCCCTATTATTTTGTTCTGGCCATTAATGATTGTGTTTATCTGCTATATAAGACAACCTTTCATATTCTTTCTCCTTTACTCCCCTCTTACCCCCACTGGTATCTTTATGTTATTTTTCTGCTGCTGATGCTGTCTCAGTGTTGGAAACAGAAAGAGTCCTCTCCCTTCATCATCAGCCCAGGAAAGGAGAAGGAATGGATATTTTCTGAATCTCTCAAATTGAAATTTAGAATGAGTTTCTCTTAGAAACAAAGTCTAAGTGAAAGTAACAAAAATAAATAAGTGACATTAAAGCCTATAATATGTTCTCCAAGCTATGACAATAAGGAAGCTAATCGATGGGAGGATCAGTTGAAGCTGTCTTCTAATTCAGAGAAAGGAACCCTCAAACCCTGGCAATTTCAGAGAAAAGCTGGAAAGGACTTGGATGAGGAGAGAGAACACTACAGGTGAGAGAGCACAGGCAACCCCTCCAAAAGGAAAAGTCTATGGATAGGGGTTTGTGTGTGTGTGGTATGGTGTGTTGGTCAGTTGGCATAGGTTGGGAGAGGGTAAAGTGACAAGACTAGTATGTTTAGAACAAGAGTGTGTTAAAATAAAGACGACAGCCAGTGTTAAGCTAGATCATAGAGGGTTCCCTTAGACATTTCAGAGATGTGCATCATGATGTGTTTGACTCCTGAGTCTAAATCCCATTGGCTTTCCAATAGGTCAGCCTCCATCCATAGGCTCAGTCGTGATGGATAGTCATGCTTCTGGGACAGCTGATTCCAGTATCAAGCTTGTCCCTGGTTCTGATGCTTGCCCGTTTCCTGATTCTAGTATTAGGGTTTCTATCTTATTTCTTCATTCCTGGGTCCTTCCTTTCCAGATTCTGGAAAGAACATCTCCTTCTTGTGTTGAGATCCTTCCTCCCCCTTCAGCTTCTCCTACCCCTCACCCTACCTCCTTTTATGTCCCTATGCATAGGATTTTCTCTATGGAAGCTGATTCCCATAAATTAAACCAGGGCTCTCTCATACAGATTTCTTTTTGAAAATACTTCCTGCCCTAAAAAGTATCACTCTGCTACCATGGGTGGGTCTGTATCATCTGTTGCCTTGCCATTTTTTCTGTGTTTGCTGGTTAACAGATTATATTGATCTAAAGATAAATTTTCATGTTGTCATTCCCCTATTCAAGAACTTTTCACAACTTCTTATTTCCTCCAGTACAAAATCCAAGTTCCCAAGATTAGGAATAATAAATTTCTAAAAAGAGGATACCATGCTTTACTCATACATATTCATCCCTAGGGCTTAGTACACTCAATAAATCTTTGTTTATGGGATAGTTTTTGCTTGCTTTCTAGGTCTTCCTTTATAATCTGGTCTTATATTACCTGCGCCCTCTTCACCCTCTTTGTAACCTGTCTTTGAATAGCTCTTCCCACACTTTCCTCATCCCTTCACAACATCACAGATAGTTATTATTTCCATGTCTTTAATCATTACAATCTGCCATTCAAATGATCCTTTCCTCTGTCCAAGTTTTTCTTAGATCAAGCCTTACTTCCTTTAGAAAAGCCTCATTAAATATAGCCAACACTAACAACTTCCTTTTTTCTATAATTGTTTGATGTGCTTTAATAGGGTACATGCTTAGGGGAAGGATATCCCAGACATATTCTACTTCGCTTTTTGTTTTCAATGTGCCTAGGTCAGTATTGGGAAACACAGTAGAACTCAGGGTTTACTGTCTAGTTCTTGATTGCTGGAGCCTTGGTCCCAAGCACAGAAAGACCATTTCCTCCTCCTTGCACCTTTATGCACTTTCTCGAAGGGCTTTCTGGTTTTTCATGTCTGCCTTTCTGGCAGTGTCTTGCACTTAGTAGGTTCCAGAGGATTTGTAGTCAAGAGTCCCATGTCTAAAGTCCAGCTCTGGCTATATGTATTAGCCAGGGTCTCTAGAGAAACAGAACCAATAGGAGATACATTATACAAATTGGCTCTCATGATTATGGAGGCTGAGAAATCCCACAGCCTACCATGTGTAGTTCCAGTCCAAGTCCAAAGGTCTAAGAACCATAAGAACAAATATTGTAAGCCCAAGTCTGAGAGCAGAAGACCAATGTACCTGACTTTTTGTTCTATTCAAGCCCTCAACAGATGGTGCCCACCCACACTCAGAAGGGCACTCTGCTTTACTCAGTCTACCAATTCAAATGCTAATATCTTCCAGAAACACCCTCACAGACACATTCAGAAATAAAGTTTAACCAAATATCTGGGTACCTTGTGACCCAGTCAAATTGACACATAAAATTAACCATCACGGTATATTATCTTGAGTAAGCTACTTAACTTTTGTGTCAGTTAACTCACAAATAGTAAGCAATAATTGTCCCACAGGATTGTTGAAAGGATAAAATGTGATAATATATACAGAGTTTTATAGACTATAAAGTGCTTGGTAAATATAAGTTGGTTTTAGAAACTCAGTAAAACACGTTTGAATGAATATGTCAGAAAATTACTCATCTTTCCATGTGTGGTGTCCAGATGAGTAGACTCTAAAATGTATGACAGAATGGTTTGACAGAAAATTAACAGGTTACCAGCCACTTCATCTATGTTTGCTGTGCTCTTTTTAAAGGTCCTTTGTAATGTGTTATTTTCTCCTTTTTTCATTATAATTTGCTTATGAAGAATTCTCCAGCTATCCTCACCATCTTAATAAACACTTAAGCCATACTTTGCTGTTTATTTCTATTTTTTTCTAACGAGGGCTACTTTTATGTGGTCTCCATATCCTAAGTGAGGTTCACCACCATCTAAGGAGTGGCTTTACCCTCTTCCGAATTCTCTGTGGAGAACTTTCTGTACCTCCTCCCTGATGCCTGTTCTTATGGCAGGAACTCCAAGTGGGAAGGGCTCTGGTGTTGGTAAGACCAACTGCTGAACCGCAAATGATAACGCAAATGATGTGGCATTGAGAGAGGAGAATGGCTGAAGGAGGCATGCACCAAGCAGCAGGTGGTGGCGCTGGTCCAAGAAGTATCTGGACAATCTTTGACAACAACACATGCCTGGCTTAGGAGCTTTTTTATCCATTTATGACCAGCTCTAAGAATAGGGAATAACTTGGCACAAAAACCTCACAGGGTAAGCTGTTCTACTCAGCATCTTAATGATCAACAACTGAGATACATTTTGTGGGGCAGCTATGTTAGGCTTGCTCACAGGGTTACCAGCTGCAAGCACTTTTCTTATTTTATTTACTTATTTTTTTACAGGGACAGAGAGAGAGAGAGAGTCAGAGAGAGGGGTAGATAGGGACAGACAGACAGGAACAGAGAGAGATGAGAAGCATCAATCATTAGTTTTTTGTTGCCATTGTGACACCTTAGTTGTTTATTGATTGCTTTCTCACATGTGCCTTGACCGCGGGCCTTCAGCAGACTGAGCCACCCCTTGCTGGAGACAGCGACCTTGGGTCCAAGCTGGTGAGCTTTTGCTCAAGCCAGATGGGCCCACGCTCAAGCTGGCGAGCTCAGGGTCTTGAACCTGGGTCCTCTGCATCCCAGTCCGACACTCTATCCACTTCGCCACCGCCTGGCCAGGCTGCAAGCACTTTTCTTGATTAGTGCGTGAGCACGTGGCAGAGGCATGTTTACATAGCCTATATAAAGCTATGGGTGCTTGTGCTGGACAGAGATGGGGGATTGTGGATTGCACATGAATGGATTGCCTGCCTGCCACTGTGAGGAACCGTTTTGCTGTTTGAGAGGTGGTTTCCCCTGCCTGTGTGCTTGTCCACTGTTGTGAGGCTTTATTAAGTAGAATAGCCCTATTCTTTCCAGCTCGCAGTTTTTCTACCATCTGCTTGAATCCAATGTGGACCTGCCTGGCCTCAGCCACTGGCATTACATCTGGTGTAGTGGGCAGGGTTCAAAGCAGATTGGTATGGAGCCGCTGATGCCCATGAGGAGTGGAATAGAGGATTGGCTGTTCCCGGTGGCTCTCCTGGTGGGGATCCTGGGCTGGGTGTGATTTTACAATCTTGCGAGAAGAAACTAAGAGCTGTGTATGAGAAGCTGAGCAAGGTCGAAAGCTCCAGAATGAGCTGCATACTGAGCAGCAACAATGATGTGAACTGGAGCGAGTGCTAGAGCAGGAGGCCGACTGGTCTGAGAGTTGCAGTGTGAGGTGCAGGCTGAGAGCCAATGGTGCCTGGAACTGGAGCCATCTATGGACAAGGAGTTACAGATTTGCAAGTTGCAGCTTGCCCTGGAAGCTGAATGTTGGCAGCGACGGCTGTTAGAGAAACAATTGCAGGTTCGGAAGCTCAAAAGACGGCTTCAGGCTGAGAGCTGGCAGCCACAGAACCTGAAGTGGGCACAAAAGATAGAGCTGCATTCCTGCCAGTGGAGCAGCTCTGAGTTGGTGGGAGCAGGCATTTCCAACTCTTCTGAGGGCGAGGCTTAGGCTGCAACTGCTGTCAGCAGACTTGGAGCCCAGCCAGTGGTCACCAAGAATGTTAAGACCGAGCAGCCAAGAGTCCCTCAAGGGCAACCACAGCCTCCTCCCTAGGTAGTGGAGCCTTCTGTGGTCTGGCCCTACATCCAGGCAAAGCTGATGGAGTTGGGGGTGAAATTCAGGCAGAAACCTGCTGAGCCCCTGGCAGCCTGCTTGGTGTGGCTGTGTGACATACGGGTGGATGGCATCATACTCTCTAGGACAGAGATGGCTGTGAGGGCTGCTGCTCATGCTGCCCCCCAACCCCACTAAGAAGAGAAACGGGCCTGTGAAAGTTACCTGAACACAGATGTGGGTAGATTTATTGTGGCTGGGGCAGATAGAAATTAGACGGCAAGCCTAATAAAAGTCTTGCTGGAGCTCTGGTGGCAGCTTGAGTCAGAACAGGGGTTCCAGCCACTGAAAAAGTGGGGGGAAGCGGTTGGCTTTGGCATCTGCCAGGAAAATGGCTGGTGTTCCGGTTACAGGATCCCCAAGACCCATTGTCCTATTTTGAATAGGGGGAAGGGTGAGGGACCCATCTGACAGGGACTGGTGGGGGCCAAAGGCTCCATGTGAAATTGGCAATGTGCAGGTCCCCTTCTAATGTGCAGCAAGTGTTGGCATTAGAAGATAATAGGTGCTTTTTATTTTTTTACAGCAGTAGCTAAGAAAACTGTTAACCCTTTGAGTAGTATAAATGTTCATGCATATCCTTGTGCCTCCTGACCATCCATAGTATGATCGTACAAAAATTTTTATTTTAAAAATGTGTAAGGCAATATTAAAAAAGGCTAATGTATGTTCTTCTTGTTTCCATAAATTGGTGATCAAACCATGATTTTAAGTTAATAAAACTGGGACTGGAACTAATTTTATTTTTTGAAAAGGAGACATTGTGAAAGACACCTTTGTAATTATTTGTGTAACTGTATTTGTGTAACTTTGCAGTTGCTGTAGTCTGTTGCCTGTTATGTAGATTGTGAAGCAAGCAACTCTAAAGGGGTGGAATGTGGGGCAGCTGTGTTAGGCTTGCTCACGGGTTTACTGGCTGCAAGCACTTTGCTTGATTAGTGTGTGAGCACATGGCAGAGGCATGTGTGCATGGCCTATATAAGGCTATGGGTGCTAGCGCTCAAGAGATGAGAGATTGGGGGGGGGATTGCAGATGTGTGAACTGCCTGCCCTCCACTAATGATTTTGCTGTTTGTTTTCCAGAGAGGTGGTTTCCCTGCCTGTGTGCTTGTCTGCTGTTGTGAGATTATTAAATAAAATGGACCAGCCCTTTCTGGCTCTGTGGTTTCTCTACCATCTGCCCGAATCCCATGTGGACCTGCCTGGCCTTGGACAACGGTGTTACAGAGGGTATATGGTCTGGTGGTGGTGACAGTTAATTCCATAGACAATTATACTATGGTGTAGTCAGTGTTTTGTTTTAGATATTTATAAAGTTCTGCAAGAGCAAGAGGACTGGCAACTGTTTTTGTTGTGGGACATGTGAGGGTGGGTACTTCGCAGAAAAGAGGCCAGAGCTGAGTAGTAGAGAGCTAAAGGTAGATGAAGACAGGAGGAAAGAACAGCACTGAAGTTTCAAAAGGTAACCTGAGGAACCAAAAAGAGCTCCATGTGTCAGGAGAGATGTGCCCATGAGGGGACAGAAAGAAAGATGAGCAGGAACTAGATCCTGGTGGGTGTGGTACAGGAAGATGTGGATTCAGGTCTATTGAAAGCTTAGAAAACTCTGGGAGCTTTTATCCTTGAGAGTCAGAAAAGTCATAGAAGGTCAGAGAAAGATAGATTTGGGACAGAAAGTGTCAAGGTCATTTCCACATTTGTCTAGGTGATCTTGGGCAATGTAACCTTTCTGAGCTCCATTTCTGTAAAATATGTAAACTAAAACCTACCTTGCTGGGCTACTGTAAAAAGGCGAGCATGTCTATAGGGTGCCTAGTATAGTCCTGGGTTTATAATTAATTATACTATGGGGGGCAGCTGTGGATCAGCTGTGTGAGGCTTGCTCGCGGGTGTACCAGCTGCAAGCACTTTGCTTGATTGGTGCATGAGCACGTGGCAGAGGCACGTGTGCAGGGTCTAGATAAGGCTATGGGTGCTTCCCCTGGAGGCGATTCTCCTAGATCGCTCTCCCACCACCGTGAGATGCAGTTTCCTCGCTCCCATGCCCTTACTGTGAACAGCAGATTTTCCCTTGTTCATTAGCTCTTTCCCTTTTGTTGTTTATTTGCTCGCCTGTCTTTGTGAGCCTCCAGTAAACAGGTATGGCCTGATGCTTTCAGGCTTCACAGCTTCTCTACCGTCTGCCCGAATCCAGTGTGAACCTGCCTGTCCTCGGCCACCAGCATTTCAGCAGCTCCAAAAACCAAAACAAAAAACTATGGCTTGATAATCAGAACACTGGGCGTGAAATTAGATCTGTCTCTAAGTCTTGGTTCTACCACTTACTCTCTGGCTCTGTGATCTTGAGTAGGTCAGCTGACTTCTCTGATCTGCAGTTTTCTCACTTATAAGTTGGAAATAATATTGACTTCACGAGACTGTCAGGATAGTATTTGCCATAGAAAACATTTCCAGAACACAGGATTTCTTCCCTCTACTTTTATCTCATTCTTTTACTTTCTTTGTTCTTTCCCTTTGGAAGTTGCAGGACTTTGGCAATCGACCCTCTGCTTCATGAAGACTAGGAGGATGCTGTGATAGGATGTCACATTCTGAAAAATCCATCACAGAACCTTGACCAGCCCACCAGACTGCCTGTTGAAGCCACATCTGGAGGACCCCGCTAGCTGGGAATGGGAGGCGTGCGAGGCCTGCCCGTGAGGCCAAGCAAGTATGCGCACAGCACTTCTGGAGTGCGACCTCACCCAAAGCCTGCTAAGCGTTACTTGAAGGCTTATGCAGGTGTAGACCAAACTCAAAGCCTAAATCAAGGAAAAGTATTACCTCATGTTCCCACACAGAGACTATAGAGGACAGGGCTGCACACAGCAAGGTAGGGATGAGGGGAGAGGTGGAAGTGAGGAACCAGGGGAGGAAAGGAGAAAAACAGAAGAGCTGCTATTATAAAGAATTCATTAGAGGAAAGTAGTGTGTGACCTCCACGATGATGATGAGTAAAAATTCTTGTATGATTTAATATTCTGTGGAACTATTCCAAACCACACATTTTCCATGCAGACTGCGGTCCTCCCCCATATTCTCAGGGAAGTCCGGCTGCTCCCCATTGGTCTTCATGCTGCTTACTCTGTCTGAACATAGCGTCTTTGTAGCAGTGTAACGGGGAGGGGTGTGTGTTGGGGGAGTGGGCAGGTTTGGATGGAGAGGCCTGACTGGGCTGCATGTGCAGAGCCCAGGCAGTGTCCTGATGATGCCTCCTGAGCCACATGGGCACCTTACTTGCTGGGACAGTAGCGCCATCAGTCCACATTATTTTCTCCACTTCTCTCAGGCAGTGCAACGCCAGTGGCCGAGGCCAGGCAGGTTCACACGGGATTCAGGTAGCCGGTAGAAAAACCGCGGAGTTGGAAAGGGCTGGGTTGTTTCGTTTAATAAAGCCTCACAACAGCGGACAAGCACACAAGCAGGGGAAACCTCTTCTCCGGCACACAAACAGCAACAATGGCCCCTCACAGTGGCAGGCAGTCAACTCACCATCCACAATCCCCCATCTCTCCTCTCTCTAGAGTGCAAGCACCCAGAGTCTTACCTAGTCTATACACACGTCCCTCTGCCAGTGGCTCACACACTAATTAAGCAATGTGCTTGTAGCTGGTAAACTTGTGAGCAAGCCTAACACAGCTGCCTCACAGGTAGTCAGATTGGTCTAGTGGTTTTTACCCTTTAAAAAAAAGTAGTAGAAACCTTTGCTGAAGAACAACTCTTGGCCCTGGCTGGTTGGCTCAGTGGTAGAGTGTTGGAATGGCCTGTGAAAGTCCTGGGTTGAATTCCCCATCAGGGCACACAGGAGAAGCAACCATTTGCTTCTCCACCCTTCCTGCAGCCATGGCTCGAATGGTTGAGCAAAGATGGCTCTAGAGTTGAGGATGGCTCTATGGCCTCATCTCAGGCACTAAAATAGCCCGGTTGCTGAGCAACAGTGGCCCAGCTGGGCAGAGCATCACCTAGTAGGGGGCTTGCCGGATGGATCCCAGTGGGGGCACATGCAGGAGTCTGTCTCTGCCTCCTGCCTCTCACTTAATAAAAATTAAAAATTAAAAGAAAAAAACTCTTATGAGGCAATGGCACCCCTCTGAAAAATAAAATAAAAAATTATTTCTAAAATCTCAAACATTAAAAATATATAAGGTGGGGCAAAAGTAGGTTTACTGTTGTTTGTATGGAAAATAATACAGTCATTGTTAAATAAAAATGCAAGAATAAACTCTGTGGTTAGTATATTCACAACTGTAACCCTACTTTTGCCCTACTCGGTATCTGCTCTGGTTAGAAGTTAGAATGGGGTCCTGGGGCCTTGCTCACCAGGTTCTCTTCTCTTGGGCAGATTGATCCCAAAAGGTTTCACAAAGAAAGTGTGGAAACTAGAGTCCAACATCTTCCATTTGTAAATGAGGAAAAGGAGATGCTAGAGACAGAGAGTTGTCCATGTGCCCATAGTGAGTGGCTGCGTTAGAATTTCGGTCATATTCTTCTGCTCCTGACCTCAGTGCATTCTCCTAACCCCAGTCTCAGGGTATTTGCTTTCAGAATGGAAGTGGTTAAGGCTGTGTCTCATCAGCTAAGATGTACAGGAGCCAGCGGAAGAATTTGAGGAACCTGACGCCCTCTCCTCTGTGGAAGCCCACCTCACCTGGTCCTCACTGAGCACAACGTACACATCTGTTAAGCTGAAATGCTGTGGTTTAAGCAAGAGTCCCTGGGAACCTGCGGTCCCCCCAGGCTTAGACATCCAGTTCTCAAAGACATGTGGCTGCTGAGGGGCTGTGCCTTCCGAAATGTGCTATGCTCCTGGAAGGGGCTCTGGGCTTTAGACTCAGGCAGAAAAGCCTCAAATTGCTTGTTTATTGTTTAGACAAGCAAGTTCATAACTTGCTGCATCTCCCAAGTGTGGCAAAGAGGACCAGAGCAAAGCCTTCCTGGATTTTTTGTTGAGTTATAGGTTTCCTTCCAAATCAAAGAAGAATAGTTGGTTTGGCACACTAATATTTATTTTAAGTTAAAAAGCTTGTTAGAAGATTCCTGCTGAGCTGCTGAGTTTCCCAAGGCATTCAGAGTCAGGTCCTTTATTTCTCTGAGTTTAATCCTACTTTGTCCCTTGAATGTGCTATGCCCTATACCATCAAGAAACATGGATGCCTGCTGAAATCATCATGGTATGATGAGACTACTCCCCAAATATTCCATGCACTCCCTTGCACTTGCCAAATTCCTTGCTTTTAGGTGGGGCCATGAGACTAGTCCTTACTAATGAAATGGGAGCTGAGATGGTGAAAAACCCATGTGCAAATCTCCAGGCTCTCCCTCGCTGCTACCAGCACTTTTCAGATGGTAAAGCTCTCATCCATCTGGGACCTGAGTCACTATGATAAGTGAGTGTCCTCCCCTCATGGACCCATGACTGAAATATAAACCGTTGCAGTTTTAAAGCCATTGAGATTTCAGGGCTAATTTGTTATGTAGCATAACCTAGCTAATCAAGACTAATGAAGAAGAATTTGGGTTAGAAACATGGGAAGTCTAAAGACCTTCTCTGGGTGAGCTACACTGAAGACTCCTCTGTAGATCAAGGAGTCTTGGGGTTTCAAGCAGCAGTGTGCTAGAGCTGGCTCGTACTGGTACATCTTTTCTAACTCTGCATTCAGTGATGTCACCTTGGTAACTTGTAATTAGCCATGAAGGGAGAATTTACACCAAGAAAATTGGCAAATGCTCCAAATCATGACATTTTCCTCTCCTGGCAAACTGGTTGTTAAGTATTTAACAGCGCACCACTGGTAAATATTCAAGTCTCTATACACAGATGCGAGCTGAGAGTGGGAAATGAGACAGGAGGATTGTCAGTAACTGAAAATTCTTTTTAGGTCCTTAACGGTTATGTAGTTTCTGTTAAGAGAAAAATTTGGTAAAGAAATGCACTGCTGGGTATGGTTTCCTTCAAATCATTTAATTGGCAGTCCAAATAATGTTTTTGCCAGCTTATTCTAAACATCAGAATTCTGAGCTTATTTTGTTTGAATAGTTACTTTTGCACAAGATAGAATGCCAGCCATCCTTTACTTTTAGTTAACAACACCCAGAAGACTTCTGTGCCTTTCAGATTCTTAAGTGAAGCAGCTGATGAGGAAGTTTTTACTCTGGCTTTGCTACTTGCTGGCCTATCACCTAGAGAAGGTGCTCAATTCAGTATTCTTCTCCTCCCCTGCAGCATTCTGTTCTTTGCTTAAAAAAATATATTTTCCGTGTATTTCTTTCTTTATTCTTATCACTATCGTTTTTTTGCAAATACAAAATGAATAGATTTAAATTTGATTTTGTTGAGAGTTTGATAAATTTCAGAAACTAACGAATTACCATTTTATAGTGTATTTGCTTAAGGGACCCAAACATGAGAGATTTAATTCTTAATAGGATACCTATATTTTCACATATATAAACAAGTACTACTGAAAGGGACTCCTTGCCTTGACTGCACACTCATGACTATCCCCATTCCTTACAGTAGTCCTGGCTCTAAGAACTTCACAGAGGAGAAGTGACCAAGGGACTGGTAATGCTGTCTCCTACTCTCCAGAAGTTGAGGGAAAGGTCTTAATCAGCTATGTAGTATCTCAAATTAGTAAACACTCTTCTTTCTAGCTGCATTTCTACTCATTCCTTCTGGCACTTTCCCAGTTGTTTCAAATGTGAAATGTGGGTGGTCTGATGGTGGTGAGTACTTGCATACCAACTTAAGAAAAATATCTCATAAAAACTCGATTTATTTTATAAGGAGTTATAAAATAATTTTGATTGAAATATTACATTATATGGCTCGACTATTAAATATCACTGGTGAATAGCTTGTGTTTCATTGCACTGGCAACTGATATCTGCTAAAAATAAGGTACTCAGATACTTTTCCAGCTTATGTCATTCTAGAAACAGTCGTGCCCTAACCTTCTTGACCTCAATTTCTTCATTTTAAAATGAGGAGTTTGATCTGATGGTTTAGAGGCTCCCTCCCAAGTCAAACTTTGATTCTACAGGTATATCATCATATCTGACACATAAAGAAGAGAAATTATATTGATTTCTGCAATACATATTAATTGCCTGCTAGACAGCACTGTGACAAGGACAGTTAATAAAAGATCACTGCCCTCAAAGACATTTTCGTGTAATGGTGAAGAAGAATAAGTAAAAAGTCAATTATAATATAGAGCAGAATAGATGCTACAGTGGAGGGAAATAGCGGACAGCAGCAGAGGACACAGGATAGGCATTCTGAGGGAGGAAGATAGTAGGGACCAGGATGGAAGTGATATTAAGTATCTGGAGGGCTGGAACCAAGGTGGAGCAAGATGAGCACCTCTAGGGAGCAGGTGCTTGCTCCCAGCATCACGCACAGACACCACTCTAGTCCTGGGCCCTGAGGGTGGAACGGCGTGCTTCGGTTCAGCCATGAGAAATATGAAAGAAACTGTTCTGGGCAGAAGGAACAGCATGCGCAAAGGCTTTAGTGTAAGAGCTGGAACTTTAGGAAATTATAAATGCCTCAGTATTCTGCATTTGGGAATAGAGTCAAGGTTCTGAGCGTGAAAGATGAGAAGCAAATGGTCGGTTCATGAGGTGTCTTATAAAATACAGTATTTGAACTTTCTTCTTAGGCTATAAATCAGGGAAGCTTTTTGTTGGTTTGTTTGTTTAAGGGAGCAGGATGTATTCCGTCTGGCAGCAGTGTGCAGACAGGGACAGGGAATTAGGGGAAAAGATGGGGGCAGACAGACCAGTATGGTAGTGTTAGAGGTGGGGATGAAGTCAATGAAATTAAACAGCTTCTAGAAGTGTTTAAGAGTTTGAACCACCTGGAACCAATGGCTAATTGAATGAGTTGGGTGTTGAGAGAGTGAGAAATTGGGTGCTCAGGGTTTCTAGTTTGAGGATGTGAGTAGAAAATGGTGCTGGTCACTTAAATACAGATCACACTAGAGTGAGCAGTGTTGAGAGGGCAGAAGATGAGCTCAGGCTTTGACGTGTGGAGTCTGAAATCTGGTATTTCTGGTTGTTGTGTGCATTGGTGCTCAGTGCAGAGATGTGGGCATGAATATGGATTGCTCAGTCATCTGCCAATGAACGACAAAGAGAGCAATAGGAATGAACAAAATTGCACAAGGATAGAAGGTAGTCTGAGAAAAGAAGTCCTAGGGGAGAGAGCGCCTGACCCTCTTCAGTAAGCCACTATAAAATAAAAGCACATCTTTGGAGCCATCATTGGGATGTGATGGAGGGTAGGGTGTATAAGCAGTTGTCATTGTGCCTTTGCTGCTTTGGATCTTCATTGCATAAAAAAATAAAGAATTTGTGTTAGTTTGTTGTTAAAGAGACAATTGTCAAAGTTGGTGATTCTGTATTGTCATTGCTAAGAACACAGAGTTCTCTCCGCTTTGTGGTTTGGAGAGCACTTCATTGCTCATTCCTGGGATGGGAGAAACTGGGCAGTTTAATTTCTCTTCCCCTCTAGGTTACAAAAGCCAAAAATTAGTGACTTTCTTTTAGATGTCCCTGTCTGAATGTTCACACTTGAGAGAAAATTGTGTTTACCAGGAAATGAGGAATGAACCTCCCTCGCCAATGAAAATACTACATCCTGAAACAACAGCCATCCGCTGAAGAGGAGGGAAATCCTTTTCTCCCTGAACCCTTTTCTCCAAACACAGTTGCTATCAGACTATAGAGAGTGGCATTGTGCAGACACCTCAGACCTCAGGAATTGCCCAGGGATGTAATTGGCTGTGACCAAATGACCATGGCACACTGCCCCATGTGAAAAAGTTTAGTCAGGCCGTTGCTGGAGGGACTCTATCATGTAAGGCAGGAGGAATGAGCAAGCCGGGCCAAGCACACAGATGTGGTCAATATTTCATGTGAAGAAGAATAGAGATAAGGGAAGGGGCATAGGAGGAGGTATTTGGACATGTGCTAGTCAGTCAATCTTTTACACTTTTATTTTGCAGGGTGTGAATGTGCATGTGTGAAAAATAGCCCAGTGGGCTACTTTTTAATCCTCTACCTGTGTTTGGCCCTTATCACCAAGGCCTTTGGTCTTGCTTCTTTCACACCCAAACTGTAGCCAGAATGATATGTCCCCACCAACCAAATTTACTTAAGCCTTTTTAAGGGCTCCTTTGCTCCTACACCTGTGGGTCTGTGTACTCTGAACCCAGAAGGGAAGATATGTCCAACTCCCAGAAGGCCTGGGGCTATTCTCCCAGAAAGGGAAGTGTCTAGAAATCTTACTTTCAATGAAAAAATTCAAGGAATTTTTAAATTCATTTTATTACATAGGAATGTTTATTTTAATTAAAAAAATACTGTTTTAAACTACTTATCATTGAGGAAAAACTAACACTCTAAGAAGATACACCACTTTGTCCCCACAGTGTGTGTCACAGCTTGAGAAACAGAACCCTGGGAACAGCTCCTGTCCAGCTCCTAAGTCTCCACCAGCTTGCATTCCTTTACCTGGAATTCTGCAAATTTACCCAAAAAAACCCAAGTTCCTACACAGAGGTGTAGCACGTATTTATTTCCTGGTATGTAATGTGCATATTAATAGATGCCTGATTTATAGATAAAATCATTCTATTTGATATTGAAGAGGTGTAGCACAGAAGTTAGGAGAGAGCTAGGAAATTCTATTAATAGATTCCTTGTTCTGTTGTTTATTAGATGTGTAACTTCATGAAGGCTCAATGGGAATTATAGTGGCCTTGCCTCATGGGGCTGCTGTGAGGACCCAATGAGATGTCTGTGAAGTATACAGAATGTTCCTGTCATATAGTAAGTGCTCAGTACATATAAACAATTGAAATTATTTGTTATGAAAATAATTTTGGAGGTGATTCAGATATATAGTTATAGGCACTAACTGATCACAAATAGATACAATTGGGTTGATTATTTTAAACAATTTGTAGAAAGAAAACAATTTTTTTGTGTGACAGAGACAGAGAGAGGGACTGATAGGGACAGACAGGCAGGAAGTGAGAGATATGAGAAGCATCAATTCTTCATTGTGGCTCTTTAGTCTTCTTAGTTGTTCATTGATTGCTTTCTCATACATGCTTTGACCAGGGGGCTGCAGCAGAGACAGTGACCCCTTGCTCAAGCCAGTCCTTGGGCTTCAAGCTGGCAACCTTCAACTCAAGCCAGCGACGATGGGGCCATGTCTATGATCCTATGCTCAAGCCAGCAAACTCGCACTGAAGCTGGTGACCTCAGGGCTTCGAACCTGGGTCCTCCGCATTCCAGTCCAATGCTGTATCCATTGTGCCACCACCTGGTCAGGCTGAATGAAACAATTTTTAAAAGGCTACCGTGCATTGCGCCAAAGGTTACTTCAGTACTACTAAGACCTAAAATATGAATTAAGAAAATATTTAAGAGTTTGTTGTAAGTATGCATTTAAAAAAATTCTAGAATCATATCAGTTTTTATTGATAGAGACGGTTGTGTTTAATTCTCACAAACACATTAATTGTTTTGACATTCTGTGTAATATATATTTTATTGTAGTAATATGTCTTTACCCAGAGCAGAAGTATCTCAAAAACTTAAGCAAGGACTATAAATAGATAAGAACATCTGGTAGAGGAGTGGAAGCAGATGTGCAGATTGAGATACATCAAAGAAAAGTCCATTATTATCCTGATGACTGGCTAATGCTGCATAATATAAACAACTTATAAAAATGAAAATTAGTTGTCCAGAGGTGTCAGTTCATATAAAAAGATATCCTAAAAGTAAGAAATGTTATTTAAACCATGGTTACAATGTATATAGTTAATGCTCATATTAATAAAGGGCATTAATAAAAGATGGCTTTACAACAGATATACCAACTATTAGGTTCTGTTTACTGGATAATGGTTTCCTTCAATGTGGAGATAAGAGCCTCTTTCTGAGATTTTCTCACATAGCATTGCACATACTGGATAGATTACTGTTCCTGAGTGGATAGGTTACATGTGCTGATTAGTTGACACATTTAATGCTGTTGTGTATACTCAAGTATGTATCCATGGGACTGCAGAGTTAGAATAATCATGGGACATGCCACTTTTTTAATGCAGGGAGCAGTGGAATGGTTTTACTCCCAGAATAATTCTGTCTGATGTCATATAAGATGTAGTTATAGACCTTCAAGTCTGAGGTCAGAGAACTAGGACAGAATAATAACAGGACTTCAGATTTATTTATCATAAATCCAAATATATTAGTTTTCTCGGACATACTGCAAGACAGAAGAGGGCGGCATTACCTCTACTGTAAGAAATCTCTCTAATACGTTGTTGATGACTTTTTAAGATTCTCTCTGAAACCCTTCTAGGCAAGTTATGCAAGAAGTACACATGTATGATGTCTCTCTTCTAATGATTTTAAAGGTAACAAAAGGCCCAAACCCTGTACTTTGGGAAGCTTGAGAATTACCTTCAAATGCACTCAGACTTCACTGTAAAGGAAAAAAAAAGTCCTTCTGTGTGAATCCTGCAAGCTGAGTGTCATGGGGTTAGAAAAGACTGTGAAACACAGTTCTTTTTCAAAAGTAACAATCTCACTGGGAATCTAAGTACTCCTGGGAAGTATTAAATAATATAGTTGAAATCCAAGTAAATTTGGGTGCCTAGAGACCCAGGGAAGTATCCCCAAACCCCACAAATGACTCCAAACAGCATTGAAATATAACAGAGGACTTTCACTAAAGGTCCTTTGAGCAGGTAACAAAGGAGAGATTTCTTAAAATCAGAAACTTCTTAAACTCTATCTTTCTCTACCAAACTCTTGTTCAACTGGCCCTGTTATTTAAGTTCTTCTTTCTCACCCCCCCTTTTTTAGTTCCTGGATGTTTTCTTGTATTCTTTGGATGTAATAATGCATTTTATTGCATAGCATGACCTATAGCATGTTCTTGCTTTGAAATTCTGCATCTTGGCTTGTATCCTCAGTGTGTTAAAGGATCAACAACATAACAATGCAATGAAGGCCTATTTTGCAGGTAAGGGTAGGAAAATATTGTCAATTTTTAGGGTTTTTTTTTGTGAACACTAACAACATTAAAATGCCATTTATTAAAACGACAGAAGAATGCCATGACTCATATATAATAATGGCCAAATGAGGCAGGCAGTAAGAGAAAGAATTCTTCACTTTTAGCCAGGGTGATCAAGATAAAAATTGATAGAGAAGGATAATAGAAAGTGCATAGAGCTTGAACTGGGGAAGACAAAAAAAACTAAATGATAAAGATCCAAGATGGTGGTCAAGTAGTTGGAAGCTACACTTACCTCCTCCCAGGACCAACCCGGAATTACAACTAAATTAAAAAACAGGAAGCAAGATGGCGACGGAGTAGGCAAACGTACCAACTTCCAACTCCCAGAACTAAAGTGGATTATAACTCAATTTAAAGAACCATCATCTGGATAAACCAACTATGAACTAAACTAAGAGGACTCTTCAACCAAGGAACATAGAAGAAGCCACATTGAGACTGGTAGGAATAGCGAAAACGCGAAGAGGGCTGCCCAGCTCCCCGGAGCAAACGGCAGCCCGGAGAGACCCGCGTGGCAGGAGGAAAGTTTGGCGGAGAGGGAGGGACCTGGGTCCCAGGAACCAAGCCCCAGCCTACAGTCCCAGAGCCTAGAAGAGGCGTTTGGACAGTTTTGAGCTGTGAAACAAGTGAGGGAGCTCCCAGGCCTACAGTGTGGAGTATTAGGTCCCTCCCTACTCTGCTGAGGGTTGCTGAAGGGTTTGGGGCAGAAGGACACTGAAACGCGGTTCTGTCGGCGTGGGCAGAGGCCAAGACGGTGTGAGCTTGGTCTAGCCCAGCAGGGTCGGAGGGGACGTGCGAAAGCGGTCCGGAAGCTGAGGGCCCACCTTTAATCCCACTTACGAGGACAAAGAGGGAGGCCAGGAACGGGCAGAAATATGCTCTGTGACCCTGCGCAAGTCGGCTCTGACTGCAGGGACTGGGCTAGGACCAGGGACGGGCAGGGGCTCGCGGCTGAGCTCACACTACCAGCCCCGCCCAGCCAGAGAAACCGTGATTTGCCATTATACATGCGCGAGCGGGCTCCAAGCGCGGGAACAGGGTAGAACCCAAGACAAGTGAAAGCTTGCAGCTGAGCCCATGCTACTATCCCCGCCAGGCCAGAGAAACCGTGATTTGCCATCCTACGTGCACGAGCAAGCTCCGAACGCGGGGGCGGGGTAGAGTCTGGGACAAGCGGAAGTACGCAGCTGAGTAGAGGCCAGCAAACACGCCCGGCCCAATAAACCTGGGTTTGCGACCCTGTGCAGAAGGGTCCTGGCCTCCAGGGCAGGGCTAAAGCTCCGGACGGGCAAAGGCTCACAGCTGAGAGCACGTCAAAAGCCCCGCCCAACCCACGAAAGTGTGGCGAGCAGGCTCTGACTGCGGGTTCTGGGTGGAAGTCCGGAAATAGGCTGGGTCCACAGCTGAGCAAAGGTGCTCACCTCTACCCTTAGTGCTAGGGCTTGTGGCTTGAGTGACAGCCCCTCCCACGGAGGAGAGGCAGAAATCACAGCAAAAGCCACAGTGGGCCGGCGCTGGCAACGCTCATATCCAACCACCCTAGGCAGCGGCAGAGGGGGTGGGGGGCCTGCAGACAGACCACAACTAGAGAACACAAAGGCAACACCTACAGAACTCCATTGGCCACAACTTGCTTATACACAGACAAAATGGGCAGGCAGAGGAATGCAAACCAAATGAATCAAGAGAAATCCCCAGAGAAGGACCTGAATGAACCAGATATAACCAAATTACCAGAAGCAGAATTTAGAATAATGATAGTTAGGATGTTCAAAGAAATTAGAGTAACAATGAATAGTCATTATGAACACCTAAAGAAAAAGATAAAAACTATAAAAAATGAAATTGAAATAATAAAAAAGAATCAGACAGAAATGACAAATACAGTATCAGAACTGAAGACCACAATGGAAGGAATTAAAAGCAGGATGAATCACACTGAGGATCGAATCAGCGAGTTAGAGGACACAATAAACAAAGGCACACAAGCAGAGAAAAAAGGAAAAGAGACAAAAAATGTGAGGAAACTCTAAGGGAGCTCTGTGACAACATGAAGAGAAACAACATTCGCATCATAGGGGTGCCTGAAGAAGAGGAGAGAGGACGGAAAATGGAAACTTTGTTCAATCAAATCATAGCAGAAAAGTTTCCTAAATTCAGGCTGGGAAACACTCCACACGTTCAAGAAGCACACAGAACTCCATTAAAGAGAAACCCAAAAAGATCTACACCAAGACACATCATAGTTAAAATACCAAAGCTAATGGATAAAGAAAAAATTTTAAAAGCTGCTAGGGAAAAAAAGGCTATCACCTACAAAGGAGCCACCATAAGGATGACATCAGACTTCTCAACAGAAACACTTGAGGCCAGAAGGGAATGGCAAGATATAATCAAAGTAATGCCAAACAAGAACCTACAACCAACACTACATTATCCAGCAAGTCTAATGTTTAAAATTGATGGAGAAATAAAGAGCTTCCCAGAAAAAGAAAGCCTCAAGGAATTCATAAAAACCAAACCAATTCTGCAAGAGATACTAAGGGGCCTCTTGTGAACAGTTTAAAGGGAGGAAAGAATATACAAAAGAAGAATACAGCTTTAAAGAATAAAATGGCAATTAACAACTACATATCAATAATAACCTTAAATGTAAATGGATTAAATGATCCAATCAAAAGACATAGGGTAGCTGCATGGATAAAGAAACAGGACCCATACATATGCTGTCTACAAGAGACACACCTTAAAACAAAAGATGCACATAGACTGAATGTAAAAGGATGGAAAAAAATATTTCAAGCAAATAGAAATGAAAAAGAAGCAGGGGTAGCAAAACTTATATCTGACAAAATGGACTTTAAAACAAAGGCTGTAGTAAGAGATAAAGAAGGACACTACATAATGATAAAGGGAACAATTCAACAGGAAGATATAACTATTATAAATATCTATGCACCAAATATAGGAGCCCCGACATACATAAAGCAGACTTTGATGGATATAAAGGGCGAGATTAACAGCAATACTATCATAGTAGGGGATTTCAATACCCCTCTAACAACACTGGATAGATCCTCAAGAAAGAAAATTAATAAAGAAACAGCAGACTTAAAGGATATACTAGATCAACTTGATTTAATAGATATCTTCAGAACTTTTCACCCTAAAGCAGTAGAATATACATTCTTCTCAAGCGCTCATGGTATGTTTTCTAGGATAGACCACATGTTAGGACACAAAAATGGTCTCAATAAATTTAAGAAGATTGAAATCATATCAAGCATTTTCTCTGATCACAATGCCATGAAACTAGAAATTAACCACAAAAGAAAAACTGAAAAATACTCAAACACTTGTAAACTAAATAGCATGTTATTAAATAATGAGTGGATTAACAATGAGATCAAAGAAGAAATAAAAACGTTTCTAGAAACAAATGATAATGAGCATACATCAACTCAAAATTTATGGGACACAGCAAAAGCAGTTCTGAGAGGGAAGTTTATTGCACTACAGGCATATCATAAGAAGCTAGAAAAAGATCAAATAAGCAACCTGAACCTGCATCTAAAAGAACTAGAAAAACAACAACAAATAAAACCCAGGACAAGTAGAAGGAAGGAAATAATAAAGATCAGAGCAGAAATAAATGACATAGAGGCTAAGGAAACAATACAGAGGATCAATGAAACAAGAAGCTGGTTCTTTGAAAAGGTAAACCAGATTGATGAATCTTTAACTAGACTCAAGAAAAAAGGGGAGAAGACTCAAATAAATAAAATTAGAAAGGACAGTGGAGAAATAACAACTGACACAACAGAAATACAAAGCATTGTAAGAAAATACTATGAAGAACTATATGCCAAAAAATTAGACAATCTTGGTGAAATCGACAAATTTCTTGAATCATATAACCTTCCAAAACTCAATCTGGAAGAATCAGAACACCTAAACAGACCATTTACAACAAATGAGATCGAAACAGTTATCAAAAAACTACCAAAAAAGAAAAGTCCTGGGCCTGATGGCTTCACAAGTGAATTCTATCAAAAATTCAAAGAAGAACTAATTCCTATCCTCCTCAAGCTACTTCAAAAAATTCAAGAGGAAGGAAGACTTCCAAACTCCTTTTATGAGGCAAGCATAATTCTGATCCCAAAACAGGGCAAAGACAACACAAAGATAGGCCTATATCCCTGATGAATTTAGATGCTAAAATTCTCAACAAAATATAAGCCAACCGGATCCAGCAATGTATGAAAAAAATCATACACCATGATCAAGTGGGATTTATTCTGGAGAGGCAAGGCTGGTTCAATATTCACAAATAAATCAATGTGATTCATCACATAAATAAAAGGAAGGACAAAAATCACATGATAATTTCAATAGATGCAGAAAAGGCATTTGATAAAATCCAGCACCCATTCATGCTCAAAACTCTCAGTAAAGTGGGAATACAGGTATCATTTCTTAACGTGATAAAGGCCATCTATGACAAACCGACAGCAAACATCATACTAAATGGACAAAAATTAAAAGCAATCCCCTTAAGATCAGGAACCAGGCAGGGATGCCCACTTTCACCACTCTTATTCAACATAGTTCTGTAAGTCCTAGCTACAGCAATCAGACAAGAAGAAGAAATAAAAGGCATACAAATTGGAAAAGAAGAAGTAAAACTTCACTATTTTGCAGATGATATGATATTGTATATTGAAAACCCTAAAGTCTCAGTCAAAAAAGTACTGGACCTCATAAATGAATTCAGCAAGGTGGCAGGATATAAAATTAATACTCAGAAATCAGAGGCATTTCTATATACCAACAATGAACTGTCAGCAAAAGAAATCTTGGAAACAATCCCCTTCACTATTGCAGCCAAAAAAATAAAGTACCTAGGAGTAAATTTAACCAAGGAGGTTAAAAACTTGTACTCAGAAAATTATAGAACATTGATAAAAAAAATCAAGGATGATACAAACAAGTGGAAGCATATACCGTGCTCATGGCTAGGAAGAATAAACATCATTAAAATGTCTATATTACCCAAAGCAATTTATAAATTCAATGCAATACCAATTAAAATACCAATGACATACTTCAAAGATATAGAACACATATTCCAAAAATTTATATGGAACCAAAAAAGAACACGAATAGCCTCAACAATCTTAAAAAGAAAAAATAAAGCAGGAGGTATCACTCTTCCAGATATCAAGGTTTACTACAAGGCCATTGTACTCAAGACAGCCTGGTACTGGCATAAGAACAGGCACATAGATCAATGGAACAGAACAGAGGGCCCAGAAATAAACCCACAGCTTTATGGACAACTGATATTTGACAAAGGAGGAAAGAACATACAATGGAGTAAAGACAGCCTCTTTAACAAATGGTGTTGGGAAAATTGGACATCTACCTGCAAAAGAATGAAACTAGACCATCAACTTACACCATTCACAAAAACAAACTCAAAATGGATAAAAGACTTAAATGTAAGCCATGAAACCATAAGCATCTTAGAAGAAAACATAGGCAGCAAGCTCTCCGATATCTGTAGCAGTAGTATATTTGCCAATTTATCTCCACGGGCAAATGAAATAAAAAGCAAGATAAACAAATGGGACTATATCAAACTAAAAAGTTTTTGCACAGCTAAAGACAATAGGAACAGAATAAAGAGACAAACCACACAATGGGAGAACATATTCGACAGCACATCTGATAAGGGGTTAATAACTAAAATTTATAAAGAACTTATAAAACTCAACACCAGGAAGACAAACAATCCAATCAAAAAATGGGCAAAAGAAATGAATAGAAATTTCTTCGAAGAGGACATACAGATGGCCAATAGGCATATGAAAAAAATGCTCAACATCACTAATCATTAGAGAAATGCAAATTAAAACCACAATGAGATATCACCTCACACCAGTCAGAATGGCACTCATCAGCAAAACAACATAGAATAAGTGCTGGCGAGGATGTGGAGAAAAGGGAACCCTTCTGCACTGCTGGTGGGAATGCAGACTGGTGCAGCCACTGTGAAAAACAGTTTGGAGATTCCTCAGAAAATTAAAAATCGAACTGCCTTTTGACCCAGCTATCCCACTTATAGGAATATACCCTAAGAACACCATAGCACTGTTCGTAAAGAAGAAACGCACCCCCATGTTCGTGGCAGCATTGTTCACAATAGCGAAGATCTGGAAACAGCCCAAGTGTTCGTCATAAGACGAGTGGATTAAAAAGCTATGGTACATATATACTATGGAATACTACTCAGGTATAAGAAACGATGACATCGGATCATTTATAACAAAATGGATGTACCTTGATAACATTATATGGAGTGAAATAAGCAAATCAGAAAAAAAGAAAAACTGAGAACAGCATGATTTCATACATAGGTGGGACATAAAAGTGAGAATATGAGACATGGACAAGAGAGTGGTGGTCATGGGGTGGGGGGAGGGAGGTAAGGGTCGGATAGGGAGGAGGAAAGGGGCACAGGGAAAACCAGATAGAAGGTGACAGAGGACAACTTGAGTTTCGGTGATGGGTATGCAACATAAGTGAATGATAAGATAACCTGGGTATGTTTTCATTGTACATATGTACCCTGATTTATTGGTGTCACCCCATTAGAATTAATAAGAATAATATATATATATATATAAACAATCATACTGAATAATGAACTGAAGACTAGTGAAGAGAGGTATTATAACCAAGGGTTTAGAGAAGAAGCCACATCGAGATTGGCAGGAAGGCCCTGCTCCTACGTGTGGTGGCTGAGGTTCTGGAGACATAACTGTAGGGGAGAGGTTAACCATGAGAAGGTGGGGCCTAAACCTTATGCTGGGGTTGAATTCTTATATACCAATAATGAACTATCAGAAAGAGAAACTAAGAAAACAATCCCATTCACAATTGCTTAAGAAAAATAAAAACAAACAAACAAAATCCTGCTTGACCTGTGGTGGCGCAGTGCATAAAGTGCCAACCTGGAACCCTGAGGTTGCTGATGTGAAACCCTGGGCTTGCCTGGTCAAGACACATGTGGGAGTTGATGCTTTCTGTTGCTCTGCCCTCCCTTCTCTCTCTCTCTCCATTTCCCTCTCCCCTCTCTAAAATGAATAAATAAAATCTTAAGAGAAAAACCTAGGAATTAATTTAACCAAGGATCTAAAAGACGTGTACTAAGGAAATTACAAGACATTGAGAAAAGAAATTGAAGAAAATATAAATAAGTGGAAATATATATTGTGTTCATGAATAGGAAGAATTAATATCAGGAAGAATCATGCTACTTGATATGAAGCTATATATAAGGCCATAGTATTCAGAACAGCATGGTACTGGCATGAAAACAGAAATATAGATCAATGGAATAGAATAGAGAGCACAGAAATAAACCCAGGCCTTTATAGTCAATTTATATTTGAGAAATGAGGCAAAAACATAC
This sequence comes from Rhynchonycteris naso, assembly GCA_037038555.1. Classification (NCBI taxonomy): domain Eukaryota; kingdom Metazoa; phylum Chordata; class Mammalia; order Chiroptera; family Emballonuridae; genus Rhynchonycteris; species Rhynchonycteris naso. Next base: position 128,558,385 of record CM072998.1, read on the forward strand.
AATGGTGTAAATATAGTTTATTCAATAAATGGTGTTGGAAATATTGGACAGATATGTGAAAAAAGATAAGATTAGACCACCTCTTACACCATACACAAGAATAAACCTAAAATGAATTGAAGACTTAAATGTTAGACTTGAATGAATGAAAATCCTAGAAGAAAACATAGGCTGTAAAATCTCAAACATTTCTCATAGCAAGGGAAAGAAAAGAAAAAAATAAACAAATGGGAGTGAGAGAGGGAAAGAAAGGAATAGATAGATAGATAGAGAGAGAGATTTGTTGTTTCACTTATTTGTGCATTCATTGATTGATTCTTGTGTGATACCTGATTGGTTATCGAACCCGCAACTTTGATGTATCAAGACGACACTCTAATCAACTGAGTTACCTGGCCACAGCCTCCATCAACAAAATTAAAAGACAACCCACTGATTAGAAGAATATATTCACTGATACATTTAATAAGCAGCTAATATCCAAAGAATTTATAAAATGCAACACCAAAAAAATGAACCCCCCTCCCCAAATAGACAAAGGACTCAAGTAGACACTTCTCCAAAGAAGGCACACAGGTGGCCAACAGAAATAAGAAAAGATACTCTGTGTCACTAATCAAAGAAATACAAATTAAAACCACAATGAGATATCACTTTACATCTGCCAGAATGGCTATAATTAATAAATCAACAAACAACAAGTGCAGGCAAGGATGTGAAGAAAGGGGTACCCTCCTGCACTGCTGGTGGGAATGCAGACTGGTGCAGCCACTGTGGAAAGCAGTATGGAGATTCCTCAAAAAATTAAAAATGGAACTGCCTTATGACCCAGCAATCCCAATTCTGGAAATACATCCAAAAAAACCCAAAACACTAAATTGAAAGCATATATGCACATGCACACTCATGTTCATTGCAGCATTATTTACAGTAGCCAAGATATGGAAGCAGTCCATGTGTCCATCAGTAGATGAGTGGATAAAAAAACTGTGGTACATTTACATAGTGGCCTACTATGCAGGCATTAAAAAAGAAGAAAATCTTACCTTTTGTGAAAGCATGGAAGGACCTGGAGAGCATTATGCTAAGTGAAGTAAGTTAGTTAGAAAAAGACAAGTATCATATGATTTCACTCATATGTGGAATCTAGTGAACAAAATGAACTAACAAGCAAAATAGAGACAGACTTATAGACAGAGATCAGGTTAAGATCAGCTGTGGGAGTGGAGGTGCTTGGTAGCAGGAGTGGAGGGATTGAACAAAATAGAAAATTATAGAGAAAAAACTCACAGACATGATTAAAAGTGTGGTCATTTTGGGGTTGGGAGGGAGACCGGAGAGGGTATGGGGTGATAAATGGTGCAGGACGGAGACTTGACTTGGTGCGGTCGGTGAACGCACAATACAGTGAAAGATGATATGTTGTAGAATTATGCATCTGAAACCTATATGATTTTGTTAACTGGTATTACCCCAACAAATTCAACAAAAAGAGAAAAAGACCTAAAGGATATTGTAGGTAATCAAATATTTTAAGAGTGTATCCTTAACAGTACAAATGCACACTCCTTTAAGAAAGAAGAATTTGAAAAATTATAAGCCCCTACAGTAGTAGTAAATAAATATGTATAGAATGAATATAATTTGCATTTGTGGAATATAATTTGTGCAATAAATTAATGTTGGAAATGTGTAATTTGAATGTATTCTTAATGAAGGTCTGAGATACTCTCTACAGCAGTGTTTTTCACTTTTTGGACTACCATTATAGTAGAAAATGCATTTTTAATTTGTACATATAGTCCATGTGTGCACATGCATGCTCATATACATGTCTACATAGGTGTATGTACACAAGGTAAGCATTTTATAAAATAGTCCTATCTTTATTCTTGTGATGCACTGCTACATTCTATTCTATTCTATTCTATTCTATTCTATTCTATTCTATTCTATTCTATTCTATTCTATTCTGTTCTGTTCTGTTCTGTTCTGTTCTGTTCTGTTCTGTTCTGTTCTGTTCTATTCTGTTCTGTTTGTGGAAAACAATGCTGAACCTAGACCTATTCAATAGATTTCACAGCTTCTTATATATGGAGACTGGCAGCTTAAGAAAAATATACTGATTTGGAGTAGATATCAAAATAAAACAAACAAATGAAAATGCACATAGAAGCCAAAGAGTTACTATAAGTGTGTAAATTTACTAGCCTATAGATAACTAGCCCATGGATAATTGATAATAGTGTATGCCTCTTTCTTTTCTTTTCTTAGGTGAGAGAAGGGGAGATAGTGACACAGAGTGCCCTGATCAGGATCCACCGGGCAACCCCTTTAGGGGCCGATGCTCAAGTACTGAGTTAGTTTTGGTGCCTGAGGCTGATATGCTCCAACAGAGCTATTCTCAGCAACTGGAACCACTCTCAAACCAATGAAGCCACTTTGCTACAGAAAGGGAAGAAAGAGAAGGGGGAGAGGGAAGGGAGAAAAAGCAGATAGTTGCTCTCCTGTGTGTCCTGACCAGGAATTGAACTTGGAACATTCATACACCAGGCTAATGCTTTATCCACCAAGCCACCAGCCAGGGCCCTGTATGACTCTTGTAAGGGCATTTAAAAAGTCTTAAAAATAGAACAATAACAATGACTACAGCAAAACAAATAGAAAATAAAACAAAATGTACAGTAGAGGCCAAAATAAAGCTACTTTGGGCCTAATTTAACCAGTAGAATAAAATTGATATTTTAAACAAATTTCAATTGTGTGAAACGTGACAGTTTAATTTCAATATAAGTCAATGAGTTTCCTATTTTACTTTCAGTTTCTTCTCTCGTAAGTCATATTAGCAGTGATTGAAAGAATCTGACCTTTTAATAAAATAGAAATGACTGTATTTAGTTTAAAATGAGGTGCAAGGATCAATTTATCCAGTTAAGAGTTAACTTTTCTGTTTGATGGTGTGTATAATTGTTGTTGTCATTATTATTTTGTTTATAGTTCATGCTTGAAAATATTTAAAATTTCGATGTTTAAGTTTTTCCTTTGGATATGAAAATATCTTTTCTTCCTTCTAGAGTTCAATTAGGGCTACACATGATCTAAAATTATGCCTTTTTGTCCCACTATCCACTCAGAGACTGGTTTTTATTTTGCACAGAAATAAATTTTAATTTAAAATAATTTCCACATCTACTTTGTTTGGTTAAAAAGAGCTATGAAACATTAAATTTAATTTATGAAGTCCTCTGTTTGTGTTCCAGTCCTCTGCACATACACACTGTGGTAATGCTGTATCTCTATATGCCAATGACATTAAAGTTTCTGGCAAAACTCAATATGCAATCAATTATCACCTGTCATGAATAACTTTTAAGATCCAGCCAGATATTTTGAAAATACCATTTAGCTCCACTGAGAAGAAAAACCTCCCTTCGAAAGTGGTATGGCCCTCATCCTTAAATCTCTTATTCAAAGGAGTTTGGACAACTTTCAGCTTAGTTAATATAAAATTGAGTCCAGGAACTTACATCTTAAAAAACAAATAGAATTTTAGGTATTTCAAAACTTCTTCAAGAATATGCTTGTTGCTTAGAAAAGAAATAATAACAAACCTTTAATCATTTTTTTTTCTCTGCAGGGGAGTAAGAATCTTACATGCACCAGTTACAGGTCAGTGCCTCTTTATTTCTTTGCTTTCATTCTTGTTTTGATCTTAAATTCACCAATTGAGAAGAACTGGAATTTGCTTCCTTGGGTTTTAATAGTGTTGTACTTTCTTTTAATTTTGTTATTCTTTTTAAAATTTTCTTATTCTTAAATGATTTTCTTGGAGAAAATAAAAATCACTCGTTATCCTACCAGCCAGAGAAAATCACTACTATTCCAACATAATGGCTTTTCTAGGCAAACACACATATTTTTGTTTGCTAAAATGTTATCAAATGGCTTTGTAATCTTTTTACCCTAGTTAATAACATATTGTGATTTTGCTTCTATATTTTATATTGCATTTAACTGACTCCTGTCTCTATCAACAGAAGGAAGGTGTAATGAGGAAAGTTTCTACATCTTCCCCAAAATTGCATGGATTGTCAAATGTAATGAGATAAATCATGCTGGTTCCCAAGCATCAACATTTGTACTCTGTGTCACACACTCATTCCTAGATTGCAGCAGGTGCCTGCCAAGGTTATGCACCACTTAACCCCACTGTGTGTAGTCTGGGGAAGCCAGTGATAATAAATTGAAATTGATTAGGTACAGACATAAAAAGCACAGCTTGTTACTTGGTGACAATAGCATTTGCCTAATAACACAGAGGTAAGAGGATCACTGGTTTTTTCTTTTTTTTTTTTTTAACAGGGATAGAGAGAGAGACAGAGAGAGGGATAGATAGGGACAGACAGACAGGAACGGAGAGAGGTGAGAAGCATCAATCATTAGTTTTTTGTTGCCGTTGCAACACCTTAGTTGTTCATTGATTGCTTTCTCACATGTGCCTTGACCGTGGGCCTTCAGCAGACCAAGCAACCCCTTGCTGGAGCCAGCGACCTTGGGCCCAAGCTGACGAGCTTTTGCTCAAGCCAGATGAGTCCGCGCTCAAGCTGGCGAGCTCGGGGTCTCGAACCTGGGTCTTCCGCATCCCAGTCCGATGCTCTATCCACTGCGCCACTGCCTGGTCAGGTAGGATCACTGTTTTTAAACATAACCATAGCTACATTAAAGCACCAGAAAGCTGAGAAGCTACATTGGATAATTTATTTCCTGAATTCAGGTATATTGGGATTCACAGGTTAGTTACTGTTGTCAGGAAGCAAACAACTAATGGAAGCTAAGTTTGTTGTCTCACCTGCAATAGGTAGATGTTCAGTAAGTACCATCAAGAAATGAATAATCTTCCTGAACAATCTGAATATGAATAAATAAATTTAAAGCCTTTTCTCCCAGTTTTAAAAGCTGCAGTATGTTCCCTGATGTGGGCTTTATTATGGATTATACTGCCTCACATCACTGCATGGAATATCTAAAAAGGATCGCACCTTTCCATATTGATTCCTTAGATTCAAGCCTCAATATCCTCATTTGTGAGCAGTCTGGACTAGATGGTCACACTATCTGATCCTGCTTCAATATCTCAAATACCTCTAGTCTAGTTTGATCCTATGGCTTAGATGTAAGAAACAGGCTTTCTTAGGCCTCCAGGGGGCAGCCCTGTTCCAGTTGTGAAGGGTGATAGGGTCAGATTGTTAGGAGGGGGCAGGTAGAATTTCTTCCCTTTGCTGAGACAGACAAAGGTGCCCCACAAAGAGTTGCTGACCTGACCTTTTACATGAAGTACACAGTATATTCCAGGGATACGGCTTGGGGTGGGGTGTGTGTGCGCAGAGATGAGCTGTCTTTATTCATGGCTAAACAGTCAAGGCGCCTGCAAATCTCAGTTCTGACACTTTCAGATATCTTAAGTGAGTTCAGAGAATTGTAGGAGGCTGTGTCCACAAAGTGACCGCACGTGAGTGATCACATCACCAGTATGTTTCCCAGGGTTTGAGGGCACAAGAAGCATGCACATTCATTGCGTATTTGTACATGTGTATATTTTTAAACATGCACAGGTGGGGCAATGTATTAACATCATTCAAATACCTGCATTTTAATACACACCACAATTCTCTTAACTGTCCATGGCTCGACTCTCCACTCAAGGCTACATCCTGCAAACCTCTCCAATACCCATCACTCCTATCCCCAAGAAAGGGGGGAAATGCAAATATTTAGATGCTTATTTTGTGTTCTTGGATATCCTGCTAAAATATAAACTCACTAAAAGCAAAGAGATTCATTAGTATTTCTGAAACCCCTGTAGGGTATGCTCAATAGCTATAGTTGCTCAACAGTAGATTTTTTAAAAGTGAGAGGCGGGCGATAGTGCACCCTATTTGGGATCCACCCAGCAACCCTGGTCTGGGGCAGATGCTCAAATCAACTGAGCTATCCTCAGTGCTTGGGGGCTGACACTTGGACCAATGGAGCTGCTAGCTGTGAGGGAGGAAGGTGGAGAGAAGGAGGAGAGAATGGGGATAAGGAGGGGAAAAGAAACAGATAGTCGATTGAACCTGGAACGTCCACACACCAGGTTGATGCTTTATCCACTGAGACAAACAGCCAGGGCCTCAACAGCAGATTTTAGACTCTATGGGAGCCAGAGGTTTGGAGAGGAATTAACTCTTGATTTGGACCACTTTGGGCTCTATAGATTTACACACTTTCTTTAGGGAAATAATCAGAAAGGATTCTCTATTGATAGACTACTATTTGAAAATGGATTTAATTCTAGAAATATTTGTTAAGCATTTTTCCACCTTCTAGCCTAAACACAGCCACAACCCACCTCAGTATTAGAGACTGTCAGGATTTATCTCTTCTGTCCCTACATCTTTGCACCTCACTCAGTCTGAAGTCTAGGGCTCCCAGGCTACTCCTCATCACCAAACTCTTTCCCTAAACTGACCCATTTGCACGGATCTCTTTAAGGCCAGGGACATTTGCTGTGCCCTCTAAAACTGAGTGTCTGTGTTCAGCAGAGATCCTCGTATCCTCAACCCCTTCACTCTTATTTTAACCCAAATCTGGCTCTTCCCAGAGGATGCTTTCTCTGTAGCCTTGTAAGGTAGTGTCTGTTTTTGTTGTTTTCCTTTTGTGCCTGAGATGTTCCCCTTCTCTTTATCCATTACTCTTTTCTGGCTCTTCCAGACCCTTCCCCTTTTCCCCTTTCTCCTCCTCCCCTGCCAAGCTCACTGTGAGTTCCCACTCTCAGGCTCTCCTGTCTAAAGTCCTTTCTTGTTACAGAAGCTACAGACATCTAAGGTCACCCTCTTTGTCCCTGTACTATTTTGGCACCTCACTGATGCCTCACCCCACTCTTTAAAACTGCTCCTTATTAATTTATGATATTTTCAAATTGTTAGGGGGGAATTGATGCCCTAAACAAGCTGTTCTTTGACTGCAACTCTTGCTAAACTACTCGTTCTTATAGTACTACCCCAGTGTAGTCATTACCAGTAACTGCAGCTGCTTCAGATCTCATTTCAAGAGCTACTTCTACAACTAGCATTTTCTATCTTTTTAACTCATTCTGTCAGTCTCCTGTCTCCAACTCCACGGAAAGTTACAACCTATTGATCCTACTTTGTTTTTACTCTCAGCCATCCTTCTGCATCTCCCCACTTCTGCCTTGAATTTCATGGTTCATCATTATAATCATGACTTTGAACATATACACAACTCTCTTGTACCTCTCTCTCTCCACCGTATACATCTAACAAAACCACAACTCTAATTAAACCCAAATTTCTTTCTACTCCATGTCCTTCTCAAACAGCTGAACATAATGGGAGAGATAAACCACATAACCTGATAGAGTGATCTCACGTTAAAGCCATGGCCACTCACTCTAAGTGGGTCCTAGTGCTGCCCAGGAAGTCTACTTCTCTTTCCTAATCACTCTACTACTCTTGCAGGTCACTCTTCTCCTTTCTTCTCAAACCTCCAATATCTCCTCCACATTTCTGCTTAGCTACTGATCTGGCTTCTTATTTTATGAAGCAAATAAAAACCTAGGAAACCATGTACTCTGTTCCCATATTTTCCTCCTTCCATCCTCTTGTTATGAATGTGCTACAACCTTTCACATAAGTGCTTGAATTCATCCCCTCTTCCCAATCCAAGGGCATCTGCTATGATTTGAATTGTGTCTCTCCAAAATTCCTGTGTTGAAATACTAATCCCTACTTCCTCAGAATGCGACTGTATTTGGAAATAAGGTCTTTAAAAAGGTAATTAAGATTAAATGATGTCATATAGATGAGCCCTAATCCAATATGACTCGTGTCCTTACAAGACTAGATTAGGACACAGGCACAGAAGGGAGATCATGTGAGGACAGCAAAGCAGGTGGCCATTTATAAGTCACTTAGAGAAATCCTCAACAGAAACCAACCTAGCTGATACATTGATTTCAGACTTCTAGCTTGCAGAACTTTGAGGATATGAGTTTAAGCCATCTGGCCTGTGGTACTTGTTATGGCAGCCCGAGCAAATGGAATCTTTCATATTTTTCCTAGGTCATCAAATTTTTCTTTTCTATTAAACTATCCACATCAGCATACAAAGAAAGCTATAGACAGTATCCCATTGTTAAAAACACAACAAAACCTTGTCTTGGCTTCCCATTGCCTTCCAGCTTAGCTCCCTTTACAGTTAAACCCCTCAAAGAGCTACATCTAGTGATAGGATCCATTTATCTTTTCTCAGATGTGCCTGGACCAAATCTAGCTGGGCTTTCTGCCCCAACACTCCATCAACGTGCCTTTTCTAATGTCAGCAGTGGCTTCATAGTAAGTGGGCTCTTCTTAAGCCTCATTTCACCCACTTTCAGTACATCTGACAGGTTTTTTCTCTTGGGATGCCTTTTTTTTTTTTTTTGCCTTGATTACTCTGATTTCTGTCTAGTCACTCTATTTATTTATTTTGCTTGTTCTTCCTAATTTTTGCTTTTGTTGTTGTTGTTGATAGGCTTTCCAGAGCTCAATCCTTAAATTTCTTCTCTGATTATTAGAAAAAATCCTCTTAGGGAAAATCTCATTCTAGTGTTTTGACCACAAAAGCCATCTCTATGCTGATCACTTCCAAATTTACAGCTTTAACTCAGACTCTTCCCTAACTATAGACTTCTCTATTTGAATGCCAGGCAGGATTCTAAGCTTGATTTGCTCAAATCAGAACTCTTAAATTGTGGACTGTTCTCCAACCTTGCTCCTCCTATATTCTTCCTTGTCTCAAAAATGTTGATCCAGTTTCTCAGGGCAAAACTTTGGGATCATAATTATTTCTTCTCTTTCAATCACATCTCACATCTCATTCAAAGAAACTCTCAAAGGTTCATGCTTCAAATATGCCTACATTCCAATCAGACCTCAGCATCTCTGCCTAGCATTCCCTCTTGTCCAGCCTTATCTTGCTGCTCAAAGATTTCTATTCTACTTTCTAGTTCTTCGTGAATTTGTTTTACTATGAACGATTATATAGAAAATGTTTTGTAGATAGATGCTTGCTTTTATTAGATTTGCAATTAAAAAACAACTGAACAGTCTGACCGGTGGTAGCACAGTAAATAGAGTATAGACCTAGAAGGCTAAGTTCGCTGATTTGAAACCCCGGGTTTGCCCAGTCAAGGCACACAAGAAGAAAAAAGTGAACAACTAAAAGTGAAGCAACTATGACCTCATTGCCCCCCTCCCAAACTCAATAAATAAAGTCTTAAAAGAAAAGGAAACGACTGTAAAGAGAAGTAGAAATTGGTATGGTAGGAGGAGCAAGTGGCACAGGTGAATGCAAGTAAGGCCAAAAGAAAATGAGTGGAGTGAACATCATGTTTGTGGGCTTGATGGAAATTCTGCAGAGTGACTTGCAGGAACATTTTAAGTTTGGGAGTTCATAAAAAAAATGTAGAGCTAACACATGGCTAACACAATACTTATTGAGAAGACTAAACATTTTCTAAGTAATGTTGCTCAAAACTACTGTTAATGGAAACAAAAACATATGTTTGTCAATTTTATCTCTAGAGAAGAAATGCACATTCTATACGTGTTTCATAAATATTACTCATGAGGGCCTAGCTGGTTAACCCCATGACTAATCCCCATCAGTCACTGTTACTGTCCTTTTATTGGAAAACCAAGTTAAAAATCTCTTCTAGTGAACATTTATTTTCCAAAGTGGTATACAGGTGTCCCAAGTCATCACACTGTATACATTAAATATGTACAGGGGTTTTTTTTGGTATATCATTTATACCTCAACATAGCTGTTATTTAAAAAGTAAAACCTTCGGATTTCACATGCTTTTCAGCACTAATATTAACCAATCTGTTAAACTCCGTTTAAAACTCAATACAGTAAGAAAAACCTCTGGCTCATAAAGAAATTTTTTGATGATTTTGATTATTCTTTGTTAAAAGGATTTCTGCCACTTAAAAAGTTTGGAATGAGTGGTCATCTTTTCCTTGTGAATAAAAACTATTTAAAAATTTATTATAATGCATGAAAAATGTTTTTGCTGTCACTTCACCAACAATACAAGAATATTTTAAATCTTCCTCTACATGCTCCACCAGAGTGAAGAAAATGGTTTCACCTGATTCCTACATGCTTCAGGAATGACAATAGTGTCTAATTCTTCCTTGGACATAATAACAATAGACACTTGAAAAAAGGAATACATTCCTTAAAAATATACCCTTCTAGAAGTCCTGTGCATAACAAACTACAATAATAAATGGCTATAATAAAAATCACTTACATTCATACACACTACTTTACAATTTACAAAGCTTACCATGAAGTTTTTGTCAATTGATCCTCATAATAATTACGATGTATGGTTTAGACACATTTTACAGGTGACAGATTTTAAAAAGTTTTTTATTATGTTAACATGATCTAACGTGTCTTACTCAATACAATAGCCTCAATGCCCTGTATTGTGCCCCTCATGCCCCATGTAAAGCCTCTTTCCATTCCCATTTTACTTCCTTCCCAACCTCCATCCTTCCCTTCCCTCTGGGACTTGCTACCCTGGTACCTGTATCTATGTGTTATGTAGATATAATTTGGTTAATCCTTTTGCCTTCTTTGATCCAGTCTCCTCATCCCCCTTCCCTCTGTCAGCTGTCCATCAGTTCCTTGTGACCCTGCCTCTGTTTCTATTTTGTTCCTCAGTTTATTGTGTTCATTAGATTCCACATATAAGTGACATCATATATTTGTCTTTCTCTGCCTGGCTTATTTTACTTAGCATAATAATCTCCAGGTCCATCCATGCCATCACAAAAGGTAAGATTTCTGTCTTTTTCACGACTGTGTAGTATTCCATTGTGTATATAGTATTCCATTATGTATATGCATCACAGCTTTTTTATTCATTCGTCCTCTGACGGACACTTGTGTGTTGTTTCCAGATCTTGGCTATTGTAAACAATGCTGCAGTAAACATGGAAGATGCATATGTTCTTTTGAATTAGTGTTTTGGGATTCTTAGGATATATTCCTAAAAGGGGTATAGCTGGAGCATAAGGCAGTTCTATTTTTAATTTTTTGAGGAAACACCATATTGTTTTCCACAGTGGCTGCACCAGTCTGCATTCTTACAAGCAGGGCAGAAGGGTTCCCTTTTTCCACACCCTCACCAGCACTTGTTGGCTGATTTGTTAATGATAGTCATTCAGATGGGTGTGAGGTGGTTATAGATGACAAAATTTAAATTCAGCAAGCTTGACCTACTTGTCTGAGATACACAACTAAGCAGAACAATGTTAAAATCCATACTTATTCTGTTTATCCATTGAGGTTGTACCCTTATAATTTCCCCACCTACAATGAAATAAGATACAATATCCAAACCTGTGTCCCCATCAGTGTGTTCCAGGTGGGCAGGAAGCGAAAGGAGAAGGAAGCACCAGCTTCCCTGAGACAGTAGCTCAGGTGAACTCCAAACCCTAGGATGAAAGCAGCATGAGGGGAAGGACAATGGAGCTGGGCAGGGAAGATATTTAAAAACAGGGATTTGCTCCCTGAAGTCTTTAATTTAGACTTGATCTCAAAAGTCATAAAAAACAATAGCTCAAAGCCCGTCTTTCATCAAGTCTCAGGTCTCCGAGATCAACAACTGCAGGCCCTGACTTTCCGCTTCTGGTTTGGGGTGTTGCGTAAATACTTGTTCAGAGCTGCCACCTCCCTCTCACAGAGTCTCACAGATGAAGTGTAAAACTGAGACTTCGGCCATTCATGCTTATTAAAGGCCCCAAGGTACCTTTTACAAGAATTGGGTGATTAACATTCACTATGTTGGCCTATTGCCAACAAGGAGAAAGCTGTTTTGCTTCCACGCTGCCTGCTCGGCTCTGCAGTTCCACTGGGTGGACCTCGCAGAAACACAGTGCAGGGTCTCAGAACCTGGTAGATTGGTCAGGGCAGCTATGAAAAACCCATTCTAACTATGTTTTAATTTAGAACATCTGAGGACCACCTGGATGCAGGAAACCGAATTTACTTCTGCCTTCAAAGGAGAAGAGAATCAAGGCTTGAGGAGTAATTTACTTCAGTTGATTCCAACCTCACTTCCCTGGACTGTTTTGTGGAACCAGTACTTTTCTCTGCACTGTGCCCTAGGCATCTGCTCTGCCCTAGGTAATGAGCTGATGCATTTTTTCAGAACAACTGGTTGATACCCATCTAAAGCTGTGTCTTCTAGGTTCTGAATGGTAGTTTTAAGGCTAAAATATCTCACCCATATTTTAACCTGGTGTATAGATGGGACAAGAAAATAGTATTGTGATTCTAAATGATTGCTGCAAGTGTGGAGGAAGTAGAAATTTTGCAGAAATCCACTCAGATATCTGTCAATCATTTTGAATTTTAAATCTTCTGGTATTCTGGTTTGCATATTTTTGGCAAAAAGGCAAATCAGACTTAATAAGATATATTAAATAGCTAGGTGGACATCAACTGGTGCTTACTGAGTGGCCTATGAGTTAAGTATCAACGAGTCTAGAAACACTGTAAGTTTCTGATGATCCAAGGTTGATAAACAAAAGAAACAGTATGTAGAACATGAAAAAAATCTAAACATATTCCTAGAAATAAAGAAACCCTTTGGCTGTAGTAGGTGCTAACAACAACAAAAAGTGCAGTGTGTCAGTTTTGACTCTAAAAAACAAGTGGTCACTAGAAAAAATTCTGATTTGGGGGACATAGAAGGACTGATGGTCATTAGTCATGGGATTAACTCGCTGGGTTTCTTCATTGTTAATATTTATAAAATTTATGCAGAATGCTCATTTTTTTCCCTCTAAGATAAAGAAAGTGAACAAATTTACATTGCTTAAAGTCTTAAAATGTGTTTGGGTCTAAGGTGACAGTTAGAAGGTAGAAATAAATATCTGGAAACATGAGTGAAATGGAAGGGAAAACAGGTTTGAGGGTTAAGCCATTGCAGCCCATGCTTGTTTGGCCTATTTATTTTAGGACGAGGCCTAGCTATACTCGATTCTCTGAGGGGATTGTGTTTCCTTTCGTTTTCCTCTCTTAGGCACTCCTTAACACCACTTGAGCCAATAACTCTCTAGTTCTTACCCCAGGGACCCAACTTCTGGCAAAGTCCACTGGTTGCCACTTTTCCACTAGGCTTTAGGTCATTTTAGCTATTTCAAAGGTCAGAGGAGGTTGCAGATGTGTGGCAAGTCATTAATTATTCAGCAATTGCTTGTCATTATAGAAACAAAAACAAAACAAAATAAAACAGGCCCTCACCGCATACTTAAAGTTGACTTGGTCATAGAGTATGAATGGAAAATACAAGTAGACATAGTCATTGGGTAGACAAAATTGAAATGTTTTTTACACTATTTCTCCTTTCATATTTTAATTGATTTTAATTTATTGTGTTTACATAGATTCAAGTGTCCCACCGAATATTTTCCCCCACCCCTGTATTCCCCTCAACATCCCCCTTGCCCCTTCATCCTAACGACCTCCCCCCTTCCCTCCAGGATTTGCTTTTCTGCTTTCTATAATGCTGTGTTATGTGTGTATAATTTCACCAATCTCTTTCCTTTCTCTGATCCGATCCTTTCATCCCCTTTCCCTCTGTCTGCTTTCCCTCTGGTCCCTTTAATCCTGCCTCTATCTCTATTCCATTCCTCAGTTCACATTGTTCATTAGATTCATCAAATGAGTGAGGTCATATAATATTTTTCTTTCTCTGCCTGGCTTATTCCACTTAGCATAATAGTTTCCAGGTCCATTCACATTGTCACAAAAGGTAAGATTTCCTTCTTTTTCATGGCCACATAGTATTCCATTGTGTATATGTACCACAGCTTTTTAATCCACTGATGGACACTTGGGCTGTTTCCAGATCTTCGCTATTATGAACAATGCTGCCATAAACATGGGGGTGCATTTCTTCTTTTGAATCAGTGATTTGGTATTCTTAAAATGTATTCCTAAAAGTGGGATGGCTGGGTCAAAAGGCAGTTCCATTTTTAATTTTTTGAGGAATCTCCATACTGTTTTCCACATAGTTTTCCTTTCTTGATGTTCCTCTATTCTAGTGAAAGAGCCAAGGGAAATCTTAATTGAAAAAGTGAAGGGCCATCTCTCATGTGCCAGAGAAGCATAGTTTCCTATTTAAGTTCTACTTTGATGGCTTAATTCATTAATTAATCAAACAGATATTCATTGAGCATGTACCATACATTAGATACTACCTTAAGTGCTGGGAATATACAGAAAAGCAAAGACAAGAGGCAGGACAATAAAGGAAAAACCATGTGGGACAAGCATGGGCACCAGGCCTCTTCGAAACAGGTCAGCAGAAAGTTAAAAGTAAGAAAACAGGATTTTATCCTGTTCTCCCAGCAGCAACAGCTGTGGCCTCTTCCAAAGCAATTAAGCCTGTGGCTAGGATTCCAGTCCATCGCATCTCAGCAGCCTCGCAATGTTCTTGAAGGGGGGCCCTTAATCGATTGCACTCTTTTGTTTTTGCCTTGGCATCTCAGATGGTGGCATTCCCAAGGCTGATTAGCTTGAAGTTCCTTCCCTGTGAAGCCAAAGCCACCATGTAATTTCCTTTAGACCTGAAAATGATCCTGATTTAAAGCGTAGATGGAGCCCATAAGCCATCGTCTAATCATACTTAAGAATTATCTGGCCTGGGTTGTATGTTCTTCATTTCTTTAGTAGTAAAATCATTCTCAAAAATATGTGTCGCTCTTTGTGAACAATGAAATAAGCATGATGACAGCCTAGTTTGGAACTGAGTGCCGCACTAAATGTCAGACTCTGATGTCAAACCGCTGTGTGACTCAGGGTAAACTACTTAACTTTTCTCCTTGTGTTTTTTCTTTTCTGTTCTTTTCTCTTCTCTGTTCTTTCAGTGTCTTTGATGTGCCAGTCTTTAAAACTGAACTTGAGGTGGGGTAGATAGTAGATGAGTGGGAGGAGAAAGATCTGCCCAGATTAAAAAAACAAAACAAAACACCCCTGCCCCTTTCTCTGGAGTGGAGCACAGCCTACTGAAGGAACAGATAAAGTAAATAATTAGAATCTCACAGGACAGGAATGTCTCTAAGGGGTATTGCAGGGTGGCACAGGAGCACAAAGGAAGGAGAGTTGTTGCTCTGGGGGACTACAGAGGGGAATCTGACCAGGCATATGAGCAATTCTTACCCTTGAGCTGAATGTTGAGGAATGAAGAATGCCCTGTGTGGGAGGGGAAAGACAGCCACAGTTGTTCTATAACCTTGATACTATGTACCTCTCAGAAATATATGAGGCCAGACACATAAAATAGTAGACTCAGGGGTCCAGCCCCTCCATGAATGCCAAAGTACTCAAGCCCTAACAGACAAATGATGCCACATCAGTTTTAGAACTTCTAATGACTTCTCTGCTTTGTGCCAGGGAATGATTGTTAATCTTTTTTTCCCTCGGCTAATGGGAGAAGACCCACTCATAGCTGGCTTCTCTGTCTTCTCTTGGCTCATGCTGTTGCTGGGACTGGCACAGCTTACAGCAATGATGGCTCAGAGTTGTGAGGGGAGACACAGGGTGCAGCATCAATGGAAAGATCATCACTCCTTCAGAGGCCTTTCTTTTGCTTTTTTTTTTTAGAGAAAGAGAGACGGGGAGAGAGAGGGTGAGGAGCATCAACTCATAGTTGCTTTCACCTTAGTTGTGCGTTGATTGCTTGTCGTATGTACCTCAACTAGGCCGAACCAGTGTCCCCTTGCTCAAGCCAGCACCTTGGGCTTTTCATGCCAGCAACCTTTGAGCTCAAGCTGATGAGCTCTGGAATCATGTGAACGACCCTCCCCTTTCGCATTTCCTGCTCAAGCCAGTGGACCACAGTGCTGATGAGCCTGTGCTCAGAGCCAGTGACCTCAAGGCTTTGAACTGGCGACTTCAGCATTCTGGGTGGACACTTTACCCACTGTACCACCACCAGTCAGGCTGGGAGCCTTTCCTACTCAACTCTCGAGGAGAAAGAGTGAGCTCAGCTGCTCAGTTGACTTTACACACTGCTCCTAGGAAGGGTTCCCTTACTGTCTGACTGAACTTGCCGCTGCCATGACACTCATTGTCCCTCTATGGCAATGGTTCTTAACCTTTTTTGAGGTACCGAATCCACCAGTTTCATATGCGCATTCACCGAATCCTTCTTTAGTGATAAATAAAATATAATTTTTTTCCAAATTCAAGACATAGGTATATTTTTTTTACTGGTGCACAAAATAAGCCGTGCATGAACATCACCTTGCTCAAAGAACAAAACCAACAAAGTGCATGAACTCACAACAAATTAGGGTATTACTTTATTCTGGTCTCCACGGCAGAGGCTTCTCCGAACCCCTGAGACCGACTCATCAAACCCCTAGGGTTTGATAGAACCCAGGTTAAGAACCACTGCTCTATGGGCATAGCTGCCTGAGGATCAATTGAGGGCATGTCGATATAGTGGCAAGTGCAGACATTTCTAAGGTGGTCCAAAGCCTCAACATGACAGAGATTTAGTGTCAAATCATTCCATAGTGAAAAAGACAGCTCATGTCACATCAGCTGAACCCTGACATGGTGCTTAAAGTTATGACAAGCACTAGGGTTTTAATGAAGACCCTTGCAAGCAAGAAATGGAATGTTGGCCATATTGTGTCTCATGCCATGTGACATCCCTGGGCCTCTGTTTCCTTATTTATGACATGATAAAAGGAGGAAAGACTTAGAAGATTCTTCAGAGTTAGATCTAATAGCCTGTAATTCTCTAACTTCACAATGTATGTAAGACTCTCAAACCTGAAGACCACAATGTTTATTTATTATATGGAAGTGGGAATTTTAAAGATTGATTTGATAGAATGTGGTTCTAAGAAAACATGTTATATAAGAAAGGTATTCCATTTACTACCCTGAATTTGTGAGTAGTTGTTCTTCATAGACAGCATTATCAATATTGACAACTTTATCATATAAAAGCAGAAAAAAGAGCCACAGGTAGATTAAATATAATATGAAAATATGCATAACTCAAAATAGTGTAATGTTAATGTCTCCCCTCTTTGTCCATTTGAAAAGCACAATGGTTTCAAGAAAAAGCATCAAAGAATATGTAGGAAGCAATTGAGTTGGAAGTTTTGTTGGCCATGAGGCAGAAGGACCAAGTTTTAGTCTTTCCTGCACTTTCTGCCTATTTTGTGACCTACAGCATGTTGTCATTACTTTCAGGACTTTAATTTCTATGCTCTTCAAATTAGGGGTGAGAGGTATGACCTCATACTGATGTCTTAGAAACAATTTAAGAATAATGACAAGTGTGCATTAAAGGCTTTTCTCAGTTAAAAGGTACAAAGAGGTGGTCTATATTTTGCCTGGGAGCTGGTGGGGTCTATAGGTTTGGCTGTGGCGAAATGCTTCCCTGCATGAAACTATGTGTGTGACTGTGTTAAGGGCTCGTTGCTTGCAGAACATCTTCAGTCTTTTATTGTTGTTGTTTTAACCCCAGTGCAAGAAACCTTCCTTTCTCAGCTACACCATGACTCATCCTGCCTGTGAATCCCAGAGCATAGGAACTGGTCTCAGCTTGGCTAGGTTATTCACAAGGGCAGGCACTCTAAACCTCCTTTTTTTCTCCTTATCTCTTCCCAATTCACCTACTCTTTCACCCAACTAATATTTCTTAAGCTCCTTCTATGTAAGGTACAGTTCTGAGCATCAGTTCATGCTACTTTGGAACATACACTTGCATGAGTAAGACAGAAAACAGATAATATAATTTCAGATATAGGCTTATGTGTGATGAAGACAGTACATGGGATGGTATGAGAAAAGGTGAATGGGGAGGTGGCTGCCCGACTGAGAGATTCGGAGGCCTGGGGTGTGGTCCTGGAATCTGCACTGCTAATTGGAAGGTCAGTGGGTAATGTTGTAGCTGGTCCCTGGCAACCCTTTTAGCATCGATTTTCTAGGGAATGTGCTGAGTGTATGACTCTCGGGGTTGTGGGAGTGCAGTGGGGTGCGTTTCAGGGCAAAGGTTAATTGCTCTGTGCAGATTCCCACCTGAAGCCTCCTCTTCCGGGCACCCAGTCCCACTTTCAGCAGCTGCTTTCTACGCAGGGAGAGGCCTCGCTACCTGTTGAAGTATAGCCTTAAACTCAGAGGATTGATATGTTCTTGTCTGGAATGAAGAAAGAGAAGCAGGGGGAAGAAAGATGGTTCTTCTTATCTCTCTTCTCCAGATCCTTTTCTCATCCCCCACCTTCCTGGGTCCTCCCTGCACTCTCTCAAATCCACTGTGAGCAGCTGCCGGCCTCCTGGCCCGATGGGCCTCTTAGCCAGCTGTCTGATGTCACACATCAATTTTCCATCTTTACTGCAAATCTCTACTGATCAAATTTCACATTTCCAGGACTCTGGCCATAAAGCCCCTTTCTCTGGTATAATTAGAGGAAAAATGTTAGCTAACAGACACTCAATCCCCATCTGTTAAGTGAGGAAATTCCCGTTCAAGCAGAGGCCTGACTGCTAGGCCCAGGTGATGACCACTCACTGTCTACTCTTTGGAACTAAGTGGATCTAATGGAATAAGAGGGCTATGTTTCCAACTGTCCATTCAGCTATACACATGTCTCTCTGTATATGTATAATTAAAACAAAAACAAAAAATTTCTTCCCTTTTCTCATCTTCATGCCCATATTATGTCCAAGGCCAAGTCAATGGGGCCATCAGTAAAAGAAGTTCCCCTTATTAAAGCATTCTTCCTAGGCAGCCCTAGTGACTCCTCCTGACTCCCTCCAACAGGGCTGCTGCAGCTGCCAGTTGGTGAATGAGGGCTCATAACTATGAAAATGGAAGGTAGGAAATATGTGAGATCTACTCTGTACTTGCAGATTGGCCTATGTGAGGACATTTTTAGTGGAGGGCAGTCTTTGCTTATTATTTTTTCTTGTCACTTATAAAATGGTCTCATGAAATATTCCTCAAACCCATGCTTTGTAGAGCTTGGATTTCAGTTATCATTCTCATTAGCTAAACATGGGCCAATAGCTCAGTCAGACACCTCAAACAAATGCAGAAATAATCCTCCACAAATCTAATGTGTTTCTAGAGGGAGCTAAGCATTTGCTTTTCTTAGTGTTGGTTAACCACATCAGGGCGGCTGGATGACTTCTGAGACCTGAACTTACTGAGGACATAAAATCACAGAGGTGGTACAGGGACCAATCATCAAGGAGGTAAAAGAATCTCAGAACTTGTCATTTGAAAAGTGGTTGAAAAATTGGAAGATCCAGGGAAGAGAGGCCGCAGAAGAACGTTCGTGTAAGGGTTTGCATTCTGTAAGGGCCGGGGGTAAGGCTGTGGCACTGAGAGGTCAGCATGGATGACAGTTGTCAGGGTGGGAGGGTGATTTCAGCTTGAAATACCAAGCACTGCAATGGGAAGACTGGAGATTGGATTCTGCTTCTTCCACTCATTAGTAGTCTGATGGTAGGCAAACTTTGTAGCTCCCTACAACTCAATTTTCTCATCTGTAAAGGTGGGGTAACAATCGTGGCTCATGGAGAGGTGAGAATTCAGTGAGTTAGAGAATTGCAACAGGGTCTGATACACAGTAAGCACTGGCTGTTTCTACTACCACAGGAGGTTCAACATATCTCCAAATGTTTTTCACAAAACATGACTCATTGAAGATGCCACATGAGAAAAGAGTTTTGAAATCAAATTGTTGATCCCAGCCTTGAGATTCATGATACAAAGACAGTAAAAGAATGCAAGTTACTTTTATTTAACCAACAGTTCTCATTTAGTTCACCATGGAATTCTCCTTTCATAGAGAAATATATTGTGAAATACAGTGTTGCACAAAACACATTTAAGTAAAAGCAGAATGATGAAATTAGTGAATCAGTTGTGCTGGTGTGAGAGTGGGTTCATTTTGATGGTTTGGTTAGATTTGATTTCTGCAGAGGACTTCTGCTCCGATAAGGTGTCGAGTGACTCAGGGGAGCAAGGGATGTCACACCTTAACACCAACACTGACAGGGTGAAGACACCGTATGCATCACTTCCCCAAATCTCTCTGCCTTAAAGCATACAAAAGTTTAGGAAGTGAGTGACGGAGAGAAAATAGAACACTTCATTCATTTAACATTCATGGAAAAGACATTTGTTTCTGTCAGGCCTTGTGGAACACAAGGATTACTGATACACCACCCTGCACCTCAGGTGTAGTGGCATCATTGCCTTAGTAAATTTTAAAAGTAAAAGGCCCAAGAGAATAGACAGGAGGGCAAATGAATTCTGATCAAAGGAGAGAGGCTTCTGAAAGGGAAGGTGACTTCCTCCTAGACCCTGCTATGAAGAAGGAATATATATTATAAGTGGAGATGTAGGCCACGTGGAGGGTATTCATTAGAGAAAGGAAGACTGGGGGAGGGGCCTGAGGGAAAGGTGCCACAGCACCCACTGAATGTTTTACTCAAAGACAAGAAGACATAAAAATTAATGCCACTTTCAGAGATTACCGGGTTAAGGACTTAATAACCATGAGGCACTGATGTTTAATATTTACTTCTATTGCTTGGGGCATCACTTTAATCATGCACACCTTTTTTAGAACTAGTTGAGTTTAGAAAATAGGGGAAGGATAAGGTAGGTTTCTGATTCCATCACAGTTTATAAACTGGTACTCACAATGTTCTATATTTGTATCACAGTCTAGGACCAGCCAACCCATTCTATGAAACTGTAAAATCTTCACCTTAAATCAACCACCTTTAATTAGCTAATTATTAGATTTGCACTTTCCTGACCTCTCCTTCATTTTTCTTTCTCCTCCCTTACATTGAAAGGGTTCTACTAGAACTTGCAATTCCAAGTGTGGCCTCCCCTGGGGCACAGAGATCATCCATCTTCTGTTCCCTGGCATGACGACTCTGTCTCCGGCTGATTCTCTTGCCACAAAATATTGCAAACTCATGTGTTTTTGGTTACTTTCTCCCAAATGCATTACTTTGCATTTTTCAAAGTTGAATCCCATTTCATTATTTTCCACCCATATTTCTATAATCTTTTAATATCATTTATGTGTTTGCTGCCTGCCCACACTGGGGTCTGCTTCTCTCTGGCCTCATTTTTCACCACTCTCAAGCCTCCTTCACTCTGCTCCAGCCACAGATTCCAGCCCAGGGACCTGTGCTTCCTGTTCCTTCTTTCTCCTTGAAAAGGAGAGGTGGGTTTTACTAACATGAATGAGATTCCTGAGTGTGGAGCAACATGTGAATGTCTGAGAACCCACGAAAAGCTATATTAAGTCAAAGCCTTTCCCTGGATACAGAAGTATGCCCCTGATGGCTTTGGCTGAGTTTCTTCACTGCCCCTGCTGGACTGTGAACTTTCTAGCACTGATACACACATATCTCTTTTGTCCACCATTACTCTCCTCTTCCCAGTTTATGTATAACACAAGAGCTCAGTAAGTGTTTATTTGGGAAGTAAAGATGTTATTGCTATATAAAGAGATGACTTTATTCTTGATAGATACAGATTTTATTTACACATATGCCAGTTTTTTCTTTCTTTTATTTATTTTTATTTTTTATTAAGTGAGAGGTGGGGAGGCAGACAGACAGACTCCTGCATGTACCCTGACCAGGATTCACCTGGCAAGCCCCTTACAGGGCAATATTTTGCCCATTTGGGGTCACTGCTCCATTGCTTGGCAACTGAGCTATTTTAGTGCCTGAGGAGAGGCCATGGAGCCATCCTCAGTGCCCAGGCCCAACTTGCTTGAACCATTTGAGCCATGGCTGTGGGAGGAGAGGAGAGACAGAGAAGGTGGAGGGGTGGAGAAGCAGATGGGCACTTCTCCTGTGTGCCCTGACCAGGAATTGAACCCAGGACTTCCACACACTAGGCCAACACTTAACTGCTGAGCCAACCAGCTAGGGCCACACAAGTTATTTCTATCCTCTGGATCCTAGCTCTTGGTTTCATGCCACTGGGTCCATCAGGTCCAGAAGTCAGAGTAAGAGAGTATGTCTGTATTAACACTAGCCCATTCTATTAAGGAAGAGAAAATACAGATGGAAATAAATTTCTCTTCAATAACTGGGTAGGAACATCATGCTTTTCATAGAATCACTGAATGTCATACTTGAAAATGATCTCAAATGGTATGCAGGTTGATTTTTTTTTTTTTATCTGATGCATGATTTCCTGAAAAGTGGTTGACCCCACTTTTGCTCAGATATCTCCTTCTTCTAAAGCAGCCCTTCGGCAGCTTCAATTATTTTTAAAAATCCCCTCATGCAAAGACCAAACCTATTTTCTATCACTCATGGTTGTAAACTTATGCCTTTCTTAGATTGTACAATACACCTTAGTACATACTAAGTACTCAAATAATACTATTAAATTTTTTACAAGGTTGTTTTCACTCTTATAACACTGAGGAACAATTTGTTTTTCATTTTCTATTGCATAAGGTTTTAGAATTATTTCTATATATATCTGCATCGCTGATTCCAAATCTGAAATCTGTTTATTTGGTGCGTGCTCTAGTTTTTATGCAATTTTCATTTCTTTTTGTTACAGTTAATGGCATGCATTGGTTTATAAATTGGAGTTAAAGAGCAACGACTCTTGGATTGAACATAACCACAAGGCAATAAATGCTTTAAAAACATCACTTCTACATAATTGTAGTTTTATGTATATATATATATATATATATATATATATATATATATATTTATTATTATTAATTCTAATGGGGTGACACCAATAAATCAGGGTACATATGTACAATGAAAACATCTCCAGGTTATCTTATCATTCAATTGTGTTGCATACCCATTACCAAAAGTCAAATTGTCCTCTGTCACCTTCTATCTGGTTTTCCCTGTGTCCCTCCCCTCCTCCCTATCCCACTCTTCCCTCTCTCCGCCCATCCCGTAACCACCACTCTCCTGTCCATGTCTCATAGTCTCACTTTTAAGTCCCAACTATGTATGAAATCATGCTGTTCTCAGTTTTTCTTTTTTTCTGATTTACTTATTTCACTCCGTATAATGTTATCAAGGTTCATTCATTTTGTTATAAATGATCCGATGTCATCATTTCTTATGGCTGAGTAGTATTCCATAGTATATATGTACCAAAGCTTTTTAATTGACTCGTCTTCTGACGGACACTTGGGCTGGTTCCAGATCTTCGCTATTGTGAACAATGCTGCCACGAACATGGGGGCGCATTTCTCCTTTTCGAACATTGCTATGGTGTTCTTAGGGTATAATCCTATAAGTGGGATAGCTGGGTCAAAAGGCAGTTCGATTTTTAATTTTCTGAGGAATCTCCAAACTATTTCCCACAGTGGCTGCACCAGTCTGCATTCCCACCAGCAGTGCAGAAGGGTTCCCTTTTCTCCACATCCTCGCCAGCACTTATTCTGTGTTGTTTTGCTGATGAGTGCCATTCTGACTGGTGTGAGGTGATGTCTCATTGTGGTTTTAATTTGCATTTCTCTAATGATTAGTGATGTTGAGCATTTTTTTCATATGCCTATTGTCCATCTGTATGTCCACTTTGGAGAAATTTCTATTCATTTCTTTTGCCCATTTTTTGATTGGGTTGTTTGTCTTCCTGGTGTTGAGTTTTATAAGTTCTTTATAAATTTTAGTTATTAGCCCCTTATCAGATGTGCTGTCGAATATGTTCTCCCATTGAGGTTTGTCTTTTTATTCTTGTTCTTATTGTCTTTAGCTATGCAAAAACTTTTTAGTTTGATATAGTCCCATTAGTTTATCTTCCCTTTATTTCATTTGCCCGTGGGGATAAATCGGCAAATATACTGCTGCTACAGATGTCGGAGAGCTTGCTGCCTATGTTTTCTTCTAAGATGCTTATGGTTTCACGGCTTACATTTAAGTCTTTTATCCATTTTGAGTTTGTTTTTGTGAATGGTGTAAGTTGATGGTCTAGTTTCATTTTTTTGCAGGTAGATGTCCAATTTTCCCAACACCATTTGTTAAAGAAGCTGTCTTTACTCCATTGTATGTTCTTTCCTCCTTTCTCAAATATCAGTTGTCCATAAAGCTGTGGGTTTATTTCTGGGTCCTCTGTTCTGTTCTATTGATCTATGTGCCTGTTCCTATGCCAGTACCAGGCTGTCTTGAGTATAATGGCCTTATAGTAAACCTTGATATCTGGAAGAGTGATACATCCTGCTTTATTTTTTCTTTTTAAGATTGCTGAGGCTATTCGTGTTCTTTTTTGGTTCCATATAAATTTTTGGAATATGTGTTCTATATCTTTGAAGTATGTCATTGGTATACTAATTGGTATTGCATTAAATTTATCAATTGCTTTGGGTAATATAGACATTTTAATGATGTTTATTCTTCCTAGCCATGAGCTCGGTATATGCTTCCACTTGTTTGTATCTTCCTTGATTTCTTTCATCAATGTTTTATAATTTTCCGAGTACAAGTCCTTAACCTCCTTGGTTAAATTTATCCTAGGTACTTTATTTTTTTGGCTGCAATAGCGAAGGGGATTGTTTCCTTAATTTCTTTTGCTGATATTTCACTGTTGGTGTATAGAAATGCCTCTGATTTCTGAGTATGAATTTTATATCCTGCCACCTTGCTGAATTCATTTATAAAGTCCAGTAGTTTTTTGACTGAGACTCTAGGGTTTTCAATATACAACATCATATCATCTGCAAATAGTGACAGTTTTACTTCTTCTTTTCCAATTTGGATGCCTTTTATTTCTTCTTCTTGTCTGATTGCTGTAGCTAGGACTTCCAGAACTATGTTGAATAAGAGTGGTGAAAGGGGGCATTGCTGCCTGGTTCCTGATCTTAAGGGGATTGCTTTTAATTTTTGTCCATTTAGTATGATGTTTGCTGTCGGTTTATTGTAGATGGCCTTTATTATGTTAAGGAATGATCCCTGTATTCCCACTTTACTGAGAGTTTTGAGCATGAATGGGTGCTGGATTTTATCAAATGCCTTTTCTGCATCTATTGAAATTATCATGTGATTTTTGTCCTTCCTTTTGTTTATGTGATGAATCACATTGATTGATTTGCGAATATTGAACCAGCCTTGCCTCTCCATAATAAATCCCACTTGATCATGGTGTATGATTTTTTTCATATATTGCTGGATCCGGTTGGCTAATATTTTGTTGAGAATTTTAGCGTCTAAATTCATCAGGGATATAGGCCTATAATTTTCTTTCTTTTTGTTGTCTTTGCCCGGTTTTGGGATCAGAATTATGCTCGCCTCTTAAAAGGAGTTTGGAAGTCTTACTACCTCTTGAATTTTTTGAAATAGCTTGAGGAGGATAGGAGTTAGTTCTTCTTTGAATTTTTGATAGAATTCACTTGTGAAGCCATCAGGCCCAGGACTTTTCTTTTTTGGTAGTTTTTTGATAACTGTTTCGATCTCATTTGTTGTAAATGGTCTGTTTAGGTGTTCTGATTCTTCCAGATTGATTTTTGGAAGGTTATATGATTCAAGAAATTTGTCGATATCACCAAGATTGTCTAATTTTTTGGCATATAGTTCTTCATAGTATTTTCTTCTTACAATGCTTTGTATTTCTGTTGTGTCAGTTGTTATTTCTCCACTGTCCTTTCTAATTTTATTTGAGTCCTCTCTCTTTTTTTCTTGATGAGTCTAGTTAAAGGTTCATCAATCTTGTTTACCTTTTCAAAGAACCAGCTTCTGATTTCATTGATCCTATGTATTGTTTCCTAGCCTCTATGTCATTTATTTCTGCTCTGATCTTTATTATTTCCTTCCTTCTACTTTTCTTTGGTTTTATTTGTTGTTGTTTTTCTAGTTCTTTTAGATGCAGGGTCAGGTTGCTTATTTGAGCTTTTTCTAGCTTCTTATGATATGCCTGTAGTGCAATAAACTTCCCTCTCAGAACTGCTTTTGCTATATCCCATAAATTTTGAGTTGATGTATGCTCATTATCATTTGTTTCTAGACACTGTTTTATTTCTTCTTTGATCTCATTGTTAATCCATTCATTATTTAATAACATGCTATTTAATTTCCAAGTGTTTGAGTATTTTTCAGTTTTTCTTTTGTGGTTAATTTCTAGTTTCATGGCATTGTGATCAGAGAAAATGCTTGATATGATTTCAATCTTCTTAAGTTTATTGAGACCATTTTTGTGTCCTAACATGTGGTCTATCCTAGAAAACGTACCATGAGCGCTTGAGAAGAATGTATATTCTACTCCTTTAGGGTGAAAAGTTCTGAAGATATCTACTAAATCAAGTTGATCTAGTGTCTCCTTTAAGTCTGCTGTTTCTTTATTAATTTTCTTTCTTGAGGATCTATCCAGTGTTGTTAGTGGGGTATTGAAATCCCCTTCTATGATAGTATTGCTATTAATCTCGCCCTTTATATCCATCAAAGTCTGCTTTATGTATGTCGGGGCTCCTCAATTTGGTGCATAGATATTTATAATAGTTATATCTTCCTTTATCATAATGTAGTGTCCTTCTTTATCTCTTACTACAGCCTTTGTTTTAAAGTCCATTTTGTCAAATATAAGTATTGCTACCCCTGCTTTTTTTTCATTTTCATTTGCATAAAATATTTTTTTCCATTCTTTTACCTTCAGTCAATGTGCATCTTTTGTTTTAAGGTGTGTCTCTTGTAGACAGCATATGTATGGGTCCTGTTGCTTTATCCATGCAGCTACCCTATGTCTTTTGATTGGATCATTTAATCCATTTACATTTAAGGTTATTATTGATATGTAGTTGTTAATTGCCATTTTATTCTTTAAAGCTGTATTCTTCTTTTCCTCTATTCTTTCTTCCCTTTAAACTGTTCACAAGAGGCCCCTTAGTATCTCTTGCAGAATTGGTTTGGTTTTAATGAATTCCTTGAGGCTTTCTTTTTCTGGGAAGCTCTTTATTTCTCCTTCAATTTTAAACGTTAGCTTTGCTGGATAAAGTAGTCTTGGTTGTAGGTTCTTGTTCTGCATTACTTTGATTATATCTTGCCATTCCCTTCTGGCCTCAAGTGTTTCTGTTGAGAAGTCCGATGTCATTCTTATGGGGGCTCTTTTGTAGGTGATAGCCTTTAATTTCCTAGCAGCTTTTAAAATTTTCTCTTTATCCATTAGCTTTGTTATTTTAACTGTGATGTGTCTTGGTGTAGATCTTTTTGGGTTTCTCTTTAATGGAGTTCTGTGTGCTTCTTGAACGTGTGGAGTGTTTCCCAGCCTTAATTTAGGAATATTTTCTGCTATGATATGATTGAACAAAGTTTCCATTTCCTGTCCTCTCTCTTCTTCTTCAGGCACCTCTATGATGCGAATGTTGTTTCTCTTCATGTTGTCACAGAGCTCCCTTAGAGTTTCCTCACATTTTTTGAGTCTCTTTTCCTTTATCTTCTCTACTTCTGTGCCTTTGTTTATTGTGTCTTCTAACTCGCTGATTCGACCCTCAGCGTGATTCATCCTGCTTTTAATTCCTTCCTTTGTGGTCTTCAGTTCTGTATTTGTCATTTCTGTCTGATTCTTTTTTATTATTTCAATTTTGTTTTTTATACTTGTTATCTCTTTATTTAGGTGTTCATAATGACTATCCATTGTTGCTTTAATTTCTTTGAACATCCTAACTATCGTTATTCTAAATTTTGCTTCTGGTAATTTGGTTATATCTGGTTCATTCAGGTCCTTCTCTGGGGATTTCTCTTGATTCATTTGGTTTACATTTTTCTCCCTGCCCATTTTGTCTGTGTATAAGCAAGTTGTGGCCACTGGAGTCCAGTAGGTTTTGCCTTTGTGTTCTCTAGTTGTGGTCTGTCTGCAGGCCCCTCACCCCTACTGCCGCTGCCTAGGGTGGTTGGGTATGAGCGTTGCCAGTGCCGGCCCACTGTGGCTTTTGCTGTGATTTCTGCCTCTCCTCCACGGGAGGGGCTGTCACTCAAGCCTCAAGCCTCAGCACCAAGGGTAGTGGTGAGCATCTTTGCTCAGCTGTAGACCCAGCCTATTTCCGGACTTCCACCCAGAACCCGCAGTCAAAGCCTGCTCGCCACAGTTTCGCGGGTTGGGCGGGGCTTTGACGTGCTCTCAGCTGTGAGACTTTGCCTGTCCGGAGCTTTAGCCCCACCCTCGAGGCCACGGCCCTTCTGTTTAGGGTCACAAACCCAGGTTTATTGGG
Source organism: Rhynchonycteris naso (assembly GCA_037038555.1). Taxonomy (NCBI): domain Eukaryota; kingdom Metazoa; phylum Chordata; class Mammalia; order Chiroptera; family Emballonuridae; genus Rhynchonycteris; species Rhynchonycteris naso. The sequence goes on from CM072998.1 coordinate 128,586,698, forward strand.
CCGGGCGTATTTGCTGGCTTCCGCTCAGCTGCGAACTTCCGCTCATCCAGGACTCTACCCCACTCCCGCGTTCGGAGCCCGCTCGTGCACGTAGGATGGTAATCCACGGTTTCTCCAGCCAGGCGGGGATAGTAGCATGGGCTCAGCTGCGAGCTTCCACTTGTCTCGGGGTCTACCCTGTCTCTGCGCTCAGATCCCGCTCTCGCACGTATAATGGCAAACTGCGGTTTCTCCATTCGGGCAGGGCTGGTAGCATGAGCTCAGCCGTGAGCCCCTGCCCGTCCCTGGTCCTGGCCCGGTCCCCGCGGTCAGGGCCGACTTGCGCAGGGTCGCAGAGCAGATTTCTGACCGTTCTTGGCCTCCTGCTTTGTCCCCGTAGGTGGCATTACAGGTGGGCCTGCAGCTTCCAGACCGCTTTCCCGCATCCCCTCCGACCCTGCTGGGCTAGACCAAGCTCACACCGGCTTGGCCTCCGCCCACGCCTACAGAATCGCGTTTCTGTGTCCTGCCGCCCCAAACCCTTCAGCAACCCTCAGCCAAGTAGGAAGGGACCTAATACTCCACACTGTAGGCCTGGGAGCTCCCTCACTTGTTTCACAGCTCAAAACTGTCCAAACGCATCTTGTAGGCTCTGGGACTGCAGTCTGGGGCTTGGTTCCTGGGACCCAGGTCCCTCCCTCTCCGCCAAACTTTCCTCCCGCCACGCGGGTCTCTCCGGGCTGCCGTTTGCTCCGGGGAGCTGGGCAGCCCTCTTCGCGTTTTCGCTATTCCTACCAGTCTCAATGTGGCTTCTTCTGTGTTTCTTGGTTGAAGCGTCCACTTAGTTTAGTTCAAAGTTGGTTTATCCAGATGATGGTTCTTAAAATTGAGTTATAATCCACTTTGGTTCTGGGAGTTGGAAATTGGTACGTCCGCCTACTCCATCGCCATCTTGCTACCCAATTGTAGTTGTTTTTAAATGTAAAAAAGTAATTATCTGATAAAAACACCCTCTTATTTTGTTTTAAGATTGAATCATGGCTTCTTTGAGTATGCATAAATGTAAGAATAGTCCTGACGCCTTCTGTTATATATGTGGTTGTTACACACTTCAACGTCAAGGCGCAGTATTTCATCATTTGTGACATGTGCATATATTGCCTTTTATCAAGTTCCCGTTGGTGATCAAGACAAGAATTGGGCTTCTCAGATTGTGTGTCATGATTGTGAGGGAATGCTTCATGACTGGACAAAAGGAAAATGCAAAGGAATCCCTTTTGGTATTCCCATGGTTTGGCGTGAACTTAAGGACCACAGCAGTGACTGTTATTTCTGTCTGATCCATTAAAAGGGCATCAGCAAGAAAAAACAGCATATGATCGCATATCCTAATATTCCTTCAGCAATACGACCTATCCCACACTCTGAGACTCTCCTAGTTCTAGTTTTCAATGGTTTTATTTTTTCTAAGGACAAAGAAAGTGTACATGGTGATCAAGTGTATTTTGATAAGATGCATGAGGAAATGGTTGTAGAATCTGAAGGGTCTTTTTCTGATGCCAAGCAGTCATTAACTCCTCAGCAGTTTATCCAACCCAAATTGAATGACTTAGTAAGAGATTTGGGTCTTTCAAATAAAGCAGCTGAGGTATTAGCTTCCAGGCTTCAAGAAAAGAATGGACTTCACTGGTTAGCTAAAGTATCCCATTTTAGGAAGTGTGAACAAATCTTTTTGGACTTTTTTTTTTTAGTATATGTTTGGACTTCTTTTCTGAAGACAAACACTTTGTTTACTGTCATGATATCAGTAGTCTTTTCAGCCTGCTAGGTGTTACCACTTATAGTCCAACAGAATGGCAGCTATTTCTTGACAGCTCTAAACAGAGTCTGAAATGTGTTCTCCTACACAACGGTAATGTTTATGTAGTGGTTCCAATTGGCTATTCAACTCATCTGCGAGAAGATTATAATGACATAAAAATTGTCCTCGACTTTCTGAAGTATGAGGAGCATAACTGGATCATGTGTGGATTTTAAAATGGTCAATTTCCTGCTAGGACAACAGAGAGGTTTTAGGAAGTATCCTTCTTTCTGTGTTTGTGGGACAGCCAAGCTCGGAAGAAACAGTGGACACAGAAGGAGTGGCCAAAACGTGAAGCTCTGGAAGCAGGGATGCAAACTATTGTGAATGAACCTGTAGTTAATTGAGACAGGATCATTTTTCCCCCACTCCACATCAAATTTGGCTTAATGAAGCAGTTTGTTCAGGCTTTGAATAGAGAAAGTGAATGCTTTCAACATATTATCTCTGCTTTTCCTGCCTTGTCTTTTGAGAAGATAAAAGCAGGTGTATTTGATAGACCTCAAATTTGAATTCTCATACATGATGAAGAATTTGTCAGGAAGATGGATAAGTAGGAGAAAGCAGCATGGCAGTCTTTTGTGGCAGTTACAAAGAACTTCCTTGGCAACAAAAAAGCAGAAAACTATGAACTGCTGGTTCAAAGGATGCTGTTGGCTTTCTGCGACATTGGATGTAACATGAGCGTTAAGATTCACTTCCTGAACAGTCACCTTGATAAGCTTCCCGAAAATCTTGGAGCTGTTAGCGATGAGCAGGGAGAATGCTTTCATTAAGATCTGAAGATGATGGAAGAGCGTTATCAGGGACAATGGGACAGAAATATGATGGCAGACTACTGCTGGAGCATCAACGAGATTGTCCTCAACAAGTACACAAACGCAAGAGCTACAAATGTAAATTTTTGCCTGAATAGAATTTAAATAAGTTTTGCGCTAATTTTATGATTAAAATAAGTGTTTTAATGTTCTATTTAGAAATTGTAGACAAATTATGATGCAATCATATCTTTTAGTGTATTAGTGTATTTAGTGCATTATATAATTATATTTTCACAAAAATGATGCCCAAGAAGACATTCTACTTCATTATATTAAACTAAATGTTGAAAATTTTACAATAAGATGAAAACCTAAAATCTTGAATTGAAAAAAAAGCTGTAGCTTATAGAAAAGCTTGAAATGGTAAATTTCCATTTTAAAAAACTAATGTCAGATTTTAGATCAGCACACTCGAATTAGGTAAGAACAAGTATTTTTGTGGATGCAACAAAAATTTTGTTCCCCAGTGTAATCATTAAAGAGAGCTATTAGTTCTTCTCTGGGAAAGTAATTCACAATGTAATTTCTTTTTAATAAGAGCCTTTCTTAATCATGTAAGGTCCGACCACTCAGAGACTACTGAATGTGTTTCAAAGAATAATAATGGTTGGTTTACTTCCATCACAGCAAGACTACCCCATTTTCCCTGTGATGAGAATGTATCCCTGTCTGGAGCACAGACCAGAGTGCTTTGTGGAGGCTGTAATTTGGGGTCCCCAGGATAACTCTAAGGTACTCCACACAAGCAAGAAGAGTGATGTCTATATCAACTATAAAGTTTAAGAATCAGCTATTGTAATTCTCCCTGCCCCAGCTGTTACAGTTGTACTTTTGCATTTCACTGAGTGTCTGATTCCAGTGATAGCCACGCTTTGGACTGAGCTTCTCTGCTCTTTGGACAGGGACTGCAGCCTTGCTAGGTGTTAGTATATTCTACTGTTGTCTGGATCCTTGAAACCTAGTCTCCTGGCTGACACTGAGTAGTTGCTCTAGAAATATTTGTTGGCTGAATGTGTAAGGAGCAGGAGAAAACAACTGGCTTCTACAGCATATCCTTATCATGTGGAGTTTCTGCCCACCATCAGATGTATATGAGGCCCGGTCTCTGCTATTGTGTTTCAGTGTTCTTAAGGACATTACTGTCTGCATCATGCAGAATAAGTCACAGAATGCATAGAATAAAATTTCTTAGGCCATTTTCCTAGAGAGATGCTCCTTTTGAGCAATTGGTCTGTTTTTATCTTACAGATGTGAGTTCTGTAATTGATGATCTTGTCTCATTTTTTGCTGGTTTCTGAGCAGATCAGAGTCAGAGCTGTAGCACATCTGCAGTAAATACACAGACTCTTATATGGTCATTATGTTCTAGATTGATCATTCTCCATATTAGTCGTCTTTGTTGTTCTACATATATTCCCTCTCAAAAACTTTTCTCACTTTAAAAACACCTTTGTACTACATGTCTTTTTATAATCTTCCTAAAACATGGCAGAGTTTAAGTAAATAATAATTTTTTGCTATAACAGGAGTTTCCACTACATTCATCATGACACCAACCACTATCTGCAGAGTATCCAGATAATCCAAGGGCCTGGATATGCAGGACTGTGCTTACTGTGGGAACAAAGAAACAAAACCAAAGCCCTTCTGCAGGCTGTAGCTGATGAGTGGGAAGCCCACCCAGAAGCCTGAGAAATGTGGGTGGACTTCCCAGGGTTAAACTACTTAAGGCAAATTAGAGTCAGTAAGACAAGCTCCACCCCTGCCCAGGCGTTTCCATTCTATGGATGTAGCTAGTTGCTCAGCTGGTACCAACTGGCACAGCTGTCCCCAGCTGGGGAATTAGTGCCACATAAGCCAGCAGGTGGGGAGAGAGAAACAATGTAGCCTGATCACCTCTGCTAAGAAATACCTTCAGCTTTAAACACCTCTTTGGCAGAGGGAGGTTTCCAGACATCTTGGGCTCATTTATTCATTAATTAGCTTCCTACCATGAGCCAGGCATTGTGATAGGAATGTCTAAGGAATACAAATATGAGTGATGCACAGACTTCAAGGTAAGCAAAATAAGCCCAATACATAAATAAGGTGAAATATGAGCCAAAAGAAGCGTAAGTAAATCCCTATGGGAACTGAGAGGAGAAGAGGGTTCAGAGAACTTTCAAAGAATTGAAAGGCATCCTGAAGGGGGCAAAGTTTGTTATGTTAATGAGATGACTTTTGGAAATTACCAAAGGATGAAGGTTGGATGCCAGTGGAGCCAACCAATTGATTAGAGGGTCCTACTCCGTCTCCCTCACCAACCTCTGGGAGGGGGGAGGGGATGAAGATGATGTCAATAACTGATGGCCAATGATTTAATGAGCCATGCCTATGTAATGAAGCCTCCATAGAAACCTGAAAGGACAGTGTTCTGAGAGCTTCTAGGTTAGCGAACATGGGGAGGTTTAGGGGAACAAACAGCATGCTAGGAGAGGACAGGGAAGCTCTGTGCCCTTCCCATACCATACGTACCTAGTGCGTGGGGCCGTTTCTGAGCTACATGCTCTTATAATAAAGCATCATCCAGTAAGTAAGATGTTTTTCTGAGCTCTGTGAGCTGCTCTAGCAAATTAATCAAACACAAGGAGTGGGCAGTTGGAACCTCCAACCTATAGCCGGTAGGTCAGAGCACAGGTAATAACCTGGACATATGACTGGTGTCAGAAATGAGGGCAAAGGGGTGGGGGTTGCGGTCCTGTAGGACTAAGAAAACCTTTAATCTGTGGAATTTTGGGGACCAGACGTCCCGCTTTTGGCGGGACAGTCCCGATTTTTAACAATTTGTTCCGTGTCCCACGGCATTTTAAAAAAGTCCCAATTTAAAAAAATATATTACAATACTATTTTTGCATTCTATGAAAATTCTTTTTTGCTCCATATAGACTAAATTTTTAATCAAGAACCTCCCCTGTCAATGGTGTCTCGCTTTACCAATTTTAAAATCTGATCATATGCTATCTCCAAGTAGATAGTGTTAGAAATAATTTGAATGATAGGACCCCCAGCTGGTGTTGAAGAAGTGTTTGGTATGGGGAAAACCCGTCACATATCAAAATTGGTAGCTGAATTGTAGGTGCCAAGATTAGAAATATCTCCACTGGTAGTGAAGTTTTTAAAGATAAGCAATATAATACCTTTTAGACAAGTAATAGATATAATAATAAATTCTAATACTTCTAGTAATATTCCACTTTAGAGACCTCTGCTATAGACAAATGCTGGTTTTGAAATCCAATTCTACCACAAGAGTATAGCCTTAGAAAAGTTGATTAACTCCTTTGTCACTACATTTTCTCACCTGTAACATAGGCATAATAATGGACATCTACATTTTTATGGACATAGTATTTTTATGAGGCTTTAAATGAGTTAAACATTTATTGCTTACCTTGGAACCTGGCAAGCAATAAGGTTTGCATTTGTTGTTCTTGTTGTAATTATTATCAATATTTAGCATATATTTACTAAATATCTGTGCCAAGTCTGTGCCAGATTCCTGTATGATGATTAAGATATTATAAATAATAGAAAAGCCTATCAAGAAATGACCACAGCCCTGGCCAGTTGACTCAGTGGTAGAGCATTGGTCTGGCATGTGGAAGTCCTGGGTTCAATTCCCGGTCAGGGCACACAAGAGAAGTGCCCATCTGCTTCTCCACCCTTCCCCCTCTCCTTCATCTCTCTCTTCCCCTCCCGCAGCCAAGGCTCCATTGGAGCAAAGTTGGCCCAGGCGCTGAGGATGGCTCCGTGGCCTCCGCCTCAGGTAGTATGGCTCTGGTTGCAACTAAGCAATGGCCCAGATGGACAGAGCATCGCCCCCTGGTGGGTATGATGAGTGGATCCTGGTCGGGTGCATGCGGGAGTCTGTCTCTCTGCCTCCCTACTTCTCACTTTAGAAAAAATACAATAATAAAAATAAAAATAAACGGCCACAATGACCTCTGGCTGTGTGGGCAGACCGGCCACATTTTCAGTTCTCACAGTCTGCACGAGCCGGGGCTGAGCAGCCAGATGGAAAAGCTCTGGGCCCTAACAAGGCTACAGACTGGCTTGGCCACCAATTAACCTAAATTTGCTCATCTAGTAAAATGGGAATAATAGTGTCTGCTCTGCAAGATGATGAGAAAGGGATTATATCAGACCATAGCTGTAAAGAGATCAACATAGTACCTAGAAAATCTGGATGCAGAGACACTGAAGTACCTTTAAACCCATGAAGGCCATTTGTCTTCCACTTAGAAAAAAACTAGTGGACACTTATGACATGGTTAGGCTCTGGCCAGAACAGCTGAGAGAACAGTGAGTTCAAAGGTGTAGCTCTTGATGGGCTCATGGTGGAGAACACAGCTGGCAGATTTCTCCAGTCATCACAACACTGTGGGTTAAAGGAAAGAAAATATTGATGTTTTATTGAATTACTCCTGTAAGTCAGATCACATATCTCCACTGTGATCTAAACGATGAGCCAATGCAGGAGGAATGCACAGCTGAGACTGATGAGATAAGACTTCCTCAGCCCTGACTCCTTCAAGACCCAGTAAATTGCTTCCTTTATTTAATTACAAATTAATTGAAAACACTCCCATGCTGATAAAACAATACTCGTCCTCGATTTGTTAATAATAGCCTAATCCTCCTATAATAGTCCCACAGACACTGCCACATGATTATGTCATCAATTTCACACTTGCAGGGTCTGGAAAAACATGGCTGCCTGAGGTTCGGAGAAAGAATAAACACAGAAAGCTGTGCATTCAGATGGCCAGGTTAGAGGTCAGTTTGGTATCAGATGGTTCTGAGTTGATTCCCAGTTCTGCCAGTCACTAGTTAGGAGGCATTTTGGAGCCCTTGAAGATTGAAAATACATAAAAATGTCTAATTCTGTGCTTGTCACATAATGTAGGATTTATTAATGTTAGCCGTATTCTTTTTTCTTATCCATTATGCAGTTAGGGGAATTCATGCTTTACTTATCAGTTCAGCAGGTCATCTTAGTCCCAGGAGGTCAGAAGCATTAATAAAACCCTCTCCAGCATCCAGAGCTCTTTATCAGTTTGGTCTTCTGAAACCCATGGTCACCCCTTCCTGCTTACTATACACTTGCTTATGTTTGATCAGCAGCTTGTCACACCTTTCCAAAGTAAGCAATGGATCCCATTGTGTGAGGTAGTCACCAACATTACCGGCTCGGAAAGCTCATGTTTTGGGGAGACTGCTCAATCCTAGTGAGAGAAATGTTACTGCAATTAAGGAACGTATACATACTAGAAGGCGAAGCAGCATCAAAGCATAACACTCACTTTAAAAGAGCAAGTAAGAATGAGTTAATTTTAAAGCTCAAAGTATATTGGAGGCCAGGACATTTACTAGGACAGAATTTACTAAGACAGAAAAACAATGCTTTTGGATCTGAAAATTGATTAAGTCAGCATCACCTCATACAGCTATTTAAAACAAGAGTCATCTCTTCACTACGATTGCCAGAACAGTAAGGTTTCAACTAATAATTTGCTTGCATGAACCTTCATACTGAGCAGAGAGTGAGATGCTGTATTTTGATTTCCGTGGTTAAAACTTTGAAAATGGGGCAGAAGAAAATCAGACACTGTCTTTGCATGTATTAAGAGAGAGGAGGAACGGCTTCTCCTAGTTTCCATCTTCTGGAAGAGAAAAGAGCATGTGCATAAAGCAGAGAGCTACATTTCTCTGAGAGTGAATCAGGAAATGAACACCAAGGACTCAGTTTCAGAGTTCTCAAACCACTCTCTACAGTTAACACCCCCTTCCTCCCAACTTCTGGAAGAAGACCTAAGAAAGAGCGGGAGATTTTCTTTTTTTAAGGCAGAATTACATTCCTTAAGTGTTCATGTCATTCTTGAAGCAGTAATTTTTGAGATTGTCTAAAAGAAGCTGAGCTCTGTTTAATGGAAATGGTGTTAGAAAATGAACAATATTTAAGGAACCCTTCAGTCAAAACGTTTTTTAAAAAAGCATCTCACAGCAGGAGGTAAGGGGCTTATGGAAAGTGTATTTGCATGGGGCCAGGAGGAATGACTTCTCCAGCCCCAGCAGCAAGGGGCTCACACACACCTTACTGTGCTTTTCACATGGCAGCTCACTCTCTTCCAGGGGTGAGGGTTTTTTGTTTTTTTTTATTAACTTTAATGTGGTGACACCAATAAATCAGGGTACATATGTACAATGAAAACATCTCCAGATTATCTTATCATTCAATTGTGTTGCATATCCATCACCCAAAGTCAAATTGTCCTCTGTCACCTTCTATCTGGTTTTCCTTGTGCCCCTACCCTTCTCCCTATCCCACCCTCCCTTCCCTCCCCCCATCCCGTAACCACCACTCTCTTGTCCATGTCTCCTAGTCTCACTTTTATGTCCCACCTATGTATGAATTCATGCTACTCGGCCATAAGAAATGATGACATCGGATCATTTACAACAAAATGGTGGTACCTTAATAACATTATACGAAGTGAAATAAGTAAATCAGAAAAAAAAAACTAAGAACAGGGGTGAGGGTTTTGAGGGCAGGTTATAAGCCTTAATCATCTTTGAATTTCCTTTACTTGGTGAAGGTGTGACCAATAGCCAAAAATCAGTAACTATTTACTTTAGGATGTGACTAGAGAGAGAGAAAATGAACACAGAAACAGTACCTGACCTGCTGTGGCACAGCAGATGGAGCATCAACCTGAAATGCTGAGGTTGCCGGTTCGAAGCCCTGGGCTTGCCAGGTCCAGGCACAAGCGAGAAGCACTGCCACTAGTTGATGCTTCCAGCTCCTACCCCGTTCTCTCTCTCTCTCTCTCTTAAATCAATAAATAAAATCTTTTTAAAAAAACACACAGGAAAAGAAACAAAAGAACAAACCAAAAAATCTTTCAATCATAAAAATATATTTGCTTCAAATTTAAGCAGAAAGTAAAAGCTGATTTTGCATGATTATGAGGAAAAACAATGCTATTAGATCTGAATGTTGATTAAGTCAGCATCACCCCATACAACTATTTAAGCTACACAGACATGGCTGGAGTCAGCCACAGCAACTCACAGCAGAGGGCAAACACCAGCCTCGCCAAGGTGAAGGTAAAGCCAACTTCTCAAATTCAAATCATGTTCAGGCCAAGCCTATCTCCCTGAGTGACTAATTTGCTATACTGAATCAGATCATCTAGTTGGCAGAGCCAAGATAAAGATACTGATGGCAGAATTTAGCAATCCAGCTGTCTGCTAAATCTCATTTTGTAAAAATCACAGAAAGCATGAGATAAATTTTTGATTTGTCTTGCTGATAATTGCAAAGTTTTCTTAAGTATATGGAAATCAACAAAGGAACTTAGTCCAAAGTTTCATTCTGACCAATCAGAAATAATGAGTTTATGTCAATTAACATGTTTTCAGTCACAGGATCTTAATATCTGTGCATTGTTAAGAAAATAACTTAGCTCACATACATGGAAGACAAATGATAGAGCAGATTTCCAAGTTGGTTCATCCAATGACTCAATGTTATCAGCAACACTCTGGGCAGTCTCTCTTCCTGAAATACTGGCCATGTCAGTTTTCCCTTAAGTCTAGTTTCTTTCATGGTCACAGAATGGCTGTTGGTAGCAGTTGGGTCTACTTTCCTTTTCTATTGGCTTTTTTTTAAGACAGAAGAAAAAAATTTCCCAAACTTTCCACAAATCCTCCCTCACATTTTATTGGCTAGAATTAGAGAGGATTTCAATTTCTGAATCAACCACTGACAAGGGGGATAGAATCTCTCTAAGATGCATCAGGCTCACGCTTGAAGCTGAGGGTGGGCCTGCATTCCTCGAGTCTTACCAGCAGCATGAGAGAGGGAAAAGACCTCAGCCTAGTGACATTACTTTTAAGAATAAAGAAAAGAGAGTAGGGGAAATGAATGTTGAGACGGCAAACATATAAACAGGTGGAATTGTGCCAAATACGTATCTTGACAGAATGCAAATGCTTAGAAGTTAAAATAATAACCTGGTTAAAATCAAGGCTTAAGTGAAAATGTTGCCATCCTAAAATTGACTTTTTACATAAAAATAAATTGAAAAATTTCAAAAATTATTATAACATACCATTTACAATATTATTGGTTTATACCCACAAAAAAATGAAAAGAGCATTACATTTGTTAGAAAACTATGTGCAAAAAAGTTGTCTCTCTGCAAGTACTGGAAGTAGGAGCAGTGTCCAAATCCGTGAATTAGATAATAGAAAATTCAAAGCAACAAGATGCTGGATGGCATACTTTTCATATAGTGAACAAGGCTATCATTAAGGCATCAAACACCAATTTGTCAGAAACTCCCTGCTGACTGAACAGAAGAGCATCATCGTGCACTCTGTTAAGAAACACTACATATGTATACTCTTGACGGCACAGAAGATGATATTATCTGGAAAAATATGGTAAAAAATGATTTAGAGGAGATGAACTCAGAAAGTCATGGGTGGCAATTTATTTTGCTTGACTTTTCCTTTTGATGTATGCACAAAATAAGTGTTATAAATATATGTAAATTACTCTAAATTGACTTTAACAAGTATAAATATTCTAAATAATAAGAGAAAATGTTGGCAGTTAAAATGAGAAGTCTGACTTTATAATATAAGAACAGTCCATTCTTGTAGGTGGTAGCTAGCTGTTAGATTACACACAAGGTAATATTGCTTAACTTGTGACACTCTAAAAGTACACGCTGTTAATTAACTAAAGTCAGCGGAAACGCAAAATGTTTTCTTAGAGAGCTTATGTTCGATTGATTTTTTATTGCTCTAATATTAATTAAGATGAAAACACACTTTTTCTTTATCTCCCAAACTTGAAGATTTGGCGAATAATTACAGCACAATCTGGTTGAAGCAATCCTCACCTGAAGCTTTCTGCACTGTTTGAAGAGACACTGAATATTTTCAGAAGTAGACTTAAATAGTACTTATTTCTAATTTTATTTGTTATATTTTTGCAACCACTTTCTGTTTTCCCCTAATTGCTTGAGATGTTTTTCTTTTGATCTACTCATGTCGCAATGGAGCTGTTTAACTGGATTTCAAGATAACTGCATTGCTTCTGCTTGTTCACCTGCACTTGCTTTCTCTGCATGCACACATTGTCAAAATCATAGCTCTAGGTGAGTGATAGAAGACTCTTTGGCACAGGGTTCATATAAGAAATATTGACCATCTGAGGCACATCATTTGATTACTTTGCAGCTGGCTCTAGCAAACTGCTTTCTTGAAACAACCATTGTTTTTGTTAAATTCTGCTCTGTAAGTACTGCCATTTACAAACTTCAAAGTTTAAACTTTTGTTGTTGTTGGAACAGTCTTTGTAACTTGTGAAATCACTAACTGTGATTTCATTTTATTTCAGCATTTTTCATATTACAAGGTACTTACCGAATTAGTTCAGTTATAACAGTGGTCCATTGTCCTTTTGGGTTAGTCTGTGATTCTGTTACATTATGCTGCTGTGATTTCTTTTTGAACTCCCTGGTGAAGGATGTGAATAAGGCATCTTATGCTTGTGACTCCTAAATTGCTGATTGTTTCATTTTTCAATGACAATTGTATGGCATCTTTTCCACCAATAAGTATTTCTCCAATTAGATTTATAATGTTGTCAACTGTATGGGTCCCAAAAATCTTGTGACTGAATAATAAATCAATAGCATAGCTTAATTTATCTTTAATCTACCATTTTGTGAGGAGTTTAATAAGACTTGTGTTTGCTTTTGCAAACTGTCTATAGCAGTTCAGACAGTTATTATTAAAAATGCTACTACTTTATCATATAATTAGATTTTTATTTGACTAATATGTCATATTTTCTGGAACATTAGAGACATATTGAAAATAAACATATGCTATATCATTTCTAAACATAATTTAAAATATTATAGTATGTATTGATTAACCTTACCATTTCTACATTAAGTTCTTGAAAAATCACTTTCACTGTGATGAAGAACAGTTTATCTATTGCAAGCTGAGGCTTCACTGTGAGTCAGATCTAAGACAAAAGTATGGGACTTGGGGCTGTAAATCTCTAGGATAATTCTACTGGTATCACAGATGACTGTGAAAAACTACAGGACATCCTTTTACCATCTTGGGAGGTTCACAGTGATTTGTTGAAAATCTATGAGACTTAGAGTTACTTTTAAGCAGAAATGAGACCAGGATATATGACTTCTATACTACCACATGGAAGATGATTCTACCACAGGCACTGATGGACTGCTGGGCCCTCTTTAAGGCCCTGAACTCAAATAGAGACTCCAAAAATATATCCTTAGATTTCATATCTTGAATCCCTAGTTCAACATTGCCTTTTCCCTAGGTCTTCTGTAACCACACTCTGAATTTATTACCTGATGTAGGTCAAGAGAATTCTAAAAATCCACCCATACTATTTTCAATTAATTAGCTTATTTGATGTGTATTTGAATTCTGCATTCTTTTTGTTTTCTTGAGCAGTTCTGATCATAATTCTAAGGACATTTTAATGTTTTTACACTTAGCTCTGGCCAGAACTCTAATACCATTTTGTTGAATTGTGAATTTTTATACTTTGGCTCTCCAGCCACAGCTTTAAAAACAAATATTTTAAAAATTGAAAAGCAATCCCTGGTGGTTGGCTCACTGGTAGAGCATCAGCCCAGCATATGGATGTCCAAGGCTCGATTCCTGGTCAGGACACACAGGAGAAGTAACCATCTGCTTCTCCATCCCTCTTCCTCCCCCTTCTCTTTCTCTCTTTCTTTCTGTCTCCCTCTCTCTTCCCTTCCTGCAGACATGACTCAATTGATTAAAGCCCATCAGCTCCCAACACTGAGGATAGCTCCAAGCAACCTTCACCTCAGGCACTAACAATAGCCCAGTTGCAAGCATGACCTCAGATGGGGGTTGCTAGGTGGATCCCTGTCACGGTACATGCAGGAGTCTGTCTCTCTATCTTCCCTCCTCTCACTTGGAAAAGAAGAAAAAAAATTTTGAAAAGCATAATTTCTAAGCAAGAGAATGTTGCAAATAATTATATATTCTCTTCTCCTTTATAAATGCATAGTCTGTCTCTTAGGCACACAAGTTTTTATTGTATGTTATGTAAGAACAATGCTTTTTGATCCATCTGTCTCCCTAGATGTTGATGTCAGACAGCTCTATATCAATTTACCAAAAGACAGTTCCCTGAAAACCAATTTGCCAATGGCTAATTTACAAATTGCTAATTAACCAGATCTACTTCACTTTTAAAAACTCAAATGTTCACAGCTTTTGGAAATTTCTGCACTGATACTTGGATGAATTTTTTATTTTGTATTCATAGCTGTGTGCCGAGGAATGTTCAATCTGTGCCTGGTGGGTCCCTGCTGCTGTAGCTGAAGGGAGCGAGGGCCCATTAAAGGGATGCTCTGCAGTGGAAAAGGCTGGGAAGAAAGCCAACACACAGCTCAGCCTGCATCCTCAATTCCAGAGAAGGGGTATGAGGGAGAGATTCTAAGGCTGGGAAAGGAGAAAACAGGAGGAGTAGTGTTCAATGTACCCTAGAATATATGTATATTTTTTAATTCCCTTTTTATTTTTATTGAGGCATAATTTTAATTTATATAATAATGGCATATATTTAAAATGTTCATTTTTTGAAGTTTTGAATATGTATACAACCATGAAATTATCACTGAAATCAAGGCCATGAACATGTCCTTGCCCAGGTAGAGTGTTATCCTGATATGCCAAGGATGCAGGTTCAATCCCTGGTCGGGGCACATACAAGAATCAACCACTGAATGCATAAATAAGTGGAACAACAAATCAACCTTGCTCTCTCTTTCTCTGTGTCTGTCTCTTCCTCTCTCTCTAAAATAATAAATAAAAATAAATTTAAGATCATGAGCATAGCCATCACTCCTATAGTTTTCACTGAATATATATATATATATATATATATATATATATATATATATATATATATATATATAGCCACCTTAAGTTGTCCTATAAGTCACTGATATTTGTTCATTTTTTTTCTATCTTTATTTTTTATCTCTAGGTTTTATTCTGGAGAGAATGGGTCAAATATACCACCTATGGTGACCATGGGGTTAAACAATGAAATGAATAGATGAACCCAAAGTAATTCCCAAGCTTTCAATCTGGAAGTTTGGGGAAATGGTGGTAGTGTTTAATTAGATGTCAAAAGAAGCAGGTCCAGAGAGTGACCTAACTCCTCAGTGATAAAATTCTTTTCAGAAAGATTGAGTCAGGGAACCATCCTGGCAAATGCAGTCTAGTCATGAGAGGTCACAACAGCCTGACTTGGGACACCATCAGCTCAAGAGTGTCAAGGAGGCCATACATTTGGGAGCACACAATGTGTGGAAAGTATTTCATAATGTACGACCCAGGAGCAATGAGCAGATGCACACAAGAGGTGGTGTAGTGCAATGAGAAAAGGGCACAGGCTTTGGGGCCAAGCAGATGCGAGCACCTTGCCAGCTGGGCTGTCACTACTTCAGTCCCCTTTCCTATTTTGGCCTCACTTGTCTACTGCGTCACCCTAGGCAAGTTTTTTAATCTCTGATGTTTAGTTTCTTTATTTTAAAATGGAGGTTATAATAGCTAATCATAAAATTATTGTGACTATTTGTCAAGATAACAAAATGTAACTATGAAGAAGCTTGCCTTGTGAGATATAAAATTGTAAGTGACCCTTTCTTGCCTTGTTTCTGCCTATCTCTTTAATTTTAATTAGTGAGACGAATTTTCCCCTCTCCCCACCATGAAAACCTGAACAAATACCCCATATTCGCCTGCTATTGCTGCTGTAATAAAGCACCTTAGATTTGGTAGCTTAACACACGCACTTACTATTTTATAGTTCTGGAGGTTAGAAGTCCTAAATGGGTCAGCTGGGCTGTGTTCCTTCTGCAAGCTCTAGGGGAAATCTGTTTCCTTACCTTCTTCTAACTTCCAGAGGCTGCCTGAATTCCTTGGCTTATGGTGCCATCCCCTACTTTCAAAGCCAGCAGTATATCATCTTCCCCTCCCTCTCTCTAACCCGGTGTTTTTGTAATCACTGTGCCTTCTGTATCTGTGAGACTTTTTCCTCTTTCTTATAGGGCTTCTTGTAATTACTTTGGGTCAACCTGGAACCTCCAGGATAATCTTTTCATTTCAAAATTTTTAATTTAATCATATATAGAAACTTCCTTTTGCTTTTTAAGATAATATTCACAGATTTCAAGGATTAGCATGTGAACATCTTTGGGGCACCATTGTTCACCCTATCATATTTCATTACTTTTCTGTTCATGCTCAGGTAACATGTGTGTTATACCCTTTAAAGTCACAAATATAGTTTCAATTCAGGAATTTAAAATTGCAGAGCTCCATGTAATAATCACCACCAAACTTTATTTAAACTTGATGCTTCTACTCTTCTGCATCTAGTGCCTCTGAGCAGAAAGTGTGTGGCCAGTCCTGGAATAAAGAAAAGGTACAGCTGGCTACTTTTTTCTTTCCTTGTTAGATTTCTTTTCTAATCAGTGCTTCTGATTACTCCAGGGTTGGAGGAAGAAGAAGAAGAAGGCAGAGATAAAGGAAATGGAAAATCTGGGGTGGTCTGGAGTCAGAAGTTTCTGGACCTGTCAGGTATTTAACTGATTCTTCCTTTACTAGGTGCCTTTGAAAATTCTTTGCTGACCCCACTTTCAGCCATCACTAGGGCTCTCTCACCTGAGGCTCTTTCCCTTGCATCAATAGTTGATTTCTGGCATAGCCAGCAGGCATCCAGTGGTCTACCTCCAGCTTCCCTGATGAGGCCCCCTTGGTCCTCCAGGCAGTTCTTGCCAATCATCTGGTTCACAGGAAATACCCAGAGCCTTTGCCCTGATTCTGGGAGTGCAATCAGTTCCCATACTATAGTCGTCTACTGGTTCAGCCAGCCTTTTTGTTCATTTGTGTTCCTCACATGTGGCTCAAACACCAAACCATTATGTCCCCCAAAGTTTGTAGGAATTATATTAAATTATATCATTTTGGTTTCTTCAAAATTCCTCTCTCTGGATTTGGGTTTAGGAGGTGATAGTCTCACCCCTCTTTCCCTTGGAGGGGACAGTTGAGAAACACATAGTACTTCTCTCTCCAAAGAAAATCTTCAAATATATACCTCTTGATTTTTGAAGCCTTGATGTAGGAGAGTGACTGAGTCCTAGATGGCTCAATGTATGTTTTAAGCTCACCTTTGCAAACTGTACAAATTTGAATCAGTCATTTCCTGGTGTCTCAGCATCAAGTTTCATTTTAGCATCCTAATAGATACATCAAACAGATAGGAAATAAACAGTAAGGAATAAATGTTTCCTACTTTCTATGGAACCGAGTACAAAACATAATTATAGATATATAATTAAATTTGTCAAATGTTTTAAAATTTTCCAGATGAAAACACCACAGAAGGTTAAAGCTCTGTTCTTAGAGACATTCTCATCCTTTCTTCATTCTGGGCAGCTGGTGGTCTTCTAAGATGAAGTGCTGACACATTCTGATATGTGCCTCTCTCTGGGACCAATTTTGATGACAGGCAAATACAATTTGACATTATTCAGAGCTGTAAAAATTCTCCTTTTGTCCAGAGACAAGCACACAAAACTGATCATTTGTTTCCTCTGTGCCTCTTAATATTATAGAAGGACAGCGAGTAAACTGAATTTTTAGTATGTATTATTGATGCTGCTTACCTGGAAACTAACCTATCACTACACTTATGATGCACTATGATTTAATAGACCCAAATGAGTATATTTTATCATTTTAAATGCCTCTATGATGGGCAATCACAGAGCAATGAATGGTTGGATGGCTGATCTAAGTTTACTGGTGAGATGGCTAACATGCAGCTAAAGTCTGCTTATTTCACTTGCTTGATGGCTGAATTGGATGCACCAGCAGGGCTTGGGTTGATCTTTTTAGAAAGACAATCCATTAGTTTGCCAGACATTCAAGAGCAACTGGACCCTATGGACCTCTGCTTCTAATGAAGCTGTCAACATACACCCCAAAGCTCTTCAGCCCTTCCAAACAGGGAGCCTAAAAGAAAAGACTGAATGGCCAACCAGCATGGGACCTCCACACAGTGAAGGGAGTTACTTCTACTGAATTCCAATAGTTGTTTACCAAGATTTTAACAAAACTTTAGCCTCTGAGTCATAATTTATGCACATGTGATTCAGGGAGCTTATTAATGGGGAGACTGCATTTTTCATTCCATCTTATCTTCCATCCTCATTCTTATGCATTCAATATCCATGCTGAAGATCGATCATTTAGTTCTTTGGATTAAATGGTTGGATGTGGAATAACAAGATCAAGGAGTATGTACAGGTTTTGAAATGTATTTCCTAATCACTCTCCAAGACTGTTGATACCAAGAGATACTTCTTAGTAGTTCCTGATTTTTCAGGTTTTTATTAATACCGATAAATTCTATTGGCTCTTCATTTTGGAAGCACCCATGCAATCTTGCACTTATGCTTAATTCCTTTATTGTGATAGTTCAGTCATTGATATTAACTATTGTTTTCCATAGCTATGACTTTTTATTTTGACTTATGTATTAAGGTTTGGCATTACGTTCAGATTTAATTTTTGTTTTGGATCACTAGTCTATCACTGGTAATAGTCACTGTTATCTCAACCTTGCACACTTATGACTGATGTGTACCTCATGGCCAAGATAGAGTAGAACTGAGATTTGGGAAACTTTATAATATAGGACGTGACCCTGAGGAACAAGGAAGAGACCTACTTCCCAGCTTGGTTTATATCTTGGACTAAATGCAGAGATTAAGGAAAGCTTAGCCTTTTCCAGAGCTCCTTACATTTCCTCAAGGTCAAAATTGGTCGGACAGTTTAAAGAAGGAATGAGTTTGCTGGAAATGGGAGAAAGAAGCAATTGACTCTAACTTTGGAGAAAAGGGGCAAGAATTAGAAAAGTCAAGATGGTCAGATTTCTTTTCTTGCCTTCTTCCTCGTCTCTCTAAAATCTCACCTTCAGTCATTCTTTTCCATTCTTATAATCTCAAATATCAGTATGTATACCTTTAAATGTATATCTCTAGCCCTAACCTTTTCCCCCAAACTCCATTCTGGTTTAATAATTGCCTGATGAATATTCTCAAAATGGTGTGCGTGTGTGCGTGTGTGTGTGCTTGCGCGCGCATGCGCGCGCAAGCACGCGCATGTGTATTTCACATGTCATGAGGTTTTCAATTTCAACATGCATAAAAAGAAAATTTTCTATTTGTTTCCTTTGCTTTCCTCCACAGTATAAAAAGGGAGGGGAATACTGAAATAAGCCAGAACACTTCTTGCCCATAAGAAGCTCACAGGTTGGTAGGAACAACAGACAAATATATAAAGACTCCAGTACAGTGTGGCAAATGCTCTGATGGTGTAGGTTCATAGGACCACACTGGAAGCAGTGTTTGTGATGAACTCTATATGGAAAAATTAGGAAAAGTTTCACTGAGGGTCCTTGTTTCTAAGAATCCTTTGTTTAGGAATGAGTAACCAGTTGTATCTAATATGGGGGACAGTGGAGGTTGGGACAGTAAATCACTCTCTTTCTGGGAATGGCACAAGGTTGAAGTGACAGCCACAAGTATGTGTGTGTGTTGGGGGGGTATACAATCCTATTCTCCAGTGATGAAACCATCAACAACAATGACAGCAATCACACAACAGCAGTGGTGACTACTAATACCAACATAGCACTTACTATGCACTAGGAGCTGTTTTGAGTGCTTTTCATAGATAAACTCACATAGGCAAAAATATGTGGAGGTGGGGTGGGGCCCAGATAAGGGTTCATGCATCCAAGGAGGGACTTGTCTGGCTTGAATCTCCCACTGGTGCCAAAGAAAGAAGCACCCAGATAATCTTCTCTACTTGCCCAGATGTAGGACACAGGTATAGAGAGAGGGCTGGGGCTTAAAAGCTGTCAGCAGTCCAACATTAAAAAACAAAGTCACACTCTTATTTATTACAATTCACCCCTGATGTTTGGCTGGAGACTGAAATGTGCTGTTTTTTTCATTTAATTGACTTTGAACTTATGAAAGTGAGTTATTATTGTATCTTATGAGGCTTACAGCCTGAACTCAGTAAAAGAGGTGAGGGTTCCATTGAATGCTTTGTTCAGGAACCCAGCATTGTGTACTCTAAGAAATGAAATCAATGCCTTGGTCACTGTCAATCATGTTTGGAATTCTGAAGGAAACAAGGGGTGTCTCCATGAACCCTTATGTTATGGTTGATAATTGGTGCTCTAATGGCATACAGCATGTGGCTTTCCTGAGAATATTTAGCAAGTTTCCTCAGAATTGCTTTTCTATTCAGTATACTTTGGGCAAAATCACTATAAGGAATGTTTAAGCAGTCTTTAAAAGGACTCACAGCATGGTATCAGGATTATAATAGGCATGTGATAATTATGGAGCAGAAGAATCCTGAGAGCTGCTTATTCTACCATTTAACAGGTTAATGTTTGCTGGCAGACATTTCTTTGGTACACAGAAGGCATTACCAGTATAGCCAGTACCAACTACATGTAACTACTGAAATAAATTGGTCAATGTGAGCTTAACTCTTTCTGCCTCTCTTTCCCCCTTCTACCCAAAGAATCATACCAGTGCTAAGAATGAACTTGAACCTCTGCTCTTAAGTCTCAATTTCCTTCTCTGTTACAGTGGGTACTGGATATAGCTTCAGATTAAAGTCAATAAAGTGAAGCAGAACTGTTTTTGTTTCATTTTTCACACCCTTCTGCAACATCACTCAGTGTAGGCTTTTCCCAGAGAAGAACCATTCTTAGACGGTTATATCCCCTGTTCCCAGCAATTTGTCCCACATTCTAAAGGTGCCCAATAATGCAAGATTACAATCATTGAAACTCACTCTTTGGAAGTGAACCTGTCAATCAAGTTTCTCCAGCAAATGAACCTGTCGCTTTTGCCCTTGAGCCTGTGGCCTCTGGCCAGGAAGGTTCTACTGTGCTGTTGTCAAGTTTTCCACTGTGTCCTCAATTCAGCCCCAAATGGCTGGTACTGCTGTCCTCACATTATTTTTAGTCATAGATCAGTTATCCTTGACACACAGTGATGGGATTAACAAAATGCACTCATATGCATCTCTGAAGGCTGAGCATGTGTGTCCCCAGCCAAAAGTAGTCGTGAGCAGTTCTGGGTAGGATTAGTGGGATTAATTTTTTTATTGTCTCCCTCTACTGCTTTTGGCAGAGAGAAATCTGGGCTAGAATGACTCCTAATTTCTTTAAAGAATTTGACAGGAGGCTATTTTAAATCACACATCAGACCTTCTTGTTTTGCCCCATTCAGTACCTGGCAGCCCCCCACCGGCTCAATGAGGCTTTCTTTTTGCTGATGGTAAGGGGCCTATTGAACTCCACCCTGATTTAATGAGAACACAGAGTAATAGGTCATGCTGTGGGGATGGCCCCACCAATCTCTCATGTGGTGAAGGTTCCACATGCCTGGGGTAGGGAATTTCATAATGCCCAGTGCCAGCTGAGCAGGCTGTACATGACAGGGTGAGCACCACTGTAATCACATCATGTTCTGAAACTTCAGCCCTGATTACTCTGATCTTTATCCTCTTTTGACCTGAAATGAATGCAAGGAATGGTCTTTAAATCACCCCGTTGTTTTCAAACTCTAGTACAGTGTTTGACTTGGAGTTTCCCAGCAGCAGCAAATCGCACCAGGTGACTCAAGCTTGGTTGACTTATTTACTTAATTATTTTAATTTTGGGGTCCACTTCACTTTACCAAATACCCTTGATTCTTGCAGCAGGAAGGTAAACTTAGGGTATTCCTGACTTAGTATCTGAGTTTTCCTCAAATCAGTTGCCTTCCTTGTAAAATCCTTTCCTGCTTGGTATTGACACATTTTGTATTTATTTCATGGCCCTCTTGTTCTGTGCAGAGACTCTATGTCAGTTTAGAAACATTGGGTGGGGCACAGGAGCTTGACATGATTGTCTCAAATCCAGCAAGGTAATTTAGTGTTCATATACAGAAGCTTAGAATCTCTGAATGATCCCCAAAGCCAGCTTGCCATATCCTTGTCAGTGTGCCTCCTTTTCTGTGCTGTGGTTGGCTATGGTCCCCAGCAGGAAAGCATTTGGAGCCTGTGGGTTTAGCTCTACTTAGGATTTTCCCTTTACCAGCCTCTCCACTACCCTACTCCTATGCCCTTCCTTAACTGTTGCCTCTGTTGTGATTTCAGGGCTTGGTAAACAGTTCCCATTATCATGTAAACAACAACTACAACTACAAAAAAAAGATAAAGAAAGAAAGAGAAAATAATATTTTTTGTTCCTCTGGCAACAATAACTTATTGAGTACCTAGTATACGAATAGCAGCATGGCTTGCTTCCTCCCTCCTATGGAAATTCTCTGAATGTAATGTTTCCTACTGAGGGCTCAACTGTAGATGAGACCTTGCTTCATACTAGCAAAAATTCTAGTCTGAGCTGAAATTAGTACTGGAACATCTCTTAGTAGGTTTCTTTTTTTTAAATAGGAAAAAGGAATCATTAACCTGTTGAGCGACTGCCCCCAAGTAAGCCCAGGCACTTCTTAGGTAGTTTCTGGACTCAGTCTCAGCCCTGCCACATGCTGCCCTTATCCACCAGGTGTCTAGGGCCTGACATCCTGATCCCTCCTATTGGCTGTGGCCATGGCCTTGGGAATGCTTGATGTATTTCCTCAGTTTCCCACTGCCTGCTACCAAATATCTTTAACTGTACTTAACGGTGTACCTGTTGACCCCTCCCATATCTCCTGTGCTTGCAGAACCTTGCAGAGCCCTGGCCTCTCCTCCTTCTTCCGATATCTTCATCTTCTGGGAATTGGTTTTCCATATGTATGTCCTCTGATTAATATATTTTTATTCTCACACATCTTCAGATCCACCAATACATTTGGTCTTTGTAGCCTACTGAATCCCCAGTTATGACATCATACCACAATAGCTGTGGGTTTATAAAAAAATTAAGGTTAACTTCTTTACCATAAGATGCTTCTGAACTAGGAGGAGAAACAAGATAATCCTTTATAAAGATTGCCTAAGACCACTGAGTACAAAATTTTGATTATCTCCTTTTAGTAGGAATTTGAAGAAGTAAGATCTTGGTGATGACTAACAAACACAGTAGAAAGGATTCATGGAGCTGCATCAAAAGCAGGTTAGGACCTGAAGAAGGGATAAGGAGAGAGTAGAGGAAAAGGTGCTCCAGCCAGGGAGGAAGGGCATAAACTAAGGGACAGAGAGGTGGGGGTGAGAGTGTACACACAGTCAACACATGCGGAGAGACTGGCCTGACCGGAATGTGGGGGAGTACCGCAATCCTCGGGGGCGGTCTTGGGCTTTCAGTTGAAAAACTGAGGTGAGAGACCCTTTCCTTGCTTCTCTCATCAGAGTTTCCAAGCAGAAAGCAATGCTGCGCAACACAGCAGTCTTTCCCTCATGTTGGTTTTCTGTGAGCAGACATCCAGGGAACACATTCTTTCAGGGAACTGTTGGTGAAAGCTAGGAGCAGAGAGACCTGAAGCTTCACCAGAGACAAGCCCCTCAAAGACACAACAGGCCCCTGTGTGCCCTCCTCCTCTCCCTGATGAACTTACTATCTTGTTCAGTATATTAGAAGAAAATGAAAGGGTGGGGGACCTAGATATTCAGCCTCAGAGAAACACTGTAGATTTTGAGAAATAGTGCGCTACCGTAAAAAAAAAAAAATTACCATAAAATTAAAAGATGCAGGGTGTTTATTATGTTAAATAAAAAATTAGGGTTCAAATTTGTACATACACTCCAATTTCAACTTTGTAAATATTTATATGGACAGATAAAAATCAACCGATCTTGATACATGCATCCTGGAGGGCATAAAAGATTGGGAGAGAAGGTCTCAGAGACAGAACACACTTATCTGAGGACTCTGGGGCCTCAGCTGAGAGAGGGGAAGGGCAGGCTGTCTGTCTTTACAGCTCACAGACTTAGGCAGGCCAACAATCCTTCCTGGACATGTGAGTTTGAAAGAGGAAGTGTTACTCTGCCTCTGTCAGTGTGATGAAAGAGCCACTAGTTTTTGACATGCAAGCTGACAAAATGGAGGGGAGCAAAGTATATGGTTGGAGCTGGGAACCCCCTGGAAATGTCTGAATTACCACTTAATAAGGAGCACACAGGGGTGGTTTCTTTCTAAAATGCTACTGTGCAGAGACACTTACACCAACACTCTTAGCCAGGCATGCCCTGGACTATAGTCAGCCCTCGGGCTCTGGACAGCTTGCAAGTTCCATAAATCAGTGCCCAGTCAGGAAACCTGATGTCTCCACAGTGTTCTATCAGTACCATCCCAGGATCCAGAGCTTTCACTGACCTCATGTCCAACTCAGGATTTCCTTCTAGGCTGCAAGGGGTTTGGTTCACCAGGGAACATGGTGTCCTCTCCCTCCTCCCTGTGAGTCTCAGAGACATTGTCATTGTCCTGTACTGAGTGCCCACTATGTGGGAGGTGTTTTACAGATATTATTTTCATCTTCTCAACAATCCTATCATATAAGCATTATTCCCCAGATTTTAAGATAGTAGAATTGAGAGACTGTGTGATCAAATAATTTTCCCAGAAGCAAAAACTTAGTAAGTTTGAAACTAGATGTCTGCCTCTTTCTATCCTTCTGGTGACACCTTTCAACTGTCACTACATGTGTGTGTTGGGTGCATGTGATATGTGAGAAAGAGACAGAGACAAACAGACAGATTAATTTTTAAGCTTGAGTGTTTCTTAATTGCACTGGTTTATTTTTCAAACATTTCTCTCCAACAACATCCAAAAATTATATATTGTAGTTCTTATTTGTGAAAAGTCCTAGCCACAGTGGAAACTGTATTGAAAAAGAATGGTAATTTTTGAGACTAAATCTTGGCTAGAAGTCAAAATGAGACTTCTAGTCTCAGGAAGATAGCCAGATCCTATGCAAGTTATGAGCAAGCTAAGATTAATGATAAAAGGACAACAAAGAAACAAACTTCAAAAGTCCATCACTTCCCCTCCGATGGAGCCTGTGCTTAGAGCCTTGATCCTGGTTCACCACCACTTGGCATTAGCATGCCAGGCCTAGAATTGAAGAAGTTGTTGACTTTGCTTTTATCTAGGCAGATCTCTATGTATCCAGTACCAATGAGTCCTTCTCCCCCCCTCCCCACCCCCTTTTTCCTTTCTTCAGTAAGTATGCATCTAACGCCAGGCAGCAGTAAACAATGAATATGACCACACTCAGGGGTCCTGCCATCACTGGGGAAAGATACAAAGAAGAAATTAAGGTACAGTGTGGTCAGTGCTCTGATGTGGGAAAGCAGAGGGTGCTCAGGAGGATGGGTTTGGTAAGCAAAGAATTCCTTAACGAATATATATGTGTGTGTGTGTGTATGTGTGTGTGTGTGTGTGTATGTGTGTATACATGTATATATATGTGTATGTGTATGTATATATATGTGTATGTATGTGTTTGTGTGTGTGTGTGTGTGTGTGTGTATATATATATATATATACATATATATATATATAATCTCAGATGAGATGTGATGTCTGACCTAACACTAGCCTGGTGAGGTGGCGAATGTGAAAAGCAAGAAGGAATAGTCTAGGAAGGACCAGAGATGAGGCTGGTTATGCAGAGCTCAGCCATCTGTCTCATTCCTTCTGTCTACCTTGTACATGAGAGTGGCAGAGGCTCCTCTGGGTTTGTTTTTAATTTTATAACTTAAGAAGTATCAGAATTCAAGGCATATCTAAGAATTTCAGAAAAACACTGAGATAAAGGGAAATTCTACAGAGGAATTATAAATCTCATCTTGGAATTGCTACTTGGGGGAATGGAACACCAGTTCTCTGGAAGGGGCTTCAGGGCCACCGAAGGAGAGATTGTGTGGTGAGGTTTCATTCTGTAACACCCAGCGTTACCAAAGCCCTCTGTAAAGCCAGTAGCCGGGGCCGGGATCACAGCTGCCCTGGCCAGTGCAGGTTCGCATTGGATTCGAACAGACAGTAATGAAACACAGGAGCCAAGAACTGGTGAGCCATCAGCTTTAATTCTAGCTTGCACTCGGCGGGCAAGCAAAAACACACACTGGGCTCCAAAACCCACACATTCAGTGCTCACAAAGCTACTGACTTATCCGAGTTTCCTAGAATCAAAGGTTTCTAGCTCACCAGACTTATTCACCTCTGTTTCCCATCTCCTCCAGCACAAACTCTTAACAAACTGGCTTCTTCCTCAGCACTCTGCCATCTTGGCTACTTCTCCTCCACATGGCCTTAATCTGCTCTGCTCTCTAATACTAACCTCAGGAACTCAGGAACCAAGAGAGAGATCAAGCTACTGTTCTCTTCCACTTTATAGCAGACTCAAAACCTTTAATCCAATTATACAAACAAGGAACCTCCCTACATCACCACCCTACATCATCCAATCAGTCAAGGGTGTGGAGAAGAGCTTACTCTTAAACTAAGCCTTAGGCTATAATGACCCAGCCTGCCCACAGCCTGTTCCAGAACACACATTCCAAGCATAAGGCCAAATAACATCACCTGGGTGACGGGCTTCCATGTGGGCAGCGCCATCTTTAACAAAGTGAGCATAATATATTTTATCTGCCCAACACCCTCATAGCGTGTTAGGCTGAGTCTAACTCAGGGCTGTGACAATCACTTCTGCTATAGCAGAGGACTAGAAAAATAGCTACAGGTTGACCTTGATAACAAAAGAAGCACTGATTCTGGGGTGGAATCAGATTTAGCTCACAACAGCGCTTTTCAGCCACTTAACTTTATAAAGAAATTCCAGTTCAGGATCCACAGTCTTCAAAGACAGCACCTGAGAACTCAGACCAAGAAATGTTTGAGCCCTAGTCTCACTCCAGAGGCGGGGCCAGGGCAAGGCTGCCTGCCTACAGTTTCATGAAGATTTTAAGCACACCCTGCTGCTAAGGGTCTCATATAAGAAACCCAATATTAACAGAAGGTTCAAGGTTAATTGGCAGAGCTTCAAAAATGTTATTAAGACTCTCCCAAGTAATTCACATAACTACTCCATAGAGTAGATATTGTTTCATTGATATTAGAGATGAGGAAACCTAGGTTTATAGAAAGATAACTAATATGATGGACATGCAAGTACTCACACATATGGAAAGTACTAGAACTGGGGTTTAAACCCATTTTGTCTGAATTCAGGCCTCTGCTATAACTCTCTGTGGTTCAGTGATTAAAATATACTTGCTGGCCGCCTGTGCGCCCGCTGTCCCGCGAGCCTTCTCCACCAGCGCTCAGGTAGGCCGCTTCCTTGGGTCTTCCATCTGCCGCAGCAGCAAGCCAGCATATTGGCTGTGCTAGGATGTCAACAAACGAGGGAAGGCTTGCCTTAATTCTAGCCCTGCCACACAAATGGCAGGATTTTGTATCATTCTGCAGCTTATTTGATAAGGACAGGTCTTGCTCCTGTGCGAGGCCTGTGGTGCTCCCATGACAAAGCTCTCCCTGTCACTGTGACAATAGGAAGCAGGGAAAGGAAAGCCATAAATTAGGCCAGGGGAAGGAGGCGGAGGAAAATAGATACAGACTGCTGACAAGATTAATATGCAGTTGACGGGGAGCGCTTTCACACCAGAGCGCCAACAAATAAACACAATTCAGAGAGCTCATCCCTGCCTTACCAGACAGGCAGATTCCGGAGCCAAAGAAGGGGGCGGATGAGCAAGGGGAAGAAAAAGAGAGGCCTGCGCATTTGCCAGAGATTCCTCCAGCAAGGTCAGATGGCTGAGATGACGTAAGCAGCGGGTCCCGCGTGTTACACATTTTCTGACCAAGCCAGGGGAAGGGGGAGCAGGGCCAGGCAGTGCAGTGGGTGACCGTGAGGACTCTGAGTGTGGGCTAAATATGAATGCCGGCCTTGGGCATGGCCTGCCCCGCACTGCCAGGAGAGGCATGTGCCATCTTATGGGAGTCAGCAGACCACCCCAGGCCTTGGCTAGGTGTTGGGCAGATAAAATATGGTATGCTCACTTTGTTAAAGATGGCGCTGCCCACATGGAAGCCCGTCATCCAGGTGATATTATTTGCCCTTATGCTTGAGATGGCTGTGGGGGAAAAGCTGTAATGTAGGCAGGCCAGGTCATTATAGCCTAAGGCTTAGTTTAAGAGTAAGCTCTTCTCCACACCCTTGACTGATTGGATAATGTAGGGTGGTGCACTCTTGAGGAATCCCATTATGCCTCAGATGGGTGGCTTTGTATCAGAGACTTTCTTTACGTATAATTGGATTAAAGGTTTGGATTTTCTAGGCTATAAACTGGGGCAGTCCAGGAGCTTGCTCTCTCTCTTGGTTCCTGAGTTCCTGAGGTTAGTATTAGAAAGGAGAGCAGAGTAAGGCCACGTGGAGGAGAGGAGGCAGCCAAGATGGCGGAGTGCTGAGGAAGAAGCCAGTTTGTTAAGAGTTTGTGCAGGAGGAGATGGGAAACAGAGGTGAATAAGTCTGGTGAGCTAGAAACCTTTGATTTTAGGAAACTCGGATAAGTCAGTAGCTTTGTGAGCACTGAATGTGTGGGTTTTGGAGCCCAGTGAGTGTTTTTGCTTGCCTGCCGGGTGCAAGCTAGAATTAAAGCTGATGGCTCACCAGTTCGTGGCTCCTGTGTTTCATTACCGACTCTTCGAATCCAATGCGAACCTGCATGGGTCGGGCTGCTGTGATGGTGGCCTTGACTACTGGCTTTACACTAGGCTTCTGAGGGGCTCTGGTTCCCTACTGTAACTAATGGGACCTCAGCAAGCTGCAGCTGAATTCTTCAGAGATAAGAACCAATTCTTCTATGTTTTATTAGGTTGAACCCTATAAAATTGCCATTTGAAAGGTTAGAAGTGGTTGAATATTGGCAATTGTATGTGGTTCAAGGTAACAATAAGGGCAGAGATAGTTTTCAAACCCAGAAATTGATTTTAAAATTGAGGCTCTGAACCACTCTCCTACACTGTTTTTCCAATTAATTCTTCCTTGCTTGAACATAAAATCCAGATGTCAAGCTTGGCCTAGAAGAATCTGATCTTTGCTTAGCTGGCTAGCTTCTCTCTCTGAGCAAGGCGGAACTTGTGGCTCTTCAGCTGTTACTGTAGGTGACTGACCTATTACATATGACCTTTCCTCTTCCTGGAATTCTCCCATTGCCTTCTTTTATCCCGCATGCCTCACTTTGGACCTTTGCTGTCACAGCACTCGCCATGCTGGACTGGGACCTCCATGCAGTGAGGAATTCTTGGTCTTGTGTTCTATTGTTTAGCAACTAAGTGAATGCCTGGCACATTAACAGATGAATTAATTAATTAATTACATGCACTGACAGCCCATCTCCCCTAACACACACACACACACTTTCTAATGCTAGCTTGTTATTCCAAATTAAATTCTCTGTTTCATCACACAGATGTCCAGTTTTAGAAAAAAACCTTGGCTTGGCTAGAGCCCTATCACATGGCTGGGTAATGCACAGAATGTCAGGCAAGACCCCAGTGAGAAAGTTCAAGCACAGCCTGCAGAACTGGCTCGGCTCTGCTTTTCTGTCCGCTATAGTGTCTCAGTTCCGCCCCTTCCCCCTCCTTCTCCCTGCAGGCTGGCTTTCACTGGCAGAATTTCCCAGACGCACCACTGATTTAAACAAATAAAACCTTTTTCAGGCAGTTATGAGAACTAGTTATAGATTCTGATGCTGGTTATAGATATTGGAGCTAGAGACTGGGAGCAGCTAAAATGAGTTTATAAGCTTTACTTAGTTGGGTTTATACGACATCTTTCCCCTGAAGAAAGTTATAGAAGAAATTGGCTTCTCGGTAGTGTACTATTTCTTTTCTTTTTTTTTAAATTTTTATTTTATTCATTTTAGAGAGGAGACACAGAGTGAGAGAGAGAGAGAGAGGGAGAAAGGGGGGAGGAGCTGGAACTCCCATATGTGCCTTGACCAGACCAGTGCAGGGTTTTGAACTGGCGACCTCAGTGTTCCCAGGTCGACGCTTTACCCACTGCGCCACCACAGGTCAGGCGGTAGTGTACTATTTCTAAGAATAAAGTGTGCCCCCTGCTTTTTCTGTGTACTGGTGACAAAGGTTGTGCTGCGTAGACAGAGATTCATGAACTATATGCACTGTACAAACACTCACTGCAGCTGGGCAGAGGGGGTGCTAATGAGCTCCCTGATGCTGAAGCCCTGGATCAGGTGCTGGGTCTTATCGTCAGGAACGTTGGGATGGGCCTTTCTGGCCTACAACACTTCTAAGAGTCCTTCTAACCAGGAGATTTTATGATTCTATAGTCATACATTCTACATTCATCCATTAAATTTTTTCTCCATTGATTTGAGAGAGAGAGTGAGAGGCATCAACTCATTGGTCCACTTAGTTGTTTCATTTAATTGTGTACTTATTGGTTACCATTCATCTGTGTCCTGAGCTAGGAGCTAACCCGCGTCCTTAGCACGCTGGAATGACAGTCTATTCACTGAGCCACCCTGGGCCTACATCTACTCATTTCTGTTATTAGCTTAGTACATATGTAAAATATAAATGTAAGATACATATATGCACTTAAATATAATTTATATTTATATACTATTTATAAGCCCTTTTAATTACAACAATATATCATGAATGTATTTCCATGTCAATCTATTTTTTCCATAATTTTCTTTTTAATAAATTTATAGTATTCCAATGTATTTCATAATAGAACCAATACTCTAATTTTTTTAAACAGAAGGTAATTTCTTCCTAATTTTTTATATAAACAGTGTCAATGAATATCTCCACTTAAATTTATTTAGATAGATCATGAAGTCAAAGGGTGCCTCATTTTTCAGGATTTTGAAGACTTTTGAGCGATAACCTTTTAGAACAATTGTATAATTTATATCCACTAGCAGTCATGCCAGGACTTTGAAAGTCCTCTCTTGATCATGACTTTCTGGCGATATAAATCTGCCTCATGAGAAATCCTGGGAGACTGAAGTTGCCTTCATTAAAGCCTCCCACAGTTGACAAGAATTTTAAAAAGGCAGAAACCCATACTTATCAAACTCTGATTTTCTTAAGTGTAAAATGGCAGAATCTACCTCACAGGGGTGTTTTTGCTCTTTATTTATTTATTTTTTCATGAAGAATATTTATAGAAAGGACTTTACACAGTACTAGACACATAGTAACTGTTTTGTAACCAGCCAATTACTCTTCCCAACTACTCTTTTCATAACTATGAATGGAGGCATGAGGTGGGGCACAGAGAGAAAAAGGCAGACAAGGACTGAGGCTGCTCCAGAAAAGAGCTTTCTTGGTGGGGAGGGGGTGGGAGTGCCTCTTGATTTTGTTGGGCAGCCTCCAGCCTCTGAGCCCTACCTATCCCTCTGGAATTTGCAGCAGTTGGCAAAGGGTCTTCACCTGCCAGTGTGGCTTGGAGTTTCACTGGTCTTGCTGGCTTTCTGCTTGTCACCTCTTCTTGCTCTGAAGGTGGCTCTGCTGACCTTGAGGGTCCAGGACATAGTGTTGATCCCAGGAAAGACATCAATAGTTTTGTTGACAGATACTTTTCAACAGCTGTATGGTATCTGGGAGGAGAGGTGGGAGGAGAGTGACTCAGGCTTAACCCATTTCTGGACCCGACAGGGTTCCGTTGGTAAGAAACTCTTAAATTAATGTACTTTTTTTTTGCCTTTGAGGTCTATATTTTGTTTTTTTAAATGGACCCTCTTAAACATTTTCTTATAAAAGAAAAGTAACATTTAAGGTTCAGAAACACACTGTACAAAATTTAAAAGCATCTCAAAACATTGTACTTGGGAGAAAAAAGAATAAAAAACTACTTTGAGAATAGATGACCCTGAAATGCCCTGGGATTTTATCACCTTGCACCTTCAAAGACATATCTGAGATGCAGAAGATGAAATGTGGGTCCTTAATTTGGAAGAGAGAATGCAATTTATTTTGCTAAATTTCATTGCCGTTTTTGTAGTAGATAATATTCACATGTGGTTCATATGGTTATTTTCCTATTTATTAATCATAATGTATGTGGTATAATAGCCCAAACTTCTTTTAAAAAATATTCAAGTGCATTAAATGTATGATATTTTAAGCACTAACCCATGGGGCCTTTTATAATGCTGGTGTTGAGGGACAGGGCTAACAAACACTTGAGAGCTGACTATAGTCTCAGATTTGCCTTCTGGCTTTGTTATATTTTAAGGGTAAATACCTAGAATGTCTAAGTCAATATAATACACAAGATATATAATGATATTCTATAAAAAAGTACTTAATTACTGCATTTTATGGCAACAGTTCTTCAGTGAGATTATAACTATATTCATTTAGTTTTTTCATACATTCACTATGAATTTATTAGAAGGCAAAACTTAAGCATTCTAGGGAATAATAAGTACTAGTTGCCTGTTAGAAACTGCTTTTGAGAAAATGCTCCTCCCAAATGGAGCCAAGTTCATTTAGAATTAGTTGTAACACAGGGCAGAATGTTGTGATTCTTAAAGAAATCACAAGCAATGGGATGTCTTATGGAATTAAGGTGGCACAGAAGAAGTATTATTATAGTTCAGGCTTTGTTGTTAGATTTGGGTTTGGTTTCATCCTCTGTCCCTTATTAGCTACGTAAACTTACTTACTTTATTTATTTATTTAGTTATTTATTTATTTTAATTCATTTTTAGAGAGGAGAAAGAGAGACAGAGAGAGAAAAGGAGGAGGAGCAGGAAACATCAACTCCCATATGTTTTTTGACCAGGCAAGCCCAGGATTTTGAACTGATGACCTTAGTATTCCAGGTCAACATTTTATCCACTGTGTTACCACAGGTCAGGTTAAACTTACTGTATTTAATCTTTCTAAGATTTATTTGCCTTTTCTGAAAAATGGTCATATCTAACTCATGGCGTGTTTGTAAAATTGTACATGTAAGACATGTAGAGTGCCTAGAACAGAAAAATATTCAATAAATAATACCTAACAGTGGTGGAAAAAATTTAAAAGGAGATGATCTGGAGATATTTGGCTTTGGGAAAATGTGAGATGGCATTCCAGGTGGCAGGGTGGCATTAACAATGTTGTACACTGGGACAAAAGTGTGCTGGGCACCTTTAGAAAATGCAACTTAAACTGAGGGGTTGGAATGTAGGGTACAGAGTCAGTAAAGAAAAACATACCCAATAATACTCCAGCTGATCTGGTCATTTTAAGATAGGTAGTGGGGTAGAGCTGATAAGGCCCTAGACCAGAGGTCCCCAAACTTTTTACACAGGGGGCCAGTTCACTGTCCCTCAGACCGTTGGAGGGCCGGACTATAAAAAAAAAACTATGAACAAATCCCTATGCACACTGCACATATCTTATTTTAAAGTAAAAAAAAACAAAACGGGAACAAATACAATATTTAAAATAAAGAACAAGTAAATTTAAATCAACAAACTGACCAGTATTTCAATGGGAACTATGGGTGCGGATGCATCCTGTGCTCCTCTCACTGACCACCAATGAAAGAGGTGCCCCTTCCGGAAGTGCGGCAGGGGCCGGATAAATGGCCTCAGGGGGCCGCATGCAGCCTGTGGGCCATAGTTTGGGGACCCCTTCCCTAGACTGTCATGTAAAGAAGGTGGGGATTTATTTGGTTGGCAGTAGGGAGGCTGGATGGCAGGTGGAGGGAAGGCATTAAAGGCAATTTCAATAACCCAGGCAAAAGGGCTTTTTCTACTACAGCAGAGTAAGAAGTACCAGCTTTGGAGTGATGCTTTTGCTTGAAAGGGGCCTTCTGAAAGGTCACAGTTAACAAACAGACTTTGTTCATTTTGCTCTTTATTCTGATGGGATCAGTCATGGCCCCAGGGTTAAACTCATTTCCCTGTTCTTCACTTATCTTTCCACATACAATTGTTTGTTTATAGTCTTGCTTCATAACTGCCATCTTGAGAACACTATCTCTGAAGAAGCAGACTCTAGGGGTTCCTGACCCAAGCTACCTCAGGTAGCTTGTCAGAAATACATACCCTGAAACTTTGGATTTGGTAGATCTGAGGTGAATCCAGAAAGCTTCTCTTTCAAAAGTTTCCAAGATGATTAGATTATCAGACAGGTTTGAGAACCACTGTGTTAGATTTAAACTTGCTGAGCAAGCCTGTGTCTTACTCATTTTTGAATCTACAGACCTTATCACACTATCTGGTCCCAAATAGGTTTGCCATGAATATTTACTACACAGAACTAAAGTATTACAAGGACAGAAACACCAAACTTTAGGAAAAGAATAGTAGCTTTAAGCCTAGCTGGGAACCCAGGACAATCTCTGCAAATATAATTTCTGTCCCTCTTCTGGTCAGGGCCACTGCTAGAAGCTGGGAGCAGTGCTCTCCTTGATTGATTGCCCTATAACTTGAAGCCTAACTTTGACCTGAGAGTCAGAGCATTGGGTCTACCAACTTGCAAATTATTAAAATATTATAAAGGAGAAAGCAGGCATTATCAGAGAACTCTATTTTTACAGTGAGGATTAGAGCTTGATTTCCAAAGCTAATAATCAAAGAAATATAAACAAAAACAAAGATACTTTTAAGTTAGTAAAACCATTTTTTTAAATGTTAAGAAATAATTTATATAAATGTCTTTCTGAAACCTAGTACTCTTATTGATCACTGTGAGTGTAAGGGAAAAACAAGAACAAGGGAAAATTCCATATGACCTTTCATATGACCTATAGGGCTTGTGTGACAAGAACTAGATAAACTGCACCCTGCTGTAAACAGATAAGGACCTTGCTCAAACCCACCTAATGGGAAACCGCTTGCTCAAGGCAAATACCTAAATCCCCTGCCCCCGCCCTTCCCTAAAAAGTAAAGTATAAAACTGCTGTGAGAGTGCTGTATAGGGTGCCTGGCAGCCTACCTGCCTAGTGCCCGCTTGCGAGTGTACTAAACTCTTTCTTTTGTCTGTAATAAACTTTTCCTTCTACTTATACTCCTAGTCTTAGAGTCTTAGTGGTGCGTCTTCAGTTAACATGAGAACACAATGACCCAACCATCTCAGAGATGTGTATTGCAGAGTAATTTATGAAGGTGTAGCAACTGAAATTCCTGCAATAAAGGAATAGCTAAATAAATAAATAGATGAAATTTTAGGCAGCCATTTAAAAATGAGAGAGGTTTAGTACCAGCCTGGAGGAAAGCTTATAAAATAATATAAGTTAAATGAAAATTTTTTATACATTAGAATTACAACTATATAAATAATAAACATATAGCTGACTAGAGAGACATGCAGAAAGATAATTCCAGTTTTCAGATGGTAGATTGTTATTTTTTCCTAAAGTTTGTACAATGCATTTGTGAAACTTTTACACATTAAAGTAAAAATGCACACATACTCACAAGCACATACTAAAGTAAGTAACTCGGTCATAGTCACTGAATGAGTCAGTAAAACTGAGGCAAGAATCTAGATATGCCAGCCAAGTATAACCCCTTTCTCCATCCATCTGGGACAACCCCACTATTTTATGAAAAAGTGGCATTGAGTATTTGTTATATAAACTCCATCAGAGTTTAGAAACAACAAAATACATCAACAATAAACAGTTTCCCAGACAGCCTGATTCTCCTCCCCCCCTCCCCCCATTCTCTACAAGCCTTGTATCAGGCGGGGTGTTTTTTATTTCCTTTCTCTTTTGAAAAACCTTTCCCCATTATACTTAAAAATGAGACATATCTGTACTACCCAGATTAATTTCTAGATCTCACAGGATTTTTCAAAGACATCTTGGAGAAAGAAGATTATGGGGCAAGTGTGTAATGTTAAATAAGGTCATGCTTGCTGTTGTTGGTGATCTGTCCACATGACATGGTCCTATTTTTAACTGAGAGAATTGGTGAATGACTCAGGAAGACCTCTGAAGCTAAATGGCAGCTTGGAGAATAGAACTTGTTATTAACTGAGGAGAAAATAACTAATGCAGTAGGCTGAAACTGCCCATTTTCTGTTCTCTGTAATTCTATCAATCAAATAATGCTGCAGTAAACTCAGTTTAAAAAGTCTCATTCTTGGGCAGATATAGTATGCCACTGGTTAAATGCCTTTTTCCTTTTGGTTCAGAAGATAATTGTGTGAAAAAGTAATTTTGGAAAATGCCAAATAATAAACACCCCTTTTGGATGTCCACAAGATAAATTTGTACAATAGAGTGTTTTCAAATGACTTTCACCACAGAGTGGTTATTTTTGTGGAGGCAGGAATAGTAGGATTGCTCCAAGGAAAACACTCTGGGAAATGCTGAGCTGGTCTGATATCCTCATTTTACTGATGAGAAAAATGAAGACCTGGGCAGTTCTAATAACTTGCCCCCAAGAGTTCCTAGTTTGTGAATACCAGAACTGGGCCTCATTTACTTCTTCCTAGGGCACCAGATTGTGTCTATTCCTCACACGTACAGACAATAGATGTGTCTATTAATTCTGCTACTGTTAGTCTTGTGTTTAATTTTCTGGCTTAGATCATTAGCCTTGATCATATATATAAATGCCACAAACATGTGACTCTTTGAGTGGGAAATAGGTCACTTTATTATTAGTAAGGTCCTGTGGCTGGTAAATTGTAGAATTGGGACTTGAACAGAAAGTTGACTGCCGCATGACACTGTCTTTCTGGGCTGATTTTAAAAAGCATGAACCTCTTCATGGTAACTGAGGGAATTTCAGGCTGGGGTAGGTCCCTAAGAAGACCTGTCTGTCTTGATGTTAGGTGATGTGATCCTAAGAAACAGGAAGGAAAGAGGGCATATGTCCTGCTGCAAAAATAGTAACCCGGAAATGTTAACCTTGTGTTATGTCCAATGATTGCTTTAAATATTTAAGGCAGGATGCTCAATACGTCAATTGCGATCTACTGGTCGATTGTGAAGGAAGTGTGGGTGGATCACATGACATTAAAAAGACATTTGTCTTTTGATTGGCATGCAGGGTAGACAATCTGACGTCTGAACTTTTGACACCCTACGCATGCGCGTTAAACCGCACTAACTTGTTCAGTTACATTGCTGCGTAGTTAGCCTTCAATTTATTTAAACTAAATACAACAAAGGGTATAAAAATGAGTGCTATAGCTGGTCCGAGTAAGAAGCCTACAACCTACCACTTTCATACAGAATGGGAGAGGATTTTTTTCATTATGTCATATTCTAAGTGCGTTTGCCTCATCTCTCTGTGTGCCATTGCTATTCCAAAGAAGGGAAATGTGGAGCGGCTTTTTCGGACTGTTCATAAAAACTATGACATTGACTTTCCTCCGAAAAGAGAGCTGAGAAGGAGAAAGGTAAAAGAAGAATACACAATATTAAATAGTAATAATAGTAACTTAAATAATGATAATATAGAAGAAATAAATTTATGTTTTCATTTTTATTGTAAGGTAGATCATTTTGACTTGGTCATCTTATAAGTAGTTCGCAAGCTGAAAAAGTGTGGGCACCCCTGATCTAAGGTGTAGTTTCACCCCCAGTGAGCCAGGTGCACAATCCTTTGTCTAGAAAACTACTTTTCCCAGCCCCATTACATTCCATGTTGTGCTGCTTTTTCTTTAAAACCCACATCACTGTGGGAGCTCAGAGGTCTGAGGGTGTCATTAAAAATAAGCAGCATGTCAATTTTACATTGTCTTTGCTTTGCTAAGAGGCAGCCTCAAGGGCAGACTCAATGGCACAGTGTTTCAGCAAGGGCTTTGGGTTAGGGGCTTAGAAAGGTCATGTGTCTTACTTTCACAGAGGGAAAAAAGCTGAAATTCAGGTCAATAATTCTAGCTGTAAGATGAGTGGTTTCTTCCAGGCAGTAAGTTGTAGGGATTGGGGTACTTGGGGGAGGGAAGTGCTCTTAATTTAGGTCTAGAGTCATCGTTATGTATTAAGTGCCTGTAGACTTTTGTCTAAATTTTAATAAGCTACCTATATGTTTGGCTGGATTGATTGAATGCACCTGAATAATTTCCTGCCTGTTTCAGCAGCATTGATCACATGTACTGTTTCCTGACACTTTTACTGATGTGGCATAAGACATGGACAAAAGCTGTACTTTCATTCCTTTTGGCTGCACCTAAAATACCCGGATATATGCATTTGGATAACTGGCACTTGAAATAGAGAAGAGAGTATATATTCCTATTCTAAATGACCAGAATATGTAGGTGAACTTTGCTATGAAACATGTTAGGAAAAGAATTAATTAAGTAATTAAATTAAATGAGAGCAATCAAAAGCTGTCTCACTCCGAATGAAAACTCGATGAGGTCACAGTGCAGAACATCTTACAGGTGAGGAAACGGATAAAGCTCAGAGACTAAATAACTTTCACAAGATCACACAAATAATAATGGTGACTTCAGAATTCAAATCCAAGTCCAAATTCTTTCTATTATACCAAATTGTGTGAGAGCAAAGCTCTCTTGAATTCATGCTTTTATCTTTCAGTGAAGATCTACAGACACTTCAGAAATGCTGGGGGCCTCACATCATTGCTCCAGATGTCAAGTATTGTATTATAGATGTATTCACATATACATCTACATGTGTAATATGTATTGGATGTATTGTTTTATTTCATATTTGTAGAATAAAACTGCCCACTATTGGTTTCAGTAAGACATTTGTATTACAAAGAATTTTCAGTATAGATAAGATTCTGGATGAAGGTACAATACTAACTCAGAATTTGACAGACTTTAAAAGTCACTGTGAGACCCTCACGTTCATTTGTAACATCTGATCATATCGTGATATCTGCAGTCAAGGGTGTCAGGAAAGTTCTTGGGTTCACTTGAAAACAAATCTGTTGTGGTGAAACGTATCCCACGAATTTGTCAAAGGACCGATTTTTGCAAATTTCCAAACATGGTAAACTTCTTAAAAGTCATGAAAAATGCATGTAAAAATGGGAATTAACATTTTGAATGTATCTGTAGAAATATTTCATTTAGGAAAACATCTTACTGGTTTTATTGTGCTGAATAAAGCCAAAGAAGGATTATTTTTACACAAAATCTCTCACCTAACTAGGACCACCTGGTGTACAGTTGTGTCCAATAAACCAGTGATGTCCCAAATTCCTTTCCAAAACAAAGGTCACATTGCTGAGGTTAATCCTGTTCTAATTAGAAGGCACAATCAGTTCTCTTTTCATACTCTGGGGGGCTGCATGCTGCAATCTTTAAAATACACAAAGCCCAAGCACCGCTTGGCCAACTAGCGTTCTACTACCTTTCTTTCCTTTTTCTGACCCATCTGGTGATTATTTAAATATCATTCCAGTGTGCTGAGCTCCTCAAGGAGCAGTTTCTACGCATATTGACACCTAATGTGTGCCACTGATGAAAAGACTGGACTGTTACTGAAGGACTTCTACTAGCTACTGTGAATTTCTTGGTATGATGTGCCACAGGCATTATTAGCAATGACAAATAAGAGGCTTCTCTTAATAAACAAAATACTCAATCAGAAACTTCTTAAGGCAATTTGAAAATCTCTTAAAGCTTCTTTTTGTGCATCTGATGAAAACTAAGGGCTATCTACCAGAAAAACTATATGCACATATTTTCAGGTGGTCCTTATATTTTCAAAAGCACATCACTAAATTAATAATTGAATGTTCATGTGTTACAATGTCTACTTGTACCCATAGTAATGATACTCATTTGAAATATTATTATCAATAACTAATATTTCTGCATATTAAACTTAGCATCATGTGGTAAAAGTTAAACATCTAAATGTTTGTATTTTTTAAAAGTGCAAACTAAATTCTGGTTTGAGATGGATCTGTGCAAATTTGCAGAGAGAAGTATCTGACACATTTCTTCTGTGTGTGGCTATGGGTATTGGGTGTGTGTGGATATGTGTGTGAGGGTGTTTATATATACAGTCATGGGTGTGGGTGTATTGCGTGTGGGTAGGTGTATGTAGATTTACAAAGTGTAAAATTTGCTATATTTACTCTATGTTTATATGTATACATACATAAATATATATATGCACACAACAGTGCATATATATGCACACAACAGTGCATATATATATATATACATATCTAAGTATATCTATATCTATATCAACACTTTGGAATACTACATCATTATCATACCCAAGAAATGTAACATATTCAAATTCCTCCAATTGTTTCATGATGTTCTTATAATTTTCTAAACTCCGGAGTCCAGTCAAGTATAACATATTACATTTAGTTGTTAGGTTTCTTTAATTTCCTTTACTCTAGAAGAGTTAGTTCCCTGAGGGCTTTTATTTATCTTTTATAACACTGACATTTTTGAAGGGTCCAGAGAAGTTGTCTTATAGAATGTTCCACAATTTCCTCATGATCAGATTCAGGTTAAAAACATTTTGGCAAGAGTGCTCCCTGAGTAATGTGGGAACTCAGTGTTAAGCACAGCTGGTGCTGTTTTTGGAACCCTCACAGGGAACACACTATTGAGTTCCTTGACCTTCAGGCACTCTTGAGTTAAGACAACTATAGTCACACACAAGACATCACGCACACACACACACACACACACACTTAAAAACGAGCAGATTTTTAAAATGTATCTATTTTGGAAGGCAGTAAAAATCCATTGTTTCACTGGCCCCAACCTTACAAGGTTTTCATTAAGGGTGAGGGGTTCCAGAAGAGGATTAAGGTGTCTGCAGACCTGTGAACCTTGGTTGCAGAGAAGCTCAATCTGTACTGAGTCCATGTGAGCAAAGCAAACGTGCTCAAAGGAAATAAAAAGGCCAGGAAACCAAGTAGCTGAGAGAGAGGTGGCATGGATGGGCACAAACAGAAGAACGCTTTCAAACTCAGCTCATTCTAGCTACGATGTCTAGTAGACCTTTGGTACTTTACTATGCCTTGCCTTTGGCAAACTATATTTTTGTTTCTAAGAAAAAAATGGGGGGAGATCTTGAAAAGCCTTTTGGACAGCAAATAGCACTGGGAGAAACAATATTTTGATGAGTTAGTGCTAAATGAATTAGAAACATGTGGACTGAATTTCCACTGAAATACAAATGGATTGAATAATTAATGGAAAAAGCACTTGGCAAAATGTACTTGAGCTTTTTATTGAACCCAAACCAAAACATTTGAAAATATTTTGAAATATGTAAAAAGTACAATATATACATCTGGATTTGCCCAACCCTACTAAGGATACAGGAAATCTTATTTTTATTTAGCATTTATATGATGGCTACATTGTGCCTCAAACCTAAGGTATTTCTTACAACAGTCCTGTGGTTTAGGTTGTAATTATTATTTTCATTTGGGGCACAGAATTTATCAGCACTTGTACAGTGGGCTTCAAGTAGAACCTTCCATCAGTCTATGTTTCTTACAGGGTTTTGTTAGGAGTAACACTGGACCAGCAGACACAAAACTTGAGCCTAAGTCATGGCTTTAATTCTTATCAGACCTATTGTATTTGTATGTCTTCTTGGTAGATTTTATCATTATGTAGTTTCTCACTTTCCCTACTAATATATTTTAAATAACTTCTAGTATGCCAGCTATTACTATCACTACCCCAGCATTCTTTGGTGACTAGTTGCCAGATATATCTGTGGTATACAGAATACTGATCTCCCACAGATGTCCATGTCCTAATCCCTAAAACCTGTGCATATGTTATATTACACCACAAAGGGAAATTAAGGGTGCAGATGGAATTGTGGTTGCTAATTAGATGACCTTAAAATAGGGAGATTATCCTGGGTAACATAATTATAATGATCCTTAAGCATAGAAGAGGGAAGTTGACGTAGAGAGTTGAAAGAGATGTAATGACAGAAGTCTGTAAGGCAGTGGTTCTCAACCTATATAGAGGTACCGAACCCACCAGTTTCATATGCGCATTCACCGAACTCTTCTTTCGTGATAAATAAAATATGATTTTTTTTCCAAATTCAAGACATAGGTATATGTTTTTTTACTGGTGCACAAAATGAGCCATGCATGAACATCACCTTGCTCAAAGAACAAAACCAACAAAGTGCATGAACTCACAACAAATTATGGTATTACTTTATTCTGGCCTCCGTGGCAGAGGCTTCTCCAAACGCCTAGGGTTTGATAGAACCCAGGTTAAGAACCACTGCTGTAAGGTCAGAACACTGTGATATGAGAAGTACTCAATCCATGTTGCTCTCTTTGAAGAAGGGGAAACGGTCACAACCCAAGGGGAGTGGGCAAAGGTTAGGAGCCTCAAGAAAGGAATATACTCCCGCTCACACCTCAATTTTAGCTAAATAAGACCCATGTTGGACTTCTAACCTACAAAGCTGTTAGATAATATATTTATTTTACTTTAAACCACTAAGTTTATGGTAATTTGTTATAACAGCAATAGAAACTAACTATATCATATATATATATCAATTACACTGGGGAAAATTTTTTTTTCCATTTTTGTTGCATGAAGTTTTAGAACTTTTTCTATATATTTCTGCATTGCTGATACCAAATCTGAAATCCGTTTTTGGTGCATGCTCTAGTTTGTATGCAATTTAAATTTCTTTTTGTTATAGTTAATGGCATGCATTGGTTTTATATTGGAGTTGAAGGGCAACAACTCTTGGATTGAACATAACCACAAGGCAATTAATGTTTTACAAACATCACTTTTACATAATTATAGTTGTTTTTAAATGTAAAAAATTATTATCTGATAAAAACACCCTCTTATTTTGTTTTAAGATTGAATCATGGCTTCTTCAAATAGGCGTAAATGTAAGAATAGTCCTGACACCTTCTGTTATATATGTGGCTGTTACACACTTCAACGTCAAGGCTCAGTATTTCATCATTTGTGACACGTGCATATATTGTCTATTTTCTAGTTCCCCTTGGCGATCAAGACAAGAATTGGGCTCCTCATATTATGTGTCATAATTGTGAGGAAACGCTTCATGACTGGACAAAAGGAAAACGCAAAACAATGCCTTTTGGTATTCCCATGGTTTGGTGTGAACCTAAGGACCACAGCAATGACTGTTATTTCTGTCTGATCCATACAAAGGGCAACAGCAAGAAAAAAGGGCATATGATCTCATATCCTAATATTCCTTCAGCAATATGACCTATCCCACACTCTGAGACACTCCCAGTTCTAGTTTTCAATGGTTTTATTTTTTCTAAGGACAAAGGAAGTGAATATGGTTATCAAGTGTATTTTGATCAGATGCATGAGGAAATGGTTGTAGAATCTGAAGGGTCTTTTTCTGATGCCAAGCAGTCATTAACTCCTCAGCAGTTTAGTCAACCCAAATTGAATGACTTCGTAAGGGATTTGGACCTATCAACGAAAGCAGCTGAGTTATTAGCATCCAGGCTTCAAGAAAAGAATGTACTTTACCGGTCAGCTAAAGTATCCCATTTCAGGAAGCATGAATAAACTTTTGTGGACTTTTTTTATAAAGACAAACACTTTGTTTACTGTCATGATATCAGTAGTCTTCTCAGCCAGCTAGGTGTTACCACTTACAGTCCAACAGAATAGCGGCTATTTCTTGACAGCTCTAAACAATGGCAGACTACTGCTGGAGCATCAAATGAGATTGTCCTCAACAAGTACAGAAATGCAAGAGCTGTAAACGTAAATTTTTGCCTGAATAGAATTTAAATAAGTTTTGTGCAAATTTTATGATTAAAATAAGTGTTTTTAATATGTTCTATTTTGAAATTATAGACAAATTCTGTTGCGATCATATCTTTTAGTGTATTTACTGCATTATATAAATTATTATATTTTTACGAAGATGATGCCCAAGAAGACATTCTACTTTATTCTGTTAAACTAAATGTTGAAAATTTTATAATAAGATGAAAACCTAAAATCTTGAATTGCAAAGAAACTGTAGCTTACAGAGAAAAACTAATGTTAGATTTGAGATCAGCACACTCGAATTAGGTAAGAACAAGTGTTTTTGTGGATGCAACAAAAGCTTTGTTCCCCAGTGTTTTATATATATATATATATATATATATATATATATATATATATATATATATATATATATATATATTTATTTTGAACCATCTGTGCATCTTAACTGTCTTTTGTAAACAACATTTATTAGTTTCTTAGAATCAACTGCAGAACTGTTTGTTGTCTTTTAGTCGTTATCCTTACTACACCGTGAAGCCGCATCTCATTCTTCCCCCCACAAACCACTGCTGTGACCTTCAACAGACCAATAAAGTAGTTTTGCTAGTTTTAGCACTTTTTTAAAAATGAGATCATAGAGCACATATTCTTAGTTGTGAGATTAATCTGTTGTGAATTGCTGTATTTTACTTATTTTCTTTAAAAATTAACAAAGATGATTTTAGAAAGAAGGGAAATGACAGAAACACATTTATTTCCATATAGTGTAATCGTGTATGTAAAGAAATGTGTGAGAATGTTCATAGCAATATTATTCATATTAGCTCCAAGCTGAAAACAACCTAGATGTCTAGCAATGGTAGAATGGATACATATATTTTGGCACATTCAGGCTGTTACATTTTTAACCTGCATATTAATGTTAACCAATATCTTAACATTTCTAAAGAACAGAAGGACTTTAGGACAGTTTCACTCTTTTGTGTTATTATTGCCTAGAATTGTAGTTCCAATTTGATTTAAACCAAATCCCCACTGGTCATTATCATTTTTTTTAATAGACACCAAATATTTAGATTTAACAGCATGTTTACCAAGTTCTTTGCTTACTGATACACTTTATTTTATTCTTTCCTTCTGAAATAAATTTTTATTTTGCTAAGGTATATCCTTCTATAATTCTCTTAACATGGATCTTGGAGTAGTAAATACAGTCTTTTTTATGTCTGAAAATATCAATTTTGTCCTTTCTTTGTGACAGAGAAAGGAACAGATAAGGACAGACAGACAGGAAGGGAGAGAGATGAGAAGCATCAGTTCTTCATTGCAGCTCCTTAGTTGTTCATTGATTGCTTTCTCATCTGTTCCTTGACCG
The DNA here is from genome assembly GCA_037038555.1 of Rhynchonycteris naso. Classification (NCBI taxonomy): domain Eukaryota; kingdom Metazoa; phylum Chordata; class Mammalia; order Chiroptera; family Emballonuridae; genus Rhynchonycteris; species Rhynchonycteris naso. The sequence continues at coordinate 128,631,625 of CM072998.1, forward strand.
GGGTCTACAGCAAACAGAGGGACCCCTTGCTCAAGCCAGAGACCTTGGGCTCAAGCTAGTGAACCTCGCTCAAACCAGATAAGCCTTCACTCAAGCCAGTGACCTTGGGGTTTTGAACCTGAGTCCTCCACGTCCTTACTTCGATGCTCTATCTACTGCGCCACTGCCTGGTCAGATTGTCCTCTTTCTTTAAGGCTGCCTGAGCTGTTTGCAGAACTCTTGGTGGACTGACTTTTCCTCAGCACTTGTAAGATTTTTATTCCACTTTAAACAACTCGCATCTGCAGTTGTCAGTGAGCATTCTGCTATGATTCTCCTGCCATTCCTTTGCAAATAACCTGTCATCTCTCTCTGATAGTTTTTGAGAGTTTTAATGCTTTGAAGTTTCACTACAACCTGTGTAGGTATGGATTTCTTTATTTATTTTTTATCCTGCTCAAAACTTGATGTGCTTCTGTAATCTAGGGAATCACATCTTTCTTGAATTCTGGAAAATCACATTCATGATCCTTTCCAAAGTTTTCTTTTCATTCTCTTTCTTCTTTGGGAACTCAGATAACAAAATAAAATTTTAATTCTTTCCTTTTTTTCTCTTTTATATTTTTCATTCCATTATTCCTTCCTCACTGATTTTCTGCATCATAGCAATGTCATTTTAGGATTTACTTTAACTGTGTATCTTGTAAACAGCATTTAGCTAATTTCTTTAAGTCAATTTCATAACTTTTGTCTTTCAGTGGTTATGTAACCCATTAACTTTAGATTTTAGATTTGCTTTCTAATTCATTAACTTTATCTTTAGTTGTACCTAGTTGTTATGTAAGCCATCATTCAGCTTTTCATACTAGTGGCTATATCTTTTATTTATAGAATTCTATTTACTTATTTCTCAATTCTACCTTTTCTTTCTTTAATTTTTAAATATTCCATTTCTACATTTATTCTTTTATATCTGTGAACAATGTAGACATACAGTTTGATTTTCAGATTGTTGTATTATCTCTAGCTCTTGGTGAGGAGGTGTTTCCTCTTGTAGTATCTTCTGTCTCTCCTGAATGCTGCTTCATTTAATTACAAGATTTATAATTGTTATACTTTAACATTATCTTTAGCACAAAACATCTTCTCATGGAGTTCTGTGTGTCTAAGGAAGTGGGAGGGAACACTCCTGTGTGCTAATCTGTAGGAACCCCAGGGTGACTAGCCACATGGACCCATGTACATCATACCCACATACTACACAAGCCTAGGTTTTCAGTTCTCATAGATTTTCTACTTATAGTTCCAAGTGAATTCTAAACTTCCTGGCTACTTACTCCTCCCTGGGCCAGACTACTGGACTGTATTCTGTGGGCATTTCCCTTTGACTTTCCCTGTGAGCCCCTTGGCATAGGTACCACTTATTTAAGAAAATCAAGAAATTTGCTCATCCTTTCTGGTACCTGGAGATTTTCATTTCTTGACTTTGGCTATGTACTTAACTGTCTTTGCTGTATTTGGGGAGCATGGGATTTGATGGGTTTGATGTGGGAGAAGAAATTTTTCATATTATCTTAGTCTGCCTGAGACTATATAAAAACCATCTGGACAAATCACTTAAGCTCTCTGGACATCACGTTCTTCAAAGGTGAAACAGAGTAAACTTTACTTATTTTCTGAAATTCCTGTGTTATTAAAATGGAATCATATATTTTAAAATCCCAGTATTTTACATTGTAAGACATCATACAAATATGTTGGTCTGCCAGCAAATTCAGGTTCTTTGGACAATGAATGATGAAGTCAAAGAAGTATAGAATTATTTGTTCTAAAGTTAACAGTTTTGTATTCTAATGACTTTGTCAGTGTTGAGAAAAGAAAGAGAATGGCTTGTGAAGATGTATTTGAGGGTGGGAGATTGAAGAGCATCCTTTCCCAGACTGTTGATACGATTTGAATTATTACTGTGGTACCATTCAAAACAAAACGAAGTGTTTGCTAACCTTATTTGAGATGAATTCCAAGAATTCTATTATTGTAACTATCATCTCATATTTGCATAAAGCTTTTATTGATGAAATAGATGTCAATGTTCAGACACTTTATAAATCATTTCTATCCCATTTACAGATGAGGACAAAGCTTGAGATTACTTCTGATGGAAGTTGCTAAACTTGTCAAGTTGCTAAATCATTCTGTACCTCAGTTTTCTCAACTGTACAATGGAGATAATAGCAGTATCGGTACATAGGGCTGCCGTAAGAATAAGAATTATTTAGTATTTGTAAAGCACTAGAATGATGTTTTCTATTATTAAATAAAATGAATGAAAGCTCTACCTTTGTAGACTTCAGGCACCAAAATCTGTTACAGCCAGGGATGAGTTTGGTGATCAGTAAGGCCCTCTTAAGTCTTACTTGCTTCAGTCTTTTGCTTAATTAACATCATCACTGCTCTGAATGGTTATCTAGACTGATCTTCTACTTCTCCAGGGTTGATCATAACAGTATCTCTCATTCATAGCCTTCAATAACCTAGGTTTCCTTGGGTTCTGTTAAATCTAATTTTCAATTGTATGTATAGATACTAGATGTTGAACAAAATTTCCTCCATTCTCCAAACAAAAGTCAGGATATTGTGTAGATACAGTCTTCAAGTCAAGGTATTTTTCAGAGCATTTTGGCTTCCAAGTTCCTAGATTCTTCTACTATTATGGTTCATTTATTTTTTAAAGAAGTTACACATGTTATGATCTTTGGGTTTAAAGTAAAGTTTAGATAACATGTTGTTCCATAAGTTGGAAAAAGGTTAAACAATCACTTCTCCCAGTATGTGATAACATGGGCATAGAATATTAGAGCTATAGCAGATCTAAGGGATTATCTAGTCTAATCATGTTTTATAGCTCAGAAGGGGTGTGGCCTATCTGGTTGTGCTGCTAGTTGGCCAAGTGAGATCGAGCACTCTGGTCTTTTAACTGACAAGATGATGCTCTATTTAGTATCCAGACATATGGTAACTAAATCTGTCATAATGAATTTGAGATGCCAAAAGATCCCAAGTTACCTTTGCCATAACAAATACTAAAAATTAGATTTTTCAGTATAGTTTTGGTATAAAGAGCATTCTGCTGTACTTCAATGCCCTGAAAATCGGTGATTCATATAGTGTATAATGCAATTTCTTTCTACAAGCATGTCTGGTTAATTACTTGTCTAACTCCTGTTTTTCTAACAGGGCATTTAGCATAAAAATTTTGTTTTTTGGAAGTGATGCTAAATACAAATGGTAGTAGATAAAAGATGTTGGGCTTAGATTTTATTGATTTTCATAAGCTATTTAAGAATTGTCACCATCATCAGTTGCATTTCTTGAGAACTGCTTAAAATTTTCTATTACATGTTAACACAAGGTCTCTTCTTTCTAGGGAGGTGTGAATGCAAAGAATGAAAAATCCAAGTTATCATGGTCCCTTTGTTTTAAATTGATGTAAATTCATATGATACTGAACTCAGAGAGAGCCAATGCTTCCTTCTTCTTCTTTCTGGCAAACTCCCAGAAAATGCAAAGGAAAGAAATTTCAGGGAGATTATACATTATAAAAAAAGGAGAGGAAAACCATGATGAATGGGAAGTATGAGATGATTCAGCTTTTCAGAGTAATAGTTCTGATGTGAGAATGAGAACAGAAGACTAGAAGGTATAAAACTTTGCTACAGTGAAAGAAACAGACAAGCAAACAGGCAACAGGAGACCTGGAATTACAAAATAAAAACCTTGTGGTGTATTTGGGGAGAAAGTCTGAGTCAGACAAATGCCTAAATCATTCAGGATGAATGATCTTCTCTTTCCTCCTTGATTTATAAAGAACCTAAATTTTTTTTTCTCTGGCCCAGGTCAGAATTTATTTTCTCCTGTTTCACAAGAATCTCTGGCACCTGAATTATTTCTGACCTCCTTTAAACTTCCACTTGTTTAAACACTATGAAAGTAATGCAATCTCTTGTATACTGAAATACCTGGAAGCCATGAAAACACATTTGTAAGACAACTCATCTCTCTGTTTCTTCCTTTTCCTTGTCCCTTCACTGTTCAAACCTTCAAGAACTAAAAGATTCACAAGCTAAATTAGTTGTTCTCTTGAAGAAACTGTAGCAAGCTGCTCTAAAAAACTTTTTTCCCCACTGGAAGAGAGAAGCAAGGATGAAACTCAATGCTCACCTAATACAAATGATTTTTCCAGATTTCTAGACTTTGAAGTCAGTGGAAATCCACATGAGTAGGTTACGTATGTTGTTGAAAGAGATTCATAATTGTAGGAATAAAACAATTTGCAAATACAGTACAGCAGGAAGCACCAACCACAACTGGGTCTCTCTTTCCAAAACCTGTCTGCAAGTGAATCCGAGTTTCCCTTTTTCCAGTCTGAAGAATAAACAGTATCTGTCTCTCCCCACTCCCAGCCAGCCTGGCAGTCATCTTACTTGTCAGAGGACTACGATTTATTGCTGGAAGTCTGCAGTGATGCTCACAGAAGGTTTGCCAGCTGCCAGATCACACTTCTCAGACGCTGCCTCTGAATAGCCTGGTGGCAAGACTGGTTGGTGGCTGTCCTCCACAGCTATGCCCGGAACTCTGCAGGTGCCCAGGAGGCTCAGAGTTGATGCCAGGAGAGCTCTTGCAAAGGGTAACCCTGAGCACTGTTACTTCAACCAGGAGCATTTACTTCCAAACTGCAGTTGTTGGCAAGGGACAAAGTAAACACAGCAATGGCAACATATTTGCATCAAACGTCTAGGTGAAAGGAAAACAAAATGAAGCAGAAGTGTTTTTGTCTGAATTATGAGTCTACCAATCACCATTAGTGTAACATTATTTGCAAATTCCCTTACACTACCAGACAGGAATACCTCTCTCCACCTGTCGGCCCAGAAAGATAGACAGAGAAATAGATATATAGACAGAGAGATATGTAGATTTCTAATGATAGAATATGTTGCAATTTACCTGCTATGTTATGACTTTGGGGAAGTTACTTAAAATTTGCTAGTTTTAGTTTTCTGTAAAATGGGAATAGTAATAGTATATACTTTACAGTGTAGTTTTTCTTTGGTCTAAGCTGGGAATGTTAACACATGTAAATTATTTAGAACAGTATCCAGAACATAGTAAGCATTTAATAAATGTTATGTTTCTTATGCTGTTTTAAATTCCAAATTTCATAGCATTCTGAGTTAAAAGATCATATATATGTCTTGCTCAACTGAGTATATTCAGTACTCAACATGATAATAGGAAATAGTAGTCTCTCCTTAGTGCTATGTTTAACAAATAGTGTTTGTCTAATGTTATAATTTGGTCATAAAAACCAAGGAGCAACACACCTTAAAGACAAAATAATTCACCTGTAACTCATATTTCTCAAAATACAACACTTACATGGTTGGCTTCTTCAAAACACTGACTTCCTCTGTCAGTGTCATTTTATTTTCCTTTGGCATCCAAAGAAAGTTTAAAATTAATAGCAGAAATTTGAATTACACATTCCCAATATGTGTTAAATAGAAATTTTATTTTGGAATGTAAACACCCATGCAAGTATTAACACAAATCAGGAAACATCATGTGAATGAGTTAACCAGATCTTCTAGAAAAGAGTTGCTAGGAGACCATGATGTGTGTGTGTGTGTGTGTGTCTAGAGAGATGAGAGGGGAGAAAGCTGATAGAATTGGGGAGACTAGAAGCAGATATAAGTGGGGTTGCAATGAGGCAAAAGGGCACAAAACAAGAAATAACTGACACCAAGGCAAGAGCACTGGCTTCCTAATTCCAAAGCACGGCAAAACTTCCCTCTTCTGTGATCATTTTCAACAGTGACTCCCTAGAGTGGTACATCTAAAAGAGTTCTCTTTTTTAATTTATTGATTTGAGAGAAAGAAACATCAATTTGTTGTTCCACCCATCTATGCATTCATTGGTTGACCCTTTATGTGTCCTGACCAGGGATTGAAACAAAAACATTGGCATATCAGGACGACCCTCCAACCAACTGAGCCACCTAGCCAGGGCCAAAGAGACTTTTCTTTATTGGAAGCCAACTGTGGATGCTTTGGGAAACACTTTTGCCTTATAGACTTGGGAATAAGATAATGGTAACTGTGGGGCAGCTGTGTTAGGCTTGCTGGCTGGTGTACCCGCTGCAAGCACTTTGCTTGATTAGTGCGTGAGCATGTGGCAGAGGCATGTGTGCAGGGTCTAGATAAGGCTATGGGTGCTTGTGCTTGAGAGAGATGGGGGATTGTGGATTGCACATGAGCGGATTGCCTGCCCGCCACTGTGAGGGGCCATTTTACGGTTTATTTGCCCAAGAGGCGGTTTTCCCTACCTGTGTGCTTGTCTGCTATTGTGAGACTTTATTAAGCGGAATGGCCCAACTCCTTCCGGCTCTGCAGTTTTTCTATCGTCTGCCCGATTTCCATATGAACCTGCCTGGCCTCAGCCACTGGCATTACACTAACCCTCACACAAAATGCATGTTTTATGACAGGGGTGAAAGTTGCTTGGGTTCTATCCTTGCCATTTCTCTCCTCTTGAGAAGGGATTTGTAGTACAATATACAATAAATAAGACTAGAGTACGAGCCAGAGAACTACTTTGTTTATACTTTAATATGCTGATTATGGAAATGTTTATTTCTGTAAGTTTTGCTAACATTGTATATCATCGTTTAAACCTATGTTATTGAGAGGATTCTAAGATAGCTCCAGAGTAGGTGGAAGCTACATTCACCTGCTCTTGGCACCAAACTGAATTTTCAGCTAAATATAGAGGAATCAACCTGAATAACTGGAGACTAGCTGAACCGAAATATTATAACCACAGATTTACAGAAGAACCACATAGAAACTGGTAAGCAGGGCGGAGATGCATAAAGGTCTGAGACTTGCATCCACATGTGGCATAGAAGCTGGAGAAATATCTTGGCTGCAAAATTTCCTCCCCCCAGGAGCGTGGGGTCGCATCCCCATGCAGGGATTCCCAAATCAGAGCAACAGAGATGGTAAGAGGGGCCCACAAAATACTGGGTGGTGAAAATCAGTGGGTATTCAGTCCACCTGGGAGAGAGTCTTCCAGAAACCCAGACGCCACCTTCCCAAAGTCGAGCACACCTGTTGTTACACAGCCATTGCCTCCCCCAACCAGTGGAATCACTTGGTCTGCTCTTCCACGCCCTGTGGCCCCACCCTGCTGAGGTCAGTCCTGTAGGGGATCAGAGTGCTAGGCAGAACTGGAACTTTTGGAGCACATCTTTCAGATAGGCTTTTGTCTGAGAATCATATAGGTGCTGTAATGCTGGTGGCCAAGGCCAGGCAGGTCCACACTGGATTCAGGCAGATGGTAAATTGCAGAGCCAGAAAGCGTTGGGCTATTATTATTTATTAAAGTCTCACAATGGCAGGTGAGCACACAGGCAGGGGAAACCTCTTCTCCGGCACACAAACAGCAAGAATGGCCCCTCACAGTGGCGGGCGGGAAGTCCACCATCCACAGTCCCCCATCTCTCCTGAGGGTAAGCACCCATAGCCTTACATAGGCCATACACAAGTGGTGCTGCCACGCACTGATAGGCACAGTGCTTACAGCCGGTCCCAGTGAGCAAGCCTCACACAGCCGCCCTTCAGGTGGCAACTGGATTGTGTGGCTACAATGAAGTGGGTCCGTTTCTCTTCCCTGACAGCTCAGCCTGAGCGAGTCCCCAATAGGAGACTCACTTGACATGCCCTTCTGGCAGCCAGGGGCCCGCCCTATGGAATTCAGTTCCAGCAGAGGATTTGAGAGCAGTTTGGAGATAAGATCTTCCAAGCTCATAGGACGCTTTTGCTCAGGAAGAGGAAGTGCCCTGTCCTTCTACAAGCTTACCAATACCACCCTCAATGAGAGAACATTTGGATCTGCCCTCCCAAGTCCTGGTGGCCTTGCCCTGGTGAGCTTAGCTCTGCAGGGAAAGTGAGGGCTGCTCTGAGTTGGGACATTCAGAGTGGGAATCCCTTACAGGGTATTGTCTAGGACCAGTATGAAGTACTTGGACTTCTCCTGTGGGATCGGCCAGCACCCCTTTCCCCCCAAAGGGAGACTCTTCTGATCTGTTCTCCTGAGTTCCAGTGGCTCCACCCTGCTAAACTTGCTCTCGCAGAGGTGACAGTTGGCTGTACCCAACCTGAAGCTGTGCTGCACTCCTTCTGGAGGAGCTAGAGGTGGGGACTCCAGCAGACACCGAGTGGGATGTCTCTGAAGTAGGAGCCACTTTCTCTTCATTAGGTACCTGATCATGAGGTCCCCAAGCAGGGGACCCACTAGCTTTGTCCTTCTGACACTGGTCACCCCATTGTACTGAGTTCTCTACCTGTGGAAGGGTCTTTGGGTGGCAGCCAGCCACAGCCCACTCTATAATCGTTCTTTGAAAGGCTCTGGAAGACCAGGCAACCTCAGGGGGAGGTGGACTAGGTGACAGGTAGAAGTGGACCTCAGGGAGTCTTGGACCTTTTTATTTTTAAAGAAAAATCACAGAGCCAGTAAGACGTTTGGCCATTTTGTTCAATAAAGTCTCACAATGGCAGATAAGCACACGGGCAGGGGAAACCGCCTCTCAGGCAAACAAACAGCAAAATGGCCTCTCACAGTAGTGGGCAGGCAATTTGCACATCTGCAATCCCCTTGAGTACAAGCACCCATAGCTTTATATAGGCCACACATACATGGCACAGCCATGCACTCACGTACCAATCAGGCAAAGTGCTGATAGCCGATAACCCCATGAGCAAGCCTAACATAGCTGCCCCACAGACAGGAAGGGGGAAGGAATGAGTGGAAAGCATCAACTTGTAGTAGTTGCTTCTCATATGTTCCTTGACTGGGCAAACCTAGGATTTAAACTGGTGTCCTTAGCATTCCAGGTTGATGCTCTGTCCACTATGCCACCACAAGTCAGGCAGTCTTAGACCTTTTATAGATCTGCCCTCAGCACCAAACTAAAGGAAGCCAAACTTTGTATAGATATTGGCCCTTGACACATACACCCACCCAGTAGACACAATCACAAACAATGAATAGCATGGTAGTGCTAGACAGGAAACCAAAGGCTGGTCATACATACATCTGACTTTGACCTGTACAGGACCCCATCCAAGTGCACCCAGAACCAACACAACCAATGGTGAATTTTAGACCTCTCCAGAGCTCAACCAACTAGACACACAAGCAGCTCTTTCAAAGGAAGATTCTAGCAAGCACCAGACCCTACTGGGAACAAGTTGGCCTCACGGGAGAGCCACTGCACAGCAACTCATACAAAGTGATTGAGGTTCATCATTATAACAAGCCAGTATGAAGGGTTAACTTGACCCATGCAAGTGTCATCAGCATTCAAGACTCAATTACAATAGGAGTATACACGTAACTCACAAGCTCAAATCATCTGGAAGATTGTGCCACTGAACCCAACAAGAGACCTACATCTTAAAGTCATAACAAGTTTGAGAGTCATAGCAGATATTCCTAATAAACAGAAAAAATGTGAAGACAAAATATATATCCCAAATGAAAGAACAGAATTCCCCAACAGAAGAATTAAAGAAAATGGAAGCAAATAATATACCAGATATACAGTTTAAAACAATAGTTATAAGGATACTTAGGGACATTAGAGAAAGAATGGATGATTTCAGTTGAGGACATAAACAAAGCAATAGTAGCATTAAAAAGGATATAGAAATCATAAAAAAGAACATTCTTCAGTCAGAAATGGAGAATATAATATCTGAAATGAAGAATACACTAGAAGGAATCAATAACAGGTTAGATGAAGCAGAGGATAGAATCAGCAATTAAGAGAACAAGATAACTGTATGTACTCAAGCAGAACATCAAAAAGAAAAAAGAATTTTAAAAAAAGAAAAATCTAAGGGACCTCTGGTACAACATCAAACATATCAACATCCACATCATAGGGGTACCAGGAGAAGAGAGTGAGCAAAGGATAGAGAAGCTGTTTGAATAAATAATGGCTGAAAACCTCCCTAATCTGGGGAAGGAAAAAGTTACACAAGTTCAAGAAGCACAGAAAGTCTTAGGTAAGATGAACCCAAAGAGGGCCACACCAAGACACATCAACATAAAAATGGTAAATGTTAAACACAAAAAGAGAATCTTGAAAGCAACAAGAGATAGTTATCTACTAGGGAGTTCCTATAGGACAGTCAGCTGATTTCTCAACAGAAATACTTCAGTCCAGAAGGGACTGACATGGAATATTCAAAGTGATGAAAAGCAAGAAACTACAGCCTGACCTGTGGTGGTGCAGTGGATAAAGCATCGACCTGGGAACACTGAGGTTGCCAGTTCAAAACCCTGCACTGGTCTGGTCAAGGCACATATGGGAGTTGATGCTTCCAGCTCCTCCCCTCTTTCTCTCTTTCTCTCTCTCTCTCACTCTGTGTCTCCTCTCCAAAAAAATGAATAAAATAAAAAGAAATTAAAAAAAAAAAAGATGCTCAAGAAACTACAACTGAGACTGCTCTATCCAGCAAGGCTATCATTTAAAATTGAGGGTGAAATAGGAGCTTCCCAAACAAACAATAAAAAATGAAAAGCTAAAGGAGTTCATTATCATCAAACCAATATTGCAAGAAATGTTAAAAGGCCTGCTTTAAGATGGAGTAGGAGAAGGAGGTGGAGGAGGAGGAGAAAGAGAATAAGAACAAAGAGGAATATAAATATAAGATGTTAAGTGTTAATAAATATCAATAAATAATAACTAAATGTAAATGGATTTATGCTTCAATCAAAAGACATAGGATAGCTGAATGAATAACAAAACAAGACTCATATATATGCTGTCTATAAGAGACCCATCTGAGAACAGAAGATGACACAGACTGAAAGTAAAAGGATGGAAAAAATATTCTATGCAAATGAAAAAGAAAAAATACTGTAGTAGCAATACTTACATCAGACAAAGTAGACTTGAAAACAAAGGCTATAGTAAGAGACAAAGAAGGACACTACATAATGATAAAGGGAACAATAAAAGAGCATATAACTCTTTTTTAATTAATTTAAATTGGGTGACATTGATAAATCAGGGTACATAGGTTCAGAGAAAACATCTCCAAGTTATTTTGACATTTGATTATATTGTATACCCATCACCCAAAGTCAAATTGTTTTCTGTCAACTTCTATCTGGTTTTCTTTGTGCCCCTCCCTCTTCTTCCTCCCCCTCATACCCAGTAACCACCACACTCTTGTCCGTGACTCTGAGTCTCATTTTTATGTCCCACCTATACATTATACTGAATGAAATAAGTAAATCAGAAAAAACTAAATCTTGTAAACATATATGCACCCAATATAGAAGCACTTAAATATATAAACTCTTGATGGAAATTAAGAGAGAAATCAACAGCAATATAGCTACAACAGGAGATTTTAACACCCCACTGACATCAATGGACAGATCTTCCAGACAAAAAAGTCAACAAGGCAACAGCAACTGTAAACAATGCATTGGATCAGATGGATTTAATTGATATTTTATCCAAGCAGCAGAATATATATTTCTCTCAAGGGCACATGAAACATTCCCAAAGAGAGACTACACGTTAGGACACAAAACAAGTTTTGATAAATTAAAAAAGATTGAAATTATATCTTCTCTGACCAAAATGGTATAAAACTAGAAGTCAATTACAATTAAAAAACTGGAAAAAATTCAAATACACAGAGGCTAAAAACATGCTACTAAACAATGAATGGGTTAAAGATGAGATAAAAAAAAATAACCAAGGGGAGGAGCAAGATGGCGACGGAGTAGGCAGACGTACCAACTTCCAACTCCCAGAACCAAAGTGGATTATAACTCAGTTTTAAGAACCATCATCTGGATAAACCAACTTTGAACTAAACTAAGTGGACGCTTCAACCAAGGAACACAGAAGAAGCCACATTGAGACTGGTAGGAATAGCGAAAACGCGAAGAGGGCTGCCCAGCTCCCTGGAGCAAATGGCAGCCCGGAGAGACCCGCGTGGCGGGAGGAAAGTTTGGCGGAGAGGGAGGGACCTGGGTCCCAGGAACCAAGCCCCAGCCTGCAGTCCCAGAGCCTACAAGATGCGTTTGGACAGTTTTGAGCTGTGAAACAAGTGAGGGAGCTCCCAGGCCTACAGTGTGGAGTATTAGGTCCCTTCCGACTCTGCTGAGGGTTGCTGAAGCGTAGGGTGGTGGCAGGACGCTGAAACGTGGTTCTGTCGGCGTGGGCGAAGGCCAAGCTGGTGTGAGCTTAGTCTAGCCCAGCAGGGGCAGAGGGGAACCGCGAAAGCGGTCCGGCAGCTGCGGACCCACCTGTAATCCCACCTGAGGGACAAAGCGGGAGGCCAGGAACGGGCAGAGATCTGCTCTGCGACCCTGCGCAAGTTGGCCCTGACCGCGGGGATGGGGCTAGGACAAGGAATGGGCGGGGACTTGTGGCTGAGCTCACGCTACCAGCCCCGCCCAGCCGGAGAAACCGGGAGTTGCCATCCTAGGTGTGCGAGCTGGCTCCGAATGTGGACTCGCAGGTGAGCCCACGCTACTAGCCCCGCCCGACTGGAGAAACTGTGGTTTGCCATCCTACGTGCACGAGTGGGCTCCATATGTGGGGGTGGGGTAGAGTCCAGGACAGCAGAAGCTGGCGGCTGAGCTCACGCTACTAGCCCTGCCCCGCTGGAGAAACCACGGTTTCCCATCCGACGTGCGCGAGCGGGCTCTGTACACAGGGGCAGGGTAGAGTCCTGGATGAGCAGAAGCTCGCAGCTGAGCGGAAGCCAGCAAACACGCCTGGCCCAATAAACCTTGGTTTGCGACCCTGCGCAGGAGGGCCCTGGCATCGAGGGCGGGGCTAAAGCTCCGGACGAGCAAAGGGTACAGCTGAGAGCACGTCAAAAGCCCTGCCCAACCGGCAAAACTGTGTCGAACAGGCTCTGACTGCGGGTGCTGGGCGGAAGTCCGGAAACTGGCTGGGTCCGCAGCTGATCAAAGGTGCTCACCTCTACCATTGGCGCTGAGGCTTGAGGCTTGAGTGACAGCCCCTCCCATGGAGGAGAGGCAGAAATCACAGCAAAAGCCACAGTGGGCCGGCGCTGGCAACGCCCATACCCAACCACCCTAGGCAGCGGCAAAGGGGGTGACGGGCCTGCAGATAGACCACACCTAGAGAACACAAAGACAACAACTACTGGACTCCAGTGGCCACAACTTGCTTATACACAGACAAAATGGGCAGGCAGAGGAATGCAAACCAAATGAATCAAGAGAAATCCCCAGAGAAGGACCTGAATGAACCAGATATAACCAAATTACCAAAAGCAGAATTTAGAATAATGATAGCTAGGATGTTCAAAGAAATTAGAGCAACAATGGATAGTCATTATGAAGACCTAAATAAAGAGATAACAACTATAAAAAACGAAATTGAAATAATAAAAAAGAATCAGACAGAAATGACAAATACAGTATCAGAACTGAGGACCACAATGGAAGGAATTAAAAGCAGGATGAATCACGCTGAGGATCGAATAAGCGAGTTAGAGGACACAATAAACAAAGGCACAAAAGCAAAGAAGAAGAAAAAAAAGAGACTTAAAAAATGTGAGGAAACTCTAAGGGTGCTCTGTGACAACATGAAGAGAAACAACATTCGCATCATGGGGTGCCTGAAGAAGAGGAGAGAGGACAGGAAATGGAAACTTTGTTCAATCAAATCATAGCAGAAAACTTCCCTAAATTGAGGCTGGGAAACACTCCACACGTTCAAGAAGCACACAGAACTCCATTAAAGAGAAACCCAAAAATATCTAAACCAAGACACGTCATAGTTAAAATACCATAAGCTAATGGATAAAGAAAAAATTTTAAAAGCTGTAGGGAAAAAAAGGCTATCACCTACAAAGGAGCCCCCATAAGGATGACATCGAATTTTTCAACAGAAACACTTGAGGCCAGAAGGGAATGGCAAGATATAATCAAAGTAATGCAGAACAAGAACCTAAACCAAGACTACTCTATCCAGCAAGGCTAACATTTAAAATTGAAGGAGAAATAAAGAGCTTCCCAGAAAAAGAAAGCATCAAGGAATTCATTAAAACCAAACCAATTCTGCAAGAGATACTAAGGGGCCTGTTGGGAACAGTTTAAAGGGAGGAAACAATATAGCAAAAGACGAATATAGCTTTAAAGAATAAAATGGCAATAAACAACTACATATCAATAATAACCTTAAATGTAAATAGATTAAATGATCCAATCAAAAGACAGGGTAGCTGCATGCGTAAAGAAACAGGACCCATACATATGCTGTCTACAAGAGGCACACCTTAAAACAAAAGATGCACATAAACTGAAGGTAAAAGGATGGAAAAAAATATTTTATGCAAATGAAAATGAAAAAAAAGCTGGGGTAGCAGTACTTATATCAGACAAAATGGACTTTAAAACAAAGGCTGTAGTAAGAGATAAAGGAGGACACTACATAATGATAAAGGGAACAATTATTCAGAAAGATATAACTATTATAAATATCTATGCACCAAATATAGGAGCCCCGACATACATAAAGCAGACTTTGATGGATATAAAGGGCGAGATTAACAGCAATACTATCATAGTAGGGGATTTTATTACCACTCTAAAAACACTGGATAGATCCTCAAGAAAGAAAATTAATAAGGAAACAGCAGACTTAAAGGAGACACAGGATCAACTTGATTTAATAGATATCTTCAGAACTTTTCAACTTAAAGTAGTAGAATATATATTCTTCTCAAATGCCCATGGTACGTTTTCTAGGATAGACCACATGTTAGGACACAAAAATGGTCTCAATAAATTTAAGAAGATTGAAATCATATCAAGCATTTTCTCTGATCATAATTGCATGAAAGTAGAAATTAACCACAAAAGAAAAACTGGAAAATACTCAAACAGTTGGAAACTAAATAGCATGATATTAAATAATGAATGGATTAACAATGAGATCAAAGAGGAAATAAAAAAGTTTCTAGAAACAAATGATAATGAGTATACATCAACTCAAAATTTATGGGACACAGCAAAAGCAGTACTGAGAGGGAATTTCATTTTACTACAGGCATATCATAAGAAGCTAGAAAAAGCTCAAATAAACAACCTGACCCTGCATCTAAGAGAACTAGAAAAACAACAACAAATAAAACCCAGGACAAGTAGAAGGAAGGAAATAATAAAGGTCAGAGCAGAAATAAATGACATAGAGGCTAAGGAAACAATACAGAGGATCAATGAAACCAGAAGCTGGCTCTTTAAAAAGGTAAACAAGATTGATGAATCTTTAACTAGACTCACCAAGAAAAAAAGAGAGAGGACTCAAATAAGTAAAATTAGAAAAGACAGTGGAGAAGTAACAACTGACACAACAGAAATACAAAGCATTGTAAGAAAATACTATGAAGAATTATATGCCAAACTATTAGAAAATCTTGGTGAAATGGACAAATTTCTTGAATCATATAACCTTCCAAAAATCAATCTGGAAGAATCAGAACACCTAAACAGACCTATATCAACAAATGAGATCGAAACAGTTATCAATGAACTCCCAAAAAAGAAAAGTCCTGGGCCTCATGGCTTCACAAGTGAATGCTATCAATAATTCAAAGAAGAACTAACTCCTATCCTCCTCAAGCTATTCCAAAAAATTCAAGAGGAAGGAAGACTTCCAAACTCCTTTTATGAGGCGAGCATAATTCTGATCCCAAAACCGGGCAAAGACAACACAAAGAAAGAAAATTATAGGCCTATATCCCTGATGAATTTAGATGCTAAAATTCTCAACAAAAAATTAGCCAACTGGATCCAGCAATATATGAAAAAAATCATACACCATGATCAAGTGGGATTTATTCTGGAGAGGCAAGGCTGGTTCAATATTTGCAAATCAATCAATGTGATTCATCACATACACAAAAGGAAGGACAAAAATCACATGATAATTTCAATAGATGCAGAAAAGGCATTTGATAAAATCCAGCACCCATTCATGCTCAAAACTCTAGTAAAGTGGGAATACAGAGAACATTTCTTAACATGATAAAGGCCATCTACGACAAACCCACAGCAAACATCATACTAAATGGACAAAAATTAAAAGCAATCCCCTTAAGATCAGGAACCAGGCAGGGGTGTCCCCTTTCACCACTCTTATTCAACGTACTTCTGGAAGTCCTAGCTACAGCAATCAGACAAGAAGAAGAAATAAAAGGCATCCAAATTGGAATAGAAGAAGTAAAACTGTCAATATTTGCAGGTGATATGATATTGTATATTGAAAACCCTAAAGTATCAGTCAAAAAACTACTGGACTTTATAAATGAATTCAGCAAGGTGGCAGGAAATAAAATTAATACTCAGAAATCAGAGGCATTTCTATATACAAACAATGAGCCATCAGCAAAAGAAATTAAGGAAACATTCCCCTTCACTATTGCAGCCATAAAAGTAAACTACCTTGGATAAATTTAACCAAGGAGGTTAAAGACTTGTACTCGGAAAATTATAAAACATTGATAAAAGAAATCAAGGAAGATACAAACAAGTGGAATGATATACCGTGCTCATGGCTAGGAAGAATAAACATCATTAAAATATCTATATTACCCAAAGCAATTTATAAATTCAATGCAATACCAATTAAAATACCAATGACATACTTCAAAGAAATAGAACACATATTTCAAAAACTTATATTGAACCAAAAAAGAACACGAATAGCCTCAGCAATTTTAAGAAGAAAAAATAAAGCAGGAGGTATCACTCTTCCAGATATCAAGGTTTACTACAATGCCATTATACTCAAGACAGCCTGGTACTGGCATAAGAACAGGCACATAGATCAATGGAACAGAACAGAGAACACAGAAATAAATCCACAGCTTTATGGACAACTGATATTTGACAAAGGAGGAAAGAACATACAATGGAGTAAAGACAGCCTCTTTAACAAATGGTGTTGGGAAAATTGGACATCTACCTGCAAAAAAAATGAAACTAGACCATCAACTTACACCATTCACAAAAACAAACTCAAAATGGATAAAAGACTTAAATGTAAGCCGTGAAACCATAAGCATCTTAGAAGAAAACATAGGCAGCAAGCTCTCTGACATCTGTAGCAGCAATATATTTGCTTATTTATCTCCACGGACAAATAAAATAAAAGGCAAGATAAACAAATGAGACTATATCAAACTAAAATGTTTTTGCACAGCTAAAGACAATAAGAACAGAATAAAAAGACAAACCACACAATGGGAGAACATATTCGATAGCTCATCTGATAAGGGGTTAATAACTAAAATTTATAAAGAACTTATAAAACTCAACACCAGGAAGACAAACAACCCAATCAAAAAATGGGCAAAAGAAATGAATAGAAATTTCTCCAAAGAGAACATACAGATGGACAATAGGCATATGAAAAAATGCTCAACATAACTAATCATTAGAGAAATGCAAATTAAAACCACAATGAGATATCACCTCACACCAGTCAGAATGGCACTCCTCAGCAAAATAACACAGAATAAGTGCTGGCAAGGATGTGGAGAAAAGGGAACCCTTCTGCACTGCTGGTGGGAATGCGGACTGGTGCAGCCACTGTGGAAAACAGTTTGGAGATTCCTCAAAAAATTAAAAGTCGAACTGCCTTTTGACCTAGCTATCCCACTTATAGGAATATACCCTAAGAACACCATAGCACTGTTCGAAAAGAAGAAATGTGCCCCCATGTTTGTGGCAGCATTGTTCACAATAGCGAAGATCTGGAACCAGCCCAAGTGTCCGTCAGAAGACGAGTGGATTAAAAAAGCTTTGGTACCCATATACTATGGAATACTACTCAGCCATAAGAAATGATGACATCGGATCATTTATAACAAAATGGATGTACCTTGATAACATTATATGAGTGAAATAAGTGAATCAGGAAAAATAAAGTGAGAACAGCATGATTTCATACATAGGTGGGACATAAAATTGAGACTATGAGACATGGACAAGAGAGTGGTGGTTACGGGTTGGCGGGAGAGCGGGAAGGGTGGGATAGGGAGGAGGGGAGGGGCACAGGGAAAACCAGATAGAAGGTGACAGAGGACAATTTGACTTTGGGTGATGGGTATGTAACACAATTGAATGATAAGATAACCTGGAGATGTTTTCATTGTACATATGTACCCTGATTTATTGGTGTCACCTCATTAAAATTAATAATAATAAAATATTAAAAAAAAAGAAAATAACCAAAAGTTACCTGGAGACAAATAAAAATGAACACACGACAACCCAAAATCTATGTGACACAGCAAAAGCAGTTCAGAGAGGAAGTTCATAGCATTATAAGCATACCTCAAGAAGCAAGAAAAATCTCAAATAGACTATCTAACTCTACACCTAAACTAACTAGAAAAAGAAAAACAAACAAAGCCCAGAGAAATTAAAAGAAAGAAAATAAAGATTAGAGTGGAAATAAATGACAGAGACTGAAAAAGCAATATAAAAAATCAGTGGAACAAAGATCAGATTCTTTGAAAAGATAAACAGGATTGATGAACCTTTAACCAGATTCATCAAGAAAAAAAGAGAATCCAAATAAGTAAAATCAGAAATTAAAGAAGAGTAGTAACTGACACTACAGAAATACAGAGAATTATAAGAAAACATTATGCACAATAATAATGTTTTGATAGCCAGAGTGTAAGGGGGGTTGGGGTATGTGGAGGTGGGCAAAGAGGGGCAAAATGAGGACAGAAATATACTTTGCTTTCAGTGACTAAAGCACGATAGCGTGCAGATGCTCTTTTATTGAGTTGGACACTTGAAACCTGTATGGCTTTGTGAATCAGAAAAGCAAATGACAAGTCAGAAAGAGTTGTTCATTATGCAAATGAGATGCAAACTCAATTATCGTGATTGAATAAGCAAGTGACATTGGTGGGGGTGAACAGAAGCATGTCAAACTGGACGACAGTGCCACACATTGACTGTTCAGTAGGGTGTATGGTCACCCAAGACTGCCAAATCACACTGACAGTGATGGGGCAGGACAGGATCAGACTGTCCAGTAGTTCTTGCGGGATCCTCTGCCACTCTTGCTCCAGAGCAATGTCCAGCTCAAGAAGTGCTGTGGGAGGCATTGGACGGTTTGCCAGACGTCTTCCCAGTGTATTCCATGCATGTTCAGTGGGGTTCAGATCTGGAGAACATGAAGGCCAGTCCATGCACTGGATTCCTGCCTCCTGAAGCATGTTCTTGACGAGATGCACATGGTGGGGCCTTTCATTATCGTCCATGAAAAGAAAGTTGTTTCCAACTGCTCCAGCACAGGGTACCACTACAGGGTGCAGGACCTCATCTCAATATCTGACAGCAGTCAGAGATCCGTTTCTGATGACGTGGAGGTCAGTACAACCACCAATGCTGATGTCAGCCCACACCATGATTCCACCACCACCAAAGGAGTCCTTTTCTAGCATGAAATGTGGATTCTCCTGTGTTCCTAGTTCACGCCAGATCAGGAGAGGATGATTGTCAGGCTGCAGACTGAACCGTGACTCATCAGAGAAGAGGACAGCTGAACATTCATCACTGGTCCAATGACAATGCTCATCAGCCCACCTTCTATGGGTTCTATGGTGTTCAGCAGATAACGGAATGCATACCATTGGTCGCCAGGCATGCAGTCCAACATGATAGAGCTGATTTTGTACAGTCTGGGTGCATATCTGTCGTCTATGGCAACAAGAAACTGTTCCTGCAGCTTTGTTGCATTGCTGCATCTGTTCCTTCTTGCCAATAAGGTCAAGTAGTGGTCATCTCTTGCTGTGGCAGATGGGAGACCCTGCCCTTGTCATCTTTGTACTATGCCAGTCTCTTGAAAGCGATTCCACAGTCTGCTAATCATGCTTTGGTGCTGTTTCACTCTCATCTGTGTTTGACCAGCTTCAAGACTTCCTATGGCTCTCCAGGCTTCGCATTCAGGCAAATCGTGTTGCAGGGCACTGCAAGGGCTGGGAAATGTCAGGATGTGCACTTTCAAGATCAGGAAAATGCAGACACTCCAGTACTTCAACCTTGTGTACAGTGCATTTTCACCAATGAAGTAAAAGTTGGTTTTGCATCTCATTTGCATAATCAAACAACTTTCTTTGACTTGTTTTTTTGATGTTCTTGTTTAATAAAAAAATCAAATGCTTCTTTTTTTATTGCCTCATATTAATTTTGAAATATCCTCTAATTTTTGTGAGCAGTCAATAATACCAAGTTAAATAGATATGAAACCAGGTGGGTACTTGAAGCAGGAGAAAGACCCCTCTGTAAAGTACATGATTTTCAAACCACTTTGCTATACATATGAAACTACTACAGAATAATATTGAATGTAAACCATAATTGAAAAAAATAGTTTAAAAAACTTGTTCGGGGAATTTGATACCTTATTATTTTAACAAGTATTTTTTTAATTGTACTAGTTTGCTTTTTTTTTCTTTTTATTAATTTTTTTTCTTTTTTCTTTTTATTAATTTTAATGTGGTGACATTAATAAATCAGGGTGCCTATGTTCAAAGAAAACATCTCCAGGTTATCTTATCATTCAATTATCTTCAATACCCATCACCCAAAGTCAAATTGTCCTCTGTCACTTTCTATCTAGTTTTCTTTGCCCCTCCCCTCGCCCCTACCCCTACCCCCTACCCCTACCCCCTACCCCTACCCCTCCTTACTGCACCCACCCCGTAACCACCACACTCTTGTACATGTCTCATAGTCTCATTTTTATGTCCCCCCTATGTATGAAATCATGCAGTTGTCAGTTGTTTCTGTTTTACTTATTTCACTCCATATAATGTTATCAAGGTCCATCCATTTTGTTGTCAGTGATCCAATGTCATCTTTTCCTATGGTTGAGTAGTATTCCATAGTATATATGTACCAAAGCTTTTTAATCCACTCATCCTCTGACGGACACTTGGACTGTTTCCAGATCTTCACTATTGTGAACAATGCTGCCATAAACATGGGGGCGCATTTCTTCTTTTCAAACAGTGCTATGGTGTTCTTAGGGTATATACCAGAAAGAGGGATAGCTGGGTCAAAAGGCAGTTCGATTTTTAATTTTTTGAGGAATCTCCATACTGTTTCCACAGTGGCTGCACCAGTCTGCATTCCCACCAGCAGTGCAGGAGGGTTCCCTTTTCTCCACATCCTCGCCAGCCAGCACTTATTCTGTGCTGTTTTGCTGATGAGTGCCATTCTGACTGGTGTGAGGTGATATCTCATTGTGGTTTTAATTTGCATTTCTCTAATGATTAGTTATGTTGAGCATTTTATCATATGCCTATTGTCCATCTGTATGTCCTCTTTGGAGAAATTTCTATTTATTTCTTTTGCCCATTTTTGATTGGATTGTTTGTCTTCCTGGTGTTGAATTTTATAAGTTCTTTATAAATTTTGGTTATTAACCCCTTATGGACGTGTTGTCGAATATGTTCTCCCATTGTGTGGTTTGTCTTTTGATTCTGTTCTTATTGTCTTTAGCTGTGCAAAACCTTTTTAGTTTGATATAGTCCCATTTGTTTATCTTGCCTTTTATTTTATTTGCCCGTGGAGATAAATCAGCAAATATATTGCTGCAACAGATGTCTGAAAGCTTGCTGCCTATGTTTTCTTCTAAGATGCTTATGGTTTCACGGCTTACATTTAAGTCTTTTATCCATTTTGAGTCTGTTTTTGTGAATGGTGTAAGTTGATGGTCTAGTTTCATTATTTTGCAGATAGATGTCCAATTTTCCCAACACCATTTGTTAAAGAGGCTGTCTTTACTCCATTGTATGTTCTTTCCTGCTTTGTCAAATATCAGTTGTCCATAAAGGTGTCGGTTTATTTCTGGGTCCTCTGTTCTGTTCCATTGATCTATGTGCCTGTTCTTATGCCAGTACCAGGGTGTCTTGAGTACAATGACCTTGTAGTATACCTTGATATCCGGAAGAGTGATACCTCCTGCTTTATTTTTTCTTTTTAAAATTGCTGAGGCTATTCATGTTCTTTTTTGGTTTCATATAAATTTTAGGAAAATGTGGTCTATATCTTTGAAGTATGTCATTGGTATTTTAATTGGTATTGCATTGAATTTATAAATTGCTTTGGGTAATATAGACATTTTAATGATGTTTATTCTTCCTAACCATGAGCACGGTATATGCTTCCACTTGTTTGTATCATTCTTGATTTCTTTTATCAATGTTTTATAATTTTTCAAGTACAAGTCCTTTACTTCCTTGGTTAACTTTAATCCTAGGTAATTTATTTCTTTGGTTGTAATAGTGAAGGGAATTGTTTCCTTAGTTTCTTTTGCTGACAGTTCATTGTTGGTATATAAAAATGCCTCTGATTTCTGAGTATTAATTTTATATTCTGCCACCTTACTGCATTCATTTATCAGGTCAAGTAGTTTTTTGACTGAGACGTTAGGGCTTTTTATATACAATATCTTTTCTTCTGCAAATAATGACAGTTTTACTTCTTTTTTCCCATATTGGATGCCTTTTCTTTTTTCTTCTTGTCTGATTGCTGTAGCTAGGACTTCCAGAACTATGTTGAATAAGAGTGGAGAAAGGGGGCATCCTTGCCTGGTTCCTGATCTTAAGGGGATTGCTTTTAATTTTTACCTATTTAGTATGATGTTTGCTGTGGGTTTGTCATAGATGGCCTTTATCATGTTAAGAAATGTTCCCTGTATTCCACTTTACTGAGAGTTTTGATCATGTTGGGTGCTGGATTTTATCAAATGCTTTTTCTGCATCTATTGAAATTATCATGTGATTTTTGTTCTTCCTTTTGTTTATGTGATGAATCACATTGATTGATTTGCGAATATTGAACCAACCTTGCCTTTCCAGAATAAATCCCACTTGATACTGGTGTATGACTTCTTTTATATATTGCTGGATCCGGTTGGCTAATATTTTGTTGAGAATTTTAGCATCTAAATTCATCAGAGATATTGGCTTATAATTTCCATTCTTTTTGTTGTCTTTGCCTGGTTTCGGGATCAGAATTATGCTCGCCTCATAAAAGGAGTTTGGAAGTCTTCCTTACTCTTGAATTTTTTTGAAATAGCTTGAGAAGCATAGGAGTTAGTTTTTCTTTGAATTTTTGGTAGAATTCACTTGTGAATCCATCAGACCCTGGACTTTTCTTTGTTGGGAGTGTTTTGTTAACTGTTTCGATCTCATTTGTTGTAATTGGTCTGTCTAGGTGTTCTGATTCTTCCAGATTTATTTTTGGAAGATTATATGATTCAGGAAATTTGTCCATTTCACTTAGGTTTTCTAATTTTTTGGCATAGAGTTCTTCATAGTATTTTCTTACAATACTTTGTATATCTGTTATGTCAGTTGTTATTTCTCCACTCTCATTTCTAATTCTATTTATCTGAGTCCTCATTCTTTTTTTCTTGGTGAGTCTAGTTAAAGGTTCATCGATCTTGTTTACCTTTTCAAAGAACCAGCTTCTGGTTTCATTGATCCTCTGTACTGTTTTTTTAGCCTCTATGTCATTTATTTCTTCTCTGATCTTTATTATTTCCTTCCTTCTACTTGTCCTGGGCTTTATTTGCTGTTGTTTTTCTAGGTCTTTTAGATGCAGGGTCAGGTTGCTTATTTGAGCTTTTTCTATCTTTTCTAGATATGCCTGTAGTGCTATGAACTTCCCTCACAGTACTGCCTTTTCTGTGTCCCATAAATTTTGAGTTGATATGTGCTGATTATCATTCGTTTCTAGAAACGTTTTTATTTCTTTTTTGATCTCATTGTTAATCCATTCATTTTTTAATAACATGCTATTTAGTTTCCAATTGTTTGGGTATTTTTCAGTTTTTCTTTTGTGGTTAATCTAGTTTCATGGCATTGTGATCAGAGAAAATGCTTGATATGATTTCAATCTTCTTAAATTTGTTGAGACCACTTTTGTGTCCAAACATGTGGCCTATCTTAGAGAATGTACCATGAGTGCTTGAAAAGAATGTATATTATACTGCTTTATGGTTTAAAGTTCTGAAGATATCTATTAAATCGAGTTGATCTAGTGTCTCCTTTTAGTCTGCCTATTATTTATTAATTTTTTTTCTTGAGGATCTATCCAGTGATATTAGTGAGATATTGAAATCCCATAGTATTATAGTATTGCTGTTAATCTCGCCCTTTATATCCATCAAAGTCTGCTTTATGTATGTCGGGGCTCCTATGTTTGGTGCATAGATATTTATAATTGTTATATCTTCCTGTTGAATTGTTCCCTTTATCATTATGTAGTGTCTTTCTTTATCTCTTACTAAAGCCTTTGTTTTAAAGTCCATTTTGTCAGACATATGTATTGCTGCCCTGGTTTTTTTTTTATTTTTATTCACCTGAAATATTTTTTCCATTCCTTTACCTTCAATCTATGTGTATCTTTTGTTTCAAGGTGTGTCTCTTGTTGACAGCATATGTATGGGTCCTATTTCTTTATCCACGCAGCTACCTTATGTCTTTTGATTGGATCATTTAATCCATTTACATTTAAGGTTATTATTGATATGTAGTTTTTTATTGCCATTTTATTCTTTAAAGCTGTATTCTTCTTTTGCTATATTCTTTTTCCCCTTTGAAGTATTCACAGCAGGCCCCTTAGCATCTCTGGCAGAATTAGTTTGGTGTTAATGAATTTCTTGAGGCTATTTTTGTCTGGGAAGCTTTTTATTTCTCCTTCAATTTTAAACATTAGCCTTGCTGGATAGAGTAGTCTTGGTTGTAGGTTCTTGTTCTGCATTACTTTGAATATATCTTGCCATTCCCTTTTTGCCTCATGTGTTTTTGTTGAGAAGTTGGATGTCATCCTTATGGGGCTCCTTTGTAGGTGATAGCTTTTTTTTCTCTAGCAGCTTTTAAAATTTTCTCTTTATCCCTTAGCTTTGGTATTTTAACTATGATGTGTCTTGGTGTAGATTTCTTTGAGCTTCTCTTTAATGAAGTTCTCTGAGCTTCTTGAATGTGTGAAACGTTTTCCAGCCTTAATTTTGGTAAGTTTTCAGCTATGATTTGATTGAACAAAGTTTCTATCCCTCGTTCTTTCTCTTCATCTTTGAGAGCCCCTATGATGTAGATGTTATTTCTCTTCATGTTGTAACAGAGCTCCCTTAGAGTTTCCTCAGATTTTTTGAGTCTCTCTTTTTTTTTCTGCTCTACTTCTGTGCCTTTGTTTATTTTATCCTCTAACTCGCTGATTTGATCCTCAGCTTCATCCATCCTGCTTTTAATTTTTTCCATTGTGGTCTTCAGTTCTGATACTGTATTTGTCATTTCTGTCTAATTTTTTTATTATTATTTCAGTTTCGTTTTTTATACTTGTTATCTCTTTATTTAGGTGTTTGTAATGACTATACATTGTTGCTCTACTTTCTTTGAACATCCTAACTATCATTATTTTAAATTCTGCATCTGGTAATTTGGTTATATCTGGTTCATTCAGGTCCTTTTCTGGGGATTTCTCTTAATTCATTTGGGTTGCTTTTCTCTGCCTGCCCATTTTGTCTGTGTATAAGAAGGGTGTGGCCACTGGAGTCCAATGGGTGTAGCCCCTGTGTTCCCTAGGTGTGTTCTGTCTACAGGCCCACCAGTTCCTCTTCTGCTGCCTAGGGCAATTGGGTATGGGCATTGCCGGCGCCAGGCCATTGTAGCTGTTGCTTTCATTTCTGCCTCTCCTCTATAAGAGCGACTGTGTCTCATGCCTGGCTCTACTAGCCTCAGCCTGTCTGGGCCTTTGCCTCACCCCCATAGGTGGCATTACACACCGCACTGAAGCCACAAGCCTCAGCACCACGGGTAGTTGTGAGCACCTTTGCTCAGCTGTGGACCCTGCCTGTTCCCAGGCTTCCGCCCAGCCCCCGTGGTCAGAGCCTGCTCGCTGCGGTTTCTTAGGCGGGGCTGGGCTGCTAGCGTGCGCTCATCTACGAGCCTCCACCTGTCCCGGGCTTTAGCCCTGTCCCTGCTGTCATGGCTGGCTTGCTCAGGGTCGCAAACCTTGGAACTCAGGTGATGCTGCATGCCCATGGGACCCTGCTCAGCAGCAGATCTCTGCCCATTCCTGGCCTTCTGCTTTCCCCCCGCAGGTGGGGCTGCAGACTGGCCCACAGCTGCCAGACTGCTTTCGTGTGTCCCCCCCACCGCCGCTGGGCTAGACCAAGCTCATGCTGGCTGGGCCTCCACCCCCACCAACAGAACCATGTTTCAGCGTACCACAGCCACCATCCCTCCAGCAAGCCCTCAGCAGTGTGGGTAAGGGCACTGTAGCTCAGACCTTAACACTGCATACTGTAGTCCTGTAGCCTCCCTCCATCTAAGCAGCTCTGCTCTAAGTGCTGCGGGAGAGCTTGTTTGGCTGGTGTCCTGCCTCCCTTTGCTGGTATTGCTAGTTCCAGGGGAAATATTTGTTTTCGATTAGGGAAATGACTCAGCCCAGGGGTTAGAGGTGGCTGTCCCTCAGAGTGTTTCTCCCTGTGCCTTCCAGTTCACACTCTCTTTCTGCTGCTTTGCTCTTCAGCTCTGTCCCTATTCCCCAGAGCTCTGGGTGAGTGGTTGTGAGAGAGGTTTTCTACACTGTCCCTTTAAGAAGAATCCTGGGTCTGAGAAAACTGTCTCTTTCTCACAAACAGTATCCTCACTTGTTTCACAGCTCAATACTGTCCAACCACCTCTTCTAGGCTCTGGCGCTGCAGGCTTGGGCTTTGTTCCTGGGACCCAGGTCCCTCCCTCCCCGCTAAACTCTCTTCCCGCCACACGAGTCTCTCTGGGCTGCCGTTCACTCCAGGGAGCTGGGCAGCCCTTTCCACGTTTTTGCTTTTCCTACCAGTCTCAATGTGGCTTCTGCAGTGTTCCTTGTTTGAAAAGTCCGCTTAGTTTAGTTCAAAGTTGGTTTATCCAGATGATGGTTCTTAAAATTAAGTTATAATCCACTTTGGTTCTGGGAGTTGGAAGTTGGTACGTCCTCCTACTCCATCGCCATCTTGCCATCCCTCAACAAATATTTCTTAAACTCCTTGTGAGAATAAATGTTTTTAGTATGTCTATTTGTCATTTTTATATCTTCTATTTTGACTTCGTTCCAATGCTTAACCCATTTTTCTACTGGTGTCTCATGCTATTTTTTATGTCTAAATCTGACTTTGTTATCTTTTGTAGTGTCCTGCGTGCTAGATATAAAGTTTCGTTCTCACCAAAAGCTCTTTGTATTATCAGAAAAAATAACCAGCGATTGGAAACAGGCTCCTCATCACAGGATGTTCTTTCAGGGCAGTGAATGCTGGGTGTGACTTTCTACTGAGTGTGTATTTCATCATTCTTTAGGAGAAAAGGGGACCATGAAAAATTTTGTCCACGTAGAGATGAGAATAATTACTGTGCGGTAGAGCATATAACCAAAAACATTTGTAGACCTTTTGGACATTAACCCATTTTGTACCTAACCCTTCACTTTATTAAATTGCATATATGTACTCAGCTTCTCAAATAAGCTTGAGAAGCTGAGTACATATATGCCAATTTAATAAAGTGAGGAGTTAGGTACATATATGACCAATTTTAAGATCTTACTGGTCCCCCATTAATCAATGAGTTAAATAAAATCTTCAACGAATGTTCATTTTGTATTTGGCCAAGAGTCATCATTTGACCTTGTCAAAAATTATATTTTAATACTTCTGGCTTTAAAGCTATCTCCTTAACCCCATTACCACTCATTGCTTTTACTGACTACAAAAGAGTTTTAAAGTTTATATTCCTAGAAGTAGGAAAGACAGATGTTGACCCTTTTCATAAACTCCTCACTCCTTTCACTTTAAGGTTAAAATTGAACAATCCAAATAAAAAGAACACAGCTCATGGTCCCTTTCCTTTCACTGGAAGTCCAGGGTCCTTTCCAGGAAGCCTGCCAGGACTCACAAACCTAACGTTTCTGTTTCCAGGTGGCCGTGGTGGAGTTTTACAGCCGCACTTTCCATCTCACTCAGCTTAATTTTAATGGCTGCCTCTTTCCAGGGGTCTTAGTGAACTGTTCCAGGAAGGGTTATAACCCACATTAAATAATAATCACTAAACAAAGATAGAGTAAGTTCCTACTGTTTATACCTCCAAACGAAACGTCATTATGAACAAGACTCTTGGCGGATTTGAGAAATGTTTACTGTCTCAGTCTCACAATCCACTCTCTCCTGCACTGTACAGCCACCAGCAAGTACAGTCTCCACATATGACTAAAATTATCTTATTTAAATATAGTTGTTTCATTTCCCCCCATTCAATTCCTTCAGAGGCTCATCTCTCTGCTACGGGGACATAATTAAAGCCCCTCCACATAGCTAATTCAGACCTTCAGTTCAGATCTCCCTGGAACTTTCCAGACTTGCCATGTGTGACATCCCACATACGCCTTTCTTTCTAGCTGTTCTGGCTTACACACAGCTCCTGAATGTCCCCCACATTCTGCCACCTGCCCGCGTCAAACATGTCTCCCCTCTGGGTGCCTTACTTTCTTCTTTAGTTAATTCTTACGTGTCTCCCGCTCAGCTCTGGCTCCATCTTCTCTCACAGGCAGGTTCCAATATCCCCTTCCAGACTGAGCGAGGTGCTCTGTTCCGTCCCTTCTGGCAACAGCTAGTAAGCAGCCCAGAACCGCACTTTAAACACTGCTTTAGAAACGCTGCTTTTCTTCTTTGTCATTCTCAGGAGACATCAATAAGGCAGGAACTGAGTTTCACCCCTCTTTGGATCTCTAGGATTTATCATTGCCCTAATGTGGGGAATGCTCTATTAATGTTAAATGAATGACCTCATCTTATGACAAATAAGTTTTTTAAGACTACATGGGAAATTTCCAACAGCTTTAAAATACCCTAAATATTATCAAACTGAGATTTTAAAAAGTGTGTAATGATTTAAGTTATATCCTTGTCATTTAAAACCTGTGACTATTGGCTGAGTCTCTCAGTGTGTGGTACTTAAGTGAAGTCATAGAATAGGGGTCCAGAATATTTGACGAATCTGCTATGTGAAGTTCTTCAGGGAAGAGAATCTTGGGTTTCTCTTAAATCCCCTTCAGGATTTAATATATAGCTAGCCATTTAAGAAGAGCTCAGTAAATACTTGTTGTTTGATTGATTGGTAAAAGTATATACAGTTAGTGCTGCCAAGAAATTCCCAATCTAATTTATTAAGTGGTGAAAAGTTAGTGATACAACAGGGAAATTTGGGGATTATATCACAGCAGCATAGCATGGTGTTTTGGGAAACATCTTATTGATGGTCATCTTATCCATAGCCTCAAAACTTGAGAACACTGGCCAATTTATTTATACAATAATATTCACTGCTCAAGTTTTAAACCTTTTTTGGTCTTTTTTCTACCTGACATTCTATAGCTTCCATACTTAGGTATACAACAATGACTCTCACCTCCAACTTTAATCTGTTTCTTAAATAACAGACTCTATTTCCAAGGCCACTATCACTTCCAGGGCTGGAGTGACATTGGGACAATCCTGGCTTCCTACCTCCTCTCAGTCTCATCTTCCTCCAGTGCCTGGTCTTGGCCAAACCTAGATGGAAGCTAGTCAGCAGTGGAGACCAGTAAAGAAGCTAGCTCCTTGTGATATAAGGTAGTGTAGAAGAAGAAACTGTTTTTTGAACCCCATTAACTGACTCTCTGTCCCTCCCGTCCTTGTTCAGGCTGTCATCACCTCATTACTGGCCTTCCTGGCATCACCTTTTTCCTCTTCTATCACTCTGCTATATTTCCTTCAGAGTAATCCTACTTTGAAACAATTCTATGCATGTTTTTATGACTTAAACACCCCAGTTTGCTCCCCATTTCCCCAAGGAAATAAAGTCTAATGTCTATATCGTGCCCTAACAGATCTTTCATTCTCAGAATCTAAGTTAATGTAGATAAGAAATGGTTGACTAGAAGCTATTTCTTATAGTTTAACCTAAAGTCTGTCCTCTTTTATCTGCCATCATTTTTCTATGCTATATGAGATTAGAAATTTACACCAGGCTTTTTCCACTCTCCATATCCTTCCTGGAAAACTTATATTTTTCTTTCAGGAACAACACTTCTGAAGCTTTTCTGTGGACTTCTGCTGTTACATGCCCTTTCTCTGTGCTCCTGCATCACTCCCCAACTCTGTTCTAGTATCTTCCCCACTGTGCCAAATGGTTTCCCTGCCAGTTTACCCCATTACGTCTTCTCTGGGCCAACTCCTCCTGAGCACATTGAGCAGACTGTGGGATCTCTATAAATGTTAACTAAGTTATTAACACTGGATGTATTCACTGAGTGAGGATTTGCCTGACTGAACAATTTTGTGTGGGTTCCAACTAGAGTCCCATGAAAACTGCCATGGGAACAATAGCATCCTTTCTGTTCTGTCAGACCCCATAGACTGCTGTCGGCTGATTTATTTCACCAGGTCTTCCTGTCAGCCTATTGTTGGCATATGATGAATGGAAATGCAATTTGAAGATTACTTTGTGTCCAGCACTTAAGATTGGAGTTTTCTCTTTTTCATCTTTTTCAGTGTTTTTCACACCCATAAATTATCAAGATGCTCCTGACCATGGAATCACGGCCACCACATACTAGGGTGTCCTAAACCCTTGGTGGAGGAATCAAAAGTATTTTGGTATGATGTTTTTCAAGGAGCAGAAAATTTCTTTGATATGGTAAATACAGACTAAAATCAGTTCCACCTTTTTTGGCATGCATCATTTTGCCAGAGTTGTCTGAAGTAAGAATATTCATGTGCTAGGGCATCTGACAGCTGACTTTTCTTTTTCAAAAGAGGAACTGACATTTGTCTGAAGGAACAGGGAATATTTTCAAAATTTTGTGCTTGCCTTACTGTGCCTAGGTTTGATGCAACCCTCAAAGCTGGCAGCATGACTTTTTGTAGTCTTATCATTGATTTTAAGTTGTGAATTATCTCTGCAGGCACTTGTGGTTCCTGGTGCCTTTGAAATGTTTGTTTGAGTTGTCATTTGACAGTGAATTAAGACTGGATTGACTCACAAGGAATAACTTATCCAAGACTTTTGGTAAATGAATGCATGAACATGTTAGGCTCAGAAGGGAGAAATCTGACCTTGGGATCAAGTCGAAGAGCAGTACCCACCTTACTCCGATTGCTGACCAGTGACCTCAGGTCTGTAATGCTACATGATAAGTGCTACCATCGAGGCACAATCAGGCACACTCAGAGCAGCTTGACTAGGTAAATGAGGATGAGTTGAGGCTAGGAGAGAGAGGGATGCATGTCCAGTTAGATAGCAATTAGGATCTTCTAAGTTAAGAAGACATATACCATGTAAAGTGTTTGGGAAATGGTGCCATCTGTTAGTTGGAACAATAAGGTGGATGAGGTGATTTTGTTAGGGATATGCCTAGTCAGTCCATTTTCTTTGTTGCCCCATGCCCTGCTTGGGACTATCCCATGTAGAACAGTGGTTTTCAACCATTTTACATTTGGGGACCAGTGAAAATAGAATTATTTGGGGAACTGCTAAGGCAGAAATCACACTGAGCATAAGCAAATTTTGAGTTAGATCATTGGGTCTATAATCTTCATACAACATCAGGTTAACTCTTCCATGGACCAGCATGAAATTTCTGGTGGATTGGCACTGGTCTGGAGACCTGCAGCTGAAAAACACAGATGTAGAGAATGGAAATGAATATTGGCAGGAATGATCCCACTTTCCCAAATATATGCTTAACTAATGAGGACATTAAAGGGAATAATTAGCATCAATCACTCAATTGTTTGTTTTCCAATTGCAATATAGTTTTTTACACATGTCTGCATATATACTTCAATAATTTAAACATTTCTCAGAGCATAAATGGGTTGTTATTATTTGGGGACAGAGTCTCACACAGTGCCTGTCACATTGTGACAGTAGAGAAATGCTTGTGAATAGTTATTGGCTACATGGGAAATGTATGGAAATCATAACTCATGAGGTAAATTCCAAGAAAAGAGTATTTCTTGTTCTGATTTCTGGTGTGATGAATGAATGAGAAGATTCTCCCCTGAGGACTCACCATAACCCAAGTTATTTGTTGCATGATAAATATAATAAAAAATGTCTAAATTGTGTAAATGTGCACATTTAGGTAGGGATACTGTTACCTAAAGCACAATAGCTCAAGATGTACCTTTTAAGAAAAACTGGTGATAGCAATGAAGGATCCAGAAGATGAAAGGAATACAAGGGACAGAGCTGGCCAGATACACATGAATAGAACTAGTTCAGAAGCTAAAAAGTTCAGGTACCCAATGGAGGCTAGCCATTCACATGCAACCTGGCAGCAGGTACTCCAAGGGCCAAACCAGACCAGATAGAAATGTGAAAACTGGCCACGAACTCATAGAAGATTGGGCCTATATTTACTAAAGTGTTCTGAATACTCTTTCTAGCAAGACACACACAAAAAATGATAATGTAAGTGTTAGCATGCATCTGACCCATACAGTGATGGGATTCAGCCAATTTAACAACTGGTTTTCTAACCCAATGATGGTTTTTAAGTATAAAAAAATGACAAACTGAAAGGTAGTTTATTATTTCATGCATTCAATACTTACATAGAAGAGTAAGAGGTATACAAAACTAGATTATGTTATAAGAAAAAGTTTTAAAATATTAATGAAAAATATTAAATAATACCTAACAAAAACAATACAACTGTTATTTAAGATATTTTCATAGTGCTTCTTGATTGTAATCTTCACTCGCAATTTTTTAAATTATGGATGGAATGAACATTACTACAGGTGCTTAGAATACACTGTTGTGCAGATGAATGTTTAAAAAGAGTAAGGAATGTAAATTTGTGATCTCCCCATTGGATGGCTGCCAATGAGAGAGAACCTTAGAGAGAACCTTGATGACAAGGGCTATTTTAACAACCAGTTCTCTAAACTCAACAAAAAACCAGGTATTGGTTCTGCCAAACCAGCGCAAACTGGCTGAATCCCACCACTGGGCCCATAACTAGAAATGGTTGGAAGCTATGCTCTCCTGTTATTCCACATGGTTTGATGTCTTTGGAGTCTTGCAATGCAAATAGTCGGTATTACACATATTAGACAAATTAAGTTGCTAGGTTCAAGGAAAATAATTTGTTTGAACATGTATTTCACAGAAATAGTATTTGTGGTAGAAACTTAGCAAACCCAATTAATGACCAAATTTTAACCGTTATTAAATGTAATCAACCATTTGAAACATAGAGTTGGGGTGGCTGATACTGGAATAAGCCTAGAAGGGTTGAGTTTTTACCCATAATTTTCTATTAAGTTCTAAGTTTATTATACTTATCAGTGTTTATTAAGGCTTCATGAGATGCAAACTTCTGTCTTTGGGATAAACTGTGAGAAAGTCACAGCCCTATTAAGTGAGTGCTTTCTAATGATATATATACAGTTAGGTAAAAAATCATCCTCATTTTTAGATATTAGAAATATTATATTATGATAGTTAATGACCATATAATAAATCTAAACATTTTGGTATAAAATAGTTATTTGGTTAATCCTTTTCCAATATAAATACTGTATTCTCCATGTAAAAGATGCTCCCATGTATAAGACGTACCTTCATTTTGGGGCCTGAAATTTGAAAAAAAGGTAAGTGCAAAACAGCGGGAAATATAAGTACATAAATTACAACTACTGTATAAGATGCACCCAGTTTTTAGACCCCAAATTTTTCAAAAAAAGGTGTGTCTTATATATGCGGAAATATGGTAAATTCTAACATTTACTGAATCTTTTAAATATGTCAGTCATAATGCTAAGAGTATTTCTATGAATTAATTACTACTGTTAGTCTCATTTTACAAGTGAGGCTAATAAAACTTTCCTTCAAATCATCACATAACTAGGAAGTGGTAGACCCAAATTTATATTTCTCTAGTTTCATGGTTTAACTAGGCCATGCTGAATTCTCTCTTTCAATAAAATAAAAATTTTAATTTGATTAATTTATTTAACCCCCAAAATATATGTACTAAGCATCTAATAGATGCAAGATAGCACTAGCAGCTGATTTGGCTACAATGATTTCGTGATATCTAAAGCATATATAATTTGGAGGCCCTCTTTAAGAGCAAAAGAGATAATATACATCCTAATGGATAATTATTTTAACAGAGAGCCATGAAATATACAGTGGCAAGCTAGGAGAAGGAGGCCCTTGGAAGAGTCCAGAAGGTTTCACATGGAGCAGATAATGAAGACTGAGGTGAGACTGGCTGGTGTAGAAGCGGAGGCCATTCTGGCAGAAGGTACTACATGCCAAGCCTTGGAGATTGACATGGAGAAAGGACCTTGCTGGAGCACCAAAAATAAGTCACTATGTGTGAGGCTGAATATGTGTGTCTGCAGAACACAGTGGAAGGATGAAAAACCAGGTCAAACAAGGTGGCAGTTCAAGGGAAGACGACCCTAGGTTAAGGAGCTTTAATGTGGGGTTTTAGGCACTGAGGTGTGACAGAAAGGTTTTGATCAAGGCATCAGACTTTTCCTTTGAGGTTTCTGGTAGTCTTGTCAAGGATGAAGAAGAGTGGGACAGGGCTAGAACGAGAGTGATAAAAGAGAAATGATGAGGACCTAAACTCGAGGTGAGAAAGAGAGAACTGAAGAAAGGAAACATTTTATATATGAACAATGGAAAAAGCAGGCAATCAATAATATTCTAAGTGACCACCCTAGTCAATGAAAGAGATGGCGATATATTTTCTAACACTGAAAGTTATATAAATAAACATTTTTTTCAAGAGAAAAAAGTAACAAATATAAAATGTTTTATTTTTTTATAAATTATCATGCAAATTCATAATATATTTAAAAGGAGATATCAGAAGAAAAAAAGGAAAGAGAGTTAAGGGCAAAATCAATAGAACTTTGGATTGATTAACTAACTAGGTAAGAGAGAGGAAGGGACCCGGGTTGATTCACACACCTCTGTCTTGGGTGGGCACCTGGATGCGAAAGCCATATCAGAGGAAGGAAGACTGGGGTGGGAGGTGGGGATGAAGAAGATACGATCAGTTTTTGACTGCTGAGCACGAGGACCTGAGACATCCAGGTAGAGAAGTCTAGTAGCAGTTGGCTATGTGATTCCAGAGATCAGGGAATGGTTTGGCCTGGAGATATGAATTTGATAACATCAGTCTGCCTTTGATGTTTGAAGTAGTGTGGGTGTCCCTCCCAGGGACTGTCTGCAGAGTGAGGACAAAAGAGAGGAGAGAGCAGAGCCTTGGTAGAAACATACTGGAGGATAAAGGAAGCAAAGGAGTTTGCAGAGTAACCAGGGAAGAATGCACTTTCCAAAGTTTAAAATGTTTCATTTCTTAAATATTCTTTGAGTTTGTTGGTATTTTTAAATAATCACAAACAAAATTTCAAATTTTCACTTTGTGACCCTTTTACTTATAAGGTTGCCCCCCTTGCTTCAAAAATATTTGGACCTATTCTCTTCTTTTTTCTACACTGATTTGGTGGTTCTTAACCCTGGTTGTGCATTAGGATCAAAGGGAGAACTTAAATAGATAAATAATCAACACAGCACCTTACATCAGAGATTCTGGTTTCTGGACTCTGGGTGGGCCCCAGGGCAACGGTAGCTCAGCAAACCTCTTCAGAGCATTTTAATGTGCAACTAGTATTGCGAACCTTAGGTGATCATATTCAATCCCATGATTTTCAGTGACAACTGTACACTAAGGATTTCTAACTTCATACCTCCAACTTTGACTTCTCCCCTGAGCTCAAACAAGTACATTTTGCTGCTTGAGCATTTCAAATTGGCATGTTCAAAATAGCATTTGCATTTTTCCCCATAAATGTTTTTCTCCCCAGTGCTCCCCATTGCAATAAGCACCATCATTACCCACTCAGACCCTGAACCCAGGAGTTAGATTTACTCCCCCTTTTCTACTCACATTCCATTTCTATCCTATCAACAAGTCTTCACCTTCCATATAGTTCCTGAATCCATCCACTCTTCACCTTTTCAAACACAATAACCCAATTCCAGCCTCCATCACTTCTTGTCTAGATGGCTGCAGTAGTTCCCACATGATCTTCTTGCTCTTACTCTCAACATCTTAAAGTCAATTATCCACACAGCTGCTTAAGTGTGGTGGCCCTAGTTATGACTCAGTTTGAAAACCACTGGCTAGAAATAAGGAAGCAGGTACCAGTAGGAAATGGCTTGCTTTCATGCACCTAGTGACTGAGGCCTTCCCAGTTCACCTGGCAAAGCTAGCCCTTGGCCTAGACTTGACACTTCTTCCAGCCTGCTTCACCTCATGGTGTCTTCGAAGTCAGCATCATAACCTGATAGCCAATCCATTCCCCATCTCCCACTTCCAAGCTTTCAGCTGCTCACTCCAGATCAGGCCCCTACCACAGTCCTGACCTGATACTCTTATAGCCCTAGAATAGGATGTGGTTCCTAATCATATGGGACTTCCTGCAATTAGTGGTCCCTCAGTTGTTTTTCACACTTTCCACTGCCTTCTTCTGAGCCCCAGAGTCCTCAAGGCTGACCTGACAAAATTATGCAGTAGTCTAAAGTACATCATTTAAGAGTCATTCAATAAGGCCTCCTAATCGATGATGTGTTCTTGGTCAGCTTGCTCAGCTGCCTGAAATTCTCACCCAAAGTTTTTGCGGGGCGGAGCTAGAATGGAAGACAGGAGCTATTAAAAGGCATGTAAGTGTGTGAGTGGAAAGAGAGAGAGAGAGAGAGAGAGAGAGAGAGATCTAGTTTAAGAAACTAGCTCACATCATTATAGAGGCTGGTAAATCCAAACTATACAAGGTAGGCCTACAGGCTGGAGACCCTGAGAAGAGCTGATTTTGTAGCTCTAGTCTACAGGCAGTCTGCTAGCAACCTTCTTCTGCCTTGGGGGAGGTCAGTATTTGTCTATTGAGGTCATAAACTGATTGGATGGAGCCTTCCTTTATTATGGCGGGTAATCTGCCTTACTCAAAGTCTACTGATTTCAATGTTAATCTAATCTAAAACATACTTTCACAGACATCTAGAATAATATTTTACCAATTATTTGGATACCCAAGTTTACACATAAAATTAACCATCACAAAAGACATGTGTCATTCAGAAGTGCTCACAGACCCATCCAGCAACTATGTGTCTCCTATATAAATTATATTGTTTCCATCCCCATCAGTAAATGCTCTTGAAGTACTTTCTCATATATTACTTTATATTTCCCTCAAAGATGTTCTTTAAAATATACATATAAGTACTTTGATTAAGATAAAAGTAATTCTTGGTTCCCAAATGAATAACTGAATAGAAAATTCAAAACAGTTGAAAATTTCATTCTAGAAATTGCTTTTTAGGTATTATGGTAAATTTACTTCAAGAGCTACTTACAAGGAAGTTGCTGGAGGAGGATGTGGGGTCATTATGGATGCCCGCTAACCTGTAAGTGCAGACAAACCCAGGCAGGGCCATGTTGATCTTATTCACTGTTATCTCCAGTATGGCACTGGGTACTTGGTGAATATTCCATAAATACTTTTGGAGGAAACAATTCCCAATTGAAAATGGCTTTATGTTTGCATTCTGTATGTGGTATCTCTGTGGGACCACAGAATATATAACTCTTGTAATGTAATTTGTGTCTTTTCTAAAATTCATGTGGGGTATTGAGGGAAGACAAGACAGGGAAAGGTGACAGCATACATAGTGGTTGGGTCTGGCTTGTTTGAAGTCACATCCTGGTACTATCACTTTTTGTGACATTTCTTGGTTCTTCAGTTTATTTATATGTAAAATGAGAATTTATAGTATGTACTTATTTTAGAGAACTATTGGAAGGGCTACTCATTCACATGAAATACTTCATAGAGTATCTCACATATAGAAATTCTGTTTAGTATTATTATTATTACTATTACTGTTATTATTGTTGTAGTAGTAGTAGTAATCCTTTTTTTTTTTTCAGGGACAGAGAGAGAGTCAGAGAGAGGGACAGATAGGGACAGACAGACAGGAACGGAGAGAGGTGAGAAGCATCAATCATTAGTTTTTCGTTGCCGTTGCAACACCTTAGTTTTTCATTGATTGCTTTCTCACATGTGCCTTGACCGCGGGCCTTCAGCAGAGCAAGCAACCCCTTGCTGGAGCCAGCGACCTTGGGTCCAAGCTGGCGAGCTTCTGCTCCAGCCAGATTAGCCCACGCTCAAGCTGGCGAGCTTGGGTCTCAAACCTGGGTCCTCTGCATCCCAGTCCAATGCTCTATCCACTGCACCACCACCTGGTCAGGCAGTAGTAATGCTTTTATTGTTGTTCAAATAAATCTTTAAAACAGGTCACCCATAAAGACTTACTTTATTACTTTTGGGTAAAATCATTGGTTTGGTGAATTATTTATAGCTCATTTCAACGAAGTCTTCAAAGCTGACATTATGGCCCTGTAACCACCTTTCAGGCTATAATTCAGACTCTCCACTTCGAATTCTGAATACTTCCTTAGATTTGTGTGTCCTCTTACTGTCACGGAGGAAGTAATTCCAGACACTGGTCATTTTTCATATTTTCTCTACCTCCATAAATGTGATGTTATCTAAGCTTAACCCATGCAGGATAAGATGCCCTTGGTCTTCACAATATTTACTGTTATTCCCTCATGTTATTTAGAGTTGAGAATTTGTCTTGGGAGGACACTGCTTAGTATTTGAGGGGCAGTGGATAGAGTGTAGAGTCAGGCTGTTGGTGGTTACAAGAACCCATGTTTTCTAGGAAGAGGAAGGAAGGGTGTTAACCAGGTGTCCTGGCCAGCTCCTAAGTTCAGCTCAGTGACTTTTACCTCCTGAAACTCCCCTCCCCCCTCCATCCTTTCAGTTGGATATGGTATCTCTCCTGGCTTCCTGGTCCAAACAGAGGTCCCTGGAAGTGTGGTGCGGCTGCAGAGCAGCTGCTGCACTCCACCACCAAGGTGCTGTGTGTGGGTTCCTGTGGTGGATGAAGTGAGAGGCTTATGCACAGCTTGGATGAGGTATCAGCTTGCAAAATATCTGGGGGCCCTCTGGGATGAAGGAACTCTGGCAGATCATAGATGCAGTGCTGGTGACGTACACTGATTCATGGCCATCTCCAGGAATGTCACGGGCCTTAGCAGTGTAGACCAGAACCCATGTGATTACTGGTTCTGCCAGCCTGCCAGCTGGTGTGAGAGGAATGGCTGCATGGTGTTCACAGCAGGATGCTGTGATTGACAGGAGTGAGAAGCCCCAGGGGTGATTTTCAGCTGCTAGGTTGGGCCAGATCAGAGAGGCCTCCCATGTGTCCTGGGGTGGGGAGAGGGGCTTCTAGGATATCTAGCTCACTGATTTACCTTGCATTTCAGCATTTATATTTTTGGTGGAATGCTAATGGCCCATAACCCAGAGGAATGTGATAAACACAGTAATGACAACAATGAAATCCTACACACTAACAATAAAATTAGAACACTTGCTTGGTAGAAGCCTCCCAAGATTACATATATGAAACGATAAAGAGAAAAGCAAAATATTTGAAAAATTTAATTTTATGACAACAACCAGTGCTCTATTTATCAAAAAGTACCTGAAAGTATCAGCTTCAAGCCATGGGAACAACCAAAAGAGCGCATTCTGTACCTCCTGGGAGACCTCAGACCTTGAGATTGTGCAGACAGCCTCCTCTTGCCCATTATTTCACACATCTCCGAGTCCAGCTTAGGGTTTCAAGGCTAATGCCCCAGAGGTTGTGAAAGAAATGATCTGGTGATTACTTGTCA
Source organism: Rhynchonycteris naso (assembly GCA_037038555.1). Classification (NCBI taxonomy): domain Eukaryota; kingdom Metazoa; phylum Chordata; class Mammalia; order Chiroptera; family Emballonuridae; genus Rhynchonycteris; species Rhynchonycteris naso. Next base: position 128,671,619 of record CM072998.1, read on the forward strand.
TTTGTATTACCATGAGACTGGGTTTGGGAAACTGGACCTGATTTGTTCCAATGAAGTCAGGCAATGACTTGAACGTGAACCACAAATATATGAAAATTCCTGGAACTATATATATTTTCTCCTTTCTTTCAGCATCCTTTTCTTTTCCCCACAGCCCTCCCAGCTTTCTTTCTTTTCTCTAACTTTTTTTATATGCACTTTCTCTAATCCCAATCTTGTTGCTGAGGAAGCAAACTGAAACCTGTGATTCAGGTAGATAGTGTCCTTAGAAAAGGCTCTGTTCTGTGCTCCTAAATCAACCCTCTAGAAATAAAAAATACAAGGTGCAATTAAAAAATAAAATTTAAAAATAAAGAGAGAAAGAAAAAAAAAGAAACCACAAAGAAGACGAATTTTAGCAACTTAAAAAACTGTTAGAAATCCTTGGGAAGAGAGTCCTGGGACTGGAAGCCCTGGGAAGAAGAGCTGAAACAGAGCACCAGGGAAAACAGGTGAAGCTGCTCTTTCCTCCAGGGCTTCCTCCAGAGGATGCTTCCCTGCCTCTTCTGAGCCAGCCAGTCCTGGTCCAGCGAGGAAATTCAGGTCAGTGCCAAAAGTGCCATTGGTGAGTGAGGCTGCTGAGAGTAAATATTCACTCCTTTCTCCCCTTCCTCTCCAAACCTGCAGAACTTATGCTTAAACAGCCTAGGAGATGTACTGCTCCCGGGCACGTGCATCTTCTCCGAATACTCAGTCTCATATTTTTCTATTTTGTTCCTTTCAGACTCTGGGCCAACCACTGATGCCCTTTGTCACATAGCTCAAGAGTCCACAAAAGCTGTACCTCAGGTCATTCCTTCTTTCATACAACTCAACCACTAAGTGTAGAGGCTGAGGGTTTGCATGCTGGGCAAATTTAACTCACCAGGATTTTTGAGAGACTCCCTGAGTGCAGATGTAATGCGACAGTCATTCATATTGTATCATGTCAACTCACCTATGAGCCCAAGACTTTCCCTCCTTGTCTAATTGGTTGTAGAGATCTGCATCACCACCACCCTGAGGCCAGAGCTGAAGAAGAGGAGTCCCTGGGTCCTTGAGTGTTGAACAACTTGTTCTCGCTACTAACTTGCACCTTCTTGACCCTCTCAAACCCATGACCAGCTATACATTTCCACTGTACAGTGGAGTGCTGCTGCTTGCTCTTGACTGATGTGGTGGAGCTAAAGACACCTGGGTAATGGCACAAAGTCCTGGTCACAGAGTCACTTGCTGTCCTATGGCCAGGCTCTCAGTCTCTATTAGGGCCCATAGCTATTATCAAATAATGATAATGTCTGTTGCAGAGACATAATTTGAGAATTCTAGCAGTCTGCCCTGAATATCTTCCATGCACATTGCTGGGGGCTGCATATAGCATCTTTACCCAGCACCCTAACTGCCTCAAATACCTCTAGCACTGTTATCTCTGCTGGGGTATAGGGGCCATGCTTCAAGAGGACCTGCTATGGGACCTTTCTTAATCTGGGCCATAACTCGAAACTAGCATCCTTCTAAGTCATCTTATAAATGGATTAAAACAGAGATTTTTTAACCTTTTTTATCTCATAAAACATATAAACTAATTACTAAAATTCTGCAACACATCAAAAAATATATATTTTTGGCCAATCTGACAAAAAATACATTGGCATAATTTTGATTCATTCATGCCGGATGGCTATTGTTATGTTGGCTGTTGTCATTTTTTAATTTGACAATCTAAGGGAAAAGAAGGAAGTGTCACTGATTAAATGGGTATTGCATTTTTAAAAATGCTAAAAAATAAAGGGACATAAAAATAAAAATAAAATAAATAAAAATTCTTATGGCACACCAGTTGAAAGTCACAGGGTTAAAATAAAACATTATTCCCAAGCGTGATACATATTACATTCCAGTTTGAAAGAGGACCACCACACACTGTGCCACTTTCTTAGTAACGGAGGGTTTAAAGCACAGCCGCTTTCATTTTACTGCAGAGAGGCTACTTCAGCATGGCTCATGCCAGCCACTGTTTCGCCTACAAACTTCACTGATGTGTGAAGCCTTCTTCCTGACTTTTCGTTAGGTTTCTCCCACCCTCTGGCTTATGTGGGTCTAATTAGGGTATCTACATTCTGCTTACCACATCCAATATTAGCCATGTGGTGATTAAGGAAATGCAAACAAAAGGAAAGTTTTTTCACCTATAATGTTGGCAAACTTTACAAAACAATTGAATGAATTACATTTCTTGAGTTTGTCAGAAGTTGGAGAATTGTCATTCCTAAGCATTAATAGTGAGAATATAAGTTGATATATTTCTGTAGGCAGTATAACAATATAGTTTGTCTATAATGTATATAGACATTTATATGTACATGTATGTGTATATATAATGTAGTAGCATATAATACACATGTAATGTATGTGTATATATAGAAACACGCAAACATATATATAACCTAAATATAAAATCTATAAGGCTTTTGATCCAATGGTCTCATTTCTCCTTATCCTAAAGAAATATAAGGGAAAAGAAGTACATACAAAAGGACTTCTATTGCAGCACAAACTGAATGTCTACTAATAAGGTAATGTAATACAAACAAATCAGAGTACATACATAATTTCATACAATAAAATATTAGGCCACCATTGAAAATTATAATGTAGATTTCCTTTGCCATATTGTAGAGTAAGATAAAAATCATTGTATAACAGAATCATTTCCTCAGAAAGACATTCCTTACACTTTAGGTTAAGTAAAATCTCTTGCAATATGTACAGCACTCTAGACTTTTTACATTAGAACACTAATTTCTTTTGAAAATTCTTGTTGAATATCTATCTTTATACATTGACAGTAAGCTTTAGGACAGAAGTTGCTATACCTGCATCTCAGTTCCTAGAACAATGCATATTAGATTCAACTAAATGGATACAACCTGAATAGCACATTCCCATTCATATAAAATACCTTTGTGGCCTTGGCCGGTTTTCACAGTGGCTAGAGCATGAGCCTGGCATATGGACATCCCAGGTTCAATTCCAGTGTGCCCTGGCACACAAAAGAAACACCCATATGCTTCTCTCCCCACCCCCTCCCTTCTCTCCCTTACCCCTCCAGCAGCCAGTGGCTCAGGTGTTGGCCCTAGGCACTGAGGACAGCTCAGTAGGTCCAAGTGCATCAGCCTCAGGTGCTAAATATAACTTGATTGATTGAGCATCTGCCTCACACAGGGACTGCAGGATGGATCCTGGTCAGGCACGTGCAAGAATCAATCTCACTATCTCCCCTCCTCTCACTTAAAAACAAACAAAGAAACAAAAACACCTTTGCACATTTGTATACAGAGTGTCTGTAAAGTCATGGTGCACTTTTGACCGTGTGACTGGTCACACTGTATATGAATAGAGAGATGAAGGGTGTCTTCTGAAATGTAAGCAAGCTGGCTGGGAGGTTTTGACTTACTGCTATTTTCTTCTTTATAGTCTTCTGTGGTACATAAACTTTTATTACTACTATTATCTATTAATTTTTAGAGAGAGAAAGAAGGAAAGGAGAGAAGGAAAGAAAGGGAAGTGGGAGAAGGAGGGTGAGGAATAGGAAGCATCAATTCATAGTAGTTGCTTCTCATATGTGCCTTGACCAGGCAAGCCCGGGGCTTCGAACTGGTGACCTCAGCACTCCAGGCTGACACTTTATCCACTGCACCACCACAGGTCAGGCATGTAAACATTTAAAATTAGAATTAACCATTTTCCCCAAAATGTTCAAATAATTTCATTGTCTTCTACATAATGCTCAATAAGTATTTTATGATCCTACAGATGGTGCTTTCCTCATAATAAAATATAGTTAATATGATCCAGCATTTAATATAACTCAACATATTGTCCTTTTTTCCTTTCCCACACACATAGCTACTTGATATCAGACCAAAACAATAACACCAGGAAACAATAATCCTCTGAAATCACTCCTCCTCCTCTGTCATTGTCACAGCTAGCTTAGCTTCAGTGCTTCTCTGAATTAGCGGCTGAGTCAGCAGGGCAGTGGGCAGAACAACACATGTTATTTATTGCAAGTTCACTGTCTTACGATTTCAACAAAAACCCCAGCTCAGGTGCTCTGACTCTCTCTCCTACCTGTTCTACACGCATATCTGAAAAACAGAATTTAAATAGCTATGCCAGTCAGGACAAGCCCGGTTATACTGCAGTAACAACTCCAAGTCCCAGTGACTTAAAACAACACTTATTTCTCCTTCTCACACACATCTATCATGTGCTGTCTAGTGCTCTTGTGACCATATTCACTCCAGGACAAGAATGATGGAGTGGCCTCTACCTGGTGCATGCTTTTCACCCACGAGAGAGGGAAAAACAGAGGTGGCATATTGCACATAGCCCTTAATAACCCTCCCCAGAATTAACATTATTCTAAAATTTTACTTGTCAAAATGTTTTCTATGTTCTTGAAGGGAGAACCAGAAATATTGGTTTCTGACAATAACCATCAGAGTAGGATAGGCTTTTACACACTCATGCTAGTTTTAATTCATCAAACTTGTTAATATGTCATGTTAACCATGCGCCATTAACATAGTTTTCTGAATGCCTACTATCTAGCTCAAGGCCATCCTTTCTGCTAAGAATATGGGGCTTGATAGCTGCAGTCTTAAACAATACTTGCTTTATCACATGTAATAAAAAAACCTTCATACATCTTTTCAAAGCAATTTGAGAAGACTAGGTTACAAACAGAGTAGCAAAAGAAATGCAAAAGCTCCAGCTTTGCCCCAACAGGGTAGCTCCCTTTGTGGGAGCATCATCCCAATGCACCAGGTTGTGGGTTTGATCCCAGGTCAGGGCACATGCAGGAGTCAATTAATGAATGCATAGATGGGTGCAACAGTGAGTCGATGTCTCTCTCTCTGAAATCAAATAAAAAAATTTAAAAATACCTCTGCTTTGTGTTTTTCTTTAAAGTGAAGCTACCAGTTGAATGGTCCAAAGTATAGGGCCAAGATGTCTGAGTTAGAATTGAACATATTGAGAGCAAAAAAATGTTAGGTGCCAAAATGTCCATTTCTGACAGGTGTGTAATGGGGCAAAAGCTGATCCATCCTTGTGGTGGCCTACACATTCTCACTTGAGCTGGGGACCAGACTATACATCTGTTGTGCACCTAGCAAGTCAAATGGAGAGGGCAGGGGATCATGTTGTCATTGGAGTCTTAAAGGACAAAAGCTAGAAGATGGTTAAACATTCTCTTCTGACTCCAGATCAGGCCCATACAACAGATGTGGGGCATCTGTCATTGTCATTGCCCAGGGCTGAAAGGTCCATTACAAGAAGAAACAGCCACATTTTCAGCCTGCGAAAATTCTGTTGTCCAGTGGAACTTTCTTCTAGGACAATGAATAAATTCCTACATGTGACTGGAAGGCCACTGTCCCAAAAATCTGGTACACATTTTCTGTTAGAAGTATGGTAGGTAGATTGTTGGGGTGAGTGCTATCTATGGTTAGAAAGTGATGGTTGTGTCAACAATGTAATGAGGTATGTTGAATCATTTTACAGTTTTTTCATGTACTTGATTACGTGACCAATTGCACTCGATGTTTGTGCACCCATGAGAGATTGTGGACGCTGTGTGGCACAGGAGTGGGGATTCAAGCCCAGTTTGTGGCTGTAATTCACTCAGTGGATAGGGCTGCTCCCTTTGTCACCAGCAGAAACTTTGCTTCTCAATTCACAAAGGGTTGCATAGTTTCATAATTTGATGAGTATGAACATCTGTCATTTCTAAGGACAGAACGTTCTTCTCTTTAAAACCATATGGGAATAAACTGCCAATGTCTGCTCTGGGGTTTTTATGATGATAGTAAACTCTGTTAACTACTATTCTGATTCACCATCACCTACCCTATCTTTTACCAACTTGACTAAAGGCCACTTGATTTGTCTTCATTAAAACATAAAGTGGCCTGACCAGGCGGTGGCACAGTGGATAGAGCGTCGGACCAGGATGCGGAAGACCCAGGTTTGAGACCCCAAGCTCGCCAGCTTGAGCGCGGGCCCATCTGGCTTGAGCAAAAGCTCACCAGCTTGGACCCAAGATCGCTGGCTCCAGCAAGGGGTTGCTCGATCTGCTGAAGGCCCGCGATCAAGGCACATGTGAGAAAGCAATCAATGAACAACTAAGGTGACGTAATGGCAATGAAAAACTAATGATTGATGCTTCTCACCTCTCTCTGTTCCTGTCTGTCTGTCCCTATCTATCCCTCTGTCTGTCTCTCCCTCTGTCCTTGTGTAAAAACAAACAAACAAACAAAAAAACAAAACATAAAGTGTCCTGGAAAAATTTGAAAATGTTGCTAAATAAAAACCAATTAAAAAGTGGAGGCCAAAATTGTTGGTGATCTTCATGCTGGATTATGCAGGCTGCACATTGCAGGCAGCCTGTGGGTCCTGAGGCTGTCACAAATAACAGTGGAATGTGATTTTTTCTCTCAGTAGAAAGAACTTCTGCCCAGTGGTCTGGGCTCTAGGCCATGGCTGAACCTTACTGCTCCTCCCAAGGAAAGCGTTCTGTTTCTCCCACGATGGAACTATTGGGCGGTAGAGAGTACATGTGCTGTAACTTAGTTTGTCTAAGCATGAAACATCCTGGTTCGTCACAGGTCTCTGCGCTGTATCTTTATTCCTCAGGATTGCCAATGGCGAAGGCTGCTCTCAGTGTCACTCCTCCCTTCCTCTAGCATTCTGGGCGCCCTTGTGTGTGTTCAGAGCCAGGTGGGTAGAGCTTTCCAGCAGCACCTCCCTGCAGTGCCTACACGTCTTTCACTACCATCCCTTCTCCTACTTTTTGGGGCCCAGGTCCTGGTCAGACAACTTTGAACCTGCCCTGCTGTGATGAGCTCAATCTTCATTATGCATTAGGTACTAATCCCAGCTGGTATCTCCAAGTGTGGAATGGTTTACCCAAAATATACATTTGCATTATAACAAAGTTCTTTAACACCTTAATCCAAAAGAATGACCAACAGTGGGAATTCTGGGACAAAGGATGTGGATAATTTTAGGCTCCAGATGGGGGGAAATTCAAGAACCTTTTTTTTTTAATTATTTTATTTTATTCATTTTTTTAGAGAGGAGACACAGAGTGAGAGAGAGAAAGAGAGAAAGGGGGGAGGAGCTGGAAGCATCAACTCCCATATGTGCATTGACCAGACCAGTGCAGGGTTTTGAACTGGCGACTTCAGTGTTCCCAGGTCGACACTTTATCCACTGCACCACCACAGGTCAGGCTCAAGGACCTTTTAATCCAACCACAAAGGTGATTGCTTTTCTCACCTAATCACTAGATTGACACAGCACATGGGTGAGGCTGACTAAACAGAATGCTGTTGTACTCAGGCACAGATGTTCCGGTCCCAGTCACGAGCATGCTTGCTCAGGGCAGTGCTACGTTTTCCTCTATGTAGTTGTTTCGTGTACCATAGTATACACTGCCTCACAGTAGCCATTTGAGTTCTGCTACAGATCTTGTTCTGCACTGACTACTGTGAAATTAGAATTTATCTTAAAATTACATATTTAAGAAGGGAATTAGACAGTTCTTAAACCAAGAAGTCCCAGGTGCCCATTGTAGTATTTTATTTTCCATGTACCCATCTACAAATTTTGCTTTGGTCTGCATAATGCTTGGCCCAAGGAACCTGACTCAGGGATATCCTGCCTTAATATTTTGTTACAGAGGTATAGTATTGTCTCTATTATACCTGGGGGAGTCTATCCCCCTTTATTGCTTAAAAGTGATTTAAGGTATATAGCTTAGTTTGGGGATTAATTTAATATGAGGATCAAAATCAACATGTGACAATGTGGGGAAAACAAAAAAGAAAACCTTTCAAATCAATGAATGTAAAATTTCAGGTTGCCAAGTTATATATATAGAATGACTTCAACAATGTGAAAAGTTATATACATAGATTAAAAATTCCTAAATACAAGCAATGGTTGTCATTGGGATAGTAAAATTACCAAACAGGTTTACGCTAAGAAAGGAAATAAATATTTTTTTAAAATAAAAGAAGCACTGATACCAGAGTTATAAAAGCTTTATTCCAGTCATGGTTCCATTAAAAAACAAATTTAAATGTAAAATAGGTTGATTTCAATGAGATAATTCTGAGAGTCAAGCAAGGCAGTGGGTGTAAAAACACTGTAAAAATATCAATCATAAAGGGCCTCTCAAACATCCTCAAAGGCACAGGGCAGCAAAGTCAGAAGTGACTCCTATGCTTACCTACTTCCCCTGGATCGGGCACACAGTAGGTATTGGGTCTCAGAGTGAGTCGGCAGTCTAGCTTCTAGAACTAAACTGTAAAGCCAGAGCAGAAAATTCAAGGTCCAGCTGACTTTTTTGAGCACACTCGGTTTATCCTGCCCTTGGTCCCGGAGAATGAAGCCAGACTGAGATTGCAAAAATGAGTTTCTCAGCGATGAGACTGGCAAGTTATAGGAAAAAAAGGCAACCAGTATATCCAAACAGATTTCTTTTTAAGTAGTAAAATGTTGGTGACAGACATCATAAATGTTTTCTAGCTTAACAGGACTCTTACGGGTTTAACAGGGCTCTTACAGGCAATTTCAATAGTTCTGCTTTAGGGCATTTACCTGCACTGAGTTTGGATGATAATGAGCCATGCTGTGACAAATGTACCTTGGCAGTCCTCTTAGAGAGAGGAATCCCAGTGGCAAGTACCAGCAGGAGCAACAGGTGTACAAATGATCCAGGGATTAAGTAAAACAAGGGATCCATCTGGCTGTTTTCATCATCCAGGAAAAAATTACTGTTAAGAAGGGTGTGCAGTATGAGGGTCAGGGCAAGAGAAACTAGCTGTAGCATTACAGTTCATAAACCAGGACTACCTAGCAGCCCACTCAAGAAGCAATACAGTGTGCCCTGGACACAGTCGTGAAGAGAAGCAGTCCCCTCATTGGTTCTTGTGAAGTATCAACATGGAACTCCTGAGCAGTGAAGAAGAGGAACTAGAGTCGAGTATGGCTCCATGGGAAATCTGATCAGAATTAAGTAAAAATGGTCTCTCAGTTCATTGCATTCATATTTCCTGCTATGCCCGTTTTTTCTATATTCTGATATCTCTTATACTGACAAGCTTTCATCTTATTCATAGCGTCTGGGCCCTCAAATGTCAGCTTTAACATGACTCTGCCTTATCATTGTCACCAGGGATGTGAGTGGGACAGATCTGTTTAAAGGAGATGTGACCCAGGAAATCAACAATAACTGTTATCCCTTTGATTATTAGAAATTGCAACCTATATTGGGAAAATTGTTACAGAGACAAGAAAGCATCAATTCCATAGGGACAGGACTATTACATTCACCATACTGTCTACAGTGCCTAAAATAGTATCCAGCACATCAGCAGCTAAATGATTAAATGAAGACTTTCAGAAAGCATTTAGTGCTCATCCTTGTAAGAAGAGTATTGTGCTTGGTGATATAGGAAAGGGAGAAAAGAGAACTTTAAGAATTAGAATCCTGCCTGACCTGTGGTGGCACAGTGGATAAAATGTCGACCTTTAATGCTGAGGTCTTCGGTTCAAAACCCTGAGCTTGCCTGGTCAAGGCACATTTGGGAGTTGGTGCTTCCAGCTCCTCCCCCTTTCTATCTCTCTGTCTCCTCTCTAAAATTAATAAAGAAAATCTTTTTAAAAACCCCCAAAATTAGAATCCCTGCCTTTAAGGAGTTCTACTCTAGAAAAAAATGAGAGAAACTGAAAAAATAAATCAACAGCTATAAAATCATACAGATTAGAATGAGTTTATCAGTAATGATCACGAGAAAAAATATATGTCATATTTAAAGGGAACTGAGGTGAGTTTAATTAAAGGATTATCTACAAAAAGTTAGGGAAACTAAGAAGGGATGGTGTATTACTGAGAGTTCACAGGAGATGAGTGATATTACTGTCCTGAGGTCTGAAGGTGCCAAGGGGACAGTAAGAAGGAGCCAGACTGGGCAGGAGTGCCACTGGGTGAGGGCTGTGACCTTTGGGGGGGGCAGTGGGGACGCTGAGAGAATAAACTCCTGACTCAGTCACCTCCACAACCTCTGATTTCTTACCTGGGCTTCATGTTGGCTGACCCCCAACCAAAGCAGGGGATCTCAAGGCAGTATATAAAGATACTCTTCTGGGCACAGAGCAGTGGGGAAGAATGAAAAAATCAGTAGTCCCCCTTATTTGAGGTTTTGTTTTCTGGGGTTTTATTTATCTATTGTCAACCATGGTCTGAAAATATTAAATAGAAAATTCCAGAGATAAACAATAAATTTGTAATTTTACTCTGTTCTAAGTAGAATGATGAAATCTTGAGCCATCCCAACCAAGATGTGAATCATCCTTGGGCAATGTATTCATGCTCTGTACACCATACGACCGTCAGTCATTCAGTAGCTGTCTCTAGGATCAGATTGACTGCTGCGGTATCACAGTGCTTGTGAGGTTCAGTAACCCTCATTTTACTTAATAATGGCCCCAAAGTACATGAGTAGTGATGCTGACAATTCTGATATGCCAGAGAGAAGCCACAAAGTGCTTTCTTTAAATGAAAGTTCTCAACATAATAAGGAAAAAAATCAATCATAAGATGAGGTTGCTAAGATCTATGGTATTAATGAGTTTTCTACCTGTAAAATTTGTGAAGAAGAAAAAAGAAATTCATACTAGTCTGCTGAGAGAGAGAGACCACATCCACATAACTTTTATCAAAGTATACTATTAAAATTGTTTTATTTTATTATTAGTTACTGTTTTTAATCTCTTAATGTGCCTAGTTTATAAATTAAAATTTATGACATATAAATATATATATGGAAAAACATATAGTATATATAGGGTTTCATACAATCCATGGTCTTAGGAATCCACTGGGGATTTGGGAACATATCCCCCATGGATAAGAGAAGGGGTACTTGTATATCAGAAGTGGAAAATTAAAAATAACTGGCAAAGTGGGAGATAAAACATTATTCTTTTAGTATCCTGAGACTTAATTTCCAATGTGGGGAGTTTTCCCCACACCAAACAGCAATTCTCATACTCCAGAGGGGTGTCAGATAATTCAACTACCCAGAGATAGCATCAGATTCTACAGGGTGAGAGTTCATTCCTACAAGACTACCCCCTCCCCAATTTCAAACACTCGTCACAAGTGTAGGTTGTTGCTTATACTTATGGCCTCCTCCTTGGGGTCAATTAATTTTTTAGAGTGGTTCACAGAACTCGGAGAAACATATTACTTACTAGATTACTGTGAAAGAGTGTAACTCAAAGCAGTCATATGGGAGCGATACACAGGGAAGACACGGGAAAGGGTTTGGGCTTCCATGTCTTCTCCACGGGCACCACTCTCCCCAGATTCCCACACATTCGCTGACATGACAGAAGACACTATTATTGCTCTCAAGATGTAGGATATTCCAAGGGTTTTGAAGCTATACACCAGGAACTGTTGAGCAATATCAAATATATATTTCTTATAAATCACAATATCAGAAGTATTATGATTATTATCTTTTCCACTTTGTTGCAATTGGTAAATTGCTTTTCCCGCCAGCAGCAGATTGATAAAGCAGAGAAGTAAACAGAATAGGCCACTTCTGCCCTCAATCTCAAAACTGACTCTTGTCTAGTCCATGAGGAGTGAATAATCTCGAGAGTCAGACTTTGAGAACAAAGAGGTTCTTTATCTCCAAAGTTACCTGTTATAGTTCAAAATCAAATCTTACAGGTTGGAATACTGACTTTTGCCCTTATCAATAACATATAGAGAAAGGAACATTATTTTTCTAATAAAGGTGGGCAAGAGAAGAGAGTGAAAAATAAGGGTCAGATAGAGTTCTCACCTGTTGACCCCTCCCTTTAGGAGGGGTCAACTGAACCTTGAGGAAGGACACTCACTGTAGGGAAACATCTGGATAAATCTGTGGGGAAATCTCAGAGGTTGGCAGAGAGGGAGAGGACTTAGTTTTATACTTTTCAGAACACAGATAGACAATATATTGTAAGCCCTGTGATAAAGAGTTGTATTCAGCATAATAATACAGAGAAAGATGATGGTGTTCAGCCAGCGATTCAGAATGCGTGAGAAAGATGACCAGGTGCGTGAACCAGAGGACAGCCTCAAAGGGCCCTCCAAAATTAAGCATGGTGTAGAGAAGTCAGCTGCAATTCTTAGGCCTCCTAAGGTGCCTCCAAATCAGAAAAGACTGAGGGTAGAATGAGTGAGGGGACAACCATGATAGGAAATTTATTACCCAAAGCTATGGTAGGAACTGTGGAACCCAGCATCACACTCTAAAAAGGTTAGGTTCAACCAGTTGCACCTCAACAAATGCTAGCATAAGAGGCCCAGGCTCAAGACAAAATCAACCAACTAATGTCAGAGACCATGAAGGACACAGAAGAACAACAGACTGAGCTCCAGTGATGCACATGGTCATCCATTTTGGTGGAAGGAAAAGTGTTCCTAAGTTGAAATCTATGCAGACTAACCAGCAGCTGTGCATGGCCTGATCCACTGTTCAGGGGCCTGAAAGGAACATTAGTGAACAATCAAACAAGAAAGCTTGAGGTAGAGTGCATGAGTGGACACCTGAGAATGAACATGAGTGTGAAGATCATCGTATTGTGTGTTAACACCCAAAGGAAGAGGCTCTAACAAAACAAGTAGACAAAATGATTTGGTCTGATGATGTTGGACAGATTGTGTTTGCAGCCACCTGGTGCTGACATGGTAGGTACACTAACAATGTGGCCATGGTATTAAAGATGAGAGCAATGCATGAATCAATGTAAGTAGCCACTTATGAAGCCTGAGCTAGTTATCATGCCTCTACATTTCTACCTTGCTAGCAACAGAGACCAATAGTGAGACTTGAGAATATCACTATTCCTCAAAGAAACCAACCAGCCACTTCAAGAAAAGTTGAAACAAAATAATAGATAGTTTCAAAAAGTAGGTCAGGATAAAGACCATCAAATTAAGCAAAGAAAAATCAGGCCCCTTTTGTCTTAAAAGAGCCAGGAGAAATAGACATCTATTCTAAGAAGTTTAGTTGGTGCAACCAGTATCACCATATGGAGCTTATACAATGCCTAGTCCATAGGCATGCAGTCCCATACAATATTGGATCTTATCAGGGAACACACTTTTCACCAAAGTAACGGTGATATGGGCCTGTGACCTGACCACAGTTCTACCTGCCTTTTCACACGCTCTACCACCTAGAACCTGCCAGTCTAAAGACGCTCCTGATGGGCCAGGGTACCATCCTCCAGATGCATACTCTGTACTGAACCAGTCTTTTATATGGTGCTCTGTCCCTCCTCCCCCAATTATATATATTCCATTAACCAAGGGACACTACTTATCACCTAATAAGCCACTTTGTGCTTTCCATCCCTGCAATTCTGGGCTCTGCTGGATCAAATGTCCTGGTCCCCAAAGAAAGTACAAACTACAGCTGCTACCTGAATTCCTTGGGATCCTTTTTTCAGGCACCCAGAAGCAAGAAGAGGAGTCAGGAATAGTTGGTCCGAATCAGCAAGAAAAGGTAAGATTGTTGTAACACAGTGGTAATAGGGAGGAAGGCATATGAGCTTCAGGTGACCCTCCATGTAGCAGATATGGAGATGAACTGCTCAGGTCACCCTTCAAAAAAGTACCACCAGGAGTATGATAACAGATAGCTTCCAGTTCTTAACTTCTTTAGGATCTGCCTCAGTTTTGAGGTTAGGATATGCTATTTGTGCGCTAGCGCCCAGTCAATGACTAAACAGGTTGGCAGTACAAGGCCCTAAACATTTCTGCCCGAAGGAGCCCTTCTCTAGCAGCCAGCCTTTATTGTACACCTTCCTGTTGGACTAGCACAGACTTTTGTATGATTTGCATTGTCGTTTGACAATTTCTGCACCCAATCTCGCTTCCTTTTCTTTTTCATAAACCTTTATACCTAACTGCATCCCAATGTCTGCTTCTTAGAGAACTCAGTAGACAAAGAAGTCATGGGGCTCTCTACTGCATCCTGCCTCCATGCTTAAGTACCCAACAGACATTTGCCTGGAGTCTAGCAGCTCTTTCTCACATTATGCATTCTTTTTGTGACTGGGTTTCTTAAGATTGGTCTGCAATCCTCCTGGATAATTGGACTCGGGATCCCTCTTGTAGACCTAGTCCTTAAGGTGAATCCCAAGGTCTAAATTGGGGAAGTAGCAGGGAACTAATTGAACCTAAGATCCCACCTTTGTTTTTCAAGTTAGGGTTACCTAAGAATCTGGTCCTTTAGGAGTTGTTGGGTACTTATTTCCATTTTTAGAGCTGATACTTTGATCCTCATGTGTTCTGTATTCATAAACAATTGATTTTAGAAGCTGAGGGAATTAAGTAATTGGCATTCCAAACCTCCAACAACAGACTTGAATAAAATCCTTGTCTCAGCTCTTCTATGATGTGTTATATCTTAGGGACTTTAGATTAACTTGAGGGGAGCTTGGATCAAAGTAGTTGTAATATCCAAAAGTTTTGGCTCACTAGCAAGAGGTATCTCATGGGCACAATTCATGCTGAGCCCTAGAATTCCTTGGCATTCTTGTTCACTCTGTGTCCATTTTCTTCTTTCTCAGCTAACAAGAAGAAACTCCCAGTGAGAAGTGTTAACATGTTCTTTTTTTGGCTTTCTTCTCTGCTCGAAGGACAAAATAGTAGTCTTTCACTTTCATTCCCTTATTTTTTCTTAAACAAAAATGTTCGTTCCCTTTGTATCACTTTCCAGTTAATGTAGAAACTTTTTGTATTATGCTTTCTCTAAAGTATTCATGTATCATCCAGAATAAAATAGTTTAAATACACTTAAAAAATAATTTTGAGAATATTTAAAGTGGTTTCATGACAATATAAAAACTTGCTAAGAGATATTTAAAGCCCAAGTAGACAGCATTCATTAGTTTACTCTCCCTCAAAGATCTTCATCATCCATACATTAGATTCACCAAACACAAAACTTCTTTTTCCTCCCTTTCCTTCACATTCTCTCTCCACAGTCAAGCACCAAATTCCCTTTGGCTCTTCTGAAACATATGGTAGTGGGGGTGGGGGGAGGGAGAAGAAGGGAGAGAAAGCTTTGCCTATGAATTCCAATAATCTGAACAGCATAAATAAAAATTCTACTTACATCTGTGTCCAAAAAAAAAAATAATAATAAAGGAACTAATTTGGACTTGGAGAACGAAAGAAGCCAACTACAGAATATGCAGAGATGAAAGGAAGTATAAAGTTGAGCAAATTTTATTGTCTTCTCACTTTACAATTTGGTGGTTAAATGAACCAAATATTTGCTTTTGGGTTTTTTTTCTTTTTACTACATTATTAAAAAAAAAGAAGACTAAATGAAGAAAAACTTATAGGAAAACAATTCCCAAGCTATGTATTATAATCATTTAATACACACATACAGGGTGGGGCAAAATAGCTTTACAGTTGATCATATAGACTATATTATGATGATTAATTAATAATATACAAGAATAAACTCTGTTTCACATACTCACAACTGTAAACTTACTTTTGTCCCGCCATGTATAATGCATAACAGCAATAGTACAAAGATGGAAAGAGAGCAAGATATATACTGTTGTAGGTTCTTACATTGTATATGAAATTATATAATATTAATTCAAAACTGACTGCTATTATATAAAGCTACATATAGTAAATCTTAATTCAAATATTAAAAATAAAAAGAGGGCTCTGGCCAGTTGGCTCAGCAGTAGAGTGTCGCCTGGCATATGGAGGTCCTGGTTTTGTTTTATTTTTTTTTAATTTTTTTATTTAGACAATTAATTTTAATAGGGTGACATTAATTAATTAGGGTACATAGATTCATAAAAAAACATCTCCAGGTCATTTTGACATTTGATTATGTAGTATACCCATCACCCAAAGTCAAATTGTCTTCCATCACCTTCTATTTGGTTTTCTTTATGTCCCTCCCTTTACTCCCTCCCCACCCCCCTGATAACCACCACACTCTTGTCTATGTCCATGAGTCTCATTTTTGTGTCCCACCTAAGTATGGAATCATATAGTACTTAGTTTTTTCTGATTTACTTATTTCACTCCATATAATGTTATCAAGGTCCATCCATGTTGTTGTAAATGATCCGATGCCATCATTTCTTATGACTGAGTAGTATTCCATAGTATATATGTACCACGACTTCTTTATTCAGTCATCTATTGAAGGGCTTTTTGGTTGTTTCCATGTCTTGGCCACTGTGAACTATGCTGCAATGAAAATGGGACTGCATGTGTCTATGTACCAATTGTTTTAAGTTTTGAAGGTATATACCCAGTAGAGCAGGGGTCAGGAACCTCTTTGGCTGAGAAAACCATGAACGCCACATATTTTAAAATGTAATTCCGTGAGAGCCATACAATATATTTAACACTAAATACAAGAAAATGTGTGCATTTTATGTAAGACCAACACTTTTAAAGTACAATAAGCCTCTGAATTCTTTTTAATAACATTGTTAGGCTGTTGCTAACCAATGATGAACAAAGTACTTCTTACCATTAATGCGACTTCTGGTGCTGCATCGTTTTGCTGATGACTTTGTAGTCGGTAAGGTTATGCTTCATGCAGGCATTGAGACTTCCATTCATTAAACATGATTGTAGGTTGCTCTTAATGTTCTTTAGATGTGAGAAAGACTGCTCACATGCATACGTAGGGCCAAACATTGTCAGTACAGCAATACTCACATGCTGCAGTGTGTGGTATGTGGTGGGAAGCACGTTCCAAGTTTTGACAATCAGCTCGTCCACGGGTTGAAGTTTTTTCATTTCTCCCCACTTGTGTTTGCTCACGAACTCTGCTTCCTTTCATGCAAGTCTTTCCAATTTTCATTCAGTGATTTGAATTTATTCACCCACATGTCTGAGGCCTTCAGGTCAGCAGCTTGTAGCTCAAAAATCTCTGATGGAGACACTGGGGATGTAATTCAGGTTGGCACTGTCCACTGCACACTTGTGTGGTCGGGTGATGAACTTAAAAAGATTAGTGCAGCCACGAAATTCTCCAAAGCGTGCTTTGAATGACTGCAGGAGATTAGATGTGAAGTCTGCTAGCTGCTGGAGATCAGGATATTGAGCAGTGTCACTTGTTGTGCATGTACCTTTAAACTCTCCCATTTTTTCAAAGTGTAGTAAATGACCTGTTTCAATGTCCACGATGAACAGTTCCAGTTTGTTTTCAAGTGCAAACACTGCTTGTTGATAAGACTGTATTTTCAATGCCTTGCATTTTTGCATTGAGCTGGTTCAGATGTTCACTCATGTCCACGAGATAGTAGAACTTCAGGAGCCACTCAGTGTTAGCTAACTCAGGATAGTAGATGTTTTTCATTTCAAGAAAAGTCTGAATTTTGCTCAGACAAGCTGCGAAACAGCTGAGCACCTTCCCTCTTGACAACCAATGCATATTGATGTGCAGAAGCAGACCAGGATAATTATTCCCAACATCATCCAGCAGTATTTTAAGCTGGCGATTATTTAAAGCTCAGGCAACAATAAAGTTGACCACCCGAATGATCAGCGACATCACCTCACCAAGCTGCTCACCACACATCTGAGCACAAAGCGCCTCCTAATGTAGGATGCAGTGAAAACTTAGGATGGGTCTCTTTTCATGTTAGTGAAGAAGCACTACGAATCCTGTTTTTCCCCACCATGCACGGAGCAACATCAGTACACAATGAAATAAGTTTATCCATTGGTAGATTTTTTTCCTTTAGCTAACTCAGTGAGAGACTGGAATAAATCCTCTCCTCTTGTTGTCTCTTTCAAAGGCAAAACAACAAGATTTTCCTCATGTAGTGTGTCACTGACAGCATACCTTGTAATCATGCTGAACTGAGATAAATGGCTTATATCTGTTGACTCATCCAAAGTGAGAGAAAAGAAGGGCGCTACATTTATGCCCTTCACTTGTGTTGCCTCAATTTGTTTTGCCATCATGACGGTACAATCGTGAACAGTTCTTGCCAACAGAGGCATGTCTTTTATTCCTTTGATAATCTTGTCTTTATCCAAATAGACGTCAAAAAGTTCATTGGCAACATCAAGCATGAATATTTTGGCATACTCCCCATCTGTGAATGGCTTTCTGTTTCTCAGAATTGCTAAAGCACCAGCAGAGCTAGCAGAATTCCAGTCTCTTTGTTGGGTCCAAACACAAAGTTGCTGCTGACTAGCTTGCACTCTGCACAGTTGCTCTTGACATGCTTTCTTCCTGCTTTCCCCCTTCCTGCTGAATATTTCAATGCAAATATAGTATGGCGTGTGTCAGAGTGCTGCTTTATATTTGACCATTTCATTGATGCATTTTTATCATTGCATATTAGACACACTGCAGAACCTGCTCTCTCCAAAAAGGCGAATTCCTCTGTCCATTCCTGCTGAAAAGTACGAAAAGTACGATACTTCTCATCTTTTAGCCATCTTCTATGTCAAAAAGATTTCTGCAATTAGCTAGCTGACTACTTGATTAAAAGGAGGGAAGTTTACTTTCTGACCTCATAATGACCCGTGTACATTACGGATTATCTAATAAAAATTTGGTTTTGTCCCGGAGGACAGCTGTGATTGGCTCCAGCCACCCGCAACCATGAACATGAGTGTTAGGAAATGAATGGATTGTAATAAATGAGAATGTTTTATATTTTTAACGTTATTATTATTTTTATTAAAGATTTTTTTTGTGAGCCAGATGCAGCTATCAAAAGAGCCACATCTGACTCGTGAGCCATAGGTTCTTGACTTTTGCAGTAGAGGAATTGCATATGATAGTTCTGTTTTTAATTTTTTGAGAAACCATCATACTTTTTTCCATAATGGTTGTACTACTTTACATTCCCACCACACATTTTTCTCCAGAGCCTCTTCAACACTTGTTGTTACCTGTCTTGTTGACAATAGCTAATATAACAGGTGTGAGGTGGTATCTCATTGTAGTTTTGATTTGCACTTTTCTAATAGCTAATGAAGATGAGCATCATTTTTTATTATTTTTTATTAATTTTAATGGGGTTACATTGATAAATCAGAGTACATATGTTCAGAGAAAACATCTCCAGGTTATTTTGACATTTGATTATGTTGCATAACCATCACCCAAAGTCAAATTCTCTTTTGTCTCCTTCTATCTGGTTTTCTTTGTGCCCCTCCCCTCCCCCTTCACTTTTCCCCCATTCTCCTCTCCCCCCTCTGTAACCACCACCCTCTTGTCCATGTCTCTGAGTCTCATTTTTATGTCCCACCTATGTATGAAATCATATAGTTCTTAGGTTTTTCTGATTTACTTATTCACTCAGTATATTGTTATCAAGGTTCATCCATGTTGTTGTAAATGATCTGATATCATCATTTTTATGGCTGAGTACTATTCCAGAGTATATATGTACCAAAGCTTTTTAATCCACTGGTCCTCTGATGGACACTTGGGCTGTTTCCAGATCTTTGCTATTGTGAACAATGCTGCCACAAACATGGTGGCGCATTTCTTCTCCTTTTGAAACAGTGATATGGTGTTCTTGGCATATATTCCTAGAAGTGGGATAGCTGGGTCAAAAGTCAGTTCAATTTTTAATTTTTTGAGGAATCTCCATACTGTTTTCCACAGTGGCTGCACCAGTCTGCATTCCCACCAGCAGTGCAGGAGGGTTTCCCTTTCTCCACATCCTCGCCAGCACTTGTTCTGTGTTGTTTTGCTGATGAGCGCCCTTCTGACTGGTGTGAGGTGATATCTCATTGTGGTTTTAATTTGCATTTCTCTAATGATTAGTGATGTTGAGCATTTTTTCATATGCCTATTGGCCATCTGTATGTCCTCTCTGGAGAAGTGTCTATTCATTTATTTTATGCCCATTTTTTAAATTGGATTGTTTGTCTTCCTGGTGTTGAGTTTTACAAGTTATTTATAAATTTTGGTTATTAACCCCTTATCAGATGT
The DNA here is from genome assembly GCA_037038555.1 of Rhynchonycteris naso. NCBI lineage: Eukaryota > Metazoa > Chordata > Mammalia > Chiroptera > Emballonuridae > Rhynchonycteris > Rhynchonycteris naso. The sequence goes on from CM072998.1 coordinate 128,691,736, forward strand.
ATTGTCTGTTGAATATGTTCTCCCATTGTATAGTTTGTCTTTTTATTCTTTTCTTATTGTCTTTAGCTGTGCAAAAGCTTTTTAGTTTGATATAGTCCCATTTGTTTATCCTGTCTTTTATTTCACTTGCCTGTGGAGAAAAACTGGCAAATATATTGCTGTGAGAGATGTTGAAGTGCTTACTGCCTATGTTTTCTTCTAAGATGCTTTGTAAGTCCTTGGTTTGATTGCCAGTCAGGGCACACAGGAGAAGTGACTATCTGCTTCTCTACCACTCTCCCTCCTCTTCTCTCTATCTCTCTATTCTCCTCCTATAGCCATGTCTCAAATGGTTCAAGCAAGTTGACCCTGGGTGCTGAGGATGGGTCTATTGCCTTGCCTCAGGTGCTGAAATAGCTTAGTTGCCAAGCAATAGAGCAGCAGCCCCTGATGGGCAGGGCATCTCCCCTAGTGGACTTTCCAGGTGGATCCCGGTCAGGTCACATGCAGGAGTCTTTCTGTCTTCCTGCCTCCCAGCCTTCCTGCCTCTCACTTAATTAAAAAATAAATAAATATAAAGAGGTACAAATAAAAATCCTAAATAAGACATAAAATGATATTGAAAAAAATGCTCAATTAATGAAAACCAGGCAGGAAAATAAAGAAAAGGAATAAAGAAGAGATAAGACAAAACATGTATAGTAAATTAGTTGATCTAAATTGAACAATATAATTACACAAAATGTATGTGAACTCTAATTCCAATATAAGAGTAGAGATTGTTATACTGAATAAATAAGCAAAACCCTCCTATATACTCTTCATAAAAGCTGCACTTCAAATAAAAATACACACATAGGTTAAAAGGAATAAAAATACATACACAATGCAAATTCTAATCATGAGAAAGCTGGAGTGGCTACAATAATAGGAGACAAAGTAGACTTCAAGCAAAGGATAATTATCAAAAGAAAGAGGAAAAATTTCATAATGATAAAAGGGTCAATTTACCAAAAATATGTAATAAACTTAATTCTGTGTACAACTAATTACAGAGCTTGAAAATGCATGCAGAAAAAAACTTATGGTACCAAAGGTAGAAATAAACAAATCCATAATTAGAATTTGTGAATTTAGCTCTATTTTTAGGTGATTGGTAGACAAAAAGAAAAAGTGGAAAATGAACCAGGGTCAGATCATATGCTAGGCCAAAACTCAATAAATTCAAAACAATACTAGTATTGAGCACTTTTTTATTTTCTGCTTGCATCTTTTCATTGAGTTTCGCAACATTTCTTCAGTGATTTCTTACTCCAAAATTCTCAAGAGATACAACCATTTCCCTATCAAAGGTATCTCTTAACAAAGGAACAAAGCCTGAGGAACAAACCACAAATAAACTGTCCAAACATATGGTCCTTTTGCACATGAATTTTTCAGTTTCCAAAGCCCCTTTACTCACATAATCTTAGTGTACTTTCAAGACATCCTGTGAGGTAAGCTAAGTGGATTTTATACTCCCAATTTCACAGCTGTGAAAACTGAGAACTCCACAGAAATCCTTGCTTCACATCACAAGCCCACTAAATGGGGAGAGTGGGAGTGAAACAAATTCTCTGAAGCTCTTTTCACTGACCAAATTTTAAGAAGTAAATTTTTAAGAAGTCAGCAAGGTGTGCCTTCTGTGCTATCCTACACCTAACTTAAATCTCTCCCAAGCGCTACCAATGTTAGAGTCCACCCATAGCTGCCACCTGCTCCCATACCTGCAGCACCTCCCTATGCTTATTCTGAGTTTTAGCACCCCATGCCACATACCTTTTCTGGTATTCACCAGTGTTTAGCAGCCGACTTTCTCATTCTCTTGGAGTTCCATTTTGTGCTAGGTAACAGAATATAACTTGATAAATGGATAGCCATGGATTTTTTAAAATCACCTTGTACACAGAATACACACTGGCATTTTGAAGGCAGTAGAGATAACATCTTCCAGTCAAGTCAATGAAGTGGACGTTCATTGTCCAAAGAACAGAGGTAAACACAAAACACAGTTCAATCCTGTTGAACACAGATTCATTAGAAATAGTGGTCAGAGTCAAAGATTAATTATACTCTATGAACTTAGAGCCCTAAGGAAATGAAAGCCAAGTTTCTCCTTGCTCATATCCTTCTATATAGCTCCCTATACTATACCTATACTGCTCACAAAAATTAGGGGATCAGGGGATGTGCAGATATCCCAGTACTTTCAGCCTTTTGTATAGTGCATTTTCACCAATGAAATAAGAGTTGGTTTTGCATCTAATTTGCATAATTGAACAACTTTCCCTAATTTTTGTGAGCAGTATATTTGAAAAGCTCAATGAAAACTGAATGGAATCTGTTTGATAAGCTGACCTCTCCTTCATCTTAACCTACTTGAAATCTCAAGGTTGTCAACTTTGAAAAGATATTACATCGTATTGTTTTATCATCCTTAGTTCCATGGGTGAGAAGAGGTCCCTAGTTATTCCCATAAAGCACTGAGGCATCTGTTTACTCTTACGCTTTAAGTCCATATCTTGGGAGGTGTCATTTAATTCCTCGTTAAAATATGCTGAAGGGAAAAATGATAAATGAATATAAATGAGTCCTTGGCTCATAGAATAAAAATCTTTTCAGCATAAAGTGAGTTGAAATAATAAGTAAGGAAAACAAAAAATATGACCCCTATGTAATAAATAACTTCTTGAAACTAGCTCTGAATCACATCTCCTTTGTTTTTTTTTTCTTTTATACATATTTTATTATTATTAATTCTAATGGGGTGACACCAATAAATCAGGGTACATATGTACAATGAAAACATCTCCAGGTTATCTTATCATTCAATTGTGTTGCATACCCATCACCAAAAGTCAAATTGTCCTCTGTCACCTTCAATCTGGTTTTCCCTGTGTCCCTCCCCTCCTCCCTATCCCACTCTTCCCTCCCTCCCCCCATCCCATAACCACCACTCTCTTGTCCATGTCTCATACCCTCACTTTCATGTCCCACCTATGTATGTAATCGTGCTGTTCTCAGTTTTTCTTTTTTTCTGATTTACTTATTTCACTCCGTATAATGTTATCAAGGTACATCCATTTTGTTATAAATGATCCGATGTCATCGTTTCTTATGACTGAGTAGTATTCCATAGGATATATGTACCAAAGCTTTTTAATCCACTGTCTTCTGACGGACACTTGGGCTGGGTCCAGATCTTCGCTATTGTGAACAATGCTGCCACGAACATGGGGGCGCATTTCTTCTTTTCGAACAGTGCTATGGTGTCCTTAGGGTATATTCCTAAAAGTGGGATAGCTGGGTCAAAAGGCAGTTCGATTTTTAATTTTCTGAGGAATCTCCAAACTCTTTTCCACAGTGGCTGCACCAGTCTGCATTCCCACCAGCAGTGCAGAAGGGTTCCCTTTTCTCCACATCCTCGCCAGCACTTATTCTGTGTTGTTTTGCTGATAAGTGTCATTCTGACTGGTGTGAGGTGATATCTCATTGTGGTTTTAATTTGCATTTCTCTAATGATTAGTGATGTTGAGCATTTTTTCATATGCCTATTGGCCATCTGTATGTCCTCTTTGGAGAAATTTCTATTCATTTCTTTTGTCCATTTTTTGATTGGGTTGTTTGTCTTCCTGGTGTTGCGTTTTATAAGTTCTTTATAAATTTTAGTTATTAACCCCTTATCAGATGTGCTGTCGAATATGTTCTCCCATTGTGTGGTTTGTCTTTTTATTCTGTTCCTATTGTCTTTAGCTGTGCAAAAACTTTTTAGTTTGATATAGTCCCATTTGTATATCTTGCGTTTTATATCAGTTGCCCGTGGAGATAAATCGGCAAATATACTGCTGCTACAGATGTCGGAGAGCTTGCTGCCTATGTTTTCTTCTAAGATGCTTATGGTTTCACGGCTTACATTTAAGTCTTTTATCCATTTTGAGTTTGTTTTTGTGAATGGTGTAAGTTGATGGTCTAGTTTCATTTTTTTGCAGGTAGATGTCCAATTTTCCCAACACCATTTGTTGAAGAGGCTGTCTTTACTCCATTGTATGTTCTTTCCTCCTTTGTCAAATATCAGTTGTCCATAAAGCTGTGGGTTTATTTCTGGGCCCTCTGTTCTGTTCCATTGATCTATGTGCCTGTTCTTATGCCAGTACCAGGCTGTCTTAGTATAATGGCCTTATAGTAAACCTTGATATCAGGAAGAGTGATACCTCCTGCTTTATTTTTTCTTTTTAAGATTGCTGAGGCTATTCGTGTTCTTTTTTGGTTCCATATAAATTTTTGGAATATGTGTTCTATATCTTTGAAGTATGTCATTGGTATTTTAATTGGTATTGCATTGAATTTATCAATTGCTTTGGGTAATATAGACATTTTAATGATGTTTATTCTTCCTAGCCATGAGCACGGTATATGATTCCACTTGTTTGTATCTTCATTGATTTCTTTTATCAATGTTCTATAATTTTCCGAGTTCAAGTCCTTAACCTCCTTGGTTAAATTTACTCCTAGGTACTTTATTTTTTTGGTTGCAATAGTGAAGGGGATTGTTTCCTTAATTTCTTTTGCTGACAGTTCATTGTTGGTATATAGAAATGCCTCTGATTTCTGAGTATTAATTTTATATCCTGCCACCTTGCTGAAATCATTTATAAGGTTCAGTAGTTTTTTGACTGAGACTTTAGGGTTTTCAATATACAATATCATATCATCTGCAAATAATGACAGTTTTACTTCTTCTTTTCCAATTTGGATGCCTTTTATTTCTTCTTCTTGTCTGATTGCTGTAGCTAGGACTTCCAGAACTATGTTGAATAAGAGTGGTGAAAGTGGGCAACCCTGCCTGGTTCCTGATCTTAAGGGGATTGCTTTTAATCTTTGTCCATTTAGTATGATGTTTGCTGTCGGTTTATCATAGATGGCCTTTATCATGTTAAGGAATGATCCCTGTATTCCCACTTTACTGGGAGTTTTGAGCATGAATGGGTGCTGGATTTTATCAAATGCCTTTTCTGTATCTATTGAAATTATCATGTGATTTTTGTCCTTCCTTTTGTTTATGTGGTGAATCACATTGATTGATTTGCGAATATTGAACCAGCCTTGCCTCTCCAGAATAAATCCCACTTGATCGTGGTGTATGATTTTTTTCATATATTGCTGGATCCGGTTGGCTAATATTTTGTTGAGAATTTTAGCGTCTAAATTCATCAGGGATATAGGCCTATAATTTTCTTTCTTTGTGTTGTCTTTGCCCAGTTTTGGGATCAGAATTATGCTCGCCTCATAAAAGGAGTTTGGAAGTCTTCCTTCCTCTTGAACTTTTTGAAATAGCTTGAGGAGAATAGGAGTTAGTTCTTCTTTGAATTTTTGATAGAATTCACTTGTGAAGCCATCAGGCCCCGGACTTTTCTTTTTTGGGAGTTTTTTGATAACTGTTTCGATCTCATTTGTTGTAATTGGTCTGTTTAGGTGTTCTGATTCTTCCAGATTGATTTTTGGAAGGTTATGTGATTCAAGAAATTTGTCCATTTCACCAAGATTGTCTAATTTTTTGGCATATAGTTCTTCATAGTATTTTCTTACAAAGCTTTGTATTTCTGTTGTGTCAGTTGTTATTTCTCCACTGTCCTTTCTAATTTTATTTATTTGAGTCCTCTCTCTTTTTTTCTTGGTGAGTCTAGTTAAAGGTTCATCAACCTTGTTTACCTTTTCAAAGAACCAGCTTCTGGTTTCATTGATCCTCTGTATTGTTTCCTTAGCCTCTATGTCATTTATTTCTGCTCTGACCTTTATTATTTCCTTCCTTCTACATGTCTTGGGTTTTATTTGTTGTTGTTTTTCTAGTTCTTTTAGATGCAGGGTCAGGTTGCTTATTTGAGCTTTTTCTAGCTTCTTATGATATGCCTGTAGTGCAATAAACTTCCCTCTCAGAACTGCTTTTGCTGTGTCCCATAAATTTTGAGTTGATGTATGCTCATTATCATTTGTTTCTAGAAACGTTTTTATTTCTTCTTTGATCTCATTGTTAATCCATTCATTATTTAATAACATGCTATTTAGTTTCCAAGTGTTTGAGTATTTTTCAGTTTTTCTTTTGTGGTTAATTTCTAGTTTCATGGCATTGTCATCAGAGAAAATGCTTGATATGATTTCAATCTTCTTAAATTTATTGAGACCATTTTTGTATCCTAACATGTGGTCTATCGTAGAAAACGTACCATGAGCGCTTGAGAAGAATGTATATTCTACTGCTTTAGGGTGAAAAGTTCTGAAGATATCTATTAAATCAAGTTGATCTAGTGTCTCCTTTAAGTCTGCTGTTTCTTTATTAATTTTCTTTCTTGAGGATCTATCCAGTGTTGTTAGAGGGGTATTGAAATCCCCTACTATGATAGTATTGTTGTTAATCTTGCCCTTTATATCCATCAAAGTCTGCTTTATGTATGTCGGGGCTCCTATATTTGGTGCATAGATATTTACAATAGTTATATCTTCCTGTTGAATTGTTCCCTTTATCATTATGTAGTGTCCTCCTTTATCTCTTACTACAGCCTTTGTTTTAAAGTCCATTTTGTCTGATATAAGTATTGCTACCCCTGCTTTTTTTTCATTTCCATTTGCATGAAATATTTTTTTCCATCCTTTTACCTTCAGTCTATGAGCATCTTTTGTTTTAAGGTGTGTCTCTTGTAGACAGCATATGTATGGGTCCTGTTTCTTTATCCACGCAGCTACCCTATGTCTTTTGATTGGATCATTTAATCCGTTTACATTTAAGGTTATTATTGATATGTAGTTGTTTATTGCCATTTTCTTCTTTAAAGCTGTATTCTTCTTCTGCTTTATTCATTCCTCCCTTTAAACTGTTCACAAGAGGCCCCTTAGTATCTCTTGCAGAATTGGTTTGGTTTTTATGAATTCCTTGAGGCTTTCTTTTTCTGGGAAGCTCTTTATTTCTCCTTCAATTTTAAATGTTAGCCTTGCTGGATAAAGTAGTCTTGGTTGTAGGTTCTTGTTCTGCATTACTTTGATTATTTCTTGCCATTCCCTTCTGGCCTCAATTGTTTCTGTTGAGAAGTCCGATGTCATCCTTATGGGGGCTCCTTTGTAGGTGATAGCCTTTTTTTCTCTAGCAGCTTTTAAGATTTTTTCTTTATCCATTAGCTTTGGTATTTTAACTATGATGTGTCTTGGTGTAGATCTTTTTGGGTTTCCCTTTAATGGAGTTCTGTGTGCTTCTTGAATGTGTGGAGTGTTTCCCAGCCTTAATTTAGGAAAGTTTTCTGCTATGATTTGATTGAACAAAGTTTCTATTTCCTGTCCTCTCTCCTCTTCTTCAGGCACCCCTATGATGCGAATGTTGTTTCTCTTCATGTTGTCACAAAGCTCCCTTAGAGTTTCCTCACATTTTTTAAGTCTCTTTTCCTTTTTCTTCACTGCTTCTGTGCCTTTGTTTATTGTGTCCTCTAACTCGCTTATTCAATCCTTAGCGTCATCCATCCTGCTTTTAATTCCTTCCATTGTGGTCTTCAGTTCTGATACTGTATTTGTCATTTCTGTCTGATTCTTTTTTATTATTTCAATTTCGTTTTTTATACTTGTTATCTCTTTATTTAGGTGTTCATAATGACTATCCATTGTTGCTCTAATTTCTTTGAACATCCTAACTATCATTAATCTAAATTCTGCTTCTGGTAATTTGGTTATATCTGGTTCATTCAGGTCCTTCTCTGGGGATTTCTCTTGATTCATTTGGTTTGCATTCCTCTGCCTGCCCATTTTTTCTGTGTATAAGCAAGTTGTGGCCACTGGAGTCCAGTAGGTGTTGACTTTGTGTTCTCTAGGTGTGGTCTATCTGCAGGCCCCCCACCCCCTCTGCCGGTGCCTAGGGTGGTTGGGTATGAGCGTTGCCAGCGCCGGCCTACTGTGGCTTTTGCTGTGATTTCTGCCTCTCCTCCACGGGAGGGGCTGTCACTGAAGCCACAAGATTAGCACCAAGGTTAGAGGTGAGCACCTTTGCTCAGCTATAGACCCAGCCTATTTCCGGACTTTCGCCCAGAACCAGCAGTCGGAGCCTGCTCGCTACAGTTCCGCAGGTGAGGCTGGGCTTTTGTCGTGCTCTCAGCTATAAGCTTTTACCCGTCCGGAGCTTTAGCCCCGCCCTTGAGGCCAGAGCCCTTCTGCGCAGGGTCGGAAACCAAGGTTTATTGGGGCGGGCGTGTTTGCTGGCTTCCGCTGAGCTGTGTACTTCCGCTCATCCCGGACTCTACCCCGCCCCCGCGTTCGGAGCCCGCTCGTGCACATATGTATGCAATTCGCGGTTTCTCCGGCCGGGTGGGGATAGTAGCGTGGGCTCAGCTGCGAGCCTCCACTTGTCTCGGGGTCCACCCTGTTCCCGCACTCGGAGCCCGCTCGCGCACGTATACTGGCCAACCGCGGTTTCTCCGGCCCGGGGTGGGGGGGGGTGGGGGACTGGTAGCGTCAGCTCAGCCACGAGCCCCTGTCCGTCCCTGGTCCCAGCCCGGTCCCCGTGGTCAGGGCCAGCTTGCACAGGGCCTGCCCGTTTCTGGCCTCCCGCTTTGTCCCCGTAAGTGGGATTAAAGGCGGCCCGCAGCTTCCAGATCGCTTTTGCGGTCCCCTCTGACCCTCTGGGCTAGGCCGATCTCCCACCGGCTTGGCCTCTGCCCACGCCGACAGAACCGCCTTTCAGCATCCTGCCGCCCCAAAACCTTAAGCAGCCCTCAGCAGAGTAGTAAGGGACCTAATACTCCACACTGTAGGCCTGGGAGCTCCCTCAATTGTTTCACAGCTCAAAACTGTCCAAACGCCTCTTCTAGGTTCTAGGACTCCAGGCTGGGGCTTGGTTCCTGGGACCCAGGTCCCTCCCTCTCCGCCAAACTCTTCTCCCGCCCCGCGGGTCTCTCCAGGCTGCCGTTTGCTCTGGGGAGCTGGGCAGCCCTCTTCGCGTTTTCGCTATTCCTACCAGTCTCAATGTGGCTTCTTCTGTGTTCCTTGGTTGAAGAATCCACTTAGTTTTGTTCAAAGTTGGTTTATCCAGGTGATGGTTCTTAAAATTGAGTTGTAATCCACTTTGGTTCTGGGAGTTGGAAGTTGGTACGTCCGCCTACTCCGTCGCCATCTTGCTCCCCCTCTCCTTTGGTTTTAAAAGGTCCATTTCACACCATGACAATTACTGAAACTGACCCAATATTTATTCTTCCAAAGATTCTCCTATGTTTCAGCCTCAACCTTTGCTTTGCCCTTTGTCCCATCCTTTTTGTTTTCTTTTCCACGTTTTGGATTATAATTTTCCTTTGGTAAGCTATTTTCATTCAGGTCAGATTTTGTTGAATGCCCAAAGATTGATATAATTCTGACCAGTGTTGATGGACTGAATAAATTCACTAATAGTTAAGTGAAAATGATGCCAGATATAAGAGAAAAAGATTTGAGAGGAAAGATATGGCAGGGGGCCTGAGAAGAGGGAGTAATTTTCTGACTCCTGAACTTAGCAGATTTCAGACAAAAAGAGCGATATGTAAGTTATGGGTGTGACAGAATACATTAATTGCTGTCATCAGGCTTTAGATGCACTTGAGAGTTGCTGGTAGTTTGGCCATATAAAATGATCAGGAATCTTCTTTTAAGAGGAAAAGTTAAGCACTGATACTGATTGCAATTGCGCATGAGGGTCAGATCTCATGGTAGAGCAACAGACAAGCATGCTGTGCCTTTATCCCTGCTACCCATATTACAGACTTCTGGCTCTTTCATTATCCTGTCTTAAGGTCAGCGTGTCTGCCTCTTTACCTCCTTTCTGTCTGTCTGACTTGCTGACTAAGGATCACATTTGTTGGTGTTAGATAACATTAGCCATGATTTAAAACTCAATACTTTATCATTTTATAAAAACCCTCAAGCTTCCACCCACCCTAGATTAACAAGTTAAATACTGTTGGATATGCTACACAAATCCAAGTAGTTTTTCTATTTTTCAAAAGCACACATAAAATATTTTTTCAACTGACCATATACTAATCCATAAAACAAGTCTCAATAATTTCTAAGCGTGACTATAATTTAGACTTCACATTCTAACCATGATTCAAATAAGTTCAAAATCAATGACAGAAAGAAAAAATAATTTAAAAACTCACTTCTAAATAACATACACACGTTGGCAATGATCTCATGATAGAACTTAGAAAACAAATTGAGCCTGACCAGGCGGTGGCGCAGTGGATAGAGCGTCTGACTGGGATGTGGAGGACCCAGGTTCGAGACCCCAAGCTCGCCAGCTTGAGCGTGAGCCCATCTGGCTTGAGCAAAAGCTCACCAGCTTGGACCCAATGTCGCTGGCTCCAACAAGGGGTTTCTCTGTCTGCTGAAGGCCCGCGGTCAAGGCACATGTGAGAAAGCAATCAATGAACAACTAAGGTGTCACAATGGCAATGAAAAACTAATGATTGATGCTTCTCACCTCTATCCATTCCTATCTGTCTGTCCCTATCTATTCCTCTCTCTGACTCTCTGTCTCTGTAAAAAAAAAAAACAAAAAAACTTGCAGAAAACAAATTGAAATAAAAGGAAAAGGTCATACCACATATCAAAAAGTTAGAATATCACTAAAACAGTACTTAGAAAGAAATGTATAGCTTTAATAATAATGAATATATTAAAAATTTTTTAAGTACTGACTAGAAATGTGCTAATATACAATTTAAGAAGTGAAGTGGGAATGACAGAATAAAGCCAAAAATATAAGAGGAGTTAATAAAAAAACCACAAAGAAAGTAAGTAAAATCTAAAGTGATTATTCAAGAAGATTAACAAAATGCAAATCTCCGATAAAAAACAAATAAACCATATTTAATTGAAAAGTGGTATATTAAAGATACAGTAGAAATTAAATGGATAATAAGAAATTAATTTGATCCTTTCAAGGTTTGATTTTATGATCTTTTAGAGAAGATCTACAGTGGACTTTATTCAAGGGGTAATTTAAGTCCACTAAAGCATTACTTTTCTGTAATCTCTACTGAACGTTCAATATAATCAGTGAGGTTTACCCACAATGGCTCGGGGTAACTCAAATGATTACTAACCCTTATTATGCCATGAAATAAGTCAGTAACAGAAAGACAAATGCCATTTATTTTCACTTATATGTGGAATCTAAAGAATAAAGTAAATGAACAAACAAAACTGAAATAGATTTATAGACATACAGAGTGAACTAGTGGTTGCCGGAAGAGAGGGCGCTTGGGGAACTGGGTGAAAAAGGTGAAAGGATGAAGAAGGACAAATCAGTAGTTACAAAAAAGTCATAGGAATTTCCTACAGGAAAGTTTAGGAAATATAGTCAATAATATTTTAATAACTACGTATGGTACCATTGGGGTACTGAAAATATCAAGAGTATTAGGTAAGTATATGATTATCTAACCACTAAGCTGCACACCTGAAACCAGTAAGAAAAATGAAAAGAAAAATATATTACCAGCAAGGAGGAAGTTCTGGAATTGTTAGTCTTATAGATATCTGATATTTTTTCCTTCCTGAGTTGTCATTTCCTGGTGGCATTTCAATCTATGCAAGCAGAGCCTAGTTTCAGCCAAATGTTTAGGGAGATCTCTACAAAGACTTTTACAACTTGTTCTCTTAGTAGACCCCTATTCTTGAGACTTCTGCTCCAAATTCTAGTTTCATCAACATTCTTGAATTCTGTTCTCTGTCTCTTAAAAGCAAGACTGTTGAAAGCTACTTAGGTTTCTAATTTCTGTATTACAATCCAGGAATAATGTTCAGAGTAAGTCTATGTGAGATAGAGTACATATTTTTTCTTTCTTTTTTCAGTAATCACAGCCCTCCCTGTTGTCCAATGTCTAATATTAATTTGCTCTACTGTGTCCAGTTTTCTTATTTACAATGAGAATTTTAAACATTTTGCGTTTTCTTGGCTAGTATTGGAAGTCTACATAGCTATTTTACTTATTTATTTTAATTTTTATTATTTTAGAGAGAGAGAGAGAGAAGACAGAAAGGGAGAGAGAAAGAGGGAGGAGGGAGATGAGAAGCATCAACTCATAGTTGCTTCACTTTGTTTGTTCATTGATTGCTTCTCATATGTGCATATGTGGCTTGTTGGGCACTGGGGAGGCGGGGTGCTCAAGCCGAGCCAGTGACCCCTTGCTTAACCCAGCAACCTTAGGCTCAAGCCAGCGATCCCACACTTAGGCTGGCAAGCTCATGCTCAAATTGATGAACACGTGCTCAAGCCAGGGACCTCGGAGTTTGGAAACAGGGATCTCCATGTCCTGGGTTGGTGCTGTACCCACTGTGCCACCACTGGTCAGGCATACCATAACTATTTTAAAGTTTTGCCTGCTGATTCCAATATCTGAATTGCCTATGGGTCTGTTTCTATTGCCTTATATTTCTATTGATTATAAATAACATCTTCCTATTTTTTCACATTTAATAATTTTTTATTAATACCAACAATTGTGTGTCACATTGTCTAGACTGGATTGGGGTCTCTTTCGAAAATAAGTGAATTTTGTTCTAGAAGTCAATTAAATTACTGGTGAATCATCTTTATTTTTGTGATGACTTCATTTTAGACTTTGTAAGGGTCTATTTCAGTTTTTCCCCTAGTCTCAGGGTCAAGATTTTAGTCATGGGACAGAATGTTTATGTCCAAAGTGCAGTCATTCTGTGGTTTCAATAGATGGTCAAGACCTCTCAGCTAGACTCAAACTCTAATCTGTTGTTCTCCCTTGCAGTGAAAGTCTCTGAAATCTCTGCTCAGCTCTATCAGCCTTCCAGCTATCTTTTTTCTTTATGAATTTTCCCTGAGCATCTATGATTCAGAAGTCAGTGAAGAATTTGAAGAGAGTTTATTTGTAGATTTGGGGCTCCTCCCCTGTGCATCATCTCCTCGGGCCACTAAAACTGCATTACTCTGTTTGAGCTCCTCCACAGATTTAGGATTATCCTCAGTAAAAAATAAGAAAGAAAGAAAGAAAGAAAGAAAGAAAGAAAGAAAGAAAGAAAGAAAGAAAGAAAGAAAGAAAGAAAGAAAGAAAGAAAGAAAGAAAACCTTTATAAATGTGAATCTCACTCCTTCTATCAAATATCAAAGCCCTTTCAGTTTTGGGTTACCTTTCATCACTTTCCAGTGCTTTACAATGGTTGATTTTTACATATTGTGCAGAATTTATAATTTTTATTGGCAGGAAGTTAGTCTGATAAGAGCTACTCCATCATTACTCAAACCTGAAAGAAGTTTTTATACTTGATATACTTAGAAAATGGTATGTTTCCAATAGGTTTTAAAATAAATTCAGTAGGTAAAATAACAATGTTTTTGCAGCATATTTAATATTGAAGATACTCCAGACATTTTTTCAAATTTACGTCTCTGTTGAAAACCTATTTTCCTTCAAAACTTTTATTTTTCTACCTCTAGTATGAAATATGCCCTGATTTTTAAAAAGCTATTTCCCAGGCACTGATGAGTGTTTAATAAATATTATTTTTTCCAACCCTCACAAGAACCTAAAAGGAAGGTGGTAGTTCAATTCTCATGTTGTAGATGTAGGCAGCTTAAAGAGACAAAAATATGTCCAATATTACACAACTTAAAAACTAAGAAATCTGGGATTTGAACCAAATATTCTGTATATATTCTTGGACATTATGCTACTGCCTCTTGGCATACCTCTCTAGCCAAAAGTAATCTCTCTTTTCTTTAAATTCCCTTAGCTCATTAAATCTTCTTGGCCATTAATCATTCTCTGTTTCATTACTAGAGTGTGTTTCTAGTCCTCTACAGGTCTTGAAGTAAGAGGCCATATCTTATTCAGGACCTTCCACTGACAAATTGTAAAACAGACTTGGATTCAAATCCCACTCTCTCACTTACTGGTTGACTTTGTATGAAATCATATAACTTTTCTAATTTATTTCCAGTCATACAGAGGGGGCTAATAGCACTCCACATGGTTATTGTGAAAATTAAGTAGGATAATATAGTAGACTTATAATAATTACCAATAAGTGATTGCCAGTATTACTAATGTTCTCTGGACATGTTTTCTCATGTAACATCTTATTTAATCACAACATACATGAAATCATTAGTATCTTCATTTCCAGAAAGGAAACTTGTGCTTTAAAGGGGCAGTACATTTTTAATAACTGTTTCTGACTGACTGACTCTCAGCATGGCCTTTAAATGCTTCTCTAGACACAGATTTTTGCACTAATAAGGAACCCTTGCCCACCTTCCCCGTTACATGGGGGCAAGGTGAAAGGTTGGGTAGCAGCTCTCAAATCAATCTTAGAAAGCAAAAGCACTTGACTCTTTGCCAGTATTCTCTGGTCTAACTGACTTCCCCGCAGTGAAACCTTTATCTTGAAACAGGACTCCCAAGCCACCACTGACTAAAAAGACAAAAATAATGTCATTAAATCTGTTTGTTTTTCTTGGGATAAAGTATCCTGAACTCATAATAAATATCCTCTTGTTAGCAAATGGAAAAGCATAATGAAGCCGGCTTCTCCACCTCTTTTAACGAGCTGTTTCCTCCTCACCTCATTCCCTCATTCTTTTAATGATATATCAACTTCTTCCTGCCTAACTCTCGCAGATACTTTACGCAATAAAACAGACAGCTTTGGTTTTTGTCCCAGTGTGAAATTTTGGTACTAATTTATTCATCTGCGACCTGTGCCATGCTCTCATTGTGCTAAATGGCCTGTTAATCTTTAAAAATTAACAAGGTGTCTCAGGCCAAAATATAGAAGAGAAAAGGGAAAAAGAAATGAAAGAGGAGACTGGGGAAGCAAAGCTTTCTTCTTAGGGTAGCGTGGAGACATGGGTATTTCACCCTGCTGCCTTCCACTGCAGCATCTCCTGGAAACACAGGCCCACAAGGAAGACTTTCCTGGTTCCTGCAACCACTCTCAAATTAAGATCCAAGTGCAACCCAGTTCGCCCAGACTGGGAAGCTGGTTGGGGCCTGTCTGACTGACCTAAATAGAAACCACACACTGTGGGGCCAGGAGCAGCAGGCAGTTCCTGGAAGATGTGTAGGTGTGAAGGACTTTTCTCAAGGCCCTAGGATCTGCACAGCCCAGCCTACTGCCTGCCATCTGGAAAAAGGCTTCCTTGGCAAATTTGGGCTACAAACTTATTTATGACTAGTTCCCCCTCCCATTTTTATGTATTGATTTTAGAGAGACAGGAAGGGTAAGGATAAGAAAGGAGGGGAGTGGAGGGGGACTGAGAGAGAGAGAAAGAGAAACATTAGTTTGTTGTTCCATCTATTTATGGTTGATTCATTGGATGACTCCTGTATGTGCCCTGACCCAAGATTGAACCTGCAACCTTGGTGTATTGGGATGATGCTCTAACCAACTAAGCTACCTGGCTGGGGCAATAAATAGTTATTTAAAAAAACAAAAAAAACTTTAATAGCTTTTTAAGACTTTCAGAAATCCTGGAGATGAGTACAAAGATTAGATCTACACTTAGCAAAAATGGATATTCATTGTTCTATGCGTTTTGCCCTCCTCACCTAAGATCCCACTTCTCTATTGGCTGAGGGAAACCATATGATCCTGTTAAGACAACATGCACTTGTTTCCACCTTTATATGTGACTGCATTTCTCTTTTTTTCCCTCCACTGCACAGACAGCTTCTTCAATCATTATAATTATGCTTCACATTTTTAAAAAACAAATTATTAAGATACAATAAAACTTATCCATGTAATGTGTACAAATCAATGGTTTTAGGACAGACAGTTGTATAAACATTACCTTGATCTAAGCCAGGTGTCCAGAACTATGGCTCACAAGCCAAATGTGGCTCTTTTGATGACTGCATCTGGCTCACAGACAAATATTTAATAAAAAAATAATGTTAAAAATATAAAACATTCTCATGTATTACAGTCCATTAATTTCCTAACGTTCATGTTCATGGTTGGGGGTAGCTAGAGCCAATCACAGCTGTCCTCCGGGACAACACCAAATTTTTATTGGATAATGCATAATGTACACTGGTCATTGTGAGGTCAAAAAGTAAACTTCCCTCCTTTTAATCAAGTAGTCAGCTAGCTAATTGCTGAAACACTTTTAATGAAGAAGATGGTTAAAAGAAAAAAAGATGAGAAGTATCGTACTTTTCAAAAGGAATGGACAGAGGAATTCACCTTTCTTGGAGAGAGCAGGTTCTGCAGTGTGTCTAATATGCAATGATAAAATTGCATCAATGAAACGGTCAAATATAAAGCCGCACTGCGACACATGCCATACTACATTTGCATGAAAATATCCAGCAGGAAGAGGGACAGCAAGAAGAAAGCATGTCAAGAGCTACTGTGCAGAGTACAAGCTAGTCAGCAGCAACTCCGTGTTTGGATCCAACAAGGTGACTGGAATTCTGCTAGCTTTGCTGGTGCTTTAGCAATTGTGAGACACGAAAAGCCATTCACAGATGGGGAGTATGCCAAAACATTCTTGCTTGATGTTGCCAATGAACTTTTTGACGACTTTTTGGATAAAGACAAGATAATCAAACGAATAAAAGACATGCCTCTGTTGGCAAGAACTGTTCATGATTGTACCATCATGATGGCAAATCAAATTGAGACGACAAAAGTGAAGGACATAAATGCAGCACCATTCTTTTCTCTCGTTTTGGATGAGTCAACAGACATAAGCCATTTATCTCAGTTTAGCGTGATTACAAGGTATGCTGTCAGTGACACACTATGTGAGGAAAGTCTTGCTGTTTTGCCTTTGAAAGAGACAACAAGAGGGGAGGATTTATTCCAGTCTTTTACTGAGTTTGCTAAAGAAAATAATCTACCAATGGGTAAATTTATTTCAATGTGTACTGATAGTGCTCCGTGCATGGTGGGGAAAAACAGAGTTTTTGTAGCGCTTCTTCATGAACATGAAAAGAGACCCATCCTAAGTTTTCACTGCATCCTACATCAGGTGGTGCTTTGTGCTCAGATGTGTGGCGAGCAGCTTGGTGAGGTGATGTCACTGGTCATTCTGGAGGTCAACTTTATTGTTGCCCGAGTTTTAAATGATCACCAGTTTAAAACACTGTTGGATGAAGTTGGGAATAATTATCCTGGTCTGCTTCTGCACAGCAATGTGCGTTGGTTGTCAAGAGGGAAGGTGCTCAGTCATTTTGCGGCTTGTCTGAGGGAAATTTGGACTTTCCTTGAAATGAAAAACATAGAGCATCCTGAGTTAGCTAACACTGAGTGGCTCCTGAAGTTCTACTATCTCGTGGACATGAGTGAACATCTGAACCAGCTCAATGCAAAAATGCAAGGCATTGGAAATACAGTCTTATCCTTTCAACAAGCAGTGTTTGCATTTGAAAACAAGCTGGAACTGTTCATCGTGGACATTGAAACAGGTCATTTACTACACTTTGAAAAACTGGGAGAGTTTAAAGATGCATGCACAGCAAGTTACCCTGCTCAACATCTTGATCTCCAGCAGTTAGCAGGCTTCCCATCTAATCTCCTGCAGTCATTCAAAGCGCGCTTAGAGAATTTCCTGAGCACACTCGTCTTTTTAAGTTCATCACCCATCCACACGAGTGTGCAGTGGACAGTGCCGACCTGAATTACATCTCCAGTGTCTCCGTCAGAGATTTCGAGCTACAAGCTGCTGACCTGAAGGCCTCAGACATGTGGATGAATAAGTTCAAGTCACTGAATGAAGATTTGGAAAGACTTGCAGGACAGCAAGCAGAGTTCGTGAGCAAACACAAGTGGGGAGAAATGAAAAAACTTCAACCCGCGGACCAGCTGATTGTCAGAACTTGGACGCGCTCCCGTCATATACCACACACTGCAGAGTGTGAGTATTGCTGTACTGACAATGTTTGGCTCTACGTATGCATGTGAGCAGTCCTTCTCACATCTAAAGAACATTAAGACCAAACTACGATCACGTTTAACGGATGGAAGTCTCAATGCCTGCATGAAGCTTAACCTTACCACATATCAGCCTGACTACAAAGCCATCAGCAAAACAATGCGGCACCAGAGTAGCATTAATGGTAAGAAGTACTTTATTCATCATTGCTTAGCAACAGCATAACAACGTTATTAAAAAGAATTCAGAGACTTATTGTACTTTTAAAGTGTTGGTCTTACATAAAATGCACACATTTACTTGTATTTAGTGTGGCTCTCTGGAATTACATTTTAAAATATGTGGCGTTCATGGCTCTCTCAGCCAAAATGGTTTCTGTTCCCTGTTCTAAGCTGAGAATACTGTCTTCACCGTAAAAAGAAATTTTGAGTCATTATCAGTTGCTACTCATCCTCCCACCCCCAGTCCCCGATCCCAACCCTAACCACTACTACTCCCCTATCTTAATCAATTTCCCTATTCTGGACATTTCATATAAACTGAATAACATAATATGTAAAATTTTGTCACAGGCTTTTTTTTAAAATTAATATGATGTTTTCAAGGTTTACCCATGTTATAGCATAATCAGTATTACATTTTTTTATGGTCAAATAATATTTCAATGTATGGACATACTACATCTATTTATTCATTTATCAGTTCATGGACATTCGGGTTTTTTACATCTTGGGGCTATTACAAATATTGCTGCTGCAAACATTTCAATTTTTGTGTGAATATGTGTTTTCAATTATTTTGGAAGTTGAATTGCTGGATCATCTTGTAACTGTTTACTTTACATTCCAACCATCAATGTGTCAAGGTTCAAATTTCTCTACACCATGTCACCACTTGTTATTATCTGTCTTTGTAGTCAGAGTTATCCTAATGGGTATGAGGTAGTCTTATTGTGGCTCTGAATTGTCTTTCCTTAATGACTAATTGCTTATTGGCCATTTGTATGTCTTTTTTGAAGAGATGCTTATTCAAACCAATTGCCCATTTTTAATTGGGTTATTTGTCTTTTTATCATTGAATTGTAAGAGTTGCCTCACCTGTGGTGGCGCAGTGGATAAAGCATCGACCTGGAATGCTGAGATCATTGGTTTGAAACCCTGGGCTTGCCTGGTCAAGGCACATATGGGAGTTGATGCTTCCTGCTCCTCCCCCTACCTTTCTTTATCTCTTTTTGCTCTTTCTCTCTCTCCCTTTCACCCCCGACCTCTCTAAAATAAATAAATAAAAATTTAAGAAAAAAAGAGTTGCAAGAATTTTTTACATATTCTGGATATCATTTATCAGATATTTAAATTGTAAATATATTCTCCCATCCTGGGAGCTTTCTACTTTATTGATGTTATCATTTGCAGCACAAATTAAAATTTTTCTCCTCTTATCATTTATGCCTTTGGTATAATTTAAGACCTAACTCAAGGTCATAGAGACTTATATGTTTGCCTCAAGAGTTTTATATTTTTAACTCTTACACTTATGTCTGTAATCTATTTTGAGTTAATTTTTGTGTATGATAAGAAGGGGTCCATCCAGAGGGTATTATGATCAGTTAAATAAATCAGACAAAGGAATACAAATACCATATGATTTCACTTACATGTGAAATCTAAAGAACTAAATAGAAACACTCATAGATGCAGAGAAAAAATTGATGGTTGCCAGAGGGGTGGGGGATTAGGGGGACAGGTAAAAACAGTGAAGGGATTAAAAAGTGTAAGAAGTACAAATTGATAGCTACAAAATAGTCACTGGAATGTAAAGTTCAACATACAAAATATAGTCAATAATATTGTAACAACTATGCATGGTGCCAGGTAGGCACCTGAATTATCAGGCAATCACTTTGCAAATTATATGATTGTCTAACCACTAAGCTGTACCCCTGAAACTAATATACAATAATATTAAATGTCAACTATAATTGAAAAATAAAATTTAAAAAAGAAGGGGTCCAACCTCATTCTTTTGCATGTGGAAATGTTGTTTCTTAGTATTTCTCAGATTGTATTGATACCCTTGCTGAAAATCAACTGAATTTAAACAGAAAAATTTATCTCTTTCTCTCAATTCTGTTCCACTGACCTATATATCTATCCTTATGCCAGTACCACACTGTCCTGGGTCCTGCATCAACGTAAACGTTTTGAAATCAGTAAGTGTGAGTCCTTCAACTTTGTTCTCCTTTTTCTCTTTTGGTAATTTTCTCCTTGAATTTCCATACTAATTTTGGAATCAGGTTGCCAATTTGCATAAATAGGGAAGCTGAGATTTTGACAGACATCACACTGAGTCTGTAGATCAATTTAAGGAGTATTGCCATTTATAAAATGTCTTCCAATCCATGTGCATAGGATGTCTTTAAGTTCAGTTAGAGCTTTTTTTTTTCTTTTTTTTTATGACAGAGATAGAGACAGAGAGAGGGACAGATAGGGACAGATAGGGACAGATAGACAGGAAGGGAGAGATTGAGAAGCATCAATTCTGCATGTGGCACCTTAGTTGTTCATTGATTGCTTTCTCATATGTGCCTTGACCAGGGGGCTACAACAGACCGAGTGACCCCTTGCTTAAACCAGTGACCTTGGGCTCAAGCTGGTGAGCCTTGCTCAAACCAGATGAATCCGTGCTCAAGCCTGCGACCTCGGTGTTTCGAACCTGGGTCCTCCATGTCCCAGTTCAATGCTCTATACTGCGCCACCGCCTGGTCAGGCCAGTTAGAGCTTTTTAACTTTCTTCAATGTATTGTAGTTTTCAGAAAACAGGTTTTAAACTTCTTTCCTTTAATTTTTGTTTTGTTTTTGTTTAAAGAGAAAGGAAGGAAAATAGAGTCAGAGATATGGGAACTTCAAGCTGTTCCTGTATGTGCACTGACTAGGGACCAATCCAGCAATCACTATGCTTCGGGATGATGCTCTGACCAACTGAGATATCTGGCCAGGGTTTCTTTCCTTAAATTTATTTCTATGTATTTTCTTCCCTTTTGATGTTATTATAAATAAAATTGTTTCTTTAATTTTATTTTTAATTGACCATTGCTTTTGTATGAAAATACAATAGATTTTTGTATGATAATTCAGTATCTTGCAATCTTGCTGAATGTTTCTTTAGTTCTAATAGTTTTTTAAATGATTTTTTAGTATTTTTTTCCATAAGTGATTACACCATCTACAAACAGATAATTTTACATTTTTCTTTTCCAATCTAACACCTTTCATTTCTTTTTCTTACTTGATAACCCTGACTAAAACCTCTAGTACAATGTTAAATAGATGTGATGAGAGCAGACTTCTTGTCCTCTTACTGATCTTAGTTATATGTCTTTCATAGATGTCCTTTATCATGTTGAGGAAGTTCCTTTGTATCTTTAGTTTGGTGAGTGATTTTATAATGAAGGTGTTGGACTTTTGTGAAATGCTTTTTCTTCATCTGTTAAGTTGACCATACAGTTTTTATTCTTTTTTTCATTAATATGATGTGTTCTATTGATTGATTTTGGTACTCCTGAAATAAATCATGGTATAGAGTTCTTTTTGAATAATGCTGGATTTGCTTTGATAGCATTTTGTTAAAGATGCTTGAATCTATATTCATTGATTGCTTTCTCAGATGTGCCTTGACCAGGGGGATACAGCAGACCGAGTGACCCCTTGCTCAAGCCAGCAACCTTGGGCTCAAGCTGGTGAGCCTTGCTCAAACCAGATGAATCCATGCTCAAGCCTGTGAACCACTTATTTGGTGAACTAACTCAACTATTGTCTAATACTAGTCTATAGTTTTATTTTCTTGTGATATTTATACATGTTTTTATATCAATATAATACTGGTTTCATCAAATTAGTTCCTAAGTATTTCCTCTTCATTTATTTTTGGAAGAATTTCTGAGTAGTTGTATTAATTCTTCTTCAAATATTTGATAGAATTCACCAGTGAAGTTAATATGGGCCTAGGCTTTTCTTTGTGAGAAGTTTTAAAATTACTCTTTAAATATCTTCAATTTTTATAGGCTTGTTCATATATTCTATTTCTTCTTGAGTCAGTTTTGGTATTTTGTGTTCTAAGAATTTCATCTAAGTTATCTAATTTTTTATACAATTCTTTTAAAAATTTTTTTCAATTTATTCATTTTAGGGAGGAGACACAGAGTGAGAGAAAGAGAGAGAGAGAGAGAGAGAGAGAGAGAGAGAGAGAAAGGGGAGAGGAGCTGGAAGCATCAACTTTCATATGTGCCTTGACCAAACAAGTGCAGGGTATTGAACTGGTGACCTCAGTGTTCCCAGGTTGACACTTTATCTACTGTGCCACCACAGGTCAGGCAGTTATCTAATTTTTTAGCATACATTTATTCATGGTATATTTTTACCATCTTTTTGGTAAATTTATTTATTTATTTATTTATTTATTCATTCATTCATTCCTAATTTTAATAATTCCTTTTCTTTTTCTTGGTCAATCTAGCTAAGAACTTGTTAATTTTGTTGATATTTTAAAAGAACCACCTTTTCGTTTTGTTGATTTTCTCTTATTTTCACATTATGTATTACCCTTTAATTTTAATATTAGCATTTTTTAGTTTAAAACATACATTCATACCTATCCACTTCCAACTCCTGTGAGACCAGTAGGTTTTTCTGATCCCAACTATCCTCTTTAATCAGTCTCTTCATTGATATCATGTACTCTTACTCACCTAGGCTGATGTCATTTGGAGAAACAAGGATTATACTGACAATATGTCCCATAAATGTCAATCTTCCTCAACAACCATACAGCCCATATGCATCAAATGAAAGAAAAAAAAGGGAGAATTGGGGAAGACAGAATCTGGATTTAAAAGAATTTTCAGGGTTACCTATCTCATCAGTATTTCTGGTGGCTTTTGCTCTGAATTCCAATACTGCTTTCTTTCTTGATCCTTGACTTTATAATTAGAACCACTTATTTGGTGAACTAACTCAACTATTGTCTAATACTAGGGATGCCAAATACTTGGCATGCATAGCATCTTTTTCCCTTGCCCCCGAGAGATATTAATAGTGCTAGCATTTTTTCTAAACTCATGTGTGGCCATACAGTTCTTATCAATATAGAAAGACTTAACCAAACAACTACCAACACCTATAAACCAACAACTGTAATCCTTGGCACTTATACAATATAAATATGTTAACCAAATCATGTGTTAGAATTTTTACATCAATACTATTTGTAACAGATCCAAACAACAAACTAAAAATACTCAACAATAGATTAGATAAATTATCCAATGGGGTAGTACCCAGTAATGAGAATGAATACTCTAGAACTATATTAGACAATAATGATGTTTACAAATATGGAATTGAACCAAAGAAACCAAACACCAAAGAATACATACTGTGAGTTACATTTACATATAGTTTGTTTGTTTATTTTTAATGAACTTCTATTGGGATGACATGGATTAACAAAATTATAAAGGTTTCAGGTGTCCAATTCTACCACACATCACCTATACCCTGTATTGTGTGTTCACCCCCCCAAGTAAAGTCTTTGTCTTCTCTATACCCTCTCAACTTTCTGCTCTCTGCCAGCAATCATCACATTTGTCCATGTCAATGTGGGGTTTTTTGCCCTTTTTTTGTTCTCTGTCTCCAGCTCCCTTACCCAACATGCCCACCGCCCCCTCCAACAGCCATCTGCCTGCTCTCTATGCATGAGTCTGTTTTTATTTGGCTTGTTCATTTTTTCACTAGATTCCACATATGAGTGAAATTATATGGCACTTGTCTTTCTTTGACTGGCTTATTTTACTTAGCTTATGTTCTCCAGGTCCATCACACTGTCACAAAAGGTAAGATTTCCTTCCTTTTTATGGCCCAATAGTATTCCATTATTTAAGTATACCACAGGTTTTTTATTTCTTTTTCCTTTATTAATTTTAATGGGGTGACATTAATAAATCAGGGTACATATGATCAAAGAAAACATCTCCAGGTTATCTTGTCATTCAGTTATGTTGCATACTCATCACACAAAGTCAAATTGTCCTCTTTCACCTTCTATCTGGTTTCCTTTGTGCCCCTCCCCAACCCCTCTCCCTCCTTATCCTCCCTCCCTCCACCCCGTAACCACCACACACTTGTCCATGTCTCATAGTCTCATATGTCCCACCTATGTATAAATCATGCAGTTCTCAGTTTTTTTCTGTTTTACTTATTTCACTCCATATAATGTTATGAAGGTCTATCAGTTTTGTTGTAAATGATCTGACGTCATCATTTCCTATGGCTGAGTAGTATTCCATAGTATATATGTACCAAAGCTTTTTAATCCACTCATCCTCTGATGAACACTTGGGCTGTTTCTGGATCTTTGTTATTGAGGACAAGGCTACCACGAACATGGGGGCTCATTTCTTCTTTTCAAACAGTGCTATGGTGTTCTTAGAATATATTCCTAAAAGCAGAATAGCTAGGTCAAAAGGCAGTACGATTTTTAATTTTTTGAGGAATCTCCATACTGTTTTCCACAGTGGCTGCACAAGTCTGCATTCCCACCAGCAGCGCAGGAGGGTTCCCTTTTCTCCAGATCCTCAAAAGCACTTATTCTGTGTTGTTTTGCTGATGAGCACCATTCTGACTGGTGTGTGGTGATATCTCATTGTGGTTTTAATTTGCATTTCTCTAATGATTAGTGATGTTGAGCATTTTTTCATGTCTATTGGCCAACTGCATGTCCTGTTTGGAGAAATTTCTATTCATATCTTTTGTCCATTTTTTGATTGGGTTGTTTGTCTTCCTGGTGTTGAGTTTTATAAGTTCTTTATAAATTTTAGTTATTAACCCCTTATTAGACGTATTGTCGAATATGTTCTCCCATTGTGTGGTTTGTCTTTTTATTCTGTTCTTATTGTCTTTAGCTGCGCAAGAACATTTTAGTTTGATATAATCCCATTTGTTTATCCTGCCTCTTATTTCATTTGTACGTGGAGATAAATTAACAAATATATTGCTGCGACAGATGTCAGAGAGCTTACTGTCAATGTTTTCTTCTAAGATGCTTATGGTTTCACGGCTTACATTTAAGTCTTTTATCCATTTTGAGTTTGTTTTTGTGAATGGTGTAAGTTGATGGTCTAGTTTCATTTCTTTTGCAGGAAGATGTCCAATTTTCCCAACACCATTTGTTAAAGAGATTGTGTTTACTCTATTGTATGCTCTTTCCTCCTTTGTCAAATATCAGTTGTCCATAAAGGTGTGCATTTATTTCTGGGTTCTCTGCTCTTTCCACTGATCTATGTGCCTGTTCTTATGCCCGTACCGGGCTGTCTTGAGTACAATGGCCTTGTAATATAATTTGATATCCGGAAGAGTGATACCTCCTGCTTTATTTATTCTTTTTAAGATTGCTGAGGCTATCCGTGTTTTTTTTTGGTTCCATATACATTTTTGGAATATATGTTCTATATCTTTGAACTATGTCATTGGTATTTTAATTGATATTGCATTGAATTTATAAATTGCTTTGGGTAATATAGACATTTTAATGATGTTTATTCTTCCTAGCCATGAGCACGGTATATGCTTCCACTTGTTTGTATCTTTCTTGATTTCTTTTATCAATGTTTTATATTTTTCCGAGTGCAAGTCCTTAACCTCCTTGGTTAAATTTACTCCTAGATACTTTATTTTTTTGGTTGCAATAGTGAAGGGGAGTATTTCCTTAATTTCTTTTGCTGACAGTTCATTGTTGGTATATAGAAATGCCTCTGATTTCTGAGTATTAATTTTATATCCTGCCAACTTGCTGAATTCATTT
Source organism: Rhynchonycteris naso (assembly GCA_037038555.1). Lineage (NCBI taxonomy): Eukaryota > Metazoa > Chordata > Mammalia > Chiroptera > Emballonuridae > Rhynchonycteris > Rhynchonycteris naso. The sequence goes on from CM072998.1 coordinate 128,717,528, forward strand.
ATCAGGACCAGTAGTTTTTTGACTGAAACGTTAGGGTTTTCTATATACAATATCATATCATCTGCAAATAATGACAGTTTTATTCTTCTATTCCAATTTGGATGCCTTTTATTTCTTCTTTTTGTCTGATTGCTGTGGCTAAGACTTCTAGAACTATGTTGAATAAGAGTGGTGAAAGGGGGCATCCCTGCCTGGTTCCTGATTTTAATAGGATTGCTTTTAATTTTTGCCCATTAAGTATGATGTTTGCAGTGGGTTTGTCATAGATGGCCTTTATCATGTTAAGGAATGTTCCCTGTATTCCCACTTTACTGAGAGTTTTGATCATGAATAGGTTCTGGATTTTATCAAATGCTTTTTCTGCATCTATTGAAATTATTATGTGATTTTTGTCCTTCCTTTTGTTTATGTGATGAATCACATTGATTGATTTGTGAATATTGAACCAACCTTGCCTCTCCAGAATAAATCCCACTTGATCATGGTGTATGAATTTTATTGTATATGGCTGGATCCGGTTGGCTAATATTTTGTTGAAAATTTTAGCGTCTAAATTCATCAGGGAATTTGGCCTATAATTTTCTTTCTTTGTGTTGTCTTTGCCTGGTGTCAGGATCAGAATTATGCTTACCTCATTAAAGAAGTTTGAAAGTCTTCCTTTCTCTTGAATTTTTTGAAATAGCTTGAGAAGGATAGGAGTTAGTTCTTCTTTGAATTTTTGGTAGAATTCACTTGTGAAGCCATCAGGCCCCGGACTTTTCTTTTTTGGGAGTTTTTTGATAACTGTTTCGATCTTATTTGTTGTAATTGGTCTGTTTAGGTGTTCTGATTCTTCCAGATTGATTTTTGGAAGCTTATATGATTCAAGAAATTTGTCCATTTCACCTAGGTTGTCTACTTTTTTGGCATAGAGTTCTTCATAGTATTTACTTATGATACTTTGTATTTCTGTTGTGTCAGTTGTTATTTCTCCACTCTCATTTCTAATTCTATTTATTTGAGTCCTCTCTCTTTTTTTCTTGGTGAGTCTAGTTAAAGGTTCATCGATCTTGTTTACCTTTTCAAAGAACCAGCTCCTGGTGTCATTGATCCTCTGTATTGTTTCCTTAGTCTCTATGTCATTTATTTCTACTCTGATCTTTATTATTTCTTTCCTTCTACTAGTCTAGGGCTTTATTTGCTGTTGTTTCTCTAGTTGATTTAGATGCAGGGTCAAGTTGCTTATTTGAGCTTTTTCTAGCTTTTCATGGTATGCCTGTAGTGGTATGAACTCCCCTCTTAGTACTGCTTTTGCTGTGTCCCATAAATTTTGAATTAATATAGGCTCATTATCATTCATTTCTAGAATTATTTTTATTTCTTCTTTAATCTCCTTGTTAATCCCTTCATTATTTAATAACATGCTATTTAGTTTCCAAATGTTTGAGTTTTTTTCAGTTTTTCTTTTGTGGTTATTTTCAAGTTTCATGTCATTGTGATCATAAAAAATGCTTGATATAATTTCAATATTCTTAAATTTGTTGAGACCACTTTTGTGTCCTAACGTGTGGTCTATCCTAGAGAATGTACCATGAGCACTTGAAAAGAATGTATATTCTACTGCTTTTGGTTGAAAAGTTCTGAAGATATCTATTAAATCGCGTTGATCTACTGTATCCTTTAAGTCTGCTGTTTCTTTATTAATTTTCTTTCTTGAGAATCTATCCAGTAATGTTAGTGGGGTATTGAAATTCCCTACCATTATAGTATTGCTGTTAATCTTGCCCTTTATATCTATCAAAATTTGCTTTATGTATGTCGGGGCTCCTATGTTTGGTTCGTAGATATTTATAATGGTTATATGTTTCTGTTGAATTGTTACCTTTATCATTATGTAGTGTCCTTCTTTATCTCTTACTATAGCCTTTGTTTTAAAGTTTATTTTGTCAGATGTAAGTATTGCTACCCTGGCTTTTTTTTCATTTCCATTGCATGAAATATTATTTTCCATCCTTTTACCTTCAGTCTATGTGCATCTTTTGTTTTAAGGTGTGTCTCTTGTAGACAGCATATGTATGGGTCCTGTTTCTTTTTCCACGCAGCTACCCTATATCTTTTGATTGAATCATTTAATCCATTTACATTTAAGGTTATTATTGATATGCAGTTGTTTATTGTCATTTTATTCTTTAAAGCTATATTCTTCTTTTGCTATATTCCTTTCCCACTTTGAACTGTTCACAATAGGCCTCTTAGCATCTCTTGCAGAATTAGTTTGGTTTTAATGAATTCGTTGAGGCTTTTTTTGTCTGGGAAGCTCTTTATTTCTCCTTCAATTTTAAACATTAGCCTTGCTGGATAGAGTAGTCTTGGTTGTAGGTTCTTGTTCTGTTTTGCATTGAATATATCTTGCCATTCCCTTCTGGTCTCAAGTGTTTCTGTTGAGAAGTTCGATGTCATCCAATTGGGGGCTCCTTTGTAGGTGATAGGCTTTTTTTCTCTAGCAGCTTTTAAAATTTTCTCTTTATCCTGTAGCTTTGGTATTTTAACTATGATGTGATTTGGTGTAGTTTTCTTTGGGTTTCTCTTTAATGGAGTTCTGTGTGCTTTTGAATGTTTGGAATGTTTTCCAGCCTTAATTTAGGGAAGTTTTCAGCTATGATTTTATTGAACAAAGTTTCTATCTCTTCATCTTTGGGAACCCCTATGATGTGGATGTTATTTCTCTTTATGTTGTCATAGAGCTCCCTTAGAGTTTCCTCAGATTTTTTGAGTCTCTTTTCTTTTTCTTCTCTGCTTCTATGCCTTTGTTTAATTTGTCCTCTAACTCGCTGATTCGATCCTCCGCTTCATCCATCCTGCTTTTATTTCCTTCCATTGTGGTCTTCAGTTCTGATACTGTATTTGTCATTTCTGTCTGATTCTTTTTTATTATTTCAATTTCCTTTTTTATACTTGTTATCTCTATTTAGGTGTACATAATGACTATTCATTTTTGCTCTATGCTCTTTGAACATCCTAAGTATCATTATTTTAAACTCTGCATCTGGTAATTTGGTGATATCTGGTTTATTCAGGTCCTTCTCTGAGGATTTCTCTTGATTGATTTGGGTTGCATTTCTCTGCCTGCCCATTTTTTTCTGTGTATAAGAAGGATGTGACCACTGGAGTCCAATGGTTGTAGCCTCTTTGTTCCCTAGGTGTGGTCTGTCTGCAGGCCCGCCACCCCCTCTGGCACTGTCTAGGGCGGTTGGGATGGGCATTGCCGGCACCGGCCCACTGCGCTGTTGCTCTGATTTCCGCCTCTCCTTTACTGGAGGGGCTGTGTTCTCGTGCCCAGCTCTACAAGCCTTAGCCTGTCTGGGCTTTCGCCTTGTCCCCACAGGTGTGGTTGCGCATTGCACTCAAGCCACAAGCCTCAGCACCATAGGTAGGAATGAGTACCTTTGCTCAGCTGTGGACCTCGCCTGTTCCTGAGATTCCGCCCAGTCCCCATGGTCAGAGCCGGCTTGCGCAGGATCACAAGCCCTGGTTTCTCAGGCTGGGCGGGGCTGCTGGCGTGCACTCAGCTGAGAGCCTCCGCCTGTCCTGGCCTTTAGCCCCGTCCCCGAGGTCAGGACCCGCTCGCATGGTTGCAAACCTTGGAAGCCGGGTGATGCTGCACGCCCACTGGGCCCTGCTCAGTGGGAGATCTCTGCCACGCGAGTTTGCCGTTCGCTCCAGGGAGCTGGGCCAACCTTTCCATGTTTTCGCTTTTCCTACCAGTCTCAATGTGGCTTCTTCAGTGTCCCTTGGTTGAAGAGTCCAGTTAGTTTAGTTCAAAGTTGGTTTATCCAGATGAGGGGCCATTGTTGCTGTTTGTGTGCCGGAGAAGAGGTTTCCCCTGACAGTGTGCTTGTCCACTGTTGTGCAGTTTTATTAAATGGAATGGCCCAGCCATTTCCGGCTCCACAGTTTTTCTACCATCTGCCCGAATCTAATGTGGACCTGCCTGGCCTCGGCCACCAGCATTACACATATATCACAGTTTGTAGCTGTCTCTGCTGACAAATATATTCACCCATTTTCTTCCAGTGTATTCTTATTGTCTGTAATGCTGGTGGCCGAGGTCAGGCGGGTTCACGTTGGATTAAGGCAGATGGTAGAAAAATTGCAGATCTGAAAAGTGTTAGGCCATACCCATTTATTGGAGGCTCGCAAAGACAGGCGAACAAATAAACAACAAAAGGGAAAGAGCTAATGAACAAGGGAAAATCTGCTGTTCACAGTAAGGGCATGGGAGCAAGAAAACTGCAACTCATGGTGGTGGGAGAGCGATCTGGGAGAATTGCCCCCAGGGGAAGCACCCATAGCCTTATCTAGACCCTGCACACGTGCCTCTGCCACGTGCTCATGCACCAATCAAGCAAAGTGCTTGCAGCTGGTACACCCGTGAGCAAGCCTAACACAACTGCCCCACAATATTGGATATTATATTCTTCATTTCTGACTGGTTCCTTTGTATGGTCTTTATATCCCTTTTTATGGTTGCTATCTCTTCATTGAAGTTCTCACTTTGTTCCTTGACTATCCATGTAACCATTACTCTGAACTATATATCTGATAATTGCTTATCTCCATTTCAATTAGCTCTTTTTATGAGATTTCTCCTATTCTGTCATTTGGGGAATGTTTCTTTTTTCTCCCCATTTTGGCTTTCTCTTTATGTTCATTTCTATGAATTAGATATATCTTCTATGACTCCTGGTCTTCATGGGGTGGTCTCATGTAGTAGGTGTTCTATTGGGTCCAGTGCTGTAGTCCTTGATCACCTGAGCTGGGTGCTCCAGGAATGTCCCTTCTGTGGCTTATGTGGGCTCTCCTGTTGTAATTGAATCTTGATTGCCACTGGTCCCTTGTATGTGGGATCAACCCTTAGGCTGTCTGACTGTGAGGCTCTACATCGACCACTGCATGCAAGCTGCAATGCCGCTGCTGACTATAAGTAGATTCGCCTCAGCTGGGTTTGATGTCTGACAAGCTCTCCCTTTGGATATGCTGCTTGTAAAGCTAATTGGATCCTACCCTGATGTCTGAAGCTGGCTTCTGGGTGTGTTGGTTCTGGACCTCTTGGGAGGGTATCTGGTGCAGGCCAGTGTTAGGCACTGCCTGTCACTGGCGCTCAGCAACCTTCTGGAGCTACAAGCAAACCACAGTTTGTAGCTGCCTCTGCTGGGCTTAAGTGTGCGTGGGAAGAACCAAGCGGCACTATAAGGCAAACTTTTACCAGCACCTAGTCCTAGGGAAGATCAGCAAAATTCCCAGGTACTCCAAGATCTGCCTCTGGTTGCCTTCAGCTGTTGGCTGCTATAATGCCGGTGGCCAAGGACAGGCAGATCCATATTGGATTCAGGCAGATGGTAGAGAAACTTCAGACGCGAAAAGAATTGAGCCATTCCGCTTAATAAAGTCTCACAACAGCAGACAAGCAAACGGGTAGGGGAAACCTCTTCTCAGACAAACAAACAGCAAAATGGCCCCTCACAGTGGGGGGCAGACAATCCACCCTCCGCAGCCCCTCAGCACAAGCACCCACATCCTTACACAGTCCATACACGGGTGGGGCAGACACGCACGCACGCACCAATCAAGCAAAGCGCTTGCAGCTGGTAAACCAGAGAGCAAGCAAGCCTCACACAGCTGCCACCGAAAGAGCCTCTGGTGGAGTCTGGAGGATGGGGCTATTGTATTTTCCCTGAGGGGCAGTGACAGTCAGGCCTCAGGGAAGGTGGTGGGCGTGGCTGCACCCTAGAGTGACAGGTCTCAGTCTGTCCCAGATTTTGCTCTGACCTCAGCAGAGCAAAACTACAAGAGTTGGGTGGGTCAGTGTGAGGAAAACAGCTGTGTTAGGCTTGCTCACTGGTTTACAAGCTGCAAGCACTCTGATTGGTTTGTGGGTGTGTGGCAGCGGATGCTTCCCCTCAGCAGTGATTCTCCCGCCACCCTGATGTGTGATTTTTGCCCTTCACTGCGAAAAGCAGATTTTCCTTTCTTTATTAGCTATTTTCCTTTTGTTGATATTTGCTTGCTTATCCTTGTGAGCCTCCAATAAACAGGTATGGCCCGACACTTTCTGGCTCCACAGTTCCTCTACTGTCTGTCTGAGTTCAATGGGAACCTGCCTGGCCTCCGCCACCAGCATCACAGTCAGAGTCACAGGAAAGTGGGGGGATGGCTCCTGCCTCAAAGCCAGATGACTGAGTCACTGTAACTGAGGCCATCCAGACCTCTGCTTTCTGGCCAAGGCAGCTGACTCCTCAGCAGTCTCTAATCTCTGCAGGATGGGACAAATTTCTTTTCCCAGATTGATGCTGCATGAGGGGGCATGATCCACCTGAGAATGATGGTGACTGCAGTATGGGAGAATGACTCAACACAGGGGTTTTGGTAGCTGTCCACTGTGTCTCTCCCCAGAGCCCTAAACTACAGACTTCCCTCATGTGACTCTAGTCTGCTCAGCCCTCTCTCTGCCAGAGCCCAGTGTAAGTGGCTACAAATGGGATTTTTGCATTGACCCTTTAAGAGGGTGCCTGAGTCTCTGCAGACTCCCATCTCTTTCTAGCAGAGATAAATTTCGCTGCATTTCAGACAAATGCTTTGTGGGTGCCTCTTCCTGGCTTTAGCATTCTGAGCTGAGGAGCCCAGCTTGGGTTTAGGCCTCTCCCTTCTCAGGGGAATTTTCCCCCACAGCTGAGATATCACTCTAGATTAGGGGTCCCAAAACTTTTTACACAGGGGGCCAGTTCACTGTCCCTCTGACTGATAGAGGGCCGAACTATAAAAAAACTATGAACAAATCTCTATGCACACTGCACATATCTTATTTTAAAGTAAAAAAAAAAAAAAAAAACGGGAACAAATACAATATTTAAAATAAAAAACAAATAAATTTAAATCAACAAACTGACCAGTATTTCAATGGGAACTATGGCGGAGGATACATCCTGTGCTCCATTCACTGAACACCAATGAGAGAGGTGTATGCCCCTTCCGGAAGTGCATTGGGGGCCGGATAAATAAATGGCCACAGGGGGCTGCATGCAGCTCACCGGCTGTAGTTTGGGGACCCCGGCTCTAGATACTAGAACCTCAGCATGGTTGGTGCGAGCAGGGTCAGCCCATTTTGTGCCTCTACCCTCCCTACCAGTCTTTTTTTTTAAAATATATTTTATTATTATTAATTTTAATGGGGTGACACCAATAAATCAGGGTACATATGTACAATGAAAACATCTCCAGGTTATCTTATCATTCAATCGTGTTGCATACCCGACACCCAAAGTCAAATTGTCCTCTGTCACCTTCTATCTGGTTTTCCCTGTGTCCCTCCTGTCCTCCCTAACCCACACTCCTGTCCCGCCCCTCAAAACGTAACCACCACTCTCTTGTCCATGTCTCATAGTCTCATTTTATTGTCCCACCTATGTATGAAATCATGCTGTTCTCAGTTTTTCTTTTTTTCTGATTTACTTATTTCACTCCGTATAATGTTATCAAGGAACATCCATTTTGTTATAAATGATCCAATGTCACCATTTCTTTTGGCTGAGTAGTATTCCATAGTATATATGTACCAAAGATTTTTTTTTTTAATTTTTTTTTTTTTTAATGAAAACATCTCCAGGTTATCTGAACATTCAATTGTGTTGCATACCCATCACCAAAAGTCAAATTGTCCTCTGTCACCTTCTATCTGGTTTTCCCTGTGTCCCTCCCCTCCTACCTATCCCATTCTTCCCTCCCTCTCCCCACCCCATAACCACCACCCTCTTGTCCACGTCTCATAGTCTCACTTTTATGTCCCACTTATGTATGAAATCATGCTGTTCTCAGTTTTTCTTTTTTTCTGATTTACTTATTTCACTTCGTATAATGTTATCAAGGACCATCCATTTTGTTATAAATAATCCGATGTGAGTAGTATTCCATAGTATATATGTACCAAAGATTTTTAATCCACTCGTCTTCAGACGGACACTTGGGCTGTTTCCAGATCTTCGCTATTGTGAACAATGATGCCACAACCATGAGGGCGCATTTCTTCTTTTTGAACAGTGCTATGGTGTTCTTAGGGTATATTCCTATAAGTGGGATAGCTGGGTCAAAAGGCAGTTCGATTTTTAATTTTCTGAGGAATCTCCAAAATGTTTTCCAAAGTGGCTGCACCAGTCTGCATTTCCACCAGCTGTGCAGAAGGGTTCCCTTTTCTGCACATCCTCGCCAGCACTTATTCTGTGTTGTTTTGCTGATGAGTGCCATTCTGACTGGTGTGAGGTGATATCTCATTGTGATTTTGATTTGCATTTCTCTAATGATAAGTGATGTTGAGCATTTTTTCATATGCCTATTGGCCATCTGTATGTCCTCTTTGGAGAAATTTCTATTCATTTCTTTTGCCCATTTTTTGATTGGGTTATTTGTCTTCCTGTTGTTGAGTTTTATAAGTTCTTTATAAATTTTACTTATTAACCACTTATCAGATGTGCTGTTGAATATGTTCTACCATTGTGTGGTTTGTCTTTTTATTCTGTTGTTATTGTCTTTAGCTGTGCAAAAACTTTTTAGTTTGATATAGTCCCATTTGTTTATCTTGCCTTTTATTTCATTTGCCTGTGGAGATAAATAAGCAAATATATTGCTGCTACAGATGTCAGAGAGCTTGCTGCCTATGTTTTCTTCTAAGATGCTTATGGTTTCACGACTTACGTTTAACTCTTTTATCCATTTTGAGTTTGTTTTTCTGAATGGTGTAAGTTGATGGTGTAGTTTTATTTTTTTGCAGGTAGATGTCCAATTTTCCCAACACCATTTGTTAAAGAGGCTGTCTTTACTCCATTGTATGTTCTTTCCTCCTTTGTCAAATATCAGTTGTCCATAAAGTTTATTTCTGTGTCCTCTGTTCTGTTCCATTGATATGTGCCTGTTTTTATGCCAGTACCAGGCTGTCTTGAGTATAATGGCCTTATAGTAAACCTTGATATCAGGAAGAGTGATACCTCCTGCTTTATTTTTTCTTTTTAAGATTGCTGAGGCTAATCGTGTTCTCTTTTGGTTCCATATAAATTTTTGGAATATGTGTTCTATATCTTTGAAGTATGTCATTGGTATTTTAATTGGTATGGCATTGAATTTATAGATTGCTTTGGATAATATACACATTTTAATGATGTTTATTCTTCCTAGCCATGAGCACAGTATATGCTTCCACTTATTTGTATCTTCCTTGATTTCTTTTATCAATGTTTTATAATTTTTCGAGTACAAGTCTCTAACCTCCTTGGTTAAATATACTCCTATGTACTTTATGTTTTTGGCTGCAATAGTGAAGGGGATTGTTTCCTTAATTTCTTTTGCTGACAGTTCATTGTTGGTATATAGAAATGCCTCTGATTTCTGAGTATTAATTTTATATTCTTCCACCTTGCTGAATTCACTGATCAGGTCCAGTAGTTTTTTGACTGAGACTTTAGGGTTTTCTAAATACAATATCATATCATCTGCAAATAGTGACAGGTTTACTTCTTCTTTTCCAATTTGGATGCCTTTTATTTCTTCTTCTTGTCTGATTGCTATAGCTAGGACTTCCAGAACTATGTTGAATAAGAGTGGTGAAAGGGGGCACCCCTGCCTGGTTCCATATCTCAAGGGGGTTGCTTTTAATTTTTGTCTATTTAGTATGATGTTTGCTGTGGGTTTGTCATAGATGGCCTTTATCATGTTAAGGAATGTTCCCTGTATTCCCACTTTTCCTGAGACTTTTGAGCATGAATAGGTGCTGAATTTTACAAATGACTTTTCTGCATCTATTGAAATTCTCATGTGATTTTTGTCCTTCCTTTTGTTTATGTGATGAATCACATTGACTGATTTGCGAATATTGAACCAGCCTTGCCTCTCCAGAATAAATTCCACTTGATCATGGTGTATGATTTTTTTCATATATTGCTGGATCCGGTTGGCTAATATTTTGTTGAGAATTTTAGTGTCTAAATTCATCAGGGATATAGGCCTATAATTTTCTTTCTTTTTGTTGTCTTTGCCCGGTTTTGGGATCAGAATTACGCTCGCCTCATAAAAGGAGTTTGGAAGTCTTACTTCCTCTTGAATTTTTTGAAATAGCTTGAGGAAGATAGGAGTTATTTCTTCTTTGAATTTTTGATAGAACTCACTTGTGAAGCTATCAGACCCAGGACTTTTCTTTTTTGGGAGTTTTTTGATAACTGTTTCGATCTCATTTGTTGTAATTGGTCTGTTTAGGTGTTCTGATTCTTCTAGATTGATTTTTGGAAGGTTATATGATTCAAGAAATTTTTCCATCTCACCGGGATTGTCTAATTTTTTGGCATATAGTTCTTCATAGTATTTTCTTACAATGCTTTGTATTTCTGTTGTGTCAGTTGTTATTTCTCCACTGTCATATCTAATTTCATTTATTTGAGTCCTCTCTCATTTTTTCTTGGTGAGTCTAGTTAAAAGTTCATCAATCTTGTTTACCTTTTCAAAGAACCAGCTTCTGGTTTTATTGATCCTCTGTATTGTTTCCTTAGCCTCTATGTCATTTATTTCAGCTCTGATCTTTATTATTTCCTTCCTTCTACTTCTCCTGGGTTTTATTTGCTGTTGTTTTTCTAGTTCTTTTAGATGCAGGGTCAGGTTGCTTATTTGAGCTTTTCTCGCTTCTTTTGATATGCCTGTATTGCAATGAACTTCCCTCTCAGTACTGCTTTTGCTGTGTCCCATAAATTTTGAGTTGATGTTGCTCATTATCATTTGTTTCTAGAAACTTTTTTATTTCTTCTTTGATCTCATTGTTAATCCATTCATTACTTAATATCATGCTATTTAGTTTCCAAGTGTTTGAGTTTTTTTCAGTTTTTCTTTTGTGGTTAATTTCTCGTTTCATGGCATTGTGATCAGAGAAAATGCTTGCTATGATTTCAATCTTCTTAAATTTATTGAGGCCATTTTTGTGTCCTAACATGTGGTCTATCCTAAAAAACGTACCATGACCGTTTGAGAAGAATGTATATTCTACTGCTTATGGTGAAAAGTTCTGAAGATATCTATTAAATCAAGTTGATCTAGTGTGTCCTTTAAGTCTGCTGTTTCTTCATTGATTTTCTTTCTTGTGGATCTCTCCAGTGTTGTTAGTGGGGTATTGAAATCCCCAACTATGATAGTATTGCTGTTAATCTCGCCCTTTATATCCATCAAAGTCTGCTTTATGAATGTTGGGGCTCCTATATTTGGTGCATAGATATTTATAATAGTTATATCTTCCTGTTGAATTGTTCCCTTTATCATTATGTAGTGTCCTTCTTTATCTCTTACTACAGTCTTTGTTTTAAAGCCCATTTTGTCAGATATAAGTACTGCTGCCCCGACTTTTTTTTTATTTTCATTTGCATAAAATATTTTTATCCACCCTTTTACCTTCAGTTTATGTCCATCTTTTATTTTAAGGTGTGTCTCTTGTAGACAGCATATGTATGGATCCTGTTTCTTTATCCACGCAGCTACCCTATGTCTTTTGATTGGATCATTTAAACCATTTACATTTAAGGTTATTATTGATATGTAGTTGTTAATTGACATTTTATTCTTTAAAGCTGTATTTTTTTTTTTTTTTTTTGCTATATTCTTTTCTCCCTTTGAACTTTTGACACCAGGCCTCTTAGAATCTCTTGCAGGATTGGTTTGGTTTTAATGAATAGCTTCAGGCTTTCTTTTTCTGTGAATCTCTTTATTTCTCCTTCAATTTTAAATGTTAGCCTTGCTGGATAGAGTAGTCTTGGTTGTAGGTTCTTGTTCTGCATTACTTTGATTATATCTTGCCATTCCCTTCTGGTCTCAAGTGTTCCTGTTGAGAAGTCCGATGTCATCCTTATAGGGGCTCCTTTGTAGGTGATAGTCTTTTTTTCTCTAGCAGCTTTTAAGATTTTTTAACTATTAGCTTTGGTATTTTAACTATGATGTATCTTGTTGTAGATCTTTTTGGGTTTCTCTTTAATGGAGTTCTGTGTACTTCTTGAATGTGTGGAGAGTTTCCCAGCCTTAATTTAGGAAAGTTTTCTACTATAATTTGATTGAACAAAGATTTTTTTGGGTTTTTTTATATATATATTTTATTATTATTAATTCTAATGGGGTGACACCAATAAATCAGGGTACATATGTACAATGAAAACATCTTCAGGTTATCTTATCATTCAATTGTGTTGCATACCCATCACCAAACGTCAAATTGTCCTCTGTAACCTTCAATCTGGTTTTTCCTGTATTTCTCTTCTCCTCCCTATCCCACTCTTCCCTTTCTCCCCCCATCCCATAACCACCACTCCCTTGCCCATGTCTCATATTCTCACTTTTATGTCCCACCTATGTATGTAATCATGCTGTTCTCAGTTTTTCTTTTCTTCTGATTTACTTATTTCATTCCGTATAATGTTATCAAGGTACATCCATTTTGTTATAAATGATCCGATGTCATCGTTTCTTATGGCTGAGTAGTATTCCATAGTATATATGTACCAAAGCTTTTTAATCGACTCGTCTTCTGACGGACACTTGGGCTGGTTCCAGATCTTCGCTATTGTGAACAATGCTGCCACGAACATGGGGGCGCATTTCTTCTTTTAGAACAGTGCTATGGTGTTCTTAGGGTATATTCCTATAAGTGGGATAGCTGGGTCAAAAGGCAGTTCGATATTTAATTTTCTGAGGAATCCCCAAACTGTTTTCCACAGTGGCTGCACCAGTCTGCATTCCCACCAGCAGTGCAGAAGGGTTCTCTTATCTCCACATCCTCGCCAGCACTTAGTCTGTGTTGTTTTGCTGATGAGTGCCATTCTGACTGGTGTGAGGTGATATCTCATTGTGGTTTTAATTTGCATTTCTCTAATGATTAGTGATGTTGAGCATTTTTTCATATGCCTATTGGCCATCTGTATGTCTTCTTTGGAGAAATTTCTATTCATTTCTTTTGCCCATTTTTTGATTGGATTGTTTGTCTTCCTGGTGTTGAGTTTTACAAGTTCTTTATAAATTTTAGTTATTAACCCCTTATCAGATGTGCTGTCGAATATGTTCTCCTATTGTGTGGTTTGTCTTTTTATTCTGTTCCTATTGTCTATAGCTGTGCAAAAACTTTTTAGTTTGATATAGTCCCATTTGTTTATCTTGCCTTTTATTTCAGTTGCCCATGAAGATAAATCGGCAAATATACTGCTGCTACAGATGACGGAGAGCTTGCTGCCTATATTTTCTTCTAAGATGCTTATGGTTTCACGGCTTACATTTAAGTCTTTTTTCCATTTTGAGTTTGTTTTTGTGAATGGTGTATGTTGATGGTCTTGTTTCATTTTTTTGCAGGTAGATGTCCAATTTTCCCAACACCCTTTGATAAAGAGGCTGTCTTTACTCCATTGTATGTTCTTTCCTCCTTTGTCAAATATCAGTTGTCCATAAAGCTGTGGGTTTATTTCTGTGTCCTCTGTTTTGTTCCATTGATCTATGTGCTTGTTCTTATGCCAGTACCAGGCTGTCTTGAGTATAATGGCCTTACAGTAAACCTTGATATCTGGAAGAGTAATACCTTTAGTTTTATTTTTTCTTTTTAAGATTGCTGAGGCTATTCTTTTTTTTTTTAATACTATACATAATATTTTTAATGTATTATATTTGTAAATTGTACTCATGTTGAAATTTTTATATATATATATTATTATTAACTCTAATGGGGTGACACCAATAAATCAGGGTACATATGTACAATGAAAACATCTCCAGGTTATCTTATCATTCAATTGTGTTGCATACCCATCACCAAAAGTCAAATTGTCCTCTGTCACCTTCAATCTGGTTTTCCCTGTATTCCTTCCCTCCTCCCTATCTCACTCTTCCCTCCCTCCCCCTATCCCATAACCACCACATTCTTGTCCATGTCTCATATTCTCACTTTTATGTCCCAACTATGTATAGAATAATGCTGTTCTCAGTTTTTCTTTTCTTCTGATTTACTTATTTCACTCCGTATAATGTTATCAAGGTACATCCATTTTGTTATAAATGATCCGATGACATCGTTCCTTATGGCTGAGTAGTATTCCATAGTATATATGTACCATAGCTTTTTAATCGACTCGTCTTCTGACGGACACTTGGGCTGATTCCAGATCTTCGCTATTGTGAACAATGCTGCCACGAACATGGGGGCGCATTTCTTCTTTTAGAACAGTGCTATGGTGTTCTTAGGGTATATTCCTATAAGTGGGATAGCTGGGTCAAAAGGCAGTTCGATTTTTAATTTTCTGAGGAATCTCCAAACTGTTTTCCACAGTGGCTGCACCAGTCTGCATTCCCACCAGCAGTGCAGAAGGGTTCCCTTTCTCCACAGCCTCGCCAGCACTTAGTCTGTGTTGTTTTGCTGATGAGTGCCATTCTGACTGGTGTGAGGTGATATCTCATTGTGGTTTTAATTTGCATTTCTCTAATGATTAGTGATGTTGAGCATTTTTTCATATGCCTATTGGCCATCTGTATGTCCTCTTTGGAGAAATTTATATTTATTTCTTTTGCCCATTTTTTGATTGGGTTGTTTGTCTTCCTGGTGTTGAGTGTTATAAGTCCTTTATAAATTTTAGTTATTCACCCCTTATCAGATGTGCTGTCGAATATGTTCTCCCATTGTGTGGTTTGTCTTTTTATTCTGTTCCTATTGTCTTTAGCTGTGCAAAAACTTTTTAGTTTGATATAATGCCATTTGTTTTTCTTGCCTTTTATTTCAGTTGCCCGTGGAGATAAATCGGCAAATATACTGCTGCTACAGATGTCGGAGAGCCTGCTGCCTATGTTTTCTTCTAAGATGCTTATGGTTTCACGGGTTACATTTAAGTCTTTTATCCATTTTGAGTTTGTTTTTGTGAATGGTGTAAGTTGATGGTCTAGTTTCATTTCTTTGCAGGTAGATGTCCAATTTTCCCAACACCATTTGTTAAAGAGGCTGTCTTTACTCCATTGTATGTTCTTTCCTCCTTTGTCAAATATCAGTTGTCCATAAAGTTTATTTCTGTGTTCTCTGTTCTGTTCCATTGATCTATGTGCCTGTTCTTATGCCAGTACCAGGGTGACTTGAGTATAATGGCCTTATAGTAAACCTTGATATCTGAAAGAGTGATACCTCCTGCTTTATTTTTTCTTTTTAAGATTGCTGAGGCTATTCGTGTTCTTTTTTGGTTCCATATAAATTTTTGGAATATGTGTTCTATATCTTTGAAGTATGTCATTGGTATCTTAATTGGTATTGCATTGAATTTATAAATTGCTTTGGGTAATATAGACATTTTAATGATGTTTATTCTTCCTAGCCATGAGCATGGTATATGCTTCTACTTGTTTGTATCTTCCTTGATTTCTTTTATCAATATTCTATAATTTTCTGAGTACAAGTCCTTAACCTCCTTGGTTTAATTACTCCTAGGTACTTTATTTTTTTGGTTGCAATAGTGAAGGGGAGTATTTCCTTAATTTCTTTTGCTGACAGTTCATTGTTGGTATATAGAAATGCCTCTGATTTCTGAGTAATAATTTTATATCCTGCCAACTTGCTGAATTCATTTATCAGGACCAGTAGTTTTTTGACTGAAACGTTAGGGTTTTCTATATACAATATCATATCATCTGCAAATAATGACAGTTTTACTTCTTCTATTCCAATTTGGATGCCTTTTATTTCTTCTTTTTGTCTGATTGCTGTGGCTAAGACTTCTAGAACTATGTTGAATAAGAGTGGTGAAAGGGGGCACCCCTGCCTGGTTCCTGATCTTAAGGGGATTGCTTTTAATTTTTGCCCATTTAGTATGATGTTTGCTGTCGGTTTATCGTAGATGGCCTTTATCATGTTAAGGAATGATCCCTGTATTCCCACTTTACTGAAATTTTTGAGCATGAATGGGTGCTGGATTTTATCAAATGCCTTTTCTGCATCTATTGAAATTCTCATGTGATTTTTGTCCTTCCTTTTGTTTATGTGATGAATCACATTGATTGATTTGCGAATATTGAACCAGCCTTATATCTCCAGAATAAATTCCACTTGATCGTGGTGTATGATTTTTTTCATATATTGTTGGATCCGGTTGGCTAATATTTTGTTGTGAATTTTAGCGTCTAAATTCATCAGGGATATAGGCCTATAATTTTCTTTCTTTTTGTTGTCTTTGCCCGGTTTTGGGATCAGAATTATGCTTGCCTGATAAAAGGAGTTTGGAAGTCTTCCTTCCTCTTGAAATTTTTGAAATAACTTGAGGAGGATAGGAGTTAGTTCTTCTTTGAATTTTTGATAGAATTCACTTGTGAAGCCATCAGGCCCAGAACTTTTCTTTTTTGGGAGTTTTTTGATAACTGTTTCGATCTCATTTGTTGTAATTGGTCTGTTTAGGTGTTCTGATTCTTCCAGATTGATTTTTGGAAGGTTATATGATTCAAGAAATTTTTCCATCTCACCGGGATTGTCTAATTTTTTGGCATATAGTTCTTCATAGTATTTTCTTACAAAGCTTTGTATTTCTGTTGTGTCAGTTGTTATTTCTCCACTGTCCTTTCTAATTTTATTTATTTGAGTCCTCTCTCTTTTTTTCTTGGTGAGTCTAGTTAAAGGTTCATCAATCTTGTTTACCTTTTCAAAGAATCAGCTTCTGGTTTCATTGATCCTCTATATTGTTTCCTTAGCCTCTATGTCATTTATTTTGGCTCTGATCTTTATTATTTCTTTCCTTCTACTGTCCTGGGTTTTATTTGCTGTTGTTTTTCTAGTTCTTTTAGCTGCATCGTCAAGTTGCTTATTTGAGCTTTTCTAGCTTCTTTTGATATGCCTGTATTGCAATGAACTTCCCTCTCAGTACTGCTTTTGCTGTGTCCCATAAATTTTGAGTTGATTTATGCTCATTATCATTTGTTTCAAGAAACTTTTTTATTTCTTCTTTGATCTCATTGTTAATCCATTCATTATTTAATATCATGCTATTTAGTTTCCAACTGTTTGAGTATTTTTCAGTTTTTCTTTTGTGGTTAATTTCTAGTTTCATGGCATTGTGCTCAGAGAAAATGCTTGATATGATTTCAATCTTCTTAAATTTATTGAGACCATTTTTGTGTCCTAACATGTGGTTTATCCTAGAAAACATACAATGAGCGCTTGAGAAGAATGTATATTCTACTGCTTTAGGCTGAGAAGTTCTGAAGATATCTATTAAATCAAGTTGATCTAGTTTCTCCTTTAAGTCGGCTGTTTTTTTATTAATTTTCTTTCTTGAGGATCTCTTCAGTGTTGTTAGAGGGGTATTGAAATACCCTACTATGATAATATTGCTGTTAATCTCGCCCTTTATATCCATCAAAGTCTGCTTTATGTATGTCGGGGCTCCTATATTTGGTGCATAGATATTTATAATAGTTATACCTTCCTGTTGAATTGTTCCCTTTATCATTATGTAGTGTCCTTCTTTATCTCTTACTACAGCCTTTGTTTTAAAGTCCAGTTTGTCAGATATATAGTATTGCTACCCCTGCTTTTTTTCATTTCCATTTGCATGAAATATTTTTTTCCATCCTTTTACCTTCAGTCTATGTGCATCATTTGTTTTAAGGTGTGTCTCTTGTAGACAGCATAAGCATGGGTTCTGTTTCTTTACCCACGCAGCTACCCTATGTCTTTTGATTGGATCATTTAATCCATTTACATTTAAGGTTATTATTGATATGTAGTTGTTTATTGCCATTTTATTTTTTAAAGCTGTATTCTTCTTCTGCTTTATTCATTCCTCCCTTTAAACTGTTCAGAAGAGGCCCCTTAGTATCTGTTGCAGAATTGGTTTGGTTTTTATGAATTCCTTGAGGCTTTCTTTTTCTGGGAAGCTCTTTATTTCTCCTTCAATTTTAAACGTTAGCCTTGCTGGATAAAGTAGTCTTGGTTGTAGGTTCTTGTTCTGCATTACTTTGATTATATCTTGCCATTCCCTTCTGGCCTCAAGTGTTTCTGTTGAGAAGTCCGATGTCATCCTTATATGGGCTCCTTTGTAGGTGATAGCCTTTTTTTCTCTAGCAGCTTTTAAAATTTTTTCTTTATCCATTAGCTTTGGTATTTTAACTATGATGTGTCTTGTTGTAGATCTTTTTGGGTTTCTCTTTAATGGAGTTCTGTGTGCTTCTTGAACGTGTGGCGTGTTTCCCAGCCTTAATTTAGGGAAGTTTTCTGCTATGATTTGATTGAACAAAGTTTCCATTTTCTGTCCTCTCTCCTCTTCTTCAGGCACCCCTATGATGCGAATGTTGTTTCTCTTCATGTTGTCACAAAGCTCCCTTAGAGTTTTCTCACTTTTTTTAAGTCTCTTTTCTTTTCTCTTCTCTGCTTCTGTGCCTTTTTTTGTGCGTCCTCTAACTCGCTTATTTGATCCTCAGCATCATTCATCCTGCTTTTAATTTTTTCTATTGTGGTCTTCAGTTCTGATACTTTTTTTGTCATTTCTGTCTGATTCTTTTTTATTATTTCAATTTCATTTTTTATACTTGTTATCTCTTTATTTAGGTGTTCATAGTGACTATCCATTGTTGCTCTAATTTCTTTGAACATTCTAACTATCATTATTCTAAATTCTGCTTCTGGTAATTTGGTTATATCTGGTTCATTCAGGTCCTTCTCTGGGGTTTTCTCTTGATTCATTTGGTTTGCATTCCTCTGCCTGCCCATTTTGTCTGTGTATAAGCAAGTTATGGCCACTGGAGTTAAGTAGGTGTTGCCTTTGTGTTCTCTAGGTGTGGTCTGTCTGAAGGCCCGCCACCCCCTCTGCTGCTGCCTAAGGCATTTGGATATGAGCATTGCCAGTGTTGGCCCACTGTGGCTTTTGCTGTGATTTCTGCCTCTCCTCCACGGGAGAGGCTGTCACTCAAGCCACAAGCCTCAGCACCAAGGGTAGAGGTGAGCTCCTTTGCTCAGCTGCGGACCCAGCTTATTTCCGGACTTCTGCCCAGAACCCACAGTCAGAGTCTGCTCGCCAGTGGGTTGGGCCGGGCTTTTGATGTTCTCTCAGCTGTGAGCCTTTGCCTGTCCGGAGCTTTAGCCCCAGCCTCGAGGCCAGGGCCCTCCTGAGCAGGGTCGCATAGCAAGTTTTATTGGGTCAGGTGTGTTTGCCGGCTTCTGCTCACCTGCTAGCTTCCGCTTGTCCCGGACTCTACCCCCCCCCCCCGCGTTCGGAACCCACTCGTGCACATAGGATGGCAAACCGCGGTTTCTCCGGCCGGGTGGGGATAGTAGCATGGGCTCAGCTGCGAGCTTCCACTCGTTTCGGGGTCTACCCGGCCCCCGCGCTCGCAGTCCACTTGCGCACATTGAATGGCTAACCGCAGTTTCTCCTGCCGAGTGGGGCTGGTAGCGTGAGCTCAACTGCGAGTCCCACCCATCCCTGTTTTCAACCCCATCCCCACGGTCTGGGCTGGCTTGCGCAGGGTCATAGAGCAGATCTCTGCCCGTTTCTGGCCTCCCGCTTTGTCCCCGCAGGTGGGATTACAGGCAGGTCTGCAGCTGCCGGACCGCTTTCTCGCGTCCCCTCCGCCCCTGCTGGGCTAGACCGAACTCACACCGGCTTGACCTCCGCCCTTGCCAACAGAACCGCGTTTCAGTGTCCTGCTGCCACCATACCCTTCAGCAACCCTCAGCAGAGTAGGGAGGGCCCTAATACTTTACACTGTAGGCCTGGGAGCTCCCTCACTTGTTTCACAGCTCAAAACTGTCCAAACGCCTCTTCTAGGCTCTGCGACTGTAGACTGGAGCTTGGTTCATGGGACCCAGGTCCCTCCCTCTCCACCAAACTCTCCTCCCGCCCCGCGGGTCTCTCCAGGCTGCCGTTTGCTCCGGGGAGCTGGGCAGCCCTCTTTGAGTTTTCGCTATTTCTACCAGTCTCAATGTGGCTTCTGCAGTGTTCCTTGGTTGAAGAGTCCACTTAGTTTAGTTCAAAGTTGGTTTATCCAGATGATGGTTCTTAAAATTGAGTTATAATCCACTTTAGTTCTGGGAGTTGGAAGTTGGTACGTCCGCCTACTCCGTCGCCATCTTGCTCCTCCCCTACCAGTCTTGATATGGATTCTTTTGTGAATCCTTGGTTCATTTAGCCTTGAGTTGGTTTATAGGATAATAATCTTAAATTTAGTTCTAACTCTAGTTTGGTCCTGTGAAGAGGTGGGTGTATCATCTACTTACTCTGCTGTCATCTTGGATCTTTCTACATAATTTAAAAGCAGAAACAGCTAATATATGCTATTAGGAATCAGGATAATGTTACTCTTAGGAGAAAACTGGAAAAAATGAAGAGTGTGGTTTATGGAGAATGAGTAATGTTCTGTTTCTTGATATGATGCTCAATTCCACCCAGAGTACTGAGTTTGTTAATAAATGTCATCCTATAGTCTTAAAAGTATTTCTTGTATCTGTATCATATTTCAATAATATGTTTTTAACAATTTGGTCTCCCTAAGTGGATAGTGAACTCCAGTTTTCAGGACCATGTTTCTATTTCATTGAATCTTCCTTGGATTTAGGCTGATGATGGAAACATAACAGAAACATATTTGCTTTGCTTATTTGCTATTTATTTGCTGTTCCTGTCCTAAATTTTAATATTCTAGTCCCTGATGAAATAGTACTTGTTGGAGTCTGGCTACTACCTGATTCTATAATAACCCTCTATCTACAAGGTGTGGTATTTTTGGAAAGCTTTGTAACTTACTCCAACCCACACTAACTCCATAGTATCCTTATTCACATTCTGGTTTCTGTTTTTGATAAGGTGAATCCCTCTCTTTGCTGCTGGCACTTGATAAACTGTGAGGTTAGGACTATTCCCTAGTAACCTAGATTGAACAAATCAACTTGGAATATGTCAAAGAAGAAAATTCACTGGCACAGGAGCTTGAGGTATATCTAGAAATCATACAAGTCACATGGTGTTCATTCCTAAAACAGGACACTTTTTAAGGACTCTCAAATGCTACAGATATTGTCTTTCACATGATTAGCAGGGCCACTCTAGTATCTTTAGAATTGGGGCTCAGTGTCTGTGAGTGCTATATGTTCCCTTGGAGGCTGATATAATTATACTTAAGTTTAGACCAAGCTCAGGGAAGTCATTTGAATAAGGGAATGTAGATTATGTTGTGATGAAAAACAACCCCAATATCACACTAACTTAAAAAATGTATTTGTTTCTTGCTCAAACTATATCCACTGTGGATCACCTAAACCCTATGGCTCTGTTCTACCTTATCTTCTTTCCAAGGCCCTGGCTGAAGGAATGATACTTTTCAGGGATATTCCTACTCTTTTGGTACAGACAAAAGAGAATACTATGTTATGGCTCTTACAAATAATAATTCTCACTTTATATTCTTTGACACACAATTTTAGCTCTGGTATTTTTAGCCTAAACAATTAGGGCAGGGGTCGAGAACCTATGCCTTGAGAGCAAGAAGTGGCTCTTTTGATGGCTGCATCTGGCTCACAGACAAATCTTTAATAAAAATAATAATAATATTAAAAGTATAAACATTCTTATGTATTACAATCCATTCATTTCCTACCGCTCATGTTCATGGTTGCAGGTGGCTGGAGCCAATCATAGCTGTCCTCTGGGACAACACAAAATTTTTATTGGATAATGCGTTGTATGGCTCTCATGGAATTACATTTTAAAATATGTGGTGTTCCTGGCTCTCTCAGCCAAAAAGGTTCCCGACCCCTGGATTAGGGTAAAGACAAAGACGAGATCTTGGTTCAACAGAAACCGTCTTTGCTGCAACCTTCCCTTGATCTTTCAAAACCATCCACCCACAGTCCTACATAATGTGGAAAGATGGAGCCAGGTGTCCTCTTCAAAGTGTGTGGTTGATGGGAATGGAGTTTGGAGCCTGAAATGTGTTCACTGATGTACTTGGGTCCATTTATAGAACTATCTTCTCCTAGACAAATATGTGGTCTGTGGAAGAAGAAGAATAGAAGACAGAACCCTGCTAAGACTATCTTAGACTCCATCCTCAGCTTAGTGAATGAATGAGACAATTTCTACTCTCTAAAAATGTCTAAGATTTTCCTATGGAAACAAAAACTGAGGAGGGAGAAATGAATAGGCAGCTTGTTGGTCAAAAAAGTTTGTAAATATGATATATATGTTTGCTCGCTTATAGTTTGCATTGGGTGTGGGGGACAGGCTGTAAGCAGGCAGGGTCATTATAGCCTAAGGCTTAGCTTTAAGACTAAGCCTTTCTCACCCTTTTAATACTAAGATCTTTAAAACTAAGCTTTTCCCCACACCCTTGACTGTTGCATGATGTGGGGTGGTGCACTCTCATGAGGAATCCCATTATGCCTCAGATAAGTGACTTTGTATTAGAGATTTTCTTGTTTGTATATTAGAGTAAAGATTTTGATTTCTACACTATAAAATGGGGCAGAGGAGCCCATGCTAGGAGAAAGCAGAGAAAGGCCACATGGAGGAGAGGAGAAGCAGCCAAGATGGCAGAGTGCTGAAGGAGAAGCCAGTTTGTGCAGAGTTGATGCAGAGAGAAGGAGAGGGGGAACAGAGGTGAATAAGGCTGGTGAGGTAGATACCTTTGATTCTAGGAAATTCAGATAAGTCAGCGGCTTTGGGGGCCCTGAATGGAAAGGGAAGTGTTTCCTCACTGTGTGTATTTCTTGCCCGCCAGGTACAAGCTAGGATTAAAGCTAATGGCTCACCAGTTCTTGGCTCTGCTGTTTCATTACTGTCTGTCCGAATCAAATGCGAACCTGCATGGGCAAGGCAGCTGTGATGGTAGCCATGGCTACTGGCCTTACACAGATCACAGAAGATTTTTAGGGCATTAAAACTGCTCTGTATGACACTATAATAATATAGGATATATTTTATTATACATATATCAAAACCTATAGACTACATACAACTGAATGAACCCTAATGTTGGCGCTTTGGTTGATAATAATGTGTCAATGTAATTTCATAGATTGCAGCAAATGTAATTCTCTGGTGGTGGGAAGGGATTGTAATGGGGGAGTCTATGTGTGGAGGGAGGAGGTATTTAGGAACTCTCTGTACCGCCTGTTCAATATTGCTGTGAATCTAAAACTCTAAAAAATAAAGTCTATTTTAAAAGATACAGAAATATTTTGCTAATTCTTAAAAAATGTGAATAAAAGACCACTAAATGTCCAGAAGCAAGAGTCAGGGTGGCTTTTTTCAACAAGACAGGAGATCCCTGACCTGTCATAACAGAACTGGTCAGGATCACTTCCTCCAGAAAGGGCTTATAAAATGCAGAACACTGGGCAGATAAGCATAATTCAACACACAAAACTTCTAGTTGGTCTGAGTAGCTGAGTTGAGCTACTAAACAGATCAGGCTCTGCCCCAGCTGCAGAAACAGTCAGGTGTCTAACCTGAAGGGTGCTGAGCGAATCAGGTTTTGTTTCCCATTTCATTGCAAGAACAGGAAAGGTCTGTCACTGCAGGGGAGAGAAAGCGAGGGTGGGTTGAAGAAGGAAACTGGAAGTGGTGCAGCACAACGCCCATTCTTCAATTCCTCTGAGAGGGTGTGGCAAATAAAGAGGGGAGGAGGAGGGAAATAATTATGAAAACAAATGTGTGCCCAAGATCCATCTGGAAACCAGAAACTCAGTGTGTGGGCAAAAACGCTCTTCCGTTCCAGGGGCGCTTTCTGGTGGCTGTGTGGCTCCATCTGCCCCTCCCTTTCACCAAACCACAACCATCCTCAATCCTCTGCAATTCCTCTAAGACGCATAGCTTAATGTCTGAAAAAATAGTTCTATGGAAACCAAATAATAGCATTATTTTTTCTACCTATAATCCTATGAAGATTATAGATCATATAATCATGGGTTTTTAGAATATAAAGAAACTTTAGAGAGTAATGGTAATTTTTTTAAAAAGAGATAATGGACAGATGTGAATTTCAATTCTTACTCCCACTCATGAGCTAAGTAAACAAATAATTTCTCCAAAACTTAGTTTTCCTAATTTTTAAAATGATGAAAACATTACTACCCTTATCCAGTCACCATTCTTTGTTTATTCAGCCATCTATCCATTCTTTTAACAAATATTTACATAATGTTTACTATCTACCAGAAACCATGCTAAGAGGTAGGCATAAGATAGGCAACCAAGGAGATATGGTTCTTGGCTTCATGAAGATTATAGTCTCTCTACTGGGGAGGACAAACATCAAGAACCACTAAGATCAATAAACACATGATACGAAGTTGAAAGGATCTCTGGGTATTTCTGTTTGGGTTGAGAGATGAAGGATGAGTGGGAATTAGTGAAATGAAGACCAGGAGAGGAGCAATGGGGTAAGGTGATAATTTTTGGCAGAGGGCAATCTGTTCTTGATGCGGCTGAAGAATGACTGAGTTTCAAAAAAATGAAATCAGTACCACCAAGTATGACTAAGAAGCTGAAAGGTGCTAGATCATGCATTGCCTTATGGACCATTTAATGGATTTTGTGATTTATCTGAAGTGGAATGGGAAGTCAGGGAAAAGTTGTAAGCTGAGGAGTTACTATTAAATAGATAATGTGTGTAAAATAGCACTTTAACAGGTATTCGACAAAGATTTTTGTGTGAAAAAACATAAAAAGAGTATTTGTGATAGAACACACAAGTTGCCTATCTCTTCATTTTTTTTTTTTTTTAATTTTAATATATATTTTATTATTATTAATTCTAATGAGGTGACACCAATAAATCAGGGTACATATGTACAATGAAAACATCTCCAGGTTATCTTATCATTCAATTGTGTTGCATACCCATCACCAAAAGTCAAATTGTCCTCTGTCACCTTCAATCTGGTTTTCTCTGTGTCCTTCCCCTCCTCCCTATCCCACTTTTCCCTCCCTCCCCCCATCCCATAACCAACACTCTCTTGTCCATGTCTCATACCCTCACTTTCATGTCCCACCTATGTATGTAATCGTGCTGTTCTCAGTTTTTCTTTTTTTCTGATTTACTTATTTCACTCCGTATAATGTTATCAAGGTACATCCATTTTGTTATAAATGATCCGATGTCATCGTTTCTTATGGCTGAGTAGTATTCCATAGTATATATGTACCATAGCTTTTTAATCCACTCGTCTTCTGACGGACACTTGGGCTGTTTCCAGATCTTCGCTATTGTGAACAATGCTGCCACGAACATGGGGGCGCATTTCTTCTTTTAGAACAGTGCTATGGTGTTCTTAGGGTATATTCCTAAAAGTGGGATAGCTGGGTCAAAAGGCAGTTCAATTTTTAATTTTCTGAGGAATCTCCAAACTGTTTTCCACAGTGGCTGCACCAGTCTGCATTCCCACCAGCAGTGCAGAAGGGTTCCCTTTTCTCCACATCCTCGCCAGCACTTATTCTGTGTTGTTTTGCTGATAAGTGCCATTCTGACTGGTGTGAGGTGATATCTCATTGTGGCTTTAATTTGCATTTCTCTAATGATTAGTGATGTTGAGCATTTTTTCATATGCCTATTGGCCATCTGTATGTCCTCTTTGGAGAAATTTATATTCATTTCTTTTGCCCATTTTTTGATTGGGTTGTTTGTCTTCCTGGTGTTGCGTTTTATAAGTTCTTTATAAATTTTAGTTATTAACCCCTTATCAGATGTGCTGTCGAATATGTTCTCCCATTGTGTGGTTTGTCTTCTTATTCTGTTCCTATTGTCTTTAGCTGTGCAAAAACTTTTTAGTTTGATATAGTCCCATTTGTTTATCTTGCCTTTTATTTCATTTGCCCATGAAGATAAATCGGCAAATATACCGCTGCTACAGATGTCGGAGAGCTTGCTGCCTATGTTTTCTTCTAAGATGCTTATGGTTTCACGGCTTACATTTAAGTCTTTTATCCATTTTGAGTTTGTTTTTGTGAATGGTGTAAGTTGATGGTCTAGTTTCATTTTTTTGCAGGTAGATGTCCAATTTTCCCAACACCATTGTTAAAGAGGCTGTCTTTACTCCATTGTATGTTCTTTCCTCCTTTGTCAAATATCAGTTGTCCATAAAGCTGTGGGTTTATTTCTGGGTTCTCTGTTCTGTTCCATTGATCTATGTGCCTGTTCTTATGCCAGTACCAGACTGTCTTGAGTATAATGGCCTTATAGTAAACCTTGATATCAGGAAGCGTGATACCTCCTGCTTTATTTTTTCTTTTTAAGATTGCTGAGGCTATTCGTGTTCTTTTTTGGTTCCATATAAATTTTTGGAATATGTGTTCTATATCTTTGAAGTATGTCATTGGTATTTTAATTGGTATTGCATTGAATTTATAAATTGCTTTAGGTAATATAGACATTTTAATGATGTTTATTCTTCCTAGCCATGAGCACGGTATATGCTTCCACTTGTTTGTATCTTCCTTGATTTCTTTTATCAATGTTCTATAATTTTCCGAGTACAAGTCCTTAACCTCCTTGGTTAAATTTACTCCTAGGTACTTTATTTTTTTGGCTGCAATAGTGAAGGGGATTGTTTCCTTAATTTCTTTTGCTGATATTTCATTGTTGGTGTATAGAAATGCCTCTGATTTCTGAGTATTAATTTTATATCCTGCCACCTTGCTGAATTCATTTATAAGGTCCAGTAGTCTTTTGACTGAGACTTTAGGGTTTTCAATATACAATATCATATCATCTGCAAATAATGACAGTTTTACTTCTTCTTTTCCAATTTGTATGCCTTTTATTTCTTCTTCTTGTCTGATTGCTGTAGCTAGGACTTCCAGAACTATGTTGAATAAGAGTGGTGAAAGTGGGCAACCCTGCCTGGTTCCTGATCTTAAGGGGATTGCTTTTAATCTTTGTCCATTTAGTATGATGTTTGCTGTCGGTTTATCGTAGATGGCCTTTATCATGTTAAGGAATGATCCCTGTATTCCCACTTTACTGAGAGTTTTGAGCATGAATGGGTGCTGGATTTTATCAAATGCCTTTTCTGCATCTATTGAAATTATCATGTGATTTTTGTCCTTCCTTTTGTTTATATGGTGAATCACATTGATTGATTTGCGAATATTGAACCAGCCTTGCCTCTCCAGAATAAATCCCACTTGATCGTGGTGTATGATTTTTTTCATATATTGCTGGATCCGGTTGGCTAATATTTTGTTGAGAATTTTAGCGTCTAAATTCATCAGGGATATAGGCCTATAATTTTCTTTCTTTGTGTTGTCTTTGCCCGGTTTTGGGATCAGAATTATGCTCGCCTCATAAAAGGAGTTTGGAAGTCTTCCTTCCTCTTGAATTTTTTGAAATAGCTTGAGGAGAATAGGAATTAGTTCTTCTTTGAATTTTTGATAGAATTCACTTGAGAAGCCATCAGGCCCAGGACTTTTCTTTTTTGGGAGTTTTTTGATAACTGTTTCTATCTCATTTGTTGTAATTGGTCTGTTTAGGTGTTCTGATTCTTCCAGATTGATTTTTGGAAGGTTATATGATTCAAGAAATTTGTCCATTTCACCAAGATTGTCTAATTTTTTGGCATATAGTTCTTCATAGTATTTTCTTACAATGCTTTGTATTTCTGTTGTGTCAGTTGTTATTTCTCCACTGTCCTTTCTAATTTTATTTATTTGAGTCCTCTCTCTTTTTTTCTTGGTGAGTCTAGTTAAAGGTTCATCAATCTTGTTTACCTTTTCAAAGAACCAGCTTCTTGTTTCATTGATCCTCTGTATTGTTTCCTTAGCCTCTATGTCATTTATTTCTGCTCTGACCTTTATTATTTCCTTCCTTCTACTTGTCTTGGGTTTTATTTGTTGTTGTTTTTCTAGTTCTTTTAGATGCAGGGTTAGGTTGCTTATTTGAGCTTTTTCTAGCTTCTTATGATATGCCTGTAGTGCAATAAACTTCCCTCTCAGAACTGCTTTTGCTGTGTCCCATAAATTTTGAGTTGATGTATGCTCATTATCATTTGTTTCTAGAAACTTTTTTATTTCTTCTTTGATCTCATTGTTAATCCATTCATTATTTAATAACATGCTATTTAGTTTCCAAGTGTTTGAGTATTTTTCAGTTTTTCTTTTGTGGTTAATTTCTAGTTTCATGGCATTGTGATCAGAGAAAATGCTTGATATGATTTCAATCTTCTTAAATTTATTGAGACCATTTTTGTGTCCTAACATGTGGTCTATCCTAGAAAACGTACCATGAGCGCTTGAGAAGAATGTATATTCTACTGCTTTAGGGTGAAAAGTTCTGAAGATATCTATTAAATCAAGTTGATCTAGTGTATCCTTTAAGTCTGCTGTTTCTTTATTAATTTTCTTTCTTGAGGATCTATCCAGTGTTGTTAGAGGGGTATTGAAATCCCCTACTATGATAGTATTGCTGTTAATCTCGCCCTTTATATCCATCAAAGTTTGCTTTATGTATGTCGGGGCTCCTATATTTGGTGCATAGATATTTACAATAGTTATATCTTCCTGTTGAATTGTTCCCTTTATCATTATGTAGTGTCCTCCTTTATCTCTTACTACAGCCTTTGTTTTAAAGTCCATTTTGTCTGATATAAGTATTGCTACCCCTGCTTTTTTTTCATTTCCATTTGCATGAAATATTTTTTTCCATCCTTTTACCTTCAGTCTATGAGCATCTTTTGTTTTAAGGTGTGTCTCTTGTAGACAGCATATGTATGGGTCCTGTTTCTTTATCCATGCAGCTACCCTATGTCTTTTGATTGGATCATTTAATCCATTTACATTTAAGGTTATTATTGATATGTAGTTGTTTATTGCCATTTTATTCTTTAAAGCTGTATTCTTCTTTTGCTCTATTCATTCCTCCCTTTAAACTGTTCACAAGAGGCCCCTTAGTATCTCTTGCAGAATTGGTTTGGTTTTTATGAATTCCTTGAGGCTTTCTTTTTCTGGGAAGCTCTTTATTTCTCCTTCAATTTTAAACGTTAGCCTTGCTGGATAAAGTAGTCTTGGTTGTAGGTTCTTGTTCTGCATTACTTTGATTATTTCTTGCCATTCCCTTCTGGCCTCAAGTGTTTCTGTTGAGAAGTCTGATGTCATCCTTATGGGGGCTCCTTTGTAGGTGATAGCCTTTTTTTCTCTAGCAGCTTTTAAAATTTTTTCTTTATCCATTAGCTTTGGTATTTTAACTATGATGTGTCTTGGTGTAGATCTTTTTGGGTTTCTCTTTAATGGAGTTCTGTGTGCTTCTTGAATGTGTGGAGTGTTTCCCAGCCTTAATTTAGGAAAGTTTTCTGCTATGATTTGATTGAACAAAGTTTCCATTTCCTGTCCTCTCTCCTCTTCTTCAGGCACCCCTATGATGCGAATGTTGTTTCTCTTCATGTTGTCACAAAGCTCCCTTAGAGTTTCCTCACATTTTTTAAGTCTCTTTTCCTTTTTCTTCTCTGCTTCTGTGCCTTTGTTTATTGTGTCCTCTAACTCGCTTATTCGATCCTCAGCGTCATCCATCCTGCTTTTAATTCCTTCCATTGTGGTCTTCAGTTCTGATACTGTATTTGTCATTTCTGTCTGATTCTTTTTTATTATTTCAATTTCATTTTTTATACTTGTTATCTCTTTATTTAGGTGTTCATAATGACTATCCATTGTTGCTCTAATTTCTTTGAACATCCTAACTATCATTATTCTAAATTCTGCTTCCGGTAATTTGGTTATATCTGGTTCATTCAGGTCCTTCTCTGGGGATTTCTCTTGATTCATTTGGTTTGCATTCCTCTGCCTGCCCATTTTTTCTGTGTATAAGCAAGTTGTGGCCACTGGAGTCCAGTAGGTGTTGCCTTTGTGTTCTCTAGGTGTGGTCTATCTGCAGGCCCCCCACCCCCTCTGCCGGTGCCTAGGGTGGTTGGGTATGAGCGTTGCCAGCGCGGGCCCACTGTGGCTTTTGCTGTGATTTCTGCCTCTCCTCCGTGGGAGGGGCTGTCACTGAAGCCACAAGATCAGCACCAAGGGTAGAGGTGAGCACCTTTCCTCAGCTGCGGACCCAGCCTATTTCCGGACTTCCGCCCAGAACCAGCAGTCGGAGCCTGCTCGCTACAGTTCCGCGGGTTAGGCGGGGCTTTTGACGTGCTCTCAGCTGTAAGCCTTTGCCCGTCCGGAGCTTTAGCCCCGCCCTCGAGGCCCTTTGCGCAGGGTCGGAAACCAAGGTTTATTGGGGCGGGCGTGTTTGCTGGCTTCCGCCGAGCTGCGTACTTCCGCTCGTCCCGGACTCTACCCCGCCCCCGTGTTCGGAGCCCGCTCGTGCACGTATGAATGCTATTCGCGTTTTCTCCGGCCGGATGGGGATAATAGCGTGGGCTCAGCTGCGAGCCTCCACCCGTCTCGGGGTCCACCCCGTTCTCATGCTCGGAGCCCGCTCGCGCACGTATATTGGGCCAACCGCGGTTTCTCCGGCCGGGGGCGAGGGGACTGGTAGTGTCAGCTCAGCCGCGAGCCCCTGCCCGTCCCTGGTCCTAGCCCGGTCCCCACGGTCAGGGTCGGCTTGCGCAGGGCCTGCCTGTTCCTGGCCTCCCGCTTTGTCCCCGTAAGTGGGATTAAAGGCTGGCCCGCAGCTTCCGGACCGCTCTCGCGCTTCCCCTCCTACCCTCTGGGCTAGACCGATCTCCCACCGGCTTGGCCTCCGCCCACGCCGACAGAACCGCGTTTCAGCGTCCTGCCGCCCCAAAACCTTAAGCAGCCCTCAGCAGAGTAGGAAGGGACCTAATACTCCACACTGTAGGCCTGGGAGCTCCCTCACTTGTTTCACATCTCAAATCTGTCCAAACGCCTCTTCTAGGCTCTGGGACTGCAGGCTGGGGCTTGGTTCCTGGGACCCAGGTCCCTCCCTCTCTGCCAAACTTTCCTCCCGCCACACGGGTCTCTCCGGGCTGCCGTTTGCTCCGGGGAGCTGGGCAGCCCTTTTCGCGTTTTCGCTATTCCTACCAGTCTCAATGTGGCTTCTTCTGTGTTCCTTGGTTGAAGAGTCCACTTAGTTTTGTTCAAAGTTGGTTTATCCAGGTGATGGTTCTTAAAATTGCGTTGTAATCCACTTTGGTTCTGGGAGTTGGAAGTTGGTACGTCCGCCTACTCCGTCGCCATCTTGCTCCTCTATCTCTTCATTTTTAAAAAAAGATTTTATTTATTGATTTCACAGAGAGAGGAGGGGGGTGGGAAGTGAAAAGTACCAACTACAGTTGCTTCACTTTAGTTGTGCATTGCCTGCTGAGTGTGCCTGGCCTGGAGAAGCCAAAGGCTGAAAAACAGCCACCTCAGTGATCCAGGTGGATGCTCTATCCACTGCGCCACCACAGGCCTGGCTAATCTATTATTTTTAAGAGGAGTCATAAAACCTATCACATGATTTCAGAATGGCCAAAGAGAATAAGGATATGATAATGCTGAGTTTCAAAGAAAATGTTTTGTTTATTTGGATTGATTTTAGATAAGAAGTCTACTTAGATGTAAATAACTGATGCTGATTAAGAAAAAATTATCTATTTAACTTTGAATCCAAGAATATTGTCTTCTAAGTGTCCTAGATCATGGCATTAGATCCATGGAGAAGCATAATCCTTGCATAGGAAATTACCTGTTTACCAAATAAAACTTACAGCAAGATACCCAGCTAAATTTGAATTTTAGTAAACAATGTTTTAGTGTAGTATGTCCCAAATATTGCACAGAAAATATCTGTTTTAAAAATGTACTTGTTGTTTATCTGAAATTCAAATTTATTTGGGCATCCTGTATTTTATTTGCTAAATCTGGCAATCCTATAGTTTATAGGGGGCATTAGTCACATAATATTACTTGTTGCTTTTCTACATTTAGAATTGCTTTGTAGACGAAACACCAAATTAATGTTTATAAATCCTAATGCAAATTTTAATAACTTTCCAATGCAAAATAAAGGTGTATGAGAGGAGCTAGGTTAAATGAGTAAAGAAATTTTTTTAAAAGAAAGAAAAGGCATAGCTGACAGAAGATGGGAGTGGGGAATGGTAGAGGAGTGTAAGGGCACTGATTTCTTTATCTAAAATAGAAGGGACTTGATATATGGTAAAAGCTGGTGAGTATTACAGAATCCATTTAGTTGTGTGTGTGTGTTTTTACCCCCAGAAAAACTTCTAATAGATTGTATTATCATAGTGAACTTCAGCCATAAATATCTTATTGCCTTTGAGTGGCCTTTTGGTCTATCATCCACCATATTTCCCCATGTATAAGTTGCTCCTATGTATAAGAAACATCTTAATTTGGGGGCCTGAAATTTAAAAAAGATACATATTACATAAAGTTATTGAACACAAGTTTTATTCATCATAAAATTCATACAACTCCACATTATGGTCAAAACTCCCATCCATTAGCTTGTCCTTATCTGTGTCTGATGACAAATCACTGTCTTCATATATTGCCTCATCCTCAGTTCCATCTATGGCATTTGAAATGACACACTCCTTAAATGACTTGACAATGACCTCAATCTTGATATTATTCCAGGATCTTTTCACCCAGGTACAAACTTTTTCTATAATTGGTTCCTTCACTTCCTGTAGGTGTCAAATTGTTCCCCGTAGACTTTATTCATTGGTTCCATTCATCTATCATGGCAGCGTTGAAAGGTTTGTTAATGCTGACATCAAATGGTTGAAGCTGGGATGTCAAGCCCCAGTATGAGCGCAAGTTTTGTTTTTTGCTCTGCAGCAATCTTGTATTTTGTGTTATGTGTGCCCTGAACTGATCAAGCACCAACAGGGCAGGTTTGCGTAAGAGCCCACCTGGTCTCCTTCTCTAAACTTTCTCAAACCAGATCTTCATCCCATCCTGATCCATCCAACCCTTGTGATGAACGTGGACAATCACTCTTCGAGAAATGTCTTCTTTAGGCATTGTTTTGTGTTTAAAAATCACCATAGGAGGCAGCTTGGTTCTGTCGGCACAACAAGCTAGAACAACTGTATAATGGCTCTTTTCATTTCCACTTTTCTTTACAGTTACACTTTTCACCCCCTTCTTATGATCAGTTCTGTTACTTGGGACATCAAATTGAAGAGGGACTTCGTCCATATTTGCAATCTATCTCAACACAAACTGATGTGTCTTCCGATATCAAATGACAAAATGATGAAATTCAAGGACCTTCTGCTCATAGCTTTCAGGCATCCTTTGGGCAAGTCTGGTGAATGTACACATGCTTAGTCCACTCCATTTCATGAACCTGAAGCACCATTTGTATCCTCCTTTGAAATCAGTAACTTCTTTTTCATCAGCAATTCTTCTTGCCTCATGCTGAATCATCTTTGTGGACACAGGAATTCCAATTGCCCTTTGCTCCTCAATCCATATCTTCAATTCTCTCTATAAATCAGGCCATTTTGCTGATGCCTCTCATGGCTTTCTTCTTCCATGGTGTTTTCAGTAGGGTTTCTTCTTCCTGTAGCCAGTCTCAGATTGACTTCTCAGTTGGAGGAGGACCAAACTTACGTTCAGCAGAATGATTTCTATTCACTTTGCAAACCGGATCACTTTTAACTTGAATTCAGCACTGTACAAAAATATTTTCTGAACCATTTCTGGCAGAACGTGGTAAAACATAACCTACCATATACCAGTAACAAGCATGAAACAGTGAGTACAAAGACAACAAGCACTAAAAAGCAGGAAATGCAAGTAAAAATATCTACAATAACGAATGCAAAAACAAGCATGAAAAAGCAAGCACAAAAATCTACAACCACTGTGTAAGACACACCCAGTTTTTTTTTTTTATTTATTCATTTTAGAGAGGAGAGAGAGAGAGAGAGAGAGAGAGAGAGAGAGAGAAAGGGGGGAGGAGCTGGAAGCATCAACTCCCATATGTGCCTTGACCAGGCCAGTGCAGGGTTTTGAACTGGCGACCTCAGTGTTCCCAGGTCGACGCTTTATCCACTGCGCCACCACAGGTCAGGCTAGACACACCCAGTTTTTAGATCCCAAATTATTCCCAAATAGGTGAGTCTTATACATGGGGAAATACAGGTATTTTTTTTCAAATACTTTAAAAGTCTGGTCTGTACCATCTTAAGACATGAGAAGCATCCCCAACTTTATTAGTTGCTATATAGCAGTGCACTGAAAGTCATCTTTATCCATTGCAGTTAGGACCAATAGTTAATCTGTTGGTTAAAAACACCAGAGAGGAATCATAACAATGATGCATACATACTTTTTATTGCATACATACATTTTATTTTAACTTAAAGCATGTGAATGATTATTTACACACCAATCTTTTGATGCAGGGTCAAGGCACTTTCTATGAGCATGAATTCCTCAGTATGAGCTCTGTATCACCAAAAGGTGGCATTTTTCATTTCCATTTACAGTTCCTATGGAATGTAGTGAGAATCTAAGGACCTTTCATGTTTTTACAAAATGTCCTCCATCTTCCACATTCTCTTGCCCACAGCAATTTTTTATGACTTAACTTTACTTAATCTTTGCAAAGTATTCAATATAATTTCTTATAGGAAAAACAAAACCTTTTTGTATTCATATTCTATTGATTTTTAACACTCTTTCATCACATTATATAATTAAATGACCAATAAGACTAAGGTATACTTTCATAATAGCATAGAAAATTTACTTCTTTTTTTATAAAAATAATAAATTATGGTGAAATGCACACACTTCTTCCCAAAGGTAGTGTTATAAAAATAGTCAAAGTGTTTAGGCAATTAAGTCTTCTATTGGGAAGTAGGAAACTAAATTAAACAATTTCTGAAGGCCAATTTCATCCAAAATTTGCATCATGATATATATGGTGACGTCATTACTCAGTTTCTTAAAATGTGAGATTTTTTATTTTTCTAAAATTGTGGTGCCTCCAAAGAAGGTTTTATATTTTACTTGCAGCTAGGTTATTTCTTCTTTTCTTTATTCCCTTAAGGATGAGCCTGGGGGAAGGAGGAATAATCTATTTAAAAACCTAAGAAAGTTCCTAAGAAAATAAGTGGCAGGTTATACTGAAGCTAAATTCTCAAATAACTTATTAAAATCTCAATTCCTGCAAGAATTCTATTTTCATAAATGTATAATATTATTTTCCAACCTACATCCAGCCAGAATGCTCCAATAAAGACATACCACATTAATGAAAATGTTTCTATTTAATTTTCTTCACAAAATTGCAGCGATCCTTGACTTATCCAAACTCCTCCCTTTGCTTTTTAAAACTAATTGATTAATTAATTAACTTTTAAATTGAATTTATTGAGGTTACACTGGTTAATAAAGTCGAGACAGCATGGATGAACCTGGAGATTATTATGCTGAGTAAAATAAGCTAGTCAGAGAAAGACAAGTACCATGTGATTTTGCTTATATGTGGAATATAAGGAACAAAATAAAATAACAAACAAAATAGAAACAGGCTCATAGATACAGAGAACAGGTTCCTCCCTTCTCCATGCAGAAGGTCCATGTCTCAAAGCATGAAATTCCTTTTGGCTTCTAATATTACATTCAGTTTCATAGGCCACATTATAGTCCCACTTTTGCTATCCATAAATATAAACCTTTCCATTAATTTCTAGACCTGAAGTTTAAATGGAGCTGTTTTCCTTATGACTAATTTTCAGTAAAGCCAGATTTTGCAAGTAACAGGGTTTTTTGAGCTTTTTATATGTATTTTCTGTTTTTAAATGTTCCTTTAAACCAAGAAAAGAGATTCATTGTTGGAATGATGAATTTTGCTTTTTGTTCAAAAGGACAGAGTGCTCAGGGTAGGGTCTGGCCATTTCCTGCCCCAAAACACAACTGTAAAGATCAGTCATGTTAAAGGCCCAAACAAACTGACAAGATCGCTTTACCGGCAACAGCAAATAAAGGTAATTCCCAACAGGGGGCTCAGGGAAAGGTGGCTGAGTTTAATCCGCCTCTAATGAACAGGCAGTTTCTCCTACTGGCAACACTGCCTCAATGCAAGAGCCGTCAGAACGGGCCAGGATGCTCCTTGGGAGGGCACATTTCCCTGGCTAAAACAAATGGGTCTTCGTATAGACTTAAAGGCTCCACGTCTGTTGAAATCCTACCCTTCCGTACAAACCCAGGTTAAAGGCTACCGCCTTCCTGGATTGAAAATTCTAAATTGACTTTTCTTTTCTGAAATCCCATTGTATTTTATTCTATTTTAATTCACTTACATTATACTTAACTTTTTAAAAACCAATCTGACATCTTCACTAGATTATAAGCAATTTGAGGAAAGGATTCTCTTATTTGTTATTGTATCTCCAAGGCGCTGTCCTAGAAACAAGGTATACAGAATAAGACAAAGGTGCATTTGTTCTTAGATCACAGCCTAATGGAAGAAAAAATCTGTACATAAATATTTGCCATACAATTCACTAATGGTTATGTTAGAAGTGGTTACAATATAATATAGAAACAATGAGGAGAAAAACACTGGCTTTGTTTGGAGATTTAGTGAAACATTCAAAGAACAGTAAGTAACACACACACTACCTCAGCTAAACAAATTGCATGAAGTCTTAAGATCCACCTCTGTATAATATACATTTGGGATCTGTAACTAAACTATTTGAGCTGTCACAGAGCCTTCCACTATCTTTCTGTAGAAAGTATTCCCACCTCTCACCCCACACCGTATTTACAACTCTGACTCTAAGCTTTAGCCACAGATTATTGGCCCAGAGAAAGGATTTGCCTCAATGGGTCAATCCAACATTGAGTACTGAATATTGTGCTGCATCGGAGCATTGGAGCTATTGTAACGTACAAACATCTCTCATCTGAAACACTACTCTTGGTAAAACCAAAGTAAGCACAGCTTCTTTAAACTTGTACTGAGTAAAAATCACATCCTGGCAATAAACTTTGTTAAACAAATCAATGGGATCAATACAAAAAATGTGTTGGGGAAAAGTCCTTATTGAAGTATTACTGTATGTTAGTTGCTATTAATCCAGTCAATAAAAGATAACAAGATGTAGTCCATCTTACATAGGCACATCGGGGAAAAAAGTATTGTATTTCCCCATGTATAAGATGCTCCCATGTATAAGGTGCACCTTAATTTTGGGGCCCAAAATTTGAAAAAAATGTATTACATAAAGCTATTGAACTCAAGTTTTATTCATTATAAAATTCATACAACTCCTCATTGCTGTCAAAATTCCCATCCATTAGCTTGTGCTCGTCTGTGTCTGATGACGAATCACTGTCTTCATATATTGCCTTGTCCTCAGTTCCATCTATGGTATTTGAAATGCAACAACCACTGTATAAAACACACCCAGTTTTTAGACCCTAAATTTTTTGAAAAAGGTTGTGTCTTATACATGGGGAAATATGGTACATAAATAGCTACTAGAATTGGTGCATGAAGCAGGTGACAAAAGCAGGGAGAGTTCTGCTTAGACTGTGACCCTCTGGCATTATGCCAGTTTGAGAACTGTTTACCTCCTGGACAAAAATACAACCCAGGGAAATATTGTAAACAACATTTTGGTATTTATCCCCCTCATCAAACTGTAGTAAAAGAAGTCTGCTTAATGTAAATTCAGATTAGATTCCATACTCAATTTATTACAACTTTTCTTTGTGGGTATGTTTTTTCACTTCATTCTGGATTACTGAGCAGAGCTAAATAACTCTGGTTTATTCTTTCAGTCTGGAAACCATGTCCTTATGGGTTGCCAGACCTCAGGGAGAGATCCCCAACATGGGACTCCTGAACGAGGTGGCGTCACACTGAAGGGTCCTCCCTTGGGAAACTCAGGGATGACAGGAGGCCGTTTCTGGTCTCTATTCATGCATTTGTCCTGTTTTACTGTAACCTGAGCCTCACTGAGGCAGCTGGGGTATTTGTGTTAGCAGCTAACAGGGGCAGAAGCTGGCACTGAAAGGAACTGCTTCCCGAGAAGAGGCCCTATTCCCTTCGTTACCACTTTCGTAGGACTGATTCAGCACCCAGGCTCCAGGAAGATTTATGAGCTGCTTAAAGCATTCATGTTTGCTTACTGCTGATGATTGGAAATTCAAGGGTGAGAACTGGATTGTTAGTAATCAGGGAGCTCTCTGTTCCAGGCACAAGCGCTCTGGACACTCCTGTAGATTTATCTCTGTGCCTGCCTTCACAGCTTCCCTGGAGGCACATGCCGCACATTTCCTCTGGCCTTTACCTGAATTTGCCAAAGTTTAGTAAGTGTGCAACAGATTGAGAGAGCTAGAAAATAACCACAAAACCCATATAAGAACTTGTATTTGTGAAGTAGTTTATGGTTTACAAGGTACATTCCCATACATTATCACTGGATCTATTTATTCATTCACACAATCCAATCATGCATTCATATATCATATATTTATTAGACATCCAATGTGTGCCAGGAACTGAATTTTTGCCACTGTATTTTACAAATAGAGAATATTGCTTAATTTCTGTGAACCTGTGTTTAATTTTGTAAACTATATTTATTAATGTTTTAGAGCAGTATGCATGGAAAATATCAAAATCAATAAGTTGGAATAAGATAATAGAGATATGACTTAGTGTAGAAAACAGGTATGTTCACAGGAAAGAAAATGGTGTGGGTGAGAGAATGGGACCTAATAAGGAATCCCATCTCTTAGGTTGCAAACTGGAGCAAAGCTTGATGCTGAGCATGAATCCCATCTGTGGTTCCCAGAGGGGGCTATGCACTCTTCTGCTGTGTTGGAATGGAACAGGGGTTTTAAAAACTAGACTCCAGGGGCTCTATAGTTATTCTGTTGTGGTGCTGCTATACACTTAAGCAACTCTGCTTTTTTTCCTTGACTCACAGTGAATTCCAGCTTAAGTTTTATTTTAATTGGAATAAAAGGCATTATGGTTGAGAGAGAAGGAGATATTGAAAGTAAAGGAGAAATAAAAGAACGTTAGCTGGTCTCCAACATTCTATTGAATCAAACTAATTTGAAGTGGTTGCTGCATGTTCTCAGTCTTGAAGGATGAATTTATCAGACAGACAGCTGAAGGGATGTCATTCTACGACAAAGAAACAATAGGTGTAACATAAAATAGAAGATAGTGTAAAATTAGTGAGAAAGAGCACTAATTGTGCTCCTAATTGATACAATTGGAGGAGTAAGTAGTTAGAAATGGGGCTAGAGGTGGACAGGGTCTTGTTTTTCTTACACTAGGGAACAAAATTTTTGTTGCATCCACAAGAACACTTGTTCTTACCTAATTCGAGTGTGCTGATCTCAAATTTGACATTAGTTTTTCTCTGTAAGCTACAGTTTTTTTGCAATTCAAGATTTTAGGTTTTCATCTTATATAATTTTCAACATTTAGTTTAACATAATAAAGTAAAATGTTTTCTTGGGCATCATCTTTGTGAAAATATAATAATTCATATAATGCAGTAAATACACTAATACACTAAAAGATATGATTGCATCAGAATTTGTCTACAATTTCAAAATAGAACTTATTAAAACACTTATCAAATTTGCGCAAAACTTATTTAAATTCTATTCAGGCAAAAATTTGTAGCTCTTGCATTTGTATACTTGTTGAGGACAATCTTGTTTGATGCTCCAGCACTAGTCTGCTCATCACTAACTGCTCCAGGATTTTCGGAAAACTTATCAAAGTGAATCTTAACGCTCATGTTACATCCAATGCTGTAGAAAGCCAACAGCATCCTTTGAACCAGAAGTTCATAGTTTTCTGCTTTTTTGTTGCCAAGGAAGTTCTTTGCAACTGCCACAAATGACTGCTATGCTGCTTTCTCCTCCTTATTTATCCTCCTGGCAAATTCTTCATCATATATGAGGGTTCGAATTTGAGCTCCACTGAATACACCTGCTTTTATCTACTCGAAAGACAAAGCAGAAGAAACAGAAATAATATGTGGAAAGCATTCACTTTTTCTATTCAAAGCCTGAACAAACTGCTTCATTAAGCCAAGTTTGATAGGAAGTGGGGGAAAATGATCCTATCTCGATTAACTACAGGTTCATTCACAATATTTTGCATCCCTACTTCCAGAGCTTTACGTTTTGGCAACTCCTTCTGTGTCCAGTGTTTCTCCCGAGCTCAGCTGTCCCACAAACACAGAAAGCAAGGATACTTGGTGAAACCTCTTTGTTGTCCTAGCAGGAAATTTACATTTTAAGATACACACAAATGATCCAGTTATGCTACTTATACTTCAGAAAGTCGAGGACAATTTTTATGTCATTATAATCTTCTGGTAGATGAGCTGAATAACCAATTGGGACCGCTGCATAAACAGTATCATTGTGTAGAAGAACACATTTCAGACTCTGTTTAGAGCTGTCAAGAAATAACCACCATTCTGTTGGACTGTAAGTGGTAACAGCTAGCTGGCTGAGAAGACTACTGATATCATGACAGTAAACAAAGTGTTTGTCTTCGAAAACAAAGTCCACAAAAATTTGTTCACACTTCCTGAAATGAGATACTTTAGCTGACTGGTGAAGTCCATTCTTTACTTGAAGACTGGAGGCTAATAACTCAGCTGCTTTCTTAGATAAGCCCAAATCTCTTACTAAGTCATTCAATTTGGGTTGGCTAAACTGCTGAGGGGTTCATGACTGCTTGGCATCAGAAGAAGACCCGTCAGATTCTACAACTATTTCCTTATGCATCTTATCAAAATACACCTGATCACCATGTTCACTTTCTTCGTCCTTAGAAGAAATAAAACCATTGAAAACTGGAACCAGGAGTGTCTCAGAGTATGGGATAGTACGTATTGCTGAAGGAATATTAGGATATGTGATCATATGCATTTTTTCTTGCCGATGCACTCTGTATGGATCAGACAGAAATATCAGTCACTGCTGTGTTCCTTAGGTTCACACCAAACCATGGGAATATTAAAAGGTGTTCCTTTGCATTTTCCTTTTGTCCAGTCATGAAGCATTTCCTCACAATTATGACTCTCAATATGAGGAGCCCAAGTACTGTCTTGATCGCCAAGGGGAACTTGAAAATAGGCAATATATGCACGTGTCACAAATGATGAAATATTGCTCCTTTGACATTGAAGTGTGTAACAGCCACATATATAACAGAAGGTGTCAGGACTATTCTTACATTTATGCCTACTTGAAGAAGACATGATTCAATCTTAAAACAAAATAAGAGGGTGTTTTTTATCAGATAATAATTTTTGACATTTAAAAAAAACTGCAATTATGTAAAAGTGGTGTTTGTAAAACATTAATTACCTTGTGGTTATGTTCAATCCAAGAGTCATTGCCCTTTAAGTTCAATTTAAAAACCAATGCTTGCCATTAACTGTAACAAAAAGAAATTAAAATTGCATAAAAACTGGAGCATACACCAAAAAACGGATATCAGATTGAAATTGGCAGTGCAGACATATATAGAAAAGGTTCTAAAACCCCATGCAACAGAAAATGAAAAAAATTGTTCCCCAATGTTATCACCAATACCTACACCTTCCTGCTGGTCCTTTCCTGACTGGATACCCCTTCCTTTCTGAATGGTAATCCCAATGCTGCCTTTTGTCATTCTTATTCCCTCACTTTTTATATTATTACCACAAAGCTATATGACCTTGAATAATTAATGGTTAGTTTTGCCACTTTCTTAAACTTTATTTAATGGAATCATACTAAGTATTCTTTTGTCACTTGGTTTTTACTGTTCAATGTTACATTCCTGAGTCTTGTGTATTGATGCAAATATAATCATCCCTTTTTATATTGTGGTTCACTTTTCACAGTCACACTGTATTCTGGATTTTTAAATTTTATAGATTTAAATTTGCATCACAGATTTTTCACTATATCGAGGAATTTTATGGTATATATATATTTTTATATATTTATTATTTTACTTATTTTGTGGTAAAATAAGCAGTTTCTAGTGGGGAAAGGTTAATAACAGTGAGGGGAGGGTTTATAAAGCCTTACAATATATATAAATAATAAACTAAATATAATGTCACTACTTTGCTGCTTTGTGGATTTTCACCTATTGCAAGGGGTTCTGGAACCTAACTCCCGCGGTTGACAAGGGACCACTGTAGTCCTTTAAATATTACAGATATATCATGTTCCATTGTATGAATAAATATAGTTTATTATCTCTTCTCTTGAAGGACATATGGGTTATCTGTAAACAACACTTTGATGGAATTGCCTGAGCATGTTATCTAGAACACATTCTTTTTCAAAAGATATACAAGGGTGGGCAAAAGTAGGTTTACAGTTTATATGAAAAAAGACATGCAGGTCATGACCATTACAATGTGGTAAGGTACCAAAGAATTTCAAAAATTAATATTAATATTTAAGGAAGAAGAGTCCGTTTTATTGCCTCCTCCTTTCTGCAGAGAATGAAGGGAGAGAAATATGGGAGTTTCCTGGCATACGAGGACACACTGAGATAAGAAACCCCCTTTTACTAAGAAGCTTAAAAGGCATTTTATAATTTAGGCCAAGCATTCAGAGAGATTCTGTAAATATGATTTTATACTTGTGTTCATGCTTAGGAAGGGCTATTATATTGTAAATAGAGAGGTTTTTGTACTAGCTTTTGAATGAAAGGAAGGAGACTTGTATTCCCTCCCTTCCCCACACCTGTGAGGAAGAAGGTAAACAGCTAGCCAGGTGCAGGAGAGGGAGGAAAGATTTAAGTGGTACTTTTCTCTCCCTTTTCTCGTTCTCCTTAATGGGCGATTTACAAATATTTATTCTCTGACATCATGTAAGCCCCTCCCATCTTGAAATCATGTGATTGATGTATATACCTCTAGACAAAGGGATGACAGATAGACATTAAAAGATTTGGGAATGTCTTTTGATATGTAAAATGACATCCTTCACTATGGTGTTTACCTTATAAGTTTTAATATGTAGGAATGTTTTATATAGATCCTATACACTAATGTTATAAGCTTGTTAAACATTGGATCATGCTCCCCTCTTCCTCTTTTTCCCACCATCCTCTATGTAATCAAGTGTATATAACCAGCCTCAGAGCTATATTCAACACTGCACGATTTGAGTCAGCTATACCCTGTATTAGTCATATGCGGCCGGCATCTTTTTTTTTTTTTTTTTTTAATTTAAAACAAAAAGGTACATTTAATGCAATAACATTAACGTGAGGATAAATAAATCCACAACAGACTTTAAAGTTTGGTATTTTTTCCTTTGCAGAGAGAATGGTTTTCTGAAAGCACGCAGGACTGAAGAAATCAAAACCAAATGTAATGTCCCAATGTCCAGGTGAAACAGTCTCGGTCCTCCCGGCTGCCTCCTAACACTCGCTACTGGCCACGGCGATGGCTTCCCTCCTTGAAGTCGTAATGGCCGTGTGTTGCGGCCGGCATCTTAATAAATCTCCTCAAAAATTCATTTGGACTTGTTGTCTCTAGGTAAACCTGTGGAAGTAAGTTCCAGGGACATTACTTTACAATGACAGTAGCTTTATTAACTCAAGAAAAATGTCTCAGTAAACCTCCTTTTGCTCCCCACTGTATCCCTCCAAGAGTGGAATTTCTGGGTCATGGGATACACACGCATCTTGAACTTTATGAAATAATGTAAAAGTGTTTACCAATGGAATGATTATACTAATTTATGATTTCATCAACAGTGTATGAATTCCTGTTGCTCCTTATATACACTAGCAGTTGGAGTTGTCAGATTTGATAGTTCTGGCCAATCTATTAGTTTCAATTTG
This sequence comes from Rhynchonycteris naso, assembly GCA_037038555.1. Classification (NCBI taxonomy): domain Eukaryota; kingdom Metazoa; phylum Chordata; class Mammalia; order Chiroptera; family Emballonuridae; genus Rhynchonycteris; species Rhynchonycteris naso. The sequence continues at coordinate 128,761,343 of CM072998.1, forward strand.
CATTTTCTGATTTTTCATGAGGTTGAATATATTCATATATGATTATTGGTCATTCATGTATCTTCTTTTATAAAATATATGTTCAGATCCTTTGTCTATTTTTTTATATTGATTGTTTTCTTGTTTATATGTTCTGAATGTTACATTTTTAGTTATGTGTTAGAATATTTTGTTAGGTCTGTGGCATTTCATTTAATCTATTACATATTTTGATGAAAAATAATTAATAATTTTAAAGAAATTTCTCAAATGTTTTCCTTTTTGGTTTGCATATATTGAGTTTTGTATAATAAATCTATTCCTATCCTGAGGTAGTAAAGAGTTCTATATTAAAATATTTTTAAGTTTTGCCTCCAAAATTTGTCTTAATTCAATCTGTATATGTTTTAAAACATTTTTATTACAAAGTGTACTCTTATAGAGACAATTACATAAAAGAAAATGTACAGATTAATTATTATACGGTGATCACCTCTGTAACCTCTACCGAGGACAAGATGTAGAAGATATGCCTGGCCTCCTGCCAGGCCTCCAGCGTTCTCCCTGTATCATCTCCCAACTGCTATTTCCCCCCATTCTGGTAACTATAATGACTAATTTGACTTCTAACACAATAGTTTGGTTTTGTCTGTTTTCAGAGTTAAATAAATAAAATCAAAAGGCATGGAATCTTCTGCATTTGGCTTTTTATAATCAATATTATGTTTTTGATGTTTATCTACATTGTTGGATTTAACAGTTTTTTTTCTTTTATTTTTTAAAAATTTTCTTTTAGTCATCACCTTCGCTATAGCCTACAAGTTTTTCTGAGTATACAATTCTGGTTTCCACTATGATAAATTTTTGTTCTGTTAGGGCATCTAGAAGTATTCTAAATTTTTTTTTTTTAATCTGGAAGTAAAGAAAATAATCCTCACACTGGGAAATTTAAAAATAATAAAAATAAATAAATTTAAATTTAAAAATATTTTTAAAATAAATAACCTAACCACTAACAGAAAAATATGTTGTTTCTTTCTATACATTAACAATTAGTAAAATGTAAATTAAGAAAACAGTTTAACTTACAATAGCATCTAAAAGAATAAAATGCTTTGGAATAAATTTAATCCTGGAGATGAAAGACTTGTACAAAACATTGCTGAAAGAAAGAAAATATACTAATAAATAGAAAAACACCTGTGTTCATGAATAAGAAGATGTACTATTGTCAAAATTTCAATATTACCTAAAGCAATCTACAGATTTAATGCAACCCCTATCAAAATCCCACTTGCATTTTTCACAGAAATAGAAAAATCATTCTTGAATTCAGTTGAAATCTCAAGATACCTATAATAGCCAAAGAATCTTACAAAAGAACAAAGTTATAATCTCATGCTTACTGATGTTAAAAGTTACACAATGATACAGTAATCAAAATCATGTAGTACTGGCATAAAGACAGACATAAAGACCAAAGAAGTAGACTGGAGAGCCCAGGAGTAAATCCTTGTGTATATTTTTAGGTGCTGCTCAGCAAGGGTGCCAGGACCATTCAGTGGAAAGAGGACAGTTCATTAGGGAATAGTGTTGGGAAATTCTGCAGCACACCAAAAAATATATTTTTGCTGATCTAAAAATATATATATATATATAATTTTACTTCATTCACACTGGATAGCTATTGTTGTGTTGGCTGTTGTCTTTCCTTTCCTTTCCTTTCCTTTCCTTTCCTTTCCTTTCCTTTCCTTTCCTTTCCTTTCCTTTCCTTTCCTTTCCTTTCCTTTCCTTTCCTTTCCTTTCCTTTCCCTTCCCTTCCCTTCCCTTCCCTTCCCTTCCCTTCCCTTCCCTTCCCTTCCCTTCCCTTCCCTTCCCTTCCCTTCCCCTCCCCTCCCCTCCCCTCCCCTCCCCTCCCCTCCCCTCCCCTCCCCTCCCTTCCCTTCCCTTCCTTCCTTCCTTCCTTCCTTCCTTCCTTCCTTCCTTCCTTCCTTCCTTCCTTCCTTCCTTTCTTTCTTTCTTTTTTTCTTTTCTTTCCTTTCTTTTCTTTTCTCTTTTTCTTTCTTTCTTTCTTTCTTTCTTTCTTTCTTTCTTTCTTTCTTTCTTTCTTTCTTTCTTTCTTTCTTTCTTTCTTTCTTTCTTCTTTCTTCTTTCTTTCTTTCGACAATATATGAGAAAAGAGGTTACTGCCCCTGACAGTAATTCCGTGTTTTAAAAAATCTTGTGGCACACTCGTTGAAAAGTAATAGTCATAAGTAAAATGAATAATAATGGTCAAAAAGCAAGAGAGAGATTGTTCAGATATCTCACAGACCTTAGGATTTAATTTCTACCACGTTTAAAAACAGTTATAAGGTTGGATATTTTTTTTCTCTCCCAATATCCATAGTCTGCAGCTGAAACAAACTAATTATTTCAATTTTGAGTAAATAGGCATGTTTTTTCAGCATGTGGTAAGGATTTATAAAATTATGAAGTTGTCAAGTGTTGACTAATTTCTTTGCTCTTTTCTTTGAACTGCAGAGAAATATCCATATTTATTCTGAAAAGTTTCACTTTCTTTCTTAACCAGATTAACTGTTTCATCTGGAAATAGTATTGATCAAGCAGAAATATCAAAATAGATTAAAATATTTATTCACTGTCTCCTCTTCATCAAAGTCTTGGCTTTATCAGCACCATTTTCTTCTCCATTTTTTTAAAAGGGTCTGTCAGTTTTGACACTAACATTTCCTTTCTCTTTTTCATTGTCAATGTTTATGGAAAATGATTCATTTTTGTCCTTCATCCTGTGTCATCTAAACCGTGTGTTGTTTGTAGAGTTCATGCTTTAGATGTGCCAACTTGCACTGTTCGCAGTTTTATAAACTCTGTGCAATGCTGAAGGCATTACATATTTCAGAAATAGACCCAGACAGGGCTGTAGTTGCCTCTTTTGCTTTTAAAAATTTCATTGTTCCACTCCACTGGGTTGTTGTTGCCCTTTCGTGTTGGTATAGGTTTTTCACTCATATTTTTTTACAAAACTCAGAAAAATTCTTAAACAGTTGATGGTTTGAAACAATATACCAAATTATTAAAAGGCCCTCCAAGTTTCTCCAGGATAAAAGTACAGAATTTGATAGCTTTTCTATCAACCTGGCAGTTTTATCTTTGATGCTTTTATTCAAATTTTATGTAAAATATTTATGAAAATCATCATCTAATAATGAAGAGGTGGATTTTAACACAACCAGAACGCCTGCAAAAGGTTTAATTTTTACACTAACTAAATTGTAACACTGGAGTAATGTTTTATTTTTCTATTTGATTTTTAGCTTCAAAACAAATAGTAATTTTAAAAGAGGATACATTTCAATTTCTAAAATATTTTCCAAAATCATTTGAAACTTTTACATGTGAACTAAAATTTGTGCTTTCCAAATAAAAATACTACCAATCTGCATTTTAACCAATAGTGTACAAGGGTTCCCTTTTCTTAGTACCCTCACCAACACTTGTCTTTTTACTAAAAAGATTTTTACCTTTCTGAGAAAAGAGACATTGTTTTGCATTTTTTCTCCTATAGTATGTTTTCATAGGAAGCATTTAACTAATACTTGTTGAATAAGTGAATGAATTATAAGTGAATAAATGAATCAATTACAGAGAGATTATTTACCTACTTTAAAATTATTAGGCTTTACATCTCATCCACATTCTTCTTAGGACAAAGAATAATATTTATATAATGTCTGCTTCTAGATCAAATACAAATTCCCCCAAGGAGTAGAATTTCACTATTATGCTCCGGAAAATGATATTTTTAAGCACTATGCTAGGTTTTCCATTCTTTGGAGCCTTTCTCTTCAGGATCTGTGTGTAGTGGCTTCTTATGGCTGCCCAGGAGTCAAAACCCCAATCATGATCAGAGCATGCAGAGATTCTGAGGGAAAATAGGTTCTGATGCTCACACAAATTCTAGTTTCTGGTTTTTAGTGAAGCACAAATTGATGAGACAATAAGCAATATGTGCAGCAAAATCTTGCTGCAAACTGGCTGTTGCCCTCACCCCCACCCCCACCCCCATACATATTTTAGAATATGTCGGGCTGGCTAACGTCTACTGTAAGGTGGACAGACGTCCCGCTTTTTAACAATTTGTCCCGCGTCCTGCCGCATTTTTAAAAAGTCCTGATTTTTGGAAAGAATGCACGGAAAGCTAGGGAACGGCGAGAGAATGGGAAAGGAATATACAGTTTTCGGTGGGGAGACCTCGCCTCAACCTGGAAGCTCCAGAATTTTTAATGAAGAACCCCCCCCCCCCCGCGCCACCCCTTCCCCTGGTCAATGGTGTCCTGTTTTACCAATTTTAAAATCTGGTCACTTTAGAGACGGGAAGATGGCGATGGAGTAGGTGGACGTACCAACTTCCAACTCCCAGAACCAAAATGGATTATAACTCAATTTTAAGAACCATCATCTGGATAAACCAACTTTGAACTAAACTAAGTAGAGTCTTCAACCAAGGAACACAGAAGAAGCCATATTGAGACTGGAATAGCGAAAATGCAAAGAGGGCTGCCCTGCTCCCCGGAGCAAACGGCAGCCTGAGAGACCCGCATGGCGGCAGGAGAGTTTGGCGGAAAGGGAGGTACCTGGGTTCCAGGAACCAAGCCCCAGCCTGCAGTCCTAGAGCCTAGAAGAGGTGGTTGGACAGTATTGAGCTGTGAAACAAGTGAGGATACTGTTTGTGAGAAAGAGACAGTTTTTTCAGACCAAAGATTCTTTTTAAAAGGACAGCGCTGAAAACCTCTCTCACAACCACGCACCCAGGGCTCTGGGGAATGGGGACAGAGGAGAGGACCAGAGCAGCGGGAAGAGAGTATGGACTGAAGGCACAGGACAAACACTCTGAGGGACAGCCACCCTAACCCCTGGGCTAAGTCACTTCCCTAATTGAAAATGAATATTTCCCCTGGAACTAGCAATACCAGCAAAGGGAGACAGGACACCAGCTAAATAAGCTCTCCCCCGGTGATTAGAGCAGAGCTGCTTAGAGGAAGGGAGCTCCCAGGTCTACAGTATGGAGACTTAGGGCACTTCCTACTCTGCAGAGAGTTGCTGAAGGGATGGTGGCGGCAAGACACTGAAACACGGTTCTGTCGGTGGGGGTGGAGGCCCAACCAGTGTGAGCTCCGTCTAGCCCAGCAGGAGTGGAGGGGATGCGGGAAAGTAGTCTGGCAGCTGTGGGCCTGCCTGTGACCCCACCTGCGGAAAAAAGCAAAAAGGCCAGGAACGGGCAGATATCTGCTCTGCAACCCTGCACAAGCCGGCCCTGACCATGGGCACGGGGCTAGGACCAGGGCCGGGTGGGTGCTTGCGGCTGAGCTCACGCCAGCAAACACATCCGGACAAATAAACCGTGGTTTGCTATCCTGCGTGTGCGAGTTGGCTCTGAACGCGGTGGTAAGGTAGAGCCCCGGAAGAGCGAAAGTCCGCAGCTGAGAGCACACCAGCCCGGCCCAATAAACCGCGGTTTGCGAACCTGCGCAGGAGGGCCCTGACCTTAAGGGCAGAGTTAAAGCTCAGGACGGGCATAGATCACAGCTGCGAGCATGTCAAAAGCCCCGCCCAACCAGCGAAACTGTGGCGAGCTGGCTCTGACTGCGGGTGCTGGGTGAAAGCCCGGAAACAGGCTGGGACCGCAGCTGAGCAAAGGTGCTCACCTCTACCCTTGGTGCTGAGGCTTGTGGCTTGAGTGACAGCCCCTCCTGCAAAGGAGAGGCAGAAATCACAGCAACAGCCGCAATGGGCCGGCCCTGGCAACAGCCAATACCAAGGCTAGGCAGCGGCAGAAGAGGTGGCGGGCCTGCAGATAGACCACAACTACAGAAAACAAAGGCAACACCTACTGGACTCCAGGGGCCACAACTTGCTTATACACAGACAAAATGGGCAGGAAGAGGAATGCAAACCAAATGAATCAAGAGAAATCCCCAGAGAAGGACCTGAATGAACCAGATATAACCAAATTACCAAAAGCAGAATTTAGAATAATGATAGTTAGGATGTTCAAAGAAATTAGAGCAACAATAGATAGTCATTATGAACACCTATATAAAGAGATAACAAGTATAAAAAATGAAATTGAAATAATAAAAAAGAATCAGACAGAAATAACAAATACAGTATCAGAACTGAAGACCACAATAGAAGGAATTAAAAGCAGGATGAATTACGCTGAGGATTGAATCAGCGAGTTAGAGGACACAATAAACAAAGGCACAGAAGCAGAGAAGAAAAAGGAAAAGAGACTCAAAAAAAGTGAGGAAACTCTAAGGAAGCTCTGTGACAACATAAAGAGAAATAACATTCACAGCATAGGTGTGCCTGAAGATGAGGAGAGAGGACAGAAAATGGAAACTTTGTCCAATCAAATTATAGCAGAAAATTTCTCTAAATTAAGGCTGGGAAACATTCCACATGTTCAAGAAGCACACAGAACTTCATTAAAGAGAAACCCAAAGAAATCTACACCAAGACACATCATAGTTAAAATACCAAAGCTATGGGATAAAGAGAAAATTTTAAAAGCTGCTAGAGAAAAAAAGGCTATCACCTACAAAGGAGCCCCCATAAGGATGACATCAGACTTCTCAACAGAAACACTTGAGGCCAGAAAGTAATGGCAAGATATAATCAAAGTAATGCAGAACAAGACCCTATAACAAAGACTACTCTATCCAGCAAGGCTAACGTTTAAAATTGAAGGAGAAATAAAGAGCTTCCCAGACAAAGAAAGCCTAAAGAAATTCATTAAAACCTAACCAATTCTGCAAGAGATACTAAGGGGCCTGTTGTGAACAGTTCAAAGAGAGGAAAGAATATAGCTAAAAAAGAATACAGCTTTAAAGAATAAAATGGCAATAAACAACTACATATCAATAAAAACCATAAATGTAAATGGATTAAATGATCCCATCAAAAGACATAGGGTAGTTGTGTGAATAAAGAAACAGGACCCATATATATGTTGTCTACAAGAGACACACTTTAAAACAAAAGATGCTCATAGACTGAAAGTAAAAGGATGAAAAAAATATTTCATGCAAATAGAAATAAAAAAAACCCGGGGTAGCAGTACATATATCTGACAAAATGGACTTTAAAACAAAGGCTGTAGTAAAAGAAGGACACTACATAATGATAAAGGGAACAATTAAACAGGAAGATATAACTACTATAAATATCTACGCACCAAATATAGGAGCCCCGACATACATAAAACAGACTTTGATGGATATAAAGGGTGAGATTAACAGCAATACTATCGTAGTAGGGAATTTCAATACCCCACTAACAACACTGCATAGATCCTAAAGAAAGAAATTAATAAAGAAATAGCAGATTTAAAGGATACACTAGATCAACTTGACTTAATAGATATCTTCAGAACTTTTCACCCTAAAGCAGTAGAATATACATTCTTCTCAAACGCTCATGGTACGTTTTCTAGGATAGACCACATGTTAGGACACAAAAATGATTCAATAAGTTTAAGAAGATTGAAATCATATCAAGCATTTTTTCTGAGCACAATGCCATGAAACTAGAAATTAACCACAAAAGAAAAACTGAAAAATACTCAAACAGTTGGAAACTAAATAGCATGATATTAAATAATGAATGGATTAACAATGAGATCAAAGAAGAAATAAAAAAGTTTTTAGAAACAAATGATAATGAGCATACATCAACTCAAAATTTATGGGACAAAGCACAAGCAGTAGTGAGAGGGAAGTTCATTGCACTACAGGAATATCATAAGAAGCTTGAAAAAGCTCAAATAAGCAACCTGACCCTGCATCTAAAAGAACTAGAAAAACAACAGCAAATAAAACCCAGGACAAATAGAAGGAAGAAAATAAGGAAGATCAGAGCAGAAATAAATGACATAGAGGCTAAGGAAACAATACAGAGGATCAATGAAACCAGAAGCTGGTTCTTTAAAAAGGTAAACAAGATTGATGAACCTTTAACTAGACTCATCAAGAAAAAAAAAGAGAGGACTCAAATAAATAAAATTAGAAAGGACAGTGGAGAAATAACAACTGACACAACAGAAATGCAAAGCATTGTAAGAAAGTGCTATGCAGAAGTATATGCCAAAAAATTAGACAACCTCGGTGAAATGAACAAATTTCTTGAATTATATAATCTTCTAAAAATCAATCGGGAAGAATCAGAACACCTAAACAGACCAATTACAACAAATGAGATCGAAACAGTTATCAAAAAACTCCCAAAAGAGAAAGTCCTGGGCCTGATGGCTTCACAAGTGAATTCTATCAAAAATTCAAAGAAGAACTAACTCCTATTTTCCTCAAGCTATTTCAAAAAATTGAAGAGAAAGGACGACTTCCAAACTCCTTTTATGAGGCGAGCATAATTCTGATCCCAAAACAGGGCAAAGACAACACAAAGAAAGAAAATTATAGGCCTATATTCCTGATGAATTTAGATGCTAAAATTCTCAATAAAATATTAGCCAACCGGATCCAGCAATATACGAAAAAATTCATACACCATGATCAAGTGGGATTTATTCTGGAGAGGCAAGGCTGGTTCAATATTCACAAATCAATCAAAGTGATTCTGCACATAAACAAAAGGAAGGACAAAAATCACATAATAATTTCAATAGATGCATAAAAGGCATTTTGATAAAATCCAGCACCCATTCATGCTCAAAACTCTCAGTAAAGTGGGAATACAGGGATCATTCCTTAACGTGATAAAGGCCATCTATGACTAACCCACAGCAAACATCATACTAAATGGACAAAAATTAAAAGCAATCCCCTTAAGATCAGGAACCAGGCAGGGGTGCCCCCTTTCATCACTCTTATTCAACATAGTTTTGGAAGTCCTAGCTAAAGCAATCAGACAAGAAGAAGAAATGAAAGGCATCCAAATTGGAAAAGAAGAAGTAAAACTGTCACTATTTGCAGATGATATGATATTGTAGGTATAAAACCCTAAAGTCTTTGTCAAAAGAATACTGGACCTGATAAGTGAATTCAGCAAGGTGGCAAGATATAAAATTAATACTCAGAAATCAGAGGCATTTGTATATACAAACAATGAACTGTCAGCAAAAGAAATTAAGGAAACAATCCCCTTCCCTATTGCAGCCAAAAACATAAAGTACCTAGGAGTAAATTTAACCAAGGAGGTTAAGGACTTGTACTCGGAAAATTATAAAACATTGATAAAAGAAGAAATCAAGGAAGATACAAACAAGTAGAAGCATATCCCGTGCTCATGGTTAGGAAGAATAAACATCATTAAAATGTCTATATTACCCAAAGCAATTTATAAATTCAATGCAATACCAATTAAAATACCAATGACATACTTCAAAGATATTGAACACATATTTCAAAAACTTATATGGAACCAAAAAAGAACACAAATAGCCGCAGCAATCTTAAAAAGGAAAAATAAAGCAGGAGGTATCACTATTCCGGATATCAAGGTTTACTACAAGGTCATTATACTCAAGACAGCCTGGTACTGGCATAAGAACAGGCACATAGATCAGTGGAACAGAACAGAGAACCCAGAAATAAACCCACAGCTTTATGGACAACGGATATTTGACAAAGGAGGAAAGAACATACAATGGAGTAAAGACAGCCTCTTTAACAATTGGTGTTGGGAAAATTGGACATCTACCTGCAAGAAAATGAAACTAGACCACCAACTTACACCAATCACAAAAACAAACTCAAAATGGATAAAAGACTTAAATGTAAGCCGTGAAACCATAAGCATCTTAGAAGAAAACATAGGCAGCAAGCTCTCCGACATCTGTAGCAGCAATATATTTGCCGATTTATCTCCACGGGCAAATGAAATAAAAGGCAAGATAAACAAATGAGACTATATTAAACTAAAAAGTTTTTGCACAGCTAAAGACAATAAGAATATAATAAAAAGACAAACCACACAATGGAAGAACATATTCGACAGCACGTCTGATAAGGGGTTAATAACTAAAATTTATAAAGAATTTATAAAACTCAACACCAGGAAGACAAACAATCCAATCAAAAAATGGGCAAAAGAAATGAATAGAAATTTCTCCAAAGAGGACATACAGATGGCCAATAGGCATATGAAAAAATGCTCAACATCACTAATAATTAGAGAAATGCAAATTAAAACCACAATGAGATATCACCTCACACCAGTCAGAATGGCACTCATCAGCAAAACAACACAGAATAAGTGCTGGCGAGTATGTGGAGAAAAGGGAACCCTTCTTCACTGCTGGTGGGAATGCAGACTGGTGTAGCCACTGTGGAAAACAGCTATCCCACGTAAAGGAATATACCCGAAGAACACGATAGCACTGTTCGAAAAGAAAAAATGCGCCCCCATGTTCGTGGCAGCATTGTTCACTATAGCGAAGATCTGGAAACAGCCCAAGTGTCCGTCAGAAGACGAGTGGATTAAAAAGCTTTGGTACACATATACTATGGAATACTACTCAGCCATAGGAAATGATGACATCTGATCATTTAAAACAAAATGGATGGACCTTGATACAATATACGGAGGGAAATAAGTAAATCAGAAAGAAAAACTGAGAATAGCATGATTTCATACATAGGTGGGACATAAAAGTGAGACTATGTGACATGGACAAGAGAGTGGTGGTTATGGGGTGGGGAGAAGGAGGGGAGGGTGGGATAGGGAGGAGGGGAGGGGCACAGGGAAAACCAGATAGGAGGTGACAGAGGACAATTTGACTTTGGGTGACGGGTATGCAACACAATTGAATGATAAGATAATCTGGAGATGTTTTCATTGTACATATGTACCCTGATTTATTCGTGTCACCCCATTAAAATTTAATAAAAAGAAAATCTCGTCACCTTAGTCTAATGGAACATCTGTATAACATTTAGCTTTTCCAATTACTTTGGCAATTTCTTATGAAGCAGTTTCTCTACTTGAATATACCTATTTCAAATGACCCTGGCATCCTTGCTTCTCACCAGAAAATTTCTTAGTTTTGGATATGGTAGCCTCTGTCTCCCATTTGGTGACTTCCTTCTGTTGCCTGTTGGAAACCCAAACTGTGAATTCAGGGTCACAGGTCCAATCCTTTAAGTGGGATGTTGGAGTAATGTCTCCAAAGTTCCTCTTTCTTCTCTGAGTCTGAGAATGTCATCAATTACCTTCTCGACATTTACTTTAAGAGGCAGACTGGGTTTTCCCACTATGCATCTAGAAATGTATCATCTATATTGTTCCAAAATTGTTGTATATTACCAGGCAGTTATCTGTATTTTCACCATAATAATTATAATCATATATTTTTTGCCTTTCAATCTTTAGATTAAGGTGTTAGTTTCATACAGTAAAATACACAGGTACAAGATAATTTTTCCTTTTTTATATTCTTTTAAAAATCAGCTTTATTGAGGCATAATTAACATAAAATACAATTCAACAATTTAAAATGAATATTTTGATGAGTTTTGACAAATGTATACAATCATGTAACCATCACAATAATTATGAAACATTTTCGTTACCTCAAAGAATTCTGTCACTCCCCTGTGCTCTCAACCCCCTTCCTCTGAACCCTGGACTCTGGAAACCACTGATATATTTTCTGACATTATAACTTTGCTTTTTATAGAAATTGATATAAATGGAATCATATAGTATTTAGTCTTTTGTATTTGTCTTATTTAATTTAGCATAATGGTTTGGATATTCACTACATTATTTTTAAATCAACAGTGCAGTGCATTTGTTGGTATTCCGTAGTATACTATCCACATTATGTATATACTAGCATTTGTTTATTAACTAGACAAAAGACATTTCAGTTGTTTCAAATTTTGACTATTGTGAATAAAATTGCAATGACTACATGAATGTAAGTCTTTTTCTTCACATACATTTTTATTTTCTCTTGGGTAGATACCTAAGTTTAAGCCTAGTAGTTTGTATGGTAGGTGAATGCTTAACTTTTTTAGAAATCATCAAATTCTTTTCCAAAGCGACAGCACCATTCTGTAGTCCCTCCAGGAACATAATGAGCTCTCAGTCTGCCCTACCACATCCTCACCAACATCTGTCATTGTCTGTCTTTTTAACTTTAATCATTTTAGTAGGTCTGTCCTTGTGATTTTAATTTGCATTTTCTTACTAATTAATGATAATAAACATCTTTACATGTGCTTAAATGTCATTTATATGTCATCTTTGGTAAGTGTCTATTCAAAGCTAAAAAAAATGGGTAACATTTTTCTATTGCGTTGTTTTCTTATTTAGCTCTAAGAATTCTTTTAAATTTCTTTTTATTTATTTATTTTAGAGGAGACACAGAGTGAGTGAGAGAGAGAGAGAGAGAGAGAAAGGGGGGAGGAGCTAGAAGCATCAACTCCCATACGTGCCTTGACCAGACCAGTGCAGGGTTTTGAACTGGCGATCTCAGTGTTCCCAGGTCAATGCTTTATCCACTGCGCCACCACAGGTCAGGCTAGCTCTAAGAATTCTTTATGTATTTTGGATACAAGTTAATTATCAGAGTTATTTTGTTTTGCAAATACTTCCCTCTCTGTGGCTTGCCTTTTGATTTTATTCACACAATCTTTTGGAGACAAAAGTTTTGAATTTTGGTGAAATTCAATTTATTGTTATTATTTTATGTGCTAGTGCTTTTGTATCCTAAGAAACCTTTACCTAACCAAAGGTCATATATATTTTTTCTCTTATGTTCTTTTCTGCAAGTGCTATATAGTTTAGCTGTTCTATTTAGGCCATTGATCCATTTTCAGCTAACTATTTTGTATGTGGCATAGGTAATGGTCTAGGTTCATGTTTGGCATATGGAGACCCTGTTGTTCCAACAATGGTCTGGGCAGCACTGAAGTGTCTGCTGTTCAATGAGCTGCAGCTGCACCTTTTCCAATGAGACATGAACTCTGGCTTTAGGGAGCAATTCCCCCTCAAAGTCTGCCCTGACTTAGGAAGTTTCCCTTAGTCCTAGTGTACTGTTTAGCATTCTTGGTATATCTTGTAGTCACTCATTTCTCATGACCTAGTATTTATAATTTTTTTAATTTTTCAATTACAGTTTACATTCACTATTATTTTGTATTATTTTCAGGTGTGTAGCATGGTGGTTAGACAATTATATAATTTACAAAGTCACCCCCCGATATTTCAAGTACCTACCAAGCACTGTGCATAGTTATTGCAATATTATTGACTATCTCCCTTATCTGTCTTTACATCCCATGGTGACTTTGTGACTACTGATTTGTACTTTTAACCCAGCTCCTTCACTCTTCCCCCCTCTGGCGACCATCAGTTTTTCTTCTCTCTTTGGATCTATGAGTCAGTTTCAGCTTTGTATGTTTATTTATTTTGCTCTTTAGATTCTATATATATAAAGAAATCATGTGAAATTTGTCTTTTTTTGTCTGGCTTAGCATAATGCTCTCTAGGTCTGCCCATGATGTCACAAATGGGAAGATTTAATTTATTTATAACCAAGCAATATTCCATTGTATGTATGTACCACAGCATTTTTATCTACTCTTCTATTGATGGATACTTGGGCTACCTCCTTATCTTGACTATTGTAAATATTGCTGCAGCCTAGTATTTCTTTATACTAAACTAAAGCAGTAGACTAAAATCTATCAGGAATTACACCTAATTTTGTTGGACTAGTGTTTCTTTTCCTGATGATTTGGTCCTTTTACCATTATAAAACATTCCTTTTATTTCTAGTAATACTATTTGTAATTTTTAATTCTTATTTAGAAAATTAAATTTAACAGGGTGACATTGATTTTAAGTTTATTTTGTATGATATTAATATAGTTATATCATATTTTGTATGTGTATTGATTGAATGATACATCTTCTATTGTATTACTTTCAAACTCTCAAGTGTTATGTTTGAAGTGTCTTCTAAACAAGATGTATTTTGTCTGCTTTCTAATGCAGTTATCTATACTGCTGTTTGTTTTTTAGTCATGGCATTCATTGGTTGCTATTGTTCCTCTTATTTCTTTCTCAAACTTTTCTATTCTTGTCAATGTTCTATAGATTAGGTATGCTTTTATATTTAGTATTTTTTCTCATGGCTTGTTAACTATACCTTTCTGTTTTATTTTTTAAAGTGATTTCCCTAGGGATTTTAAATCTTTCACAATCTACTATGAATTAATATTATATCACTTCATGTAAAATGTAAGACCTATATAACAGTATTCTATAATTATTCTTTTCCCATTACTTTTTCTATCCTTATTATACATTTTATTTCTAAATGTGTTAAAAATGCCACAATACATTGTTATTATTATTGATTTAACAATACTCTTTTGAGAAATTATGAAATGAAAAATCATGTCTGTTATATTTGCCATTCTTAGTACTCTCTGCATATCTGAGTTTTTATTTAGTTTCATTTTCTTTACCCTGAAGAACTCTTATGAATAACTAATAGTGCAGGTTCCCTGGAAATGAAATTCCTCCACTTTGTTTAACCAAAAAATGTCTTTATTTCACCTTTATTTTAAGGAATTTTTACTGCAGTTGAAACTCTTTCTTACCAGTACTTTATTTTTCATTTATTTTATTGGGCTGACACTGGTTAACATAATTATACAGGTTACAGGTGCCCAATTCTAAAGCACAACTCTGTTCACTGTATTGTGTTTTCATCCCCCCAAGTTAAGTCTTCGACCATCACCATTTATCCCTTCTTCACTGCCACCCACCCCAGCAACAACAACACTGTCTGTGTCCATGAGGGTTTTTTTCTTGCTTTTTTTTCCTTTTTTGCTCACTCCCTTCACTTTTCCAGTGCTTCAAAGATCTCTTTCAATTATCTTCTTGCTTTTATTATTTCTGATGAGAAGTTATTAGTCTTATTGTTCTTCTGTTACTTTGTCTTTTTCTCTAGTTACTTTTAGGATCTTTATCATGGTTCCGCAATTTTATAATGTACTTATATCTACATGTCTGTTTATATTTCATGGAGTCCATCAGGCTCTTTGGATCTGTGGGTTTATATTTTCAACAAATTTAGAAAACGTTCTACTATTGCTTTTTAAAAATATTCTTTTGTTGTGCAAAACTCTCTCCTCTCTTTCTGGGTTCTCTAATTATAGCCATGTTAAACTGTTTCATTTCGTGCCACAAGTTACTAAAGGCTCTCTGTTCATTGCCATTTTCTTGTCAGCCTTTTTTATTCCTGTGAGCTTTGTCTTTTTTTTTTTTTTTTTTTTTTTTGGTTTCTATTGCAGTGTCCTCAAATTCACTAGTATTTTCTTCTGTTGTATATCTAACCTGATAGTAGGCCCATTCAGCATATTTTTCATTTCAGATATTGTATTTTCCAATTATAAAATGTCCCTTTGTTTTATTTTTTTAGTCCTCATTTCTCTATTGAGATTCTTGTAAATAAATAGGAAAAACCTATTTAAGGTCTAGTTTTTCCTTTAAATCCATAAGCGTATTTATAATAGGTTTTTAGTCTTTGTGCGTTCATTCCATCAATTCTGTTTTTCTTTTTCTTCTTGAGAGTGCTAATTTAAATTCTATTAATGAAAGTCAAGAAATGGCTACATCAGATGGGGAGTTCATCTCCAAGAGAAATTAACTAAATTATCTACCAAATTTTCTAGTATGTATGGCACTCTTGTCTCTTGTTTTACTGGGAACGGGAATGAAAGTTTAATACTCTCTTAGAGAGCTCCTCAAACCTGACCTTTTCTCCATAATAATGAGCTATAGTAGCAACCATTATTTATTACCCAACATTAGATTATATTTGATAACAGTAGACCTATTCTTGTCAATACCTTAAAAATTAGATCTGAAATCCTCCCAATGTTTTTGCAAGATGGGAATCATTATTTTTATTTTATATAAAATTATCCAAGGCTCACATAAGTTCCAAAATAGCCCTGTCTGTTTCCAAATCTCATATATTTGGTATTATACACTCTGCCTCTTGTCTCTAGATGGCTTGTCTATGAATGTCACTTAAGACCCACTGGAAGGTCTTAATATAATGCTTGCTCAGTGCCTCTTGTAAGCATAGGTCTCCCTGGGTCAGATGTGTTACTTTAAGTCTGCCGAACTTGCCAGATATCTGATGTAACCCACTCTATTTTTATATAGATTTTTCTGATCCAATTTATGGTAATAATCTTTTCCCTCAATTTCCTTTTCTTCTGAAAGGAGGGTTTGATTCACCAGAGTTTGAAATTATTCATGGCACTCTTAGAACAGAAATAAGCTCCCTAAAAGTTTCATAATTTTAGAAATAAATTCAGAGATCAAGATACCACCTCCTGTCTAATTTTGGACAGTAAAAAATACCTAAGATACATTTGCTGTCTGATGTCAACATCTCTTTCCACACATTTATACTCAGCCAAGTAACCACATTAATCTAGGTCAGTTATACAGTCCTTCTTAATGGAAAAAAAAGTTAAGTTCTCTAACCCATGAAATGCATGTTTCCCTAGAAATATTTATGCAGAAAACAGTACTTCTCACCCAGTGATTTTTAGAGGATTCGATTCTTATTTTTTCTTGAACTATACACATATGTACCCTATCCAAACTGATCAGATAAAGCTCAAGTGTCAACCATCCAGAGCTCCAACTTCCCCACAAAGGCTGTAGAAAGTTTACATTTCAAACCATGCTCTTCTTGGCTGTGAAATCTTTCTCCCATGGTTGAGAGATCTTTAAGAAATCTTCACATATATGAAGCAGTTGCTGCCTCAACCTTAGCAAGTCCTAGAAAATTTTAGGCCAGAGTCCATTCTGTTAGGTTAGGTTTTTTTTTGCAAAAAGTTTAGGCCATTAGGTATTCTAATGAGGGTCCAACATGTACATTCCCCATTAAAGGTTAATTTGGCTGCCTTGCAACATTTGTGTTCTGCTGACTCCTATCTGTTCCCCAGGCTGCAGGGCCAAACTCATCCATCATTATAGACAGGTACTTGGAAGTCACCCCTTGCTATTGCCACATATCAAAGAATGAATCTACTCAGGCAGGGAGACTCCTGTAGTGGCCTGTCCCGGGGCTCCTTCTCCTCAGAAACCCTTCCCAGGTCTCCCCATTCACCTTTTGAGGCTAAATTTTGTGAAGGCAGCTAGCTACATAGCTGAGTCCTTGAAAGCACAGCAAATGGAACATGCTGAAAGGTGTCTTTGCAGAGGCATTACAGCAACACAGAATCTGGAGACGCTCCTGCCAGAGCTCCTGGCTCAAAATAGCAGTTGATGAAACTTAACCTGAACACTGTTGTCAAAAACAAGTGTGAGTATTTCAGTTAATGTGTGGAAGCCATCTCATCTGTGAGTGTGGGTTTAGACCAGGGCCCAAAGAAGAGTTTTCAGAGCCAGGCCGTGTCCTGGGCTCCTGCCCTTACGCTCCCTGTGCTTGTTGACAGTCTGATGCACGGTGATCAGGAAGCTTTTCCAATTGGGCAGTTAAAAGAATCTTCCAAAGAGCTGTGAGAAATCTACAGGCACTAGCAGTCTTCAGAGCCACAACTCCCTATGCCAGACATCCACCCCCCCACACACACACACACACAATGGGCTCTCTGCATGGGCACGAATGACTGCCTTTTGTACCTCTTGCCTATGGTGCCCAAATGTTCAGAGGCATAACCATGACCTGCTATCAACAATATGTGTTAGAGTTAAGGCCCCTGCCAAAGGTATAGGGGGCTATGAAACACATCCACGTGTGTAAGACATAGTGTAAGCGAAGCAATGCAATCAAAGATGGTGCAGACAGCCTGGAGAGGTAGGAGGTTTCCTGACAATTGAGGTGTTTGATTGAGCCTTGGCTGGTAGACTCTAGGATGAGGAAGTTATACAGAGGGTTCAAGCCTCAAATAGTCATTTAAAAAGGCTATCTCTGAAGACTTTCAATGCTGAAATTCCCTAGCTTCTGGATTCTCTAGTCAACAGCATGTTCTAAATCGATATATACAGGCATGCACCTCTTGAAAATATGTATGTCAAGCCATTTACAGGTATAAACCACATGCATGCTTAGTTTTGGTGTCTCTGTTAGACAGAGTAAACAAGCACAGAAGCCTTTATGCACATTTGAATAAAGTGACTTGTTCTTGTACAAAGGCGTGCACACAGAGAATGCTGGGATTACTAAGGAGCCTTGAGAGTCTTCATATTGCAGTTTAGTCTTAAGACTAAAAAGTAAAAGATCATCTTGAGAAGCTTATTTTTTTCTTCATTTTGTTGAGCTGAATGAATGAAGAGGGCTCTCTAAATAATAGGTCCTTGGATAAAAATGAGAGGACCTAGGTGAAGTCCATGAAAGAAGGTTAGGTCAGTCAGTGCAGGGCATGGAAGAGCATGCTTTACTTCTCAGAAATGTTGCTGCACTTGTGAAAGGACAGGAGGAAGAGGGGGCAGGTCTGAGAGAGACAGAAAATATTTTCTTTCTTTCTTTTTTTTTTTTTACAGGGACAGAGAGAGAGTCAGAGAGAGGGATAGATAGGGACAGACAGACAGGAACGGAGAGAGGTGAGGAGCATCAATTATTAGTTTTTCGTTGCCATTGCGACACCATAGTTGTTCATTGATTGCTTTCTCACATGTGCTTTGGCTGCGGGCCTTCAGCAGACCAAGCAACCCCTTGCTGGAGCCAGCGACCTTGGGTCCAAGCTGACAAGCTTTTGCTCAAGCCAGATGGGCCCGCGCTCAAGCTGGCGAGCTCGGGGTCTCGAACCTGGGTCTTCCTCATCCAAGTCTGACACTCTATCCACTGCACCACCACCTGGTCAGGCAAAAAATCTTTTCTTAGACAACTCTCAATAATACAGAGTGAAAGATAATGAGTTGCCTCATGGACACAAGCATACAGGCCCTATACCAGTCACATCCTCTAGTGCATGTGCTTCTGTCAGGAACCAACTGACTTAACTCAGCCCAGTCATTTACTGTCTCTGCTCTCCAAGTGAACTTAGGGGCCTTTGTACCAGCATGAATCAGTGAGGGGGTATTCACTCCTTTCCTGCATCAGATGGGGAAGAAAGAGAGGAGAGTTATGGGGGAGGCAAGAAGCAAAGCAAATAGATAACTCTGTGAACAAAGTTGAAATCTTTCTAATATGAACTAGTTAGGAGTGCAAAAGAAGGCACCAGGATGTCCCTCTTATTCAAGAGGATTTGGGAGGAAAATAAATAAGGTAGAGTTAATGGGCAGACACCTCTGCAGATAGTGCTGTAACTCCAAACTGGATTAGGAATATGTCAGCTGCCTCAGATTTTTGCTTATTCTATACTGTTATAAGGTCTGTGCTGGGAAGGACTGATGTGCAAGTCAAATAGCCCTTACCTGTTCTTACTGGGTGAGCTTGTTAGAAGCATATACACCAGTTATAAAACTCATAATTATATGAATTATTTTTAATGTTTATCATTTAACTTTTGAAGTGGCTTTAGAAGCCCTGGTTAATATAGCATGTTATACTGAACAAACTTAAATGCAGCTGTAATGAGAACACTTATACAATAAATTACTGAAATTTCAGCATTTACTAATTATTCTTTGTTCCGTTCCAAATTTATATTGAAGTTGTCTGAATAACAAAACATCTTCATCTGTTTCCCCTCAATTGCCTTAAACAATTATATCAGAGTGTACTTAATTTCAAATGTAATAATGTCAATAGTAATTTCTCCCACTTATTCTGCCAGGCACTTTAAAATTATCTCTAATTCTCACAACAATTCTGCCAATTGTTATTACCCATTTTATAGAGAAGAATTCTGAACTATAGAGAAATTTTCTTGACCAAAGTCACATTGCTAGTAAACTGAATAGGATTGTTTACAAGCACCACTGGGTAAAGATGGTGCCTTAACATACAGTGTGAGCTCTGACCTTGTCATCCTTGGATCAGTTGAGTAGCTCTGCTGCCCAGTCTTAGTTCAGCAAGAATGCTGTGAAGAAAGAGGTGGCAGCACTATGGCAGCTCTTACCTTTGCCCAAGCTCCAAGTATATATAAATATTCTGTCTGCTCTTTCTCCTTAACTCACATGAACAAAAGCTAGAGAAAGGGTTTTATGGGCCACTAATGATCCTTTATAGAGTCTCAACAAAGTCTCCTGCAAAAAGGAAGTCCACAGGTCAATCTACAGAGGTAGATAACAAGGCCCAGGTTGTTGTGAAAGCTCAAGATCACACTTGTCACATAGCATGTGACCTGGGATTCAAGCTGATCCAAATGCTTAGTTATCTAAGGCCCTACTGCTTACAATGTGGTCTGTGGATCAGAAGTCTCAGCCTCACTTGGAAACATATCAGAAATGCAGAGTCTCAGGCCTTACCTCAAACCCACTGAAAAAGAATCTACAGTGTGTCCGTAAAGTCATGGTGCACTTTTGACCAGTCACAGGAAAGCAACAAAAGACGATAGAAATGTGAAATCTGCACCAAATAAAAGGAAAACCCTCCCAGTTTCTGTAGGATGATGTGGCAGCATGTGCGCATGCACAGATGATGACGTAACACCTTGTACAGCGGAACAGCCCAAGGCCATGCCAGTCAAGATGTGGACAATACAGAGGAAAGTTCAGTGTGTTCTGTGGCTCGCTAAATTTGAATTCGTGACCAAAGTGCAACGTGAATATCAGCACATTTATAACAAAGCGCCACCACATAGAAATAACATTACTCGGTGGGATAAGCAGTTGAAGGAAACCGGCAGTTTGGTGGAGAAACCCCGTTCTGGTAGGCCATCAGTCAGTGATGAGTCTGTAGAGGCTATACGGGATAGCTACCTAAGGAGCCCTAAAAATCTGTGTGTGCGTGTGCTCGACAATTACACCTAAGCAAGACTACAGTTTATAAGGTGTTAAAGAAACTTCTCTGTTTTACAGGGTACAAATTGAGGCTGTTGCACGCTTTCAAACCGGTGGATAGACCCACACGATGCGCATTTGCTACAGATATGCTTCATGAGATTGACAATGATGCAAGATTTTTGCAGAAGATTGTTTTTAGTGATGAGGCAACCTTCCATATGTGTGGAAATGTTTATCACCATAACGTCCGAATATGGGCTGCTGAACATTCTCATGCCTACATTGAGTATGAACGTAACACCCCTAAAGTGAACGTGTGGTGTGGCCTGATGCATGATAAGGTGATAGGCCCATTTTTTTTCACGGAGCAGTTTGTGACAGCAAACACCTGTCTTGACATGTTGGAATTGTATGCAGTGCCACAATTTCTAGAAGGTGTCATCTTTCAACAGGATGGTGCTCCTCCACACTATGCCACCATTGTTTGTGAGTTTCTGGATAGAACATTCCCCCCACTGTGGATAGGCAGTGGTTCTGTCAAGCCATGGCCACCACAACTCCCAGATCTGATGCCCTTAGACTTTTACTTTTGGGGTTATGTGAAGCAACATGTGTACACTGAACATATCAACCACATTAATCACTTAAAACAGAGAATCACAGATGTTATTCACTCTGTTACACCAGACGTCTTTACCTGTGTGTGGCAAGAACTTCACTATCGTTTGGATGTGTGTTGGGCAACAAATGGAGCCCACATCGAACTGCACTGAATAGGTATGAAACTGGGAGAGTTTTCCTTTTATTTGGTGCAGATTTCATATTTCTATCGTCTTTTGTGCTTTCCTGTGACCGGTCAAAAGTGCACCATGACTTTACAGACACATTGTATAATTTAACAAGATCTTCAGTTTATTTACATGCACGTTATTAGTAACCATTACTCCAAGAAGCAGTCCTCCATGAAGTATTTCTAAAATGCTAAATTCTGAACTAGACAGGTGACTTGGCAGGAAAGTGCAGCTGAAATTGTTTTTATATTATTTAAGTACAGAAACTGATATAAAGGGCAAAAGGTAATTTTTAGCAAATTTAGCCTTTGAAAAATGTCCTAATTCACATCTTGTAGGGATCAACACATCTTTAAATGTTTCATGCATCAGAAGCTCTAAATTTTACTGCCTAGATACAGTTTCAAAATGATTTGTAGAGTATTCATGAAAGGGTAATAAGTCTTGCTTTATTGGTCTCGTATTAGACTCTGAATTTCCCAATTATTTTTTTAAAGTTTTTATTTTATTTTATTTTTTACAGGGACAGAGAGAGACAGAGTCAGAGAGAGGGATAGATAGGAACAGACAGAGAGGAACGGAGAGAGGTGAGAAGCATCAATCATTAGTTTTTCGTTGTCATTGCGACACCATAGTTGTTCATTGATTACTTTCTCACATGTGCCTTGATCTTCAGCAGACCAAGCCACCCCTTGCTGGAGCCAGCGACCTTGGGTCTGAGCTGGCGAGCTTTTGCTCAAGCCAGATGGGTCCGTGCTCAAGCTGGCGACCTTGGGGTCTTGAAACTGGGTCCTCCACATCTCAGTCCAATGCTCTATCCACTGCGCCATTTCCTGGTCAGGCTGAATTTTCCAATTTTTGAGGGGATTTAAATTCTATTAGCAGTGTTATAGTTAAAAATATACAAAGGCTTTTGCATGATTTTTTCTCAAGGAAGAATAAGAACAGAATGTAACTAGCACAGAGAATCCATGTTTTATATTTAAAGTGATATTGATAATTTGAAAGCTACAAGGTAAATCTCAGGAGGGTAAAAAGATGAATTCTTTTTACAGAAATTACCTCTGTAAGCATAAGTAGCTGTCAAAACCACTGAGACGCATCCAGCCATAGTATTAACCTAGGAATGCTTATTTTGGGGACCCTTCATTGGGCAGTGTGAGAGAACCAAACAGAAGTAACTTTTCAGTCCTTGAACAGCTCAGCAGCTACAGGAGATGAAATCACACAGATGAATCTTTTGAGAAGAAAATGTATAAGCCAATAAAAATCTTTGCTATATTAGAAAAGGGTAAAAATATGTATGATGGGAAGGTAAGCAGTAGGAAAAAGTGTAGGGAAATATATAGAAAAGGAGGGATGGGGAAACAAAATAATAAGGATACATGAGAGCCCAGGTTGGGTAGCTCAGTTGGTTAGTGCATCATCCTGATACACCAGGGTTGTGGTTTCGATCCCTAGTCAGGGAACACACAAGAAGCAACAACTGAATGTGGAATGACAAATTGATGTTTCTTTCTCTTTCTCTCTAAAAGCAATAAATAAATTTAAAAAAATACATTTGATTACTTTGCACTAGTTACTATGGTATGCCCTTTGTAATGCATATTATCTCAAATAATTACAGATGCTATTGAGGCCTTAGAGTCTTAATAATTTTCCCAAAGTCAAATAGCTAGTAAGTCATCCTACAGAATGTTAACCTAGATTTACAAAGGCACCTAGGTGCAGCGCTTTCTAAGTGTGTGCTGACTGTAGCATCACAGAAAAACTGTATCTTCAAATTGCAAAAAACCTTAGTGAGAAGAGCATTGAAAATCTGAGATTCAGAATTCAAGTGACTGGTACACTTAAATTACTGGCTGTCAGGGATTTGTCCAAGACCACACAGTAGGTAAGCAGCAGCAAAAAAGAGTCAAAGCTGATTGTGAACCTATCTGTACACAGGAGCAGGATATTTTGCAGAGAGCAAAGTTGTTGAGCAATATGGACACCACTCACCTGGTCTGAGGCAGAAGTTCCATAAACCAGATTCCACATGATTTAAACCAACCTATGGTTTATAGATATCCAAAACTTAGCTGCTCCTAAAACTCGTCCAGAGGGAGTTGGCTTGGCCAAAGTCAAATATGACTTCCCCTTTTTAAAAAAGAAGGCTTATACTGCTTGTTAAAAAGCCTCATTGAATTTCTTGGCCAAAATATAGCTTAAAGAAGAGTCTATTTTGATGATATAAGTGTAAATGAATTAGAACCATATGGATTGCATTCCCCCTTTTAAATTACACATGAGTTAGAAATTAAGTGTTTGTTCTCCTCAAATTAATGACTCAGTTAATTAATATAATATTGGCTCTAATCACCATGCTGAGCTTAACTGGCTCCATTTTGGAGAAAGCAAGACACTCACTGAATCCCAGACTCAGCTCACACACATTCCTGTTTATGTCTTAGGTTAGTTTACTTCTGTTACCCCCAAATAAAACCTACTTTCTGATAAGAAGCGCAGCAGCCTGTTCATAGTGCAATGTCTCTACTCAAACTCCTTTTCCTTGAAGTTGCTCCTAAAAGGGGGGAGGAGGCCTAGACTCTCTGTTATAACTCCTGGCTGGGGTGAGCTTGGGGGACGGAGGCAGAAAGCAGGGCTCTGGGATGCTTCTGGGAGGTGGGCACAGTCTGACTAAAGTACTTCTCCACTCTTTATCATTCACAGGGGTATAGTCCCTTCAAATTATCATTCTCAGCCAACCTGGCTCCATGTATTTCTTAATGCCCTACAAGCCAGTCTAGCTCACCGTCTTCCCACTTGACTTACCTGGCAGATCTCAGAGAAGTTGAAGATGGCTGCCTCTCTTTCAGCACCACTGTTTCATATTGGGTCAGTTCTTCTGATAAGGGCATTAATATTTGTTGAGCTCCTACCTTTTTTGTCAGACTCTGTACAGGGCATTTTACTCATAAGCATACTTATAAGTAAAATAGGTGTTTTTACCTGATTCAACAGATAGGAAATTAAGACTTGAAGAAGTGGAATCACATACTGAAAGCCACACAGCTAAAAGGTGACAGCTGGGAATCAGACCCAGTTCCAGATGATGGCAATGCCTGCTGGGTTTGTACAGCACTGCCACTCTTCCTTCTGGACAGTGGCACAGATACACATCAGCCTGCTGTCCTAAATAGCCACTGGCTCTTCTTCTCTGTCACTGGTTTATTTTAGAAATAGAATGGTGAGTGAAGAGATTGGCTGGAGTCACTGCTGCATGTGCAGGAAAACAGCCCTAGTTCTTTTTTCTTTTCCTTTTTTTTTTTTTTTTTTTGTAGAGAGAAGGGGAGATAGTGAGACAGATTCCCACATGTGCTCTGACCAGGATCCACCCAGCACCCCCCATCTGGGGCAGATGCTCGAATCAACTGAGCTATCATCAGTGCCTGGGGCTGACGCTGGGACCAATTGAACCACTGGTTGCAAGAGGGGAAAAGGGAGAGAAGGAGGAGAGGGAAGATAAGAAAAGCAGATGGTCGCTTCTTCTGTGTGCTCTGACTGGGGATTGAACCCGGGACGTCCATACACTGGGCTGACACTCTATCCACTGAGGCATCGGCCAGTGCCATAGTCCTACTTTCTATAGACCATCCAACCCAAACCCCACCAAAAGAAACAAGAAGCCATGAGAAACCATCTTCTTTTGCCACAGTGTCCAACTGCTACAATTTCTGTCTGCAAAATTTACAGTTTTGAAAGATAAATTAAAGCTTATGCATGGGCTTAATTGTATGGGTTTAATATCTATTACTTTTAAATAGTTGTTGATTTGTAAGTCTTATTAAGAGAATTACTACATCTTGAAATTTACTATAATGATAGACTCCTTTATATGTTTGTAAGTATGTTTTCAAAATTCACAGTATTTCACAGATACACCCAGTACACTGGTATACTACCTGTATGTACATATATACATTATCCTATTGAACTGCTTATACACAGAAAAATCACACACTTTTATACAGTTCACTCACTCATAAACAAACATACCCACATAAACACATGGAAACAATATGCTAACACATACAAAGAGGTTTGCAAATGTACTCACAAATAAGTCTGTGAAAAATGGAAAAATCGCATGCTCACTTACACTTTCCTCTCCACCTTCCCTTTTCCTCCCTCCTTCTGTTCCCCAACACACCTACAGATGCACACACACACCCCAAAGTCTTTGAATGAATAACAGATTCAAATTAAAATATTGAACAGGAGGAATTCTTTTGATTCAAATGTCATTGTCATACAGGTCTAAGGAACTAGAAGTCTCCTTGTAAATCAGTTCTCTGATGACTCCAGACATGCTGCTGGGGCCCCTTTTGTAAAGGTCATGCCTTATAAGGAAACTCTGATTAGGCTAACCTTTAAAAAATCCTTCCCAAACTCTCCAACCTGCTAACTGTTCTCC
The DNA here is from genome assembly GCA_037038555.1 of Rhynchonycteris naso. NCBI lineage: Eukaryota > Metazoa > Chordata > Mammalia > Chiroptera > Emballonuridae > Rhynchonycteris > Rhynchonycteris naso. The sequence continues at coordinate 128,787,461 of CM072998.1, forward strand.
AACATAATGTTTATTCAAGGGAAAATCCTGCCTTTTTCTTATACTGCTGCTTCTCTTCTCCCCTCTCCTCCATGTTAGTGGTGATTGTGGACAATCACAGAAAAGAAAATTTTAAGGGGACAACTTTTAAATTCACTCAGAAATCTTTATGAAGCATCCTCCATAAGAGGTAAGAAAAGGATATATAATTTTGAATAATAGTTTCAAACTTCAGAGGATAATGGGTAAAGCAGAGCCAGATACAATAATTCATCACCATGTGAAGTTCATTTTAAAAGGGTTGTGATAAAAACAACAACAACAAAAGAATTAGAGAGAAAGGAGAAGATGTGAACTACTGAGCCCGTGGGGAAGAGGGTCTTTACAGAATAGACAGCATCTGAATCGAACCTGAGAAAACCAGCTGCTATTACCAGGGGAGAGGAGTTAGAAGTGCTTTTGAAGCAGGATAAACGACATGGCACAGGCACAGAGAAAAGGAATGAAGACTCTGTCTGGGACACATGGAGCAATTTAATGTGGTAGGGGTGATAGGATGAGCATTTCAGATGGGATGGCAAGGGATCAGACTGGAATTGTAGGTAGAAGACAATAACTAAGAAGTTTGGACTTTTCAGTGTTGCATGAACCAATCCAGGGCCTTATGCAGATAGTCATCTGGTCAGATTTTAGTTAGGGAAGATAACTCTTCAGCGAAGAAGATGGGGATACCAAAGGCAAAGAGACCAGTGAGAAGATTATTGTGATGTGTCTGACAGTGAAGCTAAGGTATAGTGGCCACCGTAAGGAGAAGGTACCAAGACTTTATTGTAGGGTAAATTACTTAAAGGGATAGGGATTGGAGTGAATGGCAATCCAGCAGTCTGCAAAGCTAATCTCTGCTACCAGACATTTGTTATATGTTTTATAGTATAGCTATCAGGGAAAGGGACAAAAATGCAGTACAAACCAGAAACCATATGTCCTGGTGGTCTTGTGATGCATGATTGTTTAGAATTGACAACAACACCAGTTTTATATTTATCTTTGTTACCATGCCATTCTGGCAATTACTGACAAGAAACTTTATGACTACATTATATAAGTTTAAGAAACCAAATAATTATTAACTTTAAGATATTGCTATGCTGGCTGAGAATAGTTAGGTTTGACAGAATTCACTGCATGAAGAACTTGAACAAAAAGAAATCAGGGGTACAAAGATGGAGTCAGCCTTGTTCACATCAACATCTATATACCATGACACCAGACAGAGAGATAAGGGTCTATGAACCATTTACTTACATGTCCAAGTTAGAAACTCTAGTCTCCTCCAAATTCTCCCATTCATGCCTCCGTTTTACACCACCCCATCCTATTTATTACCGATCTCTTAATGAGTCTGCTTCATAAATTCTCCTGAAATACATTGTCTCTTTGACATCCTAGAATATTTCAACATCACTCTCCACACACACATGCAAATTTCAGGTTAATGTAGTCAGTTCTGTTCCATGACTAAAATTACTAAATGGTGTCCTCTTGACTTAAAGTCAAATGTATCAATAACACTGGGGATCAATTCATTTTTTGTTGCATGAGGTTTTAGAACTGTTTCTATATATTTCTGCATCTTTTGATTCCAAAATCTGAAATCCATGTTTTGGTGCATGCTCTAGTTTTTATGAAATTTTAATTTCTTTTTGTTACAGTTAATGACAAGCATTGGTTTTTAAATTGGAGTTAAATGCAATGACTCTTGGATTGAACATAACCACAAGGCAATTAATGTTTTACAAACATCACTTTTACAAAATTGCAATTTTTTTTAAATATAGAAAATTATTATCTGATAAAAAACACCCTCTTACTTTGCTTTAAGATTGAATCATGGCTTCTTTGAGTATGCATAAATGTAAGAATAGTCCTGACACCTTCTATTATATATGGGGCTGTTACACACTTCAACGTCAAAGGAGCAATATTTCATCATTTGTGACACGTGCATATATTGTCTATTTTCAAGTTCACCTTGGCGATCAAGACAAGAATTGGGCTTCTCATATTGTGAGTCATAATTGTGAAGAAATGCTCTGTGACTGGACAAAAGGAAAACGCAAAGGTATGCCTTTTGGTATTCCCATGGTTAGGCGTGAACCTAAGGACCACAGCAGTGACTGTTATTTCTGTCTGATCCATACAAAGGGCATAGGCAAGAAAAATGGCATATGATCACATATCCTAATATTCCTTCAGCAATACAACTATCCCACACTCTGAAACACTCCCGATTCCAGTTTTCAATGGTTTTATTTCTTCTAAGGATGAAGAAAGTGAACATGGTGATCAAGTGTATTTTGATAAGATGCATGAGGAAATGGTTGTAGAACAGGGGACCCCAAACTTTTTACACAGGGGGCCAGTTCACTGTCCCTCAGACCATTGGAGGGCTGGACTTTAAAAAAAGATAAGAATAAATCCCTATGCACACTGCACACATCTTATTTTAAAGTAAAACAATAAAAGAGAACAAATACAATATTTAAAATAATGAACAAGTAAATTTAAATCAGCAAAATGACCAGTATTTCAATGGGAACTATGGGTGCGGATGCATCCTGTGCTCCTCTCACTGACTACCAATGAAAGAGGTGCCCCTTGAAGTGCAGTGGAGGCTGAATAAATGGCCTCAGGGGGTCGTATGCAGCTTGCGGGCTGTAGTTTAGGGACCCCTGGTTATAGAATCTGAAGGGTCTTCTGATGCCAAGCAGTCATTAACCCCTCAGCAGTTTAGCCAACCCGAATTGAATGACTTAGTATGAGATTTGGGTCTATCAAAGAAAGCAGCCGAGTTATTAGCCTCCAGGCTTCAAGAAAAGAATGTACTTCACCAGTCAGCTAAAGTATCCCATTTAGGAAGCGTGAACAAATCTTTTTGGACTTTTTTTCTGAAAACAAACACTTTGTTTACTGTCATGATATCAGTAGTCTTCTCAGTCAGCTAGGTGTTACCAGTTACAGTCCAAAAGAATGGCGGCTATTTCTTGAGAGCTCTAAACTAGTGGTTCTTAACCTGGGTTCTATCGAACCCTAGGGATTCGATGAGTTGGTCTCAGGGGTTCGGAGAAGCCTTTGCCGCGAATGCCAGAATAAAGTAATACCGTAATTTGTTGTGAGTTCATGCACTTTGTTGGTTTTGTTCTTTGAGCAAGGTGATGTTCATGCACAGCTCATTTTGTGCACCAGTAAAAAAACATATACCTATGTCTTGAATTTGGAAAAAAAAATCATCTTCTATTTATCATTAAAGAAGGGTTCGGTGAATATGCATATGAAACTGGTGGGTTCGGTACCTTAAAAAAGGTTAAGAACCATTGCTCGAAATGAAGTCTGAAATGTGTTCTTCTACACAACAGTACTGTTTATGCAGTGGTTCCAATTGGTTACTCAACTCATCTACGAGAAGATTATAATGACATAAAAATTGTCCTCAACTTTCTGAAGTATGAGGAGCATAACTGGATCATTTGTGTATATCTTAAAATGGTAAATTTTCTGTTAGGACAACAGAGAGGTTTCACAAAATATCCTTGCTTTCTGTGTTTGTGGGACAGCTGAGCTCGGGAGAAACACTGGACACAGAAGGAGTGGCCAAAACGTGAAGCTCTGGAAGTAGGGATGCAAAATATTGTGAATGAACCTGTAGTTAATCGAGACAGGATCATTTTTCCCCCACTTCATATCAAACTTGGCTTAATGAAGCAGTTTTTTTAGGCTTTGAATAGAAAAAGTGAATGCTTTCAACATATTATTTCTGTTTTACCTGCTTTGTCTTTTGAGAAGATAAAAGAAGGTGTATTCGATTGACCTCAAATTCAAACCCTCATATATGATGAAGAATTTGCCAGGAAGATGAATAAGGAGGAGAAAGCAGCATGGCAGTTTTTTTGTGGCAGTAACAAAGAACTTCCTTGGCAACAAAAAAGCAGAAAACTATTGAACTTCTGGTTCAAAGGATGCTGTTGGCTTTCTGTGACATTGGATGTAACATGAGCATTTAGATTCACTTCCTGAATAGTCACTTTGCTAAGTTTTCCAAAAATCTTGGAGCTGTTAGTGATGAGTAGGGAGAATGCTTTCATCAAGATCTGAAGATGATGGAAGAGCATTATCAGGGGCGATGGGACAGAAATATGATGGCAGACTACTCCTGGAGTTTTATGATTAAAATAAGTGTTTTAATATGTTTTATTTTGAAATTGTAGACAAATTCTGATGCAATCATATCTTTTAGGGTATTAATGAATTTACTGCATTATATAAAGTATTATATTTTCACAAAGATGATGCTCAAGAAGACAGTCTACTTTATTATGTTAAACTAAATGTTGAAAATTTTACAATAAGATGAAAATCTAAAATCTTAAATTGCAAAGAAAACTGTAGCTTACAGAGAAAAACTAATGTCAGATTTGAGATCAGCACACTTGAATTAGGTAAGAACAAGTGTTTTGTGGATGCAACAAAAATTTTGTTCTCCAGTGTAATCTGTTTATTACTGGATGTTTGTTTCATTATTATTAAATTCTACATATACATTATATATACTCCTTTGTGTGCATGATATATTTCTTAATAAACTGTTTACAATCCCTATGTATTCTGTACAGAACATGCATTATTGGGAGCCAACAGCAAAAGCCAAGAAATCAGCTATGTTGCTGATGCTGAACTATATAGATACTCAATGGTCAGCTCTCACGTTCAATGTTGTCATTAAACTTATATTTGTTCTGACTTCTTATGTTCTTTGTAGGAATGAGAAGGAGAATACATTATGATTTGGTGGCTTGATACCATTTCTTACTGAATTTTGACTTTGATTTTCTAAACAATCCTGTGCTGTTGGAATGGGGTCAGTATTGTCCATTTTACTTGATAGATCAAGGAACTGAGTTGAGAGAGGTTAAAGCAAATTGTCACAGGGCACACAACTAATAGAGGTGAAACTGAACTCCCCTGTGCTCCAGCTCTCCTCTGTGTGTCTATGAATGGAATTGTCAGCAACACCCAGTATCACAGCACTCAGGCTTGGAAGCGCTCAGCTGGCATGTCTCTTTGGGAGACTCCTCTAGGCTGTGAGGGAGCTGTGATATACTGAGTACAGTGGAGGTTAAGTATCCATTTCCCCTGACTTTCTGCTTATTAGTACTGGCTGTCCCTGAGCAGCTTGTTGACTTAAGCCTTCTGCTCTCCTGAAGGCTGAGGTGCTGGGGCTACGGAGGATCTATTATAGATAGTTAAAGGTACATTTGCAGGATACCCTTTGCTGATCTAAGGAACAGCTTGTGAGAGTGGGGGATGGGTGAGGGGGGCAAAGGCTGGAATGTGTGAATGATAGCTTCATCAACTTGACATTCCCTCAGGACCCACCACTTACACAGGGGTTCTTTCCTGGATATTTCCCCATCAGATGTAAAAATTATTAAATATATTTGGCTAGAGTTTCTTGGGGACTCTTTCTCAGTTTTTTCCTTTATTTCCCTCTCTGCCTCATTTTTATCTCCATTTTTATTTTCTGCTCTCACATAAGCTACAGCCAAATGATGCCTGGATTTGCCTAAGTATGAAGGCAGAGAGACGGTGCTCCTGTGACTCCCAATGCAAGTACTGGGCGCGGGAAGTGTCTGCCCAGGACATACGGCGTTCGGGGGTGAGTCCGGCCCAGGAACCAGGCTGTCGCTCTCCCCAACAGCTCAGCAGTCCAGTAACCCTGAACTTAGAAAAAATATAGAGCTAGTTTAAGTTCTCCATAGCTTAAAAGAATTCCAGAAGTAGTTGATTAGTAAATAGTTGAATTTACAGTTAAGTTTACATAAGCATACATCCGTTATGCGTATGTATCCGTTAGTAGTAGACCCCACACTGAGCTTTGGAGACCCTCGGGAGCCCTCACTCGTTAGTGGCTCTAAAATTACATCTCCACTATTCAAAAGTTGTTTCTATGGCTTAACTCTTAGGAATTTTAGGACCCATTGTTAAAACACATTTACTTCTGAAAGAATGTATTAACTACCTCAACAAATATTTGTTGAGAATTTTATGTTACAAGTACATTTACATACTATGTCTCATTTACCCAAAATAACATTGTTTTTTCTTACTGTATTAGGAGGAGTAGGACTAATAAGAAATTATTCATTTCTAGTCCTTAAGTACAGGAGCTAGAGTTTTAATTTGATATATGACTTTTAAGGTGATCTCTATTCCTTAGTCCTAATGGTATTAACTATTAATGTCTTAGCGTAATTTTGTTTGCTAATTGGATGTTCAGCTTCACCAGACCTGGGCCTCATCACACTGTTTAGCAGCCAGTCCCCAGCAGCCACTTAGGGCAGTGGTTGTCTATATTTTATTTTCCCTGAAACTTTGGTGTGCAGATCGCCTAGAACAGATATATCTAGAAAGAAGTGTTATTATTCAATTTTCAGATTCTTTGGCACTATCTCATGGCCTACTGATTCACCAAGGATGGGAACTGGCCTTTTCAAAATAAGCAGCCTGGTGAATTGCACATGCCTTATCCAGACTTTGAGAAGCAGTGGTTTAGCAGCCACACCTTCCTTTCTAGCGCCACTGCCACATACTCCTGAGTTCTGAGTGGCTAGGGCTCTGACTGCTTGGGTGAAATAGACCAGAGTGAAGGTTCCTGGTTGGAATTATTTGATTCATTGGCAAAACATTTTTTCCCCATCCCACCCAACAATGCAGGATTTTTTTCTAGGCTGACCCAGAGGAAAAGCCAGTCATTGTTCTCCTTTTGACTAATTGGAGACAGTCTGGCCACAAACATCCCCCTTTGTGCCTTTTCTCTTCTTCAGGGCCTGGTGAGGACTGCAGAGAGGTGGCTAGAGGGTGGCCCAGGTGGGAGCCAGAGGAAAATAATTACGACTACAGCGCTTTCTGTCATTAAGTCCTGAGTGAAATGCTGAGTTGAACAATGGGAAAAGTCTTTGCTGTCCTTGAGAATATTTTTGTTATTGTCCTAAGCCAAATAGTTGAGTGTTAAATATGATTCTTTTATGGCTGTACTTTCTTACACTCTTTGGAATTTTCTATGGTCTATTCAGTAATGGCAATTTGCTTACACCCTTGCAGTTGGCTGCCCTCAACCTGTTTCAGCTGGTCTGGGGAGTCTTTGGGTCACTTTGTGGAAGTAATTAGGAAAGACTTTTGTTTCCTTTTGCTTTCTTGGAGAAGGAAAAAAGGTAAATCATTGTCTCCAATATATGGAAAGAAACCCCAAGTTTTCTACCAGTAGAAGTATCTTTTTGTGATGGTATTCTATTGCTTTGAAAATTTAGTCTGCATACAAATCCCATGCACAAATAGTAGCAGTAAACATTTGTTGAGCATTTATTTCAGTCCTTGTATTAAGTGCTCTGTGTACATTTTTTTCATTTTACTCCCCTTCAAAGAATTTCTAACCTAATAAGGGCAATAACCCAAATAACTAGCATATTTATTCTAAGTGCTGTAATGGACGTAGCTAATACCTGACGGACTTGTAATCAGTATTTATTGAGGAAATTAATGACTACATAAGCTTCAAAGGGCCAAAAAATGATCCTGAGGGACACCATCACCGAAGAAGATGGGACTTAAAAGACAAGTAGACATAAGCCAAGTGAAGAGAAATGGGAAAGTCATACCAGGCAGAGGGGCTGAATGGACAAAGCACTGGACAGAGACAAGAGAAAAAACAGAGTGTTTAGCAAATTCAAGTAGGTCAGTGTGGCTGGAGCATAAATAACCATTGTATTTGGGGGAAAGATGGTAAGGATGAGGCTGACAGGCTAAGCAAGACCAGACCATAAGGGTCTATTATGCTGTGAAAATTTACCATGACTCCTATGGGGAAACTTTGGAAGATATATAGCAAAAGAATGACATAATAATTGTGGTTATATGTGCATGCATAAACATGCATGTTTAATAAGCTATAGGTAATTATTTTTTAGCATGGAACCCCCTTCACAACTATTTTTACATTTGTTTGAGGGTATAGATGTTAAAGGGAGAGGTTAATAGAGAACTATACTAAAACAAGGTTTCTCCGACTTCCATGTTCATAGGATTACCTGGGAATTCTGTCTAAAAGTATGTTCTGATTCATTAGATCTGTGGCAGGCCCTCAGAATTGTATATCTAACAGGTTCCCACATAATACTGACACTGCTGGTTCTCACACTACACCTTTAAATAGTAAAGTGCCAGAAAAGGAGCAAATCGCTATCTCAGAAAAATAAAGTATGTTATGGAAACCAAAACTGGGGTGGTGGGAGGCTGGGACAATAGAATAAAGTAGGCAGCCTTAGTGAAATAAAACTTAGGCAGATAGAAAGAAGAATACACCTAATTAACATTTCAAGACCCAGGGTTTTCACTGAGCACAATACAGGAAAACCTGATCTATGAAAAAAGATCCTTGGATTTGGGGTCAGGTCTCGGTTAAAGACCCATCTCTTTGGCATGTTATTTAACATCTCTGAGCTACAATGGCTTCATAGATAAAATGCACATTACATTATCAATCTCTCAAAGCTCTTATAAATGTTGAATTAAAGAGAGTATAGACTCTAAAGCATCATGATATTATTTTTCTGTCTACTTACTACAACATTTTGTACAATGTTTTTCATATATTGGTATTCAATCCGCAGTGAAAATATAAATAAATTAATTAGTTGATGTCAGAGGCCAAGAAATGCCCAAAAGGGACTTAATAAGAGAGCTGGAAGTTGATTTTCCCCTGAAAAAGGCAGAAATTAGTTAAAGTTCAATGAGGATATGACTTGATCTGTTGGTTGATTTTTCCTCCTCTTTTCTATGTGTTTTTGCAATACTAAAGGATAGAAGACAAAATCTAAGATCTAGAAGATAATTATTTGCAAGGCTAAATAAATGGGTGCTACCTGAAAGAGGAGAAATTTGGAGAGCAAAATCCGTCCCCATGTTGTGGGTGGGCAGTGTTAATTAATTACAGACAAAATGTTAGGATTGTTCATAACCCATCCCATGATGGTGAGTAATATATTATTTTGGCCGTATGAATATTCAATTGGAAATTACTACTTTTCATATCTGAAAGCTATGAAGGTTCTCAGCGGACCTCACCATATTTAAGAATCTTATCAGAGCAGTGAATATTACAGGTAGAAAAAAGAAAGGAGAGGACTCATCCATAATTACTTAAAAAAATATTTTTGAAATTTAAACCATCTAGATTTTTACAAAATAGTCAATTGATTATATATTTGGTAGTCATGTCACAAAGTGTCTAGCCATTTGAAAACATCTGGATAATTGTTCATCCAGATGTTTACTTGAATTTGACAACTGCAAAATATAACTTTCCAGTTAGTTGGTCTAATTTTGCTGAATTTTTAAAACACTAGATTGCATAGTTGTTTTGTGTCTGTGTCACTGTCCTGGGTTAGACTGATAAACTCAGAACAGGTGTGCACTCAGAACCTATATAATCTTATTAACCAATGTTACCCCAAAAACTTTAATTAAAGAAAACAGACTTAGGAATAGAACTCCTAAGTCAGTGTCTGAACTATCTCACCCTGCCTAAGGTATTGTTCCTTCTTTTTAGTTTACTTGTGGTATTGAAAAAGTATTTATGAGTCTTTGTAGGGGTTTAGAGGAGAAAACAGTATGTGATAATAGAACACTGTGATTGGGGATCAAAAACCTGATTCAAACCCTGAATGTATCTCTTATCAACTGTTATCACCCTGGATAGTTATATCTTCCATGGAATAAGTTTAATAATAATAATAACTAACCTCCAGCTTTGTGGTTTATTGTGATAATCAAATGAGATGAGAAATGTAAACTTTTTAAACAATGACATAATATATATCTCTCTATATATCTATATCTGTATAGATATACATATGCAAAATATAAATTATAATGTTATATATTAATATAGTTTATATATATTTATATACATATAAATGTTAAATAAAACTTTATATCTATATATAAATAAATGTTATATGTGAATACTCTTATTTTCTATTTCTGTCTAGGTAAGTTAGTATTATCTGTACACATTTGTGTTAATATGAAGAATTTTTTTATATATATATATATATTTTTATTAATTCTAATGGGGTGACACCAATAAATCAGGGTACATATGTACAATGGAAACATCTCCAGGTTATCTTATCATTCAACCGTGTTGCATACCCGTCACCAAAAGTCAAATTGTCCTCTGTCACCTTCAATCTGGTTTATCCTGTGTCCCTCCCCTCCTTCCTATCCCACTCTCTCCTCCCTCCCCCCACCCCGTAACCACCACTCTCTTGTCCATGTCTCTTATTCTCACTTTTATGTCCCACCTATGTATGAAATCATGCTGTTCTCAGTTTTTCTTTTTTTCTGATTTACTTATTTCACTCCGTATAATGTTATCAAGGTACATCCATTTTGTTATAAATGATCCGATGTCATCGTTTCTTATGGCTGAGTAGTATTCCATAGTATATATGTACCAAAGCTTTTTAATCCACTCGTCTCCTGACGGACACTTGGGCTGGTTCCAGATCTTCGCTATTGTGAACAATGCTGCCACGAACATGGGGGCGCATTTCTTCTTTTCGAACAGTGCTATGGCGTTTTTAGGGTATATTCCTATAAGTGGGATAGCTGGGTCAAAAGGCAGTTCGATTTTTAAATTTCTGAGGAATCCCCAAACTGTTTTCCACAGTGGCTGCACCAGTCTGCATTTCCACCAGCAGTGCAGAAGGGTTCCCTTTTCTCCACATCCTCGCCAGCACTTATTCTGTATTGTTTTGCTGATGAGTGCCATTCTGACTGGTGTGAGGTGATATCTCATTGTGGTTTTAATTTGCATTTCTCTAATGATTAGTGATGTTGAGCATTTTTTCATATGCCTATTGGCCATCTGTATGTCCTCTTTGGAGAAATTTCTATTCATTTCTTTTGCCCATTTTTTGATTGGATTGTTTGTCTTCCTGGTGTTGAGTTTTATAAGTTCTTTATAAATTTTAGTTATTAACCCCTTATCAGATGTGCTGTCGAATATGTTCTCCATTGTGTGGTTAGTCTTTTTATTCTGTTCTTATTGTCTTTACCTGTGCAAAAACTTTTTAGTTTGATATAGTCCCATTTGTTTATCTTGTCTTTTATTTCATTTGCCCGTGGAGATAAATTGGCAAATATACTGCTGCTACAGATGTCGGAGAGCTTGCTGCCTATGTTTTCTTCTAAGATACTTATGGTTTCACGGCTTACATTTAAGTCTTTTATCCATTTTGAGTTTGTTTTTGTGAATGGTGTAAGTTGATGGTCTAGTTTCATTTTTTTGCAAGTAGATGTCCAATTTTTCCAACACCATTTGTTAAAGAGGCTGTCTTTACTCCATTGTATGTTCTTTCCTCCTTTGTCAAATATCAGTTGTCCATAAAGCTGTGGGTTTATTTCTGGGTCCTCTGTTCTGTTCCATTGATCTATGTGCCTGTTCTTATGCCAGTACCAGGCTGTCTTGAGTATAATGGCCTTATAGTATACCTTGATATAAGGAAGAGTGATACCTCCTGTTTTGTTTTTTCTTTTTAGGATTGCTGAGGCTATTCATGTTCTTTTTTGGTTCCATATAAATTTTTGGAATATGTTTTCTATATCTTTGAAGTATGTCATTGGTATTTTAATTGTTATTGCATTAAATTTATAAGTTGCTTTGGGTAATATAGACATTTTAATGATGTTTATTCTTCCTAGCCATGAGCACGGTATATGCTTCCACTTATTTGTATCTTCCTTGATTTCCTTTATCAATGTTTTATAATTTTCTGAGTACAAGTCCTTAACCTCCTTGGTTTAATTACTCCTAGGTACTTTATCTTTTTGGCTGCAATAGTGAAGGGGATTGTTTCCTTAATTTCTTTTGCTAACAGTTCATTGTTTGTATATAGAAATGCCTCTGATTTCTGAGTATTAATTTTATATCCTGCCACCTTGCTGAATTCATTTATAAGGTCCAGTAGTTTTTTGACTGAGACTTTAGGGTTTTCAATATACAATATCATATCATCTGCAAATAGTGACAGTTTTACTTTTTTTTTTCCTATTTGGATGCCTTTTATTTCTTCTTCTTTTCTGATTGCTGTAGCTAGGACTTTCAGAACTATGTTGAATAAGAGTGGTGAAAGGGGGCATCCCTGCCCGGTTCCTGATCTTAAGGGGATTGCTTTTAATCTTTGACCATTTAGTATGATGTTTGCTGTCGGTTTATCATAGATGGCCTTTATCATGTTAAGGAATGATCCCTGTATTCCCACTTTACTGAGAGTTTTGAGCATGAATGGGTGCTGGATTTTATCAAATGCCTTTTCTGCATCTATTGAAATTATCATGTGATTTTTGTCCTTCCTTTTGTTTATGTGATGAATCACATTGATTGATTTGCGAATATTGAACCAGCCTTGCCTCTCCAGAATAAATCCCACTTGATCGTGGTGTATGATTTTTTTCATATATTGCTGGATCCGGTTGGCTAATATTTTGTTGAGAATTTTAGCGTCTATATTCATCAGGGATATAGGCCTATAATTTTCTTTCTTTGTGTTGTCTTTGCCTGGTTTTGGGATCAGAATTATGCTCGCCTGATAAAAGGAGTTTGGAAGTCTTCCTTCCTCTTGAATTTTTTGAAATAGCTTGAGAAGGATAGGAGTTAGTTCTTCTTTGAATTTTTGATAGAATTCACTTGTGAAGCCATCAGGCCCCGGACTTTTCTTTTTTGGGAGTTTTTCGATAACTGTTTCTATCTCATTTGTTGTAATTGGTCTGTTTAGGTGTTCTGATTCTTCCAGGTTGATTTTTGGAAGGTTATATTATTCAAGAAATTTGTCCATTTCACCAAGATTGTCTAATTTTTTGGCATATAGTTCTTCATAGTATTTTCTTACAAAGCTTTGTATTTCTGTTGTGTCAGTTGTTATTTCTCCACTGTCCTTTCTAATTTTATTTATTTGAGTCCTCTCTCTTTTTTTTTTGGTGAGTCTAGTTAAAGGTTCATCAATCTTGTTTACCTTTCTCAAGAACCAGCTTCTTGTTTCATTGATCCTCTGTATTGTTTCCTTAGCCTCTATGTCATTTATTTCTGCTCTGACCTTTATTATTTTCTTCCTTCTACTTATCTTGGGTTTTATTTGTTGTTGTTTTTCTAGTTCTTTTAGATGCAGGGTCAGGTTGCTTATTTGAGCTTTTTCTATCTTCTTATGATATGCCTGTAGTGCAATAAACTTCCCTCTCAGAACTGCTTTTGCTGTGTCCCATAAATTTTGAGTTGATGTATGCTCATTATCATTTGTTTCTAGAAACGTTTTTATTTCTTCTTTGATCTCATTGTTAATCCATTCATTATTTAATAACATGCTATTTAGTTTCCAAGTGTTTGAGTATTTTTCAGTTTTTCTTTTGTGGTTAATTTCTAGTTTCATGGCATTGTGATCAGAGAAAATGCTTGATATGATTTCAATCTTCTTAAATTTATTGAGACCATTTTTGTGTTCTACAATGTGGTCTATCCTAGAAAACGTACCATGAGCGCTTGAGAAGAATGTATATTTAACTGCTTTAGGGTGAAAAGTTCTGAAGATATCTATTAAATCAAGTTGATCTAGTGTCTCCTTTAAGTCTGCTGTTTCTTTATTAATTTTCTTTCTTGAGTATCTATCCAGTGTTGTTAGAGGGGTATTGAAATCCCCTACTATGATAGTATTGCTGTTAATCTCGCCCTTTATATCCATCAAAGTGTGCTTTATGTATGTCGGGGCTCCTATATTTGGTGCATATATATTTACAATAGTTATATCTTCCTGTTGAATTGTTCCCTTTATCATTATGTAGTGTCCTCCTTTATCTCTTACTACAGCCTTTGTTTCAAAGTCCATTTTGTCTGATATAAGTATTGCTACCCCTGCTTTTTTTTCATTTCCATTTGCATGAAATATTTTTTTCCATCTTTTTACCTTCAGTCTATGTGCATCTTTTGTTTTAAGGTGTGTCTCTTGTAGACAGCATATATATGGGTCCTGTGTCTTTATCCATGCAGCTACCCTATGTCTTTTGATTGGATCATTGAATCCATTTACATTTAAGGTTATTATTGATATGTAGTTGTTTATTGCCATTTTATTCTTTAAAGCTGTATTCTTCTTTTGCGCTATTCATTCCTCCCTTTAAACTGTTCACAAGAGGCTTCTTAGTATCTCTTGCAGAATTGGTTTGGTTTTTATGAATTCCTTCAGGCTTTCTTTTTCTGGGAAGCTCTTTATTTCTCCTTCAATTTTAAATGTTAGCCTTGCTGGATAAAGTAGTCTTGGTTGTAGGTTCTTGTTCTGCATTACTTTGATTATATCTTGCCATTCCCTTCTGGCCTCAAGTGTTTCAGTTGAGAAGTCTGATGTCATCCTTATGGGGGCTCCTTTGTAGGTGATAGCCTTTTCTTCTCTAGCAGCTTTTAAAATTTTTCCTTTATCCATTAGCTTTGGTATTTTAACTATGATGTGTCTTGGTGTAGATCTTTTTGGATTTCTCTTTAATGGAGTTCTGTGTGCTTCTTGAATGTGTGGAGTGTTTCCCAGCCTTAATTTAGGGACGTTTTCTGCTATGATTTGATTGAACAAAGTTTCCATTTTCTGTCCTCTCTCCTCTTCTTCAGGCACCTCTATGATGCGAATGTTGTTTCTCTTCAGGTTGTCACAAAGCTCCCTTAGAGTTTCCTCACATTTTTTAAGTCTCTTTTCCTTTTTCTTCTCTGCTTCTGTGCCTTTGTTTATTGTGTCCTCTAACTCGCTTATTCGATCCTCAGCGTGATTCATCCTGCTTTTAAATCCTTCCATTGTGGTCTTCAGTTCTGATACTGTATTTGTCATTTCTGTCTGATTCTTTTTTATTATTTCAATTTCATTTTTTATACTTGTTATCTCTTTATTTAGGTGTTCATAATGTCTATTCATTGTTGCTCTAATTTCTTTGAACATCCTAACTATCATTATTCTAATTTCTGCTTCTGGTAATTTGGTTATATCTGGTTCATTCAGGTCCTTCTCTGGGGATTTTTCTTGATTCATTTGGTTTGCATTCCTCTGCCTGCCCATTTTTTCTGTGTATAAGCAAGTTCTGGCCACTGGAGTCCAGTAGGTGTTGCCTTTGTGTTCTCTAGGTGTGGTTTGTCTGCAGGCCCCCCACGCCCTTTGCCGGTGCCTAGGGTGGTTGGGTATGAGCGTTGCCAGCGCCGGCTCACTGTGGCTTTTGCTCTGATTTCTGCCTCTCCTCCGTGGGAGCGGCTGTCACTGAAGCCACAAGACTTAGCACCAAGGGTAGGGGTGAGCACGTTTGCTCAGCTGCGGACCAGCCTATTTTCGGACTTCGGCCCAGAACCAGCAGTTGGAGCCTGCTCGGTACAATTCCGCTGGTTAGGCGGGGCTTTTGACCTGCTCTCAGCTGTAAGCTTTTGCCTGTCCGGAGCTTTAGCCCCGCCCTCGAGGCCAGGGCCCTTCTGCGCTGGGTCGGAAACCAAGGTTTATTGGGGCAGGCGTGTTTGCTGGCTTCCGCTCAGCTACGTACTTCCGCTCGTCCCGGACTCTACCCCGCCCCGCGTTCGGAGCCCGCTCGTGCATGTATGAATGCAATCCACGGTTTCTCTGGCCAGGTGGAGATAGTAGTGTGAGCTCAGCTGCGAGCTTCCACTTGTCTCGGGGTCTACCCCGTTCCCGCGCTCGGAGCCCCTTCGCGCACGTATACTGGCCAACCGCGGGAAACCGGCCCGGGCAGGGCGGGACTGGTAGCGTGAGCTCAGTCGCGAGCCCCTGCCTGTCCCTGGTCTTAGCCCAGTCCCCGCGGTCAGGGCTGGCTTGCACAGGGCCTGCCCGTTCCTGGCCTCCCGCTTTGTCCCCGTAAGTGGGATTAAAGGAGGGCCCGCAGCTTCCGCACCCCTTTGCGCGTCCCCTCCGACCCTCTGGGCTAGACCGATCTTTCACTGGCTTGGCCTCTGCCCACGCCGACAGAACCGCGTTTCAGCGTTCTGTCGCCCCAAACCCTTAAGCAGCCCTCAGCTGAGTAGAAGGGACCTAATACTCCACACTGTAGGCCTGGGAGCTCCCTCACTTGTTTCACATTTCAAAACTGTCTAAACGCCTCTTCTAGGCTCTAGGACTGCAGGCTGGGGCTTGGTTCCTGGGACCCAGGTCCCTCCCCCTCCGCCAAACTTTCCTCCCACCCCGCGGGTCTCTCCGGGCTGCCGTTTGCTCTGGGGAGCTGGGCAGCCCTCTTCGCGTTTTCGTTATTCCTACTAGTCTCAATGTGACTTCTTCTGTGTTCCTTGGTTGAAGAGTCTACTTAGTTTAGTTCATAGCTGGTTTATCCAGATGATGGTTCTTTAAATTGAGTTATAATCCACTTTGGTTCTGGGAGTTGGAAGTTGGTACGTCCGCCTACTCCGTCGTCATCTTGCTTCTCCTTTCGCCCATTTTTTGATTGGATTGTTTGTCTTCCTGGTGTTGAGTTTTATAAGGTCTTTATAAATTTTGGTTATTAACCCCTTATCAGATGTATTGTCGAATACGTTCTCTCATTGTGTGGGTTGTCTTTTTATTCTGTTCCTATTGTCTTTAGCACTGCAAAAACCTTTTAGTTTGATATAGTCCCATTTGTTTATCCTGCCTTTTATTTTATTTGACCGTGGAAATAAAATCGGCAAATATATTGCTGCGACAGATGTCGGAGAGCTTACTACCTATGTTCTCTTCTAAGATGCTTATGGTTTCACAGCTTACATTTAAGTCTTTTATCCATTTTGAGTTTGTTTTTGTGAATGGTGTAAGTTGGTGGTCTAGTTTCCTTTTTATTGCAGATAGATGTCCAATTTTCGCAACACCATTTGTTAAAGAGGCTGTCTTTACTCCATTGCATGCTCTTTCCTCCTTTGTCAGGTATTAGTTGTCCATAAAGGTGTGGGTTTATTTCCAGGTTCTCTGTTCTGTTCCACTGATCTATGTGCCTGTTCTTATGCCAGTACAAGGCTGTCTTGAGTACAGTGGCCTTGTAGTATACCTTGATATCCGGAAGAGTGATAGTTTTTTTTTTTTTTAAGATTGCTGAGGCTATTTGTGTTCTTTTTTGGTTCCATATAAAATTTTTGGAATATGTTTTCTATATCTTTTAAGTATGTCATTGGTATTTTAATTGGTATTTTATTGAATCTATAAATTGCTTTAGGTAATATAGACATTTTAATGATGTTTATTCTTCTTAACCATGAACACAGGATATGCTTCTACTCATTTGTATCTTCCTTGTATAAGTCCTTAACCTCCTTGGTTAAATTTACTCCTAGGTACTTTTTATTTTGGTTGCAATAGTGAAGGACATTGTTTCCTTAATTTCTTTTTCTGAAAGTTCATTGTTGGTATATAACAATGCCTTTGATTTCTGAGTATTAATTTTATATCCTGCCACCTTGCTGAATTCATTTATCAGGTCCAGTAGATTTTTGACTGAGACTTTACAGTTTTCTATATACAATACTATATCATCTGCAAATAATGACAATTTTACTTCTTCTTTTCCAATTTGGATGCCTTTTATATCTTCTTCTTTTCTGATTGCTGTGGCTAAGACCTCCAGAACTATGTTGAGTAAGATTTCTGAAAGGGGGCACCCCTGCTTGTTGTCTGATCTTAAGGGGATTACTTTTAATGTTTGCCCATTTAGTATGATGTTGGCTGTAGGTTTGTCATAGATGGCCTTAATCATGTTAAGGAATGTTCCCTGTATTCCCACTTTACTTAGAGTTTTGATCATGAATGGGTGCTGGATTTTATCAATTTTTTTTTTGCATCTATTAAAATTATCATCTAAATTTTGTCCTTCCTTTTGTTTATGTGATGAATCACATTGATTGATTTGCGAATATTGAACCAGCCTTGCCTCTCCAGAATAAATCCCACTTGATCATGGTGTAAGATATTTTTTATATATTGATTGATCCGGTTGGCTAATATTTTGTTGAGAATTTTAGCATCTAAATTCATCAGGGATATTGGCCTATAATTTTCTTTCTTTGTGTTTTCTTTGCCAGGTTTCAGGATCAGAATTATGCTCACCTCATAAAAGAAGTTTGGTAGTCATCCTCTTAAATTTTTTGAAATAGCTTGAGAAGAATAGGAGTTAGTTGTTCTTTGAATTTTTGGTAGAATTCACTTGTGAAGCCATCAGGCCCAGGACTTTGTTTTGGGGAGTATTTTGATAACTGTTTCGATCTCATTTGTTGTAATTGGTCTGCCTAGGTGTTCTGATTCTTCCAGATTTATTTTTGGATGATTATATGTTTCAAGAAATTAGTGCATTTCACCTAGGTTGTCTAATTTTTTGGCATAGAGTTCTTAATAGTATTTTCTTATACTACTTTGTATTTCTGTTGTGTCAATTGTTATTTCTCCACTTTCATTTTCAATTTTATTTATTTGAGTCCTCTCTCTTTTTTTCTTGGTGAGTCTAGTTAAAGGTTCATCGATCTTGTTTACCTTTCAAAGAAACAGCTTCTTGTTTCATTGATCCTCTGTATTGTTTCCTTAGCCTCTATGTCATTTATTTCTGTTCTGATCTTTATTAATTACTTTCTTCTACTAGTCCTGGGCTTTATTTGCTGTTGTTTCTCTAGTTCTTTTAGATGCAGGGTCAAGTTGCTTATTTGAGCTTTTTCTAGCTTTTCATGGTATGCCTATGGTGCTATGCACTTCCCTCTCAGGACTGCTTTTTCCATGTCCATAAATTTTGAGTTGATGTATGTTCATTATCATTCGTTTCTAGGAATTTTTTTATATATTCTTTGATTTCATTGTTAATCCATTTGTTATTTAATAACATGCTATTTAGTTTCCAATTGTTTGAGTATTTTTCAGTTTTTCTTTTGTGGTTAATTTCTCGTTTCATGTCATTGTGATCCTAGAAAATGCTTGATATGATTTCAATCTTCTTAAATTTTTTGAGACCACTTTTGTGTCCTAACGTGTGGTCTATCCTAGAAAAGGTACCATGAGTGCTTGAGAAGAATGTATGTTCTACTGCTTTAGGGTGAAAAGTTCTGAAGATATCTATTAAATCAAGTTGATCTAGTGTATCCTTTAAGTCTTCTGTTTCTTTGTTAATTTTCTTTCTTGAGGATCTATCCAGTGATGTTAGTGGGGTATTGAAATCTCCTACTATTATAGTATTGCTGTAAATCTCTCCCTTTATATCCCTCAAAGTCTGCTTTATGTATGTCGGGGCTGCTATGTTTGGTGCGTAGATAATTATAATGGTTATATGTTCGTGTTGAATTGTTCCCTTTATCATTATGTAGTGTCCTTTTTATCTCTTACTACAGCCTTTGTTTTAAAGTCCATTTTGTCAGATATAAGTATTGCTACCCCGGCTTTTCTTTCATCTTCATTTGCATGAATTATTTTTTCTATTCTTTTTTCTTCAGTCTATGTGCATCTTTTGTTTTAAGGTGTGTCTCTTGTAGATAGCATATGTATGGGTCCTGTTTCTTTATCCATGTAGCTACCCTATGTCTTTTGATTGGATCATTTAATCCATTTACATTTAAGATTATTATTAATATGCAGTTGTTTATTGCCCTTTTATTCTTTAAGGCTGTATTCTTCTTTTGCTATATTCTTTTCCCCCTTTGATCTTTTCACAACAGGCCCCTTAGAAACTCTTGCAGAATTGGTTTGGTTTTAATGAATTCCTTGAGAGTTGTTTTTTTTGTCTGGAAAGCTCTTTATTTCTCCTTCAATTTTAAACGTTATCCTTGCTGGATCAAGTACTCTTGGTTGTAGGTTCTTGTTCTGCATTACTTTGAATATATTTTGCCATTCTTTTCTGGCCTCAAGTGTTTCTGTTAAGAAGTCAGATGTCATCCTAATGAGGGCTCTTTTTTGGTGATGGGCTTTCTTTTTCTAGCAGTTTTTAAAATTTTCTCTTTATCACTTAGCTTTGGTATTTTAACTATGATGTGTCATGGTGTAGATTTCTCTGGGTTTCTCTTTAATGGAGTTCTCTGTGCTTCTTGAATGTGTGAAACGTTTTCTAGCCTTAATTTAGGGAAGTTTTCAGCTATGATTTGATTGAACAAAGTTTCTATCCCTTGATCTTTCTCTTCTTTTTCAGGAACCCCTATGATGTGGATGTTATTTCTCTTCATGTTGTCACAAGCTCCCTTATAGTTTCCTCAGATTTTTTGAGTCTCTTTTTTTTTTTCTGCTCTGCTTCTGTGTCTTTGTTTATTTTTTCTCCTAACTAGCTGATTAGATCCTCAGCTTCTTCCATCCTGCTTTTGATTCCTTTCATTGTGGTCTTTAATTCTGATATTGTATTTGTCATTTCTGTCTGATTCTTTTTTATTATTTAAATTTTCTTTTTTACACTTGCTATCTTTTTATTCAGGTGTTCATAATGACTATCCATTGTTGCCCTAAGCTCTTTGAACATCCTAACTATCATTATTTTAAACTTTGCATCTGGTAGCTTGGTTATGTCTGATTCATTCAGTTCCTTCTCTGGGGATTTCTCTTGATTCATTTGGGTTGCATTTCTCTGCCTGCCCACTTTGTCTGTGTATAAGAAGGGTGTGGCTACTGGAGTCCAATTGGTATTACCTCTGTGTTCTCTAGGTGTGGTCTGTTTGCAGACCCTCCACCCCCTCTGCCACTGGCTAAGGTGGTTGCGTATGGGTATTGCCGGTGCTGGCTGCTGTGGCTGTTGCTGATGTTTCTGCCTTACCTCAGCGGGAGGGGTTGTGTTCTTATGCCAGGCACTACAAGCCTCAGCCTCTCTCGGCCTTCGCCCCTCTCCCACAGGTAGGATTGCACACCACACTCAGGCCACAAGCAAGGGCAGGGGTGAGCACCTTTGCTCAGTTCCAGGTCTCTGTCAGCTGGTTCCTCCAGCCAGGAGGGGCTGCTGGTGCATGCTCAGCCATAAGCCAGGTTTCCTTCCTGCCCCTGCCAACCTTGGCACCTCAGCCAGGAGGTGCTGCTGGTGTGCACTCAACTCTGAGCTCCTCCCGCTCACCTCTGCGGGCAAAGCCTGTTCATGTAGGGTTTCAAGCCTCAGAGGCGGGGTAAGCCTGCATGCCGGCTCATCCCTGCCCAGTGGTGGATCTCTGCCCATTCTGGGCTTCCGCTTTTCCCCCACAGGTGGGGTCGCAGGTGGGCCCGCAGTCACTGGACCACTTTTGCGCATCCCCTTCGCCCCCGCTGGGCTAGACCAAGCTCACACCAGCCAGCTTAGCCTCTACCCCCGCTGATGGAACTGCACTTCTGCATCCTGCCACAGACCGCTCTCTAGCGAGCCATCAGCAGTGTGGGTGGGGATGCTGCAGTTCAGACCCTAACACTCCATACTGTAGTCCTGAAAGCTCCCTCCTAATCGACAGTGCTCTAAGTGCTGCAGGGGAGCCTGTTTGGCTGGTGTCCTGCTTCTCCTTGCTGGTTCCATGGAAAATATTGTTTCAGATTTGTGGAGTGACTCAGCCCAGGGTTTAGGGTAGTTGTCCCTCAAAGCTTTTCTCCCTGTGCCTTCCAGACCGCACTCCCTTCCTGCTACTCCAGTCCTCTCCTCTCTCCCCGTCTCCTGGAGTCCCTGGTGAGTGGTTGTGAAAGAGGTTTTCTGCACCATCACTTTAAGAAGAATCATGGGTCTGAGAAAACTGTCTCTTTCTCACAAACAGTATCCTAATCTGTTTCACAGCTAAATACTGTCCATATGCCTCTTCTAGGCTCTGAGGCTATAGGCTGGGGTTTTTTTCCTGGGACCCAGATCCCTACCCTTCCACTGGCCTTTCTTCCTACCACACGAGTTTCTTGGCTGCCTTTCACTCCGGAGAGCTCGGCAGCCCTTTCCATGTTTTTGCTTTTCCTACCAGACTCAGTGTTGCTTCTTCAATGTACCCCGGTTAAAAAATCCTCTCAGTCCCGTTAAACGTTGGTTTATCCAGATGATGGTTCTTAAAATCAAGTTATAATTCATTTTGGTTGTGGGAGTTGGAAGTTGGTACTTCTGCTTACTCCATCGCCATCTTACCCTCCTCTTTCTTCAAATATATTTAAGGAACTTCTTTTTTACTTATTTTTAGAGATAGAAAGGGTGGAGGTGGGGTGGGGAGAGAGAAAGAGAAGCATTCATTTGTGGTTCCAGTTAGCTGTGCATTCATTGGTTGCTTCCCATCTGTTCCCTGAGCTGAGATCAAACCAGCAACCTTGGTGTTTCTGGACAACATTCTAACAGACTGAGCTAATTAGCCAGGGTATTTAGGGAACTTCTGTGTATGTGTTTTGGAGTTCATGAAACCCATTATGCTGCACTGTTTTGGTGTATACTGACCCTGCAATTTTGGCCAACTACCTCATTCTCCTTGGTACCCTCATACTCTCCTTTCAATTCTACTCTGACTGCATATTCAGGAAAGTGTAGACAATTTTATTTATTTATCTAGTCAAAGGACATAGCACCAAGCCTATGAATTCAGGCCATTCCCTTACAGTTCAGTGTCAGACATTCTAGTTCTTAAACACATTTTGAAGTAGACAAATAGCCAGATAATTAAGTAGTAAATAACAGCAGATGTCCAGAGGTAAGGCAAAAGTAGAAAAGGTGGTTTGCATTGGAATAAGCAGGAAAACATGTTTCAGAAGACATGGACTGCTGAGGAGGGTTGTATGACAAGGCACAGGAATCCAAGAAAATCAGGCCAGGTCGAGTCTTGGAGATTTACAGGATAATTGAAAAAAAAAATTTTTTAACTAAAATCAATGGGAAAAAGACCACCTAAGTCTTTAAGCAAAATGGAGTGCAGGAAGAGAGACACCAACTCAAATATTATCCCAGGCTCAGAGAGCTAAATAGTTCTTTGCAAGGAGGTATTTTTCTCTGCTTCCTTAAAATATGCAGCAAGGTATATCAGAGAAAAAATGCAGTGGACGACAAGTTAAGAGACCTGGCTTCTCATAGGGTTCTCCTACTAAGGGGATGTGTGACCCCAACCAAATTCCTACTCTCAACCTCAGTTTTTTTCATTCCTAAGAGGAAAAATTTGGCTTATAAGACCACTTTGAGCTCTGGAATTTTGAGTTACTGATTCTATCTGTTATCCAAGCATCACCAGTAGGATTAGGAGCCCATAAAAGGGGTGGCGGTGTCTCTCTTATTTTCCCCAAATATAGTGAAACTGTATTTCTGTATGCATAAATGGATATGAGAGTGGATTTTTTAAGTTTACTTAAGAATTAAAGTTCTTGTTGCTTAACATCAGCTTACTTAGCCTAACACTGAGAATAATGATACATAGCAGTTGTTTAATAATGACATCTGGAAGGAAAGAATAAGTGGAGAAGTAGATTCCCACATAAATACTCCTGTGGGTGTCCCTATTACTCCATGGTTTATGTTTGTACTCAACTGCAGGCACAACTATTGGTCCATACTTCCTCCCACCCCTTTTTGTGTTAGGATATCACACTATCTTGAGGTTATTTATGTACATTCTAAGAAAAAGGAAAATATTCTGTTTGCTAGTTTTTTTCCCAAAATGCCAAGGTAATTGTATTTCTAAAACCACCTAGTAGACCCTGAAGTGAGCTCTTTTAACTATAAAATATCATTGAACAGGGAGGAAGAAAGAAATAAAACTGCAGATCTTTTCTTATTCTTGAACAGCAAGGACTTATGTACTAAAGAGGCATGATATTTCCAAGGAGTTCTACCATTTACATTCTGTAGAAGCTTAAGTCTTAAGCTGAATTGAATATTTTCAGCCTGGTGGGTCATATTAATTTATTAAACACAGACTGAGCCTTAAATAGTTGAATGCACAAAGGTCTAATTGGATTAATAAACAGTGGTAGTGTTTTTGGGCCCTAAGTTCTTGGTAGAGGACATGGAATATGGATTTGGAACATGAGTGGTAGTTGAACCCACATTTATTTTATTTATCTGAGTGTGAAGCACAGTTAAACCAATTTCCGTTAGGCTACTTTGTCCAGAGATGGTAAACATACGTTCTCTTCCCAGCCATCATACATTGTGCTGTGTCTAAAGAAATGGCAAATATTTGTTGTGTACCAATCATGTGCTTGTAAGATGTTTACAAACATCAGATTTTCTCAGGTTTTTTTTTCTGTTGTTTCATATGATCAATAACATATGTGTAAGATCTATCTGAGGAAAACTATAAAACTGATTTAAAAAATAAAAGAGCTAAATGAGTGGAGAGCTAGTCCATGTTCATGGATAAAATGCTCAATATTGCCAAAATGTCAGTTCCCTCTAACTTATCTATGGACTCAATCAATCTCAGTCAAAATTCCAGCAAGTTATTTTGTAGAAATCAACAGGTCAAGAACCATATGATTTCACTCATAAGTGAAATATAAAATTGGAGGCAACAAAAGAACAAACAAGAAAAACAAATAAAAACTCATAGATACAGATAACAGTATGGTGGTTACCAGAGGAAAGAGAGTTGGGGAGATAGGTAAAATGGGTCAAATATATGGTGACAGAAGAAGATTTGAATTTGGTGGTGGGCAATATACAAATAATGTATTATAGAATTATACACTTGAAACCTATATAATTATATTAACCAATATCACTTTAATATAATTAATTTTAAAAAACTTTATAAAATTTACATGGAGAGGTAAAAGAATAAAAAACACAATATTAAAGAAGAACAAAGCTGATGGACTGATATATGAAATTTTAAGACTTACTATAAAGCTGTAGTCATCAAGACAGTATGATATTGATGAAAGAATGGGCAAATAGAACAGAGGAAAAAGAATAAAGAACCCCAAAATACTCACATAAATATAGTCAATTTATCATGAACAAAGCAGCAAAGGCAACACAATGGAGAAAGATAGTCTTTAATAAGATGTTGCTGAAACAACTGAACATACATATGCAGAAAAAATAAATGTAGACACAGAACTTACACCCTTCAAAAAAATTAACTCAGAATGAACCACAGATTTATATATAAAATGCAAAATTATAAAACTCCTAGAAGATAACATAGGCAAAAATCTAGATGACCTTGGAGTTAATATTAACTTCTTTTAGATAAAACATAACGCTATTGTTCATGAAAGAAATAACTGATAAACTGGACTATATTAATAATTAAATTTGAATATCTGTAAGGGACATTGTCAAAAGAATAAAAAGACAAGCCACACACTGGAAGAAAAGATTTGCAGAGATATATCTGATAAAGGACTGCTATACAAAATACACAGTGGACACTTAAAACTAAACAATAAAAAAAAAACAACCTAATTAAAAAATGGGCCACGGATCTTAACAGACACATCACCAAAGAAGATATACAGGCCTGGCCAGGTGGTTCAATGGGTAAAGCATTGACCCAGTGCACCAGAAGTTGAAGATTTGACCCCTGGTCAAGATGCAGACGAGAAGCAATCAATGTGTACACAACTAGATGGAAAACCTAAGTGAATTAGTTGATGTTTCTCTCTTTCCTCCTCTCTCTCTTCCTTTTTCTCTCACATCAATAGGAAAAATTATTTTAATTAAAAAAGAAAATCTACAGGTGTAAAGTAGGCAAAATAAATGACACTTCACATCATATGTTATCAGGGAAATGCAAATTAAAACAATAAAATACCATACATATCTACTAGGACAGTGGTTCTTAACCTGGGTTCTATCGAACCCTAGGGGTTCGATGAGTCGGTCTCAGGGGTTCGGAGAAGCCTCTGCCGTGGAGGCCAGAATAAAGTAATACCATAACTTGTTGTGAGTTCATGCACTTTGTTGGTTTTGTTCTTTGAGCAAGGTGATATTCATGCACAGCTCATTTTGTGCACCAGTAAAAAAACATATACCTATGTCTTGAATTTGGAAAAAAAATCATATTTTATTTATCACTAAAGAAGGATTCGGTGAATGAGCATATGAAACTGGTGGGTCCAGTACCTCAAAAAAGGTTAAGAACCACTGTACTAGAATGACCAAAATTCAGAACACTGACAATATCAAATGCTGTTGAGGATGTGGAGCAACAGAACTCTCATTTATTGCTGGTTGGGAATGCAGTAGTATAACCACTTTGGAATGCAGTTTGACAATTTCTTTCAAAACTAAAAATACTCTTACCATACCATCCAGTAATCACACTACTTGTTATTTACATAAAGGAGTTGAAAACATATACCCACACAGAACCCTTCACAGGAATATTTTTAGCAGCTTTATTCATAATGCTAAAACTTGAAGAAACCACTATGTCCTTCAGTAGGTGAAACAAACAGTGGTTCATTCAAATAATGGAATATTATTCAGAGCTAAAAATAAATAAGCTATCAAACCACAAAAAGACATGAAGAAACCTTAAGTGCATATCACTAAGTGAAAGAAGCCAATCTGAAAAGGCTACATACTGTGCAATTCCCACTTTATGGCATTCTGAAAAAGGTAAAACTATGGCAGC
Source organism: Rhynchonycteris naso (assembly GCA_037038555.1). Taxonomy (NCBI): domain Eukaryota; kingdom Metazoa; phylum Chordata; class Mammalia; order Chiroptera; family Emballonuridae; genus Rhynchonycteris; species Rhynchonycteris naso. The sequence continues at coordinate 128,814,048 of CM072998.1, forward strand.
AGTAAAAAGGTGTTATTGCCAGAAGCTAGCAAGGACAAGGGAATGACTAAGTGGGTACTGAGGATTTTTAGGGTAGTGAATCTTCTTTATATGACATTAAAATTGTGGATACATGTCATTATATATCTGTCCAAAACCAGAAATACAACACTAAGAATGAACCCTAATGTGAAGAGTGAACTTGGGGTGATAACTGTGTATCAGTGTAGATTCATCCACTGTAACAAATGTACCATCTGGTGAGGATGTTGACAGTGAGAGAGGCTATGCATAGATAGGGTCAAAGGGCACATGGGAAATCTGTACTTTCTGCTCAATTGTTCTCTGAACCTAAAACTGCTCTATAATATAATGTCTATTTTTCTAAGTCCCACCTCTTTTTGGCTTTCATGATTTCAGAGAAATTCACAATTATTCAAATCACTGTTAGTTTTGTTTTTCTTGGGCTGTTTTCAAATACCTTTATTTATGTTCAGTTTTCAGTATTTTATTATGACATATATGAGCATAGATTTCTTTAGCTTTATTCTGCTTAGAGTTCACTGAACTTCTTGTACTTATAGACTTACATATTTCACTAAATTTGAGAAGTTTTTTTTTACTTTTATGTCTTCAATTCTTTTTTATCATCTGTATACCCTTTTTCTTTCCTTTTGGACTCCAATGAAACTAGTAGTAGATCTTTCTATCATCCCACAAGTACCTAAAGTTCTACTGTTTTTTTTTTTCAGTCTTTTTTCTCTCTGTTTTCCACATTGGATAATTTCTATTTTTCTTCAAGTTCATTGACTCTTTCTTTCATCATTGCTAGTCAGCTATTGAGCCTACCCAATGAGCTTTTATGATTTTGGTTACTGTATAAAATTTTCAGAGCATCTTCTTTATATTGTCTATGTGTTTTGCTGTGACTATTATTCCATTTGTTTCAAGAGTGTTCATGCCCTGGCCAGGTAGCTCAGTTGGTTAGAACATTGTCTCAATATGTCAGGGTTGTAGATTTAATTCCTCAGGGCACATACAAGAATCAACCAATGAATACATAATTAAGGAGAACACTGGGTGAAAGAAGTACAAAGCAGTACTTATAAAATAGAAATGGGGGTATAAGTAAAAATTAGGGAATACAGGTAAAGTCAATAATATTGCAATAACTATGTACAGTACAAGTTAGAGTACTGAAAATATCAAGGGGGACTACATAAAGTATATGATTGTCTAACCACTAAACTGTACACCTGAAACCAATAAAAAATAAATTTAAAATAAATAAATAAGTAGAATAACAAATTGATATATTTCCCTCTCCTCTCTCTAAGGTCGATAAATATTTTTAAATTCTTTTAAAAATGCATGTTCATAATTGCTTGTTGAAGCATTTTAAAAACAGCTGCTTTATTGTCCTTGTTGATAATTCTAACTTTTGTGTCATCTAAATGTTCATATATATATTGTCTTTTCTCATATAATTTAAAATATTCCTGGTTTGATGTTGAGGAATTTTGTATTTTATCCTACATATTTTGTGTATTATGTTATGAGACATTGGGTCTTATTTAAAACCTATAAATAATGTTGATATTTTTGCTTTTATAGGTAGTTGATCTGGTTAATCTTACATCACAAATTCCAACTTACCTTTTATAGGCTCTTGTTCCAAAGTCAATTCAGTTTTCAAAGCCATTGCAATGCTATCCAGAGATATCTTTCATGTATAACCACCTAGTAGTCATTATGGCACCTGAGATATGGTCTGTCTGTTAGTTCAGTTCTTAAAGTTTTTGAGATTTGATATAATCAGATCCATGCACACATGGCTAGGGCAGTGAGCCTAGATATTTATAAACAACTTTATGGAATGGCTTTGCTGATTTTTACTGCTTGAGCAATCTTCTTGGTGCTTTGCTTATCTTTGGGGCTTCTCTCTTTGGTGCCCTGACTGGAAACTCAGTGCCTCACTCAGAGTTTGGGGTCCTGTGGGCTCCTATTACCTTTCACTGCTAACATGGGATTGCTTGAGGATGAAAAAGTGAGAGAATGGGAAAAAGGAAGGGGGGTTCAGCATTCCCCCTATGAGTAATATTAACTGCCTTTTCCTACTTCTTGAGCCAGAATCCCTAGAGTGCTCTTTGTCTGCACCTAATTTACAGTTCCTAGTGCCCTGAGTTTAATCTGGGGAACACTGGAGGGAAACAGTGGTAAATCTATTGTTAGGTCAGTGATACTCACAATTGTGGTCTTTGTTCCAAATATGCCTGCTTCCATTTACTTTTCAGAGTTCTGAATTGCTGTTTCATACACTTTGTCTCAATGTTATAGTTGTATTAATAAGAAGAGATTGGGTGGAATGTACTTATTCCATCTTACCCTGCACTGGAAATCACATCACCCTGTTTTCATCATAGCTTTTATCATTATCTCAATTTAGGCTGTTACCTTTTCTTGACATTTATTTTTGTCATTTCTCCCATTAAAAGAATACATGACAGCAATGACCTTGTCTGTCTTTTTATCACTATTCCCACAGCCTAGGACACAGTTTTAATTTAATAAATATTTGTGGAATAAACAAATAAATGAATGATTTTGAACAGGTGTAGAGAAAAAAAGGAGTTGTAGCAAAAGAGGGGTAGGAATTATTTTGAAGAATAGAGATTAATTAGCTTATCTGAAGCAAAGGGCTCATTAGTGAAGGTACCAGTAGTATGTAATCAGACTAGACAAATAAATTGAGTGTAACTTATGTAGAGATCTAAATAACAAGCAAAAGGTTAGGCAACAGGGGGAGTGAGGAAACTTTAACAGGTATGTAATATGATCAAAGTTGTAATTCAGAATGATTGTTATGGAAGGAGTGGGAAGAGACTGAAGGCAGAAAGACTAGTTAGAAACTGACTTTTTATGGATGTGATAATTTAATTTGATGAATCAAAGAAGTGATAGTAGAAATGAGGAGGAGGTAAGTAATATGTAAACAAAGCATTCACTGATTGACTAATTCAGCCACAGTAAAAAGTATAATCAAATAAAATGCTAGTCAAGAAATAAGGCAGATTCCTCCAGAGCATACAGGAAACATTTAGCAATGCTTCTCTCTGAAAAGTAAAACTCCCATTTTAATCTTTTGAGATGCAATGTGACTGAACACTCTCCCCCTTCATTCTGTTCTTTGGTTCCCCAAGCCCTTTAGCTCCAGGGGCTTTGACCTTTCCTCAGTTGCCTGGCATCCAGGAAAGTTCTTAGCTGTCAAATTTCTTTCCAGGTGGCCTCCATAAATATCTCAACAGAATTTATTTTCTTTAATTTTCTTTGGCCTTACTTGAGAATTTACTGATTGGAAAACTGTTTGGGGGCCAGTATTCCCAAAGATGGATAGCCACATCTGCTAGCCATTTGGATTGATTATTACACCTGTGTCATAAAACCTGCATTAATAAAGAGGTGGCAGGGAAACTCATACTACAGCTTAGACAGGGCCCTCATTGCTTCCCAACATTCCATCCCTGCCAATGGCATGCTACTGCCATCCTACTCTCCTGGCATGCTGCCTGGAGTGTTACAAGTTACTTCCTCCAGCACCACCATGCGTTCTCTTTATGTTTTTCTTTTCTTTTTGATTTCCTTTTTCGTGTGTGTGTGTGTGTGTGTGTGTGTGTGTGTGTGTGTGTGTGTGCGTGTGTGTGTGTGTGTGATCTCATGGCAAGTTGGGCATGTAGTGTATATGTGGCAGTGGTGGTGGGGTGTATGTGAGTGCTGGTAGTGATGAACAAGCCTTCAGGAAAGGGTGATGTTTGACCTGGATCTTGGTTAGGAGCTAGTCAGGGGAGAAAGGTGTGGCACCTGAGGGACCCTTTTAGACTGTGGTATTTGCTGGAGTATTAAGTGTTAAGAAAGGGAATTGAGAGAGGTAGGTTAAAAAGGTAGACATAGACCAGATCATAGAGGACCTTGTATGCCCTTCTAAAAATAATGGCCTTTGCCCTATAGGCAGTGAGGGAGCTCTGAGGATCTTATGTAGAAAAGTGAAATGACTATGTGTGATCTGTGGTTTACTCTTCTAAGTTAGATTTAATTGCCCAAATCACAGGGTGACAGGATGAGTCACATGTGACAGGATGAGATGAGTGTAATGTAAAGGGATAGCTATTCCTTGTTCTTGTCTATTCTGCTCCCCTCCTTCCTCCTGCAAACCTTCTTTTGTGTTAGCACTCCCTCCCTCCTATTTATCTGAAAAACCTTTCAGAGCCATCCATTCCTACCTCTATTTCTAGTCTGGGCCTTTTCTAATCACAAGACACCTAGCATATTACAAATCATTCTATCTGCCTGCCTCCTCTGTCTGCCCTTTATATAGTAGGAAGAATCTTCCTTCTCAAAAATTTTGATCAAGTTACAGTTCAGTGCCTTGACTTGAAAGCATGGATCACATCTTCGATCTATCAATAGGCTGTTAGAAATTTACATGGTTTGTCTTTTGTAAAAATAAAATATGAATGCTTCACACTGGTCTTTACAATTATCAGTTAACATCCTTCAGTATTCTTGTTCTTATTTATGACTGATCTGTGACCTACAATTACTTTCTTCCCAAGCCAAGCAAACCTGCTTGCTCTCTCATGTGCACAAGTGTTTGATTCTTGGCTGCTTCAAATCTTAATTGCACACAATATCCCTAAATAGCTTCCCTCATTCTTTCTGCCAAGTCCCTCTGCAAAATACTCTCCATGAGTCATCCGTGACATAGCCTTCAGACTCCAGGTCATGGGGTTCACATTAATGGAAGATCTTCAGCCTTCTAAAAAACAACTGGGAGTTCAGTACATAAAAGCCCAGGGTAGATACTAAAAATGAAGAATGAAAATAACCTTTGTACCCTTAACCCAGGCTGAGGCTAATGAACAAGGCCACCCTTTATAATGTATAAGCCCTTGGCAGAAGTTTTTTCCATGTTGCAGAGCCTTTTCACACATTTGGGGAAGTAAAGGAGAAAGCAGGCATTGGCCAAGTAGTCAGATCTGGAAAGTCTACTATGTCAAAAAAAGAGGTCACAGATATCAATAGATATAAATGATATCAATAGATAGAGATATATCATAAATATGCAACAGATATCATACTATGTATATTAATATATACTTATATATACTAATGCATTAATATGTATGTAATAATATATAACAATACAATGTATAGTATATATAAGTAAATCCATATCTATATTATGTAAGAAATAGAAAACCTGGAAGAAGCAGGAAGAGAAAAAGGATATCACAGATGACTTAAAATAAAAGTATTATGAGGGGATGCAAAGCCTCCTTTAATTTTCCTTTATTTTTATTGTTTTCATTAGAGTGGATTATATAGATAATATAGTCTTATATAATTTGACATTGTCATGTAAGGTAGAGGTAGAATCCTTTACATTAGGAGAAAATATTTGTTCTAATTCTCTATTTCATATTGAGAAATCATTTTCTTTCTGCTCCTTCTTCATATAGTTTCTTCTTGTTTACTTTTTCATCTCTGTCCTGTCTCTTCCTCATCCCCCCTCTTCATTCTATTTCTCTCCCTTCTCTTCTAAAGCACATTGCTCTTAAATGTAAAGAAAAAGAAAACTCATTAATCATGCTGCAGGATACAAAGCTTAGATGGCTGTAGTTACTGAAAGAGGTCTGTTTAGCATCAACCGATTTTTTCATTTCCTTTCAGTGGGGGCATTGGGCATCCCTGGAGCCAGCCAGCATGAATGCAAGTATTGAGAGTTCAAAAGGAGACAATTAGGACCAAGTGCTGGAGATATATTATCAGTTAAATTAATCTAGTACAAGGACTGGAGTCAAGTCAGGCCCTTCTTTTCTTTTTCTGGCTTAAAGATATAGATTTTAGGCTATTAACTTTGCATTGTCTGATGGACAATGATTCCTTCCCACGTCATTTATTCTCCTCCTTGGCTAAAACTTGCCTTCCTAAATTCTAAAAATTAAACTCTACAGTTTCCAAAGGATGGAAACATGTGGCCAGTTTTTTCCACAGGACATTCGCTGAATTCTGGGACAGCAAATGAGGCTAGGGAGCTGGTCTGGAAATTTTTAAATATCAGAATAAAATCTCTGTCATCTTGGAGGACACAGGAGATAAAGTTCCCTCAGTGTGGGAGATTCAAGATAATTGCTATATTTTGAAACTGCATGGACCCTGGCTGGTTAACTCAGTGGTAGAGTGTTGGCCTGGCTGTGGAAGTCCCAGATTATATTCCCAGTCAGTGCACACAAAAGAAGCAACCATCTTCTTCTCCACCCTTCCCCCTCCTCTTTCTCTCACTCTCCCTCTCTTTTCCTCTCACAGCCATGGCTTGAATGGTTTGAGAAAGCTGGCCCTGGTTACTAAGAATAGCTCCTTGGCCTCACTTCAGGTGCTAAAATGGCTTGGTTGCTGAGCAATGGAGCAGTGTCCCCAGATGGGCAGAGCATCACCCTGGTAGGGGGCTTCTGGGCAGATCACAGTCGGGGCTTATGTGGGAGGCTGTCTCTCTGTCTCCCTGCCTCTCATTTAATTTTAAAAAAAGGAAAGAGGGAAGGAGGGAAAGAAGGAAGGAAAAAAGAAAGGAAAGAAGGGAGGGAAGGAGGGAGGGAGGGAGAAAGGGAGAAAGGAAGGGAGGGAGGGAGAGAGAAAGGAAGGAAAGAAGGAAGGAAGGAAGGAAGAAGAAAGAAAGAGAAATAAAGAAAAGAAAAGAAAGAAAGAAAGAAAGAAAGAAAGAAAGAAAGAGAAATAAAGAAAAGAAAAGAAAGAAAGAAAGAAAGAAAGAAAGAAAGAAAGAGAGAAAGAAAGAAAGAAAGAGAGAAACTAAATGGAGCAAGAGGCTCAAAAGATTAGTTCAAAATCGCTTAAGAAAATAACAAATCTCACATAGTAATTCAGGGCCCAGACTTGCCAGGCTGTCAATCAAAAGCCAATATATAAGCAGCATAATATATTATGACCAAGTGAGGTTGGTTTAAGATTTATTTCAAGGTTGGCTTAAGAGTCAGAAAAATCAATCAGTGGAACTGACCACCATACTGACAATATAAAGCAGGAGAAAATAAACATGTTTACCTTAATAGATACATAGCATTTGATAAAACTCAGCACATGTTTATATTAGAAACTCTCAGCAAACTAAGAATACAAGAGAACTTTAATTGATAAAAGCCATCTACAAAACCCCTGGAGTACTCAATACTGTGACACTGAAATTTTTTTCCTGATGTCAGAAACAACACAAGGACATCTATTCTCACTAGTTTCATTCACTATTGTACTTCAGTGTAAGAAGGGAAGAAAAAGAAATAAAAGGTATAAAGGTTGGAAAGGGAAAATCAAACTGCTTTTATTCCTAAGTTATGTGACTTTGTACTTTTTTAAAATTCCAAAATATACAATGTGAATCAATGAGTTAATTTAGTAAGGCCACTATTGGTAAGTTAACTCATTTAAGATAAATATATAAAAATCAACTATATATCCCAGAGGTGATTTTAAAATAAATTATAAAATATCCTTCACAGTAGCATCAAAAATAATAAATACTAGGCATAATGAAAACAAAACACTGCTGAGGAAAAAATATTAAAATAAATGAAGAGATGTTCCATGTTCATGAATTGAAAAACTCATGTTTTAAGATATCAGTTCTCACCAAGTTTGTCTATAACCAACATCAATTACTTGAAAAGGTCAGTAAAACAGAAACACTAGCAGGGTTGATCAAGAAATAAATGTCTAGTGAAATAGATTTATTATCACAGAAAATATAAATTGCCTAACTAAACTCACCTGAAAAAAACAGAAATTTCAAAATAGGATTAAAAACAAATAAATATTTATGTCAATTATATTTCAATTTAAAATTTTTTAAATTAAAATATAACCATATTTTGTTTACCTGAGGTTAACTCAAATCTTCTGAAACAGAAATGATAGCTGTTTACCAGAAGAAGTCATCTAACTGGTCAGTAAACATACAGAAGTTTGTGCAATCTCACTGTTAATCAGGGGAATGCAAACACATTGAGTGGGACACTGAAACCCTGTCAACACAGTAAATCAAAAATAAAAATTAAAAAGATAATGAAATGCCACACCTCATGTGATTCCATACATATTGATGAAAATGTGGGGAAAAGTTAATCCTATGCAGAACTAATGGGGATATATAAATTCACAAAGCAATATGCCAACATGCAGTAAAGTAGAAATATGCGTATCTATAGCTTTGAATTTCCACTAGAATATAGAGAAAATTCTTGCACTTGTGCACCAGAAAACACATTGAAAGAGATTAAATGTATCACTGTTTACACTACCTGAAAACTGAAACCTATCTAAATGTCAGTCATAAGGAGGCATATAAATTATAGCATACTCAGGATGACCCTACCATTTGATTTGCCTAGGAAAGTCCTAAACTATGCCTATTATGTTGGTGTAATTATTAATTGAGTCTATTTTAATTTTAAAAAGAGGTCTGTTCTGGATAATAAATCATACAGTCACTCTAGGTATATCCATATAATAAAATACTGAAGTTATTTAAATGACTGAAATAAACATGTTAGCGTAATATACATTAACCTGGACAAATCTGGAAAAAAGCATAATGTTAAATGAAGAAGTCAAGTTGCAAGTAGATATATACCTCCTCCATACCATTTACATAAAATTTATAACCAAAAATATATATGCATGCATATATATGATATACGATATGTGTGTATGTGTACACATACCTGTTTATGTAGTTTTTTATTAAAGAAAATCTATTATAAAATGTCAAAATGATAGCTTTTGATAGGGGTTTGTTATATTTTTGAAATGATTTCATAATGTAAGAAAACACTTCAATAATATTTTTAAATTTTTGGTTTCATCCATCTTTGGTGCTTTAGAAACTGTTTTTTCTATGGGAAGGAGTTTGGGTTGGGTGAGCTTTAAGGTATTTTTTAATATTATTATTTCGTAATTATAAAAGCCTTGTTTCAGTGGGAGATGAATCGCCTTTGCTTTGAGGTCATACAACAGCCTGACTTTGAACAAGCCTATGAACTTAAAATAAGAACTGGATGTGTTGATCTTAGGTCCTAATCTTGGAAAATATTTCTTTAACCATTTTCCATTACCCTGTGCACAACAAAAGCAGCCTTCTGTGTTTGGCTAGGTCTGAGAACACTCTTTGGTTTCTGGTCTGATCTGACCAATTGATAAAAGGTGGAGGCAATTTTTACTGGAGTGAAAGTTCTATGTTATTACCCATCTGTTTGATACAGTAAGTTTATGTATGGAGCTTACAGGTGGGTTCATGAGCCTTCTGATAGACCACAGATCTAAGAATGGCTTTGTGATGAGCAAGTCTGCTGCAATGGCAGTTGGGGTCACATTTCTAAATAAGATGGTTAACAGCTGCACTCTGAACTTGTTTCTTCTTGCTTGAGTTATTTCTTTTGATAGAATTTAGAAAAGGTTGAAGCTCTCTAAGCACAAGAAATACCTTGGCCTAGTCATGAGAAAGAAAAAAATGTCTAGTGTGCTCCCTGCCTGGGGTCATCAGGCACAAGTGACAAAAACTGGTATAAATTTGGGTCCCATTGTTCTTCAAGACCTCAGTGAAGTGAAAAATCTGGGCCAGCATCCCAAGTGCTTTTCTTTTCAAGGGCCTAAGTTGTTATCTGTAGTAGAAAGCTTAATATGATATAAATGCTGGAGCTGAATAGAACATTAAAGATAAATTTTCGTCTAATTCATAAATTATATCACCTCTACACAGATTCAATACCCAACATCTCTTATAATATGAATCAAAGGATATTTTTCCTTCATTATCATCTCAAAAAACAGAAAACACTTTGGGATAGAGTTTTCCTATATTACTTAATAAAGAGCAAAGGAATATTTGGAGTCAGACCTTGAGTTGAATCCTACTTGTATCATTATTACCTGATCTTATGCCAGTTTCCTCAACTATAAATGGAGTTAAATGTGCTAGCATTTATAATCGTTCCATGAATTATCTTACCCACTGTTACAATTTCATTGTGACCGAGTCACTGTCCTCAATGTACTATCTGTTCTACATCTAGTTGCCCTCATTTACGTTTGCAAATAATTTAAAAATAATAATGACGGTGAGAGACAGAGAGACCAGTTCTGAGACATGTCTCCCAAATATAATCTTGCCCTAAAAATATTTGAGAAAAGGTGAAAGTACTTTATTTTAGGCATTTTATCTATATACATATTTTGCATGAAATACTTTCAGTATAGACACTATTCAGGTCTGAAATATTAATTCATAAGATGGTAATGCCACACAGTAAAAATGTGATTTACTTTTGATATGAAATCCTTTAAAGCATTTTACTGTAAATAAAAGAGACTAATAAGGCAAAAATGTTGAGGGTTAGGAGGTGGGATATGGTATGTTTGAATGGTAGTGTTAACCAGTTACGCTAATTTATCGGTTGAATTAATTCATTTTTACCAGCTTTCCCTACTCCTAAATATCAATCCAAACAAAAAATGACATGGGTAATGCATATGGGATCCCTTTTCATTTACAGGCCAAAGACAAATAATAAATGATGGATAAGAGGTAGCTAATGCCAACACACAGGTAAGTTATATTGAAATGATCACTGGACTTAGCTTCAGGAGACAAGATTATACCCCTCTGTCCTGCCATTGGCTGGCTAACCAGCTGAAAGTCAAATCTATCACATATGTCTCACACAGAGTGGACAGTCAATACATATGGAAAGATGGTTATTTTATTAGATGTCTTTATAGCATCAAGTTTTACTCTGAATTTACCTACCACATTTTCACCATCATATTTCTTGTTTACTTGTGAATGAAAAAACCGTAGTTGACTGACTTGTTCAAGTTGAGGTAAGTCAAGAGATAAATCCATTCTGAAGTTGTTGGAAGACCTTGGTTCTAGTCCTGATCTTACTACTTATTAGCTGGTAAGCTTTAGGTTGCTGAATTAATCTTTTGGAACTGTAGTGTCTACATTTTTGTGTGTGTGAGAGAGAGACAGAGAGAGAGAGACAGATAGGAACAGACAGAAAGGGAGAGAGATGAGAAGCATCAATTCTTCATTGCAGCTCCTTAGTTGTTCATTGATTGCTTTCTCATATGTGCCTTGACCAGGGCCTACAGCAGACAGAGTGACCTCTTGCTCAAGTCAGCAACCTTGGGCTCAAGCTGGTGAGCCTTGCTCAAACCAGATATGCCCACGCTCAAGCCAGTGACCTTGGGATTTCAACCTGGGTCCTTTGCATCCCAGTCCCACGCTCTATCCTCTGAGCCACCACCTTGTCAGGCTGCAGTTTTTACATTTATAAAATGATTATTATTCACATAATAATAATGTGTGACAAGGTTGTTGACATAATTGAGTTTACCAATACCAATTGAGCAATGATTACAAAGATTAAAGAAGGCATGTTCAGATTCCAAGATAGCTGCAGAGTAGGCAGAAACTACACTCACCTGCGCCTGACCCCAAACTGGACTTACAGCCGATTATAGAGCAATCAACAGGAATAACCAACTGAAGGCTAAATGAACTGAAATAATGTCATCAAGGATTGGCAAAAGAAACCATATAGAGACTGGTAAGAAGGACAAAGATGTGGAAAGGGTAGACCCTGCACCGAGGAACAGTGGCTGAGAAACCAGAAGGATATTCCAGCTGCAAAATCCCCTCAATCCATGCGGGATGCCCAATCCAGAGCAGCAGAGATGGAAAGAGAAGCCTACCTAGCATTTAGTGGGAAAATCAATGGGGATTCAGTCTGCCTGGGAGACCCAGGCACCACCTTCCCAGACAAGCACGACTATTGTTATAGCCTCAGCCTGGGGAACACACTGTCAGTCTCCAACTGCCGGCAAGTCCACTCTGCCAAACTTGGGTTCTGTGGAGGCATCTGCTGGCTGCAAAAGGCAGTGACTTTGGGGAACATCTTCTTCCAGGAAAGCTCTTAACAGAGATTTGGACAGTGATTAAACTATATAGCTTTGGACAGAGGGCTAGTCTCCCCCACCTCCAGTGCACAGCCAGTACCCCACTCTCCACTCACTTACACACTTAGCTGGCCCCTTCTTGCTGAGTTCAGTCATCTACATGAACCAGGGTACCGTACAGAGCAGGGAATTTCAGAGCATGTCTCATGGGAAAGCTTTTGTCCGGCAACCAGACAGGCATGTGCTCGGTCAGATGTGTGGCTACGTGGCTGTTGGGGTGGGGGAGGCACTCCTATCTTCCTGGCAAGTTCAACCTTCACTACCCTGAGAAGGGGGAAAAGTGCCTATACCCCTCATAAGGCTTGTGGGCACCAACCCAATGGGAGACTGGATCAGCCCTACCTAGTCCTGAATACCTCCCACCCCATGCTTAGTTGCACGAGGGAAGGGTAAGCAGCTCAGAACCAAGATATTCAAACTGTGTGTCCCTTAGAGTCTCTTGTCTGGGATCAAGCCCCCTCCGGCAGGCTAGGTCAGCAAAATCCCCAATGGGAGACTCTTTTGATCTGTCCTGCTGATCCCAGGGCAGCTGAGGTTGATCCTGAAGAGGGGATGGTTGGCTGCACCCAATATGAACCTGCAGCAAGCCTCTCCAGGAGGAACAAGAGTTAGAGAATCAGGCAGAAACTGAGTGGTTTGGTTCTAGAATAGGAGCCACATTCCCTCACTGAGTGCTTGACTGCATGATCCCCCAGTAGGGAACTACTAGTCCTGTCTTTCCAACCCCAGTGCCCTGCTCTATAGAGCTCATAACCTGTAGGGGGTCTGTGAATTGTGGTTAGCCTGGGCCCATGCTGTTGTTTTTCTTGGGAAGGCTTTGGAGGAAGACCAGGCAACTTCAGAAGGCAAAATAGCTGACAGGAAGAGGTGGACCTCAGGAAGCCTTGGTTCTTTCACAGATCTGCTCCCAGCAACTCTTAGACACAGACTGGCCCCTCACACACACCCAAGTTTAGTAGATGCAACCACAAATAGTGAATAGCATGGAAGCGCTATACAAGTAGCCCAAGGCTGGTTACATGTAGTGTATGACATCAACCTGTTCCTAAACCCTGCCCACATGGACCCAGGGCAAACACAGTCAGTGGTGGGCTTAAGAACACACCTGAGCTCAGCCCAGCTAGCCACACAAACAGCATATCCAAAGCAGGAATACTGCAGACACCAGACTCTGCTGAGACAACTCCACCTTGGGGGACAGCTCCTACACAGTGACCCCTACAGATGATCAAGGTTTTCATGCAGTCAGCCTGGCTGAAAGTTTAACTCCAGCCATAAAAGTGCCATCAGTATTCAAGACTCGAATACAACAGGAGGGCGAACATAACCCACAAGAAACATTCCTGGAGGATGGAGCTCAGATAATCTGGAAGATTGTGCTATTGAACCCAGCAAAACACGTTTATCATAAATCCAACATAGTAAGTTTGGGAGTCATGGCAGACCTACCTAACACAGAGAGATCAAGTGGGGAGACAGAAATACACTCGAAATGAAAGGACAAGAGAAACCCCCAGGAAGATAATTAAATGAAATGGAAGCAACCAGAATGCCAGTTGCAAAGTTTAAAACAATGGTTGTAAAGTTGCTCAAGGAGCTTAGGTAAAGGATAAAGGATCTCAATAAAGGCTTTAAAAAGAGCTAGTAAGCATTAAAAAGGACATCGAATAAAAAAATGAATCAGTCAGAAATGAAGAATGAAATGAAATGAATCTACACTAAAAGGAATCAATAGCAGGTTAGATAAAGCAGAGAATCAAATTGGTGATTTAGGGGATAAGAGTTAGCACCCAAGCAGAACATCCAAAACAAAAGAGAATTTTTTTAAAAAGAGACAATTCTAAGGAATCTCTGGGACAACATCAAGCATAACAACATCTGCATCATAAGGGTACCAGAAGGAGAAGAGAATGAGCAAGGTTTTGAGAATGTGTTTGAAGAAATAGTAGTTGAAAACTTCCCTAACCTGGTATAGGAAAAAGTCAGACAAGTTCATGAAGCACAGAGAATCCCAATCAAGATGAACCCAAAGAGGTCCACACCAAGGCACATCATAATTAAAAATGGCAAAGGTTAAAGACAAAGAGAGAGTGTTAAGGCAGCAGAGAGAGTTATGGAGCTTCCAGCTGATTTCTCAAGAGGACCATTTCAGACCAGAAGGGATCAACATGAAATATTTAAAGTGATGAAAAGCAAGGACCTGCAACTAAACCCACTCTATCCAGCAAGGCTATTATTTAAAACTGAAGGTGAAATAAAAAGCTTCCCATAAAAGGAAAAGAAAAGCTTAAAGAGTGGAGTTTATTGCCACCAAACCAGTACTGCAAGAAACATTAAAGAATCTGCTTTAAGAAAAAAAAGAAATAGCTAGAGAGAGGAACATATGCATAAAAAATAAAATGGCAATAAATAAGTAATTATCAACAATAACCTTAAATGCAAATGGATTAAATGTTCTAATTGAAAGACATCCTGCACCTTAATGGATAAGAAAACATGATCTATTTAAATGCTATCTACAAGAGACCCACCTCGGAACAAAAAATAAACACAGATTGAAAGTGAAAGAATGGAAAAAAACATTTCATGCAAACGGAAAAGAAAAAAAGTTGGGTAGCAATACACATATATTTGACAAAATAGACTTGAATACAAAGGTTGCAACATTAGACAAAGAAGGTCACTACATATTACTAAAGGGATCAATTCATCAAGAGGTTATAACCCTTGTGAACATATATGCACCCAACATAGGACCACCTAAATATATAAAGAAAATCTTGGTGAGCATTAAGGAAGTGATCAACAGCAATACAGCCATAGTAGAGGATTTTAACACCTCACTGTCATCGATGGACAGATCATTCAGACAAATATATATATATATCAACAAGGCAACAACAACCTTAAATGAAACACTATAGCAAATAAATTTAATTGCTCTTTACAGAATGTTTCATCCCAAAGTAGCAGAATATACATTATTTTCAAGTGCACAAGGAACATTCTCAAAGACCACATGTTGAAGCATAAAATAAGTCAATAAATTAAAGAAGGTTGAAATAATATCAACCATCTTCTCAAATCACAATGGTAAAACACTAGAAATCAACTAAAATTTTTTTTTTTTTAAACTAAAAAACATTCAATTACATGGAGGCTAAATAGCATGTTATTAAACAATGAATGAGTTAATAAAGAGATCAGGAAGAAATAAAAAGAATTACCTGGAAACAAAAGAAAACAAACCAAAATTTATGGAATACAGCAAAAGCCATCCTGAAAAGGAAATTCATAGCATTTCAGGTTAGAAAAGCAAGAAAAATCTCAAATAAATAATCTAACCCTACAACCTCCAAAATGAGAAATAAAACAAAACAATACAAAGCAGAGAAAGCCCAGAGTAAGTAGAAAGAAAGAATAAAGATCAGAACAAAACTAAATGACAAAGAGACTAAAAAACCCCACAAAATAATAATGAAACCAAAGGTCTGGTTCATTGGTAAGATTAACAAGATTCATGAAACTTTAACCAGACTCATCAAGAAAAAGAGAGCGTCCAAATAAATAAAATCAGAAATAAAAAATAGTAACAATTGACAACAACAAAAATACAAAAGACTGTAAGAAAATACTATGAACAACTATATGCCAACAAGTTGAACAACCTGAATGAAATGCATAAATGCCTAGAAACATACAATCTTCCAAAACTGAATCAGAAAGAATTAGAAAGTTTGAATAGACCAATTACAACTAATGAAATTGAAGCAGTAATCAAAAAACTCTCGATAAGCAAAATTCCTGGACCAAATTGCTTCACAGGTCAATTTTAACAAACATTCAAAAAACAACACCGATCCTTCCTAAACAATTCCAAAAAACTGAAAAGGAGGAATAACTTCCAAGCTTTTTACAAGGCCAGTATTATCCTAATTCCAAAACCAGATAAAGATACTATAAAGAAATTTAGCCTGACCAGGCGATGGCACAGTGGATAGCATCGGACTGGGATGCGGAAGGACCCAGGTACAAGATCCCAAGGTTGCCAGCTTGAGTGCGGGCTCATCTTGTTTGAGCAAAAGCTCACCAGCTTGGACCCAAGGTCGCTGGCTCAAGCAAGGGGTTACTCTGTCTTTTGAAGGCCCGCGGTCAAGGCACATATGAGAAAGCAATTAATGAACAACTAAGGTGTCGCAATGAAAAACTAATGATTGATGCTTCTCATCTCTGTCCCTATCTATCCCTCTCTTGACTCTCTCTCTCTCTGTATCTGTAAAAAAAAAAAAAAAAAATTATAGGCCAATATCTCAGATAAACATAGATGCTAGAATCCTAAACAAAATATTAGCAAACCAGATCTATCAATACATTAGAAAGGTCATATACTGGCCAGTGGCTCAGTGGATAGAGTGTTGGCCTGGCATATGGACGTCCTGGATCTGATTTTCAGTCAGGGCACACGGAAGTGGCCATCTGCTTCTCCCCTCCCACTCTCCCCCTTCTCTCCCTCTTTCCCTCCTGCAGCCAGTGGTTTGATTGGTTCAAGCATGACTCAGGGTGCTGAGGATAGCTCCATCAGCCTCAAGTGCTAAAAATAGCTTGGTACTTGAACATTGACCCCAGATGGGGTTGCCAGGTGGATCCCAGTAAGGCTGCATGCAGGAGTCACCCTCACTATCTCCCCTTTTCAACAGAAGAAAGAAAGAAAGAAAGAAAAAAAGAAAGAAAGAAAGAAAGAAAGAAAGAAAGAAAGAAAGAAGAAAAAAAGGGAGGGAGGTAGGGAGGGAGGGAGGGGAGGAGGAAGGAAGAAAGGAAGGAAGGAAGGAAGGAAAGAAGGAAAGAAGAAGAAAAGAAAGGAAGAGAAAGAAAGAATGAATGAAAGAAAGAACAAAGAAAGGTCATATACCATGATCAAGTGAGATTTGTTCCTGGGATGCAAGCTGGTACAACATCTGCACACAAATTAATATAATACACCACATAAACAAAATGAAGGATAAACATTACTTGATCATATCTATAGATCCAGAAAAGCATCTGATAAAATTCAGCACCCATTTCTTATAAAAAAACTCTCAGCAAAGTGGAGATAGAAGGATCAACCTCAACATTATAAAAGCCATATATAACAAACCCACAGCAAACGTCATATTCAGTGGACAAAAATTACAAGTGATCAGGAAAGTGACAGGGATGTCTGCTTTCACCAATTATTCAACATAGTACTGGAAGTACTAGCCACAGCAATTAGACAAGAAGAATTAAAAGGTATACAAATTGGAGAAGAGGAAGTAATTCTGTCATTATTTGCAGATGACATGATATTATACACTGAAAACCCTAAAGACTCCATCAAAAAAAATATTAGATCTTATAAATGATTTTGGCAAAGTAGCAAAATGAAAATTAATATTAAAAAATCAGTGGCATTTTTATATACCCAAAATGAACTATCAGAAAGAGATTTTCTTTAAAAAATTCCCATTTACTACTGCAAAAACAAAAGAATAAGGTACCTAGGAATAAATTGCACCAAGGAGGTAAAAGACCTGTACTTGGAATATTATAAGACATTAAAAAATAAATTGAGAAAGATACAAATAAGTGGAAGTATAAACCATGCTCGAAAATTGGAAGAATTAACATTGTTAAAGTTTCCATACTGCCCAAAGCAATCTATATATTCAATGCAACTCCTAAAAAAATATTAACTGTGTATCTCACAGATCTAGAACAAATATTCCAAAGTATTATATGAGACCACAAAAGACCCCAAATAGCCTCAGCAATTTTGAAACAAAAGAACAAAATTGGAGGTATCACACTCTGATATTAAATTACATATGCTACAAGGCCATAGTAATCAAAGAAGCATGGTATGGACACAAGAACAGACACAGAAATGAATGAAACACAATAGCAAGCCCGGAAATAAACCCACACCTTTATGGTCAATTAATATTTGACAAAGGAGGCAAGAACATATAATGGCGTAAAGAGTCTTTTCAAAGAATGGTGTTGAAAACATTGGACAGATATGTGCAAAAAACATGAAATCAGACCACTAACTTACAGAATAAATTCAAAATGGATTAAAGACTTAAATGTAAATCAATAAACCATAAAAGTCCCAGTAAAATTTTAGATATTTTTGGTAGCAATATTTTTGCACTATATCTACTCAAGCAAGGGGAACAGGAAAAAATAAACAAACAGACCTACATCAAACTAAAAAGCTTTCTCACAGCAAAAGAAACCATCAAAAAATGAAAAGATAACCTGTCACAAGGGAGAACATATTTACCAATGATACATCTTATAAGGGGTTAATTTCCAAAAAATATAAAGAACTTAAACAACTCAACACCAGAAAGACAAACAACCCAATTAAAAAATGGGCAAAGGACCTGAACGGACACTTTTCCAAAGAAGACTTAAAAATGGCCAATATACATATGAAAAAAATGTTCAACATCACTAAATTATCAGAAAGATGCAAATGAAACCACAATAAAACATCACCTCACACCTGCCAGAAGGACTATCATTAATAAATTAACAAGCAAGTGCTGGCAAAGATGTGGAGAAAAGGGAACATTTGTGCACTGTTGGTAGGAATGAAGACTGGTGCAGCCATTGTGGAAAACAGAATGGAGTTTCCTCAAAAAATTAAAAGTGGAACTGTCTTCTGACCCAGTGATCCCACTTCTGGTAATATTGATATTTACAAGGAATCCTGAAACACTAATTTGCAAGAATATATGCACCCCTATGTTCACTGCAGCATTATTTCCAATGGCTGAGATCTGGAAACAGCCTAAGTGGCCATCAATAAATGAGTGAATAAAAATCTGTGGCACATTTACACAATGCAACACTACTTAGCTGTACAAAAGAAGAAAATCTTAACTTTTGTGACATAAATGAATCTTACCTTTGTATGAATGAACCTGGAGATTATTATGCTAAATTAAATAAGCCAGTTAGAGAAAGACAAATACCATGTGATCTCACTTATAAATGGATTCTAATGAACAAAATAAACTGATGAACAAAATAGAAACAGAAGCATGGCTACATGGAACAGAATGACAGTTGTCAAATGGAGGGGGAGGGGGACAGGAGATAAGAAGGTGAAGAGATACACACACACACACACACACACACACACACACACACACATATATATAATACATAGACACAGACAACATTATGATGATTGCCAGAAAGAATGATGAAAGTAGGTGGAGGGGAGAAGAGGGGAGGAAATGGGGATAGAAAGAGACTTTGCTTGGGGCGATTGGCACACAATGCAGTGTGCAGGTAATGTTTTGTTGAGCAGTACACTTGAAATCTGTATATGTTTGTGAACAAATGTCACCACAATAAATTTAATAAATAAAATAAGGCATTTACATCATTAAGTGTAACAGAAGGAACATGGTAAAAACGCTATAAAACAAAATAAACTGATAAACAAAATAGAAACAGAAGCATGGCTACATGGAACAGAATGACAGTTGTCAAATGGAGGGGGAGGGAGACAGGAGATAAGAAGGTGAAGAGATACACACACACACACACACACACACACACACACACACACATATATATAATACATATAAGGCAGAATTTTATTTTATCCCATTATAGAGGGGAAAACTGAAGCTTAGAGAGCTCAATTAACTTACCCACAGTAATACAACTAGGAAAAGGGAGAACAGAGACAGGAACATGGGCTTATAACCATTATACTTCCCCAGACAGTAGAGGAAACTCAGAATAGTCTTTGAATCCTTGCATTAATGTAAAAAGTATATGTCTCTGTATACAATAAATGGGAAAGTGTTTTGGAATATGACAAGTATAGGGGCCAAGCAATGTAGGACTTTTAAAACCTGCCTGCATATAACTGAAACCACTCAGAGAAAGAAACACTTCAACACCTTATCATAGGAGGACTTACAGTATCCTTTTATTACTTTTCTTTCAAAGATGGATATTCCAGTCTGAGGAGGCTTTTATCAGGTCTATGACACTTTACCAGTTATATGATCTTGGGGAACCTCTCTCTTGGTCTTGATTTCCTACTTGGTAAAATTAGGGGACTGGACTTAATTATTTCTGAATCCCTTCCAGCTATCTAAGCCTATGACTTTGTGATATAAGAAGCTTCCTCAGTTTCTACCATGTGAACTGTCTATCTTTAAGGAAGTTCTGGCTGCAGAGTGCCTGGAGCTGCCTAATATAGCTGCCCACTAACAGTTTTAGAATTAGATATAAATATAAGGCTAGCTTTTTTTACACTTTTTTTGATACACACAAAATATGTTAGAAAATAATTCAATAAATGGTGCTGGGAAAGTTGGAAAGCCACATGCAAAAGAATGAATTTTGACTACAGTTTCCCCCTGCAAAAAAATTAATTCAAAATGGATCAAAGACACAAATATAAGAGCTGAAACAATAATTACATAGAAGAAAACATAGGGACTAAACTCATGGATCTTGGCCATAGAAAACAATTTATGAATTTGACCCCAAAGGCAAGGGAAGTAAAGGCAAAGATAAATGAATGGGACTACATCATACTAAAAAGCTTCTGCACATCAAGAGAAACTGTCAACAAAACAAATAGGCAGCCAACTAAATGGGAGATATTTGCAAACAACATTTTCGAAAGGGGTTAATATCCAATATATATTTTAAAAAAATCACAGAGCTCAGCAACAAACAAGCAAGCAATCCAATTAAATAATGGGGAGAGGACCTGAACAGACATTTCTCCCAAGAAGACATACAAAAGGCCAACAGATACATAAAAAGATGCTCATCTTCACTAGCTATTTGGGAAATGCAAATCAAAACTACAATAAGATACCACCTC
The DNA here is from genome assembly GCA_037038555.1 of Rhynchonycteris naso. NCBI lineage: Eukaryota > Metazoa > Chordata > Mammalia > Chiroptera > Emballonuridae > Rhynchonycteris > Rhynchonycteris naso. The sequence goes on from CM072998.1 coordinate 128,834,998, forward strand.
CCCTGTTAGATTAGCTATTATCAACAAGACAGTTAATAACAAGTGTTGGAGAGGCTGTGGAGAAATAGGAACCCTCATTCACTGCTAGTGGACATGCAAATTAGTTCAGCCATTATGGAAGAAAGTATGGTGATCCCTCAAAAACTTAAGAGTAGAACTACAATATGACTCAGCAATCCCTCTACTGGATATCTACCCCCAAAACTTGAAATTATTGGTACATAAAGACACATGCACCCCCATGTTCATTGCAGCATTATTCACAGTGGCCAACACATGGAAACAACTAAACAGTCCCTCAATAGAAGATTGGATAAAGAAGATGTAGTACATATACACAATGGAATACTACTCAGCCATAAAAAGTGATGACATAGTGTCATTTATGACAATATAGATGGACCTTGAGAACATTATACTAAGTGAAATAAGTAAATCAGAAAAAGCTAAGAACTGTATGATTTCACACATAGGTGGATATAAAACTGAGACTCATGGACATAGATAAAAATGCAGTGGTTGTCAGGGAGAAGAAGGAGGTGAGAGAGGGGGAGGGGAATGGTATAAAGAGGGACAAATATAAGGTGATGGAAAATGATTTGATTTTGGGTGATGGGTATACAATATAGTCAACTGTTCAAATGTTATAGAAATGCTTACCTGAAACCTATGTACTCTTATTGATCTATGTCACCTTGTTAAATTTAATTTTCTAAAGAAAAGAAAAGTTGATGTGGTGGCACAGTATATAAAGTGTCTCAACCTGGAATGCTGTGTTCACAGGTTCAAAACCCTGGGCTTGCCTGGTCAAGGCACATATGGGAGTTGATATTTTGTGCTCCTCCCACTTCTCTCTCTTTCTTTCTCTCTCCCCTCTTGCTCCCTAAAATGAATAAATAAAAAGCTTAAAAAAAAGAAAGAAAATGAAATCCCATCAATATGGGAATAATTGGGTATGCACATTATGGAATATTAAATAGCTATTTCAAATAAAAATTAGATTTGTGTGCATGTATGTGTGCATGGGTTTTTATAAACAAGAATTTATTTTTTCTTTGTTAATAAATACTTTTACTTTTTAAAATAAGCATAATTTCTTTTGTAATTAAAGTAATACAAAAACTAACAAACTCAACTCTCAAGAAAACTTACTTTCACACTTTCTCCATGAAATACGAATCACCCCATGTTTTCCTCCTGATATTATGCTACCTCCCCACCTCCCTCACAGAGAAGCAGTACTTCCCTGTAGTCTTCACCAGCTAAGTAGATTTTCATAGAGATTTATGTAATCTTAGCAAAAAAAAAAATGCTTTTCCTTTCTCCCCATTTTTTCAAATAGCATACTTTTATTATGTTGTTGAGTATGCTTTTTCAAAAACCCTCCTAGAGACTAACTACTGCCCCTGCCTCCACAGAAAGCCCTCCTTGGTAGTAAACTTCCACTCTAGGAGAGCAATTTATGACTTTTAATGTTATTGGTAAGGTATCATTAGGATCATGTGAGTGTTCATATGTTTCAAAAGAAAATGTCTCTTTAGTGTTTTTAGAAGAATGTTAAACTATGCTATTTAATGTTTGACCCACAGAGAAAATCTAGGAATGTTATTGCTATCCAAATCAAATCCTTTTGTGGTTCATGGAACAAAAAAGAGAAGGGGAAAACAGAACAAAAGAAAAGCAGTCCGTCATATTTTCTTTCAATAAAATCTGATATGTTGAAATCTGCAAGCAAATTTGAGCAATTTGAGTTATCAGAGCATTAGGAAATCAAAGTTAAATGAGAACTTAAAAGCATTGAATTAAAATCCTAGGTTTTACCAGTAAAGAAACTGAAGCCTCTGGAGAGGTGTTATTTTTTGCACAGATCACACAACAAGGTGGTAGTGGAGTTGAAATTATGTCCTCCATCTCCCACTTCCCAATATAAAGGTTAGAATACGCAGAGTCCCTGGATGCAGGCAGACCAGATCCTCCACTTAGTAGTTGTGTGACATTTTGATTCCTCATCTGTGAAAAGGGGAATATATCCACTTCATGGGGTTGTTGTAAAGATTAAATGAAATAGTGCACATATATATGTGGCTTAGTACAATGCTTAAGGCACAGGAAGTGCTCGTAAGACATTGGGCTTAGTTCCATTCAAATGTTCTGTCCACTATTTGTATTTGCTTTGCATTTCAGTGATTACTTATATCTCCAGTGAATTTTATCTTGTTCTTACATTCATGAGGCAAAACAAGTCCATCAAAAATCATTTTTTTACATCACTGTTCTCATCTTCCCTTGTTATTCATTGCCCAGACATTTCCAGTCTTCCTCTGTTTACATAGCACTGTAAAGCTGCCAAGTTACAGTACTTCTGTCTTAGAAAACATAAATATAACAGAATCTCTGGGGCTTAGGCTATGGTAGCAGGTTGTCTACATAGCTTCCTTTTTCAAATCAGCTCTGAATTACCACTAATTGGCCTAGAAATGGCTAAGCAAGAAAGGATGTTAATAACTGTGTAGAACTGTGATTTCCAAATATGACAGCTACTACCCATATATAAATTAATTAAAATAAAATAGTATTAAATTTTAAGTTTCTCCATTGCACAAACTACATTTCAACTTCTCAAGAGTCATATGTTGGAGAGGGAAAATGGTGAAGGAGTAGGCGGATGTTACAACTTCCACCTCCCAGAACCAAAGTAGATTACAACTTAACTTAGAAACAATCATTTTGAAAAACCAACTTTGAACTAAACTAAGAGGAATCTATAACCAAGCATCACCAAAGGAACCACACTGAGCTGGTAGGAACGGCAGAGATGCAGAAAGGGCTGCCCCACTCCCAGGAGTGAGCAGTGGCCCAGAGGGTCTTTCACAGGAGGATGGGTTACTGGGAAAGTTGTAGATCCTCAGCCCCAGGACTGGAACCCCAGCCTGGAGCACCAGAGATTATAGGATGTGTACGGACAGCAGTTAGCTGAAGGAAGAACCAGGTTACTGTTTGCAAGAGGGAGACAGAACTCTCAGACCCAGGCTCCATCTTAAAGGGACTGTGCAGAAAAACTCATTCACAGCCACTTACCCAGGGCTCCAGGAGTGGGGAGCACCGAGAGGACTGGAGTTGCGAGAGGAGAGTGTAGTCTCAGGGCACAGGAAAAGATAGTAGGGGACAGCCACCCTGACGCCTGTACTGGGCCATTTCCTAAACCTAAAGTGCCCATTCTTACTGGGAGAACCAAGCCAGCAAAGGGAACCAAATACCCCACCCACCAGAAGCTCTCCTAATCCAGTCAGTGCAGAGAGACACTTAGAAGCAGGGGCGCATCAGAGACACAGGATTTGAGTGCTGAGGTCTGGGCTACATGGGCCCCTCAACCTGTTGAGTACCCTCCTAAGGGCAGGAGGGCCCGGCTGCAGCGGTGGCCACAGTACTTGGCCCACAAGGTGGTTGGGGGCAGAGCCCAGAGAGGCAGCCTGTGATGCAAAGGTGGGAGGTGGAGCCTGGAGAGGCCTCCCACACACCCACGAGGGTGGAACCCTCCCGGATGAGGCATCCCCAGTGCCAGCAGGGTGAACCCCAAAGGGGTGAGTCATCTCGCATGCCAGTGGGAGGTGGAGCCCTGTGAGGGGTGCCCCGCCCACGGGGGGCAGAGCCAGGTGACCTGCACAGAAACAGTGAGGGGCAGAGCCCAGAGGGGTTTTCCTCATGCCTGTGGGGGGCAGAGCCCAGAGAGGCAGCCCTGCACCCGCGAAGGATGGAGTTCAGTGGACCACACTGCTAAGGAAAAGGGGAGAGCCCAAAGAGGTGTCCCAGATGCCCATGGGGGCAGAGCCCAGAGAGGCAGTCCCCACACCCATGGGGGCGGAGCCCACAGAGCAACCCGGAGCTGTGGCCAGCGAGCCTGCGCTGTTTCTCGAGTGCCTGAGTAGGCGAAAGCAGAGGGGGCTGGCAGAAAGACCTCACATCAGGAAAACAGAGGCCACACACACTGGCCAAGAGTAGATAAAAGCCAGCCTAGGAGTGCAGCTAATAGTTACAATGGCATCAGGGCCCAGCAGAGGCAGCCACAAATTCTGGATCACCTGTAGCTCCCAGAAGGTTACTAAGGGCCAGTCAAAATCAGTGACCCTCACTTTTTTGTGCCAGGTTCCAGCCAGGTAGGTCCATGGCTGGTACATCCAGCAGCCAGATATGGAGATCATCAGCTCAGGACTTAACAACCATAATTAGAATGGTATCTAGTCTATACAGAGACAAAATGGGAAGACAGAGAAATGCAATTCAAATGAATCAGCAAGAGAAATCCACGGAAAAAGAACTGAATGAAACGGAAATAAACAAAATACTGGATGCAGAATTTAGAATAATGATTGTTAGGATGTGCAAGGATCTTAGAGCAACAATAGATGGACAAAATGATTACCTAAACAAAGAGATATCTGGCATCAAAAAGGACATTGAGCCTGACCAGGCAGTGGCGCAGTGGATAGAGCGTCAGACTGGGATGCAAAAGACCCAGGTTCGAGACACCAAGCTTGCCAGCTTGAGCGCGGGCCCATCTGGCTTGAGCAAAAAGCTCTCCGGCTTGGAACCAAGGTCACTGGCTCTAGCAAGGGGTCACTCGGTCTGGTAAAGGCCCGCAGTCAAGGCACATGTGAGAAAGCAATCAATGAACAACTATGGTGTCACAAGGGCAACGAGAAACTAATGATTGATGCTTCTCACCTCTCTTCATTATTGTCTGTCTGTCCCTATCTATCCCTCTGTCTGACTCTCTCTCTGTCCCTGTAAAAAAATAAAAAAAGGGCATTGAAATTATAAAAAAGAACCAGACAGAAATGACAAATACAATATCAGAAATGAAGACTACACTAGAAGGAATTAAGAAAAGCAGGCTGGATAAAGCAGAGGGTAGAATCAGTGATTTATAGGACAAGATAAGTGAAAGCATGGAAGCAGAACAGCAAAAAGAAAAGAGGATCAAAAAGTCTGAAGAAACTCTAAGAGAGCTCTGTGACAACATGAAGAGAAACAACATCCGCATAATAGGGGTTTCTGAAGGAGAAGAGAAACAACAAGAGATAGAGAACCTGATTGAAGAAATCATAGCTGAAAAATTTTCTAAATTTATGCAGGAAAAAGTCACACAAGTTCAAGAAGCACAGAGAACGTCATAACAATGAAACCCAGAAAGAGAGACCTACACCAATATAATAATTAAAATACCAAAGCTAAGATATACTACATGGCTATAAAAAAAAAAAGAAAGTCTTACCTTTTGTGACACTATGGATGGACCTAGGGATTATTATGCTAAGTAAAATAAACCAGAGAGAGAAAGATAAATACTGTATTATCTCACTTATATGTAGAATCTAATGAATATAATAAACAGAAACAAAATAGAAACAGAGGCAGGGTCACAAAAAACAGATTGACAGCTGTCAGAAGGAAGTAGGAAGAGGAAACTTTATCAAAGAAAGTAAAGGGATTAGTCAAAAAGTATATATACATAACACATATATACAAACAACAGGGTAGCAACAGCCAGAAGAAAGTGGGGGAGAAGGTGGTGGGGGGCTAAGACGGAGGGGAGAGTTGCGGAAGAAACAGACTTTGTGTGAAGCATGGAGGCATGATGAAATGTGTAGACGGTGTTATATTGAGTGAGACACTTGAAACCATGTCAACACAATGAAGTAAAAATAAATAAATAATAAATTTTAAAAAGCGATGAGAACACTTAGCAAAAACAAAACATAAATTAATGAAAATTTGTTTTCTTTATTTTTTAAAATTTATTTATTTATTTATTTATTGTGTTTACATAGATTCTACTGTCTCCCCCAAAGCATCACCCCTCCCCCGTATTACTCCCAACATCTTCCTTAACCCCCTCCCAAAAGCTCCCTCCCCCCTTCCCTTCAGGTTGAAATTCCATTCCTCAGTTCACATTATTCCTTGGATTACTCAAATGAGTGAGGTCATATGATATTTTTTTTGTCTTTGCCTGGCTATTTTCACTCAACATAATAGTTTCCAGGTCCATCCATATTGTTGCAAAAGGTAATATTTTCTCCTTTCTCATAGCCCCATCATATTCCATTGTATATATGCACCATAGCTTTTTTTTTTTTTTTTTTAATATATATTTTATTATTATTAATTCTAATGGGGTGACATCAATAAATCAGGGTACATATGTACAATGAAAACATCTCCAGGTTATCTTATCATTCAATTGTGTTGCATACCCATCACCAAAAGTCAAATTGTCCTCTGTCACCTTCAATCTGGTTTTCCCTGCGTCCCTCCTCTCGCACCATAGCTTTTTAATCAACTCGTCCACTTATGGACATTTGGGCTGTTTCCAGTTCCTCACTATTATGAATAATGCTGCCATAAACATGGGGGTGCATTTCTTTTTATCAGTTGGTGATATGGTGTCCTTGGGATATATTCCTTTGAGTGGGATGGCTGGGTAAAAGAAGAGATCCATTTCTAATTTTTTTAGGAATCTCCATACTGCTTTCCACAATGGCTGTACCAGTTCATATAACCAGCAGAGCGCCATTCTGACAGGTGTGAGGTGGTATCTTATTATGATTTTAATTTGCATTTCTTTAATGATTATTGATGTTGAACATTTTTTCATCTGTCTATTGGCCATCTGTATGTCCTCTTTGGAGAAGTGTCTATTCATTTCTTGTGCCCATTTTTGGATTGTCTTCCTGGTGTTGAGTTTATAAGTTCTTTACAAATTTTGGTAATTAACCCCTTATTAGATGTATTGTCAAATATGTTCTCCCATTGTATGGTTTGTCTTTTAATTGTGTTCATATTGTCTTTAGCCGTGCAGAAGCATTTTTTTTATATAGTCCCATTTATTTATCCTGTTTTTTATTTCATTTGCCAGTGGAGATAACTCAGCTAATATATTGCTGTGATAGATGTCGGTGAGCTTACTGCCTATGTTTTCTTCTAAGATGGTTATGGTTTCACGACTTACATTTAAGTCTTTTATCCATTTTGAGTTTATTATTGTGCATGGTATAAGTTGGTGGTCTAGTTTCATTTTTTTTGCAGGTAGCTGTTCAGTTTTTCCAACATCATTTGTTAAAGAAACTGTCTTTACTCCATTGTATGCTCTTACCTCCTTTGTCAAATATCATTTGTCCATAAAGGTGTGGGTTTATTCCTGGGTTCTCTGTTCTGTTCTTTTCCATTCATCTATATGCCTGTTCTTATGCCAGTACCAAGCTGTTTTGAGTACAATGGCTTTGTAGTATAACTTGATATCAGAAAGTGTGATACCTCCCACTTTATTCTTCTTTTTCAATACTGCTGAGTGTATTTGTGTTCTTTTTGGTTCCATATAAATTTTTGGAATATGTGTTCTATATCTTTGAAGTATATCATTGGTATTTTAATTGGTATTGCATTGAATTTATAAATTGCTTTGAGTAATATAGACATTTTAATGGTGTTTATTCTTCCTAACCATGAACATGGTATATGCTTCTACTTGTTTGTGTCTTCCTTGATTTCTTTTATAAATGTTTTGTAATTTTCTGAGTACAAGTCTTTAACCTCCTTGGTTAAATTCACTCCTAGGTACTTTAATTATTTGTTGCAATAGTAAAGGGGATTGTTTCCTTAATTTCTGTTTCTGACATTTCATTGTTCATTTATAAAAATGCCTCTGATTTCTGTGTATTAATTCTATATCCAGCCACCTTGCTGAATTCGTTTATCAGTTCCAGTAGTTTTTGGCTGAGACTTTAGGGTTTTCCATATACAATATCATAGTATCTGCTAATAATGATAGCTTCACTTCTTCTTTTCCAATTTAGATGCCTTTTATTTCTTCTTGTATGATTGCTGTAGCTATGACTTCCAGTACTATGTTGAATAAGAGTGGTAAAAGGGGGGCACCCCTGCCTTTTTCCTAATTTGGGGGAATTGCTTTTAATTTTTGCCCAATAATTATAATGTTGGCTGTGGGTTTGCCATAGATAGCCTTTATCTTGGTGAGGTATGTTCCCTGTATTTCCACTTTGCTAAGAGTTTTGATCATAAATAGGTGCTAAATTTTATCGAATGCTTTTTCTGCATCTATTGAAATTATTATGTGGTTTTTCTGCTTTCTTTTGTTCATGTGGTAAATCACATTGATTGATTTACAAATGTTCTACCATCCTTGCCTCCCCAGAATAAATCCCACTTGATCATGATGTATGATTTTTTTCATGCATTGCTGAATTTGGTTTGCTAATATTTTCTTGAGGATTTTAGGATCTAAATTTTAAGGAAAATTGGCCTATAATTTTCTTTCTTTTTTTTTGTCTTTGCCTGGTTTTGAAATCAGAATTATGCTCGCCTCATAAAAGGAACTTGTAAGTGTTCCTTCTTCTTGAATTTTTTGAAATAGCTTGAGAAGGATAGGAGTTAATTCTTCTGTGTATGTTTGGTAGAATTCACCAGTGAGGCCATTGGGTGGTGCGGTTTTGTTTTTTGGGAGCTTTTTGATAACTGTTTCAATCTCCTTTGTTGTTATCAGTCTGTTTAGGTTTTCTGATTCACCAGATTGATTTTTGAAAGGTTATTAGATTCAAGGACTTTGTACATTTCACCTAGGTTGTTTAATTTTTTGTCATACAGTTCTTCATAGTATTTCCTTACAACATTTTGTATTTCTGTTGTGTCAATTGTTATTTCTCCACTCTCATTTCTAATTTTATTTATTTGAGTCCTCTCTCTTCTTGGTGAGTCTTGTTAAAGGTGCATTGATCTTGTTTACCCTTTTAAAGAACCAGCTCTTGGGTTCCATTGATCCACTGTATTGTTTCTTTAGCCTTTATATTGTTTATTTTCACTCTGATATTTATTATTTCCTTTCTTCTACTGCCTCTGGGCCTTACTTGCTGTTTTTTTTTAATTCCCTTAGATGTAGGATTAGGTTGTTTATTTGAGCTTTTTCAAGCTTTTTAAGGAATGCCTGTAGTGCTATCTTTTCAGGACTGCTTTTGCTGTCTCCCATAAATTTTGAATTGTTGTATGTTCATTATTATTTATTTCTAAGGATTCTTTTTATGTCTTCTTTGATTTCATTGTTTACCTATTCGTTTTTGAATAACATGCTATTTAGTTTCCATGTGTTTGAGTATTTTTCAGTTTTTATGTTGTGGTTGATTTCTAGTTTCACGCCATTGGGATCAGAGAAAATGCTTGATATGATTTCAATATTCTTAAATTTGTTAAGACTGCTTTTGTGCCCTAACATGTGGTCTATCATAAAGAATATACCAGGAGCACTTGAAAAGAATGTATATTCTGCTGCTTTAGGGTGAAAGGTTCTAAAGATATCTATAAAATAGAGTTGATCTAGTGTGTCCTTTAAGTCTGTTGTTTCTTTTTTTTTAATATATTTTATTATTATTAATACTAATGGGGTGACAAAAATAAATCAGGGTACATATGTACAATGAAAACATCTCCAGGTTATCTTATCATTCAATTGTGTTGCATACCCATCACCAACAGTCAAATTGTCCTCTGTCACCTTCTATCTGGTTTTCCCTGTGTCCCTCCCCTCCTTCCCTCCTCCCTACCCAACCCTTCCCTCCTTCCCCCCATCCCATAACCACCACTCTCTTGCCCATGTCTCATAGTCTCACTTTTATGTCCCACCTATGTATGAAATCATGCTGTTCTCAGTTTTTCTTTTTTTCTGATTTACTTATTACACTCCATATAATGTTATCAAGGTACATCCATTTTGTTATAAATGATCAGTTGTCATCATTTCTTATGGATGAGTAGTATTCCATAGTATATATGTACCATAGCTTTTTAATCCACTTGTCTTCTGACAGACACTTGGGCTGGTTCCAAATCTTCAATATTGTGAACAATGCTGTAACGAACATGGGGGCGCATTTCTTCTTTTCAAACAGTGCTATGGTGTTCTTAGGGTATATTCCTATGAGTGGGATAGCTGGGTCAAAAGGCAGTTCGATTTTTAATATTCTGAGGATTCTCCAAACTGTTTTCCACAGTAGCTGTACGATTCGGAAATCCCACCAGCAGTGTAGAAGGGTTCCCTTTTCTCCACATCCTCGCCAGCACTTGTTCTGTGTTGTTTTGCTGATGAGTGCCATTCTGACTGGTGTGAGGTGATATCTCATTGTGGTTTTAATTTGCATTTCTCTAATGATTAGTGATGTTGAGCATTTATCATATGCCTATTGGCCATCTGTATGTCTTCTTTGGAGAAATTTCTATTCATTTCTTTTGCCCATTTTTTGATTGGATTGTTTGTATTGCCTGGTGTTGGTTTTATAAATTCTTTATAAATTTTAGTTATTAACCCCTTATCTAATGTGCTGTCGAATATGTTCTCCCATTGTGTGGTTTGTCTTTTTATTCTGTTCTTATTGTCTTTAGCTGTGCAAAAACTTTTTAGTTTGATATAGTCCCATTTGTTTATCTTGTCTTTTATTTCATTTGCCCGTGGAGATAACTCGGCAAATATACTGCTGCTACAGATGTCGGAGAGCTTGCTGCCTATGTTTTCTTCTAAGATGCTTATGGTTTCACGGCTTACATTTAAGTATTTTATCCATTTTGAATTTGTTTTTGTGAATGGTGTAAGTTGATGGTCTAGTTTCATTTTTTTGCAGGTAGATGTCCAATTTTCCCAACACTATTTGTTAAAGAGCCTGTCTTTACTCCATTGTATGTTCTCTCCTTTTGTCAAATATCAATTGTCCATAAAGCTGTGGGTTTATTTATGGGTCCTCGTTCTGTTCCATTGATCTATGTGCCTGTTCTTATGCCAGTACCAGGCTGTCTTGAGTATAATGGCCTTATAGTAAACCTTGATATCCGGAAGAGTGATACCTCCTGCTTTATTTTTCCTTTTTAAGATTGCTGAGGCTATTCGTGTTCTTTTTTGGTTCCATATAAATTTTTGGAATATGTGTTCTATATCTTTGAAGTATGTCATTGGTATTTTAATTGGTATGGCATTGAATTTATAAATTGCTTTGGGTAATATAGACATTTTAATGATGTTTATTCTTCCTAGCCATGAGCACGGTATATGCTTCCACTTGTTTGTATCTTCCTTTATTTCTTTTATCAATGTTTTATAATTTTCTGAGTACAAGTCTTTAACCTCCTTGGTTAAATTTACTCCTAGGTACTTTATTTCTTTGGCTTCAATAGGGAAGGGGATTGTTTCCTTAATTTCTTTTGCTGACAGTTCATTGTTGGTACATAGATATGCCTTTGATTTCTGAGTATTAATTTTATATACTGCCACCTTGTTGAATTCATTTATAAGGTCCAATAGTTTTTCGACTGAGACTTTAGGGTTTTCAATATACAATATCATATCATCTGCAAATAGTGAAAGTTTTGCTTCTTCTTTTCGAATTTGGATGCCTTTTATTTCTTCTTCTTGTCTGATTACTGTAGCTAGGACTTCCAGAACAATGTTAAATAAGAGTGGTAAAAGAAGGCATCCCTGCCAGGTTCCTGATCTTAAGGGTATTGCTTTTAATTTTTGTCTAATTAGTATAATGTTTGCTGTGAGTTTGTCATAGAAGGTCTTTATCATGTTAAAGAATGATCCCTGTATTCCCACTTTACTGAGTTTTGAGCATGAATGGGTGCTGAATTTTATCAAACGCCTTTTCTGCATCTATTAAAATTATCATGTGATTTTTGTCCTTCCTTTTGTTTATGTGATGAATCACATTGATTGATTTGTGAATATTGAACCAGCCTTGCCTCTCCAGAATAAATCCCACTTGATCATGGTGTATGATTTTTTTTTCATATATTGCTAGATCCCGTTGGCTAATATTTTGTTGAGAATTTTAGCGTCTAAATTCATCAGGGATATAGACCTATAATTTTCTTTCTTTGTGTTGTCTTTGCCCGGTTTTGGGATCAGAATTATGCTCGCCTCATAAAAGAAATTTGGAGGTCTTCCTTTCTTTTGAATTTTTTTAAATAGCTTGAGGAAGATAGAAGTTTGTTCTTCTTTGAATTTTTGATAGAATTCACTTGTGAAGCCATCAAGCCCAGGACGTTTCTTATTTGGGGGGTTTTTGAAAACTGTTTCGATCTCATTTGTTGATATTGGTCTGTTTAGGTGTTCTGATTCTTTCAGATTGATTTTTGGAAGGTTATGTGATTCAAGAAATTTGTCCTTTTCACCAAGATTGTCTAATTTTTTGGCATATAGTTCTTCATAGTATTTTCTTATAATGCTTTGTATTTCTCTTGTGTCAGTTGTTATTTCTCCACTGTCCTTTGTAATTTTATTTATTTGAGTCCTCTCTCTTTTTTTTTTTTGGTGAGTCTAGTTAAAGGTTCATCAATCTTATTACCTTTTCAAAGAACCAGTTTCTGGTTTCATTGATCCTCTGTATTGTTTCCTTAGCCTCTATGTCATTTATTTCTGCTCTGATCTTTATTATTTCCTTTCTTCTACTTGTCTTGGGTTTTATTTGCTGTTGTTTTTCTAGTTCTTTTAGATGCAGGGTCATGTTGCTTATTTGAGCTTTTTCTATCTTCTTATGATATGCCTGTAGTGCAATAAACTTCCCTCTCAGAACTGCTTTTGCTGTGTCCCATAAATTTTGAGTTGATGTATGCTCATTATCATTGTTTCTACAAACGTTTTTATTTCTTCTTTGATCTCATTGTTAATCCATTCATTATTTAATAACATGCTATTTAGTTTCCAAGTGTTTGAGTATTTTTCAGTTTTTCTTTTGTGGTTAATTTCTAGTTTCATGGCATTGTGATCAGAGAAAATGCTTGATGTGATTTCAATCTTCTTAAATTTATTGAGACCATTTTTGTGTTCTAACATGTGGTCTATCCTAGAAAACGTACCATGAGCGCTTGAGAAGAATGTATATTCTACTCCTTTAGGGTGAAAAGTTCTGAAGATATCTACTAAATCAAGTTGATCTAGTGTCTCCATTAAGTCTGCTGTTTCTTTATTAATTTTTTTTCTTGTGGATCTATCCAGTGTTGTTAGAGGGGTATTGAAATCCCCTACTATGATAGTATTGCTATTAATCTCGCCCTTTATATCCATCAAAATTTGCTTTATGTATGTCAGGACTCATATTTGGTGCATAGAAATTTATAATAGTTATATCTTCCTGTTGAATTGTTCCCTTTATCATTATGCAGTGTCCTTCTTTATCTCTTACTACAGCCTTTGTTTTAAAGTCCATTTTGTCTGATATAAGTACTGCTACCCCGGCTTTTTTTTATTTCCATTTGCATGAAATATTTTTTTCCATCCTTTTACCTTTAGTCTATGTGCATCTTTTGTTTTAAGGTGTGTCTCTTGTAGACAGCATATGTATGGGTCCTGTTTCTTTATCCATGCAGCTACGCTATGTCTTTTGATTGGATCATTTAATCCATTTAAATTTAAGGTTATTATTGATATGTAGTTGTTTTTTGCCATCTTATTCTTTAAATCTGTATTCTTCTTTTGCTATATTCTTTCCTCCCTTTAAACTGTTCACAACAGGCCCCTTAGTATCTCTTGCAGAATTGGTTTGGTTTTTATGAATTCCTTGAGACTTTCCTTTTCTGGGAAGCTCTTTATTTCCCCTCAATTTTAAACGTTAGCCTTGCTGGATAGAGTAGTCTTGGTTGTAGGTTCTTGTTCTGCATTACTTTGATTATATCTTGCCATTCCCTTCTGGCCTGAAGTGTTTCTGTTGAGAAGTCCAATGTCATCCTTATGGGGGCTTCTTTATAGGTGATAGCCTTTTTTTTCCATAGCAGCTTTTAATTTTTTTCTTTATCCATTAGCTTTGGTATTTTAACTTATGATGTGTCTTGGTGTAGATCCTTTTGGGTTTCTCTTTAATGGAGTTCTGTGTGCTTCTTGAATGTGTGGAGTGTTTTCCAGCCTTAATTTAGGGAAGTTTTCTGCTATGATTTGATTGAACAAAGTTTCCATTTCCTGTCCTCTCTCCTCTTCTTCAGGCACCCCTATGATGCGAATGTTGTTTCTCTTCATGTTGTCACAGAGCTCCCTTAGAGTTTCCTCACGTTTTTTGAGTCTCTTTTCCTTTTTCTTCTCTGCTTCTGTGCCTTTGTTTATTGTGTCCTCTAACTCGCTGATTCGATCCTCATCGTGATTCCTCCTGCTTTTTATTTCTTCCATTGTTGTCTTCAGTTCTGATACTGTATTTGTCATTTCTGTCTGATTCTTTTTTATTATTTCAATTTTGTTTTTTATACTTGTTATCTCTTTATTTAGGTGTTCATAATGACTATCCATTGTTGCTCTAATTTCTTGGAACATCCTAACTATCACTATTCTAAATTCTGCTTCTGGTAATTTGGTTATATCTGGTTCATTCAGGTCCTTCTCTGGGGATTTCTCTTGATTCATTTGGTTTGCATTCCTCTGCCTTCCCATTTTGTCTGTGTATAAGCAAGTTGTGGCCACTAGAGTCCAGTAGGTGTTGCCTTTGTGTTCTCTAGGTGTTGTCTGTCTGCAGGCCCATCACCCCCTCTGCTGCTGCCTAAGGCGGTTTTGTATGGGCTTTGCTAGCACTGGCCCACTCTGGCTTTTGCTGTGATTTCTTCCTCTCTTTCTTGGGAGGGGCTGTCACTCAAGCCACAAGTCTCAGAACCAAGGGTAGTGGTGAGCACCTTTGCTCAGCTGTGGACCCAGCCTGTTTCCCGACTTCCACCCTGAACCCGCAGTCAGAGCTTGCTCGCCACAGTTTCGCGTGTTAGGTGGGGCTTTTGACATGCTCTCAGCTGTGAGCCTTTGCCCGTCCACAGTTTTAGCCCTGCCCTTGAGGCCAGGGCCCTTCTGCGCAGGGTCGCAATCCAAGGATTATTGGGCCGGGTGTGTTTGCTGGCTTCCGCTCTGCTGCGGACTTTCACTCATCCCGGACTCTAACCCGCCCTGTGCTTGGAGCCCGCTCGTGCTCGTAGGATGGCAATCCTCTGTTTCTCTGGCCGGGCGGGGATAGTAGCATGGGCTCAAATGCGAGCTTCCACTTGTCTCGGTGTCTACCCCGTCCCCGCGCTCGGAGCCCGCTCACGCACGTAGAATGGCAAATCGCGGTTTTTCCGGCCGGGCAGGACTGGTTGCGTAAGCTCAGCCACAAGCCCCTGCCCGTCCCTGGTCCTAGCCCCATCCCCGCAGTCAGGGCCAGCTTGAGCAAGGTCGCAGAGCAGATCTCTGCCCGTTCCTGGCTTCCTGCTTTGTCCTCACAGGTGGGATTATAGGCGGGCTCATAGCTTCCGGACCACTTTCGCGCTTCTTCTTCGCCCCTGCTGGGCTAGACCAAGCTCACACCGGCTTGGCCTCCACCCACGCTGACAGAACTGCGTTTCAGCGTCCTGCCACCACCATATCCTTCAGCAACCCTCAGCAGAGTAGGAAGGAACCTAATACTCCACACTGTAGGCCTGGGAGCTCCCTCACTTGTTTCACAGCTCAAAACTGTCCAAACGCCTCTTCTAGGCTCTGGGACTGCAGTCTGGGGCTTGGTTCCTGGGACCCATGTCCCTCCCTCTCTGCCAAACTCTCCTCCCGCCACGCGGGTCTCTCCGGGCTGCCGTTTGCTCCAGGGAGCTGGGCAGCCCTCTTCGTGTTTTCGCTATTCCTACCAGTCTCAATGTGGCTTCTTCTGTGTTCCTTGGTTGAAGCGTCCACTTAGTTTAGTTCAAAGTTGGTTTATCTAGATGATGGTTCTTAAAACTGAGTTATAATCCACTTTGGTTCTGGAAATTGGAAGTTGGTACGTCCGCCTACTCCGTCGCCATCTTGTTCCTCCTAAGTCTGCTGTTTCTTGTTAATTTTCTTTCTTGAGGATCTATCTAGTGATATTAGTGGGGTATTGAAATCCCCTACTGTTATAGTATTGCTGTTGATCTCGCCCATTTATATCCATCAAAGTCTGTTTTATATATTTAGGTTTTCCTATATTAGGTACGTAGATATTTGTGATGGTGATATCTTTCTGTTGGATTGTTCCCTTTATCATTATGTATTTACCTTCTTTATCTCTTACTATAGCCTTGGTTTTAAAGTCCATTTTTTCAGATATAAGTATTGCTACCCCAGCTTTTTTTTCATTCCATTTGCATGAAATATTTTTTTCCATCCTTTTACCTTCAGTCTATGTGCATCTTTTGTTTAAAGGTGTGTTTCTTTTAGACAGCATATGTTTGGGTCCTGATTTCTTATCTAGGTAGCTACTTTATATCTTTTGATTGGATCATTTAATCCATTTACATTTAAGGTTATTATTGATATGTAGTTGCTTATTTCCATTTAGTTCTTTAAAGCTATATTTCTCTTTTGCTGTGTTCTTTTCTCCCTTTGTTCTGTTTACATCAGGCCCCTTTATATTTCTTGCAACCTTGGTTTGGTTGTAATGAATTCCTGGAGGGTTTCTTTTTTGGGTGGGGGGGAGCTTTTTTTTTCTCCTTTGATTTTAAAAGATAGCCTTGTTGGATAAAGTAGTCTTGGTTGTAGGCTCTTGTTCTGCATTACTTAGAATATTTTTTCCATTCCCTTCTGGCTTCAAGTGTTTCTGTTGAGAATTCAGATGTCATTCTTATGGGGGCTTCTTTGTAGGTGATAGCCTTTTTATCTCTTGCAGCTTTTAATATTTTCTCTTTATCTCTTAGCTTTGCTATTTTAATTATGATGTGTCTTGGTGTGGATTTCTTTGTGTTTCTCTTTAATGGAGTTCTTTGTCCTTTTTGAACTGTGTAACATTTTCCTGCATCAATTTAGGGAAGTTTTCTGCTATGATTTGATTGAACAAGGTTTCTAACCCTTGTTCTTTCTCTTTTTGTTCAGGAACCCCTATGATGTGGATGTTATTTCTCTTCATGTTGTCACAGAACTCCCATTGTGTCTGTGATGTCCTGGACTTCTCTGATTGGGACCTGGGGGAGATCAGTGGTGGTCACTTCTTGTGACTGTTTCTTATCCACTATTTGGAAGCTACAGGTTATCCAGATCTTGTGGCTACCTCTGTTGGGTCCAGGTGCCATTGTAAATATCAGCTGCACTCTTGGGCTTGCTTTTATCTACTCTTGGCCTGGGAGAAGTTACTTTAAAAGTTCAAGTTTCCTACAGTCCTCTTTCTGTTGTCTTTTATTGCTGGTTACTTGTTGGGCTCAGTACTATAATTCAGTGATTAGGTACAGTATTAGATGTGGCCTACTTCTTCGCCTCCGGTGTTTTTCTATCCAGATATTTTAACTACCATTTCATGGTCTCTCTACTTGGCCACCACTGCTGTTGCTGCCTGGGGTTTTTGTGCTCAGGTGCTGCTGGCTCCAGCCCACCTTCATGACTGCTGCTGCCCTGGTCAGCCCGCACACCCACCTAGACCGCTTCCAGGGCTGCCTCGGTTGGCTCAGCTCTCAGCAACTGCCTTGGGGATCCCTCTCACCCTCTTGGATCTCTGCTGAGGTTGACTGTGCTGACGTTACTGCTTAGGGTGTGTCTGTACCCTAAGTAGGAGAGCGTGCTGCCTGGATTCCTTCTGTAACTGGCACAACTTTCACTGAGGCTGGCAAACTTGTGCGTACACCAGTGTTTCCCACTCAGTTGCCACAGGGCTCCGCCACCACTTAGATCACTGCCAAAGGCGCTCCCAGCCTCTGGCCTGTTTGCACACCTGCCTGGCTCCCCATGGCTGCCAGGCGACTTCTGCCTTCATTGGCAAGCTTGCACGTGCTTGTGTGTGCCTGCACGTTACCACTCTGCTGATTCTTGGTATTTCATGTCTGCATATGGTGATCTACTCAAGGCGTAGGGGTGTGCATGAGCCCAGGCTTCTCCAAGGCTACGGCGGTCCTGAGCTCCGTGAGTCAGCTTGCTTGTGTTTGCTCAAACTGTAGCCATGCCCTACCACCTCTGGCCTGTCTTCCCTGGGCCATCACTCAGCAGTGAGGTGGGTGGCATAACTTTGACCTCTGTACTCCCTATTTGTGTCCCTAATATGGCTCCTGGCTCTAAGTGCCTTTGTTTTAGCTAGAGTAGGGGAGCCTCCAGTAGATGGGTCACTTTCTTTCCTTTGCTGGTTGTTGGGCAGATAAAATATATTATGCTCACTTTGTTAAAGATGGCACTGCCCACATGCAAGTTTTAAGAGTAAGCTTTTCCCCTACACCCTTGATTGATTGGATGGTGTAGAGTGGTGCACTCTCATAAGGAATCCTCCCAGTATGTCTCAGATAAGTGACTTTGCATCAGAGACTTCCTTGTTTGTAGATTAGATTAAAGGTTTTAAATTTACGTTATAAAGTGGGGCAGGCCAGGAGCTTGCTCTCTCTCTCAGTTCCTGAGGTTAACATTAGAGCAGTGGTTCTTAACCTGGGTTCTATCAAACCCTAGGGATTCGATGAGTCGGTCTCAGGGGTTCGGAGGAGCCTCTACTGCAGAGGTAAAGACACACTTGTGTAAAGTCGTGATGACGCACCCTGCTTGGCCAGCACTTGCTGCAGAGGATTATGTTAATTGCTTGGCCAACCAGTGCTGCAGGGAATTTAGTGTGCGCAGTAGTCAACGGCTGTCGTAGTTGTACGTTGTGTGGTTTCTTTCTTAATATTTTAATCCATACTAAATATGTCGAAAAAAAAGAAAGTGGTCGGACAAATATGTAGAACATGGATTCACATGTATCATGGAACGAGATAGGAGTCAGCGTCCTATCTGCATGATATGCAATGCCAAGTTGAGCAACTCTAGTCTCACACCGGCAAAACTAAATTTGGAAAAAGAATATTTTATTTATCACTAAAGAAGCGTTCGGTGAATGCACATATGAAACTGGTAGGTTTGGTACCTCAAAAAAGGTTAAGAACCACTGCATTAGAGAAAAGAGCAGATTAAGGCCACGTGGAAGAGAGAAGCAGCCAAAATGGTGGAGTGCTGAGGGAGAAACCAGTTTGGGCAGAGTTTGTGCAGAGAGAAGGAGATGGGAAACAGAGGTGAATAAGTCTAGTGAGCTAGAAACCTTTGATTCTAGGAAACTCAGATAAGTCAGTAGCTTTGTGAGCACTGAATGAGTGAGGTTTTGGAGCCCAGTGTGTGTTTTTGCTTGCCCACCGGGTGCAAGATAGAATTAAAGCTGATGGCTCACCAGTTCTTGGCTCTGTTGTTTCATTACTGAGTGTCCGAATCTAATGGGAACCTGCACAGATCAGGCGGCTGTGCTGGTGGCCGCGATAACTGGCTTTACACTGGTGATGTTGGTTCACTTTAAATTTGGGGAGTGAATCAGCCAAGGGGTTAGAGTGTCCTCCCAGAGCTCTGGAAAAGTGGCTGTGAGTGAGGCTCTCCGTGCAGTTACTTTAATACAGAGCCTGGGTCTAAGAGTCCTGCCTCCTTCTCTCAAACCGTATCCAGGCTTTTTTTTTTTTTCTCAGCCAAATATAGTCCGTCAGCCCCTTTCTGGTTCTAGGGCTCTGGGCTGGGATTCCAGTTTTGGGGCTAAAGACCTGCCATTTACTGGACAGCCCTCCCCTTCATGTAAATTCCTTCCCTGGTACCAGAAGTGGGGTAGCCTTCTCCATGTCTCTGCCCTTCCTACCAGACTCAGTGTGGGTTCTTTGGAGGTCCTTGGTTGTAGAATCCTCCTAGTTCAGTCCAAAATTGGTCTTCATGATGAATGTTCTCAGATTTAAGTTGTAATCTACCTTGGTTCTGGGAAGTGGGAGTTGGTGCATCTGCCTACTCCGTGGCCATTTTGGCACCCCTGTTTTCTTTATTATTTACAAAAACTATATATGTGTTACGGGACTACATGGCCTTTGTAAAAAAAAAAAATCAAATAGTACAGATGTATATGAAATAAAAAGTTACTTTTTCTTTTTCACTCCTTCTATTTCCACACACCCCCAGAGATAACAATTAATAAAAATATTTGTTTATCCTTTTAGAACTATTTCTTTACCATTATATTTACCATACCAATATATTTCTCATAGAAAAATGGAATCATAATAACTACATTTTTCTACAATGTTTTTAATTATTTTAAATTTCATGTTATTGATTTTAGAGAGAGAAGAAGGCAAAGAGAGAGACAGAAACATCAATCTCTTTCTTTATGTGCCATGACTAGGAATCAAACTGGCAACCTTTGCATATCAGTGCAATGCTCTAATCAACCAAGCTATCTGGCTAGGGCTACAACATAATTTTTGTAACTAAATATTAGAACTTGGAATCTTTCTATGCCAGTCCATTTTATATATCCCAATCTTCCAAATAATACACAATATTATAATATATATACCTTATATATATTTGTAATATATTATATATGTGTATTTTATGAATATATTATAATTATAATATGTAATTTTATGTAATAGGTAATATATTATAATACAGTGTGTCCGTAAAGTCATGGTGCACTTTTGACCAGTTGACCGGTCAAAAGTGCACCATGACTTTACGGACACACTGTATAATATATATGTAATTCATAATTATATATTATAATGATATTATCACTTTTCTATATCTATATATATATTTAACCATTCCTTTATTGATACTCATTTAAATTGTATTCAAAGTGTCATTATTATAAACAATATTGGCATGGAACTTCTCATTCATATAACTTTGCATGTGACTATATATTTATGAATGTTTTCTATAGGGTTAATTTTTAATTGAGGATTTTTTTGGATATAAAACAATTAGACAGATTCTGTTAAACTGGCCTTTGAAGAAGGTTAACAGGTAGTGGGAGGATCCTGGGAATATGGCTGAGGAGAAAGCACCCAAAATCTGTCTCTCTAGTTCAGTGGTTCTTAATCTGGGTTCTATCGAATCCTAGGGGTTCGATGAGTCGGTCTCAGGGGTTCGGAGAAGCCTCTGCCGTGGAGGCCAGAATAAAGTAATACCGTAATTTGTTGTGAGTTCATGCACTTTGTTGGTTTTGTTCTTTGAGCAAGGTGATGTTCATGCACGGCTCATTTTGTGCACCAGTAAAAAAACATATACCTATGTCTTGAATTTGGAAAAGAAAATCATATTTTATTTATCACTAAAGAAGGGTTCAGTGAATGCACATATGAAACTGGTGGGTTCAGTACCTCAAAAAAAGGTTAAGAACCACTGCTCTAGTTAGACACATCTGTACTGGCAGAATCTGTCAAATACAACTATTTTGGAACTCTGAAGTCTATTGTAGACTTGTAACTTCTAGGGAAAGACTTGGACAGCAATTTGCAGTTAATTTCAGTTTCAGCTCTCAGCTCAGAAAAGATTACCAGTCCCTCTCATCCCTCCCATCCTTTAGCCCCATGGCAAGTAGCTGTGCTTGTGTTCCTGAAACAGTTTACAGGAACCAGGGTGGGTAATAGGATCCTATTCTTCAAATATTGGAGATCTGTGTTCTAATTGCTGATCACTTCTTTAGATGTCCAAAGTACAAATGTGGAGGCAGACAGTTTTTATCTCAGCCACTCATTGTTGCAAGCCCCTCTTCTAGCTGAAGCAATTTCTAATC
The DNA here is from genome assembly GCA_037038555.1 of Rhynchonycteris naso. NCBI lineage: Eukaryota > Metazoa > Chordata > Mammalia > Chiroptera > Emballonuridae > Rhynchonycteris > Rhynchonycteris naso. Next base: position 128,856,555 of record CM072998.1, read on the forward strand.
TAGAGGATTTAAAGAGCTTTTAGTAGCCAACATTTCTTTCTTTTTCCCTTTTGGAAGTCCAACAATAAGGATTAGGACATTCAAAAGCAACTGCATACACAGAGGAAATTAGTTTTCCCAGTGAAAGGTGCAGGCTCAGAAAATGCCTGAGAAAACCTTAAGTTTATACCCAAGCTGATCCAAAACAGAGAGAGTTTACAACAATTGATGACATTTTTTATTTTTTTAAGGCTAAACAAAAACAAAACTCAGCAAACCACGGGGAGGAAAAGAATGTAATTTTCAGAGTTGTTATTTGAAATGTACACTTTTCAACAAAAAAATTATAAGGCATACAAAGAAACAGGAAATATGTCCCATTCAAAAGATAAAAAATAAATAAACCAACAGAAATTTTCCGGAAAAAGCTCAGATGGAGTACCTAGATGACAAAAACTTTTTAAAAATTGTATTAAAAGTTCCTAAAAGTCATAAAAGGAGACATGGATAAAATCAAGAAAATGATGTATGAACAAAATATAAATATCACTAAAGACTGTGAAACCTAAAAAGAAATAAAAAAATTTCTAGAGCTAAAAACTATAATAACTGAAATAAAAAATTCACTAGAGGGATGTTAAAGGTGTATTTGAGAAGGTAGAAAAATCAGTGAACTTTAAGACAGGACTATTAAAATTATCAAGTCTGAGGAATAGAAAGAAAAAAGATTAAGAAAAAGTGAACAGAACTTAAAAATCTTGTGACCATCAAATGAATCAAGATTTACACCATGGGAGTTTCAAGAAGAGAAGAGAGAAAGAGGCGGAGATTATTTGAACAAATAATGGCCAAGAGTTTCCCAAGTTTTATGAATGAAATGAATATAAACATCCAAGAATCTCAGTTAATTCTAAAGAGAATGAACTTAAAGACACCCACACCAGAAAGTATTATAATCAAATGATTAAAAGAGAAAGACAATGAGAATCTTGAAAATAGCAAGAGAGAGAAGCAACTCCTCACATACAAGATCTCCTCAATAAGAAAACTAGCAAATTTCTCATCAGAAACTTTGGTGGCTAGAAGGCAGTGGGTTGATATATGCAAAGTGTTAAAAAGAAAAAAAAAGTCAACCAATAATTCTATGTCTGGCTAAATTGTTTTTCAAAAATGAGGAACAAATTAAGATATTCCTAGACAAATAAAAGATGAGAGAGTTCATTACCATTAGATTTGCCTTGTAAATAATGGTAAATGGGGTCCTGCAGATAGATGTGACAGTACACTAGACAGTAAGTCAAAGCCACATGAAGACATAAAGATCTCGGTAAAGGTAAATACAAAGGCAATTATAAAAGCTAGCATGGTAAAAATGGCTTTCCATATGATTTAAGAGAGTACTACATTAAAAATTATTAGTCTAAAATAAAATATTATTGTAACTTTGGTTAGGTACTCCACATTTTGTTTTCTACATGATTTTAAAAACTCATCCATTATAAGACCCAACAATTTTAGCTTATATTTTTGGAAACATAATACATAAAAATATAGTTTTGTGACATCAATCACTGGAAGAGGTAAGGACAAAGTTATAAAGGAGCAAAGTTTTTAGGTTGTTGAAATTAAGCTGGTATAAATTCCAATTAATGTTATAAATTTAAGATGTTAAATGTAATCTCCATGGTGATCACCAAAAAAAGTAATTTAAAAAACACATAAAGAAATGAGAAATAAAATAAAGCAATAAAATGTTTCACTACAAAAAATTATCTAAGCCCTGGTCAAGCAGTGGTAGAGCGTCGACCTGGTGTGTGGAAGTCCCAGGTTCAATTCCCAGCCAGGGCACACAGGAAAAGCGCCCATCTGCTTCTTCACCCTTCCCTCTCTCCTTCCCCCCTCTCTCTCTCTCTTCCCCTCCTGCAGTCAAGGCTCCACTGGAGCAAAGTTGGTGCAGGTGCTGAGGAAGGCTCCATGACCTCCACCCACCTCAGGCACTAGACTGGCTCAGACTGCAGCAGAGCAATGCCCCAGAGCATCACCCTCTGGTAGGCGTGCCAGGTGGATCCCAGTTGGTCACATGCAGGAGTCTGTCTCTTGCCTCCCCCACCCCCCTTCTCACTTTGGAAAAAAAACAATTATCTAGATACTAAGCAGAGGGTAATGCAGGAATTTAGAAACACAATGCTAAGTCATATAGAAAACAAATACCAAAATGAGAGAAGTAAGTCTCTCCTTATTCATCATTAACTTAAATGTAAATAAACTCAATTCACCAATAAAGACAGAGATAGGCAGAATGGATTAAGAAATTATCCAAATATATATTGCCTTCAAGAAATTTACTTTAGATCCAAAGACAAATGGATTGAAAGTAAAAGGCTGGATAATGATATTCCTTGAAAACAATAACTAAGAAATGGTTATACTAATATCAGAAAAAATAGACTATCAAAAAGGCTACAAAAGGCAAAGAAAGATACAAATTAAGTTTCAATATAGCAAGAAGATATAATTATAATCATTTACATACCTAATAACAGACCATCAAAATACATGAAGCAAAAAGTTTACAAAATTGGAGGAATAAACAGTTGAGACTTCAATACTCCACTCTCAACAAATAGACAGAAGTTAAGTAAGTAAATCTAGTTCTAGAACAACACAATAATCCAAGTAGATTTAAAAGACATACACTCTTGCCTGACCTGTGGTGGCGCACTGGATAAAGCATCGACCTGGGAACGCTGAGGTCGCCAGTTCAAAACCCTGCACTGGTCCAGTCAAGGCACATATGGGAGTTGATGCCTTCAGCTCCTCCCCCTTTCTCTCTCTCTCTCTCACTCTGTGTCTCCTCTCTAAAATGAATAACATAAAAAAAAAATTAAAAAAAAAAAAGACATACACTCTTTCCAGCCCCAACAGCATACACATTATTCTCAAGTGCACAGGGACATTCTAAAGGATAGATCATTTGTGAGGCCACAAAATAAGTTTATGGGAATCATGGTTCCTAAAAATCACTCAATTAACCTGCTGTGTTGTACCAAATCACAGAACTTGTCCAGTTGTACTAGGTAGGGACTTCCAGTTACCACTGAATCCTGCCTTTTCTGAATGTCCTTGCACACAACAGGTCTGAAAGCCACTCACTCACATAGCTATGGGCTGGAGTCATATCTGATTTGGTGTTCTAGTCCTTGCTTTCATATCCAATGATTACTGGACATCAATTAGTTTCCAATAGAGAATTTAGTCAAGGACAAGGAAAAGCCAACAGAGACATTCTCCAGGTATCTCAAAAGATTAAAGAACAGGAGATAAGAACCTTAACAGTATAATTAAGAGAATTTAAATTTGCTGAGCAACACTGAATACCAAAAGTTGTTTGTTTTCTCCCCACACCTCTTGTATTCTCTTCTATTTCACAAAGAAACTAAAAGTTCGCCTTCTTGGTGAATATTACAACAGATCAAATCTCTCTGTCTGAGAGTCCTGTGTTTATGGCTATATCTTAGTTAATCAGAAGCAGAAACTCTCCATCTTATGCACCTTTGAATTCTTCTCAGCACTGGGCATAGTGCCTACTACATACTCAGTTTTCAATAAATATTTTTTAAAGGAAGAAATTACACACATATGATATTTCCTGGCTATCTTTCTGATTTGGTTTCAGATGTTTAAGTACAAATTATCTGGTTTTCTAAAATCTACTTGGCAGGCCAAAGATTTCCTAGGCCATCATCTTATTTTTGTTTCTATCATGAGAAAAAAATAATTAAAAAATAAACCCTGTAGCTCAGGGGTCCCAAACTTTTACAAGAGGCCAGTTCACTGTCCTCAGACCGTTGGAGGGCCGGACTATATAAAAAAAACTATGAACAAATCCCTATGCACACTGCACATATCTTTTATAAAGTAAAAAAACTAAACGGGAACAAATACAATATTTAAAATAAAGAACAAGTAAATTTAAATCAACAAACTGACAAGTATTTTAATGGGAACTATGGGTGCGGATGCATCCTGTGCTCCTCTCACTGACCACAAATGAAAGAGGTGCCCCTTCCGGAAGTGTGGAGGGGGCCAGATAAATGGCCTCAGGGGGCCGCATGCAGCCCGCAGGCATAGTTTGGGGACCCCTGCTGTAGCTCTTTTCCTTAGATGACCAAGCATTTTTGCAATTTAAACTGCCATTTCTCCTCTTCTCCAGTTCTGGCTTATTTTTATGCATTTTATTGTGGATTCAAATGCATAAGAGAAAATTGCTGTTGTACTCTTTTTATAATCTGCTTTTCATTTTTATCAGCTTCTCAAACACCTGGAGGACTAATGTGGACCACCAGAGGAGCCCCATCTGAAACCTACCAGCGGCTCATGGTAGCATAAGATCAATGGTTGACACTATAGACCTGAGTTATTATTATTCCATCTCTGCCAATACCTGGCTGTGATATTAAACAGGTCACTTAACCTCCTTATATCTCTCTTTTCTTGTTAGAGACATTATGAGGCTCAAAAATACATTTTTAAACTTTGTACTTTGAAAAATATAAAATGTAATGAAAATATAAAGCATTGTTACAAACAAGTTGTTATAAAGTGGAGCATTACAAATTAAACAAAATCTTATGGAACCTTGTGACCACCCACATTGCCATCTGCAAACAAAGAGAGTTCTTTTTTTTTTTTTTTAATTTTGCTGTTGAATTCTTTGGCAAAAGAGACAAGTTGTTTAGCTGCTAGAACCAAAATAGAAGCAACAAGAGTAGCGGAATCATTTGGCAATCAGCTATCAATATCTATAAAATATCTCATCAATTGTCACATTAAAAATCCATGTGCTGGGGCAAGTGGCCCTTGCTTTGGGTGCGGAGGTTCGCGAACTGCCAAGTCAGCGCTTCCCCACGGGCTGCAAGGGGCTGGGTGGAGGTGGGGTGGGGGGTACCGGCTCAGAGCCCGCAACGGGAGGCCCACCAGTGCCCGCACCCCAGTCCATTCTTCTACCTGGACGCCCCTACTGTGCTCCAAGCCAAGGAGGAGCAAGATGGTGATGGAGTAGGCGGATGTACCAACTTCCAACTTCCAGAACCAAAGTGGATTATAACTCAATTTTAAGAACCATCATCTGGATAAACCAACTTTGAACTAAACTAAGTGGACTCTTTAACCAAGGAACACAGAAGAAGCCACATTGAGACTGGTAGGAATAGCAAAAACGTGAAGAGGGCTGCCCAGCTCCCCGGAGCAAACGGAAGCCCGGAGAGACCCGCGTGGTGGGAGGAGAGTTTGGCAGACAGGGAGGGACCTGTGTCCCAGGAACCAAGCCCCAGCCTGCAGTCCCAGAGCCTAGAAGAGGCTTTTGAACAGTATTGAGCTGTGAAACAAGTGAGGATACTGTTTGTGAGAAAGAGACAGTTTTCTCAGACCCAAGAATCTTTTTAAAGGGACAGCGCAGAAAACCTCTCTCACAACCACGCACCCAGGGCTCCGGGGAACGGGGACAGAGGAGAGGACCACAGCAGCGGGAAGAGAGTGTGGACTGAAGGCACAGGGACAAACACTCTGAGGGACAGCCACCCTAACCCCTGGGCTAAGTCACTTCCCTAATCAAAAATGAATATTTTCTCTGGAACTAGCAATACCAGCAAAGGGAGACAGGAATCAGCCAAAGAAGCTCTCCCGTGGCACTTAGAGTAGAGCTGCTTAGATGGCGGGAGCTCCCAAGCTACAGTATGAAGTGTTAGGATCAGAACTGTGGGGCCCCTTCCTACTCAGCTGAGGGTTGCTGGTGGGACGGTGGTGGCAGGATGCTGATATGCAGTTCTGTTGGCAGGGGCGGAGGCCCAGCCGGTGTGAGCTCGGTCTAGCCCAGCAGGGGTAGAGGGGACGTGCAAAAGCGGTCCGGCAGCTGCGGGCCCTCCTGTAGCCCCCCAGTGGAGAAAAAGTGCGAGGCCAGGAATGGGCAGAGATCTGCTCTGCGACCCTGCACAAGCCAGCCCTGACCGCGGGGATGGGACTAGGACCAGGGACGAGCAGAGGCTCATGGCTGAGCTCACGCCAGCAGCCCCAAACAGCCCAAGAAACTGCGGTTTGCCATCCTGTGTGCATGAGTTGGCTCTGAACGTGGGGATGAACAGAAATTCGCAACTGAGCACACGCCAGGAGCCACACCTGGCCCAATAAACCGAGGTTTGTGACCCTGCGCAGGAGGGCCCTGGCCTCGAGGGTTGGGCTAAAGGTTCGGACAGGCAAAGGCTCACAGCTGAAGGCACTTCAGCAGCCCTGTCCAACCCGAGAAACTGGTGAGCAGGCTCTGACCGTGGGGGCTGGGCAGAAGTCCGGAAACAGGCTGGGTCTGCAGCTGAGAAAAGGTGCTCACCTATAACCTTGGTGCTGAGGCTTGTGGCTTGAGTGACAGCCCCTCCCGCAAAGGAGAGGCAGAAATCACAGCAACTGCCACAGTGGGCCGGCGCTGGGAACACCCATACCCAACAGCCCTAGGCTGTGGCAGAGGGGGTGGTGGTCCTGCAGACAGACCAAACCTAGAGAAAACAAAGGAAACACCTAATGGACACCAGTGGCCACAACCTTCTTATACACAGACAAAATGGGCAGGCAGAGGAATACACACCAAATGAATCCAGAGAAATCCCCAGAGAAGGACCTGAATGAACCAGATATAACCATATTATGAGTTGCAAGATTTAGAATAATGATACTTAGGATGTTCAAAGAGCTTAGAGCAACAATGGATATTCACTCTGAACACCTAAATAAAGAGATAACAAGTATAAAAAAAATTGAAATAATAAAAAAGAATCAAACAGAAATGACAGATACAGTATCAGAACTGAAGACCATAATGGAAGGAATTAAAAGCAGGATGAATGACACTGAGGATTGAATCAGCGAGTTAGAGGACACAATACACAAAGGCACAGAAGAAGAGCAGAAAAAGGAAAAGAGACTCAAAAAATGTGAGGAAACTCTAAGGGAGCTCTGTGACAACATGAAGAGAAACAACATTCACATCATAGGGGTTCCTGAAAAAAAGGAGAGAGAACAAGAAATAGAAACTTTGTTCAATCAAATCATAGTAAAAAACTTCGCTAAATTAAGGCTGGGAAACATGCCGCATATTCAAGAAGAAAACAGAACTGCATTAAAGAGAACCCCAAAGAAATCTATACCAAGACACATCATAGTTAAAATACCAAACCGAATGGATAAAGAAAAAATTTTAAAAGCTGCTAAAGAGAAAAGGGCTATGACCTACAAAGGAGCCCCCATAAGGATGACATCTGACTTCTCAACAGAAACACTTGAGGCCAGAAGGGAATGGCAAGATATATTGAAAGTAATGCAGAACAAAAACCTACAACCAAGACTACTCTATCCAGCAAGGCTAACGTTTAAAACTGAAGGAGAAATAAAGAGCTTCCTAGACAAAGAAAGCCTCAAGGAATTCATTAAAACCAAACCAATTCTGCAAGAGATACTAAGGGGCCTGTAGTGAACAGTTAAAAGGGAAGAAAGAATATAGCAAAGGAAGAATACAGCTTTAAAGAATAAAATGGCAATAAAAAACTACATATCAATAATTCCCTTAACTGTAAATGGATTAAATGATCCAATCTAAAGACATAGGGTAGCTGCGTGGATAAAGAAACAGGACCCATACATATGCTGTCTACAAGAGACACACCTTAAAATAAAAGATGCACATAGGCTGAAGGTAAAAGAATGGAAAAAAATATTTTAACAAATGGAAATGAAAGAAAAGCCGGGGTAGCAATACTTATATCTGACAAAATGGACTTTAAAACAAAGGCTGTAGTAAGAGATAAAGGAGGACACTACATAATGATAAAGGGAACAATTCAACAAGAAGATATAACTATTATAAATATCTATGCACCAAATACAGGAGCCCCGACATACATAAAGCAGACTATGATGGATATAAATGGCGAGATTAACAGCAATACTATAATAGTAGGGGAGACTAACAACACTGGAGAGATCCTCAAGAAAGAAAATGAATAAAGAAACAGCAGACTTAAAGGATATACTAGAACAACTTGATTTAATCGATATCTTCAGAACTTTTCACCATAAAGCAGTAGAATATACATTCTTCTCAAGCGCTCATAGTATGTTTTCTAGGATAAACCACATGTTAGGACACAAAAATGGTCTCAACAAATTTAAGAAGATTGAAATCATATCAAGCATTTTCTCTGATCACAATAAAATGAAACTAGAAATTAACCACAAAAGAAAAACTGAAAAATACTCAAACACTTGGAAACTAAATAACATGATATTAAATAATGAATGGATTAACAATGAGATCAAAGAAGAAATAAAAAGTTTCTGGAAACCAATGATAATGAGCATACATCAACTCAAAATTTATGGGACACAGCAAAAGCTGTACTGAGAGGGAAGGTCATTGTACTACAGGCATATCATAAGAAGCTAGAAAAAGCAAAACAAGCAACCTGTCCCTGCATCTAAAAGAACTAGAAAAACAACAGCAAATAAAGCCCAGGACCAGTAGAAGAAAGGAAATAATAAAGATCAGAGGAGAAAGAAACTGCATAGAGGCTAAGGAAACAATACAGAGGATCATTGAAATCAGGAGCTGGTTCTTTGAAAAGGTAAAAAAGATTGATGTACCTTTAACTAGACACACCAAGAAAAAAGAGAGAGGACTCAAATAAATAAAATTAGAAATGACAGTGGAGAAATAACAACTGACACAGCAGAAGCATTGTAAGAAAATACTATTAAGAACTCTATGCCAAAAAATTAGACAACCTCGGTGAACTGGACAAATTTCTTGATTCATATAATCTTCCAAAAATCAGTCTGGAAGAATCAGAGCACCTAAACAGACCAATTACAACAAAACAGACCAATTCGAAATAGTTATCAAAATACTCCCTAAAAAGAAAAGTCCTGGGCGTGATGGCTTCACAAGTGAATTCTACCAAAAATTCACAGAAGAACTAACTCTTATTCTTCTCAAGCTATCTCAAAAAATTCAAGAGGAGGGAAGACTTCCAAACTCCTTTTAGGAGGCAAGCATAATTCTGATCCCAAAACCGGGCAAACACAACACAAAGAAAGAAAATTATAGGCCTATATCCCTGATAAATATAGACACTAAAATTCTCAACAAAATATTAGCCAACCAGATCCAGCAATATATGAAAAAAATCATACACCATGATCAAGTGGGATTTATTCTGGAGAGGCAAGGCTGGTTCAATATTCGCAAATCATTCAATGTGATTCAGCACATAAACAAAAGAAAAGACAAAAATCACATGATAATTTCAATAGATGCAGAAAAGGCATTTGATAAAATCCAGCACCCATTCATGCTCAAAACTCTCAGTAAAGTGGGAATACAGAGAACATTCACTAAAATGATATGGCCATCTACGACAAACCCACAGCAAACATCATACTAAATGGGCAAACATTAAAAGCAATCCCCTTAAGATCAGGAACCAGGCAGGGATGCCCCCTTTCACCACTCTTATTCAACATCGTTCTGGAATTCCTAGTTACAGCAATCAGACAAGAAGAAGAAATAAAAGGCATCCAAATTGAAAAAGAAGAAATGAAACTGTCATTATTTGCACATGATATGATATTGTATATAGAAAACCCTAAAGTCTCAGTCAAAAAACTACTGGACCTTATAAATGAATTCAGCAAGGTGGCAGTATATAAAATTAATACTCAAAAATCAGAGGCATTTCTATATACCAATAATGAAGTGTGAGCAAAAGAAATTAAGGAAACAATCCCCTTCACTACTGCAGCCAAAAATTATAAAGTACCTAGGAGTAAATTTAACCAAGGAGGTTAAGGATTTGTACTTGGAAAATTATAAAACATTGATTAAAGAAATCAAGGAAGATACAAACAAGTGAAAGCATATACCGTGTTCATGGCTAGGAAGAATAAACATCATTAAAATGTCTATATTACCCAAAGCAATTTATAAATTCAATGCAATACCAATTAAAATACCAATGACATACTTCAAAGATATAGAACACATATTCCAAAAATTTATATGGAACCAGAAAGGAACACGAACAGCCTCAGCAATCTTAAAAAGAAAAAATAAAGCAGGAGGTATCACTCTTCCAGATATGAAGGTATACTATAAGGCCATTATACTCAAGACAGCCTGGTACTGGCATAAGAACAGGCACATAGATCAATGGAACAGAACAGAGAACCCAAAAATAAATCCACAGCTTTATGGACAACTAATATTTGACAAAGCAGGAAAGAACATACAATGGAGTAAAGATAGCCTCTTTAACAAATTGTGTTTGGAAAATTGGACATCTACCTGCAAAAAAATGAAACTAGACCATCAAATTACACCATTCACAAAAACAAACTCAAAATCAATAAAAGACTTAAACATAAGCTGTGAAACCATAAGCATCTTAGAAGAAAACATAGGCAGCAAGATCTCTGACATCTGTAGCAGAAATATATTTGCCGATTTATCTCCACGGGCAAATGAAATAAAAGACAAGATAAACAAATGGGACTATATCAAACTAAAAAGTTTTTGCACAGCTAAAGACAAGGAGAACAGAATAAAATGACAAACCACACAATGGGAGAACATATTCGACAGCACATCTGATAAGGGGTTAATAACTAAAATTTATAAAGAACTTATAAAACTCAACACCAGGAAGACAAACAATCCAATCAAAAAATGGGCAATAGAAATGAATAGAAATTTCTCCAAAGAGGACATACAGATGGCCAATGGGCATATGAAAAAATGCTCAACATCACTAATCATTAGAGAAATGCAAATTAAATCCACAATGAGATATCAGCTCACACCAGTCAGAATGGCACTCATCAGCAAAACAACACAGAATAAGTGCTGGCAAGGATGTGGAGAAAGGGGAACTCTCCTGCACTGCTGATAAGAATGAAGACTGGTGCAGCCACAGTGGAAAACATTATGGTGATTTCTTAAAATATTAAAAATCAAACTGCTTTTGACCCAGCTATCCCACTTTTAGGAATATACCCTAAGAACACCATAGCACTGTACGAAAAGAAAAAATGTGTCCCCATGCTCATGGCAGCATTGTTCACAATAGTGAAGATCTGGAAACAGCCCAAGTGTCTGTCAGAGGACGAGTGCATTAAAAAGCTTTGGTACATATATACTATGGAATACTACTCAGCCATAAGAAATGATGACATCGGATACTTTACAACAAAATGGATGGACCTTTATAACATTATACGGAGTGAAATAAGTAAAACAGAAAAAAACTGAGAACAGCATGATTTCATACATAGGTGGGACATAAAAGTGAGACAATGAGACATGGACAAGAGAGTGGTGGTTACGGGATGGGGGGAGGGAGGGGAGGGTGGGATAAGGAGGAGGGAGGGGTACAGGGAAAACCAGATAGACGGTAACAGAGGACAATTTGACTTTGGGTGATGGGTATGCAACATAATTGAATGATAAGATAACCTGGAGATGTTTTCTTTGATCATATGTACCCTGATTTATTGGTGTCACCCCATTAAAATTCAAAGAAAGAATCCATGTGCTTGTTTCTTCGGCCTACCTCAGATTGTGTGTTTGGCATATGAGACAGCAGAGCTGAGTATTTAAATAAATAATTTGGTGAAGTAGAACTTTTAGAACAAATGTCACCTTCCCTCAAAATAAGAAGGCCTCATGGTTTTGATAATCTTGCAAGAATGCTCCCTAACTAATTAACTTTTTAAATATTGTGTATGGCACACTTCCTCATCCTCAGCCTTTCTGAAAATATCTGAAATAACAGATTTCTTAAGCCAATCTTTTTGGGTTGCAAATGTCAGAAATCCAACTTAAAGTAGCTTAAGCAAAAAGAGGAAGTTTATTGATTTAATTATAAAGCCCAAGACTCATTTTGGCATTGTTTTATTACTATGAAATAAATACCTCCCCATAATCAATTTCAGGCTACCAAGGTGATATTACTGAATGTGTATTTGGGAAGAAAGGTGCACAGTTGGCTTTTGAGAACCAGCACGAGCCAACTCCAGCACACCTCTGCCTATGTGTTAGGCCTGGTGCTGTGCGCCAAAGCTATTATTGAATTACGTAAAACATGGTCCCTCTCCTGACACAGGGACTGAGCAGGGAAGAAGGAGGCTCTTAACATTTATTACAACATTCTCTATTTGTTATAAGAGCTTAGACTCTAAATCCAGACTGCCCGAATTGAAACAGCAGTACTATAATTTGTTCAGTGTTTCATTTTGAGCAAGTTACTCCAGCATTTTGTGTCTCAGTTCCCTAATCTATAGGAAGGGGACAGTAATAATATCTGCTTAATAAAGTTGCTTTGGGAACAAAATAAAGTGATACATGTAAAGCATTGAGAATAAGTTCTCATTCATGGTGATACGTTATCATTGTCGTTTTCTAATCCTAACAAAAGCCCTATAATTGATGTGTACTACTCTCTCCAGTGAAGAAACTGAACGGTTATGTGGCTTGCCTAAAGAAAAGTGCAATACAGTTAAGCAGGTGTATGATCCTATATCTGTATAATTCTAAGTCTCATACTTGCTCTACACACCACACTAATATTAACAACACGATTTATCATATGGCCATTCCAAACCAGAAGCTTTAAATATATTTTCTAGTATTCTTCACAATGGTACAATGGATCAGGGTTTTCTATTTTCATTTTACAGATAAGGAAACTGAGGGTCAGAGAGGTTGAATCATTTCTAAGGCCATACAGCCAGCTAGGATTGAAGCAAGCTTGGAATATAAATGTACCCTTAACTACTCTGATAAATGACCTACACCTATTTTTACTGTCATTGGGAGCCATATTTCTTCATCTTACCCTGAGAGAGAATGTGATATATGGGTAATGTGGAATGTGCCACAGGAGAGAGAGGCATCCAGTGCATTATGGCAACAGAATGAAGGGAGAGATTTGGTTGTTATCTTATTGCTGGGTCAAAGAATACGTCAGAGAGGAGGTGCTACTGCACTGGGTCTTGCTGGGTAAATTTTAGCAGGCTGACGTGGTGGGGAGTGCATTTCTTATAAAGGAAAACCGTCTGAACAAAGCATAAGGCTTGAGTATATGAGTATGTTTGGTGAATATCAAGAAGAATAGACAGACATCATGAGGGGAAGCTGAAGATGGGAAGGTCAGCCCTGATTACAGAGGCTTCTCTGAGCACCACACTGAGAAATTTGGGCTTCATTCTTTGGCACCAAGAAACCTCCGAAAATTTTTAGAAGGGGAATTACATGAATTGGCCTGTATTTTGGAAAACAAGGCTTGAAGCAATATGTAGGATAGACTCGATGGAAGGAGTCTGAAGCCAGGAAGATGAGTTATATGTTTTTGCAATAGTTTATACAAGAGATTATGAAAACCAGAATTAGGGTGGAGTTGGAGAGCAAGGAATGGCTCTGATAAATACTAAGAAATATCATTAATAGGATCATCCCTGCTAATGGAAAAAGAAAACTCTGTGTACATATGATGTCTATGGCACATCAGTATCAATGTCTTAATTCATCACATCTTTCTTGAGCATTTACTAGAAGACAGGTGTTGTATTAGGCACTGACAAGAATATAAAGATATGAAACAGTTTCTATACAATTATTTTTACTTACTGTTTGTTATGTACTGTTCTAAGCCTTGTATATGCATTATCGAATTAATCCTCACAACAACCCTATGCAGTAGTTACTATTATTTTCTCCAATTTATAAATGAGGACACCAAAAGAGAGGCAAAATAACTTGCTAAAAGTCACACACTTAGTGAGTGATAAAAGTCTACCCTATATTCTTAGTACCTAGCACAATGCACAATCACATTAATGTAGACTAAGACATTCCCCTCTGACCTGGACAGTTGCAGTGGCTACTTAGCTGGCCTTTTGTGCTTCTATTCTTCCCTTTACTATCTCTTCTCTATTCAGCAGCCAGAATATCTTTAAAAATAAACATGTCCTGCTTAAAGCCTTTCTGTGGTTTCTCACTGCACTTAGAATACAACCCCAAGTACTTTCCTGGGCCACCTGGTCCTGTGTAATTGGCCCTGACCGTTGCTCCTGCCCACCACATTCCACTCACTCCTTGGCCACCACAACCCAACAATACCCACTTTCTTGCAGGCTCTTCAATATTCTAAGCACTTTCCTACTCAGGGCCTTTGCAAAGGCTGTTCCCTCTGCCAGGCATCATCTCTCCCATCTTTATCAGCTAAATTCTTACATATATTTTTTGTTCTGTGTATATTTACTTATTTGTTATCTGAAGCACCATGCTGACTCATACTGGAGCCTGAGTCAAAAGAAAAAATAGTAATATTGATCCTGACAATATTTAGTATTTTGGTTATTATAATGGAATGTTTACATTAATTTTATTATTTTAAATATTGCATTAAGAGATTATTGATCTTGATTACTGAGTTTTGTGGCCCCCCATTAAAACCTGCATGTGAGGCAAGTGCCTCACCCCCTAATCCTTGTCTCAGCCTTCCTTGTCTGTCTCTCCCACTAACCTGCAAGCTTCAGGGGGTCAGGGACCATGTCTTTTTTTATCACTAATGCACCACTGTGTGCAGCGGAGTGAGTGATTTAGAAAAAAGAACAAATGAAATTTGTTGAATGATTGAATGAATATTCAAATGTATCATCTCATTTCATCCTCATAGTAATTCTGTGTTTGAGTATTCTTTCCTGTTTATAGATGAAAAAACTGATTAAAGCTATTAAGCAGCCTGCCCAAAGTAGGTCACGTTAATAAGTATGCAGCAGAGATGAGTTTAAATCCAAGTTTCTGACTTTGGATCCAGGGCACTCCTACTTCACTCACTCCTGTCCTGAGATACATTCAAACAAAGGCTAAAGAGACTTTTATCAAGGCTGTTTCAGAAAGAGACTTGAATTGTTTGGGAAGCTGAACTAGTTGACTTACAAGTTCTCTTCAAATACTTAATATTCTTTAATTCTATGATGATCACCTTATAGAACCTGATAACCTCAGTGTATTCACCTGAAAAATAGGAAGAATAGTACTCATTTAACTGACTTGTTGTGAGCATTAAGTATGTCAGTTGCTAAAAATTTGTTTTCCATCTAGGATATATCAAATGTTATTAAGTATAATCATAATCATCAATTCAGATGAGAGGAAGAACCCCAGAGTTGGATAGTGAAATAACTTCTCCTTTCCTCCACTTCCATGGAAAGTGCCTGTTCTACACATGGGAAGGAGAGAATCAGACTCACTATTTCACTTCTGGACTTGACTTCCTGATGGGAAGTAGGTCACTCGATCTCATTTTGAAGTTGAGAGTCTTAGACTCTGAAATAGAACCAGAAACAAGACCTGTAGGTTTTCACCTAACACTCCTGTCTCCTGACTTTCTTAGAGGAAACTAATTTCCAGCCACCAATCAAGCCCTCTTTCCTGGCCCTTCTCTGCTAGTCAGTGAGATGACCTGGCACTTGGGAGGAACAAGAAGGAGGCTCCATCTTACATAGAAGTTCCCTCCAGTACAAGCAGCATTATCTATAAAACATGTCCACATGGAGAAAAGGGAGAAGAATGTTTTATCTCTTGACAGTAAAGTCAGAATGAGTGTTTCATGGAGAGGGTATGGTTTTAATCAGCTGAGGTTGCATGTGGAAGATTCCTAGTTCCTCTCCTTCACCTTTACTTATGCCAGAATCTTACTCCAAAAAGGCTAACCCAGGTCAGTTACAGAATTATATCCAGTGCAATGCCTGTCCCTGGGGTCAACTTCATAACCTCCAGTATGGTGTGAGCCTCATAGCTGGCACCCAATAAACACATGTTGAGTGACTGTATAATGGACAATTTTACAGACATGCTCACAAATTTACAGGCCTCTGGTATGAGGCATCTGTCCACAGACACTTTCTCCTTTGAATTTCCTTTCATGTTTTTTTCTTTCACTTTCTTGGTTCATTTCTTATGCCACTTTGCATCTAGATACACACAAACACACACACACACACACACACACATACACACACACCCTCAAGATCAAAAAGATATGGAGGTTTATAACAGATCACTTACTTTTACTTAAAATAAAAGTAACTGCAGACTGACAGTGTAATATACCACAGCAAAATGTCCTATTCTGCTGTTAGTGCAATTCATATGAAAATGTAAGTGAGGCTTGACTGAATTTGCTCTATTACATGCATAATTTAATATTCAGTATCACTTTAGGATGAGTTAGTGAGGCATAACTGCCTATTCAAACCAGAGTAAAGCATACAGGAGAGCAGATTCTGAGACCAGAAAGTAAATAGAAGAAAAATATGTGAGAATACATATTGACAAGAGTTGGCAAGATAGATCGAGTGCAGAATGGAGCAGAGACAGTATAAAGAGAGGGTAGGAAAGCTAGGATACTTGCTTACCTGCCACTGCTAAAAACAGTGTGATATGACAGACAATGTCAGAGACCCAATATGAATCTTATGTCACAGTACTCAGTGGCCATGCAGATGCAGTAGAGCATATTTAATATAATGTGAAGGATATACTATCAGGTGGGGAAACACAGAAATGGGGAATCTAATGTGTGTAACACTAAAGAGTCCAGACAGGTAGCAACCTGGAGATCTGCCAGTGGATAAGCAACTGTGCTTCAAGCCACAGAGATTGGCAGTAATGTGGGCTCACTGGTAAGAGCAAAGCATGTCCTAATACTGGCAGGAAGTGCAGTGTGTAGTTAATTATAAACATGGTCCCTTTGCCATATAAACTTTGCAGCTCCTTCCAGCAAGAGGTGGGATCCATTCCCCATCCATTTATTCTCCACCCATTTGATGATTTGACTACTCTGTACAATATGTTGAAAGTAGATGCTTAAAAATAACTTGTTGATTAGGGATTGTCTTCTCTCTTGCTGCTTTTAGAATCATGGCCATTTCCGCAATGTGAAGATTACCAAGCTAGCCTATCGAATAATGAGAGATGTATGTCCCTGTCACCTTTACCACCCAAGCCAACAGACTCTTGCCAACCACCAGTAGCAGAAGTATCCACCTGATTAGTAGTTGGCTACAGCACATAAGTGAGCCTAGCTAAAATCAGCCAAAGAACCACTCAGCGACATCACGTCCAAAGTGCCAACACAAAGAATTATAACCTAAACTAATGGTAATTGTTTAAGCCATTAAGGTTGGGAGATGTTTGGACTTGGCTTGCAGGGGTGAACACACAATACAGTGTATAGATGATGTGTTGTTGAGTTGTGCATCTGAAAACTGCATACTTTTGTTAACCAGTGTCACCCCAATAAATTCAATTAAATGGGGGAAAAGAAAAAAATAGCTAATATACAAGAGTATCACATTAGTAAGTAGTTCAGGAATTTGGGAACAAGAATTCAGAAAACAAAAAACTCACTTTTGGGAACAAACCAGGAAGCCAATAACAAGAACCTGAGTAAACAGAAAGACACAGTCTCAGGAGCAGAAGAAAATTTGTCAGATTTTTGGGTCCTCACAATAGGGGTGAACAATCCTAAAGTAAAAGTGTTTAATACCATAATGTGAATCAAAATTTGTAAAGTGCCTTCAGGGTCAGGTCAGGATTGCTGCTGAAAATCTTGACTTTTAATTTTCCTACCCATCTTGTGTGCCTATTTTCCATAAAAGCTATTCCAAAAATTTCCAAATTCTTTAGATCCCAAACCACACATGATTTTCTTATTCTTTCACCTGATGACCTTACCTGCCATGTCACTAAGAGAACAGAAGCAACCAAATAAGAACTCAGTCAATCTTCTGCCCCCAAAAGAACAGACTTAAACAACTGCATCCAGATTTTCTCCCTTTTCCCCAACACCCTGAAGGCAATGTCCTTCTCATGTCTGAGGTTAATCATCTAACCCTAGACATAACTATAGGACTTTTATTATGTCCCTATATCCTCTTTTCCATCTTCACTCTCTCCTTACTTGTTTTTTCTCATCAGAATGTAAAAATTCCAGTAATTTCAATTTTAAGAAGCCTTCCTTAGCCACTTTATTCTTCTGACCAC
This sequence comes from Rhynchonycteris naso, assembly GCA_037038555.1. Classification (NCBI taxonomy): domain Eukaryota; kingdom Metazoa; phylum Chordata; class Mammalia; order Chiroptera; family Emballonuridae; genus Rhynchonycteris; species Rhynchonycteris naso. Next base: position 128,874,682 of record CM072998.1, read on the forward strand.
CCTATTTCTCTCTTTCCCTTTACTCTCAAACTTTGGGAAAAAGTGCTACGCACTTCATCCTCCTACGTCCTTCCCACCATTTGTTTTCCAAACTTGTTCAACTTTTTTGTTTCTGCTCTCAACAATTACTCTCAACTAAAGCTGGGGACCAATCTGAGACTGACATATGTAATGACATCCACCTTGCTCTAATTACATTTGAAATGTTATGACCTGTCAGATCTTGTCTATCCAGTTTCCCTTAGGATATTGTGCTGAAAGTGAGCTACTACTTCTTCGAGCTAGAGGATATTTTCCCAGTCAATTATTTATTATGAATTGTCATTCTTAGATTAAGAATTAAAAGGGACAGGACAGACGGCAAGATGGCGATGGAGTAGGCAGACGTACCAACTTCCAACTCCTGGAACCAAAGTGGATTATAACTTAATTTTAAGAACCATCATCTGGATAAACCAACTATGAACTAAACTAAGTGGACTCTTCAACCAAGCAGCATTGACGAAGCCACATTAAGACTGGTAGGAAAAGTGAAAACATAGAGAGACTCGCGTGGCGGGAAAAGAGTTTAGCTGAGAGGGAGGGTCCTGGGTCCCAGGAACAAAGCCCCAGCCTGCAACCCCAGAGCCTAGAAGAGACGTTTGGACAGTATTTAGCTGTGAAACAGGTTAGGATACTGTTTGTGAAAAAGAGACAGTTTTCTCAGACCCAAGATTCTTCTTAAAGGGACAGCACAGTAAACCTCTCTCACAACCACTCACCCAGGGCTCTGGAGGACAGGGAGAGAGGAGAGGACCAGAGAAGCAGGAAGAGAGTGTGGTCTGGAAGGCACAGTGAGAAACACTCTGAGGAACAGCCACCCTGACCCCTGGGCTGAGTCATTTCCCAAATCAGAAACGAATATTTCCCCTGGAACTAGCAGTACCAGCAAAGGGAGGCAGGACACCAGCCAAACAAGCTCCCCCACAGCACTTAGAACAATGCCACTTACAAGGAGGGAGCTTTCAGGACTATAGTATGGAGTGTCTGAGCTGCAGTGACCCCACCCACACTGCTGAGGGCCTGCTGGAGGGACGGTGGTGGCAGGACGTGGAAACGAGGTTCTGATGGTGGGGGCGGAAGCTCAGTCAGCTGGCGTGAGCTCGGTCTAGCCCAGCAGGGGTGAAGGGGATGCACAAAAGCGGTCCGGCAGCTGTGGGACCCTGCAGCCCCACCTGTGGGGGAAAAGGGGAAGCCCAGTAACAGGCAGAGATCTTCTGCTAAGCAGGGGCACAGGGGTGCGCAGCATCACCTGGCCTCCGAGGTTAGCGACCCTGCACGAGCTGGCCCTGACCACAGGGGTGGGGCAAAAGCCCAGGACAGGCAGAGAATCGCAACTGAGCGTGCGCCAGCAGCCCCGCCCAGCCAGAGGAGCTAAGGTATGCAGCCCTGCACAAGCCGGCTCTGACCATGGGGGCTGGGCAGAAGCCGGGAATAGGGGGGACTACAGCTGAGCAAAGGTGCTCACTCCTGCCTTTGGTGCCCAGGCTTGTGGCTTGAGTGCAGTGCACAACCCAACCGGTGGGGGCAAGGCAAAGGCCAAGACAGGCTGAGGCTTGTAAAACTGGGCACAAGAACACAGACCCTCGGGCAGAGCAAAGGCGAAAACTACAACAACTGCAGCAGGCTGGCGCCCACAATGCACATACCCAATCTCCCTAGGCAGTGGCAAAGGGGATGGTGGGCCTGCAGACAAACCACACCTAGGGAACACAGAGACAACACCCATTGGACTCCAGTGGACACACCCTTCTTATACACAGACAAAGTGGGCAGCGAGAGAAATGTAACCCAAATAAATCAAGAGAAATCCCCAGAGAAGGACCTGAACGAACCAGACATAACCAAAGTACTGGATGTAGAATTTAAAATAATGATAGTTAGGATGTTCAAAGAAATTAGAGCAACAATGGATAGTCACTATGAGCACCTAAATAAAGAGATAACAAGTATAAAAAAGGAAATTGAAATAATAAAAAAGAATCAGACAGAAATGACAAATACAATATTAGAATTGAAGACCACACTGGAAGGAATAAAAAGCAGGATGGATGAAGCTAAGAATCAAATCAGTGAGTTAGAGAACAAAATAAACAAAGGCACAGAAGCAGAGCAGAAAAAAGAAAAGAGACTCAAAAAGACTGAGGAAACTCTAAGAAGGATCTGTGACAATATGAAGAGAAATAACATCCAAATCATTGGGGTTCCTGAAAAAGAAGAGAAAGAACAAAAGATAGAAATTTTGTTCAACCAAATCATAGCTGAAGCTGGGAGGGAAGATGGCGATCGAGTAGGCGGATGTACCAACTTCCAACTCCCAGAACCAAAGTGGATTATAACTCAATTTTAAGAACCATCATCTGGATAAACCAACTTTGAACTAAACTAAGTGAACTCCTCAACCAAGGAACACTGCAGAAGCCACAATGAGACTGGTAGGAATAGCGAAAACGCAAAGAGGGCTGCCCAGCTCCCCGGAGCAAACGGCAGCCCGGAGAGACCCGTGTGGCGGGAGGAGAGTTTGGCGGAGAGGGAGGGACCTGGGTCCCAGGAACCAAGCCCCAGACTGCAGTCCCAGAGCCTAGAAGAGGCGTTTGGACAGTATCAAGCTGTGAAGCAAGTGAGGATACTATTTGTGAAAAAAAGAGAGCTTTCTCAGACCCAAAAATCTTTTTAAAGGGACAGCTCAGAAAGCCTCTATCACAACCACGCACCCAGGGTTGGGGGAACTGGGACAGAGGAGAGGAACAGAGCAGCGGGAACAAAGAGTGAAATGAAGGCACGGAGACACTCTGAGGGACAGCCACCCCGACACAGGGGCTAAGTCACTTCCCTAATCGAAAACGAATATTTCCCCTGGAACTAGCAATACCAGCAAAGGGAGACAGGACACTAGCCAAACAAGCTCTCCCGCGGCAATTAGAGCAGAGCTGCTTAGAGGGAGGGAGCTCCCAGGCCTACAGTGTGAGACTTAGGGCACTTCTAGCCCCCTGAGGTTGCTGAAGGGTGTGATTGCGGCAGGACGCTGATACGCGGTCCTGTCGGTGTGGGCGGAGACACAACTGGTGGGAGCTCAGGCTAGCCCAGCAGGGGCGGATGGGACGCGCAAAAGCGGTCCGGCAGCTGCGGGCCTCCTGTGACCCCACTTGTGGGGTAAAATACGGGCAGAGATCAGCTCTGTGACCCTGTGCAAACCGGCCCTGATCGCGGGCACGGGACTAAAACCAAGGACAGGCGACAGGTTCATGGCTGAGCTTACGCTGCCAACCCCGCCCGGACGGAGAAACTGCGGTGTGCCATCTGTGTGCGTGAGCGGGCTCCTAACACAGGGGCGAGGGAGACACTGAGACCAGCGGAAGTTCGCGGCTGAGCTCACGCTGCTCGCCCCGCCCGGCCGGAGAAACTGCGGATTACCACCCTACGTGCCCGAGCTTGCTCCGAGCGTGGGGGCGGTGTAGGATCCGGAACGACTGGAAGCTAGCAGCTGAGCTCATGCCAGCAAACACGCCCAGCCAAATAATCCCCGGTATTCGGTTTCAGTCCCTGCGCAGGAGGGCCCTGGCCTCGAGGGCAGGGCTAAATTCTGGACGGGCAAAGGCTCACAGCTGAGAGCACATCAAAAACCCCGCCCAACCCACGAAACGGTGGCAAGCAGGATCTAACTGAGGGGGCTGGGCGTAAGCCTTCCGGAAAAAGGCTGGTTCCACAGCTGAGCAAAGGTGCTCACCTCTGCCCTGGGTGCTAAGGCTAGTGACTTGAGCGACAGCCCCTCCCACAAAGGAGAGGCAGAAATCACAGCAATAGCTGCAGTGAGCCGGCGCTGGCAACGCCCACACCCAACCGCCCTAGGCAGCGGCAGAGGGGGTGGCAAGCCTACAGACAGACCACACCTAGAGAACACAAAGGCAACACATACTGGACTCCAGTGGCCACAACTTGCTTACACTCAGATAAAATGGGCAGGCAGAGGAATGCCAACCAAATGAACCAAGAGAAATCCCCAGAAAAGGACCTGAATGAACCAGATATAACCAAACTACCAGAAGCAGAATTTAGAATAATGATAGTTAGGATGCTCAAAGAAATTAGAGCAAAAATGGATAGTCACTATGAGCACCTAAATAAAGAGATAACAAGTATAAAAAACAAAATTGAAACAATAAAAAAGAACCAGACAGAAATGACAAATACAGTATCAGAACTGAAGACCACAATGGAAGGAATTAAAAGCAGGATGAATCACGCTGAGGATCGAATCAGCAAGTTAGAGGACACAATAAACAAAGTTACAGAAGCAGAGAAAAAAAAGAAAAAGAGATTCAAAAAATGTGAGGCAACTCTAAGGGAGCTCTGTGACAACATAAAGAGAAAAAATATTCGCATCATAGGGGTGCCTGAAGAAGAGGAAAGAGGACAGGAAATGAAAACTGTGTTCAATCAAATCATAGCAGAAAACTTCCCTAAATTAAGGCTGGGAAACATTCCACATGTTCAAGAAGCACACAGAACTCCATTAAAGAGAAACTCAAAAAGATCTACACCAAGACACATCATAGTTAAAATACCAAAGCTAATAGATAAAGAAAAAATCTTAAAAGCTGCTAGAGAAAAAAAGACTATCACCTACAAAGGAGCCCCCATTAGGATGACATCGGACTTCTCAACAGAAACACTTGAGGCCAGAAGGGAATGGCAAGATATAATCAAAGTAATGCAGAACAAGAACCTACAACCAAGACTACTCTATCCAGCAAGGCTAACGTTTAAAATTGAAGGAGAAATAAAGAGCTTTCCAGACAAAGAAAACCTCAAGGAATTCATTAAAACCAAAACAATCCTGTAAGAGATTCTAAGGGGCCTAGTGTGAACAGTGCAAAGAGAGGAAAGAATATAGCAAAAAAAAAAAAAAAAATACAGCTTTAAAAAATAAAATGGCAATAAACAACTACATATCAATAATAACCTTAAATGTAAATGGATTAAATGATCCAATCAAAAGACATAGGGTAGCAGCGTGGATAAAGAAACAGGACCCATACATATGCTGTCTACAAGAGACACACCGTAAGACAAATCATAGCTGAAAACTTCCCTAAATTAATGCTGGAAAATGACTCAATTGTTCAAGAAGCAAAAAGGCTATCACCTACAAAGGAGCCCCCATAAGGATGACATCTGACTTCTCAACAGAAACACTTGAAGCCAGAAGGGTATGGCAAGACATATTCAAAGTAATGCAGAACAAGAACCTACAACCAAGAGTACTCTATCCAGCAAGGCTAACATTTAAAATTGAAGGAGAAATAAAAAGCTTCCCAGACAAAAAGAAAAAAAAAAAAGAAACTCAAAAACTCCATTAAAACCAAACCAATCCTGCAAGAGATGCTAAGGGGCCTGTTGTGAACAGTTCAAAGGGGGAAAAGAATAGAGCAAAAGAGGAATACAACTTTAAAGATAAAATGGCAACATACAACTACATATCAATAATTCCTTTAAATGGCCCAATCAAAAGACATAGAGTAGCTGCATGGATAAAAAAACAGGACTTATACATATACTGTCTACAAGAGACACACCTTAAAACAAAAGATGCACAAAGACTGAAGGTAAAAGGATGGAGAAAAATATTTCATGCAAATGGATATGAAAATAAAGCTGGGGTAGCAATACTTATATCAGACAAAATGGACTTTAAAGCAAAGGCCGTAGTAAGAGATAAAGAAGGACAGAATATAATGATAAAGGGAGAAATTCAACAGGAAGATATAACCATTATAAATATCTATGCGCCAAACATAAAAGCACCAAAATACATAAAGCAGACTTTGATAGATATAAAGGGCGAGATCAACAGCAATACTATAATAGTAGGGGATTTCAATACCTCATTAACTTCACTGGATAGATCCTCAAGAAATAAAATTAACGAAGAAACATTAGACTTAAATGATACACTAGATCAACCTGATTTAATAGATATCTTCAGAACCTTTCACCTTAAAACAGCAAAATATACATTCTTTTCAAGTGCTCATGGTACATTCTCTAGGATAGACCACGCGTTAGAACACAAAAGCAGTCTTAAAAAATATAAGAAGATTGAAATTATATCAAGCAATTTCTCTGATCACAATGGCATAAAACTAGAAATTAACCACAAAAAAAACCCTGAAAAATACTCAAACACTTGGAAACTAAATTCCATGTTATTAAATAATGAATGGATTAACAATGAGATCAAAGAAGAAATAAAAAAGTTCCTAGAAACAAATGATAATGAGCATACATCAATTCAAAATTTATGGGACACAGCAAATCAGTACTGAGAGGGAAGTTCATAGACTACAGGCATACCATGAGAGGCTACAAAAAGCTCAAATAAGCAACCTGACACTGCATCTAAAAGAATTAGAAAAACAACAGCAAGTAAATCCCAGGGGTAGTAGAAAGAAGAAAATAATAAAAATTAGAGTAGAAATAAATGACATAGAGGCTAAAAAAACAATACAGAGAATCAATGAATCCAGGAGCTGGTTCTTTGAAAAGGTAAACAATATTGACGAACCTTTAACTAGACTCACCAAGAAAATAAGAGAGAGGACTCAAATAAACAAAATTAGAAATGAGGGTGGAGAAATAACAACTGACACAACAGAAATACAAAATATTATAAGAAAATAGTATGAAGAATTGTATGCCAAAAAACTAGACAACCTATATGAAATGGACACATTCCTTGAAACATACAATCTTCCAAAAATCAATCTGGAGGAATCAGGAAACCTAAACAGACCTATTACAACAATGGAGATTGAAACAGTTATCAAAAAACTCCCAACAAAGAAAAGTCCTGGGCCTGATGGCTTTACAAGTAAATTCTGCCAAAAATTCAAAAAAGAACTAACTCCTATCTTTCTCAAGCTATTTCAAAAAATCCAAGAGGAAGGAAGACTTCCAAGCTTCTTTTATGAGGTGAGCATAATTATGATTCTGAAACCAGGCAAAGACAACACAAATAAAGAAAATTATAGACCAATATCCATGATGAAATTAGATGCTAAAATTCTCACCAAAATATTAGCCAACCAAATCGATCAATATATGAAAAAAATCATACACCGTGATCAAGTGGGATTTATTCTGGGGAGGCAAAGTTGGTTCAATATTCGCAAATCAATCAATGTGATTCATCACATAAACAAAAGGAAGGACTAAAACAACATGATAATTTCAATAGATGCAAAAAAAGCATTTGATAAAATTCAGCACCCATTCATGATCAAAACTCTCAGTAAAGTGGGAATACAAGGAACATTCCTTAACATGATAAAGGCCATCTATGAGAAAACCACAGCAAACATTATACTAAAAGGGCAAACATTAAAACCAATCCCTTAAGATCAAGAACAAGGGTGGGGTGCCCCCTTTCACCACTCTTATTCAACATAGTTCTGGAAGTCTTAGCCACAGCAATCAGAGAAGAAGAAGATATAAAAGGCATCCAAATTGGAAAAGAAGAAGTAAAACTGTCATTATTTGCAGATGATATGATATTGTATATAGAAAACCCTAAAGTCTCAGTCAAAAAACTACTGGACCTGATAAATGAATTCAGCAAGGTGGCAGGATATAAAATTAATACTCAGAAATCAGAGGCATTTTTATACACCAACAATGAACTGTCAGAAAGAGAAATTAAAGAAACTATCCTCTTCACTATTGCAACAAAAAAATAAAGTACCTAGGAGTAAATTTAACCAAGGAGATTAAAAGACTTGTACTCAGAAAACTATAAAACATTGATAAAGAAAATCAAGGAAGATACAAACAAGTGGAAGCATATACCGTGCTCATGGCTAGGAAGAATAAACATCATTAAAATGTCTATACTACCCAAAGCAATTTATAAATTCAATGCAATACCAATTAAAATACCAATGACATATTCAAACATATAGAACACATATTCCAAAAATTTATATGGAACCAAAAAGGGACACGAATAGCCTCAGCAATCTTGAAAAAGAAGAATAAAGTGGGAAGTATCACTCTTCCTGATATCAAGTTATACTACAAGGCCATGTACTCAAGACAGCCTGGGACTGGCATAAAAATAGGCATATAGATCAATGGAAGAGAACAGAGAACCCAGAAATAAACTCACGGCTTTATGGACAACTTACACTTGACAAAGGAGGAAAGAACATACAATGGAGTAAAGACAGCCTCTTTAACAAATGGTGTTGGGAAAATTGGACATCTACTTGCAAAAAAAAATGAAACTAGACCATCAACTTACACCAATCACAAAAACAAACTCAAAATGAATAAAAAACTTAAACGTAAGCTGTGAAACCATAAGCATCTTAGAAGAAAACATAGGCAGTAAACTCTCAGACATCTCTCGCAGCTATATATTTGCCGATTCATCTCCATGGGCAAGTGAAATAAAAGACAGAATAAACAAATGGGACTATATCAAACTAAAAAGCTTTTGCACAGCTAAAGAGAATAAGAACAGAATAAAAAGACAAACTACACAATGGGAGAACATATCCGAAAATATGTCTGATAAGGGGTTAATAACTAAAACTTATAAAGAACTTGTAAAACTCAACACCAGGAAGACAAACAACCCAATCAAAAAATGGGCAAAAGAAATGAATAGGCACTTCTCCAAAGAGGATATACAGATAGGCATAGGGAAAAATGCTCAACATCAGTAATCATTAGAGAAATGCAAATTAAAACCACAATGAGTTACCACCTCACACCAGTCAGAATGGTGCTCATCAACAAAACAGCACAGATGAAGTGCTGGCAAGGATGTTGACCTTAAGGGAACCCTCCTGCATTGCTGGTGGGAATGCAGACTGGTGCAGCCACTGTGGAAAACAGTATGAAGATTCCTCAAAAAATTAAAAATCGAACTGCCTTTTGACCCAGCTATCCCACTTTTAGGAATATACCTTAAGAACACCATAGCACTGTTCGAAAAGAAGAAATGCACCCCCACGTTTGTGGCAGCATTGTTCACAATAGCGAAGATCTGGAAACAGTCCAAGTGTCCTTCAGTGGACGAGTGGATTAAAAAGCTTGGTACATATATACTATGAGATACTACTCAGCCAAAAGAAATGATGACATCGGAGCATTTACAATAACATGGATGAACCTTAATAACATTATACTGAGTGAAATAAGTAAATCAGAAAAAACTAAGAAGAAATGATATCATACATAGATGGGACATAAAATGAGACTCAGAGACATGGACAAGTGTGTGCTGGCTATACAGGGAGGGGGGTAAGGGGGAGGCGGGTCGGGGGTAGGGGAGGGGAGGGGCACAAATAAAACTAGATAGAAGGTGACGGAAGACAATTTGACTTTGGGTGATGGGTATGCATTATAATCAAATGTCAAAATCTGCAGAGGTTTTCTCTGAACATAAATACCCTGATTTATCAATGTCACCTCATTAAAATTAAAAAGTAATAAAATCAATAAATAAAAAAAGAATTAAAAGGAACAGACTACAAGGCTAAAGCTTGATTCTGGTTAAGAATGAGAAATCTGTATGATACGGACGTTCTTTACCTATGAAAAGTCATAGCCAGAGTGACCTACTTTAAGGAAGGCCACACCAATGCCATTAGTTCAAAACAGTGCTCGGTCAATAGTTCAGAAATCTGTACAGATGGGAGGAGAAAGAGAAAACTACAGTCTAACTTTTGTGTCTGGGAGTTAATCACATCTAGAAAGGACCACTCCATAGACCAGGGGTTGGGAAACTTTTTGGCTGAGAGAGCCATGAATGCCACATATTTTAAAATGTAATTCTGTGAGAGCCATACAACGATGCGTGCACGTTATGCATTATCCAATAAAAATTTGGTGTTGTCCCTAAGGACAGCTGTGATTGGCTCCAGCCACCCGCAACCATGAACATGAGCAGTAGGAAATAAATAGATTGTAATACATGAAAATGTTTTATAATTTTAACATTATTATTTTTTTATTAAAGATTTGTCTGTGAGCCAGATGCAACAGCCATCAAAAGAGCCACATCTGGCTCACGAGCCATAGATTCCCGACCCCTGCCATTGGCCTTTCCACTGGCACTTAGAAGCTAGGATTTGCAAATACTCACACTTCTCCAATTCTACTTGTCCCCACCCCCCTGATGCTACTCTATCCTCCTGTTTATTTAAGTTCTTATAACTGACCTCCTGGTTGGTTCTGGAGAAAAATAACAAGCAAAAGCTTAGCAGCAAGAAAGAAATAAAAATGGAGGGCTTTTGTTTCCAGCTTCTGCAATTCAGAAAAATACAAAAATGGGGAATGGGAATGGTCACAGGGTATTTATAGACTATATCCAGAAACAAATCTTTCTAATACTAAAATTAGCACTCACAAAAAAGCAAATAGGCAGGGTCCTTTACAAGCTATTAAAACAGGGGAAATTCCAGAAACTAACAGGTAAAGCTAAAATTAAACATAAGTATTAAATAAGCACTAAGATTTTTACCTAATAGAAGAAAAAGTTTTTCCAATTGGATCACAAACCAAAACTCACATTTCATACTAAATAACAAGGCACAGACTTAAAGTAAAGTTACTGAAAAAGATTGATAATCAAAGATTGTGCAAATAAATATATCCTAGGTGGATGCAAATAATTTTACACAAGATTACATTAAGTGGTGCAGGGTGGATGATGCAGTGTGTAGATGGTATTATACTGAGTTATATACTTGCACCCTGAATGGTCTGGTGAACTGTGCCATCCCAATATATTTTTAAAATTATTTAAAAATAATAAATAAATAAGTCAAAACCATCGAAAACCAAGAACACTTTATAATGTAAATTCTGTAAATAAATCTAAAAGTTATAAATTCAGTTATAGAAAATAGTTTAACATCAACATCATCAAGCAAAAACTGTAGGAGATAAAAAGGAGAAATTGATAGAAATAAATTAGTGTTAAGAGCCATCTGTGAGATAGCTGCCAACTACAAGAAGAAGTATGTCTTCAAACTGAGGTGAGGCCTCTTCAGCTCACTGTCCCTTTTCTGGTGGTTTGACTTGGCACCAGCAACTAGACAGGGGCCCACCTCATGGGACCAACTCCACGCCTGAGGTGCCTTTCAGGTGTGTTTTAATTATCCCATCTATATGACTCTCTCTGACCATAACAGGTCAAGGACCCATAAAACATTTCTCAAAATTAACCAAATATTAGAGCACAAAGAAATCTTCAAAAAATCCCCTACATGGAAACTTTACAAATTATATTCTCTAAACACAATACAATAAAACTGGAAATTAACACCAAGTCAGAATACAAAAAAAGTTTTTTTATCACCTGGTTATTATAACTCTTATTTAATAAATTATTAAATAAAAGAGAAAGCTCAACTAAAAATTACAGAGACTCTAAAAAAAAAGAATTTCCTAAAATGCCACAGGATTGAAACTATGGGACAGCAAATAAAACAGGGATCATAAGAAAACTGATCATTCCAAATATTTATATTAACAAAAACAATAAAAATAAGTTAAGTATTTAACTTAAGAATTTGGAAAAAGGAAACCTAATTTGAACAGTACAAGGTAAAAGAAATTAGTAGAAAAAGATGAAAATTTGTGAACTATATAACAGATGATAAATAAGAGAAGTAATAGAAAAATAAATTCATAGCTGATAACTGGGGGGGGGGGAGACAATGATTACCATAAACTAACAAAATCAGAAAATACAAGAGAAAGGACAAAGTAAGAAATTAATGGGAGGGAATAATCACAGACATAGAGAAAAACAAAAGATTATGATATTTTGATTATTGTTATACAAATTTTAAAACCTGATTAAAATATTTATCTAAAAATACAAATTATAAGTTATAAATCTAGAACAAATGAAATAACAATGTCCATGAAATATATAGTTGTCTACAAGCTAAAATACTTCTAGATCCAGATATATTCATGAGAAAATTCTTCCAAACATTTACGGAGTTCCTAACTGTTCCTGAATATAGAAAATTAATGCATTCTATTAAGTACTACATTGATATCAAAACATATAAATGATTGCTTTGGAAAAGGAAATTAGAAACCAAACTAATATATTAATATAAGTGCAAGAATCAGTGCAAGAATCCTCAATGTATAAACTTTAATCCAAGAATCCTGTGATTTTCAACACTGGGAAGATTTTATTACTGATTTAATCTCTACTCATTATTGCCCTGTTCAGATTTTCTATTTCATTAATTATCAGTTTTGGTAGGTTGTATATTTCTAGGAATTTATTCATTTCTTCTCATTTATTCAATTTATTGACATATAATTGCTCGTAGTATCTTTTAAGATCTTTTGTATTCTTGTGCTATTGCCTGACCAGGCGGTGGCACAGTGGATAGAGCAGTAATGGGCAATCTTTTGAGCTTGGCGTGTCAAAATTCGCCAAAAAACCGAGCATAACTCGGGTGGTGTGTCACTTCAAGAAAAACAGCCTAACGGGAAGTCCCAGAACTAGGCGCTCTGTTCCAGAGTTCTGTTGTTTTGGCTACAGACCTCCGGCACAGGGTGTCTACACTACAGCAAATGTTTTATGCTCGGCTACTGCACCTGCACATGCATGCGGCCCCATACTTCTATGGTATGCAGCCGCATGCGGTCGCGTGTCATCGAAAATGGCTATGCATGTCAGTGCTGACACGCATGTCATAGGTTCGCCATCACAGGGATAGAGCGTCGAGGACCTAGTTTCAAGACTCTGAGGTCACCAGTTTGAGCGCGGGTCCATCTGGTTTGAGCAAAGTTCACCAGCTTGGACCCAAGGTCACTGGTTTGAGCAAGGGGCTGCTCGTTCTGCTGAAGACCTGCGGTCAAGGCACATTCAAGAGAGCAATCAATGAACAACTAAGGTGTCACAACGAAAAACTGATGATTGATGCTTCTCATCTCTCTCCATTCCTGTCTGTCTGTCCCTATCTATCCTTCTCTCTGACTCTCTCTCTCTGTATAAAAAAAAAAAAAAAAAAAAAAAAAAAAAAAAAAAAAGTATTTCTGTGGTATCAATTTGCAATGTTTTCTCTTTGATTTCTCATTTTGTAATTAGAATCTTCTATTCTTTTATCTTAGTGTAGCAAAAGGTTTTTCAATTTTATTTTTTTAGAAACACTAACTATTGTTTTCATTGATTTTTATCCCATTGTTTCCCAAGTCTGAATTCATTTATTTCTCCTCACTGTTTGTTTCCTTCCTTCTGCTAATTTTGGGCTTAGTTTGTTCTTCTTTTCCTAGTTCCTTGTGGTGTAATATTAGTTTATTTATATGAAGTATTTCTTCATTTTTAATCTAGGTGTTTACTACTATAAGCTTCCTTATCAATGCTTCTTTTGTGAAAGGAAAGAGACTTGTACACTGAAAATTACAAAACACACGTGGAAGAACTGAGGAAGAACCTGACCAGGCGGTGGAGCATTGGATAGAGCATAAGACTGGGACATGGAAGGACCTAAGTTCAAGACCCTGAGGTTGCCAGCTTGAGTGTGGGCTCATCTGCCTTGAGCAAGGCTCACCAGCTTGAGCCTAAGGTCACTGGCTTGAGCAAGGGGTCACTCAGTCTGCTGTAGCCCCTTAGTCAAGGCACATATGAGAAAGCAATCAATTTACAGCTAAGGTGCCACATCAAAAAATGGATGCTTCTCATCTCTCTCCCTTTCTGTCTGTCTATCCCTATCTGCCCCTCTCTCTGTCTCTCTCTGTCTCTGTCACACACACACACACACACACACACACACACACACACACACACATACACAAGAATTGAAGAGGAAACAAATAAAATGAAAAATATGCTGTTTATAGATTGAAACACATAATATTATTTAAATGCACATACTATCCGAAGTGATCTACAGATTCAGTGCTATCCCCATCAAAATTCCAATGGCATTTATTTTATAGGACTAGAAAAAACAATATTAAAATTCATATGCAACCATAAAAGACCCAGAATAGTCAAAATGATCTTAAGAAAGAATAACAATGCTAGAGGCATCACACTTCCTGGTTTCAAACTATATTACAGAGCTACAGTAATTAAATCAGTAATGTACTGTCATGAAGAAAGATGGGCATAAAACCAATGTAACAAAATAGAGAGCCCAGAAATAAATCCATGACTTCACTGTCACTGATCTTTGACATGTGTACCAAGACATACAATGGGGAAGAGATAGTCTTTTGAATAATTGGTGCTGGGAAAAATGAATATTCACATACAAAAGAATGAAATTGAACTCCTACCTTACATCATATACAATGCAAAAATGGATTAAAGATTTAAACATAAAACCTGAAAATGTAAAACTCCTAGAAGAAAACATAATAGAAAAGCTTTTTGGCATTGGTCTTGGAAATAATTTCTTAGATATGATACCAAAAGCACAGTTGACAAAAGCTAAAATCAACAAGTGGGGCTACCTCAAACCAAATAACACAGCCATGGAAGTAATCAAGAGGATGGAAAGGCAACTTTCATTTTTAAATTTTTTTGAAGACTTATTTATTGACTTTACAGTGTGGGGGGACGGAGTAAGAAGTATCAACTCATAGTTGCTTCACTTTAGTTGTTAGTTGATTGTTGTATATTCCTTGGCCAGGCAAACCCAGGGTTTCAAACTGGGGACCCCAGCATTCCAGGTTCACAATTTATCCACTGCACCACTACAGATCAAGCGGAAAGGCAACTTTTAGAATAGGAGAAAATATTTACAAATTGTCTGATAAAGAGTTCATTTTCAAAATACATAAGGAACTCCTACAAATTTACAGCAAAATAAAAATAACCTGGTTTAAAGAAATGGGTGAAGGACTTGATTAGACATTTCTCCAAAGGAGATATGCAAATGGCCAACAGGGATATAAAAAAATGGTTTCACATCATTAATTATCAGGAAAATGCACTTCAAAACCACAATGAAATGTCATCTCACATCTATTAGGATGGCAAATAAAGGGCAAGTGTTGACAAGCCTAGAGAAATTGGAATCCTTGTTCACTGTTGGTGGGAATGTAATCATGTAGGGCCACTATGGAAAACAGTATGGAGGTTCTTTTAAAAATTGAAAATAGAACTACCATATGATCCAGCAGTCTCACTTCTGGGTATATATCCAGAAAAATTTACATCAGGATCTCCAAGAGATATTGCCACTCCCATGTTCATTGTAGCACTAGTGATAATAGTCAAGATATGAAAAACAATCTGAGTGTTACTCAGTAGTTAAATGAGTAACATTTTTCAAAATGTGGTATGTACATACAATGGGTTGTCATTCAGCTCTGACAAGAAGGAAATGCTGCAATATGCGACAAAATGAATGAAACTTTGAGACATTTTCTAAGTTAACTAAACCAGTCACAAGACAAACACTGCATGATCACTTATATGAGTTATCTAAAATAGTCAGATTCATAGAAGCAGAGAATCTAATTGTAGTTAACACAGACTACAGGGCGGGAAACATGGAGATCTGTTACTCAATGGGTATAGTTTCAGTTACGCTAGATAAATAAATTATAGAGGTTTGCTGTACAACATAGTGAGTACCGGTAATAATATAGTATTGTGAGTTTCAAAATTTAAGGGGTTAGATTTTATGTTAAGTGTTTTTGCCATACACAAACACACAAACATACAAAGGAACACAAAGGGACACAAGAAAACTATGGGAGGTGTTAGATATGTCTACTACTTTGATTGCGGTCATGGTATCATGAGAGTTTGCATATGTTCAACTCATCAAATTGTACACATTATATATGAGTAGTTCTCTGTAATCAATTATAGCTCAATAAAGCAATTTCTAAAAAAGAGTAAAGGAAAGATGCCCATTTTCACCATACTTATTTAACACTGTTTGAAAGTACTAGAAAATCCATGAGACAATAAAAAGAAATTTAAAATGTAAAAATTAGAAAGGAAGGAGAAAATTACCGTTTTGTGGCTCACCAGGAAAACCTAAGATAATACATTTTAAAAATTTATAAACAATAAGACTAATTCAGAAACACAGCAGAGACTGCCTATATCAATCAGTTTCTAACCACAAGTAATGGATAATGAGTATGTAGTTTTATTATTATTTTAAAAATACTTATCATATATGGTCACAAACTGTTTTTTGATTAAAAATAACATTTAATGGCAGAATGACATTCCCAGGAATTTGAAAACTATTAGAGTTTTGCAATGATCATGTATAGCACTTAGATGAACCAAACTTAGAAAGAAAAACAGATGGTAAAAATTGGTGCCCAGGACTAGAAGGGATCAAGCAATTAGATAGCAAATTCTGTCATCAGTACATAGCTGTAATTCTGACATATAATAGACATTTTATAAATGTTTGCTGAATACACTGATGGATAAAAAGCAAGGATTAAAAATTAATGGGCTGACCCTTGAAAACTATAAGCTTCATTTTTATTACTAATGGGAGATTAAGTTTCAAGACAAGATGATGGAATGATTTGAAAATGTCCCATGTGGAATACAGACCAATAAAAATGTGGAAGAAAATGCTTATGATTAGAAGGAGTCATAATAGGAAAACAACTCTTCAATTCAGTTAATCTGGCAGCCTCATAAGCCCCCACATAGGCATACAATTTAATAAATTTCATCATATAGCAGATTAATTTTAGGAGTATCCTGTGGGAAAATTCAATCTTCATAAGAAAACACTAAATATATTCCAAGAAATACATCTCCCTTATGTAGTTTAGAACTTTATATGTACAAAATGCACATACTTTGCATTAATTACTTATAAAATTTCTCTAATCATATTCATATTTCGTGTCTGAGGAAAACAAATAACAGACTTAAAATAACATCTTGTCACACAACTAATTATAGAAATATTCATCTGAGTCCAGATTCTGTACTAAGTAAGATAGCAGAGTTAAGTGTTCAGAATTAACTGATATGTGCTTCAGGATACACATATTTGATCTGCTTAATTTAAAGCTTTAATGCTCAAATGACACACTTAACAACGGTGGGGAATAAACCGAGGAAAGATGTCTGCAATCTGTAATCATGTTGTTTCGCAACTATCTCTTACATTTTACTCTCCAGGTTCTTTTTGTTCCTTTGCTGTTTTGATTGCTGCCCATCATATATTGTACCCTCCTAGAACCATGCTTTCCTAACAATACCCATACGAACAAACCAAGTATTCCGTTTCCTCCCTTTCTTAAGAGAACGTGCCCAATTCACACCAAATCCCTCAGAAATCTGATAATTAATTGTATCTAAATATTTATTAAACAAACTCATAATTATTTGGGGAAGGGAGTTAGGTGGTTTAGCATGTCATCTCTCCCAAGGACATCACCATTTTAACAGATGATGGCAGATTAATAGATAATTTATGATGAGGGATTAGACCAAGAGTCCCCAAAGTTTTTACATAGGGGGCCAGTTCACTGTCCCTCAGACCATTGGAGGGCAGGACTATAAAAAAGCTATGAACAAATCCCTATGCACACTGCATATATCTCATTTTAAAGTAAGAAAACAAAAGGGAAACAAATACGATATTTAAAATAAAGAACAAGTAAGCTTAAATCAACAAACTGACCAGTATTTCAATGGGAACTATGGGTGTGGATATATCCTGTGCTCCTCTCACTGACCACCAATGAAAGAGGTGCCCCTTCTAGAAGTGTGGCGGGGGCCAGATAAATGGTCTCAGGGGGCCGCATGCACCTGCAGGCCATAGTTTGGGGACCCCTGGATTAGACAAACTGTCTCTCCCACTACCACTGCTGAAATCCAGTATCCCTCCTCAGCTTCCCTGAGATGCACTTTCATATCTATCATCTGTATGATTCACATTCTAGAGAATCTCTTTTTAAAAATACAATTCCTAGTATGTGCTATAGCTAGAAGCAGCTATTCTGTCAGGGAAGCACTTTGTTGACAAAGTGTTGGTACTCTTTGATTCTGGTAACTCTCAGATTTGTATGATATTTGCTCGCAGTACCAAGGCACAAATGCTCACACTCAGGGCTGGTTTTTCATGTGGCAGAAGAGTTATGAATCAAAGATGCAGATATGTCCTCCCTCATACACACAAAAT
This sequence comes from Rhynchonycteris naso, assembly GCA_037038555.1. Taxonomy (NCBI): domain Eukaryota; kingdom Metazoa; phylum Chordata; class Mammalia; order Chiroptera; family Emballonuridae; genus Rhynchonycteris; species Rhynchonycteris naso. The sequence goes on from CM072998.1 coordinate 128,892,888, forward strand.
TCCCTGATTGATCTTCCCCCATAAAGCCTAAAATGTCACACCACTAGAAATTCTTTAGGCTGAAAGACAAGCACAATTCTTTCCTTAACATTCTTGGAAGAGGTAGCCCCTTATCAGTCACTGAAATTTAAGTACTCATTATTTGATTGTTTTCCCACAGGGCAAAAAGGTTCCCAAGAGGATATGTTATATATTTAGGGACACTGACCTGAGAAAGACTGAGGCTTAGTTTTATGGAGTACTGCCCAAAGAGGACATTCTAGTACAAGCATTGAGCAGGGAGACTCAAGACTAACAGAGGAAGCAGGAGATAGTATGCCATCTTGAAAGGCTACCAAAGTAAGTAAGGTAATAATGAATAGCCTAATGGAATGGCTTCAAAGCCTGATGTTATCTACCCTTTTAGACCCAATGCCTTCCTGTTCATATGCTCAACACTTCCTAGGATTTTAGAAAAAAGAGAATTCCAAAGGAGTCAAACCACAGCCCAAAGAAAGTTTAAAATAATTGTTTTAAGTAAAGTGGCATGAAATCAAGTTTTAATACCAGGAAACACAGAGAATAAGGTACAAAAAAAAAAAAAACCTCTGGTACAGTTCAGATCAGACTTCTTTTCTACCAATTAGTTATTTATTAAGTAAGCACTTAGAAGTTGCTGTGCCAGGTAACAGAAATCCAGAGGAGAGTAAGACATGTGGATATCTGATAAAGCACTAATGTCCGTGAATGGTGTCACAGTCAATACCACACCAGTGCTTGGAAAAAAACTGTTTGGGGCACATGTGCTTAATGGGGGAGTAAACATTTGAGTGGAACTTCAAAACCCCTTGAGATGATGATAAGCAGAGGAGGCAAGAAGGCAGTGGAAAAGAGAAGTAGTCAAGCACAGTGAGGTAGTTGAGCACAAGAGGTCTTCAGGAGGCAGATAAGCTGTTGCCAAGAGGGTGATACAGTTTCTAAAAGCCTGAAGGGTATCAGAATCAACTACCTTAGGTCAAATTCCAGCTGTCCCATTGGGGACCATAAACAAGACACATAACTTCTTTGTACCTCCATTTTCTCACTGGAAAAGAGATAATATAAGCACCTACAGCATAGGAATGCTATAAGAATAGAAAGAAAAAAATCTGCATGTAAAATTCTTAGTATAGTAATGAACACATCTATTTGATAATTTTATTTATTATTTACTGTTATTTTTGCTCACATAGAATATTTGCTCACTTAGAATTAAGATAGAATATCTATCTATCTTATATACCTATAGGAAATAGGGCTATACAGGCAAGATTATTCCTTAAATGCCAGATGACAAGATGCAGAAAATAAAGAAATGACTGGAGCTTTTGGGAGCATGTCATACTTCGGGAAATTCACCCTGGCTGCAAGGTACTGGGTGTGCTGTAAGGGCTGGACAGAATGGGAGCTTAGAAACTAGAGAAAAAGAGATTGAATAGGAAGCGATCATTGCAGCTGACACATGAGGTAATGTGGTCCTGAACTAGGAAATTACAACAGAAGTGACAAGGAAGGTATAGACTTGAGGGACCTTGTGAAACAGAGAGAGTGTATGGTAGAATCTAGAAAGGAAACTGAAGTTATATCTAATATTTTAAACTTTAATGACTAAGACTAATATGGTGTCAAATTAAAAGCAAAAAATCAATATAAAATGATTTAGGGAAGACATGGGAGAATAACTAATTCAAAAGGTAATTTGGAATTTAAGTGAAATGCACTATGGGAAGCTGGGGTTGCAGAAAGAAATCCAGGAGAGAGCTCAGGCTGGAGATATGTTGCCTTCCAAGAAACAGAAGAGAGTAGGTTGATGGATGACCTCTGACTTGGGCTTTGGGATAATATCATTATTTTATTCTCTCTTGCCATAATTATGCTGTTATATAACTATTAGCAATAAGGCATATACCTTGTTGTTCACTCACTTATTCTTTCATTTATTTGTCCATTTGCGAATATTCATTACACAATTTTTAAGGTGTGTAAAATCTGAATGTGTCAAGGCATTCAGACTGTAACCCAGAGAAATCTGATAACCCTTCTGAAGAGCTTTTCTTCATGACCAAGCACTTTCACTCATCATTTACCAAAAGTATTTTGACTACGTACCATTTTGTGTAATCAACAACTAGATCAGAAAGGTAAGGGGGCAAACTGCCCTTAAGAGCCTCACTTTGGCATTAATTGTTCTACAACTCATCCTTGCTAACTTTGGCAAGAGTAACTCCCTAGGTGGGAAAATACTTTGCATTTTAACACTATGAAGTGAGGTTGTAATTAGCAGAAAACCAACTAAACACTGCTAGTTAGCTCACTTCTTTAAAACAAAACTCTATAGCTAATTGTCCTTAAGTACCTAAGCCACACTGAGGCAAAGAGCACCCTTCTCACTTCCCAAGTCCTGCTCCCCAATCTTTCTCTACCATCTCCATGGTGACCTCTAAAACACGCCGTTAGGATCTTGACATGGCACCAGGCTAACACCTTGGCTGGGATTTAATTTTGAGTTATGACCACGTTAGGAAAACATATGATGTGGCTGTTTGCTTACAGAAAGAGAGGGGAGGGGCAGATCATAAAACCCTGTTTTTTTATGAGCTGTTGCTTGATTTGTTCCTGGAGCCCCAAGTAGTAAGCTTCTAAATCAATGTGTGCAGCTGTTTTGGCTTCTTGGAGCCCAGCAGGTGTATTGCTCAGCTCAGCTGCCATCCCCCTACATTCACGTAACAAATAATAATGTCTTACACACACCAGCCATACATCAGAGTTCCTGCTGGTCCCAGAGAGGCGTCCTTCCTTCTTCTCTACCATCCTTTATCCTCTTTCTTTCTTTTCTTTTCTTCTTTTTTTATTTCTCTAACAGTAAATGAAAACAGTAATAGGAAAATCCATGGATTTTTTCATCACACTTTCTGGACACCTTTGGCTCCTTTGCCAAGAGGAGAGAGGGAAAAGGAAGAGAAAATCCAACACAATGTTTATTTGTGTTTGAAAAAATAAAACAATAGAAGTATTGTGACTAGTGAAATCAATTAGTCTTCCTAAGCAGTAAAGGCACACATCTGGTGTAACTTAAGTTAATGTAAGAGAAAGGGCTACAGAGGCCCAGAGACCTTGCGTTCTCATTTCAACAGGTGACAGAGAAGGCAGAAAAGGCTAATAATATACTACAAGCACAGAGACAGTGTGATAAATACTGGGGGGCTTGCCGAGAAGATGAAATCGTTGTTGGCCAATGACAACTACTAAGAAGGAAACAAATGTTCCTTCTTAAGGCTAACTATTGACGTCAGAGAACTGAAGGGTTGAGTACTAACTTGAGAGTATTCTAAAGGGTCAACTAGACCACTTCCTGGGGAAATGCAAAGATAAGAGTTGGACCTCCTGAGATTTGGTGGTGGGGCAGGTGAAGACAGATTGGACAACCTGTGGACTCTTCAATCAATGGGGGTCAATTGAAAGGGAGCTACGGAGGTGCCAGCACAGTGATTACTGCATAGTGGAGGCTGCTGGTTTCAAACATATGACTCAGACCTTGAAACTTTGTTAATAGGGTTGCTCAAAATGCAGGGCATCTGGTTAAAATTTAATTTTAACTTAAGAATAAAAACTTCTATAAGTATAAGTATGTTCTATGTAGTTTTTTGATATACTTACTCTAAAATTTTATTTGTTATCTGAAATTCAAATTTTACTGGATGTCTTGGTCTTTATCTGAAATTCCACCTTCTAGGAACTTCTACATTGTTTTTAAATCTGATGCCCTTTTCAATGTTTTATGCTGTGTTATGGGTCAAAAGAAGAAATGGCTATAATGAAATCAAGCCTACCTTTTCTAGAAAGCCGGTGCTCATAAAAATACCTGTCTTTATCTAGTACCCTTTGAATAAGGATTCATGGAGTTTATTTTAAAAAAGAAGTGTCATTCTCTTCTAAAGACTAGACTATATTTCCTCATCATGAATGTCCTTTTGCAATGATGCCTTAAATTGCTGCTTTATTCCAGAAATCATTATGGCATAGGTCCATTTTTCACAAAGTGTGTTTTGCAGAACACCATGAAAAAACATATGTAGTGGTATCCTTCTCTTGGAAGTTTATAGTACTTTTCAGCAAATTAAAGGATCTGGGGAATTTTTCAATAAAAATATACCTGTTTAGCTTTTTTCCACCCAGAGTTTGCTTAATTTGTTTGATTACAGAACCACCTTTTCAAGAAATTCAATAGAACTAATAGGTTGAATAACATAGTTTGACAAATGCTAGCTTAAGGTTTTGATATGTTTATTTCCTCCTCAGTCTATATGATTTTCAACTCCTATTTAAATATTAGCTGTCTTGTTCTACATCTATTTTATTTTAAGCAATCTCATGTCTTTCTTTCAAAGTATGCAACAAAGAAATTCTAAACAAATAAGGAAAGCCTGAGGTGGTTGACATGTATCACATACATAGTACATAAAATATTTATGAAGGGCACGTGGCTCAGAGCACTCTGAGAAACATGGTCTTTAGAAAGACCTCTTTCCCTTTTCCTTCTCTACAACAGTGCTCATGTATGTGGGTACCACTCCCTCAAAAAGAACCTGCCTCTTTCTTTCTGCCATTGGCTCCTGCTCCATGATAAACCTCTCACCCCGGTCGTGAATCTCATGGGCTGCCAGCACTCTCTGAATCCAGTTTCTCTCACGTGTTACCTTCCAGCCCAGACACTGCTGAGTTTAGCGGGAGCTCCAGGCTTGGAAGTACATTACATATGTAATACTTGGGGATGCTTAAAGGATAAAGGAGGTGGGAACCATGTGAGTTATTGTTCTAACAGTCTCAATTATTAACTTAGCCCTCAGGCAAGATCCCCTTGGTACCTACCAATCATTCCAGCACAATATAAATCTATTTGTCATAGAGAAATCTCATTCCAAGTGGGAAAGTCTCCCTTATTTATTCTAAGACGGATGGCAGGTACCAGAAACCTGGAATGACAGAATAGTCCATGAGTATTTTTATTTTTATTATTTTCTTAAACCAGTTTCCAACAGCTGGTCGCCAGTTGCCCCTAACGTGGATACATAAAAGCAAAGCCTCAAACATTGTGCCAGCCAGGATCAGGGAAGAAACAAAGCCCTCATAAATCAACACTGCACTGTTCTACAGCTTTAACTCAATAAAGTGCATGTGTATGAAAGAAAGGGACAAGTATTGAGGGAAAAAAAAAACCACTCCACCATGGATAAACCAGCACCAGTTGGACAAAGCTTTTGTCATCCTCTTAGTCTCCCTGCACCAGTCATGTTATTCGGGCTCCCATGGGCTAAGCTTTTAAGAGCCCAGTCTTTGTTCTTTGTATAGAAAAGCTGGATGCCTATTGTTTGAGTTTCAGAGAGGGTGCTCTCTCAAGATAGCAGAGCAGAGATGTGAGCATGGTTCATTCCTGAGCTATTGGATGGCAGTTCACTAGAGATAATAAGGCAGATTTAGGGCTGGGTTCTAGAAAAACAAAAAGAAAAAGAAAGGTCATACTAAAGAGAGAAAAGAATGGAATAAAAGGGGTAAAATGTGGAAGGAAAATGAAAAAGATGTGAGCACCCCCACAAATGGCTAAACTTCCATTCAGTATAGAAGAATAACTTTCCAGGCATCAACTCATGTGACATTTAGAGGACATTATAAGCTAAGTACTAAGTTTCAAGATAAACTCTGAAAGTTAAGAGACCAAGACAAATTTCACAAAGAATGGAGTCCCAAAATGACTTTAATAAAGGCAACTCCACTTACCCACTTACAGTTAGAGAAAGAGTGGCTACTCCAACCGCATTGCTGAAGGAAAATAACCAGTAATATGTCAGCAGAATACAGCCAAAGGAGAAATTCAGTCTTAGGTTATTGTCAACACTGTTATGTTCAAGACCACCCAATGGCAAAGCACTCATAATTCTTCAGCATATACATTTACCACCCGCCAAATAATTCCCAGATCTAGTAATACTAGTTGGAAATGTGACCTTGACACTAAAAGGGCCTAGGCACTTACATAGGGAAGTAAATATTAAGGAATTCAGTGCAGTCCGTAATTTAATCATTCATTCACCTGTGTGGGTTAATTCTATGCCAAACACTGTGCCAGGTGGCTGTCTGGGTAGGGTGAAATTCCAGATCCATCATTCCTGCCACCTTCCCACCCTATTCTATCACAGTTACATATGACTAAAAGATGTCAGACTGTTTTCCCTAAAAAGAACAAAAATCAGTAGGTATCAGACTTTAAATGAAGAGCAGAAATCATGTAAATAACATTACTCACTTATATTTTTAGTGTCCCAATACAGTCATACTCATACTTCCCTGGAATGATCTGGATGAATCACGTACTCTCCATTTTAGAGCTGAGAAATTGAAGAGTTAAAAGACTAACCAGCCTGACCAGGCAGTGGCGCAGTGGATGGAGCATCAGACTGGGATGTGGAGGACCTAGGTTTGAGACCTCAAGGTTGCCGACTTGAGCATGGGCTCATCTGGTTTGAGCAAGGGGTCACTCAGTCTGATGTAGCCCCCCGGTCAAGGAACATATGAGAAATCAATCAACGAACAACTAACGTGCCGCAACAAAGAATTGATACTTCTCATCTCTCTCCCTTTCTGTCTATCTGTCTGTCTCTCTCTCTGAAAAAAAAAAAAACTAACCAAAATTACCCAATTTATAAGCAACAGATACAGCCTGACTTCACTATCCAATACCATCTTCTCAAGAGCCTTTTCTTCCTTAACTGGTTAAGAAGATCAACAAAGAATCTTTCATACCTCAATATTTCAACTGCTTTTGTTTCCACCATCTCCTTTCTGCATTGTGACCAATGGAAAACCAGCTGCTGACAGTAATCAGGTGTTTATATTAATATATCAACTAACATAACCCTCCCAAGGTAAACTCCCAACTCAATAGCTTCCTGTTACTTGTGGATGATCTGAAAAAAAATTATTTTAAAACAGAAGGAAAAATTAAACCTATAACACATATAACCCTATACCATTTACAAAGAAACTACCTAATCACCCATAAGCCAGAACACAAAAGGCATGGCATGGGGCAAAATTTAATTATAAGTAGTGAATTTGATAACAGAGAAAATGTTATATCATATACTTACAAAGTAAGCATAAAAATAATTCCCAGGATTCTGATTTCTTAGAGCTAGCATCAAAATCAAATATTTCTATGCACAGCCCCTTATCTTAAAAAAGAAAACAGTAAACAATTCTGACAACCTAAGATATTTTTGTACTAACTTAAGATCTGGGAAAATATTTATAAGATATATCATTCATTTCTTCTCATTAAAATTGGGAAAATTATTTCATAATTTAAAAAAATCTATTTACATATTTTCTCCCCTGTTCTTGAAGGCCTAATGAGAGGGAGAGGTCCTAGATGGGGTTTTGATACCCTCAGAGAGTTAGAGACAATTTTGCTTTATTTTGCATTGTTATTCTAGTTATTGTTTGTGTTTAATTATGTAACCTGCTAATTTACCATTCTACCCTATCCTCAACTCTTAAGACTCCATTAACTAAAGTCTTCTGTAAATTAGGAAGGATAATTTAGATGTTTTAGGTTTTTGACAAGAACATTTATGAGAAAATGGATATTTTTAATCTATTTCCATCACAATTTATGACAATACCATCACATAGATGAATCTTTCAGTTCACTTTCCACTCAGTTTCCTGACCCTCTCACTTGTAATAATATTGTAACCCATCCTACTAAAGACACTCACACACATGTTCATCCCCACACCTTGTCATTAACAGGAAGTGCACACCACATGTATTCTCAATTTTAAGTGTACTACTTCAGTCAGTAGCTCCTATCTCTCCATCTTATTTACTTTAGTACTCTGGCTCCCATCAATTATTTGACTTAACAAAAACCAAAACATCAATATTTGCATAAAGTTTTAGTACATTATGATCTTACCTCCTGCATCATTATAATCACTCTCTTGTATAATACCATCAATTTCTTTAGCTAACTCTCCATTTATCCTATCCTTCTGGCAAAATACCAACAATGATTAACTCATAAATTTCCTATACTCCACACCTACCTTTATACAGTTGAGTATGGCTGAAGAAAAATACATATCAAAGTTGATGAGTCTTATTCTAATTTCATGACAAGTTACACCAGGAAGACCCTTGTGCTACCTGGAAATCCTGCTACATTTCTTTAAATTCTTAAAATTTCTCCTCTAGTAGATGCTATTATTAATCTTTCCTTCTCTTCTCCAAACTTCTATCATCATCTCTTTCATTTTTATTCTCTGTTGATGCCCTTACTTCTTATTTCACTAAAGGAAGGAGTCAAAAGAGTCCTCTAAGAGAATAAGAATGCAGAGTTAAGAAAGTAATACAGAGGAACTACTTAAGTTTTTAAAAATACTTAATCTATAGCAGTAATTACAATAAATATAAATGGATTAAATACTCCAATTAAAAGATAAATATTATCAGACTCAATGTAAAACTAAAATTTACTACATGCTATTTATACGCGGAACATTTTAAATATAAAGATAGAGAAAAGTTGAGAGTAAAAATGTCAAACAAAAGACATGTTTTAAACACCAACTAAAAGAACCCTAGAATAGATATACTAATATCGAAGTAAACCTTAAAAAGCATTACTAAGTAGATATTTCTTAATAATGAGTAATAAAAATAAACTTGAGAGTACCTAAAACATAAAACAATCCTACTTTACATGTATCTATTAATATAGTCCCCAAATTTATAAATAAAATATTGTTAAAAATGAAGAATAAATATTTAAGTAATTCTACAATGATAGAAAAATATTTTAACATACCTCCTTCAGTTACAGATCGATCAAGAATCCAAAAGGCAGTAGAATATAAAAGATTTGAATACTACAATTAAGAAAATGATGAGCCATATATAAAATTGCAACCAGTAACTACAGAATATTTATAAAAATGACACATAGTGAGCCATAGAACAAGTCTAAGAAAATATCAAAGAGGCTGTAATTATTCATAGTCCACATTATAAAGACAGTAGATGCAAGTCAGAAATTAATGACAAAAAGATAACTAGAAAATTGCCATATTTAGGAATTAAAATAACCTTCAGGACAATGGAGAACTAGGGGCTAAGGAAAAGAAATCACAATAAAAATGTTTAAATTATTTAAACTGAATAATAATATTATGTGTCAAAACTTCTTGGATGCTGTTAAAAGTTCTACTCAAAACTAAATTTATGTCTTTAAAAAAGAAAGGACATTATCCATCTTAAAAAATTAGAAAAAAAGAAAAATTAGAAAACAATGGTGAATTAAACCTAAAAAGGAGAAGAAGCGAGATATTAATGAAATTAATTAAGTAGAAATATAAATATACAAAAAGAAATATCAACAATCCTGAAAGTTTTTTAAAAACTAAAATAATTTGATAAAATTAAAACTTCTGTATAAACTAGTCAAGAAATACAAGACAGGAAACAAAGATCACCTATAATAAGAAATTTATGTATTACAGCAATACTGTGGAGATTAAAATGTAATAAGAACATATCAGGAACCACTTTATGTCAGTAAATTTTAAAATGTAGGTTCAACAGATATTCATAGAACAAAACAACAAAACAGACACAAGAAAATCTGAGAAGCCTTATATATATTAAATTAAATAATCTGTACTAATAAAACTATCCAGTAAAAACACTCCAGACTAATGTGATTTCAGCAATAAATTCTACTAATATTTAAGCCAAAAATAACATCAATTTTACATAAACCCTTCCAAACAAAATAGAAAAATAAGAAATGATTATAAACAGTTTTACAAAGCCAGAAAACGGCAATAGCAGAGCCTGGCAAGGACCTGAGAAGTTATTAAAATCACAGGCCAATCTTACTATAAACAAAAATAAAAACCCTTATAATTTAAATATAATTATATATACCACAGAGTAATAATACCGTATTGCCCCATGTATAAGATGCTCCCATGTATAAGACGCACCTTAATTTTGGGGTCCGGAATTTGAAAAAAAAGCATTACATAAAGTTATTGAACTCAAGATTTATTTATCATAAAATTCATACAACTTCTCATCACTGTCAAAACTCCCATCCACTAGCTTGTCCTCGTCTGTGTCTGATGACGAGTCACTGTATTCAACAATGAGCACAATAACAAACGTGAAAAACCGGAAAATGCAAGTAAAACAACCTACAACCACTGTATAAGATGCACCCAGATTTTAGACCTCAAATTTTTTGAAAAAATGTGTGTCTTATACATGGGGAAATATGGTACATCATGACAAAACTGGATTTATTTTAGGAATGCAAGGTTAACATTATCATAAGGAGACTTAACATTTTGAAAGCACTCAGTTTACCTTACCCTATTAATTAGAATAAAGGAGAAAAAACATGTGATCATAATAGTTGTAAAAAAATAGATAAAATTAGGCTTCTCTTTCCCTCTCCCCATTCTATCTCTCTTACTCTCTTGCAGCCAGTGGCTCCAATGATTCAAGTGTTGGCCCCAGGCACTGAGGATAGCTCAGTTGATTTGAGCATCAGGCCCAGGGTGGGGTTGCCAGGTGGATTCTGGTCAGGTGGCATGCGAGAGTCTGCCTCTGTATTTCTCTTCCGCTCACGTAGAAAAAAAATAGATACCATTGAGCATCCGAATGATAATTTTAAAAGAAAAATCAGCAAGAAAAATAGATGCATTTCTTTCATCTAATAATGTATATCCACAAAAAATCTAGATAACATTATTTTTCATGGTAAAATGTTAAATAATTTTCTTTTAAGAACAAGAATTAGAGAAGTCCACTTGTTTATTTCCATTCAATTGCCCTAGCCAGTATAATACGACAAGAAAATAAGTATAGGTAAGGTTTTCATCTACAGTTGAGCAAGAAACCCTACAAAACCTCCCTCAAATAAATAATACTGAACAAAATCATTAGACATTTTGATTAAGAGCTCTTAGGCCTGACCTCTGGTGGCACAGTGTAAAAAACATTGACCTGGAATGCTGAGGTCACTGGTTCAAAACCCTGGGCTTGTCTGGTCAAGGTACATATGGAAGTTGATGCTTCCTGCTCCTCCCCCCTTCTCTCTATCTCTTTCTCTCTCTCACTTTCTTCTCTCTCTCTCTCTCCTCTCTGAAATGAATAAATAAAATCTTTTAAAAAACTATTTGCAAAAAGAGCTCTTAAATTTCACCAAAAGCAATCAAACTAAGAATTCTTTATTCATGAGAAACTGCTGTACTTTGGGGTAAGAATAGTGGGAATATTTCTTAGTTGGAGCTGCTTCCAACCCTTCTCGAATTCTGTGGGCAAGGTAGTTCCCCAGAGGAGGGCAGCCTGGGAAAGCAGCAGCATTTCTGTTAGAGGAAGTTACCTTTTCTTGGAGGTACTGTCAATAAAAGTAGCAAAGTCAGTTAGAAATAGAGAAATCCTATGAGGCTAAGGTCACAGACTGCTGGGATGAATGGCAGGCCAGAGGACTAGCCAGAGACTTAACAGGGATATCTTTGTAATGAGAAAGTAATAGAAGGGTTGATAAACTTTCCATACACCCTAGCTGATGGGCAAGCTGTGTGTATATGCACAGGAGACCTGAAAGTTTCTGAAGGAAAATAAAAGTCGTAGAAGTCTGAAAAACTGTCTGAACTTTGAATGAACTACTAAACCTACACGCAGATCCACTGGCAGAGGGTAGAAGACGTAGTGCTGATGATGCTTAAGTACAATCTCTTATCAATTACTGACTGATAACCAAGCTCTTTAGAACCAGTAATAATCCCTAGGAAGCAAGGCTAAAGATAAAAATAAAAAAATAAACTCAACAGAAAAATAAACTCAGTGGAACCAACAACTACATACACATTGTGGGGATGACAGATTCCACAGATCAAGCAAGTGACATAAAAAAAAACAGTCAACCAAACATTAAAAAACAAAAAAAACAATAACAACACTCAGAGGGAAAAATCAGAATCCCGAGTTGCTAAATGAGAAATTATGAGTTATACAAAGAAAGAGGAAAGTGTGATTCATACTAAAAGTACTCAATAAAACTGCCTCTGAGTGTGTCCAAATTTTGGATTTAGCGAAGATTTTAAAGTAATTATTACAAATATGTTCAAAGGCTAATGAAAGAAAATTATATTTAAAGATTTAAAGAAAATATGATGACAGCAACTTAACAAATGAAGGATATCAGTAAAGGATTCAAACCTATCCAAAAAAAGAAAAGAAATGAAACAACAAAAATTTTAGAGTTGAAAAGTGTTCTATCAAAATAATAGTTTACTTCATAGGCTCTACATGAGAGATGACAGAATTAAGAATCAGTGAACTTGCAGATAACTAAAAATGGCCCAATCTGAATAAATACATCTTTTCTTTTTTATCTTACTTTCCTTGAAATCAAAAATTATAAAAAGCCTTAGCCCTGGTTGGCTGGCTCAGTGATAGAGCTTTGGCCCAGGGTGTGGAAGTCCCAGGTTCAATTCCCAGCCAGGGCACAAAGGAGAGGGGCCTATCTGCTTCTCCATCCTTCCTCCTCTCCTTACTCCCTATCTCTCTCTTTCCCTCCTACAGTGAAGGCCCCTCTTTGTTCAATGGAACAAAGTTGGCTGGGGTGCTGAGAATGGCTCCATGGCTTCCGCCTCAGGTGCTAGAATGGCTCCAGTTGCAGCAGAGCAACACCCCAGATGGGCAGAGCATCGCCCCCTAGTGGGCTTGCCGGGTGGATCCCGGTTGGGCACATGTGGCAATCTGTCTCTCTGCCTCCCCACTTCGCACTTCAGAAAAATACAAAAAAAAATTGTAAAAAGCCTTAACTATACCATTGTATTATTGGATTTATAACATATATAGATATAATATATATGTCAATAATAACACAAATTCAGGCATATTCTGGGGTAAATATATTTAAATAAAATTGCTATATTTTGTGGCAATTAAGTAATTATTTGCTGACCCTAGCTGGTTAGCTCAATGGTAAAGCACTGGCCTGGCATGTGGATGTCCCAGGTTCAATTCTTGGTCAGGGCACACAGAAGTGACTATCTCCTTCTCCACCCCTACCCCCATTCCCTTCCTAGAGCCATGGCTCAATTGGTTCAAGTGAATCAGCTTGGGAGCTGAGGATGGCTCTTTTGGGTTTCTGCCTCAAATGTTAAAAATAGCTCTGTTGTGAGCATGGTCCCAGATGGGCAGAGCAACAGGGGTGTCTGGGTAGATCCTGGTCAGGGCACATGAGGGAGTCTATCTGTCTATCACCCCTCCTCTCACTTAAAAAAAAATAAATAAATAAATAAAAATTTAAAAATCATTATTTTCTTGAAATTGAGTGTGATACTTAAAATGCATATTGTAATCCCAAGAACAATGTTTAAGGGGAAAAAATCAAATAATTAGAAAATCTCAAAAAAATTAAAATTGTACACAAAATATTTGCTTAACACAAAATAAACCAGTGAAGTAGGAGCAGAGAGACATAAAAGTCACAATACATATAGAAAACAAATAAAAATGGTAGACAAATTTAAATGTATAAATAATTACACTAAATAAGCATGAACTAACTATATAAATCAAAATTGGTAATTGCCTAACTGAATTTAAAAAGCAAGATTCAACTACTTTCTATTTACTAAAGGTATGTTTTAGATTCAAGACATAAATAGTTTTAAAGTAAAAATGTTAAAGTATATATACCATACAAAATTAAACCATGAAAGAGCAGGAGTGGCTATGCTAGTACCAGCAAAACAGATATAAAGACAAGAAATATTAATAGAGACAAAGAGTATTATGCCATAGTGACAAAAGGATCAATAAATTAGAATAAGGTAACAATTATAAATATATAACCTAAATTATGTACATAAAATAAAAACTGACAGAATTGAAAGAAATAGACAATTAAAATTGGAAATATCAGGGACCCATTCTCAATAACTAATGGAACAACTAGATTAAAAATCAGCTAGGAGCCTGACCAGAAACTGGTACAGTGAATAGATCGTTGGCCTGGGATGCAGAGGACCCAGGTTTGAAACCCTGAGGTAGTGGCTTGAGTATGGGATTATAGACATGACACCATGGTTGCTGGCTTGAGCCCAAAGGACACTGGCTTAAAGCCCAAGCTCACTGACTTTAGCCCAAGTTTGTTGGCTTGAGTGTGGGCTCACCAACTTGAGCGCAGGGTTGCTGGCTTGAGCCCAAAGGTCACTAGCTTGAAGTCCAAGGTCGCAAGCTTGAGCAAGGGGTCACTGGCTTGGCCTGAGCCCCTGGTCAAGGCACATACAAGAAAGTAATCAGGCCTGACCTGTGGTGGTGCAGTGGATAAAGCATCGACCTGGAACACTGAGATTGCCGGTTCAAAATCCTGGACTTGCCTGGTCAAGGCACATATGGGAGTTGATGCTTCCTGCTCCTCCCCTTCTCTCTCTCTCTCTCTCTCTCTCTCTCTCTTCTCTCTCTCTCTCTCTCTCCTGTCTCTCTAAAAATGAATAAATAAAATCTAAAGAAAAGAAAGTAATCAATGAATAACTAAGGTGCCTCTATGAAGAATTGATGTTTTTTATCTCTCTCCCTTCCTGTCTGTCTGTCCCTATCTATTCCTCTGTGTATGTGTGTGTGTGTGTGTGTGTGTGTGTCTAAAAAAATAAAGACTTATACAATAATATAAAAATATAAGAACAAACATTTGCAAAATATACTACCCAAACCTAGAAGATTCCACATTCTTTTCAAGTGCAGAGAAAACAGTCTCCAGAATAAACCATATGCTATGGCATAAAATACTTCCTAATAAATGTAAAAAAGACTGAAATCATTCCTAGTATGTTCCCCAAACACAATGAAATTTGATTAAAAATCAATAGCAGGAATACATTTAAAATGTCCTAAACATTTCAAAATTAAACAATACATTTCTAAATAACCCAAGGATGAAAGAATAACAAGAGAAATCAAAATGTTTCACACTGAATTTTAAAAGTAAATCACAACATATCAAAATGCATATGCCATAACTGAAGCAGTGCTTAGAGACGAATTTGTAGCTATAAACATTAAAAGGAATAAAGATCTCAAATAAATAAGCATTCACCTTTAGAAACTAAAAAGAATAAACTAAATCTAAAATAAGCATAAGGCAGGAAATAATAAAGATCAGAGTTGAAATCAATGAAATAGAAAAGAAAATTCAATAGAGAAAAATAAGCAAAACTAAAATTTATGCTTAGAAAAAATAATTTTTTAAATTCAGAAATTTTTAAGCTAAACTAACCAAGAAAAAATATAAAAGAAGACAAACATACCAAATTTAGGAATAAAGAAAAGGATATTGTTACCACATCTACAAAAATAAAGAGAAATTAAACAATTTATATGAAATAAAAAATATGCAATTAACATAGTTTAATTCATTTAAAATTAAATTATAATAATTTAAAACTTTACACAATCTAAAAACCTGTTTTAGATGGTTTCACTGGTAAATTATTTCAAATTTTTAAAGAATAAATAAAATGTAAATCCTACACAAACTTTTTCAGACAATAGCTGAGGCTCATTTTATGAAGCCAATATTATTCTAATACCAAAGGCAAAGATATCACAAATGAAGAGAAGTACAGATTAATATCCCCCAAAGATATAAATGCAACCATCCTTTACAAAATAGTAAATTGAGCCTGACCAGGCGGTGGCGCAGTGGATAGAGCATTGGACTGGGATGCGGAGGACCCAGGTTGGAGACCCCAAGCTCGCCAGCTTGAGCACGGGCCAATCTGGCTTGAGCAAAAAGCTCGCCAGCATGGACCCAAGGTTGCTGGTTCCAGCAAGAGGTGGCTTGTCTGCTGAAGGCCCGCGGTCAAGGCACATGTGAGAAAGCAATCAATGAACAACTATGGTGTTGCAACAGCAATGAAAAACTAATGATTGATGCTTCTCATTTCTCTCGATTCCTGTCTGTCTGTCCCTATCTATCCCTCTCTCTGACTCTCTCTGTATCCCTGTAAAAAAAAAAAAAACTAAATTGAATATAACTTATAAAAGGAATTATTCAATATGACCAAGTGGAATTTATCACAGGAATGCAAGGTTGGTATATAATTTGAAAACCAAAGTAACTCACTATATTACTAGGAAAAAAATATAATACATGATTATCTCAATGGATGCAGAAAAGTCTTTTTACAAAATTTAATATCCATTCATGACAGAACCACTCAACAAAATAGGAAGAGAAGGGAACTACTTCAATCCAAGGCAATGAAAAGGTATTTACAAAAAACTTAGTTGTTATAATACTTAATGGTGTATGCCTGAATACTGTACCTCTATAATAAAGAACAAGATAAGGATGTCCACTGTCATTATTTCTGTAGAGAAGGGTCAAGTTTAAGCAATAAGATAACAAAAGATAAAAATAAATAAAAGGCAACCATATTTTCTAAAAAGAAGTAAAACTATCCTTTTTCATAGATTGCATATTAGTCTATAGAGCAAATTTAGTGAAATCTGCAAAAGGCTATTAAAATTAACAGCTGAGTTTAATAAGTTACCAGAATAGAAGATTAATATAAAAAATAAACATCTATACACTACCATTGAATAACTAAAAAATAAATTAAGAGGATAATTTTATTCATAATAAAAATAAAATAGGTATAATTTTAACAAAAAAAGTATAAAGCTTATCGTATATACTAAAAACTACAAACCTTTGCTTAGAGAAATTGAGACTCTAAATAGAGAATTTTTTCATATTCATGAATTTGGAAGGCTCAACATTGTTACAATGATAACGTTCCCTAAATTTTAGTGAAATTCCAACAAAAATATTAACAGGTTGTTTTTCTTTTACTGATTCTTAGAGAGAGAGGATGGGAGAGAGACAGAGACAGAAACATCACTTTGTTGTTCTGGTTCTTCATTCATGCTGTCATTGGTTGATTCTTTCATGTGCCCCAACTGGAAATGGAATTTGCAACCTCATCATGTCTGAATGATGCTCTAATCAACTGAGCTACCTGGCAAGGGCCTTAACAGGCTTTTTGTTAAAAATGACAAGCTAATCTTGAAACTTATATGAAAACGCTAAGAACTCAGAATAGCAAAAACACTTTTTGAGAAAGAAGACTAAAGTTTGAGGACCCATAATACCTGTTTTCCACACATTATAAATCTCTGTTAATGAAAACAATGCAGTATTTTTTATGAAAGGATAGCCACATGAATAACTGAAACTGAAAAGAGCAGAAAGCTAGAAATAAAAGTACACATTTATGGTCAACTGATTTTTTACAAAGGTACCAAGGAAATTTAGTAAAAAATACATAATCTTTTCCTCAAATAATAGGAAATAACTGTACATCTGTATGCAAGAAGAAAAAAAAAGAAAAATGAATCTTGAAATGTACTTCACAACATATGCAAAAATTTACTCAAAATGAACCACAGATCTAAATATAAAACCTAAAACTATAAAAGTTCTAGAAGAACAAAAAACATTTTGTGACCTTGCAGGCAAACAGTTCTTAGAAACAAAAATCATAAATCATAAAATTTAAAAATGGACAAAATAAACTTCATCAAATAAAAAAATCTACTCTTTGAAAGACACTGAAATAGAACTAAAAAGATAACTTACATGGTGGGAGAAAATATTTGCAAGATACATACCTGATAAGATATATAAAGAATTCTCGAAACCCATAAGAAAATAAATTATTAAAAATGAGCTGCTTGACCAGGCAATGGCGCAGTAGATAGAGCGTCGAACTGGAACGCAGAGGACCCAGGTTCGAAACCCCAAGGTTGCTGGCTTGAGTGTAGGCTCACCAGCTTGAGTGTGGGGTCACTGGCTTGAGCCCCAACGGTCATTGGCTTGAAGCCCAGGGTCACTGGTTGAACCCAAGGTTGCTGGCTTGAACAAGGGGCCACTTGCTTGGCCGTAGCCCCGTTAGGTCAAGGCACATATGAGAAAGCAACCAATGAACAACTAAGGTGCCATGACGAAGAATTGATACTTCTCATCTCTCTGTCTGTCTGTCTGTCCCTAATAGTCCCTCTGTCTTTCTCTCTGTCTCTGTCACACACACACACACACACACACACACACACACACACACACACACACAGAAAAATAAAATAAAACAAGCAAAGCATTTGAACAGATACGTGACTAAAAATGAGTTACAACTGGCAAGGAGCAAATGAAAAAATGATCAGCATGATCATTCATTTGAAAAACTCATGATAAAAGTCACATTAGATCCCAATACTTCCTATTTGAATGTGATATGGTACAGGTCATCTAAAAGTTTCATACACTGCTGGTGGAAATGAAAAATGGTTCTATCACAGTTTACAATAGCCAAGATCTGGAAACAGCTCAAGTGTCCATCAGTGGATGAGTGGATTAAAAAGCTGTGGTACATATAAACAATGTAATACTATGCAGCCATGAAAAAGAAGGAAATCTTACCTTTTGCAATGGCATGAATGGACCTGGAGATTATTATACTAAGTGAAATAAGCCAGGCAGAGAAAGAAAAATATCATATGTTCTCACTTATTTGTGGAATTTAATGAACAAGGTGAACTAAGGTATGGAATAGAGACAGAGGTGGGGTCACGGGGAGCAAAGGGACAGCTGTCAAAGGGAAGGGGGATGAGGTGACAGGATCAGAGAAGGTGAAGGGATTAGTGAAATTATATATACATAACACATAGGTAGATACAGATCACAGGACAGCAAGTCCCAGAGGGAAAAGGGGAGGGAGTTAGGGGAAGTGGGTAAAGGGAGGCACGTGGTTGGGAGGTGAGGGTGTTATATTGAGTGGAACACTTGAATCCATGATAACACAATAAATTAAAACTAATTTAAAAATTAAAAAGAACAATAATAAAATACTGGAATAATCTTGTTATTAGCATATAAAAACACTTTGCAGCTTCATATAAAGTTAAATATAAACTACTATATAACTTATCAATCTCCCAGGTATTTGTTCAAGATAAATGAAGATATGCTGTATATCCATACAAAAATCTATTTGTATAATTTAGAGTAGCTTTATTGAAAATTGTGAAAAGCTGAAAACAAAACATATTCTTCAGCTGGTGAATAGATAAGCAAACTATGTACATCCATACAATGGAATTCTGCTTAGTAATAAAAAGTAATGAATTACACATATTTTTTAACAACACAGATGAATCTCAAAAACACTAGACTAAGAAGCCAGATTCATATACAGACTAAATACTGTATATTTATGTTTTAATTATACCTTACAAAGGCAAAACTACAGTGATAGAGAACACCATTACTAGAAAATAGGGATAGAGGTAGAGAACTGACTACTAAAGAGAATGTAAGAACTCTTTGGTGGGATGGAAAATTCTGTATCTTGATATTTGTGTAGGATAAAAAATTATATAGCTTGCCTAAATTGGATTTTAAGTGTGTGAAAATTGTGCTTAAATAAACTTGATTTAAAAAGTAAACAGGGAGTTGAATGAGACTGAGTAGGGAAATTTATGAAACAAGATTGGCATAAGTTGTTCATTGTAGGAGATGAAAAGGTAAATTATTATTTTGCTCTTTCTATGTTTATATGTGTTTATAAATAGAGGTTTTTAAAATCTGCAAATACAGTTTAATCTTGGGATATTTTCAAATTAATGATAATGACCAGAGAAGTACAGTATAAATCAATTTACCATAATTATGGTAAATAAAGAATTACCATAAGAATTATAGGTAGCTAAAGTTTTGGGTTGAAAGGCAAGTTTA
This sequence comes from Rhynchonycteris naso, assembly GCA_037038555.1. Classification (NCBI taxonomy): domain Eukaryota; kingdom Metazoa; phylum Chordata; class Mammalia; order Chiroptera; family Emballonuridae; genus Rhynchonycteris; species Rhynchonycteris naso. The sequence goes on from CM072998.1 coordinate 128,912,779, forward strand.
TGTATAATTTTTTATTTTTAATAAACTATGTAAAATAGTACCATGCATGTAAAAATAATTACAGTGTGTTGTGAATCAAAGTTGACAACAAATTTTACACTGAGATTTTCAATCATGTAATATAATTTTCTCTCCTGAACAAAACACTTCAGTGGCTTTCACTCTCAGAGTAAAGACCAAAGTCCTTTCCAGGTCCTACATAATCTAAGCCTTAGCTGACCACTGACTTTATCACTGTTTATTCATTCTCTTCAACATCTTTGCTATTCCTGAAGCACACCAAGCATGTTCCTCTTTGCCATCCTTGCTGCACGTTTCACCTGAAATTCTTTTTCTCTGAATATGCCAGAAGCTTGCTTCCTTACTTCCTTCTGGTCTTTGTTGAAATGTTCCCTTATGGGTAAGGACTTCCCCTAACATACTACTATATAAAATTGCATGTATATATGCAAACACAACATTTTTGCAATGTTATTCATCTTTTTAACCTAATCAACTCTCACTCTATTATCCAAGATTTTATCTACAATTCTTTTACCTGACAATCAGAAATTCAACCCACTGAGATTAATTTACCATCTTCCTTAACATAAGGAATGACAAGTGAAAATTTTTTGCCTTAAATCTTCTGATCCAAAGGCAGTGGTTTACATCAGCTTGATATACAACTCTCCCTGGTTCCATCTCGTTCCTGTGCATCAGCCTTTACCTCCTACTTCATACAAGGCAATGTGCTGGGTGATGAAAGCTTCCTGAGAAGAGTGATGTGTGAATAATGTCTTCCAGAATTTATAATGAAGTTTCAGGAAGTAAGACTTCACACATATCAAGAGAAATGATAGCACCGCCCAGAAAATGGTGTGAAAAGGAATATTAACAATAATTAAGGATTAAGAGCTCAAATTAGAAAAATCACTGGTTATTTGAAGATAAGCTTTACAGAGGAAATGGGTTTTGGGCAGCTTCTAAAAAATGTGCATAAGTGGGAGGTAGTTGAAGACAGTGATATAAATAAGTGTTGAATATAAAAATACAAGGTGTTTGAAAGATATATGGCTGGTGTGATGGATTTGGGCAACAGTGCAGTGGGCACATAAAGCCACAATGTCAAATTGAGGCTCTTTGCATGAGACAAAAGTTTTCCTGTGCTTCAAATAGGCAGAACCAGAATATGCAAAAGCTGACCATAGATATGTCTCTTTATGCCCGTGTGTTCAGTTGTGCATGTGAATGTTAAATAAAACACAATGTGTAATATTTGATATGTGCTTCCTATTTCATCCTTTTACTCTACTCTTCCTTAAAAAACAACAAAAAAGTGATGAAGATTGTATGTTTTGCATTTCTTTAAATTTTGGTCAACCTACTTTGCATTAAAGCAGAGTTCCCATAATTTAATGAACATCCATGTACATTAGCTGTTGGGATATTAACTATTCTGCACATAGAGTTCAGTCATGTTTACATAGCTGCTGTGTGGTTTATTAGCACGTTATATTATGTGACACAGTTAGGCACTCCTCCTCAGAGTATTCTGTTTGCTTCATATTCTGGAAAAAGAACCAGAGTTCATGTATTTGTTTATTATTTGGATACATTTTAAAAATCCCCAATGCTTTTTTTTTTTATGAGTTGGAGCCATTAATGAGAGTAAAATCAACACAATTTAGCTATATAAATTCTGTCTAATAAGGGCTCTTTCCATCCAGAGTGGAAGGTGAAAAAAAAACCCAGGAATTTGGCTTATTCTATGGCCTGTGAGTTAGGAAACATAGGCTTTGTTGACACAGGAAAGGAAGAGAAACCCCAAGCCAGGGCCTCCCAGATGGAAATATTTTGTTGTTTCCTGGGGTTTGGCTCCCTGCAGCAGCCAAGTTGTTAATACAAGTGCTGCTGTTCATCTGTACTGGCCCTTAAGAGTCAGTAGGGAGGGGTGGGGAGATAAGATAGTTGGAAGGTCATCAAAAGTGGAGGGTGGGGCCTGAGTCCTCTAAGTGTTAATACAGATAAGTGCTCTCCAGTGCCTTTCCCACCTCATTATATTTCTAGTTAAGAAACTCTTGTCAAAGAGTTGGAAACTGACCACCCCATCTTGTGACAAGTGCAACTAAGAAGCTATCCCAGCTACCAGCTGGGAGAAAAGATTTGCATGTAGCTTAAGACATGGAAGGAATCAATTCCCAGAGACTTCAAGTAGTTACTACCACTTAAATTAAGTTACGTTAGCCAAGGCAGAGAAACAAAACTATCTTTTTTTAAAAAAAATTTCTTTTTATTTTATTCATTTTAGAGAGGAGACACAGAGTGAGAGAGAGAGAGAGAGAGAGAGAGAGAGAGAGAAAGAGAGAAAGGGGGGAGGAGCTGGAAGCATCAACTCCCATATGTGCCTTGACCAGACCAGTGCAGGGTTTTGAACTGGCAACCTCAGTGTTCCCAGGTCGACGCTTTATCCACTGCGCCACCACAGGTCAGGCCAAAACTACCTTTTATGAATATATAATATATATACACATATATACATTGTATGCCATATATATTTCATAGTTACTTCTATATCATTAACTCACCCAATAGTAAATTAGCTTGGCTATTAGGTCTGTCCCTGAGATATCTTAGGAAAGGGAGAGGCATGCAGCGAGACTGAAAGGAAAGAAAGCTGAGGAGCCTGTCTGGTGTGAATTTCCTGGGGAGGAACTCAAGAGCATTTGGATGGGGGGAGCAAAAACGTTCTTGACTGTGGAACAAATACAGTTCTTCTGACCAAAACAAAACAAAAGCCTAAGTTCTCTGATCATGGCAGGCCAGTCCCTGGCATGATGCCTGACAAGTGCGTGCCCTCAACAAGTGTTAATCTCATTTCCCTCTCCTGTATACTGGTGTGCCTTCAAAAGTAAGTACACTTAATGCATAAAGTCCACATTTACACAAAAGACACATTCTATACTTACTATTTACTTTATAAAAGTATTTCTGTTTACCTTCTCAAATTGATTAATATATTTGAACTATTATTCCACTTACAACTATCTAATTTGTACATATCTCAGGGACATGCTGGTTACTTAAAGTGAGGCAGAATGATAGACATATTTTCCAAATGTGAGTAAATCTAAATTTGATGTGTTGAATCAGATATTTAATTTCCTTAGAGAATTGTTTATTTGAAAGGGCCCGAAGGTGAATTATTTTGGTAAAGCATAAACTCTTTCTCAATGGTAAAAAATATTTCTGTGAAACTTAATGACAACTTCTCTTGGACAGGAAAAAGTGCTTGTCAGATTTCCCAACAGTGGCATTTGGGTGAAGTTCAGAGAGGTTAAAGAAAGTAATAGGTTAGGAGGTGGTGGGCAGATCATCAAGGAAGATGCATGATTTCTAAACACAAAATTATGAGTTTCTATTTTTAAATATATAAAAAAATATTCTAACCTGACCAGGCGGTGGCGCAGTGGATAGAGTGTCGGAATGGGATGCGGAAGGACTCAGGTTCGAGACCCCGAGCTCGCCAGCTTGAGCACGGGCCAATCTGGCTTGAGCAAAAAGCTCGCCAGCTTGGACCCAAAGTCGCTGGTTCCAGCAAGGGGCTGCTCAGTCTGCTGAAGGCCCGCGGTCACGGCATATGTGAGAAAGCAATCAATGAATAACTAAGGTGTTGCGACGGAAACGAAAAACTAATGATTGGTGCTTCTCACCTCTCTCCATTCCTGTCTGTCTGTCCCTATCTATCCCTCTCTCTGACTCTCTCTCTGTCCATAAAAAAAAAAAAAAAAAATCTTTATTTTATATTATAAAACCATACTTATATTTTATTTTTCAGATTTTGACATTAAGTTTTCCTCACACATGTCCTAGTTGCATTTTAGAAACTAAAAATGCATGAATGACTCAATATGGAGAGCAGTTCATATGAAACTTCACATTATATATGAAGGCAAGATAAATGATACTTTAAGCCAGGGGTTTCCAAACTTTTTACACAGGGGGCCAGTTCACTGTCCCTCAGACTATTAGAGGGCTGGACTATAAAAAAAAACTATGAACAAATCCTTATGCACACTGCACATATCTTATTTTAAAGTAAAAAAACACAATGGGAACAAATACAATATTTAAAATAAAAATCAAGTAAATTTAAATCAACAAACTGACTAGTATTTCAATGGGAACTATGGGTGTGGATGCATCCTGTGCTCCTCTCACTGACCACCAATAAAAGAGGTGCCCCTTCCGGAAGTGTGGTGGGGGCTGGATAAATGGCCTCAGGGGACCGCATGCAGCCCAGCAGGCCAGCCGTAGTTTGTGACCCCTACTTTAAGCCATATGAAGAGGTAAGGTCACTGAAAGGAGTATGTAGCTTGAGAAGGGACCACAACCCCCTGGGAGCATCACCAGTTAAGAGCTAGCAACAGAGAATCGACTGGAAAGTCTATTCCTAGAGGAAGAAAAAGAGGAAAGGAGGAGAGTATGGTATCATAGGAAGCCAGTGCCTGGAGCCTTTCAAGGAGAGAGTGGTCAACCAGGTTAAAGGCTGCAGTTCAGTCAAGTTAGATAAGGACTGAGAGATAGATAAAAATCTTCCTTTAGATTTAGCAGTCATGAGGTCATTGGGGACTGACTGTGGACAGACTAATGTCAGTGTGAAAGCACGATGATCTTGGAACATCAGCTGTTCCAAAGAGGCTGTTGATAATCAACTGGTGGCTCTCTCCTCAAAATGAAATTCCCCTGAAAACCTAAAGAGAGGTAATATGTTGCTGCTTAAGAAGAATGTGCTCAGAGATACACAAGGGGATGGCAAAGATGTTTTACTGTGGGAAATACAACAAAGATAACTGTATTCTTGACTTAATGGAGCATCTCAACTTGCCTGCAAAAAGAAGTTTTCTTGAATGCCATTTTAAAGAGGAAAAGTCAGGCTTTTTGCCCCGTCCTTTCTGTGGAGAATGGAGGGAGAATAATGCAGGAGCTTGCTGGCTTACAGGGACAATTGGGTCACCAAGTCAAAGTTTAACCATAGTTCTCTGGAAGAATAAAGGTTATCTGAAGAACTGCCTTTCCCCTTCAATGGGATCCTTTAGGATACAATGTTTACATATCCTACACTGATTTTAACTCTTCCTCCCCTCCTGGAGTCCTGAGAATAACATATACCTCTAGACAAAGGAATGGGGGTAAACACTAAAAGATTTGTGAATGTCTTTAATATATAAAACAACATTTATCACTATCATGTTACCTTATAAGTTTTAACATGTAAGAATGTTTTTTCCTTTTAATAGATCCTATAGACAAATGTTGTAAGATTGTTAATGATTGACTATTATGTCATGCTCCCCCTCCTTTTCCCCCCAACCTGTATGTGATCAAGTCTATATAACTAGCCTCAAGCTATATTTGAGGCTACACAATTTGGGTTAGCTATACCCTGTGTAAGTCATATGTAGCCAGCTTATTAATAAATCTCCTCCTAAAAGTTCTTCTGTGTCCTGCCTTGGTGTCTCTACGTAACCGGCAGAATTAAGATACGCTACTTTATAACATAAGGAATGCACCTAAACAACTGACTAGACTAAATAAAATAGGTAATAAAAAACTAACAGAAAATAGAATTAAATACATGCAATAATATGTATACAAGCAACTTCTTAAAAGAATATAAACAAAATTATAACTGGCTCTAATGCAGGATGTGAGGCTAGAATCCAAATTTCTCAAGGTGTATTAGGTACCTGTGGCTTTTCTTTCTCTTTCACTATTCTTATACATTTTATTTCTTAAATCTTTGAATACTTTCAGTTCTTTTTTGAAATAATTCCCAAGCTTTTCAAACCCCATAGTCTAATATCTGGGCTGCTGTAAATGCAAAAATTAACGTAGAAATGTTCCTCAAATGACTACGACACTGCATAGGTTTGGTGAGTAGAAATACTGTCAGACCTTTTTTTTGACAGTGAATAAAATGGACTGTGTTTGAGGTCAGAACACATGATGCTTCTGATGAATGGGCAGCACGGTTTTCCCCTGGCCTCCCAGTCACACTGGGAGAATTTCCAGACAGCACCTCCAAGAGTGAGCATATATATCCTGTTTCAGCTTGCAAAGGTATCACCATTAATACAAACATAGCTGACAAGCAAAAGGTGATGCAAACCTGCACAACATGGCTTGGAAGTCAGGAAAGTTGATTAGCTGTTATTTCCTGATCTATAAGTCATCGCTCTCCTACCTCTTTGTGTACTATCCATAAAATATTGGCTGTGGACCTTTGTTATAAAAGGACATCTCATTTTTTACAATGAACTTGTAAATAATAATATCCTACAAAGAAAGAGTATCCTGTTGTAAACCATGCAGAATTGGGTTACATATTTTACAGGTTTTGTATTCAGTAGTTGCCCACATGTATACACCTGTGTGTCTTACTCGGCACTTCATTAAGGCTTCACACCTCAGAATATTCACTTGCATTAGTTTGCCAATAAAGTTACTATGTATTCATATTAATTACCTCTATTTAAGGAATAATAATGATGATGATGCTAATACACATGCAGGGCACTTTCAAATTATAAAACTTTCACATTAATTTTATCATTTGATTCACATAACAATCAGTTATAATTTCCCTATGGAAAGTAATATTCAAGGAGAGTAACTTGTTCAAAATCACACCACTGATTATTCAATGGGTGATTGAAGTGATCATTTACTCAGCACATGTTTAGCAAGTACCTGTTAAGCAATATTTACCTAATAACTATGACTTGATAAGTTTAATTGATAATAGTTGCAAATTTAACATTGTTGGAATTACCAAAACATTCAGGTATGGCTCTATCTATAGTTGTCTACTGCTTAACTCTTTTGATTGACATCATAAGTCAACTCAGTCAAACAACTAGTTGATTTTAAAAAAGCTTTCTCAATGAAATTGTTTAAAGGGTAAAAATGCACTTTGAAGTGCTACTTTTCTTTAATAATTTATAAGTCTGCTTCACCTGCTACACACAAGGCCATTGAACAAAGTCATAGTTGGTACCATCCAGAAGTCAACAATGGATTTACCATTGAGCAGATGCTCAAAAATAGTCAAATGAATTAATAAATCAGTAAATGAATAATTTGGGGAGGTTAGAAAATTATATTCCAGATATCGTTTCCATAGTATTCCCCCATTTACCTTATTTGATTACTGAGATAGCTTTCTTGGGGGTGGGGGAATCTTCTGAAAATATTTTCTCTTAATTTCTGTATTCAGACTAAAAGGTCTACTGGTTATCGCTGTAACTGATTATTTTTGTTGATTATTTAAGTAAAAGTTCAGTTTTTAGGACTTTGAAAGGGTGATTAAAAGAGGTAGTTACTCAATAAATTTTATTTAAAATAGGCAAATAACATGAAGGAGACATTAAACTAGAAATAAAGGTGGATTTCAGAAGCCTGGGGAAAAACAGAATCAGAATTGCAATACTACCTCAAGGGGTTGTTGAGGACCTCAGATAGTTTTTTATAAATGGTTGTTTCCTTTTTTTTTTTCTGTAACACACTGTATGCTTTTCCTTTCTCTCTTTCATTCACCCTTATTCAGCTATTCTATCTATCTTTTTTATTCAGAACCCATATGACCAAATGTAGTTATATGACTGTATCCTCTTCTTTTGCTTTAGTTTGTATTAATGCCAAAGCTTCCATTTATTTATTTAATTTTATCGTACTTAAAGCACAATCAATATACCTTTGCTTCATTAAATAGATTATAACTAGACAACAACAAAGACAAACATTTAGACTGGTCATTCTGGAGGCTTGGAGGGTCACATGGATTGTCATATGCCACCAACTGACCACCAATATATCAACAAGATGGTCTGAGTTTTGAATCAACTATTCCATGGATGATGTTGCAATGTATAGATATGGCCTTATGGTTTCTATGAAAACCTTTCATTCAGAATAGTCTGATTTTGGCAGCTGATATTGCTAATATAAATGAGCCATTTTAGTGGTCTCCACATTAAAAAATAACTATGTAAAGCCTTATTTTCCTTCATGACTGTGAAATTATAAAATCAAGGTTATAAGATTTATTGCTTACAATATACAAAACTTCTATTGCAATAGATGTTGCATTAACAGAGATGCTATAGATCTCTAAATAGCTTTTTGCTATGACATAATAAAATGTTTTGTAGTCAATGGAAGTTGTTGAATGTTATACATATTTGGAATTCCATGTAAAAGTTCAGAAAAATGCATTAAATTCATACTCATTTAAGAGGCATAAAATCTGATTTTTATTTCTGCCCCTGGCTAGAGAAAAATCATAAGATTATAAGGTGAAGAGTTCATCTGAAATTCAAGTGTATGTATTTTCATTTTGTATACTGGTAACTTCCTAAAGGATTTAATTGACTTATAGATTGAAATGCTAAAAGAATGGAACAAAAAAAGAAGACAAATACTACAATAATTTTTTAAAAGACCTTTAATACAGTGATGTTTTTACTGATCCCAATATTTGGGCATTTTCTCTGACTCTAAGTATTTCTGGGAATAAAAGAAAAGATAGAAATGCATCCATATTGCCATTTATGACAACATGGATGGAACGTAAGAACATTATATTAAGTAAAATAAGTAAATCAGAAAAAGCTAAGAACTATATGACTTGACACATAGATGGGACATAAAACTGATACTCAGGAACATCGATAAAAATAAAGTTGTTCCAGGGGAAAGGTTTTGAGTAGGGGAGTAAAGAAGCAAATACCATATTTTTTTGCTCCATAAAATGTACGTTTTCCCCCAAAAGTGGAGGGGAAAATGCCCATGCATCTTATGGAGCAAAAAATATGTTATTTTATTAAATATTTTAACATACCACTTGGTTCAGAATATTTTTTTCTTATATTCTTCCTTAAAACCCTAGGTGTGTCTTATGGTCAGGTGCATCTCATGGTCAGATGTGTCTTATGGAGTGAAAAATACAGTATATGGTGACAGAAAATGATGTGACTTTGGGTGATGAACACACAAAACAATCAACAGTTCAAATGCTGTGGAGATGTTCACCTGAAACCTATGTACTCTTATTTGTCAATGTCACCCCATTAAATTTAGTTTTTTAAACTAAAATTTAAAAAAAGAAGAATTATGCATCCATAATTTTTTAAATTTTCAACCCAAATTTTTCAAGAAACCTTTGTATTTATTTATTTCAAGGCAATCAATCGTGCTTCCAAATGTCAGACAGAAAGAACTGGATGTCTACCATGATCAGTTGCCACTCTTTATGCTGCTGCCACATGGTCTAATGAATTTCTATTTACGGCTGTCCCCTTCCCTGGTTAGCCAATGTAATATGGCTAGGTCTCTAAGGTTATGATTGTGTTTAGCTTATGTGTCTGCACTTAGCCACTCTTCTTGAAGCACTTTAACTGAGGTTATGCAAGGGTGCCTGCACCTAAGGAAGTTTCCAGCTTCAGCCACAAGCTGGGCCCTTACCAGCTTCCTCAAAAACCTCCAGCTTCTTTTTTCCCTATGAATTTATTATAGGGTCCATGGATGTACTTTAATTCCAATGACTCTTAATCAAGATTATTCCTAATAGTAACATCAAACTTGAATGAGTCTCATTTCTCCTTGTTCCAAGACTTTTTTTCTTTGCCTTTGCACCTCACCTTCTTTCCTTTTCCTTTTATTATTAATTTAATAACTTGTGTTTACATAGATTCTAGGGTGCTCCGAATGCATAACCCCCCCTTATTACCCTCCACATCTCATTTGCCCCCCTCCTGACAACGCCCTTCCCCCTTCCCTTCAGGTTTATACCATCCCATCATCCCCTTTCCCTCTGTCCTCTTTTCCTCTGGTCCCTTTGATCCCTCCTCTGTCTCAATTCTGTTCCTCAGTTCACATTGTTCCTTCGATTCCTCAAATGAGTGAGGTCATATGATATTTTCTTTTTCTGCCTGGCTTATTTCACTCAACATAATAGTTTCCAGGTCCATCCATGTTGTTGTAAAAAATAATATTTCCTTTTTCATGGCCCCATAGTATTCCATTGTATATATGTACCACTGCTTTTTAATCCATTCATCCACTGACAGACTTGGGCTGTTTCCAGATCTTCGCTATTGTGAACAATGCTGCCATAAACATGGGGGAGCATTTCTTTTTTTCAGTCGGAGATGGTGTTCCCAGGATATATTCCTCAAAGTGGAATAGCTGGTTCAAAAGGCAGATTAATTTTTAATTTATTGAGGAATTTCCATACTGTTTTCCACAGTGGCTGCACCAGTCTACATTCCCACCAGCATTGCAGGAGGGTTCCCTTTTCTCCACATCCTTGCCAGCACTTATTCTGTGTTGTTTTGCTGATGAGCGCCATTCTGACTGGTGTGAGGTGATATCTCATTGTGGTTTTAATTTGCATTTCTCTAATAATTAGTGATGTTGAACATTTTTTCATCTGTCTATTGGCCATCTGTATGTCCTCTTTGGAGAAGTGTTTATTCATTTCTTTTGCCCATTTTTTGATTGGATTGTTTGTCTTCCTGGCGTTGAGTTTTACAAGTTCTTTATAAATTTTGCTTATTAACTCCTTATCAGATGTATTCTCCCATTGTATGGTTTGTCTTTTTATTCTGTTCATATTGTCTTTAGCTGTACAAAAGCTTTTTAGTTTGATATACTTCCATTTGTTTATACTGTCTTTTATTTCACTTGCCCATGGAGATAAATCAGCAAATATATTGCTGGAAAAAATGTCGGTGAGCTTACTGCCTATGTTGCAATATATAGATATGGACTTATTCTTTCTATGAAAACCTTTCATTCAGAATAGTCTGATGCTCACTTGCTCCAAACACATCTAAAGACCACTGTTTTTTGAGGCTGGTTCAATATTCGCAAATCAATCAATGTGATTCATCACATAAACAAAAGGAAGGACAAAAATTACATGATAATTTCAATAGATGCAGAAAAGGCATTTGATAAAATCCAGCACCCATTCATGCTCAAAACTCTCAGTAAAGTGGGAATACAAGAAACATTCCTTAATATGATAAAGGCCATCTATGAAAAACCCACAGCAAACATCATACTAAATGGACAAAAATTAAAAGCAATCCCCTTAAGATCAGGAAGCAGGCAGGGGTGCCCACTTTCACCACTTTTATTCAACATAGTTCTGGGAGTCCTAGCTATAGCAATTAGACAAGAAGAAGAAATAAAAGGCATCCAAATTGGAAAAGAAGAAGTAAAACTGTCACTATTGGCAGATGATATGGTATTGTATATAGAAAACGCTAAAGTCTCAGTCAAAAAACTACTGGACCTGATAAATGAATTCAGCAAGGTGGCAGAATATAAAACTAATACTCAGAAATCAGAGGCATTTCTATATACAAACAATGAACTGTCAGCAAAAGAAATTAAGGAAACAATCCCCTTCACTATTGCAGCCAAAAAAATAAAGTACCTAGGAGTAAATTTAACCAAGGAGGTTAAGGACTTGTACTCAGAAAATTATAAAACATTGATAAAAGAAATCAAGGAAGATACAAACAAGTGGAAGCATATACCATGCTCATGGCTAGCAAGAATAAACATCATTAAAATGTCTATATTACCTAAAGCAATTTATAAATTCAATGCAATACCAATTAAAATACCAATGACATACTTCAAAGATATAGAAAACATATTCCAAAAATTTATATGGAACCAAAAAAGAACACAAATAGCCTCAGCAATCTTAAAAAGAAAAAATAAAGCAGGAGGTATCACTCTTCTGGATATCAAGGTCTACTACAAGGCCATTATACTCAAAACATCTTGGTACTGGCATAAGAACAGACACATTGATCAATGGAACAGAACAGAGAACCCTGAAATAAACCCACAGCTTTATGGACAACTGATATTTGACAAAGGAGGAAAGAACATACAATGGAGTAAAGACAGCCTCTTTAACAAATGGTGCTGGGAAAATTGGACATCTACCTGCAAAAAAATGAAACTAGACCATCAACTTACACTATTCACAAAAACAGATTCAAAATGAATAAAAGACTTAAACGTAAGCTGTGAAACTATAAGCATCTTAGAAAAAAACATAGGCAGCAAGCTCTCCGACATCTGTAGCAGCAATATATTTGTCGATTTATCTCCACGGGCAAATAAAATAAAAGGTAAGATAAACAAATGGGACTATATCAAACTAAAAAGTTTTTGCACAGCTAAAGACAATAAGAACAGAATAAAAAGACAAACCACACAATGGAAGAACATATTCGACAGCACGTCTGATAAGGGGTTAATAACCAAAATTTATAAAGAACTTATAAAACTCAACACCAGGAAGACAAACAATCCAATCAAAAAATGGGCAAAAGAAATGAATAGAAATTTCTCCAAAATAAGACATACAGATGGCCAAAAGACATATGAAAAAATGCTCAACATCACTAATCATTAGAGAAATGCAAATTAAAACCACAATGAGATATCACCTCACACCAGTCAGAATGGCACTCATCAGCAAAACAACACAGAATAAGTGCTGGCGAGGACGTGGAGAAAAGGGATCCCTTCTGCACTGCTGGTGGGAATGCAGACTGGTGCAGCCACTGTGGAAAACATTTTGGAGATTCCTCAAAAAATTAAAAGTTGAACTGCCTTTTGACCCAGCTATCCCACTTATAGGAATATACCCTAAGAACACCATAGCACTGTTCAAAAAGAAGAAATGCGCCCTCATGTTAGTGGCAACATTGTTCACAATAGCGAAGATCTGGAAACAGCCCAAGTGTCCATCAGAAGACAAGTGGATTAAAAAGCTTTGGTACACATATACTATGGTACATATATACTATGTACCATATATACTATGGAATACTACTCATCAATAAGAAATGATGACATTGGATCATTTACAACAAAATGGTTGTACCTTGATAACATTATACGGAGTGAAATAAGTAAATTGGAAAAAAAATGAGAACAGCATGATTTCATACATAGGTGGGACATAAAAGTGAGACTATGAGACATGGACAAGAGTGTGGTGGTTATGGGGTGGGGGGAGGGATGGGAGGGTTGGAAAGGGAGAAGGGTAGGGGCACAGGGAAAACCAGATAGAAGGTGACAGAGGACAATTTGACTTTGGGTGATGGGTAAGCAACACAATTGAATGATAAGATAATCTGGAGATGTTTTCATTGTACATATGTACCCTGATTTATTGGTGTCACCTCATTAAAATTAATTAAAAAAAAGAATAAAGACCACTGGTCTTTGAGCTTGCTGAGGATGCACTAACCTCAGGGCTTTGCACATGTAATTTTCTACTATTTATTTTTCCTCAGAATCTACTTGGCTTTTTCATTCATTTCACTCAGTGTTAAGTGGTCCTTTTTAGATAACTCTGTCTCATTCCTTTGCCCATTTATTTTTATAATATCTATCACTACCTAGCATTAAATATTTTCATATATGTTTTCATCTTTTCACTAGAATGTAAACTCTGTTGTTGCAGAAACTTAGTCAGATTGATTCTTTGCTGTTTCCTGGGAGCCCAGAAAAATACTTTGACAGATTGTAGGTACTCAGAATGTTTGTTGTAAAAATAAATAAAGTATACTGCTAAAAAAATTAGGGGGTATTTCAAAATGAATATGAAGCAATAAAAGAAGAGTTTGATTTTTTTATTAAATAAGATAGTCAAAAAAGCAAAGAACAAGTCAAAGAAAGTTGTTCAGTTATGCAATTGAGATGCAAAAGCAACTTTATTTCATTGGTGAAAATGCACTATACAAAAGGCTGAAAGTACTGGAGTATCTGCACATTCCCTTATCCCCTAATTTATGTGAGCAGTATATAACTCGGTTAGCCACTAATTTTCTTGGCTCAAGAAACAGCTTCTCCCAATTTCTCTTGGTACACAATGTTGAGTGTTGGGAAGGAAGTGTGTAAAGATACATAGATTCAAAAGTCTTGGAAGAAGGACAGTGGATTACAAACAACAGCTGATGCCAACCCAAGAAGACCTAGAAATAACACAGTTGAAAATTGGAGGCAGAAACACCAACCCTAGACTCAACCAGCTCTACAAACCACACACCCAAACACACAGACATAATGGGAAGACAGAGAAGTGCAATCCAAATGAATCAAAAAGAGAAACCTCCAGAAAATGAACTGAATGATATTGAAATAACCAAAGTACTGGATGCAGACTTTAAAATAAGGATTATTACAATGCTGAAAGATCTTAGAACAACAATGGCTGGACACAATGAGCACATAAATAAATAAATAATAAGCATCAAAAGGACAATGAAATAATAAAGAAGAACCAGTCAGAAATAATAAATACAATATCAGAAATGAAGACTGCACTAGAAGCAATTAATACCAGGCTGGATGAAGCAGAGGATCAAATCAGTGATTTAAAAGACCAGATAAATGAAAACACAGAAGTGGAGCAGTGAAAAGAAAAGAGGCTGAAAATATCTGAGGAAACTCTAAGAAAGTTTTGTGACAACCGAAAGATAAAAAAAAATTCGCATCATAGGGATTCCTGAAGAAGAAGAGAAAGAACAAGGGAAAGAGACCTTATTCAAAGAAATCATAGCTAAAAACTTCCCTAAATTGATGCACAGAGAAGTCACACAAGTTCAAGAAGCACAAAGAACTCCATTAAATAGAAACTCCCCAAAATCTATACCAAGACACATCATAATTAAAATACCAAAGCTAAGAGATAAAGAGAAAATATTAAAAGTAGCTAGAGACAAAAAGGCTATCACCTACAAAGGAGCCCCCATAAGGATGACATCCGACTTCTCAACAGAAACACTTGAGCCCAGAAGGTAATGGCAAGATATATTCAAAGTAATGCAGAACAAGAACATACAACCAAAAATACTTTATCCAGCAAGGCTATTGTTTAAAATTGAAAGAGAAATAAAAAGCTTCTCAGACAAAAAATAAAAAAAGCTCAAGGAATTTATTACAACCAAACCAAGGCTGCAAGAAATGTTGAGAGTCCAGTTATAAACAGAACAAAAAGGGAACAGAATATAGTAAAAGACGAATAAAGCTTTAAAGATAAAATGGCTATAAACAACTACATATCAATACTAACTTCAAATGTAAATGGATTAAATGATCCAATCAAAAGAAATAGGGTAGCTGCACATATAAGAAAACAGAGCCCATAAATATGCTGTCTACAAGAGACACACCACAAAACAAAAGATGCACATAACTAAAGGTAAAAGGATGGAAAAAATATTTCATGCAAAAAGAAATGAAATAAAAAGCTGGGGTAGCAATACTCATATCAGACAAAATAGACTTTAAAACCAAAGCTATAGCAAGAGATAAAGGTCACTACATAATGATAAAGGGAGCAATCCAATATAAAGATATAACCATCATAAATATCTACACACCTAATATAGGAGCTCTTAAATATATAAAGCAGACTTTGATGGATATAAAGGGTGAGATCAACAGCAATACTATAATAGTAGGGGATTTCAATACCCCACTAACATCACTAGATAGATCCTCAGAAAGAAAATTAACAAAGAAACAGCAGACTTAAAGGACACACTAGATCAACTAGATTTAATAGATATCTTCAGAACCTTTCACCCTAAAGCAGCAGAATATACATTTTTTTCAAGTGCTCATGGTACATTCTCTAGGATAGACCACACGTTAGGACACAGAAGTGGTCTCAACAAATTTAAGAAGATTGAAATCATATCAAGCATTTTCTCTTATCACAATGGCATGAACCTAGAATTCAACCACAAAAAAACTGGAAAATTCTCAAACACATGGAAACTATATAGCATGTTATTAAATAATGAATAGATTAACATGCACTGTACTAAATAGAAATCAAAGAAGAAATAAAAAAAATTCCTAGAAACGAATGATAATGAGCATACAACAACTCAAAATTTATGGGACACAACAAAAGCAGAACTGAAAGGAAAGTTTATAGCACTACAGGCATACTTTAAGATGCAGTTGGGGTTACCCTAGAATCTATGTAAACACAATTAATTAAATTAAAAAAGAAGGTAGATAAAACTCAAATAAACAACTTAACCCTGCATCTAAAAGAACTACAAAAAGAACAGCAAGTAAAGCCCAGAGGTAGTAGAAGGAAGGAAATAAGAAAGATCAGAGTGGAAATAAATGACATAGAGGCTAAAGAAACAATACAGAAGATCAATGAAACCAAGAGCTGGTTCTTTGAAAGGGTAAACAAGTTCAATGAACCCTTAACCAGACTCACCAAGAAAGAAAGAGAGAGGACTTAAATAAATAAAAGTAGAATGAGAGTAGAGAATAACAACTGACACAACAGAAATACAAAATATCGTAAGAAAATACTATAAAGAACTGTATGACAAAAAAATTAAACAACCTGGGTGAAATGGACAAATTTCTTGAAACATATAATTAATCTAGAAGAATCAGAAAACCTAAACAGACTGATTACAACAAATGAGATCGAAACACTTATCAAAAAATTCCCAACAAACAAAAACCCTCAGCCGGATGACTTCACAGGACAATTCTACCAAATATTCCAAGAAGAACTAACTCCTATCCTTCTCAAGCTATTTCAAAAAATTCAAGAGGAAGAAACACTTCCAAGTTCTTTTTATGAGGTGAGAGTATAATTGTGATTCCAAAACCAGGCAAAGACAACACAAAGAAAGAAAATTATAGGACAATATCCCTGATGAATTTAGATGCTAAAATTCTTGACAAAATATTAGGAAACTGAATCCAGCAATACATGAAAAAAATCATACATCATGATCAAGTGGGATTCATTCTGGGGAGGCAAGGCAGGTACAATATTCACAAATCAATCAATGTAAATCATCACATAAACATAAGGAAGGAGAAAAACTACATGATAATTTCAATGGATGCAGAAAAAGCATTTGATAAAATGCAGCACCCATTTATAATCAAAACTCTCAGCAAAGTGGGAATACAGGAAACTTATCTCAGTATGATAAAGGTCATTTATGACAAACCCCTTGCCAACATCATAATCAATAGGCAAAAATTAAAAGCAATCCCCTTAAGATCAGGAACAAGGCAGGGGTGCCCCTTTCACTACTCTTATTCAACAGTACTAGAAGTCCTAGCCACAGCAATCAGACAAGAAGAAATAAAAGGCTTCCAAATCGGAAAAGAAGTAAAACTATTATTATTTGCAGATGATATGAAACTATATATAGAAAACCCTAAAGTCTCAGTCAAAAAACTACTCGACCTAATAAATTAATTCAGCAAAGTGGCAAAGTATAAAATTAATACACAGAAATCAGAGGCCTTTTTATTCACGAACAATGAAATGTCAGAATGAGAAATTAAGGAAACAATCCCCTTCATTATTGCAACAAAGAAAAATAAGGTACCTAGGAGTAATTTTAACCAAAGAGGTTAAAGCCCAATATTCGGAAAATTACAAAACATTGATAAAAGAAATCAAGGAAGACACAAACAAGTGGAAGCATATACCGTGCTCATGGTTAGGAAGAATAAACATCATTAAAATGTCTATATTACCTAAAGCAATTTATAAATTCAATGCAATACCAATTAAAATACCAATGACATACTTCAAAGATATAGAACACATATTCCAAAAATTTATATGGAACCAAAAAGGAACACGAATAGCCTCAGCAATCTTAAAAAGAATAAATAAAGCAGGAGGTATCACTCTTCCGGATATCAAGGTATACTACAAGGCCATTGTACTCAAGACAGCCTGGTAGTGGAATAAGAACAGGCACATAGATCAGTAGAACAGAACAGAGAACCCGGAAATAAACCCAGACCTTTATGGACAACTGATACTTGACAAAGGAGGAAAGAGCATACAATGGAGTAAAGACAGCCTCTTTTACAAATGGTGTTGAGAAAACATTCAGGGCCTCTAATTATTCTTACGCCCGCCCTAATCTCTGTGCCTCCTGTTCTACACACAGGCCTTTTTTTGGCCAGAGAAACCTCAACTAAACTCTCCGCTCCTAATCTTTCCTCCTTCACCGACTCCCAACTCTTTCCCCTTCCTGCCTGACTCCTGGGGGTGCCCCTCTCTCGGGACCTCTCTCTGGTCCCTCTGCAGACCTCTTTCACTCAAGTCTCTTCCCTCTAGAAAGCCCCCTCCCCTCCCTTTGCTGGATCCTGCTTCTCATTCACCTGCAAATACCAGTCTCTCTTTCTCCTCCCCTGCTGGCCAGGGGCCCCTCCCTTCTTCACTGTGTTAAGTCCCTTCTCTGTCAGGTCATTATCCGCCTATTATTGGCTCTTTACACTGGTTTGCAGGATGCCCAACCCCAATCTGCTTGCAGGAAGTTCTGGCCCTTTCCTGCCTCTGGCTCCAGCGTTTCCAGCTGGATCTGGGTGCCAGGCTCCCTAGGAGCCCCCCTCCTTTAATTCTCAACTCCAAACCCCTATCCAGGACCTGTGAACATGGCACTTAAAGCAAGCTCCTGGTGGGAATTTTCTTTGTGGCCCAGACTTGGGTCAGGCACCTCCTGTGCCTTTCCCCTGTTGCTCTGCCAGCCTCAGGGCTGCCGCAAGAGCCTGGGTTTGGAGAGTTACCGTCTGCTGCATGCAGGCCTGGCAAACAGTCTTGGCCTATTCCTAAAAAATGTCTGATGCACATATATTTAACAAATATCTGTTGAATGATTAAATAGTTAAGCAGAGGTTAGATAAGTGATCATGTAAAGAATATGCAAACATCAGGGTAGGAATAAACTAGATGTTCCAACTAATTATTGTTACAGAACATACCCTGAAACTAATGGCTGAAAACGACAGCAAAAGTTCTGCTCATGAATCTGTAATTTGAGTAGTGCTCAGCAGGAACTGCAGTCTCTATTCCACACAGTGTCAGCTTTGGTGGCTCACCTGGAGAGAAAAGGATGCATGTTCAGGATGGCTCACTCATATGTCAGGTAGGAGCTCAGTGAACTAAAGGCATTGGTTCCTCTCACATGGACATATGGTTGGTTTCCAAGAGCAAGCATCCCAAGAGACAGAAAGTTGAAGCATCACTTCCTTATTATATCATTCAAGTAATCACAAAGCCTGGATTCAGTTGAAGGAAAGATAAACCCCATCTCTTGATGAGATGAGAACCAAAGAGTTTTAGGGTTTTACAAACACCACACAAGATCTTTTAGGTATATTATACTACTCTGAGATTTATAATTCTGTGATTTGTTTTATTGCAGAGGTTTTCAAATCTCATGTGAGGAGAAATTACTTAATATTAAATTAAAACCACATATGTTAATCACTAATTATACTAATATTAAAAGTTCTGTTTATTTACTAGATATACTGTGCTAAAGTAGTCTATATACTATAGTTCAATTTCTTTGATTCAACAAATATTTATATATCACTTACTGTATATACCAGGTACTTTTCTTGGTATTTTAAGGGTTACACGTAATTCTATTTATGTAACAGTCCCATAAATGAAATGTTATTTTTATCAGCGTGCTACTAATTGGAAAACCTATACAAGAAAAGATTAAATAGATACACAGCCAAGGAGGATGTGGCCAGGATTTAAGCCTGAAGTCTGATCCCAAACCTGTGTCATGCTCTCTCTCTCTCTTAATCCACCTAGTAATCTTATAAATTAGTGTTGTTGTTATCCTCATTTGACAGAAGAATAAACTGAAACTTAAGCTACTACGTCATCTTTCCAACGTCTGTCATACCTTCATGCTCCCAGCACTGTGCCAGTATTTTATATGTTACATCTAATCCTCACAGCAATGTCGCAAGATAGATGTGTCAAAACCAAGAATCAAATATTAGCTTATTCTAGGTCATGTAGCTAGTATTAGAGCTGGAATTCAAACTCAGATGCATGTGGCAGCAAAGCCAGACTTCTTTACTCTGCATTGCCCTTCTCTTCAAGGGTGGCAAAGGAGGGATAGAGCAGTTGACACTAGAAGAGTATCTCTTTTGATGCTATAGACTCTTTGTTAACTTCTGACAGGGCTGGAACACAGATACCTGGAGGTGACAAGAGACTGACATATTATTAGGAAAGTTTTCTGGATGTATTGTTAGATTATACGTGCCAGCTGCATATTCTCTCTCTCTCTCTCTCTCGAAAAAGAAAGTTGTTTTACTTTCTAGGGTATAACCTGTTTTTCATTTTAGCCACCATCTTCAGCCCAACTGATAAAGAAGGAAGGAGAAGTGATGAAAGTCAACATCTACCCAGGGACCTCTTGTGGTTTAGTCAATTAATTTCTGGTTCTTTGGGAAGAGAGAAGTAAAAGAAGAGAGAGGAGCAAAGAAAGAGATGAGAAAAAAGAAATCAACTAATCTCCCAAACCTGTCAGGATTCTTCTCCACTTTTCCTATGAAGATGTCCCATGTGGCCCATTCAGAGCCATTCACCATACCTTTTTCAGATTTCTTTGATTTTAACATCTGCTTTCCTTTTTCTTCCCTGCACAGTCCTGTGCTTCCTGGATGCAGAACAGCCAGCCTTTGATCTCGGTGCTGCTGGTTAGCTGCATGCTGTAAGTTATCCCTCTTCAAACTAATTCTGGGCAATGATGAAATCGACATCCCTTCCTTCTTCACCCTTTTTATCACAAGCCTCCCATCCAATATGACATGAGTTGGACCTGCTCTCCCAAGGGGACTCACAGAATTCTCTAATCCTTTATAATAAACAGAGTCTGTAGGCTACACAAGTTCCAGAGTTATTCTGTTAATCCTGTAAATCAACCATCCTAAAAAGTCACAGCAGTCCCCCCCAAAAAACAATAACCAGCAAATGAGAAGTTAGTATAATTTCCAATCATAATAAGGTTAGTTAGGACAATTCTCTGGGTTATTTGTATAATCACCATTACTATTATTACTTGATTTCTACCAATTTCAAGTTTACTCTTACTAAGCTAAGTGTAGGAAGAGCTGGAAAATACATTAAAGACAAGCAAATTTGGAAAAGGGTGATTTGATAGCAAGAAGGCTAAAATGTAGACCCTTTAAAGTGCAAACTTTTATTTTTTCTAATAATAAGACATAAAATTATTCCAGTTATATGTTCTTACAAATCTTTGCATAATGGAGTGGTAAAGATGATTTACAGTAAACTTTTAAATGTAATTAAATATTTTTTCAAAATGTTTTTCTCAAATAATTTTAATATTTCCAGATGAGCCTGACCAGGCAGTGGCACAGTAGATAGAATGTCAGACTGGGACGCAGAGGATCCAGGTTACCCCAAGGTTCGAAACCCCAAGGTTACTGGCTTGAGTGTGGGCTCATCTGGTTTGAGCAAGGCTATCCAGCTTGAACCTGAGGTCACTGGCTTGAGCAAAGGGTCACTCGGTCTGCTGTAGCCCCCCGGTCAAGGCACATATGAAAAAGCAATCAATGAACAACTAAGGAACCACAACAAAGAATTGATGCTTCTCATCTCTCACCCTTCCTGTCTGTCTGTCCATATCTGTCCCTCTCCCTGTCTTTCTCTCTGTCTCTGTAAAAAAAATATATATTTCCAATTGATAGTTCCATTCCATAATATTTATATCCAAACTGTTCTTTAATTATAGTGAGGACAGAGGTGAATATTAGATCATTTCTTGGGCAAATGATCATAAATTCTAAATAATGGAGATTTTAATTATACTACTTTTATATTCTCTGGAAAAAAATCCAAGTAATATGTAGAACATTTCTTCAAGTGAATAGAAATTACTTCATATATTTTGAAATTGTTATTAAAAGTTTTCCAGAGGAATGAATTCATGTCCTGTTACTGTTAATTCTTGATATCCAAGTGAATTTTTCCTTTTGTGACTTTTCCATGGCCAACATACACTTCCAATTACATTTTAGTCACAAATTCTTTCTATAATATGTTTTTGATAGTTATTCCCTACCTTCTAGCTGGTATGGAAACTTATGGAAGCATTCAGTGTAATATTAGACCAAACTAAACAACTAGAGTTTTAAGCATATCACTTTTTAATTATGTGGTGTTTAGGAGTTACCAATATCATGCCCCTTCAAGATAATTAAGAATAAAATTTATTAGCCTATTTCATTAGAAGAGGGCCATGGGAAAATAAAGAACACTGCTCCTCTTTAAACAATGATTTGTTACTAACTAGAGAAGTGAAAATACATGCACACAATCTTATATAAAAAACAGATAATAATGTGTTTTTTGCTGAAATACTGAAAACATAAAAAGGACCATGGAACTAAGAAGGTTTGCTTTTAAATCTGTGTTTTTTAAATTGTTTTGTGGCCACTAAATTGACCTATGTTCCAATAACTGAAGAGAATTCAGGGAAGAGAAGAAAACAGGGGCAGGAAGAGTCAGGGAAGGCATTCATAGGCAGATGTTCTTAAGTGGATTTTAGAGGCAAGTGAAGAATGAAGTTGGTAGAAGGGAGAATGTCTGTCCTAGGCACGGGAGATCAGCACTTGCTCAGAGCTGATTTTCTCCCCAGTGGCAGATGTTTTCCAACCTTCTTTGAAGCAAAGAGCTACCCTTAAAGAACAAGGTATAAGCTGTCCTCACCCCACCCAGGCAGAGGTTCAGCTTTGCTGTCTCCATTATGTGCTGCTGCTGTGGAAAGGCAAAGGTCAGGAATGCTTGTCTTTGAGGCTCATCCCTCTTTGTGACTTTCCAGAGAGCATTGTCAGTGGGGTGTTCCAGGTTATAAAAAATGATCCTCTTCCTGGAGACTAGATTATTTCACCTGGAAAACTCAGGCATCCTTTCTCCCTGCATTCATTTGTCAATGGGACAGAACCTATTGCTCTCCAGAGTGGGATGGCTTTGCCCCTTTCACTGCCTGGCCCAAGGAGCTCTTAAGATCAGCTGCTGGTCACTGCAGTCCTTGTTTTTCCCTAGGGCTCATTCCCCAGTAAAGACTATCCTTTTACAACGACAACCTATGCACGTAACTCTAAGAGTTACTCTCTTAGACAAATATTTCTCAACTTCTCCTGCCTACTTCCAATGAACCAATAAACCTAACAGCTGGTGTTTACACAGCACTTACCTTCCAGGGAGCTCAGAGAAAATTCCACTAACAGACTCTAATCCTCTCCAAACTCAGTGGTAATAGGTAATACTACTATTTCCCTGAATATGTAAGAGGATGATTGGTTTGAATACTGCCTAGTCATTAGATGGTTCATTCATTCAACTTTATTCCCCCAATTATGCCCTTGCAATTGTATTGTAAGGTATTTTTTTGTATTAAGTTAGAGGAGGAAAGGCAGAGGCAGACTCCCACATGAGTCCCTACTGCCAAACCAGGAAACCCTCTACAGGGTGATGCTCTGCCCATCTGGAGGCATTGCTCCATTGCTCAGCAACTGAGCTATTTTTAGCACCTGAGGCTAGAGCCCAGGGATCATCCTCAGTGCTGGGGCCACCTCCCTTGAGCCCATCAAGCTTACCAAGCCATAGGTGCAGGAGGGAAAAAGAGAGAGAAAGAGAGAGAGAGAGAAGTGAGAAGAGGAAGTGTAGAGAAGCAGATGGTCATTTTTCCTGTGTGCCCAGACCAGGAATCAAACCCTGGACATCCACATGCCAGGCTGACACTCTAACACTGAGCCAACTGGCCAGGATCAGTATTCTCACATATTTTAACTTATTTTTCCAAATTTTCTCCATGATAAGAATTACCTGAGAATCTTGTTAAACAGCTTTCTTACTACTGTCCTCATGCAGTGGGTCTGCAATGGGACCCAGGAATTTTTGTTTGTCGAGGTGATTTTTTCCCTTCTTTTTGTGAAGTATAACATTCCACGTAATTATTATTACTAAGAAAGTTTGGGAAACACCATTTATTTCACCTAATTTTCATAGTAACCCTAAGTGGTATTACTATGCTCTTTTATTGGGAAAAAAAAGTGATCAGCAATCAATATAAAAGCTGAGTTACGAAGTTTCAATTAATTCAACTTTAGCTCTCAAAGAGTTTACAATTGATTAATTTCTTACATTTCCTGGATTTTTTCCAGTCATACCTTTTCTCTTAAATAATTAAAAACAAAGTTATTCATCTGGGGTTTGAGCTATAAACATAATTTCTGTCTACATAAATGAGGGCCATGACAACTCCCTACTACAGATTGTTCAAAATGTTTTCACTTTTCCAAAAACATGACATCTCACCTATAAGTTTAAGTTCATCTTCTGAGTTTTCCCTTGATTTCTGTCACATTCTCATCCCATTTTTATCACATTCTCCTCCCTTTCCCTCTCTTTCTTTCTCATTTCCTCCCTTGCTCATTCTGACTATCCTTCCTCTCGTGAAGATAATTCCAAGTCCCCTTTCTCTGTCACAACTGCTCTGTGACCACTATAGCTCTGCACAACACCCATCTACACTCTTAAAGATTTATACCTGAGATCTTGGGCAGAATTTCTGCCAACTTCACTCTTAATAGGTAGCATCAGTTTATACATGATTCTGGAGACCTTTGAAAGTCCGGAGCTCTTTTTCTCTACAGTTTACAAAGCTCCTCTAGTCTGTCAACTGCTAGGCAAGGGAGTAGCCCAGTTCAAGCATGGCACTCACAAGCTGCGTCTCACAACTAAATGAAAAGTGAATCAATTATTCAATTGTGCGAATATGGGGCCATAATAGTTTAATGTCTGTATTATATAAATTTAGTGATATGCTGGCAAACTAGTTCTGGAGGGAAAAAGTAAAGAAAGTAAAAAATAAATAAAGAAGGAAGGAAAGGAAAGGAATGATCAGGAAAAGAAAAAAGGAAAGAAAGCTTGGATTTGTAGTATTTGCAGATTTAAGGAGTATAAATACTATCACATTTTAAGTTACCAAAGATTTAACAAACAACCCGCGTAAAAAAATTCTGAATATTTACCAATCAGCTCTTATGAGCTAATGTGAATCAGCTCTAGCACACCATTGTGTAAATCTGACTCCAGAAAAAATAAATTCATATCCCCCTGATCTTCTAATGCTTCCCATTGGGTACCCTGTGTGCTAGAACACAAATTACTAACTACTCCCTGACATTCTCTGTGCAGATAGCTTCTCATCTCTGTGCCTTGCCCTATGATGGTCTATTTGCCAAAAATGCCCTTCTCCTTCACCTCTTCAAGGCCTATCTCAGATGCTTTCTGTTCCCTGAATTCTCACAGTACCTGATGCATGACTCTCTTATTATGACATTTATAATATTCTATCTTGTATCAGAGCTATTCTTTTACATGGCCCATACGATTACTCATAAAAGGGTCTCTATCTGCACTGCCCCGTATTCTCACAGCACTGAGATCAATACCTGTGCACAGTAGACACTTGAAGCCATATGAACAATCATCTATCACATGCTTCCAATGAAGCAGGCACTATTCTAGTCCCCAGGAGCAAAACTTTTGCATTTGAATAACTGGAAACCTTAAACGGAGGTTCTGTAGGAAAATTTCAGAATCAGTTTGTCCATGTAAATTGACATGAGTTGATGAGTTCACTAAGGAGATAGCTTCCACCCAGGACCATTGGAACAATTAGTCTAGACCAGTGTTCAGCAAACTGTTTCTACAAAGGACCTGACAGTACATATTTTAGGCTTTTAAGTCCAGAAGGTCTCCACCAAATCCCAGCTCATCCATCCTAGTGAAAAAGTAACCAATATCACACATAAACAAAATAAGCATGGCCATGTGCCAATAAAATTTATTTATAAACACAGGTAGTGAGCCTGTTTTGGACCACAGGTCATCAATGGCCAACCCCTTTCCAGATACTTGATGTTTCTGATATCCAAACTCACATGAATGCTTTTGCTAACTTTCTTTTTGGTGTAGTGTTTCTCTTTACCAGCTTCTAACCTTAAGCCATAGTGATTTCTTTACTAATAATACTTGCTCAGGTCTAGGCTTTATTAGAGACAATCAATGGTCTAAATGTCACTTAGCACATTGAGGTATTGCTAGTTCAGCCAATTTGAAAACAGTACAAATACATGTTATACTAACTTTTCCAATAGTAATACAACTTACTGACAATATATAAATGAAGTAAAATGACCTTGTGCCAGATGATTCAGGTATTATCAGGACTGACCTGTGGTGGGATGGTGGATAAAGTGTCAATTTGGAACACTGAGGTTCAAAACCCTGGGCTTGCCCGGTCAAGGCACATACAGGAAGCAACTACTATGAGTTGATGCTTTCTGCTTTTCCCCACCTTCTTCTCTCTCTAACAATCAATTAAGAAAAAATATATTATCAGGATGCAACTGTGACTGTTGTCATCATACATGATAACAGCTACCAACAATATATTTAAGTTCCATTAAAGTTTACTATACCTCTTATGAAGCACCTGAGTTGTTTTTGGTATGGTAAAATCAGCAAATTCAATGCTAACTCAGAGCCAAAATTAATTGGTCTGTGTTTATAGAGAATTTCTAGTATATAACTCCCCAATACCCACAATGGACTATATTTCTTACAAAGAGTCTGGGTGAACAAAACCCTTCTCAAGAAAATGAATAGTACTATAATTGGGGAGACAAATTCCTAGGGTAATGACTCTATCTGTACAAGCTGGAAAACTTTGGGTGCTATAGTAAATAATGCAGCTCTTGTCCTGGGTGCTGAACTGACCTTTTATATAGTCATTATTTTGCCAAACACCCTTTCTGCTTCACCCAGGAATAGGCGTAACTCTATCTCTTCTCTCTGATACTGAAGCTAGACTGCGTAAGTTTTATTCCTGGTTTTGCTACTATTGTGTGACCTTAGGCAGCTTGTCTGACACCTCTCCCTCAATCTTCTCACCCGCAAAATGGTTTCAATAGTAGCACCTATCCACATCCATGCCTACTCAAGAGCAGTAGTTTCCAGCCTCAATTCTCTGTCCTCTTCTAAAGTATGAGAGGGGACAGGCACACCAGCCTTTGGGAGTTTAATGAACCTTGTCAGCTCTTCTAGGTCTTCGTCTACACTACTGCCATCATTGTGACTTCTTTTTTCCCTCAAATCTGTGTCAAAAGAGATTCAAATGTCAGTTGCAGGGGAAGTTCCACACATATTTAGGCAGTTTTCACTCCCAAAGAGTGACTTTGGTTCAAATAACACTAAAAAATTGCATCTCCCTTTGATCTGGGTTCTCTGGACAATGCTTCCTTCCCATTCACATTTCCTTGTATTACTTTAATATCTCAGCATCTACATCACTCTGCTATAACAAAGTGGGTTAAATGACAGGAATCTATTTTCTCACAGTTCTGGAGGCCAGAAGTCTGAGATCAAGATGTCTGAGGGCTAGCGTCTTCTGAGACCACTCTCCTTGGCTTACAGACGGTTCTTTTCAACTGTGTCTTCTGAAGGTCTTCTCTCCATGTCTGTATCTATTCTTATAACACAGCAGTCATATTGCATTAGGACCAACACTAATGACCTCATTTAAACTTACTCACATTATGAGGTGCTGGGGGCTAGTGGCCAGAACTTTAATAAATGAATTTGAAGGTTAGGGGGGACAAAACTCAGCCCATAAGACCCCTTTAAGTCCTGAACCAGTACCTGGAATGTTGCTGATGGTCAGCCAATGGATAATTTTGTTTAGAAAAGTAAAAGGAGTAATAAATAAAATGGTGACCCAGAAGAGATGTTCGAGTGCAGGCTAGGTTTAAATTCCTCCTTGTGGGATGAGTAAAGCTGAGATTTGGTCTGAGAGTGTGGCTGGGAGCACGAGCTGATTAAGGGAGATCCAGCCTTGGCTCTCATGTAGACTTGGTGTATGGTCTTGGGGAGTTTAATGGGCCCCCAGCTCAATTTCCTCAATAGCAAACGAGGGCAGGATATCATCTTTCACTAAGCTAGTTGAGCTAGTGAAGCTGAGATAGTTGAAGGTTCAATCACATGGGCCATGTAGCTTAAACATTCTTCCATCACTACATGTTTGAGCAATAACTATTCAGATTTAATTTCAAACTTGCAGCAAATGCTTTTGGAAAATGTAGAATGACTCTCTGGGATGTTTTTGAGCTGTGTTGCACTAAAGAATTTGACTTAAAGCTTTCAGTTTGGCCTTTGCTTAGCTTCAAGCACATAACTACATTTAGACCTGTTGTTTTATTTTCACACTTATAGCTTAAAGCCTTAAGAGTCTGAACAAGTTCTCTCTGTCTTCCCTGGGGTTTAAAGTCTGAAAACAAAATAAAGTCTTTCCTGCAGACTTTTCTTAGGCTGGTTTTAAATAAAAATAAAGAAGTTGAGGGGATCAAGCAAGGAGAGAACCAGACACTAAATTAGCTGGTAAATACAGGTATTATAAAACTGTAATTGCCCACCCGTTCACCTTTTTTGGATGGGTGAACAGCTGACCCATGGTACATTTCATCTTCTGTATTTCAGAGATTGATGGGTGGAATTTTTTTCATGGCCTCCTGTTCCACAGGGACCCTTTATGAACTGAGATTCCTCTGAGATTATGATTCAGAGCCTGAGCAATAGAACACAATTGACTTCCTCCATGTTTTGTCTTGAGAATATAATCTTATCCTGTCTTGAGAACTTAAATCCAAAGTAAAAAATGACTTTTGGGGATCCCAATGCTTTCCTAAATTATACATTTGCCTCTCTTCCCCATACTATTTCCTTCTTGATAATCCTTCATAAGCTCCTCATTTTCTCTTTTGTTCTCTTCTCTTTTAGGTCACCAAACTTAAAATTCCAAACTTAGTCTCTTTAAGGATATCATTTGCTTGTTGAAAAGAATTTGGGACATAAAAATGAAAAGCTTTTATTTAGTTCCAAATCCAGCTCTATCATATACTAGCAGCATGACTCAGGTAAGACGTTTTACTTCCTTAGCTCTAAGTCCCACGTCTGATAAATGAGGATAACAACAATGTCTGACAGTTTTATGGTGAGCAGTTCATAATATATGCAAAAAATAATATCTGTAAAGAGGCACTCAATACATTTGACTTCATATTTACCAGGCCCCTTAATAAATCTCAAACTCATTGAATCCCAGAATCCTAATCTGTAAAATAATTATAGCTACCCTGAATCCTTCATGATTAATCACAGGGATTAGGGGAAAAGATTGTATGAGAGAGCTTTACAAATTGGAAGTCACTAAAGCAATGTCAAGCAACACTTTCCCATTCCTTCTTCCTCACAGAGCAGAGGATGACAACTCAGGATCAGCGTGAGGAGTGCCTCGGAGGGATGAAGTCAGAAGGCAGTACTGCCCACTCATTCTGGTCCTTTTGTTTCTTTCCCTCAGGGTAAAATGCTCTTGTTGAAAGACTCTCCTTTTCTGTCTGACATGATTTTTCTGTACCGCAGGCTATTCTCCAAAATGAGTAATGCCAATTCCATGTCTTCGATGATGCAGAACACCAACACTAAATTGTGTCATCACTTCATTCATGCCATAAAGTAGCATGTTTTGGGCCCAGGAGACCAGTTAGGGAATGGGCACCTTGGTGAGCTGGACTGATCCAGCCTGTTATATCCATTGTTCAGATCCCTTGGCAGCCATTTAATATTATTACTGTCCCTCCTTTTCTTGGAGCTGTGCTTCCTCCTGTCTCCATATGAAGCATAAGTGAACTGGAAGATTGCTGGGGAGACAAAGAGGCTCAAAACAAAAGCAAAAGATAACAATAAAAACAACTTACATTTGTAAAGTGCTTTAGATAGCATAAGGCCCTTTAAAATATATTGTTACAATAGTTCTTATAGCATAAACACATGCAGATTATTTTACTTCCATAACTCAGTTCTTCAGCTGTAAAATGGTAGTAATGCCTACTACATAAGGTTGTGAGGATTGAAAAAATAATATATGTGAACAGTACAAAAATGTGTCTGGAACACAACCCTGCACTTATTTAACAATATGTACTAAATACCTACTATATGTCAGATACTGAACTAGGCACTAGATATACATCAGTAATAGGACATACCGTAAGTCCATGTCCCTATGGTTCTTACTCTCTAGTGACATATAGGAAGCATATGCATGCACGTGCACGCGCACACACACACACACGCACACACACACAGAGCTGATATTATAAACAGAGAAGTGATAATTACAAAATTAATAATTTAAAGAAAGAATATGAAGATACAATTTTCTTTGATAGGAGATCAAATAGTACTGGGGGTGAAGTAGAGAAAAGGCAAAAGTAAGGATTATTCTCAAGGTTCTGGATGACTTAGCTGGAAGAATCGAGGTTCCACACACAGAGAGAGGAACTGTGGAAGGAAAGACAGTCTGGGTGTGTAATATGCAGCTCTATAATGGCTCGCAAAGATCTCCACCTCCTAGTATTCATTCTCTTTCCCTGAATAAAGAAGTAAAGGCCAAACCTTTTGATAACAAAAGTCATGGGATGTATCTTCCAAGATTAGGTTAGATAAAAAGCTATGACTCTCGTCTTGCTTGTCATCTTTATCTCTCTCTCTTTCTCTCTCTTTTACCCTCCTCTCTCTTGGTCCTCTTTTGTCTAAGCAAAGCCAGCTGTCATGTTGTAAGAAACCTATTGGAGGGGGAGCCAAAATGACCATGGAGTAGGCAGACGCACCAACTCCCACTTCCCAGAACCAAGGTGGATTGCAACTTAAATCTGAGAACACTCATCATGAAAGACAAATTTTGGACTGAACTAGGAAGATTCTACAACCAAGGACCACCAAAGAACCCATGCTGAATCTGGTAGGAGAGGCGGAGATGCAGAGAAGGCTACCCCACTTCCGGTATGGGGGAGCAATGACCAGCGAGGCACCAGGGAGGAATTTACACGAAGTGGAGGGCTGTCCAGTGAGTTTCAGGTCCTTAGCCCCAAAACCGGAATCCCAACCTAGAACCCTGGAGCTGGGAAGGGGCTGAGGGACTACATTTGGCTGAGAAAAAAGCCTGAATATGGTCTGAGAGAAGGAGGCAGGACTCTTAGACCCAGGCTCTGTATTAAAGTAACTGCACGGAGAGCCTCACTCACAGCCACTTTTCCAGAGCTCTGGGAGGACACCCTAACCCCTGGGTTGAGTTACTCCCCAAACTTAAAGTGAACCAACATCACCAGCAAAGGAGAGAAAGTGCCCGTCCACCGGAGGCTCTCCGACCCTAGCGAAAACAAAGGCACTTAGAGCCAGAGGCCATATTAGAAACACAAATACAGAGGTCAAAGCTACGCCACCCACCACACTGCTAAGTGCTCGCTTGGACAGACAGGCAAGAAGCAGCAGGGTGTGGCTGCACTTTGAGTAAGCATGCACAAGCCAGCCCACGGAGCTCTGGACCGCCATAGCTGTTGTGGAATCCTGGGCTCGCCAGCGTAAACCCCTGCGCCTTGAGTGGCCTGCCCTAGGCAGACACGGAGGCCTGAGAATCAACAGAGGGGTGGCATTGGGGCATGCACAAGCCCACCAGCAAAAGCAGAGCTCGCTTGGCAGCCACGGGAAGCCGGGTGGGCTCGCAAACTGGCCTGGGGCTGGGTGCGCCCTTGGTGGTGATCTGAGCAGAGGCGGGGTCCCAGTGGCAACTGAGTTGGGAAGTGCAGGCGTTATGGCGTCCTGCAGCATGGCAGAAGTCAGGCCAGCTACTGCAGGAATCTGGGCAGTGCGCCTACCTGTTTAGGGTAGGACATGCCCTCAGCAGTAATGTCAGTACAGGTGACCTTGGCAGAGATCCAAGAGAGCAAGAGGGATACCTGAGGCGGGCAGGCTGACCAAGGCAGCAGTGGTCACAGAGGTGGGCTGGAGCCAGCAGCACCTGAGCCCAAAAGCCCCGGCTGCTGGACAGCAACAGCAGCGGTGGCCAAGTAGAGAGACCACAAAACGGGAAAATGTCTGGATAGAAAAACACCTGAAAAAAACACCTGAAGTGAAGAAGTAGGGTACATCTAATACCATACCTAATTACTGAATTACAGTACTGAGCCCAACAAGTAGCCAGTAATAAAAGACAACAGAAAGTGCAGTTTAGGGGAACTTGAACTTTTAAAGTAATTTTTCCCAGGACAGAGTAGATAAAAGCAAGCCTAGGAGTGCAGCTAATATTTACAATGGCACCTATACCTAGCAGAGGTAGCCACAAGATCTGGATAACCTGTAGCTCCCAAATAGTGGATAAGAACCAGTCATAGGCAGTGACCCCCACTGATCTCCCCCAGATCCCAGTCAGGGAAGTCCAGGGCAACACAGACAAAATGGGAAGACAAAGAAGTGCAATCCAAACGACTCAACAAGTGAAACCCTCAGAAAAAGAGCGGAGTAAGATGGATATAAGCAAACTACCAGAAGCAGAGTTTAGAATAATGATTATTAGAATGCTGAAACATTTTAGAACAACAATAGAAGGTCACAGTGAGCACATAAATAAAGACATAACAAGTATTGAAAAGGACATTGAAATAATAAAGAAGAACCAATCAGAAATGACAAATACAATATCAGAAATGAAGACTACAGTAGAAACAATTAAAAGCAGGCTGGATGAAGCAGAGAATTGAATCAGCCATTTAGAAGACACGATAAATGAAAACACAGAAGAAGAGCAGCAAAAAAAAAAAAAAAGAGAGAATGAAAAAATCTGAGGAAACTCTAAGAGACCTCTGTGACAATCTAAAGAGAAACAACATCCGCATCATAGCAGTTCCTGAAGAAGAAGAGAAAGAAGAAGGGTTAGAAACCTTGTTCAATCAAATCATAGCAGAAAACTTCCCTAAGTTGAAGCAGGAAAATGTCACACAAATTCAAGAAGCACAGAGAATTCTATTAAGAGAAACACTAAAAAATCCACAAGAAGGCAGGGAGCAAAATGGCAATGGAGTAGGCAGACGTACCAACTTCCAACTCCCAGAACCAAAGTGGATTATAACTCAATTTTAAGAACCATCATCTGGATAAACCAACTTTGAACTAAACTAAGTGGACTCTTCAACCAAGGAACACAGAAGAGGCCACATTGAGACCGGTAAGAATAGTGAAAATGCGAAGAGGGCTGCCAAGCTTTTCGGAGTGAATGGCAGCCCGGAGATACCCGCGTGGAGGGAGGATAGTTTGGAGGAGAGGAAGGGACCTAAGTCCCAGGAACAAAGCCCCAGCCTATAGTTGCAGAGCCTAGAAGAGGCATTTGGACAGTATTGAGCTGTGAAACAAGTGAGGATACTGTTTGTGAGAGACAGTTTTCTCAGACCCAAGAATTTTTTTAAAGGGACAGCGCAGAAAACCTCTCTCACAATCATGCACCCGGGGCTCCGGGAAACTGGGACAGAGGAGAGGACCAGAGCAGTGGGAAGAGAGTGTGGACTGAAGGCACAGGTACAAACACTCTGAGGGACAGCCACCCTAACCCCTGGGCTAAGTCACTTCCATAATAAAAAATGAGTATTTCCCCTGGAACTAGCAATACCAGCAAAGGAAAACAGGACACCAGCCAAACAAGCTCTCCCGTGGCAATTAGAGCAGAGCTGCTTAGATGGAAGGAGCTCCCAGGTCTACAGTGTGGAGTGTTAGGATCTGAACTGTGGGGCCCCTTCCTACTCTGCTGAGGGTTGCTGGAGGGATGGAGGTGGCGGGACGCTGAAACGTGGTTCTGTTGGCGGGGGCGGAGGCCCAGCCAGTGTGAGATCGGTCTGGCCCAGCAGGGGATAAGGGGATGCGTGAAAGCGGTCCGGCAGCTGCGGGTCCACCAGTAACCCCACGTGCGGGGGAAAAGCGAGAGGCCAGGAACGAGCAGAGATCTGCTCTGCAACCCAGCGGAAGCGGGTCCAGACAGCGGGGACGGGGCTAGGGCCAGAGACAGGCAGAGGCTCGTGGCTGAGTTCGCACCAGCAAGCCCAACTGGCTGGAGAAACCGCAGTTTGTCATCCTGCGTGTGCGAGTTGGCTCTGAAAGCGGGGGCGGGGTAGAGCCCGGGACAGCAGAAGTTCGCAGCTGAGCACATGCCAGCAGCCACGCCCGGCCCAATAAACCTTGGTTTGAACCTAGGCCAGGAGGGCCCTGGCCTCTAGGGCGGGGCTAAATCTCTTGACAGGCAATGGCTCACAGCTGAGAGCACGTAGAAGCCCCATCCAACCCGTGAAACTGTGACGAGCGGACTCTGACCGTGGGTGCTGGACGGAAGCCCGGGAACAGGCTGGGTCCGCAACTGAGCAAAGGTGCTCACCTCTATCCTTGGTCCTGAGGCTTGTGGCTTGAGTGACAGCCCCTCCCACTGAGGAGAGGTGGAAATCACAGCAACAGCTGCAGTGGGCCAGCGCTGGCAACGCCCATACCCAACTGCCCTAGGCAGCGGCAGAGGGGGTGGTGGGCCTGCAGACAGACCACACCTAGAGAACACAAATGCAACACCTACTGGACTCGAGTGGCCACAACTTGCTTATACACAGACAATATGGGCAGGCAGAGGAATGCAAATCAAATGAATCAAGAGAAATCCCCAGAGAAGGACCTGAATGAAACAGATATAACCAAATTACCAGAATCAGAATTTAGAATAATGATAGTTAGGATGTTCAAAGAAATTAGAGCAACAATGGATAGTCACTATGAACACCTAAATAAAGAGATAACAAGTATAAAAAACAAAATTGAAATAATAAAAAAGAATCAGACAGAAATGACAGATACAGTATCAGAACTGAAGACCACAATGGAAAGAATTAAAAGCAGGATGGATGACACTGAGGATCGAATCAACGAGTTAGAGGACACAATAAACAAAGGCACAGAAGCAGAGAAGAAAAAGGAAAAAAGACTCAAAAATATGTGAGAAAACTTCTGTCACAACATGAAGAGAAATAACATTTGCATCATAGGGGTTCCTGAAGAAGAGGAGAGAGTACAAGAAATAGGAACTTTGTTCAATCAAATCATAGCAGAAAACTTCCCTAAATTAAGGCTGGGAAACATGCCACATGTTCAAGAAAAACACAGAACTCCGTTAAAGAGAAACCCAAAGAAATCTACATCAAGACACATCATACTTAAAATACCAAAGCTAAGGGATAAAGAGAAACTTTTAAAAGCTGCTAGAGAAAATAAGGCTATCACCTACAAAGGAGCCTCCATAAGGATGGCATCTGACTTCTCAACAGAAACACTTGAGGCCAGAAGGGAATGGCAAGATATATTCGAAGTAATGCAGAATAAGAACCTACAACCAAGACTACTCTATCCAGCAAGTCTAACATTTAAAACTGAAGGAGAAATAAAGAGCTTCCCAGACAAAGAAAGCCTCAAGGAATTCATTAAAACCAAACCAATTCTGCAAGAGATACTAAGGGTCCTGTAGTGAACAGTTCAAAGGG
This sequence comes from Rhynchonycteris naso, assembly GCA_037038555.1. Classification (NCBI taxonomy): domain Eukaryota; kingdom Metazoa; phylum Chordata; class Mammalia; order Chiroptera; family Emballonuridae; genus Rhynchonycteris; species Rhynchonycteris naso. The sequence goes on from CM072998.1 coordinate 128,948,173, forward strand.
AAGAAAGAATATAGCAAAAGAAAAATACAGCTTTAAAGAATAAAATGGCAATAAAAAACTACATATCAATAATAATCTTAAATGTAAATGGATTAAATGATCCAATCAAAAGACATAGGGAAATTGCGTGGATAAAGAAACAGGACCCATACATATGTTGTCTACAAGAGACACACCTTAAAACAAAAGATGCTCATAGACTGAAGGTAAAAGGATGGAAAAAATATTTCATGCAAATGAAAATGATAGAAAAGCTGGGGTAGCAATACTTATATCTGACAAAATGAACTTTAAAACAAAGGCTGTAGTAAGAGATAAAGAAGGACACTACATAATGATAAAGGGAACAATTCAACAGGAACAAATAACTATTATAAATATCTACACACCAAATATAGAAGCCCCGACATACATAAAGCAGACTTTGAGGGATATAAAGGGTGAGATTTACAGCAATACTATAATAGTAGGGGATTTCAATACCCCACTAACAACACTGGATAGATCGTCAAGAAAGAAAATTAATAAAGGAACAACATACTTAAAGGATACACTAGATCAACTCAATTTAATAGATATCTTCAAAACTTTTTACCCTAAAGCAGTAGAATATACATTCTTCTCAAGCGCTCAAGGTACGTTTTCTAGGATAGACCGCATGTTAGGACACAAAAACGGTCTCCATAAATTGAAGAAGATTCAAATCATATCAAGCATTTTCTCTGATCACAATGCCATGAAACTAGAAATTAACCACAAAAGAAAAACTGAAAAATACTCAAACACTTGGAAACTAAATAGCATGTTATTAAATAATGAATGGATTAACAGTGAGATCAAAGAAGAAATAAAAAGTTCCTAGAAACAAATGATAATGAGCATACCTCAACTCAAAATTCATGGGACACAGCAAAAGCAGTCCTGAGATGGAAGTTTATAGCACTAGAGGCATTCCTTAAGAAGCTTGAAAAAGCTCAAATAAACAACCTAATGCTACATCTAAGAGAATTAGAAAAATAACAGCAAGTAAGGCCCAGAGGTAGTAGAAGGAAGGAAATAAGAAAGATCAGAGTGAAAATAAATGAGATAGAGGATAAAAAAGCAATACAAAGGATCAATGAAACCAAGAGCTGGTTCTTTGAAAGGGTAAACAAGATCAATTAACCTTTAACCAGACTCACCAACAAAAGAAGAGAGAGGACTCAAATAAATAAAATTAGAAATGAGAATGAAGAAACAACAACTGACACAACAGAAATATAAAATATTATAAGAAAATACTATGAAGAACTGTATGCCAAAAAATTAAACAACCTAGGTGAAATGGACAAATTCCTTGAAACATATAACCTTCCTAAACCAATCTGGAAGAATCAGAAAATCTAAACAGACCAATTACAAAAAGGAAATTGAAACAGTTATTAAAAGCTCCCAAAAAACAATACCCCTGAGCCTGATGGATTCACCAGTGAATTCTACTAAATATTCAAAGAAGAACTAACTCCTATCCTTCTCAAGCTATTTCAAAAAATTCAAAAGGAAGAAACACTTCCAAGTCCCTTTTATGAGGTGAGTATAATTCTGATTTCAAAAACAGGTAATGACAACACAAAGAAAGAAAATTATAGGCCAATATCCCTGATGAATTTAGATGCTAAAATTCCAAACAAAATATTAGCAAACCAGATCCAGCAATACATGAAAAAAATTATACATCATGATCAAGTGGGATTTATTCTGGGGAGGCAAGTATGGTACAACATTTGTAAATCAACCAATGTGATTCACCACATAAACAAAAGGAAGCAGAAAAACCACATGAGATATCAATAGATGCAGAAAAAGCATTTGATAAAATCTAGCACCTATTTATCGTCAAAACTCTTAACAAAGTGGGAGTACAGGAAACATACCTCAATATGATAAAGGTCATCTATGACAAACTCACAGCCAACATTATAATTAATGGACAAAAATTAAAAGCAATTCCCCAAAATTAGGAACAAGGCAGGGGTGCCCGCTTTCAACACTCTTATTCAACATAGTACTGGAAGTCCTAGCTACAGCAATCATACAAGAAAAAGAAACAAAAGGCATCCAAATTGGAAAAGAAGAAGTAAAACTATCATATTTGCAGATGATATGATACTGTATATAGAAAACCCTAAGGTCTCAGTGAAAAAATTACTGGAATTGATAAACGAATTCAGCAAGGTGGCAGGATATAAAATTAATACACAGAAATCGGAGGCATTTTTATACACAAACAATAAAATGTCAGAAAGAAATTAAGAAAACAATCCTCTTTACAATTGCAACAAAAAAAAGTAAAGTACCTAGGACTAAATTTAACCAAGGAGGTTAAATTACCCAAAGCACTTTATAAATTCAATGCAATACCAATTAAAATATCAATGACGTACTTCAAAGATGTAGAACACATATTTCATAAATTTATATGGAACTGAAAAAGAACACAAATAGCCTCAGCAATCTTGAAAAAGAAGAATAAAGTGAGAGGTATCACACTTCCTGATATCAAGTTATACTACAAGGCCATTGTACTCAAAACAGCTGGGTACTGGCATAAGAACAGGCAAATAGATCAATGGAACAGAACAGAGAACCCAGAAATAAACTCACACCTTTATGGACAATTGATATTTCACAAAGGATGTAAGAGCATACAATGGAGTACTCTCTTTAAGAAATGGTGTTGAGAAAATTGGACATCTATTTGCAAAAAAATGAAACTAGACCACCAACTTACACCATGCACAAAAATAAACTCAAAATGGATAAAGGACTTAAATGTAAGTCATGAAACCATAAGCACCTTAGAAGAAAACATAGGTAGTAAGCTCACCGACATCTATCACAGCAATATATTTGCTGATTTATCTCCACAGGCAAATGAAATAAAAGACAGGATAAACAAATGGGACTATATCAAACTAAAAGGCTTTTTGCACAGCTAAAGACAATATGAATAGAATAAAACTTCAAACCACACAATGGGAGATCATATTCGACAATACATCTGATAAGGGATTAATAACTAAAATTTATAAAGAACTTGTAAAACTCAACCCCAGGAAGACAAACAATCCAATCAAAAAATGGGCACAAGAAATGAATAGACACTTCTCCAAAGAGGACATACAGATGGCCAATAGACAGATGAAAAAATGTTCAAACTCACTAATCATTAGAGAAATGCAAATTAAAACCACAATGAGATATCACCTCACACCAGTCAGAATGGCGCTCATTAACAAAACAACACACAATAGATGCTGGTGAGGATGTGGAAAAAGGGGAACCCTCCTGCACTGCTGGTGGGAATGCAGACTGGTACAGCCAATGTGGAAAACAGTATGGAGATTTCTCAAAAAATTAGAAATGGATCTTCCCTTTTACCCAGCCATCCCACTCATAGGAATATATCCCAAGGACACCATTTCACCAACTGAAGAAAAGAAATGCACTCCCATTTTTATGGCAACATTGTTCACAATAGCAAAGAACTGAAAACAGCCCAGGTGTTCATCAGTGGATGAGTGGATTAAAAAGCTGTGGTACAATGGAATACTATGGGGCCATGAAAAAGAAGGCAATCTTACCTTTTGCAACAACATGAATGGACCTGGAAACTATTATGTCGAGTGAAATAAGCCAGGCAGAGGAAGAAAAATATCATATTACCTCACTCATTTGAGGAATCCAAGGAACAATGTGAACTGAGGAATGGGATTAAACCTAAAGGGAACGGGGGATGGAGCTTTTGGGAGGAGGGTGGAAGAGATGTTGGTGGTAATACGGGGAGGGGGAATGCTTTTGGGGAGACACTATAATCTATGTAAACACAATAAATAAATTAATTAATTAAAAAGTAAATAAATAATAACTTTTAATAAAAAAGAAACCTATTGGAGAGGCCCACATGACAAGATCTGATATCTAGTGGTCTAGACAACCTGAGGCTCTCAGTACACATGAATGAGCTTGGAAGTGAATCTTCTCAGGTCTACCAAAATAATGAGCTTGAAAGTAGATCCTTTCCCAGTCAAGAGATGACTGCAGGCCCAGCCTACATCTTGATTTCAACCTTTAGATAGACCCTGAATCACCCAGTTAAGCTTTGTCCATATTTCTGATCCACAGAAGCAGTAAGATAAGAAATGTTTATTGTTTTAAGCCACTACATTGAGGGTAATATGAAAATATTATGCAGTAAATAATGTAGAGTATAAAGGTAATGAGTTTATTTTGGAGATTTTAGTTTGAGTCACATAAGTATTATCTAAGCATTAGCTATTAGGCAATGTGATCCATGTGTCTGGAGTTCATTTCCCAAAGAAGAATGAGAACAGAAGTTAGACTTCAGTGGATTGATGAATTATAGAAAGTGAGAAAGTGGAAGACAGAGAGACTCTTCTAAGCAGTGTGATGTTCAGGGTAACACAGTAATACTGTGCCAGTTTCTTGCAAAGAGAAGGACTTAAGGAATTCAAGGAAAGATTTTTATTTTGTTTTTGTTTTAGATAAATATTTAAGTAGAAACAATTTAATTGATTCATGAGCAGTGAAATGTTTAATTCGTTGACGGAGAATTATACCAATTTAGAAGGAAAGTTCTAATACAGAAACTTAGAGAATAATTAGTAAAATAAGGTCCTAGAGGAAACAAGAAGTCAAAAGTAGTGAAGGGATTAGACAGAGTTTAGGAAGAAGTGCATTAGTTTTCTACTGTTGCTTAACAACTTACCATATACGTAGCAGCTTAAAACAACATACATTTATTATTCCACAGTTTTTGTGAATCCAGGCATGGGTTATCTGGATCCTCCCATGAGGGCCTCACTGCATTCCTTTCTGTACCTCAGCATTCTCTTTCAAATTCACATAGTTGTTGGCAGAATACAGTTGCTGTGGTTTATAGGCTGGAGGTCCTTGTTTTCTAGCTAGCCATCAGCCAGGAGTTGTTTTTAGCTATTGGAGCCCATGTTTAGTTCCCTGCCGTGGACATGGCCAGTTATAGGCTCTCATACACATGGCATCTTACTTCTTCAAGGTCAGCAGAGCATCTCTCCCTAGTCTGCTAATATGACGTCTCATATAATGTATGTAGTGAGGGATTGACTTTTGCATTATCTTTGCCATATTCCATTGGCTAAAGTCAAATCATAGGTTTCACCTACATACAAGGGTTAGAGATTGTGCAAGAGCTCACTGGGAGTTACCTTATGGTGTGTCCACTACAGGAAGGGAGAATATGTGGGGATACAGATAATACATCTGGCCTGGATATTTGTGGGAAAGATTTATTTTTTGAAAGGGCTATTCTGATGAGCAACTCAGGAAAGCTAATATAGGTAGCCCACTCTCCATCATACAGGTATTGGGTCCTGAAAAGGCACCCTTTTTTGCTTTAATGATCTCTGTGGCATTTCTTAGGTTATGCAGGGGAATACCTTTCTAGTATCCATACCAAGGAATGAGACTAACAATGACTTTGAGAGGACACCTATATTTCAGCTAGTAATTCTATTCAGAGATACAAATTTGTAACACAACACAAGCAGCTTTTAAGATAAGAATCAGTGCTGTGCTGTCTGAAGTTCAGTGGCTCTACACTGACACCACTGAGTGTAAAATAAAAATGAGAAATGCAGAAGTCAAATTGATATTATGCAACCAGCTACCTGTAGAGACTGAGACAACTCCGTATCTGACTCCATAGCTCAGTTTCTCATCTGAAATATGACACTCAGAAATATATCGCTTATTTCCAAGTGATAAAGCACCTCCTACAGGGGCGTTTCAAGATTTCAGAAAACAAAAGGGTGTTTTCCATCAAACAATAAAGATATCAGTGTCCTGAGGAACCGATTCACTCATCACTTTTATTTATTTGACATCTCAGATTTACTGTGTAATAATTTTATTAAAAAGGAGTTCAGCCTGACCAGGTAGTGGTGCAGTGGATAGAGCATTGGACTGGGATGTGGAGGACCCAGGTTTGAAACCCTGAGGTCGCCAGGTTGAGCGTGGGCTCATCTGGTTTGAGCAAGGCTCACCAGCTTGAACCCTAGGTCGCTGGCTTGAGCAAGGGTTCACTCGGTCTGCTGTAGCCCCCCTTATCCCCACCCCCACCCCTTGTCAAGGCACATACGAGAAAGCAATCAACGAACAACTAAGGTATCACAATGAAAATTGATGCTCCTCATCTCTCCCTTCCTATATGTCTGTCCCTATCTGTCCCTTTCTGTCTCGTCACAACAACAACAACAACAAAAGGAGTTCAAATCACTTTAATTCCTCAAAGTAAGTGGGAAAATCACTAAGCTTAATCTCTAGTGTCTAACTCTGATCTCCTTTGGACCCATGAGAGACAGTTTGCTAGAGAGATTTTTTTTATTGTGGTAAGAACACAATATAATATCTATTCTCTTAACAGATATTTACTGTATAATATAGTGTTGTCATCTGTGGGTACAACCGTGTTTAGCAGATCTCTAGAATTTATTCATCTTGCATAATTGAAATTTTAAACCCATTGATTAGCAACTCCCATGATTAACACTGAGCTTCTGGCAATGTTATACATACTTATATGATGGCACTATTCTGTGCCTACAAAGAGGAGGATGTGTAGTGTCAGTGAGACCCATTCAAAGCGTGTCTCAAAGTCCTTGGGCACAAAGTGAGCTCCAGGCCTGATGTGTTCCTTGACTCTGCTTCTGCCCCATTTCCACATTCATTCCACACATACTGTACACCTACATTGTATGGGGCTCTGGGAATACAGTGGCCAAGAAAACAGACATGGTTCTTGCCTTCATGAAGTCTGGTGAGAAATATAGATAGTCAACAAATAAACATACTCCTAAATATACAATTACAAACAATACAGATTATGATGTAAAATAATAGTTATTGTGAAAGAGAATAATAGTGAAAGAGAGTGAGCAAAGGCCACAGAGGAAGTCTTATTAAAGATAAGAGGTGAAAGTAAGAGTAGGAGAAAAAGCCCTCTAGGTAAGAACCCAAAGCCTGTAGCATCATGGGGTCAGAACAACAGAAATGGGAGAAGAAAGGTTATAAAGAAGAGTAGGTAAGAGTAGAAGGAGCTTAAGTTGTATGTGGGGGCAAGAATCATGCAGGGTTTTGCAGACTATTATTATGAATGAATTTCATGTTAAGTGCAATGGAAGAAGCCATAACAAGGTTTTAAGCATGAAAATAATATATCCAGTTAGGAGTTTTATAACTTCAGTAACTTAGGCTGATAATATATCCAATTCCCACAGAAGGCCCTCCTGGTTTCTGTGTGAAGAATAAACCGAATGAAGGGAGACCAATGAGGAAGATATGTCCATTGTTTAAGTCAATTATGGGCAATGTTTTGAGCTTGGTGTGTCAAAATTTGCCAAAAAACCTGAGCATAACTCAGGTGGTGTGTCTACACTACAGCAGATGTTTTATCCTCAGCTACTGCACCTGACCGTGTAGAAGCCGAGGATGAAACGTCCTTCTTGGGTATGCGACCCCATACTTCTCTGGTATGCGGCTGCTGCGTGTCATCGAAAATGGCTATGCGTGTCAGTGCTGACACATGTGTCATAGGTTTGCCATCACGGGTTTAAGTGGAAGATGAGAAGAGCTGGATCAGGAAAGTGGCCTTGGATATGAAGAGAAGTGGTTAAGACAAGTTATTATTTTGTATATAGAACTAACCAGTTTTATTGATTGAGACATCCTCTTCTGAGAAGAGGGACTCATGTTTTCTAGTTCACAGAAGAGAATTAGTTAATGGGCCTTCTGATCATGCTTAGTGTTTGAGATTGTTCAGGGACAGAGCAGACAGGAGCCTCATCTTTTCCACTTCTGAATTCTCTCCAAAGGTGAGGATGGATCAAGCTCCAGCACTGAGGCTTTTGGATAGTGTTGTTTTTCCTCTGTTTTAAAATACTCTGAAATAATTCTCAGAAACAATTCCTAAAACATCCACATTAAATATGTGTATTGACATCTACACTGAATTCTTTATGCCGAGGAGGTTAAATTCAAGTTTCCTGTTGGAAAATGGTTTTTTTCTGTACCAATAGGATGCAGTATGATATTTTTGTAGACATCTCAGAATTGCACTTCTCACCTTCTCCTCTGAGGCCTGTGTGCTGAGAATCCGCTTTCTCTGCCATGTGTGGGGCTGCAGGAGAAAAGGCAACTTCCTTAGATTGCTTTTGAGGGTGTTATTAAAAAGACAGCTTTATAGGACATTTATATTGTTTTTGATTGTGGAGGGCAGACCGGCAGGGGAGAGTATTTGTGTGTGTTCTGGATGAAACTGCTGTCCTCAAATCCAGATGGCTCATGATGTCGCTGGAAAAAACCCTGAAACGTACTACAAGAACTTTTTTTATGGCCCACTGTGGAATGTCCCCATACACTGGGCTTGAAGTGGGGAGAAAAAGAAACTGATCTTCCTGCTCCTCATCTGTTACTTTGGGAGGCAGAAAAAGGAAGGGCTGGAGGAAGGGAAGGATTAAGTGAGAAGAGAGGAAAAAGCAAAAGGGTAAAGAAAGTTTAGAGTTAATCCTCTCTCCTTCATTCTGCCTTTATATCTTGGCACCGGGTACTCACCTCACTGGGGTACAGCTCTTTGTTTAGATATGTGACTCCCCAGATATCAGTGTTTGATATCAGTGTTCCTGTCCTACTTATTTCTGTAACCTCAAAATCTAAAGCAGTGGTTCTTAACCTTTTTTGAGGTACTGAACCCACCAGTTTCATATGCGCATTCACCGAACCCTTCTTTAGTGATAAATAAAATATGATTTTTTTTCCAAATTCAAGACATAGGTATATGTTTTTTTTTACTGGTGCACAAAATGAGCCATGCGTGAACATCACCTTGCTCAAAGAACAAAACCAACAAAGTGCATGAACTCACAACAAATTAGGGTATTACTTTATTCTGACCTCCGCAGCAGAGGCTTCTCTGAACCCCTGAGACCGACTCATTGAACTCCTAGGGTTCAATAGAACCCAGGTTAAGAACCACTGATCTAAAGCAATGTCAGTTATATAATTAGATGTTCAATAAATGTCAGAAAAATGGAGTTCTGCACTGGAACCACATTATGAAAGGCCATGGTAGAAAGAATCAGAGAAAGAAACCAAAATTTATTGGTTGATTTTTATGTTTCACACATCATAAAAGATAAAATTTCCTTGTTGGTATTGTTTGAGTTAGACATTATTAATCGCACTTTACAGAGGAGAAAGCAGAAGCTTAGAGAAGGCAAATAATGTGCCTAAGATCAGGCAAGTGTAACCAGAGTTCAAGCCCAGGTCTGACTGACTCCAAAGTAATTCCCACTAGGATGGCCTGCCTTTCCCAGCAAACTACCACTCTGTACTCTGCCCTGCCTCAGACATAAAGCAGGGAGAAAGTGGCCATATGTGGGAAGTAGTGGGCTGGAAATGTGAGTCCTAAATCAGTACTCATTACAAACAGATTCTGATATACCAGTGTGTGGATGTGTTTAGGAACATTTATAGTTGGATTTCTTATAATTTTCTAGCTATTTCCCACTAAAGAGCCTGGCTTATATAATGAGAAAAGATGGCTTCCATTCCCTACTCAGATTAAGGATACTCCAAATTAACTCCTCTATTTTATTCCCTCGCCATGACATATTCAAGTTATTTGGGGATAGGAATTGTGGCAAGTTTCGTGTATACATCTTGCTAATATAAGCACATAAGATTTTAGAACTGGATGTTATTTCAAGTATTAATTTTAGACTCTAAATTTAAATATCTAAGCCATCTGCTTCACTTCATGTCTGAAAAAGCCTGGCCCATAGGATGGAGAAACTTGCCCAACTTTAAGGCAGACCAGTAGCAGAAGTATCATAGAACCCAGGGATGGGTCCTCCAGTTAAGATCTCATCACTACAAAAAAAAAAAAAAAGAATTCTAAGACTCCTAATGCTACCCTCTACTCTGGCAACTATCAAAGAATCTTCAAAACCATTCTGAAAATTATAGTAGACAGTACCCTGTCTGTGCTCAGCCAAGAAGCCAAGGATTATACAAAATTTGTCCAGGTGACATCAAAAAGCCACCCAGAAGGTTTTTTTTTTTAATTTTTATTTATTTATTCAATTTTAGAGAAAGGAGAGAGAGAGAGGGAATGGGGGAGGAGCAGGAAGCATCCACTCCCATGTGTGCCTTGATCAGGCAAGCCCAGGGTTTTGAACCAGCGACCTCAGCATTCCAGGTCAATGTTCCATCTACTGCACCACTACAGGTCAGGCAGCCACCCAGAAGGTTTTGACAGCAGAATGAGGGTAGTATTTTCCTCTCCCAGGCATATTAGAGCAGGTTGTTGAGGGCTACAAGGTATTAAGGGGAGATTACAGTAGACATTTTCTCAAATACCAAACATGCCATATAGATATATTTTTGAGGTGATTATTTATATAATAATTAATAAGTTTCTTATCATCTAGTAGTAGAATCTTTTTAAACAGAAAATGATATTTGGGGAAAATGTGCTTGGAATTGAAGGTAAGCTAAGCTGTTAAGGACTTATGTTTATTTGGGGTAAAAATTTCATAAAAAATGACACAATTACTCTGTACTGAACAAGAAGAAAAATTTTATTTCCTAAAAAGGGAGGTGGAATTAAAACAAACAAAAATTAAACAAAAGAAGAAGAAAATAAGTATCACATGAAGGATGACCCAAGAAAACATGCTCACCAGGGCTTGGATAAAAAGGATATTTGAGAACACAGTATTTTGGATGGTGCTTTGGGTTTTCTTTATTTTATGTAATATGATCCTTTCCTGTGAAAGCTCCCCCATCCACGCTCTTAAATAACATTTTGTATACTTATGAGTACTTTGCGTGAGTTGAAATTCTTGGTTGTTTGGTTGGTTGTGGCAGAAAGTAGTAAAGATGTATAAATTAACATAAATAGAACAGGAACCAATGAAGAAAAGAAAAGGCCAGTTTCTACCGCAACCATGACATTCATTGCACACTTTCTGAACATCTTAACTGTATAAAAAGAAGTAGATAGCACTTGCCACATGATTTTATAAGGTCAACATAACCATGATATTAAACTGACACAAAGACATCACAAATATTAAAATTAGATTGATAGCACTAAAGAACACAAACATAAACTGTCATCCTAATAAATATTTTAAAAATGACAAAAAAATAAGCAAATCCAGCAATCTATTAAAATAATAATACATAATGACAAGGGGGTTTATCCCAGAATGCAAGGTTGGTTTATCATTCAGAAACCAATCAATATATTCATCATATTAACAAACTAAAAGTTAAAAAACGTACAATCATCTCAACAGATTAGAAAAAGCATTTGACAAAATTCAATGTGGCACAGTAGATAAAACATTGTGCTGACATGCCTGCCCAGGCTGCAGGTCTGACCCCTGGTCAGAGCACATGCAAGAAGCATCAATGAGTAAAACAACTAAATGAAACAACTAGGTAGAATGGCAAGTTGATGCTTCTTTCTTTCTCTCTTTCTCTCTCTCTCCCCACCCCAAATCAATGAAAAAAGAAACACTTTAAATCAAGTTTTAGGTCTCATAAGTCCTCAAAACTTTTACCTGGTTTTCTTTCTCTGAAATAAATTAGATAATATGCTTCAGTAAAATGAGGGGGGAAACAGAAAAAAGAGATGCAACCCAGGAAATATGACCCAATACAAGAGAGAGGCAAAAATAATTTCCATGTTAATCATAAAGGTAAGTCCATGGGCAAACTCTTGCCACAGCTTATAGACTAAAGCAAAGGATAAAGGACCCCAAGAAGATGTTTCCAAGGAAAAAAAAAGGATGACACAAATGCATTTGAGAAACTTGATAGAACTTTTACAATTTTTTTAAGCTTCCAGGAAGATTAGAAATTAGTATAGAACACATGGAAAATAAGCATGTTGAAATGGGGAGCAGAGGATAGCTGAGAGAAAAAGAGAGACTCTAAATGCCACAGTAGAAAGCAAGACATAGTGCTTAACCTGTAAAATCAAGTAGCTATAAAGACAATATTTAGCTATGTGGAAGTCAGCGCTCAAAGAAACAGCTTAACTAGTTAAAATGGTGGCCTAGACTAATGAAACTGGGAGATGCAGAGCTTCTCTTCTTTACCCTGTTTAATTATGGACATATATAATTTTAACAAAATTATCATCTTTTAAAAAAATTAAAGAAAAAGTAGTTAAGCAAAAAATTATTACATTCAGGGCCCTGGCAGGTTTGCTCAATGGTAGAGCATCCACCTGGTGTGTGGATATCCCAGGTTCATTTCCCAGTCAGGACACACAGATGAAGTGACCATCTGCTTCTCCACCCCTCCCCCTTCTCTGTTTCTTTCTCTCTTCGCCTCTTGCAGCCATGGCTCGATTGGTTTGAGCTCATTGGCCCTACGTGCTGAGAATGGCTTCATGGTGCCTCCACCTTAGACACTAAAAAAGTAGCTCAGTTGTGAGCATGGCCCCAGAGGGCAGAGCATTGGACCCAGAAGGGGATCACGGGGTGGAGCCCAGTCAGGGCGCATGTGGGAGTTTGTCTATCTCCCCTCCTCTCATTTAGAAAAAGAAGAAAAAAAAATTTAAATTATTTCATTCAGAATAATTGAAATTGTATTGTAAGGGAAATCTAATCATAATACAACAAATGGCTCACCTGTGAAAAATATGTAATCATAATCTAAATGTTGTTAATTTATCAAAAAAAATCTGATAAAAGCTACACTGGTACATGGGAGAACAGAAAGTAGATTTACTTATCAATTGAGGAGTGCTTTCCCGGACTTTTTATGATTATAGGGGAAAAGAGAAAAATAAAGGTTCTATTATAGCACTATTTAGCAAATAATATAATAGAGTATATTATGAGATCACAAAGATGGGTCCTCTAAATGACATTAGAAAGTTGGTAAACTCTTCTGGAAAGGACCTTTGACTTCGTGAATTCAAGTTAGTGAAGGTTAAAATAAAGAGACAAGGGAAATACACATAGAGAATGACATGTTGAAAGGGGAAGAATATGGAATGCAGTATGAAGTGTTCTAGGAACTACCATTACTGTGTAACACCTGCTACATAAGGAACAAGGCAAACAACAGTAGGAGAGGAAACCTTGTGAAGGTACACACCAAGGAAAAACGTTGATTGTAAATAAATACTACATTCAAATATGAATTACATACATTTCACTAAAAATTATGCTTATGGAAATAGATACATTATAGAATGCAATGGTATATAAGTCATCTATATTTAGACATATATATGTACATACAGGGTACTGGAGACAAAAGTTGGGCAGATGATGTGTTTATACAGAAAACAGCATTACTAAATAGTTTAGTATGAGTATTTGCCATGAATACTGTGAATACTGCCTTCATCTCACTTCAGCATTGAGGAAATCTTCAGCCAATAATGGCTGAGGGAAGTGACTGCCCTGGTTCTGTTTGGGCCTTTTTTTTTAGGTCACCTGGATTTTTTTTAAATTAATGAACTTTATTTTTTTAGAGCAGATTTAAATTCACAGAAAACTAATGGGAAAGCAGAGAATTCCCATTTACTTCCTATTCCCCCACATACCCACATCTCCCCCCATTTATCAACATTCCCCCACCACAGAGGTACATTTGTTCCATTTGATGAACCTTCATTGAAAAATCACAATTATCCGAAGTCCATAGTTCACATTGGAGTTCACTTTTAGAGTTTTAAATTCTGTGGGTTTTAACAAATGTATAATGACATGTATCTACCACTGTAATATCATACAGAGAAGTCCCACTTCCCTAAAAACCCTGTCATCCATCTATTCACCCCTCCAATCCCACTCTCCCCTAGCAACACTAATCTTTATGCTGCCTCTAGACCCGTTCACTTCCAAAATATCATATACTTAAAATAAAAAAGTAGCCTTTTGAAATTGATTTCTTTCATTTAGTAATATGTGCTTAGGTTTCCTCTTATGTCTTCATGGCTTGATAACTCATTTCCTTTTAGCACTGAATAATATTCCACTGATTGGATGAACCACAATTTATTTATCCATTCACTTACTGAAAGACATCTTGGTTACTTCCAGGTTTTGGCAAATATGACTAAAGCTTCAGTAAACTTCTGTGTGTGGTTTTTTTGTATGGATATGTTTCATTTGGATATTTACCAAACAGTGTGATTGTTGGATCATATGGCAAGAGTATATTTAGTTTTGTAAAAACTGCCAAATTGTTTTTCAAAAGTGGCTGTATCATACAGCAATCCCACCAGCAATGTATCAGAGTACCTGCTGCTCCATATCCTTGTCCACATTTGGTGTTGTCAAATGTTCCAGATTTGGCCATTCCAAGAGACGTGAAGTAGTATCCCATTGTTGCCTTAAATTGCATTTCCCTGATGACATATGTATGATGTAAAGCATCTTTTCTCTTTTTAAAAAAATTTATTTGGAAAATTTAATTTAATGGGGTGACATTGATCAATACGAGTACACAAGTTTCAAGTAAATATTTCTATAGCATTTGAACTGTTGATTGTGTCACATCATTTTCTGTCATTGTATATTTGTCCCTCCTTATTCTCCTCCCCTAGCCTCCTCCCCCACAACCCCTCCCCCGGTAACCACTTCACTTTTATCTATGTCCATGAGTCTCAGTTTTAGATCCCACCTATGTATAAAATCATACAGTTCTTAGCTTTTTCCGATTTACTTATTTCACTTAGTACAATTTTCTCAAGGTCCATTCAAGTTGTTGTAAAAATGGCAATATGTCATCATTTCTTATGGCTGAGTAGTATTCCATTGTATATATGTACCACATCTTCTTTAAGCATCTTTTCATATGCTTACTTATCATTAGAAGATTTTCTTTGGTGAAGTGTTCATTTCCTTATTGTTGACTTTTGAGAGTTATTTACATGTTTGAGATAATTATTAGATACATATTTTCCTATGATCTAAGTTTATTTACCCTAACCTCTGATTTTCTAAAGTTTAATGTGATATGCCCAGGTGTAAGATGGGGGGTTGTCTATGTTTTTTTGTTTTGAATTGGCATTTATCCTGACTGGTGTTCTCTTAGCTTCTTAAATCTGTGGTTTAGTTTCTGACATTAATTTGGAGAGATTCTTAGTCATTGCTGCTTCATATATTGCTTCTGTTCCTTTCTCTCTTCTTCTGATATCCCCATTATGCTATAATATACCTTTGTTGTCTCAGTTATTGGATAATCTGTTCTGTTTTATTCAGTCTTTGTTCTCTTTGATTTTTAATTTTGGAAGTTTCTATTGTCATATGGCCAAGTTCAGAGATTTTTTTCTTCAACCATATTCAGGCTACTACTAAGCCCATCAAAGGCATTCTCCCTTTCTGCCACAGTGTTTTTGATCTCTAGTATTTCTTTTTTATTATTTCATATAATTTTATCTCTCTGATGAAAATATTCATCCTACATGTTGTCTACTTTTCCAAGAAAATGCGTAGTGTATTAATCATTGCTTAAAAATTTTTTTCTGATCTGATAATTGCAACATTGCTGCCATATCTGATTCTGGTTCTGATGTTTGTTCAGTTTCGTTCAAATTGTATTTTGTTTTTGGTTTGTTTTTTGCCTTTTTGTATGCACTGTAATTTTTTGCTGAATGGTGGACATGATTACTGGGTAAAAGAAGCTGTAGAAATAGGCCTTTAGTAATATAGGGGTAAGATGTGGAATGAGGGCAATCTTTCTACAGTTCTATGATTAGGTCTCAGTCTTTTGGTTAGCCTGTGCCCCTGGATTGTAAACTCCATTAGTGCTGTTTAGGTCCCCCCACCCCTTTTGGGGAACAAAATGGCAAGAGGGAGCTGGAGTTGAGTATTTTTTTTCTTCCAGGAAGGGTCTAGAAAAATAGTTCTCCCTGAGAAAACTTGTTAAGAAGAACAGAGTGCTCTGGTTTGTTTTAAAACATTTCCCTTTCTTTTCTCCCTGCCAGAAGCATAAGGAGACTTTCCCCCCAATATTCACTGTGAGAATCTGGTAAAGCTCCTGGAGGTAAAATTCAAAAAGTAGGGGACTCTACCCCCATCACTTCTTCTAGAGTTTTTAACTCTCAGACTGTCCACACTGAGCCTCCAACAATTCATCAATTACATTTTAGGTTTCCCATCCTTGGCACTGTTTCTGCTTGTAGGTTTCTGCTCCTGTAAGTTGTGATTCTCTTGTCTGACTGTCTAGCTCTCCAAGTTTGGGGGTGACAGACTGCCTTGTGACTTCGCGTTCCTGATGGATCAAGAGTGGTTGATTTTTCAGATTATTCAGCTTTTTACTTGTAAGGATGGAGTGAAGACCGCTAAGCTCCTAACATCAAATTGGGCTTTTATGTCACTTCATAATCCTCTTATGCTTGTCTTTGTTGAAATAATTATTTCCTTGTATTAAGGTATTTTCTATCAATTGGAAAGCATTTTAATCTCTGTCTTGTTCAACCTACAGACTTTAAGTATAAAATCTCCATCTTGCAGCCATACAAAACTGTTAAATCCCAGAGCTCCGGGAAAACCTACCTTTCCAGTGTACCTGTGGGAGGGGCCATGCAGTGCTAGCTGCCTATAGTGGCTTCTCTCTTTCTTTCTGTCTCTCTGGGCTGAGTTACAGTAGTCAGAATACTTATAGGCAGCCCTTAATTCTAATAGGAGTGACTGTCCACCATGATGAAGTTACTGTTTATGTTAACTTTCCATCAGAATCAAATATTCTATCTGGTTGCAGTATACAATGGAGTTTTGTTCTTGAACTATTACATATGGAAAACCAAGAAAGAGAAAGCAAGAAGATCAGCTTAGCTTTAGGGGAGTTTATTGCTAAAGTGATATCAAATAGTAGATTAACCTACAGGCCATGCAAATTGATCAAGTTCAGCTGATCAAGTTCTAATCATGAAAACACCTAAAAGAACTAATATTTAATAGGTATATTTAATAGTATTTAAAGGTATAACAGTATTTAATAGTTAAAGAAATAGTATTTAAATAGCATGTAATGAGGACATTGATCAATGTTGTTGCATCTTTCTACAAAGACCTGGTCACAGACAACAGTCAGACACACACCAATTTTCAAGTGTATGGGATATATAAAAGAGTAAACTAGAAAAAGGAGTGGATTCAAGAGATCAGGAATATAGCTCTGATCCTTCCAATTCTGTGTATGTAACTCTCTACAAAGCTCTCAACTTTTGGGGGTCAGGGTTCATAACTGATATAAAAGTCTGCTAGATTATTCTTAAATTGGTCCCTGACTAGGTCCCATTTGCAGAGACAAAAGTACTACCACATGGAGTTATGCCAAGAGTAGGGAAGTAGGGACAGCGCTGGACTAGACCCAGAGGCACTGGGAAGACCATTATCAAGTATAAGAGGTCAAAACACTATACCTATAGAGGGAAGTCAAATATCAGGGCCAAAGGAAAAGTACTAATTCCCCAAGTCTAAAGTCTGAGTATCAACTGTGTAAAGAAAATGTATATAGTGGTTAAGAATTGAGAAGATCTAGGAAAGGTTGAAATACAGATTACAAAAATGAAGGAAAACAAGGTTGCAAAAGCCTGTTCCTGTTGAAAAGATGGCAGCTGATTCATGAGGATGGAGAGGGACTGGTCCCTGGCTGGTTCTCTTAAAACAGCAGTTTTCAACCGGTATGCCAGAAGAATTTTTAAAACATGCAATATCTGACTATTTGGTCATGGGCACTGAACTCTTTTCCCTTAGATTGTCAAATTAAAAAAAATTACAACAGCTAAAATAGTAATAACCATCAGGTGTAAATGAATAAAAAACATACTAATTTTTTGTCAGATTGTCAAAAAATATTATATATATATAATTTTGGTGTGCCAAAGAATTTTAGTAATTAGATTACTTGTGCCATTGGATGAAAAAGGTTGAAAATTACTGTCTTAAAAGAATGGATCTAGACAGCTCTAAGTGTATGGTAAAACTTAGTAAAAATAATTGCAGTATAATTCATGATATAAAAAATTATCTAGACATAATCCTCAGTATCATCATGGTTCCTTTCCACCACAGATGATCACTCAATGAGTTTCTGCCATGAGCAGCCACTGTGCTATAATGTCTCTTACCCGCTTTCCTGTGCACTTTCACTCATACTATCCCCACACCCCACGTGTTCATTAATTCATTTTATTTTTTATTTTTCAGGTTTTCTTTAAAGGCTTTGTTTTAGTAGTTACAGTTCTGTTGATATCTCATAGATTTTATTAATTTAGGAGTAAAATTTTTTCACTGTGTAAAAAGCATCCGGTAGAGTTATGGTTATTTTTTTTTTCTCTTTAAATTTTATAGACTTTCCTTCAGGCAAAAACTAGCCAGGCTATTTTGCCACAAAGGTAAATTAAGCTTATGATTGAACTATTAGATCAGGTTCTCTAACAGCTTGCAAGTAGTTACTGGAAGTGTAAACACAATAACCAAAGGGTTCTTTATTTTCTCTTACTGTGCCTGGTGGCCCATCTCAAAGAGGTCCTTTTATAAGTCATGCCAAGGATAATTACATTTGTTTCTTCCCTGGCTTTTATCATCATAAGAATAAATAAGACTGTCAGATCTAAGCAAACACACACACTCAGAGAGATTAATTTGAGGTCACTGAAAATGTGTTACATTAGTTCTATGTTTTCTTGAGCTTGATTTAAAACCAATAAGAAGAAGAGCAGTTGGTAAAAACACATGAGAGACTAAAAGTTCTCTGTAGGGTAAAACTTAACAATCTGGTTCCTGCTATCTAGTGCTGTGTAACAAACCACCCCAAAACTTGTTGGCTTAAAGTAATACCTCATTTATCTGACTCTAAAACAGTGGTTCTTAACCTTTTTTGAGGTACCGAACCCACCAGTTTCATATGCGCATTCACCGAACCCTTCTTTAGTGATAAATAAAATACGATTTTTTTCCAAATTCAAGACATAGGTATATGTTTTTTTACTGGTTCACAAAATGAGCTGTGCATGAACATCACCTTGCTCAAAGAACAAAACCAACAAAGTGCATGAACTCACAACAAATTAGGGTATTACTTTATTCTGGCCTCCACTGCAGAGGCTTCTCTGAACCCGAGACCGACTCATTGAACCCCTAGGGTTCAATAGAACCCAGGTTAAGAATCACTGCTCTAAAATCTTCAATTTGGGCAGGGCTCAGTGGAGACAGTTAATCTTTGCTCTTTGCACTTGGTATAAGCTGGACAGGCCTTTAGGGTAGAGTCCTGAGGCATCTCACAGCTCACCCACTCACAAGTCTGGTAGTTGATTCTAGCTGTTGACTGGGTCTTAGTTTATCTCCACCTGGGCCTATCCTTGTAGTCACTTTGTGTGAGTTAGTATAGGCTTCCTGTGGTACACCGGCTTCTTTGAAGGCTGAGGATTCAAAGAAAGAGACAGCCACTTTTATGACTTGGTGTCAGAAGTCATGCAACATGACTTCTGCCACATTCTGTTAAATCAGTTACCATGTGCATTCCAGGTAAAGGGGAGGGGGAAAAAACTTTGCTTCTCATATAAGGAATGACAATGTTAAATTATAAGAAGACCACATGAAATGGAATATATACATATATGGCCATAATTGGAAAATATAATCCTTTTTTTAAATTTATTTATTTATTTATTGTGTTTACATAGATTCTAGTGCAGTGGTTCTTAAACTGGGTTGGGTTCTATCGAACCCTAAGGGTTCGATGAGTCGGTCTCAGGAGTTCGGAGAAGCCTCTGCCATGGAAGCCAGAATAAAGTAATACCGTAATTTGTTGTGAGTTCATGCACTTTTTGGTTTTGTTCTTTGAGCAAGGTGATGTTCATGCATGGCTCATTTTTTGCACCAGTAAAAAAACATATACCTATGTCTTGAATTTGGAAAAAAAAATCATATTTTATTTATCACTAAAGAAGGGTTCGGTGAATGCGCATATGAAACTGGTGGGTTCGGTACCTCAACAAAGGTTAAGAACCACTGTTCTAGTGTCTCCTCAAAAGGGAAAGTATAATCTTTCAAGGACCCATATGGAAAAGTTCGTCTGCATTCAAACTTAGGAATACACTACTTCACAACTACAACATATCAAATAGGTAAACAATTATCCCTCAGCTCCTCAATGCCAGTCATTTAGTTCCTTGACTTTGGAATCAAATGGATTTTAGGAGAGACTGATGTATTCACTTCCTGAGGATGATGCACTCACTTTCCTTGTCCCATTCTAGAATAGCCACTCTGCTCTAGGCTCAGGGGAGAACATACTGCCTCTTCCCCACTAGGCCTTCCTCAACCCCATGCTCTTTCTCTTCATCAGAATGGGTGTTGTTGCCCAGGCAAAAGGGGAATTCCAGGTAACAGAAACCCTCCCAGGTTACATCTCAGTCTATGTCCCTTCTATCTTCACACCCCATAAATTAAAAAAAAAAAAAGGAACATTTCAGCTCAAGAAGAGTCTTTCTTGAATTTAACAAAGCAAAAGAAATATTTATTCCAAATGGGGATTTAAACTGCATTATATATATTTAAATTATTTCAACTTTTTAAATTTAGGTTTCTGGGTCAGGCTCGTAAACTAATATTCTAGAAAGTTCTGTAGTTCATACAAACATTCAAGGTAGTTTTAAATTTCAACAATATCTTTATCCCAACAAAGTTGAAACTATCATCTTTTCAAATTAGTGATTTATTTCATTACTGGTTCTCATTTGAAGATTTCTCTAAAAGCAAACTTAGGAATTAAGATTTTTTTTTTCTTCAAAACAAATGACAAATACTGAATCTAGCAGGCTGAATCTATTTCTGAGGACCTAATTCCAAACTGGATCCAATTCTAATACTCAATTTCCAAATAACTCTATTCAAGTATGCTACAAGTTCAAGACCAAATGGAATGTCAGGTGATCTTATTTATTTCAGACAAAATGGGATTCCCTTCACCCAAGGAAAAAAGGTTACAAATAGGACTCCAATAGTTCTTACAAGATAACATATTTGAAAAATTAATTAAAAGTTAAACAAACATACCAGGTTGTGTTCAATTTTCCTATGCTTCTTCCCATTACCACAAATACCTTAAGATAAACAAGGGCTTAGAAATTAAGAGGGTAGGGAAAGAATTTGTTTCTGAGTATGTTTATAAATGAAAAACCAAAAACCTTCATAAAACACTGATGTACAACTTTCTAGCACAGGTTGAGAGTCCTCTTACCCAGCTCTATCTTCCTTGTCAACTGTATCCTAATTGAAAGAGAAAATGACATTGTACTCCCTCCCCCTTACACTCTCCAGACCATGCAAGTTTTCTTCAACTTTTAAAGTAGGAGATCTGTTCAATATCAAGAGAAACACAGAATTCTGACTTTTCCCCTTATCAATGCCAATTTTCAACCAAGATACAAATGAACTAGCAAGAATCCTGCACATTCCCCAGAACAGAAAGTGTCTCTCATTTATGTGATGACTTTACAGGGTTGGTACCCAGTCATATCAATTCCCCTCTGGCACCCCTCTGAGTGTCCCAGTGAAAGGAATATGCTCGGTGTGAAAATCTACCAAGGAATCTCCCACACCATTGGAACACAACCTAATATTAAAGAATAATACATAGGAACTCTATACTCTATGTATGAACAGTAGCTATTTAGTTTATAGAATTCAGCTAAGTTGAAACATATATGAAATAATTTTGCCTGTGTGGTTCCGTAATCATTTGACTTACATATTTTTACAGACAGATTTTAAAAAAAACAACTATGATTAAATGGATACACTTTTCTGGCTGTTCAAGTATTTTATATTAAATCCAGCTATCAATCAGAAATCATATTATTTTCTAGTAAAACAGATTGACAGAAAGTACCTTAAATAATGTAGAAGAGGCCCGACCAGGAGGTGGCTCAGTGGATAGAGCGTCAGACTGGAACGTGGAGGACTCAGGTTTAAAACTCTGAGGTAGCTGGTATGAGAGTGGGTTCATCTGGCTTGAGTGCAGGCTCACCAGCTTTAGCACGGGGTCACTGGCTTGAGCATGTGATTCTCTGTTTTAAGTGATTAATGTCTTTGATACATTCAATGTACACATGTTGCTTCACATAACCCCAAAAGTAAAAGTCTAAGGGCATCAGATCTGGGGATCGTGGTGGCCATGGCTTGACAGAACCCCTGCCTATCCACTGCGGGGGGAAAGTTTTATCCAGAAACTCATGAACAATGGTGGCGTAGTGTGGAGGAGCACCGTCCTGTTGAAAGATGACACCTTCTGGAAATTGTGGCACTGCATACAATTCTAACATGTCAAGATAGGTGTTTGCCATCACAGACTGCTCTGCGAAAAAATAAATGGGCCTATCACCTTATCATGCATCAGGCCACACCACACGTTCACTTTAAGGGTGTTACATTCATACTCAACATAGGCATGAGGATGTTCAGCAGCCCATATTCGGACGTTATGGCAATGAATGAACATGTCCACAGATATGGAAGGTCACCTCATTGCTAAACACAATCTTCTGCAAAAATCTTGCAACATTGTCAATCTCATGAAGCATATCTGAAGCAAACACGCATCGTGTGGGTCTATCCACCGGTTTGATAGCGTGCAACAGCCGCAATTTGTACCCCGTAAAACAGAGACGTTTCTTTAACACCTTATGAACTGTAGCCTTGCTTAGGTGTAATTGTCGAGCACATGCACGCACAGATTTTTTAGGGTTCCTTAGGTAGCTATCCCATATAGCCTCTACATACTCATCACTGACTGATGGCCTACCAGAGTGGGGTTTCTCCACCAAACTGCTGGTTTCCTTCAACTGCTTATCCCACCGAGTAATGTTATTCCTATGTGGTGGTGCTTTGTTATAAACGCGTCAATATTCACATTGCACTTTGGTCATGGATTCGAATTTAGTGAGCCACAGAACACACTGAACTTTCCTATGTACCATCCACATCTCGACTGGCATGGCTGTGGGCTGCTCCGCTGTATACATGGTGTTACATCATCATCTGTGCGTGCGCACATGCTGCCACATCATCCTACAGAAACTGGGAGTGTTTTCCTTTTATTTGGTGCAGATTTCACATTTTTATTGTCTTTTGTTGCTTTCCTGTGACCGGTCAAAAGTGCACCATGACTTTACGAACACACTGTATATAGATAGATAGATGATAGATAGATGATAGATAGATAGATGGATAGATAGATAGATAGATAGATATAGATAAATATCTATATATGCACCCTGTATATATAGGATCTTTAGGATCTTATATATATATATCTTTTTTAGGAACTTGTGATGGTTAATTTTATGTGTCAACTTGACTGCACCAAGGGATGTCCAGATTAAACATCATTTCTGAGTATATCTGTGAGAGTATTTCCAAATAAAACTAGTATTTGAATCAGGGAACTCAGTACAGTAGATTGTCCTCCCCAATATGGGCAGGTATCATGCAATCCAATGAGGGCTCGAATAGAACAACACAGAGAATGGGAGCATTTGTCATCTTCTTGCACAGATATAGATGATGATAGATATAGATATAGATGATATATATATAGATATTCTATTGGTTCTGTTTCTCTGGAGAACCCTAATATACTTGCCATAAAGAAAACTTCATTTTCTTAACACAAAATAGCTAAAAAATTCCTTGTTGGGCAGATAAAATATATTATGCTCACTTTGTTAAAGATGGCGCTGCCCACATGGAAGTTCGTTGATATTAATGTGTGTTCTGGGACAGGCTGTCGGCAGGCCGGGTCATCATAGCCTAAGGCTTAGCTTTAGGAGTAAGCTCTTCTCTACACCCTTGACTGATTGGATGATGTAGGGTGGTGCACTCTCCTGAGGAATCCCATTATACAGAGACTTCCTTGTTTGTATAATTGGATTAAAGGTTTTGATTCTACGGTATAAAGTGGGAGAGACCAGTAGCTTGATCTCTCTCTCTTGGTTCCTGAGTTCCTGAGGTTGGTATTAGAGAGGAGAGCAGATTAAGGCCATGTGGAGGAGAAGTAGCCAAGATGGCAGAGTGCTGATGAAGAAGCCAGTTTGTTAAGAGTTTGTGCTGGAGGAGATGGGGAACAGAGGTGAATAAGTCTGGTGAGCTAGAAACCTTTGATTCTAGGAAACTCGGATAAGTCAGTAGCTTTGTGAGCACTGAATGTGTGGGTTTTGGAGCCCAGTGTGTGTTTTTGCTTGCCCGCTGGGTGCAAGCTAGAATTAAAGCTGATGGCTCACCAGTTCTTGGCTCCGTTGTTTCACTACCGACTGTTCGAATCTAATGCGAACCTGCACTGGCCGGGCGGCTGTGATCCTGACCCCGGCTACTGGCTTTACATTCCTTCAATCCCAAGATGTTTCTCAGTGTCTATTAAACATTTTTTTTTCACTTGTTCATTCCATTCATTTATTTCCTGATAATATTCCAGACCTGGGGGAGTTCACACTGAATAAGATCTGTTTCTTACATTCTTGTGAATAAATCAGACAATAAAAAGAGAAATACAGGCCCTGGCCAGTTGGCTCAATGGTAGAGCGTTGATCCAGTATGTGGAAGTCCTGGATTTGATTCCTGACCACACAGGAGAATCGCCAATCTGCTTCTCCCCCCTCCCCTCTCTCCTTCCTCTCTATCTCTCTCTTCTCCTCCCGCAGCCAAGGCTCCATTGGAACAAAGTCGGCCCAGGAGCTGAGGATGGCTCCATGGCCTCTGCTTCAGGTGTTAGAATGATTCCAACTACAACAGAGAAAAGCCCCAGATGGGCATGTTAACTGAAGATGCACCACTAAGACTCTAAGACCAGGAGTACAAGTAAAAGGAAAAGTTTATTACAGACAAAAGAAAAAGAGTTTAGTACACTCGCGAGCGGGCACTAGGCAGGTAGGCTGCCAGGCACCCTATACAGCACTCTCACAGCAGTTTTATACTTTACTTTTTAGGAAAGGGCGGGGGCAGGGGATTTAGGTATTTGCCTTGAGCAAGCGGTTTCCCATTAGGTGGGTTTGAGCAAGGTCCTTATCTGTTTACAGCAGGGTGCAGTTTATCTAGTTCCTGTCACACAAGCCCTAAAGGTCATATGAAAGGTCATATGGAATTTTCCCTTGTTCTTGTTTTTCCCTTACAGGCAGAGCATCGCCCCCTGGTGGGCATGCCAGGTGGATCCTGGTCCGGTGCGTGCAGAAGTCTGACTGCCTCCCCGCCTCACAATTAGGAAAAAGAGAGAGAGAGAGAAATACAACTTGAAATAAATGCTCGAAAGGACATAATACGGTGATTAAGAGAGAGAATGGTCATGTTAAGTGGAGTGTATGGCCAGTGGCTGCACTGTGGTCATGCAGGTTCCCATTGGATTCAAGCAGATGGTAAAGAAAGTGTAGAGCCTGAAAGTGGCCGGCCATTTCATATATTAAAGGCTCCTAACAGCAGGAGAGCACACAGGCAGGAAAGACTGCTGCTTCCCTTTCTCCCATCTCAGGACCCCATAAGTCTCTTCACTCCCCAGCCAAACAGGCTGGGCTCAAATCTCAGGGGTTCCAAGCCCCTCAGCCCTCCCCCATCTCTCTCTGCACCCCCCAGCTAAACAGGCTGGAGGATAAAACCATTATCCAGCGCACAGTAGCAAACAATCGCCCCTCCCAAGCAGGAAGGTAGTCCGCAGCAATTTGCAATCTGCCCCCCTGAGGGCAAGCACCGCAGCCTTTCAAAGACTCTACACACCTGGCACCGCCCCTGCCAAAGCAAAACACAAGCTAGCAAACTTAAACACGCTTGTTTACCCAACATGGAAGGATTATGGGAACCTTGTCTAAATCTTTAATATCAGGTGTAAAGAAACCATTATTCAGCCAGATGAAGAGCTAGAATTACACCTGGGAAATAAATTTTCTAGGTAGAGGAATAGCAGTGACTCAAAACTGAAGAGTTGGAAAAACAGGAAAAGGGTGCATCAGTTAAAGTAATGATTACTAAACTCCAAAATCTCAGTGGCTAAACAAAGTAAAAATTTATTTTCTATTTACTTCAAGTCTAATTGATAGCTGAGGTTTTCATCCAACTAAGAGATGAAGGGATTATGTCAGGAATTTCTTTATAAACCCGGTTTATAAGTGATATGTCACCTCTACTCCCATTTCACTGGAAGTGCTCAGTCAATGGCCACACCTAATAGCTAGAGGTGATGAGAAACATCATTTTAGGATTTCAGTCTAATTGTGAGTTCAGAGGATCAGTTTGCTGAGGAACTAGCCAGTCTCTAACATGGAAAGCCAGTGTAGCTAGAGGTTAATCATTTAAATTTGGGGGGTGGGGAGGAGAAAAGGATGAGCTGGGAGAAAAGTAGGGTAGTGTAAATCCAGGAACCCGGGGTCAGGATCACAGCTGCCTGACCCGTGCAGGTTCGCATTGGATTCGAACAGTCGGTAATGAAACACAGGAGCCAAGAACTGGTGAGCCATCAGCTTTAATTCTAGCTTGCACCCGGCGGGGAAGCAAAACACACATTGGGCTCCAAAACCCACACATTCAGTGCTCACAAAGCTACTGACTTATCCGAGTTTCCTAGAATCAAAGGTTTCTAGCTCACCAGACTTATTCACCTGTTTCCCATCTCCTCCTGCACAAACTCTTAACAAACTGGCTTCTTCATCAGCACTCTGCCATCTTGGCTACTTCTCCTCCACATGGCCTTAATCTGCTCTCCTCTCTAATACCAACCTCAGGAACTCAGGAACCAAGAGAGAGAGATCAAGCTACTGGTCTCTCCCACTTTATACCGTAGAATCAAAACCTTTAATCCAATTATACAAACAAGGAAGTCTCTGTATAATGGGATTCCTCAGGAGAGTGCACCACCCTACATCATCCAATCAGTCAAGGGTGTGGAGAAGAGCTTACTCTTAAACTAAGCCTTAGGCTACAACGAACTTGCCCACAGCCTGTTCCAGAACACACATCAATATCAACGAACTTCCATGTGAGCAGCGCCATCTTTAACAAAGTGAGCATAATATATTTTATCTGCCCAACAGCTGGAACACAAAATAACTTGACACTGAGAAGTATGCAGAAGCAAAATGAGACAAGCCTTGTAGGACATGGAAAGAAGTTCTAATTTTAATCAAAGAGCAATGGGAATCCACTGAAAAGTTTTAAGCATGAAAGAGACATACATAATCAGCTTTATCTTTTTAAAGAGATCTCTGTATTGGGGAAAAAATGGATTTCAGAGAGTCAAGAAGGTTAAGAGACTACTGAAAAAGTTGAGGTGGAACATGACAAGGTGTAGTAATATAATGTTAGAGTAGTTAAATATATAGAAATGTAAAAAAATATGGAAGATATATAAAAGTAATTAAAATAATATTAAAAATAATTATTAAAATTAAATAAAGATATGCCATTTGGATAGGAATTAATATAGTGGGTACAGATGTGATAAACAGACTCTGACTTTCAAGCAGGGCCCAGTTAGTATGTGTGTGAAGTTATACATAGATAAGAAGTGGCTTGGTGTTATTTACATTAACTTTGTAAATTAACATAACTAAGAACATCTTAAAAAGTGGTTTGATGTAAACATTTCAGTAGATTAACATAAAAGGGTTCCCTGCAAGGAACTCCCAAAAGGTAGTTTGAGGTAATAATCCTGTAGATTGATACCTGTTAGAAGACATTGGCCAGAAAAGGTACTAAAACTGAGGGGCACCCCTGCTGCAGTAGTTACCCAGACTCCAACGTGAACACGGACTGTGTCCATGATGCTCTGAGCTCTGACCAAAGCCAGCCGAGAGGAGCACACCGATGGGGCCCCCTTAAGCTGTACCAAGGCACGCCTAAAGGGTTTGTGAGTAATAAATTGCCTGTGTGAGCTGGAGAAGAGTTCTTTTTCATTTTCTGTTGCATGAGGTTTTAGAACTGTTTCTATATATTTCTGCATTTGTGACACATGCATATATTGCCTATTTTCAAGTTCCCCTTAGCGATCAAGACAAGAATTGGGCTCCTCATATTGTGTGTCATAATTGTGAGGAAATGCTTCATGACTGGACAAAAGAAAAACGCAAAGGAATGCCTTTTGGTATTCCCATGGTTTGGCATGAACCTAAGGACCACAGCAGTGACTGTTATTACTGTCTGATCCATACAAAAGGCATCGGCAAGAAAAAACAGCATATGACCTCATATCCTAATATTCCTTCAGAAATACGACCTGTCTCACACTCTGAGACACTCCCAGTTCCAGTTTTCTATGGTTTTATTTCTTCTAAGGACGAAGAAAGTGAACATGGTGATCAAGTGTACTTTGATAAGATGCATGAGGAAATGGTTGTAGAATCTGAAGGGTCTTCTTCTGATGCCAAGCAGTCATTAACACCTCAGCATTTTAGCCAACCCAAATTGAATGACTTAGTAAGAGATTTGGGCCTATCAAAGAAAGCAGCTGAGTTATTAGCCTCCAGGCTTCAAGAAAAGAAGGTACTTCACCGGTCAGCTAAAGTATCCCATTTCAGGAAGCATGAACAAATTTTTGTGGCCTTTTTTTCTGAAGACAAACACTTTGTTTACTGTCATGATATCAGTAGTCTTCTCAGCCAGCTAGGTGTTACCACTTACAGTCCAACAGAATGGCGGCTATTTCTTCACATCTCTAAATGGAGTCTGAAATGTGTTCTCCTACACAATGGTAATGTTTATGCAGCGGTTCCAATTGGTTATTTAACTCATCTGCGAGAAGATTATAAAGACATAAAAATTGTCCTCGACTGTCTGAAGTATGAGGAGCATAACTGGATCATTTGTGTGTATCTTAAAATGGTAAACTTCCTTTTAGGACAACAGAGAGGTTTCACAAAATATCCTTGCTTTTTGTGTTCGTGGTACTGCCAAGCTTGGAAGAAACACTGGACACAGAAGGAGTAGCCAAAACGTGAAGCTCTGGAAGTAGGGATGCAAAATATTGTGAATGAACCTGTAGTTAATCGAGACAGGATCATTTTTCCCCCACTTCCCATCAAACTTGGCTTAATGAAGCAGTTTGTTCAGGCTTTGAATAGAGAAAGTGAATGCTTTCAATATATTATTTCTGCTTTTCCTGCCTTTTCTTTTGAGAAGATAAAAGCAGCTGTATTCAATGGACCTCAAATTCGAACCCTCATACATGACAAAGAATTTACCAGGAAGATGAATAAGGAGGAGAAAGCAGCATGGCAGTCTTTTGTGGTAGTTACAAAGAACTTCCTTGGCAACAAAAAAGCAGAAAACTATGAACTTCTGGCTCAAAGATGCTGTTGGCTTTCCATGACATTGGATGTAACATGAGTGTTAAGATTCACTTCCTGAGCAGTCACCTTGATAAGTGTAAGGTATTTTTCCCCGCCAAGGAAGAAGGGGCTGTAGCCACTAAGTGTGGAATAGTAAAGGCTTTATTTAGTACTGTGCTGTCCGGACGATGTTCCCTGTTCCTTGGGACAGAGGTCAGAGAAGTCACATGGGGTGATCCACGTGGGAGATATTTAAAGAGTCCCGTCTAGGGTGGTCAAGCTAATATGATGTGGCGAAATCTCACTGGCTGACAGATGGTCGCTCTTTTCCCAAGGACTCCTGGGAAGTTTCTTTTGGTGCACAGGAGTGTGGGTGGTTCTAACCAAAGTTTCCAGGTCTGTGACCTTCCCCCATTGCTGACTACCTTACATTCCGATCTTTTGTGTTAATTAGGGGTGCCGCTTATTTGTCTGGCTGCTTCCTGGTGATTAGGGGTGTTGTGGGAAAGGGGAGATCAGGTGGTGGCTTTGAGGGGAGTCAGGAGGAGCATCTGTTTGACCATGATTTGAGAAACTTCGCAAATGTGGTTCTGTAAGGATTTAAAAAAAAAAAGAGGAGCAATAGGGGGATTTGCAGGGTCCTGCCTTTTGGTGAGCCGGAGATGGGTAGGGCCCAGTGGATCTGACTTCCAGCGGTCCTGTATGGGGGTAAGCTTGAGGCAAAACTGCATGTCAGGGGTGGTTTATGAAGGGGAAAGATAGGGGTCCCATCCACTCAAATAACCAAGACCTGTGACAGAATTAGAGGTCTAGAGTGTGGTGGCAAAACAGAGAAGGTAGCTCCCATGTCCACAAGAAATGAGGTGGACTTACCCATTCCTGCAGCATTACCCTGGGTTCAGCATGGGTGAGGATGATGGGGATCTTCGAGACCAGGCCATGTCCTAGGAGTTTGAACAATGGGCCTGCCTGACTGGCGTGGCCTTCCATATGGGTGGCTTGTCCTCCATGTAGAAGTGCTAAGAAAAAGCCAATTGCCCAAAGGGGCAATCCACCAGTGACCAGGCTGCTTGCAGTCAGGGCAGGGCTCAGTGGGCAGCCATGGGCAGGGGCACTGCCGGGACCAATGACCCTGCTTGCCACACTTAAAGCAAGCTGCTGGTGAGATTCCTCTTTGTTGCTTGGACTTGGACCGGGCACTTCCTGTGCCTTGCCCCTGTTGCTCTTCCAGCTTCAGGGTTGCAACAAGAGCCTGGGTTTGGAGAGTTACCTTCTGCTGCATGCGGGCCTGGCAAACAGCCTCTGCCTTTTTCTACTAGTTGTGACCATTGAAAACTTTAAATTCCATGTTCACAGGTCCCGGATAGGGGTTTGAGGGTTGAGAATAGAAGGAGGAGGGCTCCTAGGAAGCCCGGCACCCAGATCCAGCTGGAAATGCTGGAGCCAGAGGCAGTACAGGGCCAGAACTTCCTGCAAGCATATTGGGTTGGGCATCCTACAAACCAGTGTAAAGAGCCAATGATAGGCAGAGAATGGCCTTATGGAGGAGGGGCTTAAGAACACAGTGGAGAAGGGAGGGACCCCTGACCAGCAGGGGAGGAGAAAGAGAGACTGGTATTTGCAGGTGAATGAGAAGCAGGATCCAGCAAAGGGAAGGGAGGGGACTCTCTGGAGAGAAGAGACCTAAGTGAAAGCGGTCTGCAGAGAGACCAGAGAGGGGTCCCAAGAGAGGGGCACCCCCAGGAGTCAGGCAGGAAGGGGAAAGAGTTGGGAGTTGGTGAAGGAGGAAAGATTAGGAGCGGAGGGTTTAGTTGAGGTTTCTCTGGCCAAAAAAAAGGGCCTGTGTGTAGAACAGGAGGCACAGAGATTAGGATGGGAGCACAAATAACTAGAAGCCCTGAATTTAAGGGATCTCCAACCAGTTCCCAGTTCCTGGCATTAGTTAAATTGGTGAGAGTGTTAAAACCAAAAGTCCCTTCAGGAGGCTACCTGGTCTGATTATCTAGTGGGTTCTGTGGCCTGGCTACAGTGGAGAAGAAGAGTTTCATCTTATTTAGGGAGGGAGAGATTTCAGATAAGGCAACTCCAGGAGAGTTTTTTTATTAGGTTTAGATTCCTGTGCCTCTATGGCCACCCTCAGTTCTCGGAGTGGTCAGTGTTGAGAATTGGCGTCCTACAACTCAATCTCTGGTCACCAGACAGATAGGTAAAGTGGATGTACTCCTCAGGACGTCTCCACAGGCACACATGCACTTGGAACAGAACAAAAAAGAGGTCCCTGACGCAACTGCCGTTTCGGACAGGGAGTCTCGGTAGAAAGAACTTAGGGGAGTTTGGAGGCAGGGGACTTACCGCACCATGTTCCAAAGTGGGTAGAAAGTCAGAGGTCCTGGTTCTTTCTTGGAGGGAAAGGGAAGAGGAGCAGTCCTTGCAGACTTCTGACTCCTCCCAGGTTTTGGCACCAAATGTAAGGTATTTTTCCCTGCAGAGAAAGAAGAAAGGGGCGTAGCCACATAGTGTGGATAAGTAAAACCTTAATTGAGTACAGAGCACTTCCCGGATGATGTTCTCTGGTCTGGTGTACACAGGCCAGGGAAGTCGCATGGGGTGATCTGTGTGGGAGATATTTAAAGGGTCCCCTAGGGTGGTCAGCTAATATGACGTGGTGAAATCTCACTGACTGACAGACAGTCACTCTTTTCCCAAGGACTCCTGGGAAGTTTCTTTTGGCGGGCAGGAGTGTGGGCGGCTCTAGCCAAAGTTCCCCGGTCTGAGTTCCTCACGTGGTTCCTTTCCCCCATTGGTAACCACCTTACAATAAGTTTCCTGAAAATTTTGGAGCTGTTAGTGATGAGCAGACTACTGCTAGAGCATCAAATGAGATTTTCCTCAACAAGTACACAAACACAAGGGCTACAAATGCAAATTTTTGACTATATAGAATTTAAATAAGTTTTGCACAAATTTGATGATTAAAATAAGTGTTTTAATATGTTCTGTTTCAAAATTGTAGACAAATTCTGATGCAATATCTTTTAGTGTATTAGTGTATTTACTGCATTATATAAATTATTATATTTTCACAAAGGTGATGCCCAAGAAGACATTCTACTTCATTATGTTAAACTAAATGTTGAAAAATTTACAATAAGATGAAAACCTAAAATTTTGAACTGCAAAAATCCTGTAGCTTACAGAGAAAAACTAACGTCAGATTTGAGATCAGCACACTCTAATTAGGTAAGAACAAGTATTTTTGTGGGTGCAACAAAAATTTTGTTCCCCAGTGTTATTGCAGCTGTGTGTTGGTCATGTCTTTCCTCCAGTGGCAGTTAGTGTTATCAATAATTAGTAGCATCCTCATAGTCACTTCAAGAGTAGTCTCAAGGAGGCTTCCAGCCCTGCTGACAAGTAGGAGTGTTCCACTGCATGGGGAAGTCAAATCAGAGATGCCTGATCGACATAGAGCCTGGGCTCTACTGGGACACCAGGGTTTGCTGAAAAATACTGACAGTGGAGATGGAGAAGACTGGTTGAATTTGAGATATATTTTGGAGATAAAATCAACAAGTATATACAGTGTGTCCGTAAAATCATGGTGCACTTTTGATTTGTCACCATGCAAAAGTGCACCGTGACTTTACGGACACACTGTAGTTGATTGGTAATCATTTCATGACTAAATGATTAATGAAATATATGAGGATGTCTAACTGATCACATACTGTGTAAAGCTATGTGCTAAGAGCTTTTACATGGATTATAATATTTAACTCTTACGGCAATCTTATGAAGTGGGTATTATATATTGTTCCATTTTACATATGAGATAATTGAGGCTCAGAAAGTTTACATCACTTGCTCATGGTTATACAGGCCAGGATTAGAACACAGACATTCTGATTTCAGAACCCTTATCAGACTGGTCCTAAACCATCCACAAGTCTCTCCTAAAAGGAGCATATCTATGAATGATAATCTTCAAATGACCCCAAACTTGCAGCCCCACCATTCCCCGCAGCCTCAGATACACAGAAGATTTTCAAAAAGCATAGTCCAGTACTAGGTAAACTCAAAGATGCTGGAGGTATTTGTGGTACCCCATCTTTTGGGGAGTTCACATCTTGTTTTCAAAATCCCTGCCTTTGGTAACTCCTGTTAAAGCCAGTTGTAATGTACTTGTAAGATCAATTGCTCAGAGGAGAGTCTGTTCTGAATTAGAAGATTGTTGCTGCTAAGAAGCCCCTGGGGGATGGGGAGTTGGGACTGGAGGGCTGTACATGGGTTCAGCATGGCAGGCCCCTATGCTGATAATGAATGGGAAAATGTGGCTAGTAAGGCCCACAGAAAGAAAAACACTTAAGCCTCTTGATGAAAGGCCAGATGAGAAGGTAAGCGATATAATTCAACTGAAAATAAAAGCCAGCAGCAGGTTATTCTTCCTTCCAGGCAGTTTACGGGACCACTTTCTTGCAGTTATAGTGGCAGTGATGGATTATCTGGGAAGGTGAAGCAGCTGAGCTGATCTACCCCCTCCTCTCTGGCCCCCAAATCCCCCTCAGGCTACAAGGTTTCAGGCAGCTTTAATCCCTCTTAGCCTCTACTCTCCCACGGATCCCAACATAAATCCCAGGAGTTGCAGGGCCTGAAGAGCATTCTCCCAAGCTGTTTCCTGAAATCCAAGCCGGAAAGACAGGAGTTGGCCTTCAGCTGCTTGCCAGAAGACTCCATTCATTACCCTGCTGGTAAGAATTGTCTAAAAAATCTGGAACTAAGAAGAATTAATTCTGGCCCCAGAGGGAGCACTGATTGTTCACAAGTGGCTTGTTTAGGTATGTCTGGAGTGAGCTGTACCTTCAGGGGGTCATCAACAAGCCTTACTGGAGGATGCAATGTCAAGATTGACTGGGATGGGGATTAAGGGCTGGTTCCTCTGTGCCAGCCACTTTCTGCCTCCACTCTTTAATGAAGAAGACTTTGCTTTCTGCTCTTCTTGCCCCTATGCTGGTTTCCATCAAGATCAGCTTCAGTTGCCAGGTCTTTCAAGCCATTTTACTTATATTAGGCACTCTTTGGATTACTCAAAATCTTCCAAGAGTTATGGATCTTTCTTTACTTTCAGAATTCCAAGGCTCTTGGAGAAATATTTTTGGCTAAGAAGGCCATCCTGAAGTCCCTCAAGTCTTTGTACATGGGTGTATATATTATGCTTCCTATTCTAAGGCTGACCAGAATCTCTAGACTTAAAACAATTAAAGATAGAACAATAGACAAGAGTTATCCTGTCTCTTTCCATGCTTTCTTATCCCCTCTGGGAATCTTGTGTTCAGTATCTGATGCACCAAGTAGCACAGCAGGAGTGGAAGAAAGACCCTGGGACTAATTTGTATAGGGATATCGAACCTGTTTCAAGAGAAGATAATTCTCCACCAAGAACTACTCCATCTTTTAGACCCAGTCATATTTGCTTCACAGAAAATCTCTTTCAGACCATTCCATTAAATTTTACCATTTTATACCACATCAATTTTATACAATCTGGAATAAGAAATCCTACCCAATTATAACTATTGTGTACTCTAAGTATTAGTATTGAAGAAAAATGTGGGAGTGATAAAATTGTATGGGGTTTAAGTTTGGAGATTCCTCAGAAAATTAAAAATTGAACTGCCTTTTGACCCAGCTATCCCACTTTTAGGAATATACCCTAAGAACACCATAGCACTGTTCGAAAAGAAGAAATGCGCCCCCATGTTCTTGGCAGCATTGTTCACAGTAGCGAAGATCTGGAAACAGCCCAAGTGTCCGTCAGAAGACGAGTGGATTAAAAAGCTATGGTACATATATACTATGGAATACTACTCCGCCATAAGAAACGATGACATCGGATCATTTATAACAAAATGGATGTACCTTGATAACATTATACGGAGTGAAATAAGTAAATCAGAAAAAAGAAAAACTGAGAACAGCACGATTACATACATAGGTGGGACATGAAAGTGAGGGTATGAGACATGTACAAGAGAGTGGTGGTTACGGGATGGGGGGAGGGAGGGAAGATTGGGATAGGGAGGAGGGGAGGGACACAGGGAAAACCAGATTGAAGGTGACAGAGGACAATTTGACTTTTGGTGATGGGTATGCAACACAATTGAATGATAAGATAACCTGGAGATGTTTTCATTGTACATATGTACCCTGATTTATTGGTGTCACCCCATTAGAATTAATAATAATAAAATATATATTAAAAAAAAATTGTATGGGGTTTAGAGTAAAACAAACCTGTGTTTAAATTATACTATTCATAAGTATAGTCTTAAACAATTCTAATTTTTCAGCTGTAAAATTAAGGTAATCCCTGAAAACTACTATGGAGATAAAATTAGATATGTCAATCCCCTAACAACAATGAAATATCAGTATCCTTTAATTCAAATGGAAGCAAATTTGAATTAAACTAGAAATAAAAGCAAAAAATAAGGATGTTGTTTTTCTTATTATAACAGCAACATAGTCTTTTTTGTATATATACCATGTAATGCTTCCCAAGGAATGCTCACATTGAATTTGTAACACATTCAGTCTTCAGAGTCCCATAAATACACACTGCTTCAACCCTAAGTCAACAGTAGGATAAAAGCTATGCTTTTAATAGCAAAAAAAACCCACAACATGTTTTAGGGTCAGTGATTTAGAAGTGAAAAGGGTACAAAGAAGAAAGAGAGAAAGAGAGAAGAGGGAAGGAGGAAAGAATGAGAGGAGAGGGAGAAAAGAAAGTATGAGCAAGAGCTCAAACGAGCAGATTCTGTTCCTGATCATCAAGTCCTTATATTCCAGTTGGGCACACGGGGCCAACCTATGCAAGAGCTGAGGAACAATGCTTGCTTGTCAGAATGTACTTAAGAGCAGAATGAGTGAAACTCCAAAGTGCCCCAGTTCTTCAAAGAAGGGTGAGAACAGTGTGAACTGGAGTGGCTTGGAAAGACAATGTGGCATGTTAACGAGGCTTAGCAGGAATGATAGATTGAATATACAGAAAGAATGAGAACAATACACGAGAGGCAAAAGTCAAAGCGGAGGTCCTCAACCCCAACTACACATTAGAATTACCTGGGGAGATCTTTTGGGAATCTGATACCTGGTCCCCACCCCTAGAAAGTCTATTTTAATTGGGCTGGGATGGCACCAGACATCAGAATATTTTAGCTTCCCCTAGTGAGTCTAATGTGCAGCAAAGGTGTGGTGTGGTACTGCATGGTGTATACTCACTTCCACAGAACTAGATATTATCAGTCTCTCATGATAAAATATTATATGTGTGAGAGTTCAAGAGTTCAGGTTTTGTTTCTTGGATTTTCTATAAATCTTCCTGAACGAAGATGCAGAATGTTTATTATAAAGTACATGTCCTAAAAATGTGTCATTTAATACCAGCTTGGCTGATTCTTGCTAAATTATGTTCTTGTTATTTGAGTATATTCTGATAAGTGTACACTGTCACACTATTTCAGTGCAAAGTCTAGACTTAGTTTTTTCCCCTATAACATGAAAGAGATGAACTAACTCAAAGGCCTTCAAACTGGGCTTCACAGAGGACTACAGACTTCATGGAAGGCCTCCATGGTCTTACTTTGAGGAACAAGGGTAACACACCAGACTCTGACTAGAGAAGCTCCATTTCTATTAGTATTTATGAAGTTCAATGTATTTGTTTTACCTCTGGCTCCTAATAATAGTTCATCAGAAAAAAGGAATGCAGCTGAATATCAGTAAAATGTCAGAGAAGGCAGCTCCAAACACCTGTCCCAAAAGAGTATACTATTCACAACAGTCATAATCAGATGTAGTTCCAATGTCCAACAGTGGATGAATGAATAAACACTTTATGGTGCTTGCATATCATGGAATTTTCTTTATCCATAAAAATGACTCATATATACTACAGTGTGGATAAACCTCCAAAACGTTATGCTAAGTAAAAAGAACCAGACACTGAATGAAGGCCACATGTTATATAATTCCATTAATGTGCAATGTCCAGAATAAGATAAATCCATAGAGATAAAATACAGATTGGTGGTTTCTACCAGTTGGGATGGGGAAAGAATAGGGAAAAACAACTTACTAGGTATAGGGTTTTACTCTGGAGTAATGGGACTGTTTTAGAACTAACTAGATAGAGTGGTGGTTGCAAAACACTGCAAATAGATTAAGTGCCACTGACTTTCTCTCTTTAAAATGGTTAATTTTATCTCTATAAATTAGTTTATAAAAAGGGGAATAAGAACTACTGAGTTAGATGATAGTTAAGGTCCATTTCAGCTCTAAAATTATACAACTATGATTGAAAAATAAATATATTTTTTAAAGGGTAGCAAGCTCCAAGAAAACATATAAAGAAGGTGGTGAGTTCAGAGGAAGAACTGGGCATATGAGGAAGAGTTTTATGCAGGAGATGGGATACTCCATATGGAGACAGCAGGACAGCATTCACTCAAAGACATGGAGGTAAGAACTTGCTGAGGAGCAGTGGGTGGGAGAACTGGGGCCAGGAATAGGAATCTAAGGCTGGTAATGAGGATCTGAGTCATGCTGAGGAAGACCTTCCAGACAAAGTAAAAATGTTTAAATTTCACGTGCACTCAAACAGATTATCTTTAAAAGTTTTGGAGTAAGCAAGTCATGTAATTGGAATTCACTTTACTCTGGTTGTCCTGGCCAGAGCATGTGAAGGGCAAAGCTGTGGAGAGCAGCACAATGGAGTGGAGGCGGGTGAGGACTCTGAAGCCAGACTATCTGAATGTGAACCCCTGCTCCGCCAGGTAAACTTGAGCAAGTTACTTAATCTCTTCATGCCTCAGTGTCATTATCTGTAAAATGGAAACAGCACCCACCTCATCAAATTGTTGTGAGGAAAAATAAATTAATACAAGTAAAGATTTTAGAATAACACATGGAATAAATTAACTGCTCAATAAATGTTAGCTGCTATTACTGGAAGAAGAGATATATGCAGTGGTGGGATTCAGCAGGTTCACACTGGTTCAGCAGAACCGCTAACTAACTTTTTGTTGAGTTCAGCAAGCCAGTTATTAAAATGGCACTTGTAATCAAGGTTCTCTCTAAGGTGGGTGCCTGGGCAGCTGTCCAATGTGGAAATTGGAAATTTACATTTCTTACTCTTTTATAACGTTCATCCATGCAACAGCATATTCTAAGCACCCATAGTAAAGTTTATTCTGTTCATAGGTGAAAAAAATTGACGAAACTATGCTTGTAATATTTATTTATTCATTTCATAAAACTCATTATACTTTTGATGAAATACTACATTTTAATTTCCTCTTGTTTGTTATTTCAGTAAACAAACATACAATGTAAAGAGGAAAAGTGCCAAACAACCAGGTGACAAGCTGTTATTGGAAATATCTTAATAGTTGTATTGTTTTTTGTCAGGTATTATTTAATATTTTTCTGTTAATATTTTAAAACTCTTTCATATAACATAATCTAGTTCTGTATACCTCTTTTATTGTTTTTATTTTAGTATTAAATGCATGAAATAATAAACTACCTTTCAGTATATCGTTATTTTTAGACTTAACATGGTCATTAGGGCAGAGAATCAGTTGTTAAATTATTTGAATACCACCGGATATGTTTTCAGGAATAATGGGGTTAGTGGTGAGAATCAGACCTGCTGAGTTGCTGTTCTGTGTTGTGAGTAAGAAAGTACTTTGTGTGAATTTAATGTTATACCACACTTGGAAGACTGCCATGTTTTATGTAATGTTTAAGCAAACGCAAACATTGGACAAAAAAAGTTCTGGAAATTTATTGGGCCATGGATTAAAGATCATTAATTGAAAATGGGTAGGAGATGAATAATATCAATATGATGACTTTTGAAAGTATTCTCAGATGACCTCAGGGATTTTCACAAGCCCAGATTCTTTGGAAGTCTATGGCAGTAAGTCTGGCTTCAGGGAAGTCACTACTTTGGCATGAACATACAAGTGAAAACAGTGGAGGAAAGTCACCATCAGGTGAAGCAAGAAGAGACTGCATTGGTTGGAGACACCTGTTCTTATTAAGACTGACACACTGAGTGAAAAGGGACAGAGCTGAAGCTAAGGACAACTTCTGAATTTGGAGCGGAGGCAATCCTGTGGCCACATCAGATGAAGCACTAGCACCCTTTTTTTTTTTTTTGTACAGGGAAAGAGAGAGAGTCAGAAAGAGGGATAGACAGGGACAGACAGACAGGAACAGATAGAGGTGAGAAGCATCAATTATTAGTTTTTCGTTGCCGTCACAACACCTTAGTTGTTCATTGATTGCTTTCTCACATGTGCCTTAACAGCAGGCCTTCAGCAGACTGAGCAGCCCCTTGCTGGAGCCAGCAACCTTGGGTCCAAGTTGATGAGCTTTTGCTCAAGCCAGGTGGACCCACAGTCAAGCTGGCGAGCTCGGGGTCTCAAACCTGGGTCTTCTGCATCCCAGTCCAACGCTCTATCCACTGTGCCACTGCCTGGCCAGGCGCACTAGCATCCTCTTTTGATATTGATAGCATGGGATTCCTCGCTAAATTTACCCCCAAAGCAAAAATTCAAGCTTTGTATCAGTCAGTCAACAAATCAATAGCACACCTGTAATGTACCAGGTGATATGATAGTTTCCAGGTATATACTGACAAAACTGCAATCCCTGACCTTGTTACATCTAGCATCAGAAAAGGAATTAAGTTGATGTATACAAAACTGAATTAAAGAACATCCCTCTAGGCAGCTTATAGGATTCTTTTGCATAAGATTTACAAAATTCTATAAACTAAAATTCACTTTTAACCACTTTTTCTCATCACCACTACATCAACTCACTGTCTTATACATTTGCCTCTTACATATCTTTCAAATCCATTCACTGATTTTCATCTCCAAAGTACCAGTCTGGAGTGAGCCACCACCACCATCTTCTGACGCACAGCAAAATCTCCCAACTAGTATCTTATATCCATTCTTCCTTCCCTCCAATTCATTCTTGACTTTGAGGAGTATTTAAGATAAAGTGAAAAATCCCTTATCTGGCCTACAGATCCTTCTGTAATCTGCATACTACCTATGACTCTACCCTCATCACTTTCTTGCCACACTGGCCTCTTC
The DNA here is from genome assembly GCA_037038555.1 of Rhynchonycteris naso. Classification (NCBI taxonomy): domain Eukaryota; kingdom Metazoa; phylum Chordata; class Mammalia; order Chiroptera; family Emballonuridae; genus Rhynchonycteris; species Rhynchonycteris naso. Next base: position 128,988,721 of record CM072998.1, read on the forward strand.
ATTTCTCAAAATTGACATGTGCCCTCCTGTCACCAGCTATATCTATGCTGTTCTCCTTTGACGTTTTTATCTCTTAACTCCTATTCTTTCTTAGGATCTCAGATCAAGCATCACTTTCTTGGAAATATCTTCCCTCATTAATTGATCAGATCAGATCTCCCAGTTAATAACAATGCAGCCTATCTTCTTTGCACTTAATATAATTAGTGATCATAGATCTGTGTGATTACTTAATGAAGTTGTCTTTCCCAGTAGACTGAGCTTCATGATTGCAGATTCTTATCTGGTTTTATTTCTCATTGCTTCTCCAGTATCAAATGCAGTGCCTAAACATGTATTTATTGAATAACTGAATGAGAGAAAGAATGAATGAATTACCAATACAGTAAACTACTTCAAGTGCTGTGCACTCTTACAATAACCTGAGCCATCAGGGAAGGCTTCCGTGAGGTTATGATAGTTCAACAGATGCTGATAGAATCAATAGACGTTAGATAGGTGAAGAGAACAGAGAAGCACACTTTAGGCAGAGGGAACAGCATTAGGATGAGAGTAAACAGAAAACAGTCATGGGTTTAGACACACAGAGAAGGAAAGCCAGCACTTGGTAGTGATGGAGAGAGTAATAGTAGCCAAAGAAATGCATACAGGCTTCATTTCTACTAGACTTTATTTCTTTGAACAGTGAAAAACCATTACAGGTTTACAAGGTAAATGCCATGCCTGATGTATGAAAGACTTAATTTCAAAAGATTACTCAGGTTAAGAGGAGTAAAGAAAAGATGAGAAAGGGAGATGGCTTTGAAGGCCATGGCTGTGGCTTGGATGAGAGGGTATGATACCTAGATTAAGGTACAGTACAGCTGGAGAAAAGCAGATAGAATAACGTTTAGGAAGCAAGATAAAGATTTATGAAAATACTCCTTATAGTATCAGGGTAGTGGAAGAGACTAAAATAAATCTCTCTAAACTATTAGTACTAATGTTTCTTCGAGGTATCTTGGCCCCTGTTTCATAATGTCTATTACACCAAACAACAATATAATCTGGGTAAAATCAGGGTGCTATTTACAATGTAAGTATAACCTCAACCTAAGTCTTGCAGCAATTCTTTTCGATCCCTAAGCTCCTCCTATACAGCCTTGATTCCAAGAAGCCATTATGTACGCTACTAAAAATTTTAAACCAACATTTAAAAATACCATTTAATGAGCATTTTCTTAGTTTGCTTCATTCAATATTCACAACTTTATTGTTTCCCAATCTTTCCAGATATAAAATTGTAGTAAAAAAAATTAAAATCCTGCCCCAAATTAGAGGGTTCAAAATGGCTGAGCCAGATGCGTCTGACTGGGGAGCCCAGGCTTCTCTTCTGTCAGTAGATGAGTAGATAAGAAAACTGTGGCATATTTACATAATAGAACGTTACTTGGTCATATAAAAGGGAAGTGCTACCCTTTGCAACAGCATGGATAAACCAGGAGAGCATAACTCAGTGAAATAAGCCAGTCAGAGAAAGACAAGTATTCTATGATTTTACTCATATATGGAATCCAGTGAACAAAATGAACTAATAAGCAATATATAGACAGACTCATAGATAGAGAGCAGGTTGACAGCTATAGGGGAGGGAGTGGGGGATGAAAGGATTGAGCAAAAAAGAAAAAAGAGAGAGAAAAAGCTCATGGAGACAGATAACAGTGTGGGATTGCCTAAGGAAAGAGGGAGTGTAGGAGAGGAGCAGGAGGGTACAGGAGGATAAATGGTGATGGATGGAGACCTGACTTGAGGGGATGAACACACAACACAGTGTACAATTTGTTGTAGAATTGTTCACCTGAAACCAGTTGTAATGCGGCTGGCCAAGACCAGGCAGGTTCACATTGGATTTGAGCGGACAGTAGAGAAACTGCCAAACCAGAAAGCAGTGAGCCATTCTCATTTAATAGAATCTCGCAACAGTGGATGAGCAAACAGGCAGGTGAACAGCAAAAAAAGGGTCCCTCACAGTGGCAGGCAGGCAGGCAAGCAATCCTCAATCCGCCATCTGCCCTGAGGGCAAGCACCTGTAGCCTTACATAGACTATACACACATGGTGCTGCCATATGCTCACACACTAATCATGCAAAGTACAAGCAAGCAAGCCTAACACAGCTGCTTCCCCAACACCAGTGTACCCCAATAGATCCAACAGAAAGAGGAAAAAATGTTGTAGGTCCTGTCCTCCCTCCACCATGTGGCAAACTGACAGGCTGGAAGCTTCTCCCTGAAGTAGTTTGGAGCCCAGGCCTGAGCTAATGGAACTAATGGAACATCAGCATATCTCTTTGCATTCACCCCAGACATCCTTTCAGTTTAGCTTATTCTGACACCGTATTTCCCAGAGCAAAGGAAATGCTGTTAAATATGGGAGTTTTCAGATGTGAACTTGATTGAAAAGGATAAAGTTTATTTTCTTTTATGTGCTATTCCTCTCATGCCTTCATAAGCTAGTGGATCCAGATGGCTAGAATCACCAATTAAAAACAAAGAGAACACTTGGGAAGGAACAAGGAAGAGAGAGAAAATTACCTTTACCAAATGGTAATTAGGGATGAGACAGCTGAAATGGCTTCATGATGGTAAAGATCCTTTCATTCCAGAAGAATGTGGGTGCAAATTACTCTTTTTCTCCTCCTGTACTGTAAAGGCAATGTAACATTAATAAAGTACCACCAGAATTCTTTATTTCTATAAGAAAATATGTGCTGTAAAAATATGTGGGTGTTTCCACAGTAATAAATGTGTGTCATTTAAATTACAGATTGGCTGTTGTAAAACAAACAAGCAAACAACATTGAAAAGGCAAGAGGAACAGAGCCTTGTCTGAGGCTTCCAAGCTCTCCAAACCCATGGTCAGGCAGCATATGTGGCTAGTCTGGAGGCTGCTGCTTGGAGGACATTTAAAAATTTTTTTCTTTGCTAGAGGACAAACATTTTCAAATCCACTAGCCTCACCGCAGAGAAATTCAGAGAGGAAGGCTTAGCACCTAAGAAACATTCTGATTTCCCAGTTTCTTATTTGGTAACAAATAACTCAATTACAAACTTTTCTCAACTCTGGTTAGAAACAGAAGTGAGAGAGGCAAAGGGAGTGAGAAGAGGGCAGATAGAAGCGGTGAGAAGAGGGGAGAAAGGGAGAGAGAGGGAGAGAGGGAGAGAGGAGGGGATAGAAGAGGGAAGAGAAAGAAAGAAAGAAGAAAAAGTGAAAGGAGAAAAATAAGGGGATAGGGAAAAAATGGAAAAGAGAGGAAGATGAAGGGGTCAGGAGAGAAGGAAAAGATGAAAAGGAGATAAAACTTTAATATGGAAAAAAATAGGGAGAAGAATTACAGGCCACTTCAAATAGAAATGTATCTATATTACATTAAGATACCTAAAATATTATAAAATAGGTTAAATAACTGATTCTACATACTACTATAGGTTTACTAGAGACAGCTCTAAGATGATTTGTAATTATCTTTATACTTGCTTGAACATGTTCAAAACAGGTTTACTGAAGTTTATAGAACCAAATTGTCTGGAATTTTTTTTGTTTGTTTTTTCCACAGGTGAACTTAGATAAACTTTAAACAAGTCACTCTCCAAATTATTACAAATACTAATAAAGTCCAAATGATTAATGTATTTTTCATTCTCAACACAAGTTCCCCTTGCGGTTTCATGTTGAATGAAGCTGAGCAGCATTAAAAAGTGACAGAAAATGAGTGTAACCTCTTTTTTCTTCACACCTGTTTTCCATCTAGTCTTGTGCTTTATGTCACTATATCTCCTCACTGGAATCTGGTGGCCACGTGTCTCTCCAGAATACTGAGGGCTAAGGTGCCCATTGACTCTCCACCAGATAGTCAGCTCCTTCAGGGCAAGGATTCTGTCTGTTTTGGTCATCCCAAACCTAGTATATCTCAGGGCGTGATTTCTATTGGTTGATAGACATAATTGGCCAATCTGCTCCTCGACTGGCTTTTATCAAAGCAGCAAATAATAGGCACTGCACTCTTTTAATGTCTAGATTCCATCTTTGAATTGATTCCGATATTAGTCATACTTAGAACTATATCTATACTTAACTTCTCTACTATTCTAAACTGATTTGATGATCAGTCATGAGACTTCCTTCAGCTGAGCTATCAGAGAAGGAACCAATCTTCACATCTTATCTAGAGCACCAGTTCTCAAATCTTAGTGCATTAACAATCACCTGGGTAGTATAAACAATTATATGCCAATAAATTAGATAACTTAGGAGAAATGAATAAATTCCTAGAAACATGTAACCTACCAGGAATGAATCATGAAGAAATAGAAAATATGAACATAATAATTACTAATAAGATTGAATCAGTAATTAAAACCTTCCCACAAAGAAATGCCCAGAAACAGAGGGCTTCTCTAGTAAATTCTACCAAATATATAAAGAAAAGAAAATTTTAAAATAGTCCTCTCAAACTCTTCCAAAATATAGAAGAGGAGGAAATACTTCCAAACTAATTTTAAGGGAGTAGCATCATCCTAATACCAAAGAAAAAAAAGGATACTATTAGAAAAGAATATTATAGACAAATATCCCTGCTCAATATAGATATAAAAATTCTCAACAATGTATTAGTAAGCTGAATTCAGTAGTACATTAAAAGAATTATACACCACAATCAAGTGAAATTTATTCTTAGGATGCAAGGATTGTTCAACATCCACAAATCAATAAATGCGACGAACAAAATGAAAGATATAAATCATATGATCATCTCAATAAATACAAAAAGCATTTGACAAAATTCTATATCCTTTCATAATAAAACTCTCAACAACTTAGATAGAGATGAAATATATACCAACATAATAAAGGCCATATATAACAAGCCCATAGCTAACACCGTACTCAAGGGTGGAAAAGCGAACAGCTTTTCTTTTAAGATCAGGAGCAAAACAAGAATGTTCACTCTTGCCACTTTTATTCATCAAAGGACTGAGGTCCTGACCAGAGCAATTACTCAAGAAAAAAGTAAAAGAGATCCAAATCATAAAGGAAGAAGTAAAACTGTCACTCTTTGAATATGACATGATAGTATATTTAGAAAATCCTAAAAACCTTACCTAAAAAATTTGTTAGAATTAATAAACAAATTTGGTAAAATTGCAGGATGTAAAATCAATATAAACTGTCAGTAGTGTTTCTATACACTACCAACAAACTATCAGAAAAAGAAATTTTAAAAAAATCAAATTTAGGTAAAGGCCAGTGTCTTTTCACAGCATTCCGAAGGAGTCTTGGAGGGACCAAGCGAAATCATCTAAAGTTTCATCAATTGCATTATCCAGCTTAAAGTCCAGGATCGCTAAAAAATGTTCTTTCTTCCTCCAGTTCCATAATGATCCTGCTTCAGTGTTCTTTAGTCTATGGATTGAACTTTATTTAAAGTCAAACACCAGAGGCGGAGCAAGATGGCGAGGGAGTAGGCGGACGTACCAACTTCCAACTCCCAGAACCAAAGTGGATTATAACTCAATTTTAAGAAGCATCACCTGAATAAACCAACTTTGAACAAAACTGGGTGGACTCTTCAACCAAGAAACACAGAAGAAGCCACATTGAGACTGGTAGGAATAGCGAAAACGCGAAGAGGGCTGCCCAGCTCCCCGGAGCAAACGGCAGCCGAGAGAAACCCGCGTGGCGGGAGGAGAGTTTGGCGGAGAGGGAGGGACCTGGGTCCCAGGAACCAAGCCCCAGCCTACAGTCCCAGAGCCTAGAAGAAGCATTTAGACAGTTTTGAGCTGTGAAACAAGTGAGGGAGCTCCCAGGCCTACAGTGTGGAGTATTAGGTCCCATCCTACTCTGCTGAGGGTTGCTGAAGAGTATGGTGGGCGGCAGGACGCTGAAACGTGGTTCTGTCGGCGTGGGTGGAGGCCAAGCCGGTGGGAGCTCAGTCTAGCCCAGCAGGGTCGGAGGGGACGCGAAAACGGTCCAGAAGCTGCGGGCGGGCCTTTAATCCCACTTACGGGGACAAAGCAGGAGGCCAGAAACGGGCAGAAATCTGCTCTGCGAATCTGCGCGAGCTGGCCCTGACCGCAGGGACCGGGCTAGGACCAGAGACGGGCGGGGGGCTTGCGGCTGAGCTCAAGCTACCAGCTCTGCCTGGCCGGAGAAACCGAGGTTTGCCATTCTGCGTGCGTGAGCGAGCGCGGGGACAAGGTAGACCCCGAGACAAGTGGAAGCTCGCAGCAGAGCTCATGCTAATATCCCCGCCCGGCCGGAGAAACCACGATTTGCCATCCCACATGCACGAGCGGGCTCCAAACGCGGGGGCATGGTAGAGACCAGGACGAGCGGAAGTCCGCAGCTGAGCACAAGCCAGCAAACACGCCCGCCCCAATAAACCTGCGCAGAAGGGCCCTGGCCTCGAGAGAGGGGCTAAAGCTCCGGGCGGGCAAAAGCTTACAGCTGAGAGCACGTCAAAAGCCCCGCCTAACCCGCAAAACTGTAGCGAACAGGCTCCGGCTGCTGGTTCTGGGCGGAAGTCCGGAAATAGGCTGGTCCGCAGCTGAGTAAAGGTGCTCACCTCTATCCTTGGTCCTGAGGCTTGTGGCTTGAGTGACAGCCCCTCCTGCGGAGGAGAAGCAGAAATCACAGCAAAAGCCACAGTGGGCCAGCTCTGGCAACGCCCAAACCCAACCACCCTAGGCAGCGGCAGAGGGGGTGGGGGGCCTGAAGACAGACCACACCTAAAGAACACAAAGGCAACACCTACTAAACTCCAGTGGCCACAACTTGCTTATATTCACAGACAAAATGGGCAGGCAGAGAAATGCAAACCAAATAAATCAAAAGAAATCCCCAGAGAAGGACATGAATGAACCAGATATAACCAAATTACCAGAAGCAGAATTTTGAATAATGATAGTTAGGTTGTTCAAAGAAATTAGAGCAACAATGGATAGTCATTATGAACACCTAAATAAAGAGATAACAAGTATAAAAAATGAAATTGAAATAATTAAAAAGAATCAGACAGAAATGACAAATACAGTATCAGAACTGAAGACCACAATGAAAGGATATAAAAGCAGGATGAATCACGCTGAAGATCAAATAAGCGAGCTAGAGGACACAATAAACAAAGTTACAGAAGCAGAGAACAAAAAGGAAAAGAGACTCAAAAAATGTAAGGAAACTCTAAGGGAGCTCTGTGACAACCTGAAGAGAAACAACATTCTCATCATAGAGGTACCTGAAGAAGAGAAGAGAGGACAGGAAATGGAAACTTTGTTCAATCAAATCATAGCAGGAAACGTCCCTAAATTAAGGCTGGGAAACACTCCACACGTTCAAGAAGCACACAGAACTCCATTAAAGAGAAACCCAAAAAGATCTACACCAAGACACATCATAGTTAAAATACCAAAGCTGACAGATAAAGAAAAAATTTTAAAAGCTGCTAGAGAAAAAAAGGCTATCACCTACAAAGGAGCCCCCATAAGGATGACATCAGACTTCTCAACAGAAACACTTGAGGCCAGAAGGGAATGGCAAGAAATAATCAAAGTAATGCATAACAAAAACCTACAACCAAGACTACTTTATCCAGCAAGGATAACGTTTAAAATTGAAGGAGAAATAAAGAGCTTCCCAGACAAAGAAAGCCTCAAGGAATTCATAAAAACCAAACCAATTCTGCAAGAGATACTAAGTGGACTGTTGTGAACATATTAAAGGGAGAAAAGAATATAGCAAAAGAAGAATACAACTTTAAAGAATAAAATGGCAATAAACAACTACATATAAATAATAACCTTAAATGTAAATGGATTAAATGATCCAATCAAAAGATATAGGGTAGCTGCATGGATAAAGAAACAGGACCCATACATATGCTGTCTACAAGAGACACACCTTAAAACAAAAGACGCACATAGACTGAACGTAAAAGGATGGAAAAAAATATTTCAGGCAAATGGAAATGAAAAGAAAGCCGGGGTAACAGTACTTATATCTGACAAAATGGACTTTAAAACAAAGGCTGTAGTAAGAGATAAAGAAGGACACTACATAATGATAAAGGACAAAATTCAACAGGAAGATATAACTATTATAAATATCTATGCACCAAATATAGGAGCCCCGACATACATAAAGCAGACTTTGATGGATATAAAGGGCGAGAATAACAGCAATACTATCATAGTAGGGGATTTCAATACCCCACTAACAACACTGGATAGATACTCAAGAAAGAAAATTAACAAAGAAACAGCAGACTTAAAGGAGACACTAGATCAACTTGATTTAATAGATATCTTCAGAACTTTTCACCCTAAAGGAGTAGAATATACATTCTTCTCCAGCGCTCATGGTACGTTTTCTAGGATAGACCACATCTTAGGACACAAAAATGGTCTCAATAAATTTAAGAAGATTGAAATCATATCAAGCATTTTCTCTGATCACAATGCCATGAAACTAGAAATTAACCACAAAAGAAAAACTGAAAAATACTCAAACACTTGGAAACTAAATAGCATGATATTAAATAATGAATGGATTAACAATGAGCTAAAAGAAGAAATAAAAAAGTTTCTAGAAACAAATGATAATGAGCATACATCAACTCAAAATCTATGGGACACAGCAAAAGCAGTTCTGAGAGGGAAGTTTATTGCACTACAGGCATATCATAAGAAGCTAGAAAAAGCTCAAATAAGCAACCTGACCCTGCATCTAAAAGAACTAGAAAAACAACAGCAAAAAAAACTCAAGACAAGTAGAAGGAAGGAAATAATAAAGATCAGAGCAGAAATAAATGACATAGAGGCGAAGGAAAGAATACAGAGGATCAATGTAACCAGAAGCTGGTTCTTTGAAAAGGTAAATAAGATTGATGAATCTTTAACTAGACTCACCAAGAAAAAAGAGAGAGGACTCAAATAAATAAAATTAGAAAGGACAGTGGAGAAATAACAACTGACACAACAGAAATACAAAGCATTATAAGAAAATACTATGAAGAACTATATGCCAAAAAATTAGACAATCTTGGTGAAATGGACAAATTTCTTGAATCACATAACCTTCCAAAAATCAACCTGGAAGAATCAGAACACCTAAACAGACCAATTACAACAAATGAGATTGAAACAGTTATCAAAACACTCCCAAAAAAGAAAAGTCCTGGTCCTGATGGCTTCACAAGTGAATTCTGTCAAAAATTCAAAGAAGAACTAACTCCTATCCTCCTCAAGCTATTTCAAAAAATTCAAGAGGAAGGAAGACTTCCAAGCTTCTTTTATGAGGCGAGCATAATTCTGATCCCAAAACCAGGCAAAGACAACACAAAGAAAGAAAATTATAGGCCTATATCCCTGATGAATTTAGATGCTAAAATTCTCAACAAAATATTAGCCAATCGGATCCAGCAATATATGAAGAAAATCATTCACCATGATCAAGTGGGATTTACTCTGGAGAGGCAAGCCTGGTTCAATATTCGCAAATCAATCAATGTGATTCACCACATAAACAAATGGAAGGACAAAAATCACATAATAATAACAATAGATGTGAAAAGGCATTTGATAAAATGTAGCACCCATTCATGCTCAAAACTCTCAGTAAAGTGGGAATACAGGGATCATTCCTTAACATGATAAAGGCCATCTATGACAAACCCACAGCAAACATCATACTAAATGGACTAAAATTAAAAGCAATCTCCTTAAGATCAGGGACAAGGCAGGGATGCCCCCTTTCACCACTCTTATTCAACATAGTTCTAAAAGTCCTAACTACAGAAATCAGACAAGAAGAAGAAATAAAAGGCTTCCAAATTGGAAAAGAAGAAGTAAAACTGTCACTATTTGCAGATGATATGATATTGTATATTGAAAACCCTAAAGTCTCAGTCAAAAAACTACTGGACCTTATAAATGAATTCAGCAAGGTGGCAGGATATAAAATTCATACTCAGAAATCAGAGGCATTTCTATATACCAACAATGAACTGTCTGCAAAGGAAATTAAGGAAACAATCCCCTTCACTATTGCAGTCAAAAAAATAAAATACCTAGGAGTAAATTTAACCAATAAGGTTAAGGACTTGTACTCAGAAAATTATAAAACATTGGTAAAAGAAATCACGGAAGATACAAACAAGTGGAAGCATATACCGTGCTCATGGCTAGGAAGAATAAACATCATTAAAATGTCTATATTACCCAAAGCAATTTACAAATTCAATGCAATACCAGTTAAAATACCAATGACATACTTCAAAGATATAGAACGCATATTCCAAAAATTTATATGGAATCTAAAAAGAACACGAATAGCCTCAGCAATCTTATAAAGAAAAAATAAAGCAGGAGGTATCACTCTTCCAGATATCAAGGTTTACTATAAGGCCATTATACTCAAGACAGCCTTTTACTGGCATAAGAACAGGCACATAGATCAATGGAATACAACAGAGAACCCAGAAATAAACCCACAGCTTTATGGACAACTGTTATTTGACAAAGGAGGAAAGAACATACAATGGAGTAAAGACAGCCTCTTTAACAAATGGTGTTGGGAAAATTGGACATCTATCTGCAAAAAAACTAGACCATCAACTTACCCCATTCACAAAAACAAACTCAAAATGGATAAAAGACTTAAATGTAAGTCATGAAACCATAAGCATCTTAGAAGAAAACATAGGCAGCAAGCTCTCCGACATCTGTAGTAGCAATATATTTGCCGATTTATCTCCAAGGGCAAATGAAATAAAAGGCAAGATAAACAAATGGGACTATATCAAACTAAAAAGTTTTTGCACAGCTAAAGACAATAAGAACAGAATAAAAAGACAAACCACACAATGGGAGAACATATTCGACAGCACGGCTGATAAGGGGTTAATAACTAAAATTTATAAAGAACTTATAAAACTCAACAACAGGAAGACAAACAATCCAATCAAAAAATTGGCAAATGAAATGAATAGAAATTTCTCCAAAGAGGACATACAGATGGCCAATAGGCATATGAAAAAATGCTCAACATCACTAATTATTAGTGAAATGCAAATTAAAACTACAATGAGATATCAGCTCACACCAGTCAGAATGGCACTCATCAGCAAAACAACACAGATTAAGTGCTGGCGGGGTTGTGGAGAAAAGGGAACCCTCCTGCACTGCTGGTGGGAATGCAGACTGGTGCAGCCACTATGGAAAACAGTTTGGAGATTCCTCAAAAAATTAATAATCGAACTGCCTTTTGACCCAGCTATCCCACTTATAGGAATTTACCCTAAGAACACCTTAGCACTGTTCGAAAAGAAGAAATGCGCCCCCATGTTCGTGGCAGCATTGTTCACAATAGCGAAGATCTGGAACCAGCCCAAGTGTCCATCAGAAGACGAGTGGATTAAAAAGCTATGGTACATATATACTATGGAATACTACTCAGCCATAAGAAATGATGACATCGGATCATTTATAACAAAATGGATGGTCCTTGATAACATTATACGAAGTGAAATAAGTAAATCAGAAAAAAAGAAAAACTGAGAACAGCATGATTTCATACATAAGTGGGACATAAAAGTGAGACTATGAGACATGGACAGGAGAGTGGTGCTTATGGGGTGGGGGGAGGGAGGGAAGGGTGGCAGAGGGAGGAGGGGAGGGACACAGGGAAAACCAGATAGAAGGTGACAGAGGACAATTTCACTTTTGCTGACGGGTATGCAACACAATTGAATGTTAAGATAACCTGGAGATGTTTTCATTAAAAAAATAATAAAATTAAAAATCTTTCTAGAAAAAAAAAATCAAATTTACAATATAGCATCAAAAAGAACGTAATACCTAGGATTAAATGTAATCAGGTAGGGGAAAAATCTGTACACTGAAAATTACCAAACACTGAAGAGAGAAATTGAAGCACACAAAATAAGGGGAAGACATTCCATGTTCATGGGTTGAAAGAATTAATACTGTTAAAATGTTCATTCTACCCAAGTGATCTGTAGATTCAGTATAATCTTTATCAAATTCAAACTGCATTTTGTTTTTTTGCAAAAATAGAAAACAAATCCTAAAATTCATAGGGAATCACAAAAGACCCAGATAGCCAAAGCAACCCTAAGAAAGAACAAGCTGGAGGCATAACACTTCCTAACTTCAAACTGCATCACAATGATACAGTAATTAAAACAGTTTGGTACTGGCTTAACTATAGACATAACAGATCAATGTTTAACAGTTGGGTCCATAAATAAGACTACTATGGCCAACTAATATTTGACAAAGGTAGTTCATAATACTCAATGGGAAAAGGGCAGTCTCTTCAATAAATGGTGATGGGGAAACTGGATGAGCTTATGCAAAAGAATGAAATCGTACCCCTATTTTACACCATTCACAAAAATTAACTTGAAATGGATAGAAGACTTAAATGTGAAAACTGAAACTATAAAACTCCTAGAAGAAAATGTAGGGGGTAAGTAAGCTCCTTAACATTGTTCTTGGCAATAATTTTTTGGTTATGACACCCAAAGTACAAACAACAAAAGCATAAATTAATAAGTGGGACTACATCAAACTAAAGCTCTCCACAAAGAAGGAATAATCATAAAATGAAAAGGCAACCTATAGAATGGGAGAAAATATTTGCAAATTATGTGACAAAAAGGGTTAATATAAATATATATAAGGAATTAATATGTCAATAGAAAAAAATCCAATTTAAAAATGGACAGAGAAAATAAATAGACATTTTTCCAAAAAAGGAATAGAAATAGCCATCCAATACATGAAAAGATACACAACATCACAAATCATCAAATGCAAATCAAAACCACAATGAGATCTAACCTCAGACCTGTTAGAATGGCTACTATAAAAAAGACAAGAGACAAGTATTGGAAAGGATATGAAGAAAAGGAAACCTTTGTGCGCTATCATTGGGTATGATGCAGCCACTGTGGAAACAGTGTGGATTTTATTCAAAAAATTAAAAATAGTACCAATACTTGATCTAGCATTTTCACTTCTAGGTATGTGTTCAAAGTAAATGAAACCACTGTCTCAAAGACATATCTAGACTCCAATGTCCATTACAGCATCATTCACAATTTCTAAAACATGAACATAACCTTAGTGTCCATCGACAAATGTTTAAAAATGTGCTTTACACACACACACACACACACACACACACACACACACAGAGAGAGAGAGAGAGAGAGAGAGAGAGAAGAATGTTATTCATCCATAGAAAAAGGATTTCCTGCCATTTACAACTTTTACTTCTTTTTCCTATAAAAACCTCCTGAACATGGACAACAGTGTGATGATGACTGCCAAGGGTGAGTGTTGGAAGAGACTATGGGGGAACTAAGTGATGATGGACGGAGACTTATGGGGATGAATACACAGTACAGTGTACAGATGATCTGTAGTAGAATTGTGCACCTGATGCCTGTATAATTTTGTTAATAAGTAAATTCAGTTAAAAAGGGGAAAAATAAAAAATAGGAGCTTCGTTTAAAGCACAGTTAACTTAGTGGGGAAAAGTCTGATACTTTGAAACTTGTACTTAAATCTTTTAGGTAGGAAAATAGGATACTGTCTGGCACTTATGTCCCATTACTGAAGCAAGATCCTTCTTGGTACTCTGCCCATTGCTCTGTGAATTATGAGGTCTTCCATTCTGGCTGGTAGAGGCAGGCACTATCCCTAGCCTTTGTAAGTCTAGTACTGATCTCTCTAATCCTTTTGGGTAATTCTTTCACCAGGTTGAGGTAGTTTCCTCATAAATATGCATTGATCAGTATCCAACTGCATACCTAAATGGAATGCTCTACAGAACTCTGGAGTTCTCTCTGTGCAGCTCTCTGCCCTCTGCCCTCTAGTGCTCTTCTTTGTAACTTTGTCTCCCAGAATCCTTAGCTAAGTCACCTCAACGCAAGAATTTGACAGGCTTGCCTTTCTATGCTGTGGCCTGGAAAATGTCTTGAGGTAATAATATGGGGCAATTATAAGCATCTTCACTTATTTTCTCTCTCAGGAACTACTGTCTTTCATTGCCTGAATCCAATGTCTTGAAAACCATTATTTCATATCTTCTTGGGTTTTTGTTTTTATTGTTTTAGTAGGTGGATAAATATTGTCCTTGCTGTCCCATCTTTTTCAAAAATAGAATTGATCTTGCAATGTTTATCAATGGGAAGATTAAACAGAATTTTATATATATATATATTTTATTATTATTAATTCTAATGGGGTGACACCAATAAATCAGGGTACATATGTACAATGAAAACATCTCCAGGTTATCTTATCATTCAATTGTGTTGCATACCCATCACCAAAAGTCAAATTGTCCTCTGTCACCTTCAATCTGGTTTTCCCTGTGTCCCTCCCCTCCTCCCTATCCCACTCTTCCCTCCCTCCCCCCATCCCATAACCACCACTCTCTTGTCCATGTCTCATACCCTCACTTTCATGTCCCACCTATGTATGTAATCGTGCTGTTCTCAGTTTTTCTTTTTTTCTGATTTACTTATTTCACTCCGTATAATGTTATCAAGGTACATCCATTTTGTTATAAATGATCCGATGTCATCGTTTCTTATGGCTGAGTAGTATTCCATAGTATATATGTACCATAGCTTTTTAATCCACTCATCTACTGATGGACACTTGGGCTGGTTCCAGATCTTCGCTATTGTGAACAATGCTGCCACGAACATGGGGGCAAATTTCTTCTTTTCGAACAGTGCTATGGTGTTCTTAGGGTATATTACTAAAAGTGGGATAGCTGGGTCAAAAGGCAGTTCGATTTTTAATTTTCTGAGGAATCTCCAAACTGTTTTCCACAGTGGCTGCACCAGTATGAATTCCCAACAACAGTGCAGAAGGGTTCCCTTTTCTCCAAATCCTAGCTAGCACTTATTCTGTGTTGTTTTGTTGATAAGTGCCATTCTGACTGGTGTGAGGTGATATCTCATTGAGGTTTTAATTTGCATTTCTCTAATGATTAGTGATGTTGAGCATTTTTTCATATGCCTATTGGCCATCTGTATGTCCTCTTTGGAGAAATTTCTATTCATTTCTTTTGCCCATTTTTTGATTGGGTTGTTTGTCTTCCTGTTGTTGAGTTTTATAAGTTCTTTATAAATTTTAGTTATTAACCCCTTATCAGATGTGCTGTCGAATATGTTCTCCCATTGTGTGCTTTGTCTTTTTATTCTGTTCCTATTGTCTTTAGCTGTGCAAAAACTTTTTAGTTTGATATAAACCCATTTGTTTATCTTGACTTTTATTTCAGTTGCCCGTGGAGATAAATCGAAAATTTACCGCTGCTACAGATGTCGGAGAGCTTGCTGCCTATGTTTTCTTCTAAGATGCTTATGGTTTCATGGCTTACATTTAAGTCTTTTATCCATTTTGAGTTTGTTTTTGTGAATGGTGTAAGTTGATGGTCTAGTTTCATTTTTTTGCAGGTAGATGTCCAATTTTCCCAACACCATTTGTTAAAGAGGCTGTCTTTACTCGATTGTATGTTCTTTCCTCCTTTGTCAAATATCAGTTGTCCATAAAGCTGTGGGTTTATTTCTGGGTTCTCTGTTCTATTCCATTGATCTATGTGCCTGTTCTTATGCCAGTAAAAGGCTGTCTTGAGTATAATGGCCTTATAGTAAACCTTGATATCAGGAAGAGTGATACCTCCTGCTTTATTTTTTCTTTTTAAGATTGCTGAGGCTATTCGTGTTCTTTTTTGGTTCCATATAAATTTTTGGAATATGTGTTCTATATCTTTGAAGTATGTCATTGGTATTTTAATTGGTATTGCATTGAATTTATAAATTGCTTTGGGTAATATAGACATTTTAATGATGTTTATTCTTCCTAGTCATGAGCACGGTATATGCTTCCACTTGTTTGTATCTTCCTTGATTTCTTTTATCAATGTTCTATAATTATCCGAGTACAAGTCCTTAACCTCCTTGGTTAAATTTACTCCTAGGTACTTTATAATTTTTGGCTGCAATAGTGAAGGGGATTGTTTCCTTAATTTCTTTTGCTGATATTTCACTGTTGGTGTATAGAAATGCCTCTGATTTCTGAGTATGAATTTTATATCCTGCCACCTTGCTGAAATCATTTATAAGGTCCAGTAGTTTTTTGACTGAGACTTTAGGGTTTTTAATATACAATATCATATCATCTGCAAATAATGACAGTTTTACTTCTTCTTTTCCAATTTGTATGCCTTTTATTTCTTCTTCTTGTCTGATTGCTGTAGCTAGGACTTCCAGAACTATGTTGAATAAAAGTGGTGAAAGTGGGCAACCCTGCCATGTTCCTGATCTTAAGGGGATTGCTTTTCATCTTTGTCCATTTAGTATGATGTTTTCTGTCGGTTTATCGCAGATGGCCTTTATCATGTTAAGGAATGATCCCTGTATTCCCACTTTACTGAGAGTTTTGAACATGAATGGGTGCTGGATTTTAGCAAATGCCTTTTCATATCTATTGAATTTATCATGGGATTTTTGTCCTTCCTTTTGTTTATGTGGTGAATCACATTGATTGATTTGCAAATATTGAACCAGCCTTGCCTCTCCAGAATAAATCCCACTTGATCGTGGTGTATGATTTTTTTCATATATTGCTGGATCCAGTTGGCTAATATTTTGTTGAGAATTTTAGCGTCTAAATTCATCAGGGATATAGGCCTATAATTTTCTTTCTTTGTGTTGTCATTGCCCGGTTTTGGGATCAGAATTATGCTCGCCGCATAAAAGGAGTTTGGAAGTCTACCTTCCTCTTGAATTTTTTGAAATAGCTTGAGGTAATAGGAATTAGTTCTTCTTTGAATTTTTGATAGAATTCACTTGTGAAGCCATCAGGCCCAAGACTTTTCTTTCTTGGGAGTTTTTTGATAACTTTTTTGATCTCATCCGTTGTAATTGGTCTGTTTAGGTGTTCTGATTCTTCCAGATTGCTTTTTGGAAGGTTATATGATTCAAGAAATTTGTCCATTTCACCAAGATTGTCTAATTTTTTGGCATATAGTTCTTCATAGTATTTTCTTGCAATGCTTTGTATTTCTGTTGTGTCAGTTGTTATTTCTCCACTGTCCTTTCTAATTTTATTTATTTGAGTCCTCTCTCTTTTTTTCTTGGTGAGTCTAGTTAAAGGTTCATCAATCTTGTTTACCTTTTCAAAGAACCAGCTTCTGGTTTCATTGATCCTCTGTATTGTTTCCTTAACCTCTATGTCATTTATTTCTGCTCTGACCTTTATTATTTCCTTCCTTCTACTTGTCTTAGGTTTTATTTGTTGTTGTTTTTCTAGTTCTTTTAGATGCAGGGTCAGGTTGCTTATTTGAGCTTTTTCTAGCTTCTTATGATATGCCTGTAGTGCAATAAACTTCCCTCTCAGAACTGCTTTTGCTGTGTCCCATAAATTTTGAGTTGATGGATGCTCATTATCATTTGTTTCTAGAAACTGTTTTATTTCTTCTTTGATCTCATTGTTAATCCATTCATTATTTAATAACATGCTATTTAGTTTCCAAGTGTTTGAGTATTTTTCAGTTTTTCTTTTGTGGTTAATTTCTAGTTTCATGGCATTATGATCAGAGAAAATGCTTGATATGATTTCAATCTTCTTAAATTTATTGAGACCATTTTTGTGTCCTAACATGTGGTCTATCCTAGAAAACGTACCATGAGCGCTTGAGAAGAATGTATATTCTACTTCTTTAGGGTGAAAAGTTTTGAAGATATCTATTAAATCAAGTTGATCTAGTGTCTCCTTTAAGTCTGCTCTTTCTTTATTAATTTTCTTTCTTGAGGATCTATCCAGTGTTGTTAGAGGGGTATTGAAATCCCCTACTATGATAGTATTGCTGTTCATCTCGCCCTTTATCTTCATCAAAGTCTGCTTTATGTATGTCGGGGCTCCTATATTTGGTGCATAGATATTTACAATAGTTATATCTTCCTGTTGAATTGTTCCCTTTATCATTATGTAGTGTCCTCATTTATCTCTTACTACAGCCTTTGTTTTAAAGTCCATTTTGTCTGATATAAGTATTGTTACCCCTGCTTTTTTTTCATTTTCGTTTGCATGAAATATTTTTTTCCATCCTTTTACCTTCAGTCTATGAGCATCTTTTGTTCTAAGGTGTGTCTCCTGTAGACAGCATATGTATGGGTCCTGTTTCTTTATCCATGCATCTACCCTATGTCTTTTGATTGGATCATTTAATTCATTTACATTTAAGGTTATTATTGATATGTAGTTGTTTATTGCCATTTTATTCTTTAAAGCTGTATTCTTCTTTTGCTCTATTCATTCCTCCCTTTAAACTGTTCACAAGAGGCCCCTTAGTATCTCTTGCAGAATTGGTTTGGTTTTTATGAATTCCTTCAGGCTTTCTTTTTCTGGGAAGCTCTTTATTTCTCCTTCAATTTTAAACGTTAGCCTTGCTGGATAAAGTAGTCTTGGTTGTAGGTTCTTGTTCTGCATTACTTTGATTATTTCTTGCCATTCCCTTCTGGCCTCAAGTGTTTCTGTTGAGAAGTCTGATGTCATCCTTATGGGGGCTCCTTTGTAGGTGATAGCCTTTTTTTCTCTAGCAGCTTTTAAAATTTTTTCTTTATCCATTAGCTTTGGTATTTTAACTATGATGTGTCTTGGTGTAGATCTTTTTGGGTTTCTCTTTAATGGAGTTCTGTGTGCTTCATGAATGTGTGGAGTGTTTCCCAGCCTTAATTTAGGGAAGTTTTCTGCTATGATTTGATTGAACAAAGTTTCCATTTCCTGTCCTCTCTCCTCTTCTTCAGGCACCCCTATGATGCGAATGTTGTTTCTCTTCAGGTTGTCACAAAGCTCCCTTAGAGTTTCCTCACATTTTTTGAGTCTCTTTTCCTTTTTCTTCTCTGCTTCTGTGCCTTTGTTTATTGTGTCCTCTAACTCGCTTATTCGATTCTCAGCGTCATCCATCCTGCTTTTAATTCCTTCCATTGTGGTCTTCAGTTCTGATACTGTATTTGTCATTTCTGTCTGATTCTTTTTTATTATTTCAATTTTGTTTTTTTTACTTGTTATCTCTTTATTTAGATTTCATAATGACTATCCATTGTTGCTCTAATTTCTTTGAACATCCTAACTATCATTATTCTAAATTCTGCATCTGGTAATTTGGTTATATCTGGTTCATTCAGGTCCTTTTCTGGAGATTTCTCTTGATTCATGTGGTTTGCATTCCTCTGCCTGCCCATTTTGTCTGTGAATAAGCGAGTTGTGGCCACTGGAGTCTAGTAGGTGTTGCCTTTGTGTTCTCTAGGTGTGGTCTATCTGCAGGCCCCCCACCCCCTCTGCCGGTGCCTAGGGTGGTTGGGTATGAGCGTTGCCAGCGCCGGCCCACTGTGGCTTTTGCTGTGATTTCTGCCTCTCCTCCGTGGGAGGGGCTGTCACTGAAGCCACAAGATTAGCACCAAGGGTAGAGGTGAGCACCTTTCCTCAGCTGCGGACCCAGCCTATTTCCGGACTTCCGCCCAGAACCAGCAGTCAGAGCTGCTCGCTACAGTTCCCCGGGTTAGGCGGGGCTTTTGACGTGCTCTCAGCTGTAAACTTTTGCCCATCCGGCCGGATGGGGATAGTAGCGTGGGCTCAGCTGCGAGCCTCCACTTGTCTTGGGGTCCACCCCGTTCCGTGCTCGGAGCCTGCTCGCGCACGTATACTGGCCAACCGCGTTTTCTCCGTCCCGGGGGGTGTGGAACTGGTAGCGTCAGCTCAGCCACGAGCCCCTGCCCGTCCCTGGTCCTAGCCCGGTCCTCGCGGTCAGGGCCGGCTTGCGCAGGGCCTGCCCGTTCCTGGCCTCCCGCTTTGTCCCCGTAAGTGGGATTAAAGGCGGGCCCGCAGCTTCCGGACCGCTTTTGCGCGTCCCCTCTGACCCTCTGGGCTAGACCAATCTCCCACCAGCTTGGCCTCTGCCCACGCCGACAGTCCGCCTTTCAGCGTCCTTCCGCCCCAAAACCTTAAGCAGCCCTCAGCAGAGTAGGAAGGGATCTAATACTCCACACTGTAGGCCTGGGAGCTCCCTCACTTGTTTCACAGCTCAAAACTGTCCAAACGCCTCTTCTAGGCTCTAGGACTGCAGGCTGGGGCTTGGTTCCTGGGACCCAGGTCTCTCCCTCTCTGCCAAACTCTCCTCCCGCCACACGGGTCTCTCCGGGCTGCCGTTTGCTCCGGGGAGCTGGGCAGCCCTCTTTGCGTTTTCGCTATTCCTACCAGTCTCAATGTGGCTTCTTCTGTGTTCCTTGGTTGAAGAGTCCACTTAGTTTTGTTCAAAGTTGGTTTATCCAGGTGATGATTCTTAAAATTGAGTTGTAATCCACTTTGGTTCTGGGAGTTGGAACTTGGTACATTGCCTACTCCATCGCCATCTTGCTCTCCCCAGCTAAACAGAATTTTTTAGGGGAGAGGGGGAAGATAGTGAGATAGTGAGGCAGACTTCCACATGTACGCCATCCAGGATCCACCTGGCAACACTATCTGGGGTCAATGCTTGAGTTTTGAGCTATTTTTAGCACCTGAGGTTGATAAGCTCCATTGGAGCCATCTTCAGTGCCTGGGGCCATGCTTGAACCAAGCAATCCACTGGCTGTGGGAGAGGAAGAGGGAGAGAAGGGGAGAAGGAGGAGAAGCAGATGGTCAATTCCTTTGTGGCCTGACTAGGAATCAAACGTGGGATGTCCAAACACCGAGCTGACATTCTATCCACTGAGCCATGAGCCAGGGCCTAAACAGTATTAATGTAAAAAATCTCCCCCAAATTAATCTATAAGTCAATAAAGTTCCAATTAAAATTATAACAGAGTTTTGATACTAGAAACACTGATTCTGAAATCTGTAAGGAAGACTATAAGACTAGAACACAACTCACATAACCATGTCATGCTTTATCTCCTTATGTTGTTTTGCCTTCATAATACTGATCAATCCTCCATATACTTTACTAATCTCTTTTTGTTTTTGTTTATTTTTTCTGTATTTAATACTCCTTTAGCACCTAGAATTCATAAAAGCAGGAATTTTGTTTTGTACACTGCTGCATCCCTAGCCTCTAACACAGACACTAAATAATTACTAACTGAACCACAACAAAATACATAGCAAGATAATTCTGAAAATGAACACTGAAAATTTGGCTTAGCAGATATCAAAACATTAGAAAGCAACAGCAATTAATATGGTTTGCCTATTAATGTATGAATACATGAAGAGATCGATGGAGCAAAATAGGAAATCCAGAGGTAACACTTATCCTGTATAAAATTTAGTTAATATGCGGTAGAAGTAGCATTACAAATCAGTTGTGAAAGGATGAAATTTGGCAGACAAGTTTTGTAGAGAAATTGGTTGTTTTACAGGAAAAATAAATCTCTTCCTTACATACATATTCTTTTTGTACTATGTACAAAAATAAATGCTTTATATTTTGAAGACCTAAATATAATTTTTAAATAACTTTCAGGAATAAAATTATAGAAGAATATCTTTATGACTCCATGGTAGAAAAGGATTTTTTAGACATGACACTAAAAACACATCTATGATTAATTCAGTTATATAAAAATATGAATCTGTCATATAAAAGAAAACCATAAATATAGTGAAACTGTAAACTCCTAAATGAGGAAGATATTTGAGACTTATATAACCAAGAATTGGTATTTACACTATATAAAATTTCTTCAAAAAAAAATAATGCAATGGGGAAATTGGGCAAAAAATTGAAGGGGAAATTCATAGAAGAAACCTGGAAAGTCAACAAACACATACAAAAATGCTTATCATTATGCATAAAAATAAAAAACAGTAGTTTCTCCCTTATCTATATGGTTCCACTTTCTGCAGTTTCAGTAACTCATGATCAACAGCAGTCTAAAAATATTAAATGAGCCTGACCTGTGGTGGCGCAATGGATAAAGCATCGACCTGGGAATACTGAGGTCGCCAGTTCAAAACCCTGCACTGGTCTGGTCAAGGCACATATGGGAGTTGATGCTTCTAGCTCCTTCCCCCTTTCTCTCTCTCTCTCTCTCTCTCTCTCTCTCTCTCACTCTGTGTCTCCTCTCTAAAATGAATAAATAAAAATAAAGTCTTTAAAAATATTAAATGAAAAATTCCAGAAATAAATGATTCATGAGTATTTTAATGCACACCACTGTGAATGGCTTATTTCAGCTGGTCACTTAGGTACAGCATCATCTTACATTACGAGAAGGGTGAGTACAATACAATAAGGTATTTTAAGAGAGAGAGAGAGACTGCATTCACATTACTTTTATTACATTATATTATTATAACTATTATTATCAGTTTTATATGATCAGTTATTATTGTTAATTTCTTACCATGACTAATTTGTAAATTAAAGTTTATCCTAGGTATGTATGTGTAGGAAGAAAACATGGTACAGGGTGGGGCAAAAGTAGGTTAACAGTTGTGACTACATGAAACACAGAGTTTATTTTTGTATTATTAGTTATTTATAAGTGCATTATTTTCCATGCTATACACAGTTTCAGTCATCCACTCGAGGTCTTAGAATATGTTCTCTGTGGATCAGAGGGGACTGTTGTAGAACATTTTATTGCAAACCAACCAAATTGGCAAAAGTAAAATCTGACAATATCAAGTGCTGTTAAGGAGGGGGATGTGAGCTCTTCACATGGCTAGAGGAATATAACTTGGCCACCGCTTTAAAGAGCAATTTTACTATCTCAACCATGTCCCTACCCCATAGTTCAGCAATTTTCTCTAGACTAATATCTTAAAGAAGATCTTGTACATGCATGGACTATATGTAGAGGAAGGTTTATTTGAAGTAACATTTTGGAAGCTTTTAAACATTGGTCAGTAGAGGACTAGATAAATAAAAAATAGCACTGTGATAAAACAGGGTAGGCTTTCTCAAATGCAGGTCAAGAAAAGACTTAAGCCCGAGTGGCCTAAAGCATCCATTATATGTGAAGAATTAACTTCTTCCTATGCATCTGGAATGGTATTAGTTATATATCATCCTTGAAAGAATTGAGAAAACAGTATTCAAATCATTGTTCTGAGTTTTATGGTTAAGATGAAAAACATTGCTTGAGAAAGGTGGCTACACAGCAATTAATTTCAAAGAACCTGAGTTGTATATATTGGTGAAGACAAATCCTGCCCCAAAATAAGTTTTAGAAACCAAGATGCAAAGAAGACATTTAATATGAAAGCATTCATTTAAAATTTAAAAATATAATAGGGTATTACATATTGTTCCTGGATATTATCTAAATATATAGTAAAATATTAAAACACAAAATGGCATGATATACCTTAATTAATGAAAGCAGTATTTGAGAAGTAAAAAGGGAATGAGAATGGAAAAGAGGACTTCCCTTTATAAGCAACTTTTTCTTTCATATATAAAGTATACCTTAGCAAAAATATCAAAATAGTACATCTGAAGCAACAATGCCAAATTATTAACATTCATTAATTCTAGGTATTGGGTACACAGATGTTTGATAGCACTTCCATATTTATATTTTAAATAAATAAATCAAAATAAAATTTAGCCTACTTATTTTATAAAAGAGAAAAAGGCAATTAGTAGCATCCCATTCCTTTCCCTCTTTTCCTCCACTCACTGACTTTCTGCTCTGTCACTAGTGTTTTACAGAAAAGAAAGCCATTCCATTGTTTTGCTATACCCTGTCATTCAGTGCCCAAGTACCTGACTTTGTTGTCATTCTTGAATGCAAGAGGCCTACAAATACTAGAACAGCTTTTTGCAATAACCCACTGGCTGGGAAACCTGAGCAAACAAAGAAAGGAGAAAATTAACTCTGGTCCCTAGCCAAAATAATTTGCTTATGATAAACAAAATAGACAATTTCCAGTTCCCACTCCAGAGCAGATTAAGACCACCTGTTGTTAATTCTCTTCAAATACCTGATAGATCTTACTCCTCTACATTTCTCAGTTATGTCATTATTCTTCATTTTTATTTTAACCCATGCAGGACCATTTGCTTTTCCTTGGCTTTCTACTTTTAGAGTCCCCACTTCTAACTTATTTCTGTCTCTATTATCCCAAAATTTAGGCAGGAAACTAGAACTTTGATCTTGTTACTCCTCAGCAAATGATGTCCAACTTAATGTTTCTTTCTCTGACTTCTCCTGGAACAGTTCATCGACTTCATACTCCTGCAAAAGCCAAAAGAAGATGCTAGTTCTCCCATACTTGGCATACTTGCAGCCACTAAATAATGCTTTCTCACAACTCCAGACTGCTTCTTGTATTATGGAGGGGCCCAGCAGGCAAGAGAATAAACTTGTACTGGCTAAATAAAATGACTACTTACAGAGAAGTAGGCAGGTCATGGGGTAAAATAGGAATATTAAGACATACAGAGATTAACAAAAATAGAAAGGCATTACTCTTCCTTGAGCCAATGACACAAGGGAAAGGAACATTTTTACAGGACCCAGTGAGGGGTGAGATGTGGAGTAGTGCTACTATCTGAATCTGTAGCCTTCGAGAGACTCAGCTGCTACCAGAGTGGTGCTGAAATAAAAGAGAAAAACAGGGAAGCAATAGGTCAGCCTGTCCCCCTGTCCTCCAATCTGCTCACGCCTCTCTTTGTCCAAACCCACCTACAAGCTAGGCAGACAGGCAACCAGGTAACGTAGGCCTTGGGCATCAACTTACAAGAGCCCCAAACTGGTTCAGTGAGAGTGAAGACTAGTTTTATGGAGGAAGGGAATAAGCAGCACAGCCCTGCTCATTTCTGCCTCCATATAAAAACACTTCTTCCACTCAGGCTCCTGTAGTCTGACTATACTACCCTCCGCCACTCTTCAATGGTGTCACTTTCCGCTACGACTCCTGTCATCACCACGAACACCTTCACTACGTACATGGATGACCCTCCTGACAATCCAGCACCAATGTGTACCTTCTCACCAACAACAGGTATCTGTGTCCTGGTTCAGCAACCCATGATAAGATACTGATCACAGTCCTGTGTCTCACATTGGGAGGTATTGCCTTTGCTAGCACAGAGGAAACAGATTATTGATGAAATCTGAACTTCTTCACAGATCATATATAGGCTCCAGTTTCTCTCATTTAAGATAAAAAAGGAGGGGGGAGAGAGATTTTTAGAAATGAGTATGTACTTTCCTCGATCCAATATTCTCCTCTAGTTACTGCCCTGCTTCTCTTTGTAGCAAATCCCTCACAACAGACCACACTTTTATCTCTACTTTCCTGTACTCTTTCCCTAGTTAACCCTTGGCAATCTGTCTTAGCCCAATCACTCACACAGTCACCCACTTCATAAAATAACTCTAATAATTTTAAAATACTAAACCCAGTAAAGGCTTTTTAGGGTATTTATGTGACATTTGACATTGTTGTCTACTCCCAATTCCATTCTTTACTTTTATGACTTTGACATAATAGTCTCTCCTTAGCTTCTTCTTATATGTGGCTTTTCCTTCTTGGTTTCCTTTATCAAATCTACCAACTGTAGCTACTCCTTAAATGCTAGTGTTCCTGAAAACTCTGTCCCTCGCCCACTTCTGTCTTTCCAACCCAGACATCACTTTCAAGTTCTAGATACCACATATTTATTTAGCAAATACTTAAATAGTGCTTTCTATATTCTAGGCACTGAGCTTTACAAATTATACTTAATTTAATCTCATAACAACCTTATGAGGTAGGTATAGGAGAGAAAAACTGAGGCACTGACATGTTATACAACTTGCCCAAAGTCATATAAAGGGGGAGAGGCAGTCTCATGCATGCAGACCTGGCCAAGATTCAACTGGCATGCCCACCAGGGGGCAATGCTCTCTTGTGGTGGAAGCCATTCCAGCACCTGAGGTGGAAGCCATGAAGCTATTCTCAGGGCTGGGCAAACTTTGCTCCAATGGAGCCTTGGCTGTGGGAGAAGAAGAGAGAGATAGAGAGAAAGGAGAGGGGGGAGGGGGGAGAAGCAGATGGGCGCCTCTCTTGTGTGTCCTGGCTAGGAATGAAATCTGGGACTTCCATAAGCCAGGCGGACGCTCTACCATTGAGCCAACCAGCTCAATGTCCCTTGAATACTTCTAATTCAGCATGTTCAAAACTTCTTTTGTCACTTCTCTCTACAAACTGGCTTTCCCCAGTCTAATCAACATTGATCAAGCTAATATTCAGATACTCCTTCAAATTGATATTCTTTAATTATTAGTTTAATATTTAACTAGATATGGTGGGAGAGATTAATTTAATAAACATTGCCTATTTATATCTTGATGATAAACAGACTTACATACCCCCTGACCCAAACTGTCTTTTATTTCATAGCTCTCTATCACTTTTAAATAAATGACCTATTAATAAGAAATTTAACTATTGGGAATTTGCTTAAAGTCTTTTTATAATACATTTAAAAGTTTTTATTTTCCTGATTTATAGGTCAGCAAAATCATTTATGATCATTTTTTTGAGTGGTAACATTTTAAATAGATAATGTCAAACAAATCAGATATTATATGACATGGGTATTTCTAAATCCAATAAGCCAGATTCTTTTATTACATATGTGACAGTGTTTTAAAGTAAACCAAAATTACTATGGAAATTAACCTTGTTAACATGTCAATGAATGTTTTATTCATCTAGAATCTATACAAGATTGTAGGTAAATTCATCTTAACAAGCTATCCTAAATGCTCCTAAAACCACAAGCCAGATTCACAAATAAAATTCCTTAGCACTTTTGTTATAATATTTGAAACAGTTATAATTAGAATCTTGAGAATAAATAAACTCACTGTTTATTTTTGTATATATTCTCTGTAATATAATTTGGTCTCATATTGCTAAATTAAGTGTAACAGGCCGCCTCGCTAGATTATAGTAATGTCAGCAATTAGTCAATTATTATTATGCTGTGCATGCTATAGTGTCAGTTCTACAAAAAGAACATTTCCAAGCAATCAATGTTCAGTAATAAAACCTTGAAAGTAAATTTTTGACATAGCAGAAGTTGAGTGTTATTCTATTTTACTTTTCACTTCAAATCCAAAAATTTCTAACAAAAGAAATAAAAATATATTCCCTAATTCACTCGCACTCATCACAGCAGAGTAGGTGTTCTGAAAATTTTTGGACCTTTGTGAACTTCCCCTTTCTTTCAGCCCTGTCAACCAGTCAATCATCTGGTAGACATAGTAGGATGTTGACATCATAGCTGGTAAAATAAGTAAATATAATAACACACATGTTCCAGGTAAACAGCACCTTGCCATACTTTAATTTCAGACTTGTATTGATAGTAGTTGCTGGCCTTAGGTGATTCATATGGAAGCTCTCAAGTTTGGAGAAAAGATGTGTAGTTACACCTCGCAACCTGACTTCATGCCCCCATCATTTCTTAAAGGGGAGAGGGTGGCATCAATGAACAAGTGTGTTTACTTCTCCTCCATATGCTATTTAGCCTATTAAGATTAGGACCAATCTACCTGGAAAAAAGAAATTTAGGTGGTTGCATGTGGAAACCTGAGTCACTAACCAGCACCACAGCTATGATTTATGACAACATATTTTATAGATTAATGCCTTGGACAACTGCTTACAGGCCTAACGCATCCCCTAGCTCTGCATTCTCATTTTGTGGACTGTAAAAACCAACCAATATTTTTAAGACATAAATCATAGAATCATCAAAATTCCTGTCTTAGTTCTCTTCTCAAATTCAGCATATTATCAAACTTTCAGGCTACCCTGTCTGTTACACAACAGCCTATCTATCTTGTTAGCAGCAGTCATTTATCATTCCCTCCATTCTCTCTCCTCAACGCTATGCCCCTCCATTCTCTCCCCTCAATGCTAGAAATGTCAACTTATTCTTCTTTAGTCCCTAGGGCAGTGGTTCTCAAAGTGTGTGCCCTAGAAGATCTCCAGGTGCACCCTATGGTACTCCAGAGAAATATGTGCCTGTTGGGGACAAAAAAACCAACAGGGTTTTTGGAGTTCAGAGTTTTGGGGGATAGAGGTCTGGGGAATTGGTTGTAAGCTGACAGTCTGCCCAACCCCCCACCTCACTTGCCTGATTAGGTTGCAAAAGGCTGTTAAGCTGTGGTGCTAGATTGTTTACACCACCCCCCATGTTCCCTGAAAAGACTGGAGGCAACTTTCTTCTATCCTTTGTTTGGTGTAAAGTTAAGATGATATGTATGGTGGGGGTTTTCTGCACTTGGTAAAATTCTTGGATTGCCTTGGAAACATGATCATAGATCTCATTGATTTGCTAATGGCCCACTTTGCCCTATAAATATAGCAAGATGTGGTTTGGGGGAGCACTTTGCTCTTGCCAGCAGCAATTACAGGGCCCTCTTGACCCTGTATTTTCTTAACTACATGTATTTTCTTAATTCTGCACTGTTCCCACTTGGGACCTGGAATTACTAGCTGTGCTGGTTTGCGGCAGATATAAAAATAAATATACTCTCTTATACCGTTTCATTACAGAAATACCGCTCTTTTTGTTAGCACATCATTCTTATATTTTTATATTAACACATCATTATATTATTTTTAGATAAATACACCCAAATAAAATAGGTTTTTCAAAAAGAGGCATGATATTGAAGAATCCAATTCTGGAAGCGAGCAAAAGTTAAGTATAAATAAGATAGGACTTGAAGGCTGATGGGTAGAATTTAATTTATAGCATTTTCTATCACTTACCACTGAACAATACGATTGGATTAGAAACCCATTCATGGAAGCTTCAAGTGATTTTGGTTTAACATTAACAGAAGAAGAACTGGCAGCTATATCCACTGATCATGGATTGATGATTAAGCATAAGGAATTGTCTCTTGAAGCCTTTTGGATTTTTATAAAAGAAGAATATGTGGCAATATAAAAAAAAACTTTGAACATTTTACTACAATTTTCAACATCCTATTTATGTGAATTGGGATTTTCTACTCTCAACACAATTAAGAGTAAAAAGAGAGGAATTCTTCAAGGTATTGACAAGGAAATGAGAGTTTGCCTTTCAAATATATGCACAAACATTGAAGAAATCACTAGGACACATCAGGCTAAGGCTTCTCATAAACACAAGAATGAAAAAAACTTAACACATTTGTACTGGGACCTGCCAAATTTACTAAATCTTACTAAGAATGTATCTATACATATAAAAAGATAACATTTTGTCATTTTTTATTTTTTAACCCCTCTTTTTTACAAATTCTAAAAATCATAACTCAAAAATGTAACATAAAAATGTTTTTAATGTCAGAATAAATTTAATTTTGACATAGTTATTTTGTTTAATTACCATAAAAGCACACTTGGACTTTATATTTTTTCTTTAATATTTGACTTAATTATAACATATTTCTCAGAAATTTGTATATAGTGCACCTACAATTATTTGTAGGATTTTAAATGTGCCCTGACTTCAAAAGGTTTGAGAACCATTGCCCTAGGGCAATTCCTGGCCTATAGCTTATGCTTTTTAAATAACCATTGAAAGAAAGCATGAATGAATGAGTACATCTTGAGTTGGCACTAGAAAACTCTCCAGAAGACAATGATAGGCATGAAGGAGCATCATATAGTCATTTGAAAATTAACTTAGACATGGAACATTAAAAATAACCATAGTACCTCTTTCAAATATCTTATCAACAATAAGTGACAAATATCACTTTTGTGATAACTCACTGCTAAAAACATGTAGGAAACAGCTACACTTTTCTTTAACTTAGATTTGGATAAAATATATATAGATTTTATAAAATCTATAAAAACCTGGTTCCTACAGCTGAGGAAGCAGCCATCTCTCTTAATAGGTGTTATTCTTTATGGTGCAAAGAAGCCAGACTCTCTCTTTACATATGTGATCGAGCTTTAAAGTAAACCAAAATTATGTGATAAACATTTTAACACATAAGTGCATGTCTTATCTGTAATAAATTTATAGGAAGTTAGATGCAATTTAACAAATTTGAGAATAAGTCTTAGGCCCAAATTTGGACCTTTTCTCTGCATCTTTTCAATCTCTGTTAAATAAACTCCTATTTCCATGTTTTAATGAATCTTATTTCACTTGTTCCCTCTCAGGACATAACCTCACAGTTTGTATCTTAAGACTCAGAATTTCATTGCCTCAAAAATCACATTTAGCTTCATTCATTGGAGGTCTATGGTTGTCTTGATGCTAAAGTCTTACAATTACCTTTACCAATGGTTTTTAAAGTTCTCTGAAAAAAAAAAAATCCCTGACTGTTTGTACAAGAAAAACTGAAAGCCTCAGGGTATCCACCCTGGATGTCAGATCTCCCTAAAGCTCCTTGCAGTAGTGCCGCACTGGAATGGGCGTGGTTTAAATACAGTCAGCTTCTCTATTCTCATGAGAAATTCTTCACCATAGAACTGAATTCAACTTTTGAAACATCACACATGGTGATTTCTATCCTGCTTCTTTTTTCTTTGATTATTCCTTTTCCCAAGTTCATTTTGTATCAAACTCACATTCTGATGTCTTATCCTACCAGGTATTTACTCTCCTTTTTTTACCAACTCTTTTTGTAACCTCAGGTCTAATTACTCTATTAGAATTTCTTTCTAAACAACTCAAAATGTTACCATTTCTTAATTAACTTGATATTTTTTAAAACTCAGAAATAATATTACTATAAACCTTAGAACTAAGTTACTTACTATTTCAAGAATATTGACAATAGTAATACTAGGTATTTTATTCAGCTGTAAATAATAGAAAAACTATTATAAATAGTTTATTTATAACAAGAAGTCCAGAGATAGACATAGGACTTCTAGATTGCTATCAAGAAACCAGACTCCTCAGCTTTCCACTTTATCAATCTCTGTATATTAGAGTATACAGTGACAAATAAATCCTGACATCTTAGACGTATAACCCAAAAAATGTGGCCTGTGGGGATGAGATAGTCATTCAGGAACCAAGGCTTCTTCCATTTTACCATCAGCATGTAGTCAAGGTCATAACAGCAGGGCAAAGAGCATGTAGAGGATCGTGCATGGGCTTTTATGACCAGGGATAGAAGTATGGTACCTTTGCATCCATATTGCTTTAACCAGAACCCAATCACATGCTTTCTTTTCCATCTTATTGGTCACATGATCACTGCTAGCTGCAAGAGAGTTAAGAAAGCATTCTTTCAGTAAGGAAGAGTGGGTAAAAGATATTTGGTATATAACTAGCAATATCTACCATAGGAATGCAATGCTGAATTATGTATAATCTCAGTCTTTCATATGTTTAAACTATAATATGGGAGATATGCTACAGTCATGAGTATTCTAGCAGAGATTTCAATAAAATACCATAGAAATTCATAACATAGAGCTGCTATTTTTAGAGGACTTAGGGATGGTTTCACAGAGAATAGAACATTTGAATCAGAAAATAATGGAAAATTAGGAGTTCATTAGGTAAGAAATATGGATGGAAGAGGAGGATAATGCCACATTACAATTGGACTTATGTTTTTTCTGAACACATTACCTAGGCAATGGAATGTCACAAAAAAATTTTCAGCAAGGGGATGATATGATTGACTTTTTATCATTGAATAATTGGCACTATGGGTAGACTATGTAGCCTTACAGCTTCAAAAATGCCAAGACCCACAACTCTCATATTCTTCTATTATGGGAAAGGAGTGATTCAGGGAGAGAGAGATATAGGACAGCCAGGCATGCTGAGATCTTTCTCACCTCTAGAGTCTCTGACAACAAGAGTCCATTTGGTTTGCCCTCCACTCTCTAGGTGTGTTCACCTAGCATCAGATGAAACAGTTCTTGAGATAGAGCTTCTGAAGGTCCCAAGACAATTCACTGGGTTTTGATAATTAAAGCCTTGAGAATAATTCTTTTCCTACAAGCCAAAGTGAACCTCACTGAAACTTGCATCTATTAATGTCTTTTTCTTCTTGAAGGTCATGGTATTCTTTGGAAATATAAAGGATAGTTGTGAACTGTTCCCCAAATGTGAATGCATATACAGAAAATTCAAATGTACCTTACCTGTGGTGATGCAATGGATAGAGCATCAATCTGGAACACTGAGGTCACCGTTTTGAAACCCTGGACTTGCATAGTCAAGGCACATATGACAAACAATAAACAAACAACTAAAATGAAGCAACTATGACTTGATACTTTTTATACCCCCCCCCTGTAAAATTAATAAATAAAATCTTAAAAAAAAACTCATGGGTAATTTTATAGGTATGGAGAGCTCCTTTGAGTCTTCCCATGAACTCCCAAATTAAGAACCCCTGACCAGTAACAACTTGAATAAAAGCCTGCTTATGCTTCTATATTACAGCCCCTCAAATATTTGAAACAACTTTTGTATTCTCTCATCTACTTGTCAAACACTGATAAAGCCATTACTATGTTAAAATACTGTTCTAAGCACTTTAGTATATACTGATTTACCGTCTTTTCACATGTATAAGATGCAACTTAATTTGGGGGCCCAAAATTTTAAAAAGAAATGTATTACATAAAGTTATTGAACTCAAGTTTTATTCATCATAAAATTCATACAACTCCTCATTGCTGTCAAAGCTCCCATCCATTAGCTTGTCCTCATCTGTGTCTGATGACGAATCACTATCTTTATATTGCCTCATCCTCGGTTCCATCTATGGCATTTGAAATGCCACAACCACTGTATAAGACACACCCAGTTTTTAGATTCCAAATTTTTTGAAAAAAGGTATGTTTTATATATGGGGAAACATGGTAATCCTTATAGCAACATTGTAAGGTAAGCAGTATTATTTTTCCCTTTTACAAATGAGGAAACTGAAGCACATATGGTTAAATAACGTGCCCAAGTTCACACAGCTACTAGGTGGGAGAACCAAGATGTCAGAGTGGACAGTAGGGCCCTGAGCCCAGACACTTAGCACTATGACACTTGCTGATGTTTACTGTGGAAAAGAAAAGTCTAACTTCTTTTATATTTCATAAATTCTAGGATACTCATTCTTCTCCTGACAATTCAGTTTGACAATGCACTTTAAAATGTGTTGCCCAGTTCCAGATACTATAAATGTATTGGTATAGCACCCCACTGGATCTGTTTTTTGACAGCCAAATGTGTCATTTGGGTCACATGTCTGCTGGGGAAAGACAGGAGGAAGGAGGAAGCCTATGGTCTTCAGCTTCACACTGTTTGGTGTTCTCTGTTCAGGGATAGAAATAGCTTTGGAATAGATGTATTTGCAAGACTCTGTTATGCAATATCCCAGGCAAAGTCATGCA
Organism: Rhynchonycteris naso; assembly: GCA_037038555.1. Taxonomy (NCBI): domain Eukaryota; kingdom Metazoa; phylum Chordata; class Mammalia; order Chiroptera; family Emballonuridae; genus Rhynchonycteris; species Rhynchonycteris naso. The sequence goes on from CM072998.1 coordinate 129,022,157, forward strand.
TGGATTCTTTTCCTCTCAGAATGAAACCTATCCCAGGTTCCAAATAATCATACCCAAGGGTAATAAGTATTCCCTAATAAAGAACAATACTGCTAAATCCTGAACCACAAAATAGCTACATTTGAAGTATCCAAACCCCAAAATGGTGAAGGGCTGTTAATCTATGCTGACACCTTTAGCTTGATTTTATTTTATTAGAAGTATTTTAAAAGGGTTATTATCTACTGGTTTACATAATCCTACACTTCCCTTAAGACAATATGAGTTGAAATTCATAGGAGTTTGAATTTACAATCCTATGCAGCTGGCAGGCTGGGACTCAAATTTAAGACCACAGAATACCACACTAGTAAATACATATTTTGAAAGTTGGGGATTGGTGGGGAGTTTCTGGGATGTGATCCATCAAATTGTCTGAGGTGAGGTGTTTGGGAATTTGTACTACAAGCAAATCTAAACTTCAGCTAATTTGACTTAAAGGTTCTGTGACCTCTCTAAAGTGGGAGACTCCCTTGCTCCAGCATACTTAGCCTCCATCTTTGTCTGTTGCTAATAATTTAGCCAGCGACAAGGTATGCTTAAAGATCAACTTTTCCCTGCTACAAGTATGACTTCAGTCCAAGTATTTAAGCACCTGAACTCAAGTGAGGATAATAAATGTCAAAGAAATATTTATAGCTTGGTATATGGAGATTTTCCAGATCCCTGTTCTGCAATAACACAGATCCATCTGCTAAGGGCATTAGATTATGTGTTGTTGCTTTTTTTTTCTTTCCAAGGTTCTGAAAATAAAAAAAAAACTGCAGTATGCAAACACTGACATTGATTTTAACCCTTTCCTACTCAAATAATTACTGAATTAAGAGTGAATTACCAAGGGCAAAGTTTCTCGACAATTCCTGGTTATGGAATGCAAGCCCAGAAGAAACCTTACCTCAGTCTTATATAAGCCCCTGTCATCATTGTGCTGCTAGATGTATGTAAGGATTTACTGTATAGTTGTCAGACTTTAGGGACCTGGGGTTAGTCCACTCTCTAATCTATCGTTGGAATTATGATTGTTTTTACTGCTGTATCATAAACATATAGTTGCCACTGGTACTAAAGTATTTCTGTCCTAAGATCTGAGAAGGAGCACTTTTAAATTCCTGCGAAGAGAATTTATATGTATTTGTATCAAAAGGACAAACTCCTTTTCCATGATTGGAAAGGGCAAGAAGAACCTCTCTGGTTCCTTTCTGTGTGCCCTAACCCAGAGAATTTCCATAGAGCTGACTGAGAGCCAATTAGCTGCTCTTATGTGACTAATAAATGTGCATTCTCTATTGCACAAAAGAATAGAATGTGTGAGACAGTATGCTTCATTATATCTGGGCTTGTTCGAAACAGTAGGCAAATTAAATTTTGTACAACATTTTTCTTTACAGCACAGTTTCAAGAATATTTTAAATTAAAATTTCCATGTATAGGGAGAATGTTACTTTAATCAACCAATATTTACTGAATGCTTCTTATATTTGAGGCACTATGATCAGCAATGAAATAGAGAATACAGGAATGTAACATTTATAAAACATTTATAATTGCAAGACCATATGGTAGTGGAGGTTACTGAGATATAAATAACAGGAGAGAATAAGATTGCAGATATCCAATGATTTGATTCAACAAATAATTATTGAGCTGCAACTAAGAACAAGGCTCCTGTTTTAGATCCTCATAAAATAATGACTTTACATCAGACCTCACAGTCTTTAAGAGGTGGAAAACAAAAACATAATTGTGACTAAGTCTTATAGAAACTATTATGGAAAGAATGCAGGATAAAAGTCAATGTCACCTAAGAGTAAAGGAAGGCTTCAGGTAAAAAATTGTACGTGAACTGAGTCCTAAAACTGGTGTGGGTTAAGAGGGGAAGACTTCCTTGCAAAGTAAGATCCTGGGGTGGAAACAGTAATTAGGGAAACAGTAAGAAATGCAACAGAACCATCTGGGTTCAAATTCTGGCTCTACAACTTACCAGCCTATGATCAGCAGCCTATGTCACTTTCCTCATCCATAAAATGGACTAATACTAATTCTTTTCTCATAGAGTTAATTTGGGAATCAAAGAAGACAGAATATGTAAAGTGATGGATACTGTACCTGGAATATAATAAGTATTCAATAAATATTAGTATGCTGGCTATGATGACAAAGAATGTATTGGCAGTCAGTGAGAGGGTGAAAGGAAGAGAAAGAAAGGCAATGAAAAATAAATCTGGAAAGGTAGACAGAAGCCAGATCATGAATGAACCCATACGCATACTCCAGAGTTTAAAATTTGTTGGATAAGCAATGGGAAGTTGGGAAAGGTTTTAGGCAAGAAAGAAACTTGATAAGATTTAGATTTTAGTAAGATCATTAATTAATATAGAGGATGGACTGGAAGAAAGAAGAATTAGAGGCAGGGAGGTCAATTAGAAGGCTACTGTAATGGTCCAGGATAACTATGAGCTAGAGCATAGAGGTGGGAATGAATGTGAGAAGTTAAGGATGATTCTGAGACCAGGTTTGTTTGGTCACAACATATGAAAAGTGAGGAAAAAAGATTTCTTGAGTGATTTCCATTCCTAGCTTTGGTGACTAGACATATAATGGTGTCACTCTTCAAAACATTGGGTAAAAAAAAGAAAAATTTTAGAACATAAGGAGTTTAGAAATTAAAGTTAAGTTTTAAACATTTAGCTGGTGCCATCAAGTGGACAACTTCATAGATCTGAAATCAGAAAAGACATCTCACTTGCAGATAAGAGACTTGAGGTAAAAAGCTTATATGTGGTAATTAAAGCCAGGAGATTGAATGATCCATAAAAAGAAAGCACACAGAATTAAATGTACTGTGGCCACTTTCAGAGCCCTGTGAGACATCAGTGTTAGTGACAGACAACAACAACAACAACCAAAGCGGCAGCAGGAGGAAAGGGAATGCAAACATTAACACTGACCGGGCGGTGGCACAGTGGATAGAGTATCAGACTGGGATGCGGAGGACACAGGTTCGAGACTCCAAGGTCGCCAGCTTGAGCGCAGGTCCATCTGGTTTGAGCAAAAGCTTGCCAGCTTGGATCCAAGGTCGCTGGCTGCAGCAAGGGGTTGCTCTGTCTGCTGAAGGCCCGCGGTCAAGGCACATGTGAGAAAGCAATCAATGAACAACTAAGGTGTCGCAACGGCAACAAAAAACTAATGATTGATGCTTCTCCGTTCCTGTCTGTCTGTCCCTATCTATCCCTCTCTCTGACTCTCTCTCTGTTCCTGTAAAAAAACAAAACAAAACAAAAACAAAACAAAACAAAAAACATTAATAATGCATACTCCTGGATATTACAACAGCCAAAGCACATGGCTGGAGGAAACAGGAAGAATGTGGTAGAAGCATGAGGAATCCAGCCTGACCTGTAGTAGCACAGTGGATAAAGCATTGACTGGAATGCTGAGGTCACCAGTTCAAAACCCTGGGCATACCCAGTAAAGGCACATACAAGAAGCAACTACTACGAGTTTATACTTCCTTCTCCTTCCTCCCTTTCTTTCTATTCTCTCTCTCTTAAAAAAGTAAAGAAAGAAGTCCAGCAGCCTGAGACTGCTGCAAGGATGTGAATGAAAGAATTCATCAGGAAAGGTAGGCTAGATTGAAAGTAGCACAAGGTTGGAGATGAAGAGAACTAAGAGTTTAAAGAAAAGGTAAGATTTCTAGGATTAAAAATTGTGGTAATATCAGAAAACAGAAAGGGAACAAGACAATTGAAAAGAAAACGAGTAACAGAATGTTTAATTAGAAAGTATTTTATGCCTGACTAGGAGGTGACGCAGTGGATAGAGCATTGGACTGGGACGCGGAGGACCCAGGTTCAAAACCCCAAAGTCACCAGCTTGAGCCCAAGGTTGCTGGCTTGAACAAGGGGTCACTTGGTCTGTTGTAGTTTCCACCCCCAGTCAAGGCAGATATGAGAAAGCAATCAATGAACAACTAAGGTGCCACAACAAAGAATTTATGCTTCTCACCTTTCTCCTTTCCTGTCTGTCTGTCCCTATCTATCCCTCAAAAAAAAAAGAAAAAGTATTTTACATTTATTAAAGGAAACAAAAATAGTAAAAGTAATTCCTGAATACCTATCATCCATTTTTTAAGGAATAAATCAAACCCATGGAGTCAAAGCCCCTTTGGAAAGGCACCTTGCTCCATTCTTTCACACAAAGAACCACTGTTAACAATTTTATGTTTATCATTCTCTGACTTTTCTTTCAAACTTTATCACACATGTATTTGTACATAAATAGTTCGGTATATTTTTAACTCTTTTGTATTCTTCAGTATCTTTTTCCTATTCAATATTTTATATATATAAGTTTCCTATTCAATATTTTATATATATAAGTTTCCTCCATATTAAAATTAGCTATTGTGCCTTAACCGACATTTTTCTTCCTCAATCCTGCCAGATATGTACCAGTATCTGCTCTATTAGTTTTTTATTATTATTAATTTTAATGGGGTGACATTAATAAATCAGGGTACATATGTTCAAAGAAAACATCTCCAGGTTATCTTATCATTCAATTATGTTGCATACCAATCACCCAAAGTTAAATTGTCCTCTGTCACCTTCTATCTGGTTTTCTTTGTGCCCCTCCCCTCCACCCTCTCCCACCCTCTCTTCCCTCCCCCACCCCATAACCACCACACTCTTGTCCATGTCTCATAGTCTCACTTTTATGTCCCACCTATGTATAAAATCATGCTGTTCTGTTTTTTTCTGTTTTACTTATCTCACTCCATATAATGTTGTCAAGGTCCATCCATTTTGTTGTAAATGATCCGATGTCATCATTTCTTATGGCTGAGTAAAAGCTTTGGTAAATATATAGTATTCCATAGTATATATGTACCAAAGCTTTTTAATCCACTCGTCCTCTGACGGACACTTGGGCTGTTTCCAGATCTTCGCTATTGTGAACAATGCTGCCACGAACATGGGGGCCCATTTCTTCTTTTCGAACAGTGCTATGGTGTTCTTAGGGTATCAGCAAAACAACACAGAACAAGTGCTGGCGAGGATGTGGAGAAAAGGGAACCCTCCTGCACTGCTGGTGGGAATGCAGACTGGTGCAGCCACTGTGGGAAAAAGTATGGAGATTCCTCAAAAAATTAAAAATCCAACTACCTTTTGACCAGCCATCCCACTTTTAGAAATATACTCTATTAGTTTTTTAAAAGAAATGTTTCTTTGTATCTTCATTTTCTATTTCATTACTTTTTGTTCCTGCCATTATTTATATTTTTATCTTTGTATTTATTGTTATTCTTTGCCTAATTTTTTTGTGTTTAGCTCATTCTTTTGGTCTTTTTTCTCTTCCATTATATAAAAATTTAAGGCTATAAACTTTCCTATATTATTTTGGCTGCATTTAGTTTTAAATATTTACTGATTTATGTCTTGGCTTTCTTCTTTGACTTTTTACATTTCCAAGCACACAAATTTTTTATTAAGTTTTATTATTGTCATTAATGTTATTATTGTCACAGGAAAAGGTCTATTTGATACTGATTCTTTAAAATTTACTGAGAATTCCTTTATCATTTGTACCTAATGGATTTTCATAAATGATTGTGTTATTCAGAAACTATAGTCTCAAACTGTGTAATGAAAGGTTCTGTGTATTTTCTGATCATATATATATCAGATTTGTTCAGTGTTCTTTCTCAGATCACCTAAATCATCCTTTGCCTTTTGACTTTTTGTTGTGGCTGAGAAGACTTATCCATTACTCCTTGTACTTCTGCTTTTGTTTGATCCATTTTGAAGTACTCTTGTTATATTTACCCAAGTTTAGAATGATTGTATTTTTGTTTTATCATCTTGAAATGATTCATTTTATTCCTAATTATGTTTTTGCTTTAAAACAACTTTGATAATATTGTAAATGGGATAGCTTAAGTTAGTATTTACCTTGTAGGTTTTTTAATCATACTTTTATTTTCAACATATTTTTTGGTCTTTTAAATAGTCTTTTAAAGAGTCTCTTTTAAATAGCATATAGATGAATTTGTTATTTTCTAACTGAAGATTTTATAAATTAACATATATTGTAATATATTTGCATTTCTTTTATCAACTCACTGTGTACTTTCTCTTTACTTTTCTTTGTCTTGTGTATTTACTTCTTTCATGCATGCTTTTGAATTGAAGAGTTTTTTTTTATTCTACAGCTCTCTTTTTGTCTGTAAATTATGTACTTTTTTCCTTTCTGTTAGAGGTTATCCTTGAAATTTTAACATACGAATTAAACTTAACCAAGTATACTCACACCTCTCCAAGCAACACAAACAACCACAGCATACTTTAGTCACTCACTGACTCGTCCACGGACAGTTTTTTAATCCTCTTTTGCTTAGCTCTTCATATTATTATTTTTTACTTCACATCTTTTTGCTACTTACTTGTATTTATGCATGTTTAGGAATTTATTTTGTCAGTTTCTTTTTCTATCTCAGATGTTCCTTCTGATTGCATTTTCTCCCTTAATGAATAACTTTGTTTAAAAGTTTCATTAGTTGTAAGTGGTCTCCATTATTTGTTATTTGAAAACATCTTTACTAGCTCATTCTTGAAGAATAGGTCACTGGTAATATAATTCTAAGTCAACATTTCCTTTTATTTCCGCACTTTCTAGATATGATTTTATGGTCCCTTGAATTCCATTGATCCTGGGAGTAATTGTCAGCCTGGTTGTTATTCCACTGTAAAAAGTCTGGTTCTCTCTCTGGTACTTTTAGGGTCATCTGTTTGATTTGGTGCTCTGTTGCATCACTTTGATAACTTATCCCCTTTGAACATGTTGTGATTTTAGAGACTAAAGAGCCATAACAGCCATCAAGTCTGGAAAATTAGATTCTCATTTATAAATATGGTATATAAACATATTTAGCCTGACCAGGCGGTGGCGAAGTGGATAGAGCGTCAGACTGGGATGCGAAAGACCCAGGTTCAAGACCCTGAGCTCGCCAGCTTGAGCATGAGCCCATCTGGCTTGAACAAAAGCTCATCAGCTTGGACCCAAGGTTGCTGGCTCCAGCAAGGGGTTACTCGGTCTACTGAAGGCCTGCAGTAAAGGCACATGTAAGAAAGCAATCAATGAACAACTAAGGTGTTGCGATGGCAATGAAAAACTAATGATTGATGCTTCTCACCTCTCTCCGTTCCTATCTGTCTGTCCCTATCTATCCCTCTCTCTGACTCTCTGTCCCTGTAAAAAATAAGTAAATAAATAAATAAAAATAAACATATTTAAGTCTCTTTTAATTTAAGGGGCTCCATTAATTGAAGTCTCTTTTAATTCCTCTCAATGATGTTTTATACGTTTCTGTGGTCTTTCATGTTTTTCATAAAATACAATTCACATTTTAAATTTTTAATGTTACTGTCATTTTCTAACTGCTTTTTTTTAGTACAGAGAAATATATTTGATTTTTATTTTAACCTTACATCCAAAAATCTTGTCAATCTCATGTATTAATTCTAATAACTTATATGTAGATTCTTTTATATTTTCTAAATAAAGAAGTATATCATCTACAAATAATGTGATTTCTTCTTTGTCAATGCAGATGAATGCAGAAGCCCATGTATCATCAGCAAATTGCTAGAATCTCTTCTTTCTTTGCATGAAGGGGGAAATGAAACTTGTCCTGTGAGTTAAAATAGCCTGATCTGTATGTAGTTCATGAGTCACACGATAGGTCAGAATAAGCACTATTTATTTTTTAATTTTTATGTATTGATCGGTTTTTGAGGGAGAAGGAAAAGAGACAGAAACAGGGATCAAACTCACAACCTTGATGTATCAGATTGACTCTCTGACAAATTGAGCTACCCAGCCAGGGCTATTTATTTTTTAGATTGCTAATTTCTCTTCACAAATATTTAGTTCAATAACTCATTGAACTTTGCTCAGAATTTCCAAAATCCCTATAGGGTTCAGACTATGTAAAATTTCAACATGAAATGGATTTTTCTAGAAATTCATCATCATATATTTTTAAATAAAAGATCCCCTTCACATCTAACTATATACTTCCTACTAGCAATATTGACATATAAATACAGATGGGCCCCTCCCTGTAAACTGTATGGTATATAGTATTTTATATATTTTTTCCACTCTGCATGTCACATACCAAGTTCATTGCTGAGAAAAGAAAGAAAAGAATGAGATGAGGAGTGATTTAAAAATATTTATCTTTTTGAATGTGCGCCAATATAAAAGTTTATAAACTTAATTTCACTCGTTTTGTTTTAGTAATGCTTAAATTAGATAAAGTTTTCTAACTTAACTCAGGTCCTAGCAGGAAAACTTTTTAGGTTAGAGAAAAAGCAGAATGAAGTTAATGCCAGATTACAAGATATATGACTTTACATTTTCTTTAGGATGAGACACTAGTCACGTATATGGGCTAAAAAAAATCAATGTTATCACCTTAGGACATTTGCATAAGTTTTCTCCTGCTTGAAAATGCTTTTCCCCATTCCTCATTTGAACAATTCCACTTATCTCTCCAGTCTCAATTCAAATGTCATTCCTTCGGCCCTTCCTAACCCATGTGTTTCACTCTAAATTTGTGTTCCCCATATAACCCTGCTACACTTAAGGTACTTTGTCATATGTTTTAAGTCTGTATTTGTGTGTCTAGTAGTGGTTGTCAAACTGCAATGTGCTTAAGAAACTCTTGGGGAACTCATTCAAAATATACAGTGTGTCCGTAAAGTCACGGGGCACTTTTGACCAGTCATCGGTCAAAAGTGCCCCGTGACTTTATGGACACATTGTAGATGCTTGCACCTAACTTCAGGAATTTCCACTCAGGAAATTTAACTGGGACCCAGAAATCTGCATTTTAATAAGCTTTTCCAAGTAATCTGCATGCAGGTGGCCTTAGCATCATATTTTTAGAAGTTTTCCATGATGAGAGCAGCCATGTTTCTTCACTTCTGCATCTGTAGCACCTAACAATGTGATTGATAAATATTAGCATTACAAATATTAGGATCCCAAATATCCATCATTCTTTGGCAAGTGAGCCAGTGGACTAGTACTGCTTCAGGATCAGAGATGCCTTCAGAACCGGGAAAACCTTTCTAGAAGTTAAAAAGGGACAGATAGAAAAGTTTAGAGGGGAGAAAATAAGGGAGCCGGGTATTGGAGTTTTGGCCAGACGTCAAGGTTGATGAGCTGTCAGCAGCCAGCCTTTATCATGATGAGTCAAAGACTATACACAAAACTCCCACAAGGTATCCAGTGCAGAATTTCAGCTGGATAAGGGCACTGTCTTCCTTTCATCGCAGTGCTGCTTTCAAACATCAGGAAATATCATGTCACTCTTTGACAGAGGCTGGCAATTTGAACTAGGGAGATAATTTGATGCCTTTAAAGCTGTCTGATATTTTCATTTGTGATTCTGCATGACAGCAACCCTGCCCCTTTTTCTGCTTTGTTCGCTATTGAGAGATTTGATGGCTAGAACTGTATTTTAAGGCTGGTCAGTGGTGGTGTGCAACAAGGAAATTGTAAGGCCAGCATTTCTGGTATCTGACACCAGTACTTAGTACTGATGCATTGAGAAATGATTCTTGTAGAGACGAAATAAAAAACCTGAATTGGACCAAAGGAACTTGAGAGTTAAGGCTCGAGATTAACCTCTGGAATTATAGATAAGTATGAAGAGACCATGTTTGAACCTTTTTCATCTCATGGCACACATAAATTAATGACTAAAATTCTGTGGCACACTAAAAAATATATGCTCTTTGCCAATATGACAAAAATATTGGTATAAGTTTGATTCATTCACACCAGACAGCTACTGTTGTGTTGGCTATTGTCATTTTTCTTATTTGACAATTTAAAGGGAGAAAGGTCAGTGCCCCTGACTACATGGTCAGGTGCTGCATGTTTTAAAAACTCTTCCAGGAGAGGGAAGATGGTGATGGAGTAGGCGGAAGTACCAACTTCCAACTCCCAGAACCAAAGTGGATTATAACTCAATTTTAAGAACCATCATCTGGATAAATCAACTTTGAACTAAACTAAGTGGACTCTTCAACCAAGGAACACTGCAGAAGCCACATTGAGACTGGTAGGAATAGCGAAAACGTGAAGAGGGCTGCCCAGCTCCCCAGAGCAAATGGCAGCCCGGAGAGACCCGCGTGGTGGGAGGAGAGTTTGGCGGAGAGGGAGGGACCTGGGTCCCAGGAACCAAGCCCCAGCCGGCAGTCCCAGAGCCTAGAAGAGGCGTTTGGACAGTATTGAGCTGTGAAGCAATTGAGGATACTGTTTGTGAAAAAGAGAGAGTTTCCTCAGACCCAAAAATCTTTTTAAAGGGACAGCGCAGAAAACCTCTCTCACAACCACGCACCCAGGGCTCCGGGGAACTGGGACAGAGGAGAGGAACAGAGCAGCAGGAACAAAGAGTGGACTGAAGGCACGGAGACACTCTGAGGGACAGCCACCCCGACCCCTGGGCTAAGTCACTTCCCTAATCGAAAACGAATATTTCCCCTGGAACTAGCAATACCAGCAAAGGGAGACAGGACACTAGCCAAACAAGCTCTCCCACGGCAATTAGAGCAGAGCTGCTTTGAGGGAAGGAGCTCCCAGACCTACAGTGTGGAGACTTAGGGCACTTCTATCTCCCTGAGGGTTGCTGAAGGGTGTGGTTGCGGCAGGATGCTGAAACGCGGTCCTGTTGGCATGGGCAGAGGCACAACTGGTGTGAGCTCGGTCTAGCCCAGCAGGGGCGAAGAGGACGTATAAAAGCGGTCCTTTAGCTGTGGGCCCGCCTGCAATCCCACCTACAGTGAAAAATATGGGCAGATTTCTGCTCTGCGACCCTGCGCTCTTAGGCCCTGACCGCGGGGATGGGGGTAAGACCAGGGACGGGCGAGGGGCTCACGGCTGAACTCATGCTGCCAACCCCTCCTAGACGGAGAAACCGCGGTGTGCCATTCTGTGTGCACGAGCGGGGGGCTCCTAACACAGGGGCAAGGGAGACACCGAGACCAGCAGAAGTTTGCGGCTGAGCTCACGCTGCTAGCCCCCCCCCCCCAGCCCGATGGAGAAACCACGGATTACCATCCTATGTGCCCAAGCTGGCTCCGAACATGGGGGCAGGGTAGGATCCAGAACGATCGGAAGCTAGCAGCTGAGCTCACGCCAGCAAACACGCCCGGCCCAATAAATGGCGGTTTTCGGTATTTTACAATGCGCAGGAGGGCCCTGGCCTCAAGGGCAGAGCTAAATTCTGGACGGGCAAAGGCTCACAGCTGAGAGCACGTCAAAAGCCCCGCTCAACCCGCGAAACTGTGGCAAGCAGGATCTGACTGCAGGGGCTGGGCGTAAGACTTCCAGAAATGGGCTGGGTCCGCAGCTGATCAAAGGTGCTCAACTCTGCCCTGGGTGCTGAGGCTAGTGACTTGAGTGACAGCTCCTCCCGCTGGGAGAGGCGGAAATCACAGCAATAGCTGAAGTGAGTCAGCGCTGGCAACTCCCATACCCAACCACCCTAGGCAGTGGCAGAGGGGGTGGCAGGCCTGCAGACAGACCACACCTAGAGAACACAAAGACAACACCTACTGGACTCCAGTGGCCACAACTCACGTATACACAGACAAAATGGGCAGGCAGAGGAATGCAAACCACATTAATCAAGAGAAAGCCCCAGAGAAGGTCCTGAATGAACCAGATATACCAAATTCCCAGAAGAGGAATTTAGAATAATGATAGTTAGAATGTTCAAAGAAATTAGAGCAACAATGGATAGTCATTATGAACACCTAAATAAAGAGATAACAAGTATAAAAAACAAAATTGAAATAATAAAAAAGAACCAGACAGAAATGACTAATACAGTATCAGAACTGAAGACCACAATGGAAGGAATTAAAAACAGGATGAATCATGCTGAGGATCGAATAAGCGAGTTAGAGGACACAATAAACAAAGGCACAGAAGCAGAAGAAAAAAAGGAAGAGATTCCAAAAATGTGAGGAAATTCTAAGGGAGCTCTGTGAAAACATGAAGAGAAACAACATTCGCATCATAGGGGTTCCTGAAAAAGAGGAGAGAGGACAGGAAATGGAAACTTTGTTCAATCAAATCATAGCAGAAAACTTCCCTAAAATAAGGCTGGGAAACATTCCACATGTTCAAGAAGCACACAGAACTCCATTAAAGAGAAACCCAAAAATATCTACACCAAGACACATCATAGTTAAAATACAAAGCTAATAGATAAAAAAAAAATCTTAAAAGCTGCTAGAGAAAAAAAGGTTATCACCTACAAAGGAGCCCCCATTAGGATGACATCGGAAATCTCAACAGAAACACTTGAGGCCAGAAGGGAATGGCAAGATATAATCAAAGCAATGCAGAACAAGAACCTACAACCAAGACTATTTTATCCTGCAAGGCTAACGTTTAAAATTGAAGAAGAAATAAAGAGCTTTCCAGAAAAAGAAAACCTCAAGGAATTCATTAAAACCAAACCAATTCTGCAAGAGATTCTAAGGGGCCTATTGAGAACAGTTCAAAGGGAGGAAAGAATATAGCAAAAAAAAAAAAAAAAAAAAATACAGCTTTAAAGAACAAAATGGCAATAAACAACTACATATCAATAATAACCTTAAATGTAAATGGATTAAATGATCCAATCAAAAGACATAGGGTAGCTGCATGGATAAAGAAACAGGACCCATACATATGCTGTCTACAAGAGACACACCTTAAAACAAAAGATGCACATAGGCTGAAGGTAAAAGGATGGAAAAAAATATTTCATGAAAATGAAATGAAAAAAAAGCCGAGGTAGCAGTACTTATATCTGACAAAATGGACTTTAAAACAAAGGCTGCAGTGAGATAAAGAAGGACACTACATAATGATAAAGGGAACATTCATCAGAAAGATATAACTATTATAAATATCTATGCCCCGACATTCATAAAGCAGACTTTGATGGATATAAAGGGCGAGATTAACAGCATTACTATAATAGTAGGGGATTTCAATACCACACTAGCAACACTGGGTAGATCGTCAAGAAAGAAAATTAATAAAGAAACAGCAGACTTAAAGGATATACTAGATCAACTTGATTTAATAGATATCTTCAGAACTTTTCACCCTAAAGCAGTAGAATATACATTCTTCTCAAGTGCTCATGGTACGTTTTCTAGGAGGGACCACATGTTAGGACACAAAAATGGTCTCAATAAATTTAAGAAGATTGAAATCATATCAAGCATTTTCTCTGATCACAATGCCATGAAACTAGAAATTAACCACAAAAGAAAAACTGAAAAATACTCAAACACTTGGAAACTAAATAGCATGTTATTAAATAATGAATGGATTAACATTGAGATCAAAGAAGAAATAAAGAAGTTTCTAGAAACAAATGATAATGAGCATACGTCAACTCAAAATTTATGGGACAAAGCAAAAGCAGTACTGAGAGGGAAGTTTATTGCACTACAGGCATATCATAGGAAGCTAGAAAAAGCTCAAATAAGCAACCTGACCCTGCAGCTAAAAGAACTAAAAAAAAAACAACAAATAAAATCCAAGACAAGTAGAAGGAAGGAAATAATAAAGATCAGAGCCGAAATAAATGAAATAGAGGCAAAGAAAACAATACAGAGGATCAATGAAACCAGAAGCTGGTTCTTTGAAAAGGTAAACAAGATTGATGAACCTTTAACTAGACTCACCAATAAAAAAAGAGAGAGGATTCAAATAAATAAAATTAAAAAGGACAGTGGAGAAATACCAACTGATACAACAGAGATACAAAGCATTGTAAGAAAATACTATGAAGAACTATATGCCAAAAAATTAGACAATCTAGATGAAATAAACAAATTTCTTGAATCATATAACCTTCCAAAAATCAACCTGGAAGAATCAGAACACCTAAACAGACCAATTACAACAAATGAGATCGAAACAGTTATCAAAAAACTCCCAAAAAAGAAAAGTCCTGGACCTGATGACTTCACAAGTGAATTCTATCAAAAATTCAAAAAAGAACTAACTCCTATCCTCCTCAAGCTATTTCAAAATATTCAAGAGGAAAGAAGACTTCCAAACTCCTTTTATGAGGCAAGCGTAATTCTGATCCCAAAACCGGGCAAAGACAACACAAAGAAAGAAAATTATAGGCCTATATCCCTGATGAATTTAGACGCTAAAATTCTCAACAAAATATTAGCCAACCGGATCCAGCAATATATGAAAAAAATCATACACCATGATCAAGTGGGATTTATTCAGGAGAGGCAAGGCTGGTTCAATATTCGCAAATCAATCAATGTGATTCATCACATAAACAAAAGGAAGGACAAGAATCACATGATAATTTCAATAGATATGAAAAGGCATTTGATAAAATCCAGCACCCATTCATGCTCAAAACTCTCAGTAAAGTGGGAATACAAGGAACATTTCTTAACATGATAAAGGCCATCTGCGACAAACCCACAGCAAACATCATACTAAATGGACAAAAATTAAAAGCAATCCCCTTAAGATCAGGAATCAGGCATCCAAATTGGAAAAGAAGAAGTAAAACTGTCACTATTTGCCGATGATATGATATTGTATATTGAAAACCCTAAAGTCTCAGTCAAAAAACTACTACTGGACCTTATAAATGAATTCAGCAAGGTGGCAGGACATAAAATTAATACTCAGAAATCAGAGGCATATTTATATACCAACAATGAACTGTCAGCAAAAGAAATTAAGGAAACAATCTCCATCACTAGTGCAACCAAAAAAATTAAGTACCTAGGAGTAAATTTAACCAAGGAGGTTGAGAACTTATACTCGGAAAATTATAAAACATTGATAAAAGAAATCAAGGAAGATACAAACAAGTGGAAGCATATACCGTGCTCATGGCTAGGAAGAATAAACATCATTAAAATGTCTATATTACCCAAAGCAATTTATAAATTCAATGCAATACCAATTAAAATACCAATGACATACTTCAAAGATATAGAACACATATTCCAAAAATTTATATGGAACCAAAAAAGAACACGAATAGCCTCAGCAGTCTTAAAAAGAAAAAATAAAGCTGGAGGTATCACTCTTCCGGATATCAAGGTTTACTACAAGGCCATTATACTCAAGACAGCCTAGTAGTGGCATAAGAACAGGCACATTGATCAATGGAACAGAACAGAGAACTCAGAAATAAACCCACACCTTTATGGACTACTGATATTTGACAAAGGAGGAAAGAACATACAATGGAGTAAAGACAGCCTCTTTAACAAATGGTGCTGGGAAAATTGGACATCTACCTGCAAAAATATGAAACTAGACCATCAACTTACACCATGCACAAAAACAAATTCAAAATGGATAAAAGACTTAAACATAAGCCGTGAAACTATAAGCATTTTAGAAGAAAACATAGGCAGCAAGCTTTTCAACATCTGTAGCAGCAATATATTTGTTGATTTATCTCCATGGGCAAATGAAATAAAAGGTAAGATAAAAAAATGGGACTATATTAAACTAAAAAGTTTTTGCACAGCTAAAGACAATAAGAACAGAATAAAAAGACAAACCACACAATGGGAGAACATATTCGACAGCACGTCTGATAAGGGGTTAATAACCAAAATTTATAAAGAACTTATAAAACTCAACAACAGGAAGACAAACAATCCAGTCAAAAAATGGGCAAAAGAAGTGAATAGTAATTTCTCCAAAGAGGACATACAGATGGCCAATAGGCATATGAAAAAATGCTCAACATCACTAATCATTAGAGAAATGCAAATTAAAACCACAATGAGATATCACTTCACACCAGTCATAATGGCACTCATCAGCAAAACAACACAGAATAAGTGCTGGCGAGGACGTGGAGAAAAGGAAACCCTTCTGCACTGCTGGTGGGAATGCAGACTGGTGCAGCCACTGTGGAAAACAGTTTGGAGATTCCTCAAAAAATTAAAAGTCAAACTGCCTTTTGACCCGGCTATTCCACTTTTAGGAATATACCCTAAGAACACCATAACACTGTTCGAAGAAAAGAAATGCGCCCCAATGTTCGTGGCAGCATTGTTCACTATAGCGAAGATCTGGAAACAGCCCAAGTGTCCATCAGAAGACGAGTGGATTAAAAAGCTTTGGTACATATATACTATGGAACACTATTTAGCCCTAAGAAATGATGACATCGGATCATTTACAACAAAACGGATGTACCTTGATAACATTATACGGAGTGAAATAAGTGAATCAGGAAAAATAAACTGAGAACAGCATGATTTCATACATAGGTGGGACATAAAAGTGAGACTATGAGACATGGACAAGAGTGTGGTGGTTATGGGATGGGGGGAGGGAAGGGAGGGTGGAATAGGGAGAAGGGGAGGGGTACAGGGAAAACCAGATAGAAGGTGACAGAGGACAATTTGACTTTGGGTAATGGGTATGCAGCACAATTGAATGATAAGATAATCTGGAGATGTTTTCATTGTACATATGTACCCTGATTTATTGGTGTCACCCCATTAAAGTTAATAAAAAAATTTAAAAAAACTCTTCCAGCACACTGTTTGAAAACTGCTGTTTTAAAGTGTAGCACTTATTACTAAGGCCCCTCTTTTCAACTCTGTCTTCCAAGGGTAAGTTAAAGTTGGCTGTGGTGACTTTAAAAGAAGATGGAAAGCTCAACAAAACCAATCATTCAGGAAATCAGTTACTGAAAGAAGTTAACTCAGTAATGAATGGTAAGGCTAGGGCTGAAAATAAAATCTATTACCGCATGGTAATCAACAGAGCTGTGTGAATTCTGTCTGTATCATTAGGGGAAAACAAATTTTGCCAACACCTTCTTACCTGCCATTCTGTTTTTTATAAATCTCTGTCCTTAGATGTTCCTTTTTACAGAATTGGCACATAATCTCTGACAAGGCAAAATATCTTTAATGGGTTCTCTCTAAGTTAAGATCGCCGACCTCTTCCAATCTTTTATCTCCTTTGAGCAGTAAATCCCTTCACTCTTTCAGACAACTCTTGAGACCAGGTTGACAGAAACAGTAATATCTGCCAGGAAGCAGGCAGTTCTTAGAAATTGGAGTTCTTCTAAGAGACTAGGGAATAGCTGGCTGCAAAGTTCTGTACTGAGAAATGCGGCTTCAGAGATCAGAAGGAATACATGTTCCTCTGGCTTTTACTTTACACTGAAGGGCCATGTAGTGAGTGACCAGAGGCCAAATCTAGAACAAAGCCTCCTTATTCTATGCACCTACCAGCTCTTTGCCACCTGGCAGGAAGATTCTCCTCTTCTCTTTTCAGTTAGTCTCAGTTAATATTTCCAACAGCATTTTTATTTCTGCGGTCCCAGATTCAAATCAGACCCCTACCATTCTAAAAGGCTTGTGTATCTCCCATTTCTGGTCTCTTTTCTAGACTTTACCTGAATTACTCAAGTTAATACCACGCTGACATTTGCCCTCTAGTCTGCCTTTAATTACAATAAATATAAATTTCAGATGGCATTGTTTCCCTTATCCTAATTCTTTCTTTCTTTTTGTTTTTTTTTTAATTTTATTTTTTTTTAATGAAAACATCTCCAGATTATCTTAACATTCAATTGTGTTGCATACCCGTCACCAAAAGGCAAATTGTCCTCTGTCACCTTCTATCTGGTTTTCCCTGTGTCCCTCCCCTCCTAATATCCCACCCTTCCCTCCCCCCCCAACCCCATAACCACCACTCTCTTGTCCATGTCTCATAGTCTCACTTTTATGTCCCACCTATGTATGAAATCATGCTGTTCTCAGTTTTTCTTTTTTTTCTGATTTACTTATTTCACTCCGTATAATGTTATCAAGGTACATCCATTTTGTTATAAATGATCCGATGTCATCGTTTCTTATGGCTGAGTAGTATTGCATAGTATATATGTACCATAGCTTTTTAATCCACTCGTCTTCAGACGGACACTTGGGCTGTTTCCAGATCGTTGCTATTGTGAACAATGCTGCCAGGAACATGGGGGCGCATTTCTTCTTTTTGAACAGTGCTAAGGTGTTCTTAGGGTATATTCCTATAAGTGGGATAGCTGGGTCAAAAGGCAGTTCGATTTTTAATTTTTTGAGGAATCTCCAAACTGTTTTACATAGTGGCTGCACCAGTCTGCATTCCCACCAGCATTGCAGAAGGGTTCCCTTTTCTCCAAAACCCCGCCAGC
This sequence comes from Rhynchonycteris naso, assembly GCA_037038555.1. Taxonomy (NCBI): domain Eukaryota; kingdom Metazoa; phylum Chordata; class Mammalia; order Chiroptera; family Emballonuridae; genus Rhynchonycteris; species Rhynchonycteris naso. The sequence goes on from CM072998.1 coordinate 129,040,473, forward strand.
ACTTAATCTGTGTTGTTTTGCTGATGAGTGCCATTCTGACTGGTGTAAGGTGATATCTCATTGTGGTTTTAATTTGCATTTCTCTAATGATTAGTGATGTTGAGCATTTTTTCATATGCCTATTGGCCATCTGTATGTCCTCTTTGGAGAAATTTCTATTCATTTCTTTTGTCCATTTTTTGATTGGGTTGTTTGTCTTCCTGGTGTTGCGTTTTATAAGTTCTTTATAAATTTTAGTTATTAACCCCTTATCAGATGTGCTGTCGAATATGTTCTCCCATTGTGTGGTTTGTCTTTTTATTCTGTTCTTATTGTCTTTAGCTGTGCAAAAACTTTTTAGTTTGATATAGTCCCATTTGTATATCTTGCGTTTTATATCAGTTGCCCGTGGAGATAAATCGGCAAATATACTGCTGCTACAGATGTCGGAGAGCTTGCTGCCTATGTTTTCTTCTAAGATGCTTATGGTTTCACGGCTTACATTTAAGTCTTTTATCCATTTTGAGTTTGTTTTTGTGAATGGTGTAAGTTGATGGTCTAGTTTCATTTTTTTGCAGATAGATGTCCAATTTTCCCAACACCATTTGTTAAAAAGGATGTCTTTACTCCATTGTATGTTCTTTCCTCCTTTGTCAAATATCAGTTGTCCATAAAGCTGTGGGTTTATTTCTGGGTCCTCTGTTCTGTTCCATTGATCTATGTGCCTGTTCTTATGCCACTACCAGCTACCAGGCTGTCTTGAGTATAATGGCCTTATAGTAAACCTTGATATCTGGAAGAGTGATAACTCCTGCTTTATTTTTTCTTTTTAAGATTGCTGAGGCTATTCGTGTTCATTTTTGATTCCATATAAATTTTTGAAATATGCGTTCTATATCTTTGAAGTATGTCATTGGTATTTTAATTGGTATTGCATTGAATTTGTAAATTGCTTTCGGTAATATAGACATTTTAATGATGTTTATTCTTCCTAGCCATGAGCACGGTATATGCTTCCACTTGTTTGTATCTTCCTTGATTTCTTTTACCAATGTTTTATAATTTTCCGCGTACAAGTCCTTAACCTCCTTGTTTAAATTTACTCCTAGATACTTTATGTTTTTGGCTGCAATAGTGAAGGGGATTGTTTCCTTAATTTCTTTTGCTTACAGTTCATTGTTGGTATATAGAAATGCCTCTGATTTCTGAGTATTAATTTTATATCCTGCCACCTTGCTAAATTCATTTATAAGGTCTAGTAGTTTTTTGACTGAGACTTTAGGGTTTTCTATATACAATATCATATCATCTACAAATAGTGACAGTTTTACTTCTTCTTTTCCAATTTGGATGCCTTTTATTTCTTTTTCTTGTCTGATTGCTATAGCTAGGACTTCCAGAACTATGTTGAATAAGAGTGGTGAAAGGGGGCATCCCTGCCTGTTTCCTGATCTTAAGGGGATTGCTTTTAATTTTTGTCCATTTAGTATGATGTTTGCTGTGGGTTTGTCGTAGATCGACTTTATCATGTTAAGGAATGATCCCTGTATTCCCAATTTACTGAGAGTTTTGAGCATGAATGGGTGCTGGATTTTATCAAATGCCTTTTCTGCATCTATTGAAATTATCATGTGATTTTTGTCTTTCCTTTTGTTTATGTGATGAATCACATTGATTGATTTGCGAATATTGAACCAGCCTTGCCTCTCCAGAATAAATCCCATTTGATCATGGTGAATGATTTTTTCCATATATTGCTGGATCCGGTTGGCTAATATTTTGTTGAGAATTTTAGCGTCTAAATTCATCAGGGATATTGGCCTATTATTTTCTTTCTTTGTGTTGTCTTTGCCTAATTTGGGGATCAGAATTATGGTCGCCACATAAAAGGAGTTTGGAAGTCTTCCTTTCTCTTGAATTTTTTGAAATAACTTGAGGAGGATAGGAGTTAGTTCTTCTTTGAATTTTTGATAGAATTCACTTGTGAAGTCATCAAGCCCAGGACTTTTATTTTTGGAGATTTTTTGATAACTGTTTCGATCTCATTTGTTGTAATTGGTCTGTTTAGGTGTTCTGATTCTTCCAGGTTGATTTTTGGAAGGTTATATGATCCAAGAAATTTGTCCATTTCACCAAGATTGTCTAATTTTTTGGCATATAGTTCTTCATAGTATTTTCTTATAATGCTTTGTATTTCTGTTGTGTCAGTTGTTATTTCTCCACTGTCCTTTCTAATTTTATTTATTTGAGTCCCCTCTCTTTTTTTGTTGGTGAGTCTAGTTAAAGGTTCATCAATCTTGTTTACCTTTTCAAAGAACCAGCTTCTGGTTTCATTGATCCTCTGTATTGTTTTCTTCACTTCTATGTCATTTATTTCGGCTCTGATCTTTATTATTTCCTTCCTTCTACTTGTCTTGGGTTTTATTTGCTGTTGTTTTTCTAGTTCATTTAGATGCAGGGTCAGATTGCTTATTTGAGCTTTTTCTAGCTTCCTATGATATGCCTGTAGTGCAATAAACTTCCCTCTCAGAACTGCTTTTGCTGTGTCCCATAATTTTGAGTTGATGTATGCTCATTATCATTTGTTTCTAGAAACTGTTTTATTTCTTCTTTGATCTCATTGTTAATCCATTCATTATTTAATATCATGCTATTTAGTTTCCAAGTGTTTGAGTATTTTTCAGTTTTTCTTTTGTGGTTAATTTTTAGTTTCATGGCATTGTGATCAGGGAAAATGCTTGATATGATTTCAATCTTCTTAAATTTATTGAGACCATTTTTTTTGTCATAACATGTAGTCTATCCTAGCAAACATACCATGAGCGCTTGAGAAGAATGTATATTCTACTGCTTTAGGGTGAAAAGTTCTGAAGATATCTATTAAATCAAGTTGATCTAGTGTCTCCTTTAAGTCTGCTGTTTCTTTATTAATTTTCTTTCTTGAGGATCTATCCAGTGTTGTTAGAGGGGTATTGAAATCCCCTACTATGATAGTATTGCTGTTAATCTCGCCCTTTATATTCATCAAAGTCTGCTTTATGTATGTCGGGGCTCTTATATTTGGTGCATAGATATTTATAATAGTTATATCGTCCTGTTGAATTGTTCCCTTTATCATTATGTAGTGTCCTTCTTTATCTCTTACTACAGCCTTTGTTTTAAAGTCCATTTTGTCAGATATAAGTACTACTATCCCGGCTTTTTTTTCATTTCCATTTGCCTGAAATATTTTTTTCCATCCTTTTACGTTCAGTCTATGTGCGTCGTTTGTTTTAAGGTGTGTCTCTTGTAGACAGCATATGTATGGGTCCTTTTTCTTTATCCATGCAGCTACCCTATGTCTTTTGATTGGATCATTAATCCATTTACATTTAAGGTTATTATTGATATGTAGATGTTTATTGCCATTTTATTCTTTAAAGCTGTATTCTTCTTTTGCTCTATTCATTCCTTCCTTTAAACTGTTCACAACAGTCCCCTTAGTATCTCTTGCAGAATTGGTTTGGTTTTTATGAATTCCTTCAGGCTTTCTTTTTCTGGGAAGCTCTTTATTTCTCCTTCAATTTTAAACGTTAGCCTTGCTGGATAAAGTAGTCTTGGTTGTAGGTTCTTGTTATGCATTACTTTGATTATTTCTTGCCATTCCCTTCTGGCCTCAAGTGTTTCTGTTGAGAAGTCCGATGTCATCCTTATGGGGGATCCTTTGTAGGTGATAGCCTTTTTTTCCCTAGCAGCTTTTAAAATTTTTTCTTTATCCATTAGCTTTGGTATTTTAACTATGATGTGTCTTGGTGTAGATCTTTTTGGGTTTCTCTTTAATGGAGTTCTGTGTGCTTCTTGAACGTGTGGAGTGTTTCCCAGCCTTAATTTAGGGAAGTTTTCTGCTATGATTTGATTGAACAAAGTTTCCATTTCCTGTCCTCTCTCCTCTTCTTCAGGTGCCCCTATGATGAGAATGTTGTTTCTCTTCATGTTGTCACAGAGCTCCCTTAGAGTTTCCTCACATTTTTTGAGTCTCTTTTCCTTTTTGTTCTCTGCTTCTGTGCCTTTGTTTATTGTGTCCTCTAACTTGCTTATTCGATCCTCAGCGTGATTCATCCTGTTTTTAATTCCTTCCATTGTGGTCTTCAGTTCTGATACCGTATTTGTCATTTCTGTCTGATTCTTTTTTATTATTTCAATTTTGTTTTTTTTACTTGTTATCTCTTTATTTAGATGATCATAATGACTATCCATTGTTGCTCTAATTTCTTTGAACATCCTAACTATCATTATTCTAAATTCTGCATCTGGTAATTTGGTTATATCTGGTTCATTCAGGTCGTTTTCTGGGGATTTCTCTTGATTCATTTGGTTTGCATTCCTCTGCCTGCCCATTTTGTCTGTGTATAAGCGAGTTGTGGCCACTGGAGTCCAGTAGGTGTTGCCTTTGTGTTCTTTAGGTGTGGTCAGTCTTCAGGCCCCCCACCCCCTCTGCCGCTGCCTAGGGTGGTTGGGTATGGGCATTGCCAGAGCTGGCCCTCTGTGGCTTTTGCTATGATTTCTGCCTCTCCTCCGCAGGAGTGGCTGTCACTCAAGCCACAAGCCTCAGGACCAAGGATAGAGGTGAGCACCTTTACTCAGCTGCGGACCAGCCTATTTCCGGACTTCCGCCCAGAACCAGCAGTCGGAGCCTGCTCGCTACAGTTTTGCAGGTTAGGCGGGGCTTTTGACGTGCTCTCAGCTGTAAGCTTTTGCCCGTCCGGAGCTTTAGCCCGGCCCTCGAGGCCAGGGCCCTTCTGCGCAGGGTCAGAAACCAAGGTTTATTGGGGCGGGCGTGTTTGCTGGCTTCCACTCAGCTGCGGACTTCCACACTCCCGGACTCTACCCCGCCCCCGCGTTCGGAGCCCGCTCGTGCATGTGGGATGGCAAATCGCGGTTTCTCCGGCCGGGCAGGGATATTAGCGTGTGCTCAGCTGCGAACTTCCACTTGTCTGGGGTCTACCATGTCCCCGCGCCCGCTCGCGCACACTGAATGGCAACACTCAGTTTCTCCGGCCGGGCGGTGCTGGTAGCGTGAGCTTAGCCGCAAGCCCCCCGTTTGTCCCTTGTCCTAGCCCGGTCCTCGCGGTCAGGGCCGGCTTGCGCAGAGTCGTAGAGCAGATTTCTGCCCATTCCTGGCCTCCCGCTTTGTCCCCATAAGTGGGATTAAAGGCCGGCCCGCAGCTTCCGGACCGCTTTCGCGCATCCCCTCCGACCCTGCTGGGCTAGACTGAGCTCCCACCGGCTTGGCCTCCGCCCATGCCGACAGAACCGCGTTTCAGCATCCTGCCGCCCCAAACCCTTAGGCAACCCTCAGCAGAGTAGGAAGGGACCTAATACTCCACACTGTAGGCCTGGGAGCTCCCTCACTTGTTTCACAGCTCAAAACTGTCCAAACGCCTCTTCTAGGCTCTGGGACTGTAGGCTGGGGCTTGGTTCCTGCGAACCAGGTCCCTCCCTCTCCGCCAAACTTTCCTCCCACCACGCAGGTCTCTCCGGGCTGCTGGGCTGCCGTTTGCTCCGGGGAGCTGGGCAGCCCTCTTCGCATTTTCGCTATTCCTACCAGTCTCAATGTGGCTTCTTCTGTGTTCCTTGGTTGAAGAGTCCACTTAGTTTTGTTCAAAGTTGGTTTATCCAGGTGATGGTTCTTAAAATTGAGTTGTAATCCACTTTGGTTCTGGGAGTTGGAAGTTGGTACGTCCGCCTACTCCGTCGCCATTTGCTCCCTCCCCTTATCCTAATTCTTATCTCATTATGATACCCAACCTACATCAAAATGATCATAAAAAAGGGAAGGCTACTAAATGAAGACACTTGGGGCCATGCACAAACATATTTAATCAGGGTCTTTGTAGGTAAGGCTTAACTATTTGCATTTGTTCAGGTTTTGTGAAAACAGGGACTTCTACTTCCTGCTGTAGCAGAAGAGTAGGTATTAGGCTAGCACTCCACTACAAATAGCTATAAAAGTGCACAAGAATATGAAACAATTTGCAGAGACTGGAAACATGCCGTGCAGGATTGTGACCTCTGAAAGGATATAAATGAAATGAACTTCAAATCACACCAGCTTTCTGCCCACAATCTCTTTCCATATGGTATCCCATGAAAATATATCCCAAAGAGAACACAGTGATGTTATTGAAGTTGGAAGATGGATGAAATTTTCAGGGTAGATTATTAAAAGAGGGAGCCATCCTGAAAAGGAACTCCAGAAATCTTAAAAGAAGTTCCCTCGAGCTTTGGCTCAATACTAACATATACATAAAGAATTTCTTCAAGTCTAGGTAGAAATTAACTTCAGGGATCTCTGATTTAAAGAATATTCCAGAGACCATACATGGCTGGGGGATTCCTTCTTGGACCTTAATATGGCTGCCATGATGGCTATGGGGATGGAGTGATGTAAGCAAAATGAAGGTATCTTCGTTTTCTTCTTATGTAATTATTATGCTGGTTGTTTGATTTTCTTGTTTATTTCATGGTGTTGCTAAAACTTCCTAAGTGGACTCTAGAGGCCTCCCAAAGCTGTTTTTGTCATCGGTCTTTGTGGGGGGACATAGAAGCTGGGTTCTCCTACATCACCATTTTTCCCTCTCTTTAAGAGAGAATGTTATGATAAATGTCTACATTAAAAAAGAAAGACGACCTAATATCTCAAGGAACTTAAAAAAAATAAGCTAAACTAAAAGTTAGCGATGATTAGAACATGACAGGAAACAGCATCAGTGGGGATGAAGAGTGTGAGACAAACTTGGAAAATATTCTCAAAGTAGAATTATAAGATTTGTAAAAAACTGGCTTTGAGAGAATTTGGACTTGAGTAACTTGTTGGGTAGAGAATTGAGCAAAAAAGGAAGAGCAGATTGAAAGTAGAGGATTATAAATTTGTTTTAGATGAATTAGTCTTGAGGCATCTGTCAATGATAAAACCAAGTTAAAAAGTCTTGCCATTTGCTTGATACTTTACTTTGGGTTAACTCATAAACAGACTCTGAGACAAGAATTCAAATTTGTGTACTTTGGAGGTGGTCCTGGAAAATACCAGTAGATTAGTGAGAAAATGAGGTTGGGAAGAGAAGGAAACCCATAAAATGGGCTTTGTGAAGTCAGTTGCAGTCACTAAAGATGAGGAAATTAAAGTTTAGCATCACTAGTAAAACCCTAGAAAATTATGTAAAACATACCTTAGAGTTACCACAACCTAGGGGTTAGATGTTGGGATTGTTATTTGCCAAATCTGTAGTCATTGTTTGAAAGCTTTTCCTAAAATTAGTAACTATTCTGGATCTGCTAAATTGCCTCATGCATAGGATGAACATGCTCTTGAAGCCAGGGGGAAAAAAGAAAAGCCCACAGGGGGAGAGTAGCAGGTGTTTCCTGGAAGTAGCCTTCATCATATAGAGGATGAATGCCAAGGCGCTGTCAATGAAGTAGTAAATGGCATCTACTACACTAAGTATATTGATCTGGAGTTCAGGGAAAGGTTTTGCTCAGAGAAATAGATTTCAAAATCTTTAGTGAATAGTTGGCCAAATTTATACATCCAAAATTATGAATTTACTGGGCTGGCCAATAACATCTCTAACTGTAAACTGAGGAGACAGAAGATATGAGCCTGTTATATCAGTGGTCTAGAGGCCAAGACAGGTGTCTCTTAAAGAACCGTCCTGAGGGGACAGGATCTAAAGAGGATATGCAGTTTACTTTAGAGGTAGGAAACATGCAAAAAAGGACAGAATGGGAATTGCTGACCACTAGAGGAAAAGGGGAAATTTCCAGTGAAATTGAGAGTGTCCAGGGAGAGTTGTCTGCCACCCACTGGTGGAGTTCTAAGGAAGATAAACATGCAGTATAGCTGTCATCATTAGAAGTTATAGTAGGAACCATCACAAGAGAAGAATTCCATCAAAAGGGATGAGAGGAAGGCTAAGCCAGTGATCTAATTGATTCCAAGATATAAGAATTTATCCTCTAGTTACTATAGTTGGGCAGAGAGATAATACTTCCTATGGATAAGACAGTGTGGCTTTTGTTTACTATAAATTACATGCTATCTGCTATCTTTTGTTTTCCTTCAAATTGGTCTCTTTCTACAACACCATTCAATGTTCCCTAATAGGGTGTACAATTAGGGTGCATTTTTTGAGGTTACTAAGAGCTTGAACCTAAATTTAAGACCTCAAAATATATCTGAACTAGCTCCAAATATAACCCAGATCCCACATTCCAGATTCCATAGCCATTTTGATTAAAATGTCCTGTTCTGATCTACCTAGAACTGGACATGGAAAACCAATGGAAAAATAGCCTTTAATCTTGGTTTTTACTATGGAGTTCTCCAAGAAATCTCTAATTTCAGTTCACATATCCAAGTATTTCACACCAGGTTCAGACACTGTCCCAACACAAATCAAGCTCCTGGTAATTTCAGATACTGTGTGAATCCCAGAAGTGTGCTGATAAGGTATATCAAAAAGCCAGCCACTATCATGGTAGTGAGAGGTATACAGTTGGAAAGGAAATTGATCTTTATCCCATTGAAGTTATAAATGTCTTAAGCTTCAGTCTTTGCAGCATTTACCCTGTCCATCTAGTCCTTAAAAAAAGAAAAGTGTCTAAGATTGGTGTCAATTGGAAAGTATTTGTATATTCTGGCTGTTAAGATGGAAAGTGTGAATTTACAGAAACTCTAATATATGAATGGATGGTGGTAAATTTAGTAGAGTGATGGAGGGGCAGAAGATGAGAGTGGTGTGCATATGGGACACAGCCAAGAAAAAGAGACTCACAGACTGAGAGTCGATTATGCTCAGATTTCACAGTCTCCCCAACTTTGTGCCAAAGGCAACGTGTTAGATGCTGGGTAGAGACTTAGCCAAGAAAAGAGAGCCTAGTAGCGTGTTGCTGTGATTAGCCATGAGTCTGGGAAGCAGCTGGCTTTCATTTAGTTTTGCTGGCACATTCAGATAACACTATACTAAGCTTAAACATAGTCTGAGTCTAAGTAATTTTTTTTGATGTTTCACAATCACTTTCTAGGGAACATAAATATAGAAGAAAGCAACTATAAATAGAAGCTTCTTTCCTCAGATCTTCACTTTCCAAAACTAGAATCCATTAACCTGGAGGAGGTGGACATCAGGAAATAAATTCAGCCCCCAGTATTGTCCTTAGATTAAAATTTGGGGACAAAATTCATACAAGTATTTAGTGGATGGTATTTTAAAGTTTTCTTTTTTCATTGCCGTACATTTTTTTAGAAAAACTATTAGATATCTTTTAAGAATTGGGAAAGAGATGCAGTTAATTAGAAACTGTTTGAGGCCTAAGCCAACTGGCTCAAATTGACCTGTTTGTGACTGGAAATTAAGTTTGGCTCCTCTGGTTTTGGGTGCTTTTATAGACTTTGTTTTTTTGTTCGGCATGATTGCAAGAACTCCAGAAAGTCAGTGCTGCTGGAAAAGATGTGCTTGTTTACTCCTCCTGCTCTTCTGGAAGAGTACCATTCCTCCTCATGTTGACCGCCCTACATGTCCACAGCTCCACTGCAATCCCACACCAGTTCCAGAACCACCTGCTAGCCAATTCTGTAAGCTCACTTCTTGGTTCTCACACAGAGATCTTGCCATGAGCTTCGCCAAGTCTGCACTAATCAGAGCCTCTTTGGGGAGCAACTTCACTGGGGTCACGGCTTTGCTAAAAATTGTAGTCCACAAAGAAATATGATGAGAGGTTAGAAATATTATTGTAGAGTCCCAAAACACATACCAGTGCTATTACACAACACTTCTTTATGAAGCCCCTCTTCAACAATTATGGGATGGAGCCTAGGCAGGAGCTATTGGAGAGAGCAAGCTGAGAACAAATGTTGGCAGTTTTATTTAAAGCCACAAAACTATCTAAAGCAGCAACAGCTAGTTTAGTCATTGAGTATATCTCTCAAAACAAACTATGCTTTTCACTGTTTCTATATTAAATAATGGTATGATTATTCTCACTGCTGTCTAGCTATAATATTATAGGATCACAAGAATGATATTGATTCTAAGAAGCATTTCAGCATATCTGAGTAGTGGGAATCTAAAGACAATAGGAATCCCTAAAGCTTGCCATAGTGTTATTCCTTTAGTATAAAATTACTTTACAATCTGCAAAGTAACCCATATACAAATGATAGAGGACCTTTCAGAATCCCCTATTCTATATTACAATTGAAGTAACTAGTATATGAGCTCAGGAAAAGATCTGTATTATCATGACTAAAATTATAGACTCATCAATTGTAGTCTCTTTAGCATCAATAGAAAGCTAAAGATGCTAACATCTGACAGTTGGTCAGCAGGAAAATTAGTAAAGGGTAGCTAATAAATGATACTTTGTTTTCGGTATCTCCAGCTCTGTCTAGAAAAGAGACAACCTGGACAAAGGACCCAAATATCCATTCCTTTTGGTAGGTCTTTTTTTATAGTACATAGAATCATGGTGCCAGCCATTAAGATCTTCCAAAGAACTCACTTTTTAAATCCCATGCTTACCTGATTCCACTACTTTTGCAAGGGGAGTTATGTTAAGAGTTGTTGGAAATGCTGAAAATAAGAGAAAGTAGCAAGTCAAATATTAAGATCAAGCAGAGGAGTAGGGCTTGGAAACCAGAGAAGGACCTGACTAAACTAGTCTCAAAAATAATAAGAGGACCATGACTAGAGACCATGCCCAATTACAGAGCCAAAGAAATGGAGCCTGGGGTAAGTAAGACCTAGAAAAAAAATAGAGCGTATAAAAAAAATTGAACAAATAAGAAGGAGGAAAGACATGGAAAAATATTACTTCTGAGGCATATAATGTTGTCTGAGCTGGCTTTTAAATTCTCTTTGTAGCTGGATGTGAGGCAGGTAGTCAGGAAAGTGTTCGTGAAGGGCCAGGAGTGCCTAAATTAATGTTTTAATTTAATTTTTCAAAAGATGTGAGGAGCCACCAAAGGATTTTAATCTCTGAAGTGGCATTGTCAGCTGAATAGGATGTCAATAAGGAGAAACGAAATAAAAACAAAAGTTATATATCTAAATGAATAAATACATTAAAAGTCACTATTAATCATTTAGCTCCAAATCAAATGCAAACAAATAGCCAATAGAAAAATATGTATTCTCTAATTAGCCAGACTTTAAACTTACTGACGGTGGAATGTAGTGAGCAGTTGCCTGACCAGAGCATCTACAACTCTGATTAAGGGAATAGTTCCATTTTAGAGCAAAAAAGTTGTTGACAAATGTTATGTCAGATCTCTATTATTCATGACATGTCTACTTTTTTGCTCTCCTATGTTGGTGCAATCTTTTATTGGGTAGTGAGGCCAATCTTGTCACTAATTGCCCTCATGTTTCAATAGAATGGCCTATCTCTAGAACCAAAAAAAAAATTAAAAAAATAATTCCTCCAGATTGTTTCTTAAAATTTACAATCCAAAAGATGCTCTGTCTTTATGGTGGGATTTGATGCCTCAATCCTGCCATTTCTCTTGACCTCCAAGCTTCTGGCTAAAAGACATTCACAAGCACCAGATCACCTAGCAATTGCCAGCTCTTTTTCTTACTGAATGAGGGAAGCAATTGAATAGACAGAGTTTCTGCCTTTTGAGGGACAGTAACCCCACTTACTTACAGTGTGTCCCAATAAATGACAATGTCTGTACAATCAGATTAGCTAGTTAATCCTCTCCTAGGAGGAAGAACCAGTTGGAGGAACCAGAAGTACTCACTCTTATATGTTCCCCTGAAGGCATGGGGAATGAGAACCCCTTCTCTTGTGGAAATGTGAAGAAGTAGAAAGACATAGCCCTTCTTTTCCAGCAGTGATCAGCTTCAGTAAGTCACAATTTTAATTTAGAGAAGAAATAATAACTGGCAAAACTAAATATTTATCTAGGAATATTGAGTTATGTCTAAGCACAGAGTTGTAAAATATCTAATGAATTCTGGACTGTTTACAATAAACAAACAAACAAAAAAGAACTAACAAGAAAGATGGCATAAATTCAACTAGATATTTAAGTGCCATGAAAAAATTTTAAGAGTCTCTGTTCCACTCACATATTTTTACAAGTCATCAAAAACTATACTTTCTGATAAAATATTTATTTTGAAAAATTAGAAACTTGGGGAAAATAATTTACACCGATTTTATATTTTTATAATGTAGACGTGTTTAGATTTTACTAAGAAAAAAGTAAATGATCCTTGCCTATAAAATAATAAAGAGTGTATGCATGCTTGAATACATAATTATCTAAATAATTCAGGTGTCAACTGACTTTTTACCTAAAAATATTTAGATAATTTAGTAATCGATTATAGTTACTTCAGTTTTCAAATTAACGTTTTAAAAATGGTACTAGTGATAACTTTCTCCATAGGTGAGATTCTTCATGCATTACTACTGAAACAACTATATCTCATCTCCTTAAACAGCACATATTTAAGAAACTGACTAGACAGGGAAACTCAGTCTATTTATTATCATTCAATCCAGTCTCACTCTTTTAAATTCTATCAATATGCCATTAATTCCCAAACATATATCTCCAACCCTGACCTTTCTTCTGAAATTCCAATTCATATATAAAAACACCTACTCAACATCTCTTCTTGGATAATTAACAGACATTTCCAGACTTAATACATCTTTTCCCCAAACTTGTTCTACTGTTAGCCATACCCAAATCTGTCAATAGACCACTATCTTCCCAGTGGCTGAGGTTGAAACAAGGAGTCATACTTGTCTTTTTTTTTTTTTATATCCACTTTCAAAAAATCAAATCCTGTTTGTGGAAATGACCACTTCTCATCACTATCAGTGCTATCACCTGGGTCCCAACTACCATAATCTCATGCCTGAATTACTGCAGTGGACTTTTACTTGGTTTTTCTTCAAGTCATGTTTTTTCTCAAACTCTGCTGTAGCTCCCTACAAGTCAAAGTCCTTAAAATAGCCTACAAGGCATTAGACCAGGGATCGAGAACCTTTTTAGCTGAGAGCCATGAATGCCACATATTTTAAAATATAATTCCATGAGAGCCATATAATATGTATAACACTAAATACAAGTAAATGTGCATTGTATGTAAGACCAACACTTTTAAAGTACAATAAGTCTCTGAATTCTTTTTAATAACATTGTTATGCTGTTGCTAACCAATGATGAATAAAGTACTTCTTACCATTAATGCGACTTCTGGTGCTACATTGTTTTTCTGATGGCTTTGTAGTCTGGTTGATACATGGTGAGGTTAACCTTCATGCAGGCGTTGAGACTTCCATCCGTTAAATGTGATCGTAGGTTGGTCTTAACGTTCTTTAGATGTGAGAAAGACTGCTCACATGCATACGTAGAGCCAAACATTGTCAGTACAGCAATACTCACATGCTGCAGTGTGTGGTGTGTGACAGGAAGCACGTTCCAAGTTTTGACAATCAGCTGGTCCGCGGGTTGAAGTTTTTTCATTTCTCCCCACTTGTGTTTGCTCACCAACTCTGCTTGCTGTCATGCAAGTCTTTCCAAATCTTCATTCAGTGACTTGAACTTATTCACCCACATGTCTGAGGCCTTCAGGTCAGCAGCTTGTAGCTCAAAATCTCTGATAGAAACACTGGGGATGTAACTCAGGTAGGCGCTGTCCACTTCACACTTGTGAGGATGGGTGATAAAATTGAAAAGATGAGTGCGCTCACAAAATTCTCCAAAGCGCGCTTTGAATGAGTGCAGGAGATTAGATGTGAAGCCTGCTAGCTGCTGGAGATCAAGATGTTGAACAGTGTCACTTGCTATGCATGTATCTTTAAACTCTCTTAGTTTTTCAAAGTGTAGTAAATGACCTGTTTCAATGTCTGCAATGAAGAGTTCCAGCTTGTTTTCAAATGCAAACACTGCTTGTTGAAGGGATAAGATTCTATTTCCAACAACTTACATTTTCACATTGATCTGGCTCAGATGTTCAGTCATGTCCCTGAGATAGTAGAACTTCAGGAGTCACTCAGTGTTAGCTAACTCAGGATGCTCGACATTTTTCATTTCAAGAAAAGTCCAGATTTCGGTCAGACAAGCCACGAGATGGCTGAGCACCTTCCGTCTTGACAACCAACGCACATTGCTGTGCAGAAGCAGACCAGGATAATTATTCCCAACTTCATCCGGCAGTGTTTTAAACTGGCAATCATTTAAAGCTCGGGTAACAATAAAGTTGACCACCCAAATGACCAGTGACATCACCTCACCAAGCTGCTAGTCACACATCTGAGGACAAAGCGCCTCCTGATGTTGGATGCAGTGAAAACTTAGGATGGGTCTCTTTTCATGTTCACAAAGAAGCGCTACAAATTCTCTGCTTTTCCCCACCATCCCACCATGCACGGAGCACCATCAGTACACACCGAAGTAAGTTTATCCATTGGTAGATTTTTTTCTTTAGCGAACTCAGTGAAAGACTTGAATAAATCCTCCCCTCTTGTTGCTCTTTCACAGGCAAAACAGCAAGACTTTCCTCACATAGTGTGTCACCGACAGCATACCTTGCAATCACGCTGAACTGGGATAAATGGCATATATCTGTTGACTCATCCAAAGTGAGAGAAAAGAATGGTGCTGCATTTATGTCCTTAACTTGTGTCACCTCAATTTGATTTGCCATCAGTATGATCGTGGACAGTTCTTGCTGACAGAGGCATGTCTTTTATTCATTTGATTATCTTGTCTTTATCCAAAAAGTCTTCAAAAAGTTCATTGGCAACATCAAGCAAGAATGTTTTGGCATACTCCCCATCTGTGAATGGCTTTCCATGTCTCACAATTGCTAAAGCACCAGCAAAGCTAGCAGAATTCCAGTCACCTTGTTGGATCCAAACACAGAGTTGCTGCTGACTAGTATGAACTCTGCACAGTAGCTCTTGACATGCTTTCTTCCTGCTGTCCCCCTTCCTGCTGGATATTTCAATGCAAATGTAGTATGGCATGTGTCGAAATGCCGCTTTATATTTGACTGTTTCATTGATGCAATTTTATCATTGCATATTACACACACTGCAGAACCTGCTCTCTCAACAGTCAAATTTCTCTGTCCATTCCTGCTGAAAAGTACGATACTCCTTGTCCGGTAGCACCCTCCGGGCAGGGGCCGGAAAATCCTTCATATCTTTGGATTTCTGCAATTACTAACCTTTAGCTCACACACCCTGTCAGAAAACACTATAGAAATTCCTCAACCGTTAACGTCCCTGGTTGCACAAGACACCTGCAGGCCTAAACCGCAGTGGAAATCCCCCAGCTATCCTGAAGGGGTATAAAACTCTCAAACCCCACCAGTTAGGCACGGCTTCTCGGGCTCTTATTCCGAGTCTGTGAACCTGCCCGGAGTCCTCCCAATAAAGCCTGACTTTTGCTCATCTGGCTGTTTCGGCTCTTCGTTCGTTCTTCGGCGGCACCCGTCAACCTTTCACTCCTCATCATTTTTTCTTTTAGCCATCTTCTTCTTCAAAAGGATTTCTGCAATTAGCTAGCTGACTACTTGATTAGAAGGAGGGAAGTTTACTTCCTGACTTCACAATGACCTGTGTGCGTTACACATTATCCAATAAAAGTTTGGTGTTGTCCCAGAGGACAGTTATGATTGGCTCCAGCCAACCGCAACCATGAACATGAGCAGTAGGAAATGAATGGATTGTAATACATAAGAATGTTTTATATTTTTAACATTATTATTTTTTTATTAAAGATTTGTTTGTGAGCCAGATGCAGCCATCAAAAGAGCCACATCTGGCTCGCAGGCCATAAGTTCCCGACCTCTGCTTTAGACTGTCCGCCTCCGTGTTGTCATTCTGGGCTACTTTCAAACTACTCTTCCTTTCATTTGTTTCACTCTAACCACACCACACTGGCATCTTTGCTGTTCCTCTAACATAGTGGTTCTTAACCTGGGTTCTATCGAACCCTAGGGGTTCAATGAGTCCGTCTCAGGGATTCGGAGAAGCCTCTGCTGCGGAGGCCAGAATAAAATAATACCGTGATTTGTTGTGAGTTCATGCACTTTGTTGGTTTTGTTCTTTGAGCAAGGTGATGTTCATGCACGGCTCATTTTGTGCACCAGTAAAAAAACATATACCTATTCTTGAATTTGGAAAAAAATATCATATTTGATTTACCACTAATGAAGGGTTCAGTGAATGTGCATATGAAACTGGTGGGTTAGGCTCCTCAAAAAAGGTTAAGAACCACTGACTCTAACAGCAGGCAGTTGTATTCCTGCCTAAGGGTATTGACCTGGATGTTCCCTCTGTTTGAAAGAGTTTTTCTCAGACACCGTGCTTAGCCAACTCTCTAATATCCTTTAAGACATTTTCTTAAATGTTATCTGAAAGGATTTCAATGACCGCCCTATTATAAAATGCAAATCCACCTAACACTCCCCTCCCTTATCTGTTCTACTTTTTCTTTTATTTTTTGACAGTCCTTATCACCTTATGCTACCATGTTTCCCAGAAAATAAGACAGTGTCTTATATTAATTTTTGCTCCTAAAGATGCGCTAGGTCTTATCTTCAGGAGATGTCTTATTTTTCATGAACAAGAATTCACATTTATTATTGAACAAAAAAATCAACATTTATTAATATACTGTAGTCATGTCATCACACACATCAGCATAATCAGCCAAACTCTGAATTCCATCAAGAATTTCTTGTGACTCTATGTAAAGCCAGTAGTCACGGCCGCCATCACAGCCACCTGACGCGTGCAGGTTCACATTGGATTCAAACAGACGGTAATGAAACAACGAAGCCAAAAACTGGTGAGCCATCAGCTTTAATTCTAGCTTGCACCTGGCGGGCAAGCAAAAACACACACTGGGCTCCAAAACCCACTCATTCAGTGCTCACAAAGCTACTGACTTATCCGAGTTTCCTAGCATCAAAGCTTTCTAGCTCACCAGACTTATTCACCACTGTTTCCCATCTCCTTCTCTCTACACAAACTCTGCACAAACTGGCTTCTCCCTCAGCACTCTGCCATCTTGGCTGCTTCTCCTGGCCTCCATGTGGCCTTCATCTGCTCTCCTCTCTAATACCTCAGGAATCAGGCGAGAGCAAGCTCCTGGCCTGCCCCACTTTTTTTTTTTTAAGTTTCTTTTTATTTTATTTATTTCAGAGAGGAGACGCAGAGTGAGAGAGAGAAAGAGAAAGAGAGAAAGGGGGGAGGAGCTGGAAGCATCAACTCCCATATGTGCCTTGACCAGACCAGTGCAGGGTTTTGAACTGGCGACCTCAGTGTTCCCAGGTCGACGCTTTATCCACTGCGCCACCACAGGTCAGGCTTGGCCTGCCCCACTTTATAGTGTAGAATCAAATCCTTTAATCCAATTATACAAACAAGGAAGTCTCTTGATACAACATCACCCATCTGAGGCGTAATGGGATTCCTCGTGAGAGTGTACCACCCTACATCATCCAATCAGTCAAGGGTGTGGAGAAAAGCTTACTCTTAAAACAAAGCCTTAAGCTATAATGACCTGGCCTGCTTGCATTACAGCTTTCCCCCACAGCCATCCCAAGCATAAGGGCAAATAATATCACCTGGGTGATGGGCTTCCATGTGGGCAGCGCCATCTTTAACAAAGTGAGCATATTATATTTTATCTGCCCAACACTCTATTTCTATGTACAACAATCTACCCTGTTTCCCTGAAAATAAGACAGTGTATTATATTAATTTTTGCTCCTGAAGACGTGCTAGGTCTTATTTTCAGGAGAGGCCTTATATTTCTAAGCTTGAAAGAAAATAGCACTAGGTCTTATTTTGGGGGATGTGTTATTTTTGGGGAAACAGGGTATATTGTTTTATGTTTATTTTCTATCTGCCTTCACTAAATCATAAGTTCAAGAAGATAAGGGCTCACCTGACTAGGCAGTGGCGCAGTGGATAGAGAGTCGAACTGGGATGCGGAGGATCCAGGTTCGAGACCCCAAGATCACCAGCTTGAGCGCGGGCCCATCTGGCTTGAGCAAAGGTTTGCCAGCTTGGACCTAAGGTCACTGGCTCAAGTAGGGTGTAGAGCCAGTAGTAGCGGCCTACAGGATCACAGCCGCCTGACCCGTGCAGGTTCGCATTGGATTCGGACAGTCGGTAATGAAACAAAGGAACCAAAAACTGGTGAGCCATCAGCTTTAATTCTAGCTTGCACCCGGCGGGCAAGCAAAAACACACACTGGGCTCCAAAATCCACTCATTCAGTGCTTACAAAGCTACTGACTTATCCGAGTTTCCTAGCATCAAAGCTTTCTAGCTCACCAGACTTATTCACCTCTGTTCCCCATCTCCTCCTGAACAAACTCTGCTCAAATTGCCTTCTTCCTCAGCACTCTGCCATCTTGGCTGCTTCTCCTGGTCTCCACGTGGCCTTAATCTGCTCTCCTTTCTAATACTAACCTCAGGAACCGCGAGAGAGCAAGCTACTGGTCTGTCCCACTTTTTAGTGTAAAATCAAAACAATCCAATTACACAAACAAGGAAGTCTCCAATACAAAGCCACCCATCCGAGGCACAATGGGATTCCTCAGGAGTGCGCATCACCCCACATCATCTAATCAGTCAAGGGCTGGGGAAGAGCTTACTCTTAAAACAAAGCCTTAAGCTATAACGACCCGGCCTGCTTACATTACAGCTTTTCCCCCTCAACCATCCCAAGCATAAGGGCAAATAATATCACCTGGGTGATGGGCTTCCATGTGGGCAGTGCCATCTTTAACAAAGTGAGCATAATATATTTTATCTGCCCAACAGAGGGGTTACTCGGTTTGCTAAAGGCCTGCGGTCAAGGCACATATGAGAAATCAATGAACAACTAAGGTATCCCAACAAAAAAACTGATGATTGATGCTTCTCATCTCTCTCCGTTCCTGTCTGTCTGTCCCTATCTATCCCTCTCTCTGACTCTCTCTCTGTCCCTGTAAAAAAAAAAAAGGTAAGGGTTCTTGGTTCACTGATGTGCCCCAAACACCAAGAACAGTTTCTGACATACAATAAGCCACTCAATAAATATTTGATAAATCAATTGTAAGTTCTGGCATTAATTATACACTTATCTTTTTTTTTTTTTAAGTGAGAGGAAAGGAGTGAGACAGACTCCCACGTATGCCCTGACCGAGATCCATCCAGCAGCCTCTGTGTAGGGCTAATGCTCCAATCAACCAAGCTATTTTTAGTGCCTGAGGCTGATGCACTCAGACCAACTGAGCTATCCTCAGTGCCCAGGGCTGATGCTCAAACCAGTTGAGCCACTGGCTGTGGGAGGGGAAGAGGGAGAGAAGGAAAAGAGGGAAGGGGAGAGAAGCAGATCATCACCTCTCTTGTATGCCCTAACCAGAAATCAAACCCGGGAAATCCATATGCTGGGCCAATGCACTATCCACTGAGCCAAACAGCCAGGGCCAATCATTGTTTTCAATTAGGAGAAAAATTGTTTTACTTTCTTCTACTGACTAGATTAAAATGCCTTCATGTTTGGTACCTGATACAGGTCTAATTACCCTCAACACGATGCGCATTTTTACAAATTTATGGTCAAAATAAAGGAAAGTTTACATAGACCTTTATGTGCCACCTAAACCTCTAAAGAAAGATGAGTTGATGAATTGAAGGCTAATGTTTAGGTTCTAGAAAACTGAACCTGGCAGTGCCACACACAAACTGTGACCCAAAATTCTAGGTATAGATACTGCTATCTGTGGACCAATAAGTCAGCTTTCAAAACAACTATTTTTTTAGGGATAACTCACAGAAACCATTTATGTTCTCTAAGCTACTGAGCTTGTTTCTTGAAGTTCTGGTTTGCAAAGCTCTACAGGAAATAATAGGTCTTCTAGAAACTTCTGTCTGGAGATCTTCCAACCTTCAAAGTCAAGACATAATGAGAGTAGAAGTAGGGGAGAAGTACAGGGATACTTTATTAATCACAAAAATATGGACTAGAGCCTGGCCAGGCGGTGGCACAGTGGATAGACAGACTAGGACGCAGAGGACCCAGGTTCAAAACTCCAAGGCCACCAGCTTGAGTGCAGGGTAACCAGCTTGAGCGTGGGACCATAGACATGACCCCATGATCGCTGGTTTGAGCCCAAAGGTCACTGGCTTGAAGCTCAAGGTTGCTGGCTTGAGCAAGGGATCACTTGCTCTGCTCTAGCCTCCTGGTCAAGGCACATATGAGAAAGCAATCAATGAACAACTAAGGAGCCACAACGAAGAGTTGATACTTCTCATCTCTCTCTCTTCCTGTCTATCTGTCCCTATCTGTCCTTCTCTCAGTCTCTATCTCTGTCACAAAAAGAAGAAGAAGAAGAAGAAGAAGAAGAAGAAGAAGAAGAAGAAGAAGAAGAAGAAGAAGAAGAAGAAGAATGGACTTGAAATTGCAGGCGTGCACTTCCCAGCAAACCAGCAGTTGAACAATATGTATCAAAGGCTTGTTAGAACAAAACATTGAGTCATTTCCCAGGAGGAACATGAAGCTAAACTCAGAATCCAGAATTTTGCCAAGGAGACTACATTAAAACTGAAACTAGAAATAGATGAGAGAAATAATAAAGAAAATGAATAAAAGACCAAGAGCATGAACATGAGATGATATGATATACAAGTTATAAAGTAAAAAAAAAAAAAAAGTATTAAGTAGTCAAAAATAGAGAAGGTGGAGAGGAACATGAGCTAAGAAGAAATTATAAAACTAAGCAAAGAAATATTACTTTGATGTAAAAGTGTCAGCAGCTTGAATTTACAAGTGATTTTTACCACAGAATAGATAAAATAGAAGGTAGCTGGTTCCTAAACTGATATGAATATTATTGAGACTCTACTCTTCATTAAGTAGTAAATCAGAAATACATAATAAGAATGTCAGCAAAAATTAGAAGATAGCCTCTACTTTGGCTGTTTGAATATATTTACAAATAAGAAATGTAGCAAATATCAGAGGTGATTGTGGATGTCAGAGAACAAAATTGATTCTGTAATTCTTACATAATTAACTAAAGGAGAACTAATTAACATGAGCAGAAAAGTACTGAGGTACAGCATTTATGTACGTGCATGAACAGATGATATAATATACATAATAAAGTATTTGTCATGTAAAGAAGATCACTTTGAGAAGAGTAATGGCCTGTATTGGGGAAAAGAGCCATACTAGGATGACTTTGCATGGAAGAAAACAAATATATACTCTGACTTGATTTTCTTCCCTCTCTCAGATCTGGGGTTCCCCACTGTCTGATGGCAACAGGAAACCAGTGGACAAGGGAGCCTATGAATGTGACTTACTGGGGCACAGAGCCAAGTGGAGAAGGGTGGCAAGGGTTTCTAGAGATGCCGATATGCAATAAGCAGGAACTTTAGAAGTTTCTTAAGTAAAACATTTGCTGTAGTTTAGACACTTTTTTTCAGGTTAAGAATGTTCCCTTCTAATCCTAGTTATCATCAGAAATAAATTGAACTTTTTAATTCTTTTTTTGCCCTGCATATATTGAGATAATTATATGGTGTCCTCCTCTAATCTGTTAATGGATTGATCTAAATTGGTATGTTTTCTGATACAGAACCATCTTTGAGTTTTATAGATTAAATACTACTTGGTATCAGTGTGTTATTTGTATAGAAATAGTGATTTATTTTGCTGATATTTTCTTTAGAACTTTTGAACACATATTGACAAGTCAGAATGGCCTATAATATTTTCTCTGGAGCTGGCTTTGACTCTGTTTTCTGTAAATATTTCAGTTTTATTTATTGAAACAAGTTACATAAATAAGAATTGTAAATTTCATAAAGGCTTGGTAAAATGTACAAGTAAAACCTTTGAACATAATGATTTTCTTTTCTTTCTTTATTCTTTCTCTTTTTTTTTTTTACAGTGATTCAATTTGCCTTAATGATTACTCCATCATTAGGGTTTTGTCTTTTTTCATGAGTCAATTTTGTTAAATTGTATTTTTCAAATTGGTTTTATCCACATTTTCAAAATTATTGGCATTAGAGTTTGTAATATGTATTTAATTATTAACATTATTTACATCATGTGTGGTCATATTACCTATTCATTCTTAATATTATTTTGCCTTTTGTGGCTTTTCTGTTTGTTCAAAGTATCAACTTTTATTTTTCTGATCACGTCTACTTTTTATTTGTTGTCTGTCACATTACTGTTTCTTTTATCTTTATCAATTTTTCATTTCTTTTACTTTTTCATCTGAAATACTTTTTTTTACATTTATGAGTTAAACAGCTTATTATTTTTAATTTATTTATTTTTTTAGTTTTCTAACATGTGCTTTTAGGGATATAAATTTTCCCTCCAAATACCACCTTAAGTGTATCTGACAAGTTTTTATAAGTAATTTTCTCATTGTCATTTAGCTTCCAAATATATTTTTAATTCACTATGATTTTCTATTTTTAATATATAAATTATTTAGAAGTGTGATTCTCTTGTATTTCTCTTGTGATTATTTTAACACCACTTTTGGGGTACCTTTCATTACTGATTTCTAATTTTATTGCATATTGGTCAAAGGATGTGTAAAATTGTGAGAACCTTTCCTTTTCTAAATTCTTTCTGAATTAATATGTGGTGAACTTTTGTAAATAATGTAGTTTTTAAAGGAATGTGTAATCTATAATATTTGAGTACAGAATTTATATTCAGGTTGTAATTTGCGATGTTGAAAGTAGATTAATCAGAGAGACATATGAAAATTTTCTATTATTAACTTTATAATTAGCCCAACCAGGCGGTGGCATAGTGGATAGAGTGTCAGACTTGGACGTAGAGGACCCAGATTCAAGACCCCAAGGTCACCAGTTTGAGCGCAAGCTCATCAGGTTTGAGCAAGGCTCACCAGCTTGAGCCCAAGGTCGCTGGCTCAAGCAAGGGGTCACTCAGTCTGCTGTAGCCCCCTGGTCAAGGCACAAATGAGAAATCAATCAATAGACAACTGAGGAACCACAATGAGGAACCACATCTCTCTTCATGTCTGTCTGTCCCTATCGGTCCCTCTCTCTGACTCTCTCTGTCTCTACAAAAAGATATATATATATATATATATATATATATATATATATATATATATATATATATTACTATAAACTAATCAATTTTTACTTCATGTATCTTGATGCTTTTAGATGCGTACATGCTCATAATAATTAATTTTAGTTGGTGAATGGTTTATTTTATCATTATGTAATATCTCTCTTTGTCTAAGTTGACCAGACGTCCCGCTTTTGGTGGGACAGTCCTGATTTTTAACAATTTGTCCTGCGTCCTGCGGCATTTTATAAAAGTCCCGATTTAAAATAATATATTGCAATACTATTTTTGCATTCTATGAAAATTTCTTTTTGTTCCATATAGACCAAATTTTTAATCAAGAACCCCCCCCCCATCAATGATGTCCTGCTTTACCAATTTTAAAATAAGGTCAGTTGTTCTTTTTGTCTTAAATTCTTTTAATTTTAATATAATTAGTATTGATGAACCTCATCTTAGAGAATAAATATGGATGGTTTTATCTTTTCCACTTTTCCCATTATCTGTCTTTTACTGACATATTACACAGAGACCATAGCTTTCCAATTCCTTTCATCCATTAAAAATTCAGTCCAGTATTGTCCAAAACTACAATCTTATATATAATTTAAGTCTTATCTCATCCCTATCTTCTCGGTGCATATCACCTTCCAAAGCTAACTGTTCCTCCATTTAACCAACTTCACATCTCATAATCAATGTTGAAATTTATGTTAAAGGAAACAATCAAGTAAATATAAAATACTATATAAATAAAGAAATGAAGTGGAAGAGAGGGAAAAAAATAAAGGTGATTAAAATTACTACTAATTCTGACTGTCAACTTTGCCTTAAAATATCTAGTACTAAGTATCCCAGAAAGAGAAGAGACAAAAGAAATAATAGCTAAAGATTGTTTCAAATTTATTAAAGACACTAAAGCAAGATACAGAAAACTTAGAGAACACCAAAGTGGGATAAATCAAAAAAATATATGTTACTAGGCATGTTATATTCAAATGGAAGAAAATCAAAGGGGAAAAAAATCTTAAAACACCTTATATAGAGAGGAATAAGAATAAGAATTATTGTCTGACCAGGTGGTAGCACAGTGGATAGAGAGTCGGACTGGGATACAGAGGACCCAGTTTTGAAACCCCGAGGTCGCCAGCTTGAGTGCGGGCTCATCTGGTTTGAGCAAGGGTCATCAGCTAGAGCCCAAGGTCACTGGTTTGAGCAAGGGATCACTCAGTCTGCTGTAGCCCCACAGTCAAGGCACATATGAGAAAGCAATCAATGAACAACTAAGGTGCCACAACAAAGAATTGATACTTCTCATCTCTCTCCCTTCCTTTCTGTCTGTCCCTATCTGTCCCTCTTTCTGTTTCTCTCTGTCTTTGTCACACACACACACACACACACACACACACACACACACACACACAAAGAATAAGAATTATACTGGACATCACTTCAAAAAATATTTAAGCAAGAAGAGAGTGGAGTGAAATATGTAAAGTGTTGAAAGTAAAAGAAAATGACAAACTAGAATTTGGTTTCCAGTGAAATTATCCTTCTAAAGTGAAGGAGGAGTAAGGACTTTCTCAGACAAATAAAAATTGAGAGACTTTTCACCAACAGAGTTGCATTGCAGGACATGTTCAGAGACTTCAGAGGGAATCAACTATATGACATTCTGGAAAAGGCAAAACTATGGAGACAATAAATGGTCGGTTTCTTTTTTTGCCAAGGGTTCAGATGAGGGGAGTAGGAGTGGCTACTCAGAACATGAAGTATTTTTAGGACAGTGAACCTATTCTGTGTGATACAATAATGATTCATAATGATATTATACATTTGTCAAAATAATGTAAATTATAGACTTTAGTCAATAATAATGTATCAAAATTGGCTCATCAATTATAGTAAATATACCACACTAGTGCAAAATGTAAATAATAGGGGAAATTCTATACAGGGACAAGAGAGGATATATGGGAGCTTTCTGTACTTTCTGTTCAACTTTTCTATAAACCTAATACTCTTCTTAAAAAAGTAAAATCTGCGAATATTAAAGAGAGTCTTAAAGCATGGTGAGGATAGGAGCAGAGCATTAATTATCTGGATAATGTTTTTAATATCCCACTTCAGCTCTGCCAGAAACCAATAAATTGTCAAGAAGAATATTTTTAGGACCGTAGTTATTTATTTTTCTTACTACATCTCAGCTTCATCACCTGGTGAAGTCAGTATGTGTTGGGAACCTTTTTGTGGGTCATTGGGTTCCCACATAGATGATACAATAGGAAAATAGCGCACAAGCAAGGGAAATGGTTTGACTTTGTTATTGCAAAGAGAATTTTTGTTTGACCATATAATATGCTGGAAATTAGGCCTTTCTCCCCAGGATCTCACAGCTGTCCTCTGCCATTTAATTTTTCTCTGTCAGAATGATAGACCCATTGTAGAATACCTTGAAGACTTTTTTTTAAACAACATTCATGTATGAATTCCTGCATTCAAAGTCTCTTGCTATGCTGATGTGTTCCAAAAAAGTAAATGCAGTACAAATGATTGAACTGAAGGGCTCAGCAAAACCACTAATTGGTTTTTCTGTTTTGTTTCTACACCTTTCTTCATCCCTGCTGATATTTACACTGTGGTTGTCTTCAGAGCAATAGAGAGATGATAAAATGTTTGTGGGTGATAGAGAGAAATTATACTTATGTTTCAATAAATTATTCTGATAAAAAAAACATCTTGAAGGAGGCAAAACTGGGCATGGATTTACCTATTAAGAGGCAATTTATAGTCTTCTAGATAAGAGCTGGCTCTTCCCATTTAAGGATATCTGCACTTTTAACAGTTGATAACCCTTCACTCAAAGGAAGAGAGTAAAATTTCAGATATTCTAAAGTTATATGGGAAGACATCTTGTGTAGTCTCAGGGCCCCTCAAATTACTCAAAATTATCTTTTAGTACTAAAACACTTTCTGAAATTCAAGAAAAAATAATGCAATCAAGTTTAATTTAATATGTCTTTCTCAATTACTCACCCTTTGGCATTTGGACTTTAGGGCCATATCTCAGACCCTGATTGCTGAAGTAAATTCAGACCACTGGAGATATTTAAATGTTTGATTTCAGCCTTGTTAAAGTTACATGATCTCTTTATTGTCAAATGATGTTTAGATTTTGTTGGCAAATAGTTGACTAAAGGCTGTTGCATATTATACAAAATGTATGGGTTAATCAATGAGTACAATAAGACTATTACTCATGCACTCAGTTATATTTTTAAACAGCTTTTCAGCTCCTAGAACCATGCTTGGCCTTGTGTGAAACATTAAAATCATAAGAAATGTTACCTACTCTTGAAAGAACATATAGAAGAGGTAAGACATGTAAAAAATAAACATAAATCAGGAAGAAACCTGGCCGGTTAGCTCAGTGGTTGAGCATCAGCCCAGCATGGGGATGCCCTGGGTTCGATTCCAGGCCAGGGCACACAGGAGAAGCAACCATCTGCTTCTCCACCCTTCCTCTTCTCCTTTCTCTCTATCTCTCTCTTCCCCTCCCACAGCCAAGGCTCCATTGGAGCAAAGTTGGCCTGGGCACTGAGGGTGATTCCATGGCCTCTACCTCAGGCACTAAAATGGCTTCGGTTGCAATGAGAGCAATGGCCCCAGATGGGCAGATCATCGCCCCCTAGTAGACATACCGGGAGGATCCCAGTTGGGAGCATGCAAGAGTCTGTGTCTCTGCCTCCTGGCTTCTCCCCTCAGAAAAATACAAAAAAATAAAAAGCATGAAGAATATACATGTTATTAAAAGTTACCTATGAAGCTTTGAATATTCAAAGGAGGAAGAGATCCAAGAGAACTTGAAGAAGGAGAGTGTGTTTAATTAAGTAGAAGAGGCAGAGGACATTCCAGTAGAGGATGCAGCATGAACAAAGGCAACCCAAAATTCTTGTATTCACAGAATTGTGAGCTGTTTAATATGGTGGAGCCCAGGGTATCAAAAAATATAACATACTAGAAAGGAGTGTGGAGTCAGAATTTGGACAGTCATGAGTACAAGGCTAAAGATCCCAAGCCCATATTTTATTGTCATGACAAAGCTAATGAAGGATTGCCTGACCCATGGTGGTGCAGTGGAAAGAGTGTCTACCTAGAATGCTGAGGTTGCCAGTTTGAAACCCCGGGCTTGCCTAGTCAAGGTTCATATAGGAGTTGATGCTTCCTGCTCCTCCTCCCTTCTCTCTCTCTCTCTCTCTTTCTCTCTCTCTCTCTCTCTTTCTCTCTCTCCTCTCTTAAATAAAAATAAAATCTTTTAAAAATACTAATGAAGGCTTTAAAATGAGAAATGATGCATGGAAGCAATGTTATATAGAAAGCAATAATATGTGGAATTGTAGAAATTTAAGACAGTGTTTCTCAAAAATGCCATAGTTCTACCTCACTTGGCATTTATTCAGGATACCAGAGATCCTGAATTAGTTAAGAATTAAGTGGGAATCCTCTCCATTAAATGCAAATATGATACTGTATTTGAGGGGGTACTGAGACAAAAAAGGTATGGTTTCTGCCTTCCAAAAATTTAAGTTAATGGATGTTAGATTATGAATAAGTAACTATAATCTAAGGGCATAATTAAATGAACACTATAGTAAATGGTTAAGTGAAATTCTTGGCAATTCAAAGGGAGAAAGCTCTAAATTCTGGCTTCAAAGAATGGAAAAAATACTGGAGGAGGAGCAAGATGGCGACGGAGTAGGCGGACGTACCAACTTCCAACTCCCAGAACCAAAGTGGATTACAACGCAATTTTAAGAACCATCACCTGGATAAACCAACTTTGAACAAAACTAAGTGGACTCTTCAACCAAGGAACACAGAAGAAGCCACATTGAGACTGGTAGGAATAGCGAAAACGCGAAGAGGGCTGCCCAGCTCCCCGGAGCAAACGGCAGCCCGGAGAGACCCGTGTGGCGGGAGGAAAGTTTGGCAGAGAGGGAGGGACCTGGGTCCCAGGAACCAAGCCCCAGCCTGCAGTCCCAGAGCCTAGAAGAGGCGTTTGGACAGATTTGAGATGTGAAACAAGTGAGGGAGCTCCCAGGCCTACAGTGTGGAGTATTAGGTCCCTTCCTACTCTGCTGAGGGCTGCTTAAGGTTTTGGGGCGGCAGGACGCTGAAACGCGGTTCTGTCGGCGTGGGTGGAGGCCAAGCCGGTGGGAGATCGGTCTAGCCCAGAGGGTAGGAGGGGAAGCGCGAGAGCGGTCCGGAAGCTGCGGGCCAGCCTTTAATCCCACTTACGGGGACAAAGCGGGAGGCCAGGAACAGGCAGGCCCTGCGCAAGCCGACCCTGACCGTGGGGACCGGGCTAGGACCAGGGACGGGCAGGGGCTCGCGGCTGAGCTGACACTACCAGTCCCCTCGCCCCCGGCCGGAGAAACCGCGGTTGGCCAGTATACGTGCGCGAGCGGGCTCCGAGCATGAGAACGGGGTGGACCCCGAGACGGGTGGAGGCTCGCAGCTGAGCCCACGCTATTATCCCCATCCGGCCGGAGAAAACACGAATAGCATTCATACGTGCACGAGCGGGCTCCGAACACGGGGGCGGGGTAGAGTCCGGGACGAGCGGAAGTACGCAGCTCGGCGGAAGCCAGCAAACACGCCCGCCCCAATAAACCTTGGTTTCCGACCCTGCGCAAAGGGCCCTGGCCTCGAGGGCGGGGCTAAAGCTCCGGACGGGCAAAGGCTTACAGCTGAGAGCACGTCAAAAGCCCCGCCTAAACCGCGGAACAGTAGCGAGCAGGCTCCGACTGCTGGTTATGGGCGGAAGTCCGGAAATAGGCTGGGTCCGCAGCTGAGGAAAGGTGCTCACCTCTACCCTTGGTGCTGATCTTGTGGCTTCAGTGACAGCCCCTCCCACGGAGGAGAGGCAGAAATCACAGCAAAAGCCACAGTGGGCCCGCGCTGGCAACGCTCATACCCAACCACCCTAGGCACCGGCAGAGGGGGTGGGGGGCCTGCAGATAGACCACACCTAGAGAACACAAAGGCAACACCTACTGGACTCCAGTGGCCACAACTTGCTTATACACAGAAAAAATGGGCAGGCAGAGGAATGCAAACCAAATGAATCAAGAGAAATTCCCAGAGAAGGACCTGAATGAACCAGATATAACCAAATTACCGGAAGCAGAATTTAGAATAATGATAGTTAGGATGTTCAAAGAAATTAGAGCAACAATGGATAGTCATTATGAACACCTAAATAAAGAGATAACAAGTATAAAAAATGAAATTGAAATAATAAAAAAGAATCAGACAGAAATGACAAATACAGTATCAGAACTGAAGACCACAATGGAAGGAATTAAAAGCAGGATGGATGACGCTGAGGATCGAATAAGCGAGTTAGAGGACACAATAAACAAAGGCACAGAAGCAGAGAAGAAAAAGGAAAAGAGACTTAAAAAATGTGAGGAAACTCTAAGGGAGCTTTGTGACAACATGAAGAGAAACAACATTCGCATCATAGGGGTGCCTGAAGAAGAGGAGAGAGGACAGGAAATGGAAACTTTGTTCAATCAAATCATAGCAGAAAACTTTCCTAAATTAAGGCTGGGAAACACTCCACACATTCAAGAAGCACACAGAACTCCATTAAAGAGAAACCCAAAAAGATCTACACCAAGACACATCATAGTTAAAATACCAAAGCTAATGGATAAAGAAAAAATTTTAAAAGCTGCTAGAGAAAAAAAGGCTATCACCTACAAAGGAGCCCCCATAAGGATGACATCAGACTTCTCAACAAAAACACTTGAGGCCAGAAGGGAATGGCAAGAAATAATCAAAGTAATGCAGAACAAGAACCTACAACCAAGACTACTTTATCCAGCAAGGCTAACGTTTAAAATTGAAGGAGAAATAAAGAGCTTCCCAGAAAAAGAAAGCCTCAAGGAATTCATAAAAACCAAACCAATTCTGCAAGAGATACTAAGGGGCCTCTTGTGAACAGTTTAAAGGGAGGAATGAATAGAGCAAAAGAAGAATACAGCTTTAAAGAATAAAATGGCAATAATCAACTACATATCAATAATAACCTTAAATGTAAATGGATTAAATGATCCAATCAAAAGACATAGGGTAGCTGCATGGATAAAGAAACAGGACCCATACATATGCTGTCTACAAGAGACACACCTTAAAACAAAAGATGCTCATAGACTGAAGGTAAAAGGATGGAAAAAAATATTTCATGCAAATGGAAATGAAAAAAAAGCAGGGGTAGCAATACTTATATCAGACAAAATGGACTTTAAAACAAAGGCTGTAGTAAGAGATAAAGGAGGACACTACATAATGATAAAGGGAACAATTCAACAGGAAGATATAACTATTGTAAATATCTATGCACCAAATATAGGAGCCCCGACATACATAAAGCAAACTTTGATGGATATAAAGGGCGAGATTAACAGCAATACTATCATAGTAGGGGATTTCAATACCCCTCTAACAACACTGGATAGATCCTCAAGAAAGAAAATTAATAAAGAAACAGCAGACTTAAAGGATACACTAGATCAACTTGATTTAATAGATATCTTCAGAACTTTTCACCCTAAAGCAGTAGAATATACATTCTTCTCAAGCGCTCATGGTACGTTTTCTAGGATAGACCACATGTTAGGACACAAAAATGGTCTCAATAAATTTAAGAAGATTGAAATCATATCAAGCATTTTCTCTGATCACAATGCCATGAAACTAGAAATTAACCACAAAAGAAAAAATGAAAAATACTCAAACACTTGGAAACTAAATAGCATGTTATTAAATAATGAATGGATTAACAATGAGATCAAAGAAGAAATAAAAAAGTTTCTAGAAACAAATGATAATGAGCATACATCAACTCAAAATTTATGGGACACAGCAAAAGCAGTTCTGAGAGGGAAGTTTATTGCACTACAGGCATATCATAAGAAGCTAGAAAAAGCTCAAATAAGCAACCTAACCCTGCATCTAAAAGAACTAGAAAAACAACAACAAATAAAACCCAAGACAAGTAGAAGGAAGGAAATAATAAAGGTCAGAGCAGAAATAAATGACATAGAGGCTAAGGAAACAATACAGAGGATCAATGAAACAAGAAGCTGGTTCTTTGAAAAGGTAAACAAGATTGATGAACCTTTAACTAGACTCACCAAGAAAAAAAGAGAGAGGACTCAAATAAATAAAATTAGAAAGGACAGTGGAGAAATAACAACTGACACAACAGAAATACAAAGCATTGTAAGAAAATACTATGAAGAACTATATGCCAAAAAATTAGACAATCTTGGTGAAATGGACAAATTTCTTGAATCATATAACCTTCCAAAAATCAATCTGGAAGAATCAGAACACCTAAACAGACCAATTACAACAAATGAGATAGAAACAGTTATCAAAAAACTCCCAAAAAAGAAAAGTCCTGGGCCTGATGGCTTCACAAGTGAATTCTATCAAAAATTCAAAGAAGAACTAATTCCTATTCTCCTCAAGCTATTTCAAAAAATTCAAGAGGAAGGAAGACTTCCAAACTCCTTTTATGAGGCGAGCATAATTCTGATCCCAAAACCGGGCAAAGACAACACAAAGAAAGAAAATTATAGGCCTATATCCCTAATGAATTTAGACGCTAAAATTCTCAACAAAATATTAGCCAACCGGATCCAGCAATATATGAAAAAAATCATACACCACGATCAAGTGGGATTTATTCTGGAGAGGCAAGGCTGGTTCAATATTCGCAAATCAATCAATGTGATTCACCATATAAACAAAAGGAAGGACAAAAATCACATGATAATTTCAATAGATGCAGAAAAGGCATTTGATAAAATCCAGCACCCATTCATGCTCAAAACTCTCAGTAAAGTGGGAATACAGGGATCATTCCTTAACATGATAAAGGCCATCTACGATAAACCGACAGCAAACATCATACTAAATGGACAAAGATTAAAAGCAATCCCCTTAAGATCAGGAACCAGGCAGGGTTGCCCACTTTCACCACTCTTATTCAACATAGTTCTGGAAGTCCTAGCTACAGCAATCAGACAAGAAGAAGAAATAAAAGGCATACAAATTGGAAAAGAAGAAGTAAAACTGTCATTATTTGCAGATGATATGATATTGTATATTGAAAACCCTAAAGTCTCAGTCAAAAGACTACTGGACCTTATAAATGAATTCAGCAAGGTGGCAGGATATAAAATTAATACTCAGAAATCAGAGGCATTTCTATACACCAACAATGAAATATCAGCAAAAGAAATTAAGGAAACAATCCCCTTCACTATTGCAGCCAAAAAAATAAAGTACCTAGGAGTAAATTTAACCAAGGAGGTTAAGGACTTGTACTCGGAAAATTATAGAACATTGATAAAAGAAATCAAGGAAGATACAAACA
Organism: Rhynchonycteris naso; assembly: GCA_037038555.1. NCBI lineage: Eukaryota > Metazoa > Chordata > Mammalia > Chiroptera > Emballonuridae > Rhynchonycteris > Rhynchonycteris naso. The sequence goes on from CM072998.1 coordinate 129,073,049, forward strand.
AGTGGAAGCATATACCGTGCTCATGGCTAGGAAGAATAAACATCATTAAAATGTCTATATTACCTAAAGCAATTTATAAATTCAATGCAATACCAATTAAAATACCAATGACATACTTCAAAGATATAGAACACATATTCCAAAAATTTATATGGAACCAAAAAAGAACACGAATAGCCTCAGCAATCTTAAAAAGAAAAAATAAAGCAGGAGGTATCACGCTTCCTGATATCAAGGTTTACTATAAGGCCATTATACTCAAGACAGTCTGGTACTGGCATAAGAACAGGCACATAGATCAATGGAACAGAACAGAGAACCCAGAAATAAACCCACAGCTTTATGGACAACTGATATTTGACAAAGGAGGAAAGAACATACAATGGAGTAAAGACAGCCTCTTTAACAAATGGTGTTGGGAAAATTGGACATCTACCTGCAAAAAAATGAAACTAGACCATCAACTTACACCATTCACAAAAACAAACTCAAAATGGATAAAAGACTTAAATGTAAGCCGTGAAACCATAAGCATCTTAGAAGAAAACATAGGCAGCAAGCTCTCCGACATCTGTAGCAGCGGTATATTTGCCGATTTATCTTCATGGGCAACTGAAATAAAAGGCAAGATAAACAAATGGGACTATATCAAACTAAAAAGTTTTTGCACAGCTAAAGACAATAGGAACAGAATAAGAAGACAAACCACACAATGGGAGAACATATTCGACAGCACATCTGATAAGGGGTTAATAACTAAAATTTATAAAGAACTTATAAAACGCAACACCAGGAAGACAAACAACCCAATCAAAAAATGGGCAAAAGAAATGAATAGAAATTTCTCCAAAGAGGACATACAGATGGCCAATAGGCATATGAAAAAATGCTCAACATCACTAATCATTAGAGAAATGCAAATTAAAGCCACAATGAGATATCACCTCACACCAGTCAGAATGGCACTTATCAGCAAAACAACACAGAATAAGTGCTGGCGAGGATGTGGAGAAAAGGGAACCCTTCTGCACTGCTGGTGGGAATGCAGACTGGTGCAGCCACTGTGGAAAACAGTTTGGAGATTCGTCAGAAAATTAAAAATTGAACTGCCTTTTGACCCAGCTATCCCACTTTTAGGAATATACCCTAAGAACACCATAGCACTGTTCGAAAAGAAGAAATGCGCCCCCATGTTCGTGGCAGCATTGTTCACAATAGCGAAGATCTGGAAACAGCCCAAGTGTCCGTCAGAAGACGAGTGGATTAAAAAGCTATGGTACATATATACTATGGAATACTACTCAGCCATAAGAAACGATGACATCGGATCATTTATAACAAAATGGATGTACCTTGATAACATTATACGGAGTGAAATAAGTAAATCAGAAAAAAAGAAAAACTGAGAACAGCACGATTACATACATAGGTGGGACATGAAAGTGAGGGTATGAGACATGGACAAGAGAGTGTTGGTTATGGGATGGGGGGAGGGAGGGAAAAGTGGGATAGGGAGGAGGGGAGGGACACAGAGAAAACCAGATTGAAGGTGACAGAGGACAATTTGACTTTTGGTGATGGGTATGCAACACAATTGAATGATAAGATAACCTGGAGATGTTTTCATTGTACATATGTACCCTGATTTATTGGTGTCACCTCATTAGAATTAATAATAATAAAATATATATTAAAATTAAAAAAAAAAAAAAAAAAAAAAAAAAGAATGGAAAAAATACTAAACAAAGGAGTGTTATTTGAGCTGGTTGTTGGAGAATAAGCAAAAGTTTGATGTACAGAGAAGGGGATTCCAGGGCAAGCATTCAGCATAGGAAAAGGCACCAGAGTGTGATGTGTTTAGAAAATAACAGTCCAGTGTAACTGAATTTAAGGGTATACTGAGGGATTGCATAGGAAATTAGGCCAGAAAAAAATGAACAAAAGATAAAGTGACATTACAAAGCATACTATTCTCATATTACGAAGCTGAATAACCATGTCATGGCAAATCATATTATGATTATAAATTGATACTCAAAATTAATACTGGTCTGATTTAACAAAATCTTACACTGGAAAATTTATAAATAGTTTAACAGTAAGTTTAATCAAATTAAAGAACTTGAGCATTATAATCCATGACAATTTTAGGCACATTTGTATAAAATCTTGTTTTAAGATGGATCACTGGAGTGAATTTAGTATACCAAGAGACACCTGGAATTATACATTTCTAGTAAAATGGCATCAATGCTGTAATCTCTCTTTGTCTGTGTTTCTCATTTGACTGGGAATCCCTTGAAGGCAAGGCCCTTGTTTAGGTCATCATGTATTTCTAGTACATTGTAAGTGTGCCTTAAGTATTTATGAAGGGAATGAATGACTACATGAACACATTGCAACCTATGTGCCTTACCACAATCAATGATTTCATAGATTAAATAATAAAACATTGTCTCCTCTTAGTCAGAATTCAAGTAGTTATATTTTTTTAATTAGTGGTAATTCTAATTAAAATTAAAAAATTCTAATTAAAAAATAAATTCATACTTTATTTTTTTTAAAAAGAGACAAATTTTCAGATAATCTCTATATCTTTTATATCAATAGCTATAATATATGAAGTTAAAAATAATGAGCCTAAGCACCAAAGAATAGTAACAATACTGATTATTTAGTGTTTTCAATATACAAATATTGCTTCACATGTATCAGTTTGAACTACATCCCTAAGACATAAAAGTTTCTAAAATTTACATTTACAAATTAAAAAAGTTGAAATTCAAATGAGACCATAAATTGCACAAGATGACATGATTATTAACTACAGAGCTAAATTTTGGACATTAAATTATTTTACTACACTTACTGGAGTAAAAAATACAGTAATATTCCAAAAATATTTACCATATCAATTTACAGACTAACCAGAAAAAAGTCTTGCTAACTAGAAACCATATTTCTCAAACTTTTTTTTTCTGCCCTATATAAGAACCCCTTTCTGTTTGAGGAATTTTCTACCACACAAGTTATGGTGGCAGTCAGAACTGCCTCCCTTTATGGAAGCTGAAAAAACAAATGCTTTACCATGGGTATATAGGCACTCAAACTGTATTTGTTGACCATATACCTGTTTCTCAGACTTTGGATCAGATGACTGGTACCACAGAGAGGCAGGCAGTTGTTTGGGATGGCTTTGGCTGATTGACCTCCCTCATTTCCACCTACTTTCCAAATCTGAATCTCTAGCTTTCCAGGGATTTCAATAGGTTTTCAATAAGTTATTTTTCTACTAATTCAGCTGCATTATGTTTATTTACTTGCAATGGTGAACCCTACATGACACATGCAATGGTGTGCCTCATTAATTGCTAGATGGTACAGGCCCAGTTTTGTCTGTTGGATAGTGTTGGGCTTTTTCTACACCAAATTGAGTCTAGTCAGTTTAGAAAAAGACACTTACTTGCATTCTGGAATGAAAAGTTTTAGGAACCAATGTAGTACAGTAATCTATTCATTTATTGTTTTTATGTTCATGATATTTTGTGTATACCTTTACATTCCACAGTAAATATTTGCCAGTGCTCTATGCCCTGATGTGAAAATTATGTTCTTTACTGTTCTTCACATTTTTGTCACTAGTTACTCTTCAGGGCTGTATCAGTGTGCAGGATATCCATCATCACCTATTGGTTCACAAGCAGGAGTGCCCCTCAGAATCTTCCATGGAACTTTTTTAAAATTGTAGGGTTCCAGGTCCTACCTCCGATCTGTTAAATTAGAATGGCCAGATGTGGGGCCAGCACAGGGAGACACACTCCTCTGATGACTCCATTGCACACCTGTGGAGTGTACCACTGTCTTGTTCACTAACTCTACTTAAATTTTTAATGTGCTTCAGTTAGAAGAATCTCACTATGGTGGTCTCTAAATACAAATAATATAATCCAAGAAGAAGTTACTGAGTTAAACTTTACCTATCAATCAACACCACCATTTTCTTCCTGAATCCTTTAGGATACTTTCTCAAATATTAGTGCATTGAATCATGTAGTCTTCCTAATATTAATAGAGTCCTTATGACTTTATCCAAGGTTTTCCATCTATAGAGTATTTTAAAAATAAATTTTTCTGCAGAACTTTTGAGTAATCATGGCATTTAGAGGAATTAAAGTTGTTATTTTTTTTTAAGTCAAAGTGATTAAAGTCCTATTATATTATCATCACTGAAGAGTGAAAATGAAAGCAGGAGGATGATGTAATCAGCACTGTGTGAGGTCAGGAAATTAATTATAACTTCACAGTTCAAGCATCATCAAGTAAACAGATTGTCCAAGACTTCAACACCTTCTACATTCTAAATGAAAAAATCTGGTGAGTTTTCAGTGTTTTCTCAGACACGCATTTGAGGAATCTTCACATTCCTTTTTTTATACTTCATCCTAGGATTCTGGTCAGTTGTAGTGGATTCAGTCACACAAGACTAGGCAGCATTATTTGTCCTGTGAGTAAACTTCATAAAGTCAAGTCTGATAGAAGTCACTACATTTCACATTAGAAGGTGCACTCTCTCCTTGCATTTTTTCTTTTTTTAGGTTTTATACTGTCTTAAGCTGTATTAAATTTCTCAGGGAAAAAAGAAAAGTTTCCTTACAGAAGTTGGAGTTGACAACCTGGTGGTTGTTTATATGGCTTCCTCCTGAGTGTGAAGTACTCAAATCCCATGTGCCAAGTGCAGTAAAAAGATAATGTGATAAAGATCATCTTTCTGGTCCTAGTTATACTGTGGTGTATTATACAATATAATAAGATTTCTTTTGAATGGCTTATATTTTTGGTGGTATAAAAAACCCTCATTTAATTTTGTAAGATTGAGTATACGCAAGCAGAGGAAGGACAGGGGAGCTTTTGAACATATATTTCTGAGGATAAGAGTATTTTATTTATACTCTATAGTATTCTGCTGAAACCTAAGTTAGGATAGCAGCTAAAATTGAGAGACCCACATTCAAAAAGGCATCAGTGAATGAAGAGAAAGAGGACAGAATCTAAGAAATAATATCTGAGAAAAACTCAAAAATAAAAAAGAGTTTAAATAGAATAAAATAATCCAGGGGAATATGGCATCCAAGAGAGTTTTGCATACCAAGGAATGAAAGGATGAGTGTCAAGAGAACTTTTAGAGGAAAAAGTGAAGGAGTCTTCAGCTTGTTTACAGGCTGAGAGGAAGAAACTGGTAAGAAGAAAGACACTGAAGATGGAAAAACAAAAAGAGGCAAGGACCAGGGCTGGAGATGGCAAAGGATCACAAGAGGGCAAATGAGATGGCCACCACTTCTCCAACGCATTTCATCTCCTGCTGTGTAGAGAATGTAGAGGACATTGAGATACATATTTTTACCTATATCTCTCCCTTTCTCTTTCCCTTCCATCTGTGTGGAAGATGTTCCTTTTCTCATGAACAAGGTCAATTTCTGAGTATGAGTAAATAAAAGTGTGATTGATGTTTGCCACATATATAATTGTATAGCCTAAAGAACATAAGAAGTTTTAATTGACCTAGTATGTGTTTAAATCTATATAATAAACAGAGACTTTATTAATGCACTAATATAACAATTAGTCACAGCATTGTAGACAGAAAAGGGATCACTCTTTTATTCAATTTGAACTCTCATTAATATAACCATGAAATCTTTTATTTAGGATATCATTACCAAACACTAAACCATTGATCTAGATTAACCATGTAATCCAACTTGGTTAATTATTCAAACTTGGCTTCAAGTTTAACTAGTTATTGAAATGATTTAAAACATTTTTCTTTTTACGTTGTATCATCTAAGTAGTCCTATATAAGGAGCATAAAAAATTATATCACAGGAGAGCTTGATACTTGAACTTTAAGTCAGAGTCATAAAAACAATGGGTAGAAAGAACTGCCTCATCTGTAATTTTAAATATACTTTCACCCAAGCCCTAATGCTTAGTAATCAAGATTAGCCTTATTCTACTTTTGAACAAAATTTAAAAAAAAATTTAAGTACTATACTTAGCTTCTAGAAATAGACTTTTCCATTACCAATGCCAACATCATAAGAATGACTACAATACAGCTGCCATTTAACCCATATATCTCCCTTTGTGTATCCCTCAGTGCCCATCCTGTGCCTAAGTGAAAGACACTGCTAGGTAGTCAGGGACACAAAAGTAGGTAAGACGCTAACTCTGCTCTTGAGGAACTCCCAGACTAACAGGAGTGAGGCATGTTCATAATTAGTTATGTGAATATAGTAATAAAGCTGTGAGAAGCATGGTATAAAGGGACTATAAATAAGTATTAAAGATTATCGTCTTTGATCAAAATTTTACCTCTGGAAATCCATCTAAAGAGAATAAAATAGAAAGGGAAAAATGCAATGCAATGCAATCATTCTGTCGGGGTTTAGAGTAGTTTAAAATAAAAATGTTTTAAACAATTACCAAAAATAGTCATGCAATAATACTCAGGATAGAAAAAATTGTGCCATAGTAACAACCCTAAAATTTCAGTGATTTAACACAACAGATGGTACAATCCAATGTAAGTTAAAGGGCTTTTTTTGTCAGCTGTTCTCTAAGCAGTGACTCAGGAATCCAGACCTTTTCTATTATAATTAACAGCAGTGATGTTTGGAATAAATGGATGTCAAGGGAAGAGAAAAGAAGCAGATGAACCAAGCAGCATATATTTTTAAGATTTTATTTATTGATTTTAGAGAAAGGAAAGATGTCTGGAGAGAAAGGGGGTGGGGGTGAGAAGTGGGAAGCATCAACTCGTAGTAGTTGCTTCTCATATGTGCCTTGACCAAGCAAACCCAGGGTTTCAAACCAGTGACCTCAGCATTCCAGGTCAATGCTTTATCCACTGCACCACCACAGATCAGGCCCAAGCACGGTATTTTTAAAGATAGGGCCTAGCATATGCTTTCATTACTTTGCCCACATTGCATACTTTACAATGTAGTCACATACGTGGTCACCTTATTGTAAGAAGGCTATAAATGTAATCTTATCATATACTAGGAAAACAAAATAATACAGTAAACAAAGAGCTTTATCTCTGTAATACAGAGTTAGTAAATTGGATAAATGAACATTATATTCATGTTCTTATCAAAAGTTTATAAAAATACAAAAAAAGTTTTTGTTATAATGTTTAAGAAAAATTTAGTATGCGAAGGGTTTTATGTCATCAAAAATACATATAAAGAACCGGCAGCAAATATAATAAAATATTAACAGTAATGTGAGATAAAAATGTCAATTTTAAAACTTTTCTATTTGAATGTTCATATTTTTTACAAAAATGTGTTATTTAATGATGGAAAAAATTAGATTACTTTTAAATTTCTTTTGTCTATTTTTTTCTTCTTTTCCAAGTGAGGCGAGGGGAGACAGAGAGATAGACTCCCACATGATCCCTGACTGGGATCCACCGGGCAACCCCATCTGGGGCCAATGCTCTGCCTATAAGGGTCCATTCTCACAACCAAGCTATTTTTAGTACCTGAGGCAGAGAATCCATGGAGCCATCCTCAGATCCTGGGCCAATTTGCTTGAACAAATCAATCCATGGCTGCAATAGGGGAAGAGAGAGAGAGAGAGAGAAACAGAGAGAGAGAGGAGAGGAAGGGGTGGAGAAGCATATGGTCGCTTCTGTGTGCCATGACTGGGAATTGAACCCAGAACGTCCACATACCAGTCCAACACACTACCACTGAGCCAACTTTAAATTTCTTTAAGAATGTGTTATAGCAGTTACCTTACTGTAGGAAATGACTGGGAACCAGATACTCTGGGGAGGTGGCATAGAGGGAAAAGGGAATGAGATATATAATATATTAGAAGTAAGTCGTTTTTGGAGATAAAAGCTACAATGGATAATTTAGCCTAGCAATCACTTAGGAACATTGAGAACCATTCATGAAAAGGATGAGAAAGGAAAGCCTGGATTTGTACAAGAGCAGAGTGGCCCTGGTTTGAGGTCTTCATGGATGGGACTGAGGGTATATAACTCACTATGTGAGGGAAGACAAGAGATCATTTACCTCCCTGAATGTAGTGTTGAGTAGAGGAATGAAATGTTTCCTTCTGGAAAGATGTCCAAGTCATACCATACCTCAGAAGTCACAGCAAACATAACGTGTGCACTTGGACATTTGATTTCAGATTTACTACACTGTGAATTATTTATATCTTGTATACTGATTACATAAAGCATGTGTAATTAAAATCCTCCACAGAGAACAATGGAGTCCTATGTACTTGTAGTCTAAAGTCAACCTAAATCTTCAGTGATACTGCATGCTGACTTTGGGCACATACATGAATGTAGAATACACATTCACTGACTTTTAAACATGGCAGATCACTGTGAATTTTTTCACCCAACTACTCGTGTACTTTATACCTCAGGAGTTAAGCAACCTACTTTTTGTAATACCTGTTGGAAAGTAGAATGGAGACTTTTATTCTTAGCTCCTCTGCTAAACTTCAACAAGATCCAGATTGCATCCTCAGGTTTTGACACAATGTCTAGTACTTAATTTCTTTATTTTTATTTACTTATTTTTTTGTGACAGAGGTGGAGAGAGAGACAAAGAGAGGAACAGATAAGAACAGACAGAGAGAAAGGGAGAGAGATAAAAAACATCAATTCTTCATTGTGGCTCCTTGGTCTCCTTACTTATTCATTGATTGCTTTCACATTTGTGCCTTGACAGGGGAGCTACAGCAAAGCAAGATACCCCTTGCTCAAGCCAGTGACCTTCAGCTCAAGCCAGCGACCCTGGGCTTCAATCAGCAATATTTAGGCTCAAACCAGGGATCATGGGGTCATGTCTATGATCTCATGCTCAAGCTATCGAGCCTGCACTCAAGCTGGTGAGCCCATGCTCAAGCTGGATGAGCCTGTGCTTAAGCTGGTGACCTTGGGGTTTCAAACCTGGGTCCTCTGCATCCCAGTCCAATGCTCTATCCACTGTGCTACTGCCTGGTCAGACTAGTACTTATTTTCTTTAAAAAAAGAATTTCACAATGGCTACAGAGTATATAGAAGCTACACTTACCTCCTCCTGGTGCCAAACTGGATTTATAGTTAAATTACAGAGCAATCACCCTGAATAACCAACCAAAGACTAGATGAACAGAAGTCTTACAACCAAAGATTTATAGAAGAAACCACATAGAGACTGGTAAGAAGGGCGATGATACAGAAAGAACTGGCTCCCACACCAACGAGCAGCAACTGAGAAGCTGGAGGGATATTTTGGATGTAAAACTCCTCCTCCCCAGACACAAGGTGCCTCAAAGCCATGCTTGGGCTTCCTACTCAGAGCACCAGAGCCAGAAAAAGGAGCCCATATATCATCTGACAATAAAAATTAGCAGGGACTCAAACTGCATGGCAGAGAAAGGATTCTGCTAGAGATGTACATGCCATCTTTCCAGGGTTGAGCAACAGCCTGGGTCATCCAACTACTGGCAACACTACCCTGCCGATCTAGAGTCCTGCAGAAAGGTCAGCTGGCTGCACCCACTGTGTACTTTGGGCACTGTTTTTCTGGTGAAGCTCTTAGCACAGACTTAGTAACTGAGTTGTGTTAACTCTGGAACAAGGCCATTCTTCCTTACATCACATGCACAGCTGCCACCCCCACCTAATGAATCACTTGGCCTGTGTTTCCACTCCTTGTAGCCCTGCCCTTCTGAGCTCAGTCCCTCAGGGGGATTTGACTTCTATGCAGAGCTGGGACCTTTGGAGCCTGTCTCCCATAGAGGCTCTTTTCCAGGACTCAAGTGGGCGGGCACTAGTTGTGTAACAATAGCTGCATGGGGCTCATTTTTATCATGCCTGTGAGCTCAGGCCATGCCATTCCCTCAATAGGAGATTTATTTGACATGCCCTTCCAATAAACAGTTGCCTCACCCTGCTGAACTCAATCCCACATGAGGGATTAGAGTGCTGCTCAGAACTGGTAACTTTAGAGCATGTCTCCCTGGGAGGCTCTTGTCCAGGACTCAGATATGTGGGTGCTGAGTTGTGTGAATACATTGCTGAAGGCCACTCTTGTCTCTCCTGCATACTCAGCTAGTCCTGTTCCCCCAATGAGAGATTCATTTGCTCTGTCCTCCTAGATCCCAGTGGACCTGCACTGCTGAGCTTGCTCCCGTGAAGGAGCTAGCTGGCAACACCCAACCTGAGCCTGCAGTGTGCTTCTTCTGAGGGGGCTAAGGATGGAGACTTGAGCAGAGACTGAGTGGTATGGCTCTAGAATAGGAGACATTTTCTACCCCCTCTGATTACGACTGGCACCAAACACTGCTGGAAACAACTCCACACCAGGGAACAGCCTACACATTGTGGCTTATACACTGATCAAGGTCTATCCATACAGTCAGCCAGCCTGAGGATTATGCCCACCCATGAAAGGGTCAACAGCATTCAAGACTCAACTACAACAGGAGGATACAGGTAACCCACACAAGAGACATTCCTGAAACACCCAGTTCTGGTGATCTGGAAGATTGTGCCACCAAGACCCACAATACCTACAACATAAACCCACCATATCATGTTTTGGAGTAATAGCAGATCTACCTAATACACAATGACAAACATAAAAAGATAGACAAAATGGGGAGACAAAGAAGTATACCCCAAATTAAACAACAAGGGAAACTCCCCCTAGAAAATGAATTAAAATGGAAGCAACTAAAATACCAGATGCAGAGTTCAAAAAATGTTTATAAAGATGCTTAAAAACCTTAGGAGAAGAATAGATAATCTCAGTAAGAACTTAAAGAAATAGTAAGCATCAAAAAAGATATAAAAAACCCATTAAAAAGAACCAGTCAGAAATAACACAATATCTGAAATGAAGAATAAACTAGAAGAAATCAACAGTAAGTCAGAAGAAGAAAAGGACTGACTCAGTGAGTTAGACGACAAGATAACAGAAGCATCCAAACAGAGCAGCAAAAAAAAAAAAAAATCAGAATTTAAAATAAAAAGAAAGTTTAAAGGACTTATGGGACAACCTCAAGCATAATAACATCTGCATCATAGAGGTACCAGAAGGAAAAGAGAGAGAGGAAGGGATCAAGAACCTGTTTGAAGAACTAATGGCTGAAAAGTTCCCTAACCTGGTGAATGAAAGAGATACACAAGTTAAGAAACTCAGAGAGTCCTAAACAAGATGACCCCAAAGAGGCCCATACCAGGACACATCATAATTAAAATGGCAAAGGTTAAAGACAAAGAGAATCTTAAGAACAGCAAGAGAGAGTTACCTACAATGGATCTCCTATAATGCCGTCAGCTGATTTCTCAACAGAAATACTTCAACCCAGAAGGGATTGCCAAGAAATATACAAAAGGCTGAAAAGCAAGGACCTACAACCAAGACTATTCTACCTAACAAGACTTAACATGTAAAGGAGAAATAAAGAGCTTCCCAGACCAAAAAAAAAAAAAGTCTATTATCACCAAACACTGCAAAAGTATTAAAGGACATTTTTTAAAAAGGAGAAAGAAAAAATGAAATAGAGAGAGAGGAACATAGGTATAAAGAATAAACTGGCAATAAATAATTATCTATTAACAATAAGTTTAAATGTAAATAGATTAAATGCTTCAATCAAAAGACATAGGGTATCTGAATGGATAAGAAAACATGACCCATATGTATACTGTCTACAGGAGACCCACTTCAGGACAAAAGATGCACACAGATGAATGTGAAGGGAAAAGAAATTCCATGCAAATGGAAAAGAAAGAAAAAGCTGGGGTAGCAATACTTACGTCAGACACAATGGACCTTGAAACAAGGGCTGTAGTGAAAGACAAAGATAGACAACGATGAAGGGAGCAACACAACAAGAGGAAATACCCCTTGTAAACATATATCACCCAACATAGGGGCACTCAAATATGTGAAGCAAATCCTGGACATAAAGGGCAAGATCAACAGTAATACAGTCATAATAGTAAATTTTAACACTCCCTTGACATTCAAGGATAGATTTTTAGACAAAAAATCAACAAAACAACAACCTTACAAAACACACTGGACCAGATGGGTTTAATTCATATTTACAGAACATTTCATCCCAAAGCAGCAGAATATACATTCTTTTCCTGTGCAGATGGAACATTCTCCATGATCACATGTTAGGCTAGATCACATGTTAGGACACAAAATAACTCTTAATAAGTTCAAGAAGATTAAAATTATATTAAGCATCTTCTCTGACCACAATGGTATGAAACTATAAATCAATCACAAGAAAAAAAACTGAAAAATAAACACATGGAAGCTAAAAAACATGTTACTGATGGGACAACAATGAGATCAAGGAAGAAATCATAAGTTACCTTGTAATGAATGAAAATGAACACACAACAACCTAAAATCTATGGAACCAGAAAGCAGTTCTAAGAGGAAACTTCATAGCATTACAGGCCTAACATAAGAAGCAAGAAAAATCTTTATAATCTAGACCTACACTTAAAAGAACAACAAATTCCAGAGTAAGTAGAAGGAAGAAAATAATAAAGATTAGAGTGAAAATAAGTGATATAAAGAATAAAACAAAAATACAACACATCAGTGAAGTAAAGAATAGGTTCTTTGAAAAGATAAACAATATTGATGAACCTTCAACTAGACTCATCAAGAAAAAAGGAGAGGGGACCCAAGTTAATAAAATCAGAAATGAAAGAAGAAAAGTAACAACTGATACCAAAGAAATACAAAGGATTGTAAGAAAATATTATGGAAAACCATATGCTAACATATTGGACAACCTGAACAAAATGGATAAATTTCCAAGAAACATGTAATTTTCCAAAACCAAATCTGGAAGAATCAGAAAACCTGAATAGACCAGCTGCAACTAATAAAATTGAAGCATTAATAAGAAATGTTCAGCAAACAAAAGTCTTGGACCAGATGGCTTCACAGGCAATTTTTTACCATTCAAAGAACCATCACCTATCCAAACTATTCAACTGGAAGGAAGACTCCCAAGATCATTTTTTGAGGCCAGCATTATCCTCATTCCCAAACTAGATCAAGACACTACAAAGAAAGAATATTACAGGCAAATATCCCTGATGAATGTAAATACTAAAATTCTCAACAAAATATTAGCAAACCAGATCAACAATACATTTAAAAAGATTATACATAATAATCAAATGAAATATTTCTCAGGAATGCAAAGTTGATACAGTATTTACTAATAAATAAATGTGATATATCACATAAAAAAGGGTAAAAATCACATAATTTTATCAACAGATGCAGAAAAAAATTGATAAAATCTAGCACCCATTTGTGATTAAAACTCTCAGCAAAATGGGAATAGAGGGAACATGCCTCAATATGATAAACCTAGAGTCAACATCATACTCACCAGGCAAAAACTAAAAGCATTTTCCTCAGATGAAGAACACATAAGGATGTCTACTTTCACCACTCTTATTCAACATAGTACTGGAAGTTCTAGTTCCAGCTGTCAGATAAAGAAAAGAAATAAAAGTCATCCAAATTGGAAAGGAAGAAGAAAAATGATCATTATTTGCATATGACATGATACTGTATATAGAAAATACTAAAGGCTTGACCAAAAATATATCAGAACTGATAGATAAATTCAATAAGGTAGCAGGATAAGAGCAAATATCCAAAAATCTGTTGCATTTTTATATCCTAATAATGAACTATCAGAAAGAGACACTAAAATAATAATAATGATAATAATAATCCCAGTCACAACTGCATCAAAAAAGAAAAGTACCTAGGAATAATTTTAACCAAGGAGGTAAAAGATCTGCATTCAGGAAATTATAGGACACTGAAGAAATTGAGGAAGATACAAATAAGTGAAAGCATATACTGTGTTCATGGGTAAAATAAAATAACGTAATTAAATGTTGATACAACCCAAAGCAATTTATAGATTCAACGCAATTCCTTTTGAAATACCAGTGGCATATTTCACAGAACTAGAGTAGTCCAAACATTTGTATGGAACCAGAAAAGACCCTAAAAAGCCACAGCAATCTTGAGAAAGAACAAAGCTGGAGGAATCACACTACCTGATACCAAACTATACTACAAGGCTATAGTAATCAAAAGAGCATGTATGTTACTAACATAAAAACAGGCATATAAGTAGCCCAAAAATAAACCCACATCTTTATGGCCAATAAATATTTGACAGTGGAGGCAAGAACACACAATGAGGTAAAGATAGTCCACTCAATAAATGGGCTTGGAAAAATTGGACAGGTACATGGTAAAAATGAAACTAGACCACCTACTTACCATAGGCAATGAAATCTTAAAATTTTCATGTAGCAATATTTTTTATGATACATCTTATTGGACCAGGGAAACAAAAGAAAAATTAAACAAATGGGAATACCTCAAACTAAAAGCTTTTGCATAGCAAAGGAAACTATCAACAAAGTGAAAAGACAGCTCTCTGCACGGGAGAATATGGTTACCTATGATACATCTGATAAGAGTTTAATTTCCAAAATGTATAAAGAACGTAAACAATTCAAGACCAAAAAAGAGAGAGAAAGAGACAGAGGAAGAGAGAGAGAAAGAAGGAAGGGAAGGAGGGAAGGAGAGAGAGATGGAAAGGGAAGGAAGGAAGGAAGGGAAGGAGGGAGGGAGGGAGGGAGGGAGGGAAACAAATTCAATTAAAAAATGGGCAAAGGACCTGAATAGACACTTCTTCCGCAATGAGATATCACCTCACACCTTTCAGTATCATCAATAAATCCAAAAATGACATGTTGGTGAGGATGTGGAGAAAAGGAAACCATCGTGTACTGTTTTGGGAATGCAGATTGGTGCAGCCACTGTGGAAAACAGAATGGAGTTTACTCAAAAAATAAAAATGGAACTGCCTTATGACTAAATTCCATTTCTAGGAATATATGCAAAGAAACCCAAAACATTAATTAGAAAGAATATATGCACCCCTTTTTTACTACAGCATTATTTATAATAGCCAAGATTTGGAAGCCGACCCAGTGCTCATCAGTAGATAAGTGGATAAAATTGCTGTGGTATATTTACATAATGGAATACTACTCGGCCCTAAAAAAGAAGGAAATCTTACCTTCTGTGACTGAATGGATAGACCTGAAGAGCAATATGCTAAGTGAAATAAGCCAGTCAGAGAAAGACAAGTACCATATGATTTCACTCATATGTGGAATCTAATGAACAAAATAACAAAATAGAAACAGACTCATCAATACTGATAATAGAGGAGAATGGGGGGGCTGACTGAAAAAGTTGAAGGGATTAAGCAAAAACAAAACAAAACAGGAGCATGGTGATTGCCATAGGGAAAGTGGGGTGGGGGTGGGAGGTGAAAGGGCAATAGTGGGATAAAGGGTGCTGGAAAGAGACCTGACATTGGTGGTGAGCACACAGTGCAGTGTGCAGATGGTGCGTTATAAAATTGTATACTTGAATGTGTGTGGTTTTATCAGTGTCACTCGTTAAATTTGGGGAGGGGGAGTATGAATGGCCATGTATAGATTTAAAATAAGAAGTTAATATCAAAAAGTAATAATAGAAGTTTTAAACAAAAAAATTAAATCTACTTTTGACCTAGAAACAAACTTACTAATTATCAATTATCACTTCTTCTGTTAAATAAATATTCTATTCCTATTTGAGGGGAAAGCCACTTTTTTTCTTTTTATTTCTTTTCTTTTGCAAATAACCAACAGCATATTAACATAACTAACATATAAGACTCAAACAATAGAAGAAGAATTAAAAGGAGTGTTGGCTAATTTTGACCTACACTTAAGCATTCCAATAAAGTGTACAAAAAAACTATTCTGACTTTTGTAGTTAACACTGATTACCTGCCATGCACCTACAGTTTGTAAGGTACCATGAAGAATAAAAGTAACAAATATTTGCTGTTGCCTAATACAAACAAGTGATAAATATCTTAAGCATAAAGGTTTATGAGGATGGAAAAGGCGAAAGTGGAAGGAGAAACATCCTAAAAAGAAGAAAATAGGAGCAATATTCATAAAGAAATGAGATAAAGGACCTTGATGCCATGCTAAAAAATTCAGACTTCATCCTGCATCCTGTGTATTATGAGAACCCCTAGAGGGTTTTAAGGAAGAGAATAGCATGATTTAAATGGCATTTGAACAGGCATGTAATGTTGTTACATGGTAAGGACAAATCCTCTCATCTGAGAAAATAGGATACAGATTACAAGTATTTAATCCTAGATCAACACCACAGTTTACATAGTGCAATCTATCTAGAGGATGTCTGGTGTTTTATAGATGAGCATGAAATAATATTGGTAAACAATGTCAGGATTTTTTGTTGTTGTTTTTTGTTTTTGTTCTTTTTGCTTTCTACAGACCTTATTGCCCTTACTAGATGAACAGAGCAGGGGATGGACTTAATTTTCATTTAGTAGAGGGGTGGTGGTATGTGTCTGGGATGTGCTGTGTTTGTTTTGTTGCTGTTGTTGTTGTTTTATTGTTTTTTATGTGAAGTCTCATAGATCCATGGGAGAGTTTAAGATGTTTACTGGATCTCTGTTCTAATGATAAGGCTGAAAGTTCCTGCTCGGTGATTGATGGCTTCATGTAGGGCAACCTTCACACTAACAGCACAGCTTTGGTTGCTAGATAAACACAGGCAGAGGGACCCACTGCAGTGATTAGTGGCAGTGATGAGTGGCAAAGGTATTTACGATTCTCTTTTCACCAAGTAGGACACATCAAAATGACTTGGCAAGATGGAGAAAAAGTTCTAAATTCAAATGACAAATAATTACCTGACACCAGCTAAGTTTCCTCTGGAAGGGTTATTATGAGGTTGCAAATAGATAGCATGTGTATGACTTTAATTTTGAAAATGTATTAAGCAAAAAAGGAAGAGCATTCAGAAGCAAAGGCTTTACGTCCCTATAGTTTCTGCTATCATTTCTTCCTTTTAGCTTAACCTGTAATATTGATTATACTGAGAAACACACATAGAATTTATTCCTAAAGTTATCTTTACAAAACTTTAATGTGGGAATATTTGTTTTAAAAAAATAATTGTTTCCCTAAACCCTGTCATATCCACACAAATCACAGTCAAGAGGTTTGATAGTTTGAATCCTTATGGAAAGGAGGGTAGGGGGAGACAGAGGAGGGTGAAGGGGGGATAAATGGTGATGGAAGGAGACTAGACTTTTGGGTGGTGAGCACACAATACAATCTACACAGATGATGAGTTATAGACTGATACTCTTGAAGTCTATATAATTTTATTAACTAATGTTACCAATTATTTTAATAAAATTTACCCCAACAAATTCAATAAAATTTTTTAAAATAATAAATTACTCCTTATGCTTTAAAAAAGAAAAATTTTTTCTTTGATTTTGTCTGATTTTATAAAAACATTGTTTTTGACTCATATTCTAAGTCTCAGCTTAAATGATTATTTAGGTTCCATCCTATGTGATCCAAAACTAAAAAATATTTTTGATTATGATAGAAAAAAAAGCATAAGTAGTAAAAGAAGTATTTCCATCAATCTGAAAGAGATAAAAACAATTACATATATATATCAATTAGGCCAACTTCTTACCCATTAGCAGCAAGGTATTTTCTGCTCTCTAGCTCCCTTTCAGTTCTAATATGCCCTCTTCCTTTGTACCTCAGGGCCTTTGCACTTGCTATCCCCATCTGGAAATCTTTCACTCTAGATTCTACAGCTCTCTGACTATTCTTAATTTCCACACACACACACTTTGAGCTCAGCCTCAGCATTATCTCCTCAGAACTGCATCCGTAGTTACCATCCAGCCTTTTCCTCACTGTTAAAACCCCCAATTAAACATGCTTCTAGCAGTGCATGATTATTCTTGACTATAATAAGTAACTTTGAAAATAGTTTGTCACTTCCTTCTCTTGAATTATGAAAGCTCCATGAGAGGTAGGCTTTCCCCTTTTTCCTCAATTGTATCTTCAGGGAAGAAGTAGCCCTGCCCAGAAGAGTGCTACTTCCAAGGCTGCCCCTGCAAGGGGGTGAGGCCTATACAGCAACCCCACCCCAGCTCCTCTAGCCCCACCCACTGCAGCAGAGTCTTCCCAGACCCAGGTGCTTGCAGGTTAGCAGTTTGCTCCTGACAAGTGTTTTGAGGTCCTCAAATGCTTCCCTACCACTTCAGGGTCTGTGGGGCAGCATCCTGCATCATTCAGCATTTGACTTAAGAAAGGGTCCAAGTTATAAAGAGATTGGTGAAATTATATACACATAACACAGTGTTATAGAGAGCAGAAAAACAAATCCTGGAGGGAAGTGGGGCAAGGAGGATGTGGAAGGGAACATGGGGGGAGGATGCATTTGAAGAGACACAATGTAAACACAATAAATTAAAATTTAAAAAAAGAAAAGAATGTAGACAGCTAGCTAGATTTTAAAGTTTTTTGAATGAAAGGATTAAGGGCACAGCTCCTGATTTTAAGAACATACACATTCTAAAAAGTATTTGGAGAGCTGGAGTAGTGATGGATAGTTAAGTACAAATATAAGTCACATCAGAATCTTTGATTAGTACTAACATTTGGAAACCTTACATGAGCCACTAAATGCTGTTATTTCCGTTGGCAGCTATGGAAATGCAGACAGAATCAAAACTGATTTCCTAAGGCTCCTTAAGACTTTGCATATTTTTGTATATTATATTTATAATGACTTTTGGGGATTAACCAATGTGGACTCTGGCAGTAGAAGTCACTATTTTTTAGCAACTGTAGCCTCTGAGGGGTACCAAACTTGGCCATGAAGATTGTTTTGTTGCTCATGAAACAGGTCATTCTCTCGGTGTGAAGCGGGAAGACAGATGCTGTACATGCAGTCTGGAAAAGTGCCCTGTAGGTAGATCAGACTGTCTGTTGTGGTTATGAATGTTTAGCTTGCATGTTACCAAGCAAGAGCAGCATGGTAACAAACTGATGGTAAAAGGGAAGAGTATGATTGGCTCAGCAAAAGAAAGTGAAAAGGATGCTTGCTATTAGATTATAAAAGAAATCCAGGTGTAAATTGTGCTTTGGGACTTTGCTGTAAGGAATACAGTTGTCTCCCTGCTGGATACATTAGCACAGTGGTTTTTAACCTGGGTTCTATCGAACCCTAGGGGTTCAATGAGTCGGTCTCAGGGGTTCGGAGAAGCCTCTGCCACGGAGGCCAGAATAAAGTAACACCGTAATTTGTTGTGAGTTCATGCACTTTGTTGATTTTGTTCTTTGAGCAAGGTGATGTTCATGCACGGCTCATTTTGTGCACCAGTAAAAAAACATATAACTATGTCTTGAATTTGGAAAAAAAAATCATATTTTATTTATCACTAAAGAAGGGTTCAGTGAATGCGCATATGAAACTGGTGGGTTCAGTAACTCAAAAAAGGTTAAGAACCACTGCATTAGCAGAAAAAAAATGAAAGTGATCTAAAGGAGTTTTGTACAGGAATCTCAGAAGAGTGCCCAATAGGAATATATGCATATGATTGAACCTGTGTGTAATGATTCTCACCACTAACATGGTATTTGCAATTCTCACCTTAAGTAGTACAGAAACATTTTTGATCAAGAAGTAAAGACTGGTTCAATTAAGGGTTACTATGATAATGGAGACAGATTTTTCATCTGATATTTCAGACATTAATTACAAAAACTATTGATCAAATGACATATTGTGCCAAAAAAATACAATGTGTCAATGCTAAAAGAATCCCTATTATGATAGAATACACTTCCCCAATTCAGACTTGAGCAGAGAACACTTATGTCACATGCTGGGGAATTCACTACCACTTAGCACACATGCCATCGGGCTTGCACAGTGATGGAGGAGTGAAGGACAGCATTTCACGTGGCAAGAATGCATTATGTATTCATAGGAACTGTCAGAGGATATCAATACTTGATGTGACTGTCTTCAGAAAAAGCACAACCAACAGGGATGTGCAACAGTAAGAAATACAGGCATTGTAATGGCCCTGTCTTTCTGTGAATGTCCTAGAAAAAGAGGAAGCTTTAACATCAACTGCCTGGGAATCCCACAATCTCTTTTCTCATCCGGGCAACCATTGTAGTCACCTTTCACAAAATAAATTATAAAGCACGTGAATGAAAGGGTTTGTGTTACATGCGTGGGACACAACTATGAAGCAAAAATGTTTAGTATTATGTTTGCAGTTCACCTGTGGAATCTTTCTCATTATCTATGATCACACAGAAAAACCATATACTATATATTTATGGGTTTTAAGATAAATATCTTAAACAGAACTTGAAACATGATTATAACTTTCTATAATGTACTATTGCAAATGGCAGGGTAAATCAGAACCATTAATTCGCTAAAAGTTAATATCATTTTTCATTAGCTTGGCTTCTTTAAACCAGGCAATATAATGGCACTTCATAACACAACCAGGTGGAATTTGCATCCTTTCTACACCTAATGTTGACAAGAAAGAGCTCTTATCCTGTACCCACCTAATCATAGAAGCATGAAATAATGAATGCTAGACGATCTCTGTCAGCCACCTGACCATCTGTATCAAAATTACCTGTGGAGCTTGTATAAACAAATATATAAACAGACAAACAAACATTAACAGTGCCCTCAGGAAGAAATGTACTTGTCCATATTTCAACCTTTCAAGAGAATCCTAACACTATCTATGGTATGCAGCAATCATAAAATTTCTAAATTCTACTTTTTTTTAGTACTAGTTTGACATATCAACAGTGAGACTCCCAATCATATTATTAGTTTTAAAAGGAAAATAATAAATGAACTTTAGTGAACATTTAACCTTGGACATAGAAACACCACCATTGAGTCACTTTTTACTATTTGTGAGCATTGTAGTTACATAAACTTCCAAAGTTACTTTATCATTCCTTAACCAACCAGCCTCTTGCAAAGTTTACATTTATCCATTAGCTTTGCAAGTTATATATTTTTTCTTCTTTTTCCAAGTGAGAAGAGAGAAGAGAGAGAGTCAGACTCCTTCATGCACCCTGACCAGGATCCACCCAGCAACTCCCATCAGGGACCAATGCTCACAACTGAGCTATTTTTAGTGCCTGAGGTGGAGGCTTCACAGAGCCATCCTCAGTGCCTGGGCAAAGTGCTCAAACCAATCAAGCCATGGCTGTGGGAGGGGAAGGGAGAGGAAGAGAAAGAAAGGGTAAGGGGACTCACTTCTCCTGTATGCCCTGACCGGGAATCGAACCCAGGACATCTACACACTGGGCCGATGCTCAACCATTAAGTCAACCGGCCAGGGTCAACTTTACAAGTTATAAAGTATATCAGCAATACCTTGATTAAAGAAACTCTGTCAGATGCATATTTCCCAAAATTTTAATCAATAAATTTTAGAAAAAATACTTTTTAAGGAAAGGAAGCACATTAACCCTTCCTGAGCGTACCTTTCATTTTCTGCAGTATTACAGAAAGAATAAATAATGCTGTATGTTGAACTACTGGCACAAAGCATCGACTCATAATTGATTACTAAAATTACAGTTTCTACTATTGTTACTATTCAGTGGTTAAAAATCTGTATTTGACCATCCAATTGTTGGTATACCTGCTAATACTTCATTGTTTTTAGAGCTTACACTACGATGAAACTGTTAAAGGCCAAACTTAACACTGTAAAGTCACAAAGGAGGCTGAACAATTTCACTATTATAGACCTTCAGTCTTTCCTGCAACCACTTACTAATAAAGTCAGCATGTTCATTTGATTCTAAACTTCTTTGTCAATATGAATTGCTATACTTGGTGTTCATGTCATTTAGACTTCATCTTAAAGTTTTATGTAAAGTGAATCTTGAGAAATTATTGCTAGGATTTGTAAATTGCAATAAAAATAACTTTTATCGCACTCCCTAAAATGTATACAAATTAGAATAGTTGTTACCAGGCATCTTTCAAAAACAGGGACCACAGATTCTCTGGATTTCTAAGTCAAATTTAACCTGTGGCAAACTGGCAAAGAGCATATGTGACTTACTTTATAAAAGTAACTTTGTTTTTAGAATTTTTTAGTTCAGACTTTGGTAACATTCCAATATTACTCATTTGGAAAAATAATATTCATATCACAGCTTCAGTGGTGGTGCTACAATATAAATTCTTACCCATGCTAGAAATTTGTAAAGATCTTTCCATAATTGAACAAGTACATACAGGTACTTCTGTTTGATTTAGTGCTTGAGAAAGATTAGTAGGAGGTGCCAAGTCTATTTATCAAGGATCCAATAACAACAGGTAGAATAGAGGAATTTAAAGAATTTATACATCCAGGAAAAATGTAACATTAATAAGAGAAGCACTAATATACCTTCAATAAAATTTATAAAACAAAATCTGGTAGCAGTTTTATTTCTAGCACTATAGTGGATAAGATATTCTAAAGGAAAACTTTCTATCTCAGAATATCCAGAAAGACAGGGTAAATTTATCCTTTTAAGTTTATAGTTGAGATTACAATAAGAAAATGACCAGGGACCAAATGAAAAAAAAGTTGAAAATTAGAATTGATCTTTGTGACCTTCGAGGCAATTACCAATCACATAAGGATTTGGATATTAGCAGATATATGGGATCAGAAAAGACAGTCTTGGGTCAAAATGAGAAAAAAAGAACTAAATAACAGAAATAATGCTTGAGTTCCTAAAAAAGTACATCCTCAGTGAAAGGATAGATTGGAGGAAAAATCTAATCACTGGCACAAGGAAGATGAACGCAGTGCATAAGGCATCAACCTGGGAACACTGAGGTCGCCAGTTCAAAACCCTTCACTGGTCTGGTCAAGGCACATATGGGAGTTGATGCTTCCAGCTTCTCCCCCCTTTCTCTCTCTCTCTCTCTCTCTCTCTCTCTCTCTCTCTCTCTCTCTCTCTCTGTGTGTCTCCTCTCTAAAATGAATAAAATAAAAAGAAATTTTAAAAAAAATTTAAAAAAAAGAAAGAAAAGAGTATATGTTTTAGCCTGGGACTTGTTCTCAAAATCACCAACTTACCTTTATGCAGATTTGGATTCTAATGTACTCTAGCCCTTCCTCAACAACAATATATTATGAAAGGAAATAGTTGAAAAAAGTCTATGTATTAACAATTACAATAAATGGAAATGGACTAAATCAATTCATTAAAAGATAGAAATTTTCAGCTTGAATATGAAAACAAAGTTGGCTACAAAAAAAAATCTAATCTAAAACTTAAAAAAAACAAAATTAGAAATAAAAGACTAGGAGAATATATACTATATGTTATAAAGTAAAATAAAACTGGAGTAGCTATATTAATATTGCCAAATAGGTTTTCAGTCAAAGAACTATCATAGCAAAAAAGAATTACTACCGATGACATAAAGTACTGTTCACCAAGGGCTATAACAATGCTAAACTAATATGTTAAGTATAGATTCAAAATGATATTTTTCAAAATATATTTTAAAATATGGGCAGTTACAAAGAGAGAATCAAAAATCCAGAATGACAGTGAGTGATTTAAATATATTTCTATAAAAAAATGATAGATCAAGCAGATAAGAAGTAATTAAGGATCTAGAATATTTGAGGAACACAATTAACAATGTTGAATAAATGTACATATTTAAAATACCAAACAGAAATTATAGAATGTCTACTCTTCATGCCAGAAATTGACTTTGTATTGGACTCTTGTAAAGCAAGAGTCTATAAATATCAACAAATTAAAGTATACATATAATAATCTTCACCACAATAAAATTAAGTTTACAAAACAATAGCAAAATCATTATCTGCTCAGAATGTACATAGATAAAAGTGAAGTGATTACCAGGGGGGTGGGAGGTGGGAAGAGGGGTAGGGGGAAGGGTGTAAAGAGGGACAAATATAAGGTGATGGAAAATGACTTGACTTTGGGTGATGGGTATACAACATAATCAACAGTACAAATGCTATATAAATGTTTACCTGAAACCTACATACTCTCATTGATTAATGTCACCCTGTTAAAGTTAATTATCTACATATAATTTTTAAAAAATAAATTTAAAAAATAATTTCAAAACTTAAAGATCAAATAATTATTTAAAATGGGAATTATAAGGTATTTAGAACTGAATGAGAGTAAAATTCCTACATTCAGAAATTTGGGAGGCAGCAAATGAGGGACATATAATGCTAAATGCTTATAAAGACAAAGAGAAAATTAGCAACATGTTGACTTAAGGGATTAGAAAAAGTATAATGAGTTCAAGAAAAGTGGACAAGGCAGAAAAAAAATAAAGATAAGGACAAACATTTGTATACTAGAAACAGGAAATACCATAGATAGAAATCACAAAGCTCTTTAGTTTAACAAGCTAGTAGGCAAAATTCTAGAAAAATTAATCATGGAGAAAACAGAAGTCACAAATAGGAAATATTAGGATGAAAGAGAACCTAGTGAATATAGGTAGATTTAAGACAAAATAAGAAAATAGTATGAAAATATTTATTTCAATTAATTTAAAAACTTGGACAAAGTGAAGTTCGCTAAAAAAATACATAATCAGGATGGTGAAGTAGGAGACCCCACCTCATCCCTTCAAAAAGGTCAACAATTACACACAATGTTAAATTAATAGAAACATACAGCTTATTAAGTCTGAAACATGAAGAAATAGAAAATCTAAACAGATCAATAACAAGTAAGGATATTGGGTCAGAAACCAAAAATCTCCCAATAAGGAAAAGTCCAAGAGCAGATGGCTTCATGGGTGAATTCTTCAAAACATTGAAAGAATTTATCCAGTTCTTTCCAGACTCTTCCAAAACGTTGAGAAGGAGGGAACACTCTCAAACTCATTTTACAACCAAGAATTACCTGATACCAAAGCCAGATTAGGATACTACATGAAAAGGAAATGATAGGCCAATATCTCTGTCACATAAAGCGGCAAAAATTCTCAACAAAATACTAGCAAACTAAATTCAACAGCACATTAAAAGGATGGTCAAGTGAGATTTATTCCTGAAATGCAAGGACAGTTCAATATATGCAAATCATTATATTGGACATACCACATTAATAGAGTGAAAGAAAAAAATCGCATGATCATCTCAGTAGGTGTAGAAAAAGCATTTGACAAAATTCAAATCCTTTCATGATTTAAAAAACAAACAAACAAACTTTCCACATATTGGGTATTGGGTATAGAAAGAACACACCTCAATATAAGGGCCATATGTAACAAACCCACAGCTAACATCATAGTGAGTGGTGAAAGGTTTTTCTCTTTTAAGACAAGGGTGTTCACTTTCACCTTTCTTATTCAAAATAATTCTGTAAGTCCTATCCAGGACAATTAGGCAAGAAACAGAAATAAAGGCATCCAAATCAGACAGGAAAAAGTAAAATTGTCTCTTTTGGTCCCCTTGTATATAGAAAATTCTAAGAACTCCATCCAAAAGCTGTTATAACTAATAATTGAATTGAATTTTCAGCAAAGTTTCAGTATATAAAATTAACTCACAAAAATAAATTATGTTTTTATAAACTAACAATAAACTGTTTGAAAAAGATATGAAGAATACTGTTCACAATAGTAGCAAATGTAATAAAATATTTAGGAACAAATTTAACCAAAGAAGTATAAATCACTGAAAACTATAAAACATTGATAAGATAAATTGAAAACAATGATTTTGGAAAAAGACTTGACTTGGGGCGGTAAGCAAAAAAAGAAAAAGAAAAGACACAAACAAATGGAAAGATACTCTGTGTTCATGGATCATGAGTTAATATTGTGAAAATGTCCTTATTACCCAGAACCATCTCTATCAAAATTCTAATGGTATTTCTTACAAAAACAAAACAATTTTAAAATTCATATGGAACCACCAAAGACCCCAAATAATCAAAGCAGTCTTGAGAAAGGAGAACAAAAGTAGAGTTGTCGCACTTTCTGGTTTCACCCTGTATTATGAAGTTATACTAATCTGAACAGTATGGTACTGGCATAAAAATAGACATATAGATCAATAGAACAGAATGGAGAGCCAAGAAATAAATCATGTGTTTATGGTCAACTAATACTTGATAAGGCAGCTGAGAATACTAATGGAAAAAAGGATAGTCTCTTCAATAAATGGTGTTATAAAACTGGATATTCACATACAAAGAATGAAACTGGACTCCAGGCTTACACCACCTACAAAAATTATATTTAAGGACTTAAATATAAGATCTGAAACTGTAAAACTTTTAGAAGAAAACACTGGGGAGAAAAGCTCCTTGACATTGATTGGCAACAATTGGCTTTGGATATGACAGCAAAAGTACAGCAACAAAAGCAAAACTCAACAAGTAGGACTGCAGCAAATATAAAAGCTCCTGCACAGTAAAAGAAACAATTAACAAATGAAAAGGCAACCTACAAATTGGGAAAAAAATATCTGCAAGCCATATATCTGATAAGGGGTTAATATTCAAAATGTATTAAAAAACATAAACTAATCAATAGCAAAAAAAAAAAAAAAAAAGAAAATCAAAATAGCAAATGGGCAAAGAAATTGAATGGATATTTCTCTGAAGAAGATGCAGAAATGGCCAAGTACAAAATTGTGTTTAACATAACTAACCATTAAGGAAATGTAAATGAAAACCACAATGAGATATCACTTCAGACCTGTTAAATGGCTGTTATCAAAAAGGTGAAGGAGCCTGACCTGTGGTGGCACAGTGGATGAAGCGTCGACCTGGGAACACTGAGGTTGCCAGTTCAAAACCCTGCACTGGTCTGGTCAAGGCACATATGGGAGTTGATGCTTCCAGCTCCTCTCCCCTTTCTCTGTTTCTCTCTCTCACTCTGTGTCTCCTCTCTAAAATGAATAGAATAAAAAAAATAAAAATTAAAAAAAAAATTTAATAAAAAAAAAAAGGTGAAGGAATCAAGTAAAAACAAACAAAAACACCCCATAGACACAGACAACAGTATGGGTACAAGAGGGTTAAGGGGCAGTAAATGGTCACAGAGAAGACTTGACTTTGGGTGTTGAACACACAATACAATATACAGATGGTGTATAATAGAATTGTGTGCTAAAAACCTATATAATTTTATTAACCAGTGTCACCCCAATAAATTCAATGTTTTTTTAAGACGAGATAAATTTTGGAAGGATGTGGAGAAAAGGGAATACCGGTGAACTGTTGGGGGAAATGAAAATTGGTATAGTCACTATGGAAAGCAGTATCGAGGTTTCTCAAATAATTAGAAATAGAACTGCCATATAATCTAGCACTCACACTGCTGGGTATGTGCAAATGAAATGAAAGCAAGATCTTGAAGAGAAATCTGCACACTCATTTTCATTGCAGCATTATGCACAATAGCCAAGACATGAAAACAACCTCATGTGCATCAGTGACTGAATGGATAAAGAAGACATGGCATTTAAACACAACAGAGCCTGACCTGTGGTGGCGCAGTGGATAAAGCGTCGACCTGGGAACACTGAGGTCGCCAGTTCAAAACCCTGCACTGGTCTGGTCAAGGCACATATGGGAGTTGAGGCTTCCAGCTCCTCCCCCCTTTCTCTCTCTCTCTCTCTCTCTCTCTCTCTCTCTCTCTCTCTCTCATTCTCGCTCTGTGTCTCCTCTCTAAAATGAATAAAATTAAAAAAAAAAAAACATAAACACAACAGAATACTATTCAGACATTAAACAATGGGAAATTCTTCCAAGAGACAACATAAATGGGCCTTAACAGCCACCCTCATTTATTCAGTTGAAATAAATCAGAGAAAGACAAATACTGTAAGATCTCACAGGTGGAATCTAAAAACTATGAACTCATAGAAACAGAGTAGAATGTTGGTTGCCAGGGGTTGAAGGATGGGGAGAAGTTTGTCAAGGGTACAAACTTTGTTATAATGAACAAGTTCCAGAGATCTAGGGTATAGCATGGTGACTACTGTTAACAATACTGTATTTATGCTCAAAGGTTGCTATGAAGGTAGAGGTTTTATTTTTCTCACTATAACAACAATGAAATAATAATTATGTAAGGTAGAGAATGTGCTAACTAACCTTATTGGGTAAACATTTCACAGTATACATGCTTATCAAATCATCACATTTTCTACTTTAAACCTATGCAATGTTATATGTCAATTGTATTTCAAAGCTGGAAAAAATTAAAAGGGAAGAAATAAACTGAAAAGCTCTGATTAAGTAATTGTATCAGTAATATGGGAAATTGAATTATTTACTCAAAGTACTTTACCAAGCCCTTCTAGTAGAAGGAGCACATTTTCCTCCCCATTATTTTGAACAAGCAATTGAATGAAATTCTGATTTCCTGTCCAAATGTCTATAATGAGATTCTCTTAGAGCACTTTAAGATGTCTCAAATCTAAATCTTTGCCTCAGAACACTCGAGTTTTCCTCTCCCACCAACAGCTATTGTCATAACCACTCCGATCATCATTGAGTGGGTATTTCCATGGTGAAAAATATCCATGTATCAAAGGAAGCTACTAACTCTCAGGCAAATGCTGAAATATTTCTCTCCTTCCTTGCCATCCTCCCCACTGATTGTACCAGTTCAAATCACTATTACTCTGCTTCTCCTCTTACAATAGTTAATTCCCCAGAAATTCACAATATAGCTTTTTCTTTCCTTCATCGGTTGGGCAGCTGTGTGCCACACCCTGCCATTAATTTTTATGAGTCATGGATGTTGGTTTTCCATTTGCTCTTACACATGGTTTTCTAATGCTGACACTGGTTTTCTCATGCTGGTTAGTTTATTTTCCCTATTTGTTAGAAGCAGGTCAAAAATCATTCAAGGGGAAAATAATAGAAGGTTATAATTTCAGTTGGAGTCACATACAAGTAAAGAGAAAAGTTTGAAATCAAAGGCACACACTCCATTTTTCCTTGAAATTTACTTCCCAAATCAAAGCCAGAACTCAGATTGCTAAAATTCAGCCCATCTCTAACGAAGGAGGCAAAGCTCCATAGTGAAGCCGGAAAAGAGCCAGAAAACATCTTACGGTCTTGGGTAGAAAGAAACTTAGGGTGGCAAACATTGATTGGTGCCAAGCATCTGCTATTACTGTGAAAAGGCAAGTAAAGGCCGTTGCCAGGGCCTGAGCAAACCAGAGGCTCTAGCTGCCCGGAGTCCATGAAGCACTGCCAGAGGGTCTCTGGAAATGCCCATATGCCTGTGGCCACACTATCACGTATGGACTGATTAAGCAGTTTCAGCAGTAATTAACTTTGTGGTCAACATTTTGTCTGGTCACAGATGGAAAAAACTAATTTTAACTATCTCTTGAGTGTATATTTTTGGTCTTGAAAGGGAGAGGAAAATAGAAATCCCTAAAAAGAAAGATTCCACATATTTTAAACAAAGCTAGTTTCTTGGAATAGTCTTGTGCTGCAGGGATGCTGTGGAACTTGTATCTTTCTCTCACCTTTATGAAAAGCTCGTCAGCTTGGACCCAAGCTCGCTGGCTCCAGCAAGGGGTGGCTTGGTCTGCTGAAGGCCCGTGGTCAAGGCATATATGAGAAAGCAATCAATGAACAACTATGGTGTCGCAACGGCAACGAAAAACTAATGATTGCTGCTTCTCACCTCTCTCCGTTCCTGTCTGTCTGTCTCTATCTATCCCTCTCTCTGACTCTCTCTCTGTCCCTGGAAAAAAAAAAAAAAGATTTCTTTTATCACTTTATTCTTTAGATACTAGCCTTCCTATTGCTGTAAGCGAGTTGGAATTACCCAGCATGCAAACACTGGTAGTTCTGTTCAGACCCTATCTAGACAAGCATCTAAAACTGACCAAGGGAATTACTGATAAGGAATATTCATAGATTTATGAAAGTATGCAATGGTCCTTAGTTATATTTGACCCCAATTTCAAAGTTTGGAGGAGGAGGAAGGCTTAGAATCTCCTAGTTCCCTCAATTTGTAAGCTAAAATAATGCTGTAGGGGGCGTCTGTTGTGTTTGCTTATCCAGCATCCTTCCTCCTCTTCTGGGGACAGACTCCACTTTTCTAGGGACTGATTCATGGCACCCTGTACCCTCATCTTGTCCTCACCAAGAGATGGGTATATTAAGTAAAGGGAGGCAATCAAGTGCCTTCCTGATCTAATTTGGAGTCAAGTCGCCTCTGTGGCAGTGTCCCAGAAGGACAGTTTATCAATTCCAGACTCAAAGATTCCTGGAGCCACTTACATCCCCAACCTGGTTGTTCACTTTTTCCGTTTCCCTTTGATTCTGTGAAATTCCACATTTCTTTCCAAGAAATTCACCCTGCTCACCCTCAACTTAAATTTTGCTTAAGGTTTCCAGCATTGCTTTTGGTTTCTATAACCAGAGAAACTGATACAGAGACCGTGTCAAAGGTAGGGAAGAAAAATCTCACTGTTCACCTCTGGCCATGCTGTGTGCAGCACAAAGCTGGTTTTATAAGCAGGCAGAGCAGGTGGCCAGTATGAAATGTAAATAACACCCTCATGCAGCCAAAAATTATGCTTTTAACTAAGTAACCTTATCCCAAATGCCACCAATTTTTAGAGTTTAGGGTGGTCCTCTTAAAATGAGCCTGTGACTTATTCATCATCCAATCAAATTGATTGCTTGCTCTAATATGCAACAAGGCTTTGCGGGATAGAAACATGAGTGGGAAAGGGGAAGTGAAGAGCAGAGTGGAGGGTGGACACTACAGTGGACAGTCTGGGACAACCACAGGAGTCATGAGGACCTTGGTTCAAGCAGGGTCACCACCCTATATGTCCCTGGGGCCTGGATGCCTCAACCCTGCCTTTGGATCTCACTGAGAACCTTGCATCCCCACTGATGGGGTCTCTTGTCTCCAGTCCCACTACCTATTTTTTCCCTCAAATTTCCCTTCCCTACAGAGGTCCATAGTCTGTTTGAATACAAATTTGGTCATAACTCACATGCTTCATCAATGATTCACTGCCTCAGCTACAGGGTAAAACCCAAATTCCTCAGCCTGGCTTGGAAGGCCTTTCATGATCCTACTTTTCAATCTGTTTCTTCCCACTGCTCCATATTCACTCACATTCCAGCTGTACCTAAGCACCTGTCTTCTCCAGCACCTGTTCCACTCGCCCTGCCTTTGTGCCTTTATGCCTTTGTGCATGCTTTCCTTCCATCCGGAATGCCATTCCCTTACATCTCACGGCTTCACACTATCCCCGGTATAAACACAGGCTCATCATTACCAGCACAACTCTCAGGACCCTGA
This sequence comes from Rhynchonycteris naso, assembly GCA_037038555.1. Lineage (NCBI taxonomy): Eukaryota > Metazoa > Chordata > Mammalia > Chiroptera > Emballonuridae > Rhynchonycteris > Rhynchonycteris naso. Next base: position 129,104,437 of record CM072998.1, read on the forward strand.
GTTAGAGCTAGGTATCTTTTTCAGTTTTCCTGTATTATCCTGGAATTTAGATTTTAACTAAACTAAATACAAAATAATTTAATTATCTGTTTATAGCTCTAGAGTATCTTCAGGGTTTAGGACAGTGCTATTTATCTGTTTATCCTAAGTACCCAAAATATAGTAGGCTCTGAATAACTGTTGTTCATAAATGAAATTTAACATTTAAAACCAAATTTAATTTTTCTGTTTTCCTTTTTAAAAAAAGCTCTTCTTCACCATTATTCTTTATAAACAATAGCATTATTCATCCCATCAACTATGCAGAAAACTTAATCTTCGCTATCCCTTTCTACCTTTAAGCATCTGCCCACTCCATGGGTTAACACCCTAACCAAAAAATTGCAAATATTTATAACCCTTAGGAGAAACTATTCCCTCTTTGACTATTTCCATACAAGTTTATGAGTGACCATAAATCTGGCATTACCCACAACAATACTCTTGCTATTCGAGTTTTCTGATTTGAACTTTGGCTTATTAAAAATAGTCATAAGTTATTATGCTGTCCGTTTGCTGAGGAAACCAAATCCTCTGGGTTTAGTGATAAAAGCTTTAGATGGCACCACATATCTCCAAGATAGGAACATCTGCTGCAATAAAATTATCACCTCAGCCTACGAAGAAGGAACCCAGCCTAAATTGGAGCTGCTGGGGATTAGCATGGGGAGAAGGGAGCAGCTGGTAGACACTCTACCTTGAGCACACAGTGCTCAGAGTTTAAGATCAGCTATCAGAGACCTTCCTTAGAACCACAATCTTCAACAGCTGAGGCTCCCAGCTGAGAGACAGAATACTTGCTATCTTAGACTATTTCTCTGCTCAGTGACTGATAACGTGCACTCACTGCTGCTGGGATGTATGGGGGAGGAGGGCACTCATACATTCTAGAAGAAATGTGGATTGCTGCAGTCTTTTTTGGACAGCAATCTGGCGATTTCTTTTAAAACTAGAAATACACACCCTTTGACCTAGCAATTCAACTCTGAGGAATCCCTCCCCCAGAAATAAAGGCACGAGTATGTAGGGAAATAACGGCCAATATTCACTGAGTACACACCCACGCAATGTCCCAGCCAGTGGCCGTTCTGATTGGTCTGTACCTGTGCCATACCAGTTGCTAAATATTTTTAATGCCACCTCTGGATATATAAATAAAATTTTACATTAGTGAGATTTTTTAAATTATGAGCACTTTTTTCCCTCTGCAAACTGTGTGTGTGTGCATGTGCCTTGCTTTCTTCCACTCCCTCTGTATCCCCATGGCTCCAAGTAATCAGTGTTCTTTATGTTTTTGTGCTCATATAATTTATATATAAATATATGTACTTATGTACAAAAGATTTTGAGAAACTCAGTTTATAAAAATAAAAAACCCTATTTCCCCATGTATAAGAAGTCCCCATGTATAAGATGCACCTTAATTTTGGGACCGGAAATTTGGAAAAAAATGTATTACATAAAGTTATTGAACTCAAGTTTTATTCATCATAAAATTCATAAAACTCCTCATCACTTTTACAAATCCCATCCATTTGCAAGTCCTCATCTGTGTCTGATGATGAATCATTGTCTTCAACAATGAGAACAAAAACAAGCATGAAAAAGCAGGAAATGCAAGCAAAAAAAAAAAATCTACAACCACTGTATAAGATGCACCCAGTTTTTAGACCCCTAATTTTTTGAAAAATGGTGTATCTTATAGATGGGGAAATATGGTATATATATTTCTCTCCATCTTACTTTTCTCTGTACATTTAGAAATCCCTCCAATTAAACCAGAAACTCTTAACTCATTCTTTTTAATTCCCACATAATATTTATGTCACATATCACAATATAGTCAACGATTTCAGGCTGATAAACATTTGCTCTGTTTGTTTTTCCCTCTATCACAAAAAGAACTGCAGTATAAACCCTGTGCTTCCAATCTGATAGGGGAGATGTTTCTTCTTACTGAGGCAGGGCATATGCCCATATTTTTATGAACCCTTTGAATTTGCATTTCTCTGAATTGATTTTTATTGTTTTTGCATTTTAATATTTATGTGAAACAACTTTGTTTATTTAAATACTGTTTCTCATGTGCACTGCAGATAATTCATTCTCACTCTCTTGTTTACTTTTTACCTTTCTTATAATATCTCTTATTGTACAGACATTCTTCATTGTTATGTAGTAAAAAAAAATAAATAAATCTTTTCTTTTAAGGCTTCTAGATTTTCTATCTTGGTTTAAAAGTTCTCACCTCAAACATAGATATTACGTATGCTCTCCACAATTTTCTTCTAAAAGTTTTGAATTCACTTTAAAAATTACATCAGTATAAGTAAAGAACTATTTGACCGTGTTTCTCTTCTAAATGGATAAAGAGAAAGGGAGAAAGAAAAAAACATTCCTGGCCTTTCTCAGTTGCACTAATATTTTTAAAAGGTATTTCTATGCAATTATCTTTGCAGAATATCTACTTATTCATTATTTGGGGGAAATTGACATTTGTGTATGTTAAATTTCTTTTACCCAGGCCACAAAGCCCAAAATATTTACTATTTGAATTTTTACAGAAAAAGTTTGCACATACCTTGTTTAAATTATAATTTATGTTCTTGAGTAAAGTTTTATAGTTTTACTCATAAGTACCTTTCTTGTTAAATGTATTTCTAGATATTTTCTAATCTTAGTTATAATGGAGTTTTTTCAATAGCATATTTTCCCCAATTTTATTTCTGACTCATTTTTGTTATACATAGATTAGAATAACAAAAATTATGTCTTTATGTGCCAGATCTTGTCCTAAGTACTTTTTTACATATCACAACTCATTGAACTCTTATAACAAGATCCACCAGCAGACACAAGTAACAACCTTCCACAGACTTCACAGTCCTCTCCATGGTCTCTGGTTACACTTCTCCTATCTTCCACTTACCCTTTTAGACCTCTATTCCCCTGGCTTCTCCCACAATTCTGTAAGTTCTGATATAATGTCACTCAGTTGTGATGCTTTCATGATCAAATTCTAACTGCTACACATTTTTTCTTCTTTCTGAGCTCTTCCTTCTTTGCTCACTTCATCCTTTTCCAAATTTTTAAGTTGAATACATAGCATATTGGTTTCCAATTCTTGTTTTCTAATAAATATTTTAAAGCTACAATTTCCATGTAATCATTATTTTAGCTATTTTGCATAAATTTTGACATATGGTCTGTTCATTTTTACTCATTTTGAAATATTTTTCAATTTCTCTTACAATTTTATTTTTAACCCAAGGGTTATATATACTAGTAGTGGAAGAATATAGTCTTTATGATGCTAATTACCACTTATACCTTCTTAATATTTACTGGTTTGGTCATGGTCTTTATTTCTTCTTGTACCAATTTCAACATCTCTGTTTTTTCCAGAAGTGTTTTCATTTAATTCATGTTATCAAATTCATTATCATAAGATTATTAGTATGACATAATAATAAAGAGCAATTTCATAGTTGAGTGAATTATACAGTTTACTTAGCTTTTGTGCATCTTACTTTCTTCTATAATGGACCTATTACATAGGATTTTTTGAGGATTCAAATTACTTGGAACTATGCTTCACAGATTCTAAGTACTTAACTGTTATTTATTATACTCATTTTAACATCATTACTTACTTCTTGGGGTATATTGAGGCTTCCTATGTACATACATAGTCAGTTTTGTAAATATTCTTTGAGTGCACCAAAATGTGTATTCAGTAGGAGAATTCTGTGTATAGCTAATAACTTGAGCATATTAATTATAGCATTCAGGGCTTCTATATCTTGAATCTTTTATTCTAGCCTCATTTCAAGAAGATTATAAGTCTAAAACTACAACAACAATTCATATATTTCTTCCCACAGTTGTTGCATTAGGTATTTTAGTTTATATTGTTAGATGTCAATATTCATAATTTTATATGTATAAATAAATTCTTTGGTTTTCTTAGCTTGTATGTGCATGAGAGAAAGAGAAACAGGCAAGGACAGACAGATAAGAAGGGAGAGGGATGAGAAACATCAACTCATAGTTGCATCTCCTTAGTTGTTCATTGGTTACTTTCTCATATGTGCCTTGACCGGGGGCTCCAGCTGAGCCAATGACCCCTTGCTCAAACCAGTGACCTTTGGGCTCAGGCCAGCAACCATGGGGTCATGTCTATGATCCCACGCTCAAGCCGGCAGCCTAACACTCAAGCAGGTGAGCCCACACTCAAGTTGGATGAGCCCGCGCTCAGGCCAATGACTTCAGGTTTTTGAACCTGAGTCCTTAGTGTCAGAGGCTGATGCTCTAACCATTACACCACCACCTTGTCAGGTAATTAAATTTTCTTATGTTATTATTCCTTTTATTGGAATGCGCCTTCTTTAATCTCTGTAATTTTTTTCACTTACTACTGTTCCTAACTTATTAAGGTGGCTAAAACACTATCTTCTTTTAGTTAACACTTTTCTAAAGTTATTTCTTGTTCTATTTTCTTTGTTTTTCAGTTTCTATATCCTTTTAAGTTATTTTGAACATTGATATTTTTTGATATTTTCAATTCAAAGTAAGAGTCTCTAACTTTTAATTCTTGAGTTTAGCCCATTAAATATATAAATTCATTGCAATTATTATTATATTACTACCATCTCACTTTACATATTCTGTATCTCATACTTTGTTACATTTTTTCTCTTCATTGCTTTCTAATAAAGTGAAAAAAATTTGTTTTTCTAATGGCTTAAACTTTGTTACATTTTACATTATTTTTGCAGAGTTTGTCTTCAACCCTAGATTCAAACATCATGTTTCTCAAATTTATCACTCTCTTTATCTTCTTCTCAATAGGATAGTAACTCTATCACATTCTCACATTTATGCAGCTTATCCCCCTTCACCAGGTCAATATTGTCTAGAGCTTCAGGTCTGGGTTACATTACAAACATCCAGGCTTGACCCTTAAGACAGTGGCTCTCTATGTTTCATTTCCTAATACCAGCTGGAAGCTGTGAGATTTCAGATGAGATCGTGTAATGATGGTGCCCTAGGAGATGCAGAGCAACACAATGAAAGGAAATAAAGTTCCTGATATAAATAGTACATATACTATATATGTATATATGTGTAATATATGTCCAATACATATTTATACACATAAATAAATTTATGATATATAATATGTAGAATAATTAGTTTTGAAAGTATGGTTTTTATCATCCCCAGGGGTTCCTAAGAGCCTTTCACAGAGGCCACAGGTATAAACTACTTTCATAATAATACTAAGGCATTATTTATGTTTTCCATTCTGTTGACATTTGCTCTAATGTGCAGAAGAAATGGTGGGTAAAAATTGTTTAGCACAAATCAAGGCAGAACACTGAATTGTGCTGATAGTCTATTCTTCATGTACAGCTCACCAGCAATAAAACAAAAAATGTGTTTCACTGGCAAATATCTTGATGAAGCAGCAAAAGTAATTAATTTTATCAAAATATAACCCTTGAGCACATATTTTAATATACTGTGTGAAAAAAAATGCACAAAAAGTACTTCTGCTACATATAAAGGTAGATGGTTGTCCAGAGGAATATCACTTGTGTGACTGAGTTGGGAGCTGAACCACTACATGCACACACACACATAGAGGAAAATATTTGACAATGTTTCTAAAGATAAAACACAATGTTTTTTTAAAAAAGTAGAATTTTGGTAAAACACCTTGAACTTGATCCCTTCTTAAAACTCAGAGATTTTAATGATGAAACTGGTGATGATATTAATGAATCCGATCATGTAAAATGATTTTGTCAACATTTGGAAGACATGCAAACTTAATGAACCAGTATTTTCTAGATTATTAATGCATAATAAGTAAAAGATGCTTTCAAAGTGCACAAAAATCAATAGAACACACTAACATTTAAGAACACACTGCTTGTCACGTATAGATGTAGTATTAAAAGGAATATTCAAATATATCTGAAAAGGCTGTTAAAACACTCTTCCCTCACCAACTATATATGAGGCTGTATGTGTTAAGCTGTATTTTCCTCACATACTTCAACTAAAAACAACATATTATGAACTCAGTGCGGAAGCAGAATACGAGAATTCACTTTTCTTCTACTAAGCCAGATATTAAAAAGATTTGCCACTCTTTACTGTTTTTTTAATATAGTTATTTTTCATAAGATAATTTATTAACATGTAATGAGTTTATTATTATTTCAAATAAATTAGTGAATATTTTTATCTGTTTTAATTACTAATATGGTAAATATAGATATAATATTACCTGCATATTCTAATATATACCTGTATATACCCATGTGTAACCAGTATGTTATAAATCTTACACACAAAAGCTATTTGAGAACCATAATAATATTTAAGTCTATAAAGGTATACTAAAACCAAAAAGCTTGGGAAGCACATATAAACAGAGATATAGTCTCAAATCATTAGATACAACACTGTCTTTGAGATTTGTGTGTGTGTGTGTGCGTGTGTGTAATGGTATAATTCAAGTCTTCTATGTCTTTAGTAATTTTTGACAACTAGAGTCATCAGTTCTGAAATAAGATAAAAATATATCCCACTACAAGTTTAATTTTTCAAAAACTTTTTATATTTTATTTTGTTTTGCTTATTTAGCTCCCATATGATTTGGTGCACATGAATTTTTTAAATTGTTATACATGTTCAAAAACTGCATCTTTTAACATTATGTATGCCTTTTATGGTGTTTATGCCTTTTAGCTTAACTCATCTTGTTAGTAATAGTGTCATTCATGCTTTCTGTTTATTTGAACATATCTAGTGTCTTTATTGTTTAATTTTTAAACTTGCTTTATCACTTTGAGTTGTTTGTTACTTGCAAATAATTTGTAACCGTTTTGAGGTCTTAACCTAAACAAATTGTCTCTATCTTTTAATAAAGAGATTCAGTCTGTTTTTATTTAGTGAAACAATGAATATGTTGACTTGAAGCTTTCCATAATACTTTATGTAAGCCATTTATTTTACTTGGTGTTTTTATCTTGGTCAGCTATTTTAAAAAGGGTGGATATACAAAGGCATCCACTAAAAAGAAGCTGAAAATCTATAAAGAGGCATTTTACAATAGTTAAGTCAAATGAAAATAATTAACCAATTTTCAATTAAAAGTATGTTCATTTGCTTTTGTGCTTATTCTTGCAGTTATCATTTATGGGAGATAATATATTCCAGAATGCTTTGATCTCAAAACATCACTCCTACCTGATAGGACAATATTGACTATTATAACATTGGCTAAGCATGTTTTAAGTCATGTATAGACAATAAAAACTAAAGATCAGTGAAGTGACTTGTTTGTAGTCATGTAACTGGTATTATTTTATTAAGAGTTAAATAGTAGATAAACAAATATGTTTACCAAAACTAAAAGAATGTGGGTTAAGTGTAAATAAGCTTTCTCACCACCTCCCATCTTTCTGTATTGCCTGGAAGAAGGCAGAAAGAATGCCTGGTGGAAGATGGGAGTCAGGAAGGGTCTTCCAGGCAGGCTTGGTATATGCTGATAAAGGAGAAGAGTGGGTGAAATCTTCCAACAGCCTACTAATTCTTACAGAAACTGGCCTACTTTTTTCTAGCCAAGAGAGAATAAATACTACTATCGGTTGGTCTAAACAGGTGCTACAGTGATCACAAAGGCTAAGTAATTTTCATTCAGCATTCCATAACTGGCTTTCAACCGAGTTTACAAAGTGCTATCTTCTAACGACTGCTCAACTCTTAGCTCTTTTACAGCCTGTTTCTTTCTGTGTGTAACACTCATTCCCTCTGTGGATCCATTAGCAGAAACAAAGCCTCCTGGGTGCCTTTCTGTGTCAGCCAATAGCAATCTTGCCAGTTTATAGTATTGCCTTTGCTTTTCTACTGGACTGTAATTCTTTTTCATTTTGTTTAAACTACATAGTTATGCTCTAATTTTAATAATATTCCCCTAAAGGGTTAAAAAGTAATATTAGATCTTCAGAATTTATAATCACATGCTCATGCAACCTAAGAGATCATAAAATCCTACCACTTTATGATATAGATGAAGGCCTGAGGTCCAGAGAAGAGAAGCTGGAAAGAGCCGGCTGTTGCTCAATTGGAAGGATTTAATTTTGCTTGGTAGTTAACGGTTTGCCCTTGGGATTTTAGAGAACTGCTCTTGGGATCTAGGGCCCTTACATTTTACAGAGAAATTGAGATGGTTAATTAGTTTCCACACTACCCACCCTCAGGCCAACCCAGGACAGCCAAGAACTACCTGCTGTAAGGGTATAAAATTCAGGGGCTTTGCCTCCAGGCAAACTTCAGTGATATTTAACTCCCCAGATTCCTGGGGATTGGGTTGAGGCAGGGACTTCTTTTAAAATTTCATTCTCACTTGGCTTCTGCCCTTTTCCTATCCTGCTCCTCCAGCTCCTTTCTGGCCTTATCCAAGGGGTACCATTGTAATATGTCACTTTTACCTGAATACATATCTCAGAATTTGCTTCTGAGGGACCCACATGGGACAGGAGTGGCTGTACCAATGGATACACCTCTACTCAAAGGCAGAAACAGAGCTGTATGTCTTCTGCTTTCTAGTTCAGTACATTTTTCATCTCACCACAGGGAATCTCTAACATTGAGGAGTAATAAGTAATGCTCAGGTCACCCAGTGAGAGTATCATATCTACCCAGATCTCCTTTGACTTTTACAGAGTTGCTTCTACTGAAGTGAGATGGTATTTTGCCATTTGCCTCTCTGAGGGACACAATAAAGAATCTTTTAACACCATTGTGTTTATGGTAACAAGGTGACCAAAAACAGTGTCCACCCATCATTCAGTATCCCTCTGTGAAAACCTACAGGAGAAATTTATATTACATTCCAGGACCAGGAAGCTCTTTGCTTCTCTTAAGAATTCAGTGGTCTATTTATTATATGGTCAGAAAGAATCTTGTTTATACTCTCTCCTTTTATCTTGGCTATTATTTGCAGTTCATTTTCACTAACCTCACTGTGCCTTATGGCATGTCTGTTACTGACTCTTTCTCTACCGCCATTTAACATTGCACACTGTTTGTCTCTACCTTAAAACATTTGCCCATCTTTTGATACATATTTTCAGCTCTCCCAAAACCAAAGTGATACAGTGTTTAAAAGACTAAGGAGATGACAGCAGTTCATTCTGTATCTAGAGCACATAGTAGTTTTACTTAAGGAAACTGTTCTGCAAGCACCAGTGTAAGAGCTACATACTGTTTCTTCTTCATATTATACTAAGTTTTCTACTGGTTATTTTTAAATAATTGATGGTAATAACTTTTTCCAAAAAGTATCTCTACAAGATTACTGTGTGATACAGCAATTCAAATACAGAGACTTTTTGTGTTTAACATTATTGCAATATAATTTTCCCATGTTTTATTTTTTAAGATTGTTTCCTGGGTCATTACTATAGTTAATGTTTTCAACTTCTACTACATTTACTGTAATTTGTACTCATTAGGCAAATATTAGAAAATATCCCCAGCATATCTGTATTATTGGTCATAACAAATAAAAAGAACTTTCATCTTAAACCATTAAGAAATTGGTACTTTCTTTAGAAAACCATAGCTAATTGTAATTCAATGGCCAGAGGCCTCTTTTCAAAGGTAAAAAACACGGCCATTAGACTTACTGCCTTGACTAATACTTACCTCATACTAAGAGGTATTCCAAATAATAATAGCACACTTTATTTATTTGGCACTTACTCTATACAATGTACTAATCTAAGCTCTTTACATATATTAACTCATTTAATTTTCACAATGATCTTTTGAGATAGGTGCTATTATTATCTCCAGTTTACACACGAGGAAACTGAGGCCTACTCATTTAAAGAACTTACCTCATAATTTTCCTTTTACATCGGAATGGGGAGAAGCAGCAAGAAGGAGTGTCACAGAGAATTTCAGTTGTTTTGAGTTGTGCTCATACAAAAACACATTGGAATTGCCACCGTGAAATTCGTGGTTTCTGGTTCACAAATCCAAATTTAGTACTTCTGTTCTCTCTTTTCTACCCTTCTGAAAGTTAACAGTGCCTCCATATATCTTCTGTGTGCTTCCCTGAGAGACCTCACAGGAAGAAGACAGTGGCCAAAGGCAGGGTTCAGAGTTTTAAAGTCCCTTGGCCAAAATGTTTGTTGAATAAATTAAATTTGCAAACTGTTTACAGAAATCAGAAATAAAAGATGGAAGGCAATGATCAGCGATAGCAATCACTAAAACAAGAGAGGATTATTTAGTCAGAGTATTAACAAAACACTTTGTCTATCCATCCGTCTATGACCTTGTGTTAGAAAAAAAAAGAAAACAAGGTAAGTAAACAGCCATATTTCTTGTCTTTTAGGGAGTTAACAAAATTAAAAAAAAAAAATGCGCCTGACCAAGCAGTGGTGCAGTGGATAGAGCGTCAGCCTGAGTTGTTGAGGACCCAGGTTCAAAACCCCAAGGTTGACTGCTTGAGCATGGGGTTGCCGGCTTGAGCATGGGATCATAGACATGACCCTATGGTCACTGGCTTGAGCAAAAGGTCACTGGCTCAGCTGGAGCCTTCAGTCAAGGCACATATGAGAAAGCAATCAATAAACAACTAAGTTGCAACAACTATGAGGTGATGCTTCTCATCTCTCTCCCTTTCTGTCTGTCTGTCGCCTACAAAAAAATTAAAAATGCATGAGCATCAACATTACATATGAAAATCAAGCAAACAAAGAAGGAATAACTAATGTATATTATATTTCTATTATGCCCATGCTTTGTTTCCAGTAGAATGAGGATGTCATTTCCTTACATGCTCAAATGTAAATTAAGTTGATCATTGATATAATCTGTCACTTTGATGCATGTCTTTAAAATGACCTCATTCCAGAAGAGTGTCCAACAACAGTAGCTTGTTGCCCTTTAGAATCTTACAGGTCACACAAGACCTTCAACAATGAAAACATCTGGTTGTCCTCACTCTTCTGCACACCCTCAGAGAGTGACATTTGTGGGTCATATAAGCTTTTCGTGTATGGGTCACAGAGTCTCCTTGTGGAGTGTAACTCGGGAGTTCTTTGGAAGAAAAAACAGAAAAGTGAAGCAGTCCAGCAGTGGGAAATTAAAGGATGAAAGAGTTAAAAGCAGGATTAGAATGGTAAAGGGATGTTGAATGAGTTGCCTAAAGTTAGCAAAGAGGAAGGATGGGAGAATAGATTATATCAGGAGTACTCTAACATGGCACCTTGAAAAAGAGCATAAAGTATTAAAGTTTGATTCATAGCATAAAGGCAAGTCAATGAGGGGCTCTAACCACCAGGCATGCCTAGGACAGTGCCCTACAAATAGTTATCATAAAATAAGTATCTGCTGTTATGAAGATAATGATGTGATGATGATGATGATGATGATGATGATGATGATGATGATGATTTCAAAGAAAAACAGAATGTTCTGCTCTGATGTCAGAGAAGTCACTTTGGCAATGTGCTTGTTGCCTTTCAATATATTTGGTGTCCATTAAGGAAAGAAGAATTGAGCACAAAATATAAAAAGAAAAACAAATACACACATTGGTCCTTAAAAACACAAAGTGCCAGCTCAGTAATGGTCAGAACTAAAGCTGGAAAGTAGGAAAGCTGTGGGGATTACAATTGTGCACACACCGCAACTCAGCCTGAACATTTCCAGTAACTTAAGCCACACACTCTGGCTCTCAGCATCTAGTAAGAAGCCTAATTCCTCTCTTCACATTCATCATACAACAGCAAAACTCAACTTCCCTACTGTACTGCTGCTATCTTCCACTCATCTGGATTTTACCAGCGTGAAATGACTGATGATTTCCCTCTGAATAAACTTCTGGATGTTCTCAGGGGATGAAGGCAATACGAATACAGTTAAAAGGCTTTTTTGCATGAAGCGCTGTTAAAAATGCAGGAAAGATAAGGTCAAGGCACAGGATCTAGGCCTGGCTGCTATGGCATGTAGCAAAACCTGGATTTAAGTAATAATAATAAATAACAAAAAATAAAAAATAATAATAATCTTGCACCATACTTGCGTAGTTTGGGAACTTTTTATAACCTTGCCATCTCTAGCTACTTGAGGAAATGGCAATATGGTCAACAGCACAGTAAGTATCAAAAATAAGATGCCCTACTTCCTGGGAGTTGTAGATTACACAAAATTGAGGGCTGTTTGAATGTTAACTAGACCACTGACTCAGAAGCTTAAGGTATTAAAGAGGCTTATGGGGGTGCCAAGAATGGGACTAGTTAAAGTGCAGGAAGAATATTTGAGCTAAGGAGAAGGCCACTGGCTTTTAACACATACAGAAAATAAATATAGAGAGCTGTGAACCATCAGAAGAAATAACCAGCAAATGATAGAATAATTGCAAACATATGTATTTGAAACTACTGACGGGATTTGGAATTGTGGATTTTATCAGATGGTAATTTATCCTGGAACAAATGTCAATCAATGAACTAGCTCATTCCAAAACCAGGATTTATATTCACGGGTTGACAAAATATCATAGGAGAACAATTATTATTGAGACAGTAACCACTCTCTCAAATAAATGGCATATTCAGGGAATGAGTCATTCTGTTTAAAGAATACTAACTGGTAAACTGAAAATTATCCAGAAAACCCTTGTAATTCTCATCTATATTTTTGGAACTGATTCCCTGTGATTTCCCACAGAGCATGGTGAATATAATAAAGTTTTCCTGCTGTAGGGAAATGTGATGGAACTCTTTTTCTCAATGCCCAGGTTTATGGGTGGAAGGTACAAAGAACTGGGCTGCATGTGTCCTGGACTCAAGTCATCTTCTGAGGGTCCCAAACCCAGGGGACACCATTCACACTGAAAACTGGGTTCCAGAGTGTCATGCAGGTCATGAATGGGATCCACTGGAAAGACAGTACTATCTGGTAATGTTACTATTAGTTTTAATCAAATGCCAGATGTTTGTTTGTTTATTTAGTTATTTGCTTTTTCTCTCCAAAAGTAGAGAGCAGAGAGGGGCAAAAAGGGATGGGTATGATGAATCCAGTTGGTCTAAAGCAGTGGTTTTTAACCAAGGGCTATTTTGGTCCCCCCAGGGGACATTTGGTTATGCCTGGAGATATTTTCATGGGTCATAACCAGGGAGGTGCTACTGGCATCTAGGAGGTTGAGGCCAGGAATGCTGCTAAGGACCATACTACAATGCCCATAACAAAGAATTATTCAGTCCAAAATGTCAACAGTAATAAAATTGAGAGCCCAGGTCTACTTTTTTATTGCTTATTTCTATTTGATTATTTAATGGCCTATCAAAATAATATGTTTATTTTACATATGAAGAGCTAATAAAAATAAGATTATTTGGGAAATGAGGGAAAGGTAAGTTTTGGAGGATAGGGAAGAAACTATTTTGACTCCAATATTTGAGTGCTTACTGTGCTCTGAAACCTGTACTTAGAACATTACTTATCTTATCACATTCACTATTCCAGATAACTCTATGACACAAATGTTTTTCCTACACCTTCTTTATGAGAAGACACTTCTTAAAAAAATAATTAACATACACTTGAGCTTATAAGTAGCACTATAGAGAGAATAAATTCAAGAGGTAAGGCTAGAGGACTTATTTAGGTCACTGACAAAATAGTTTTTAAAAAAATCTTCTCGGGTGACGGAAGATGGTGATGGAGTAGGCGGACGTACCACCTTCCAACTCCCAGAACCAAAGTGGATTATAACTCAATTTTAAGAACCATCATCTGGATAAACCAACTTTGAACTAAACTAAGTGGACTCTTCAACCAAGGAACACTCCAGAAGCCACATTGAGACTGGTAGGAATAGCGAAAATGCGAAGAGGGCTGCCCAGCTCCCCGGAGCAAACGGCAACCCAGAGAGACCCGCGTGGCGGGAGGAGAGTTGGCGGAGAGGGAGGGACCTGGGTCCCAGGAACCAAGCCCCAGCCTGCAGTCCCAGAGCCTAGAAGAGGCGTATGGACAGTATTGAGCTGTGAAGCAAGTGAGGATACTGTTTGTGAAAAAGAGAGAGTTTTCTCAGACCAAAGAATCTTTTCAAAGGGACAGCGCAGAAACCCTCTCTCACAACCACGCACCCGGGGCTCCGGGGAACGGGGATAGAGGAGAGAAACAGAGCAGCGAAAACAGAGAGTGGACTGAAGGCACGAGGACACTCTGAGGGACAGCCATCCTGACCCCTGGGCTAAGTCATTTCCCTAATTGAAAACAAATATTTCCCCTGGAACTAGCAATACCAGCAAAGGGAGACAGGACACTAGCCAAACAAGCTCTCCCACGGCAATTAGAGCAGAGCTGCTTAGAGGGAGGGAGCTCCCAAGCCTACAGTGTGGAGACTTAAGACACTGCTATCTCTCTGAGGGTTGCTGAAGGGATGTTGGTGGCAGGACGCTGAAAAGCGGTCCTGTCGGCGTGGGCGGAGACACAACCGATGTGAGCTCAGTCTAGCCCAGCAGGGGCGGAGGGGACAAGCGAAAGCAGTCCGGCAGCTGCGGGCCACCTGTGACCCCACTTGTGGGGAAAATACAAGCAGAGATCGGCTCTGCGACCCTGCGCAAGCCGGCCCTGACCACGGGGACGGGGCTACGACCAGGAACAGGCGAGGGGCTCACGGCTGAGCTCACGCTGCCAACCCCGCCTGGACGGAGAAATCGCGGTGGTTTGAAATCCTAAGTGCACGCGACCTGGCTTTCACGGCTGAGCTCACGCTACTAGCCCCGCCTGGACAGAGAAATCCCGGTGGTGGGCCACACTACGTGCGCGAGCTGGCGCCGAATGTGGGGGAGTGGTAGAGTCCGGATGATCGGAAGCTAGCAGCTGAGCTAACGCCAGCAAACACATCTGGCCCAATAAACCGCAGTTTGCGACCCTACGCAGGAGGGCCCCAGCCTCAAGGGTGGGGCTAAATTCTGGACGGGCAAAGGCTCATAGCTGAGAGCACGTCAAAAGCCCTCCCAACCCACAAAACTGTGGCGAACAGGCTCTGACTGCGGGGGCTGGGCGTAAGCCTTCCGGAAACTGGCTGGTTCCTCAGCTGAGCAAAGGTGCTCAACTCTGCCCTTGGTGCTAAGGCTTGTGGCTTGAGTGACAGCCCCTCTCGTGGAAAAGAGGTGGAAATCACAGCAACAGCTGAAGTAGTCTGTCGCTGGCAACGCCCATACCCAACAACACTAGGCAGCAGCAGAGGGGGTGGCAGACCTGCAGACAGACCACACCAGGAGAACACAAAGACAACACCTACTGGACTCCAGTGCCCACAACAGCCTATACACAGATAAAATGGGCAGGCAGAGGAATGCAACCAAATGAATCAAGAGAAATCCCCAGAGAAGGACCTGAATGAACCAGATATAACCAAACTACCAGAGCAGAATTTAGAATAATGATAGTTAGGATGTTCAAAGAAATTAGAGCAACAATAAATAGTCACTATGAACACCTAAATAAAGAGATAACAAGTATAAAAAATGAAATTGAAATAATAAAACAGAATCAGACAGAAATGACAAATACAGTATCAGAACTGAGGATCACAATGGAAGGAATTAAAAGCAGAATGAATCACGCTGAGGATCGAATCAGCAAGTTAGAGGACACAAAAAACAAAGGCACAGAAGCAGAGAACAAAAAGGAAAAGAGACTCAAAAAATGTGAGGAAACTCTAAGGGAGCTCTGTGACAACATGAAGAGAAACAACATTCGCATCATAGGGGTGCCAGAAGAAGAGGAGAGAAGACAGGAAATGGAAACTTTGTTCAATCAAATCATAGCAGAAAACTTACCTAAATTAAGGCTGGGAAACATTCCACATGTTCAAGAAGCACACAGAACTCCATTAAAGAGAAACCCAAAGAGATCTACACCAAGACACATCATAGTTAAAATACCAAAGCTAATGGATAAAGAAAAAATTTTAAAAGCTGCTAGAGAAAAAAAGGTTATCACCTACAAAGGAGCCCTCATAAGGATGACATCGGACTTCTCAACAGAAACACTTGAGGACAGAAGGGAATGGCAAGATATAATCAAAGTAATGCAGAACAAGAACCTACAACCAAGACTACTCTATCCAGCAAGGCTAACATTTAAAATGAAAGGAGAAATAAAGAACTTTTTAGACAGGGAAAGCCTCAAGGAATTCATTAAAACCAAACCAATTCTGCAAGAGATACTAAGGGGCCTGTTGTGAACAGTTCAAAGGGAGGAAAGAATATAGTAAAAGAAGAATACAGCTTTAAAGAATAAAATGGCAATAAACAACTACATATCAATAATAACCTTAAATGTAAATGGATTAAATGACCCCATCAAAAGACATAGGGTAGCTGCGTGGATAAAGAAACAGGACACATACATATGCTATCTACAAGAGACACACCTTAAAACAAAAGATACACATAGACTGAAGGTAAAAGGATGAAAAAAAATATTTTATGCAAATGGAAATTAAAATAAGCCGGGGTAGCAGTTCTTATAGCTGACAAAATGGACTTTAAAACAAAGAATGTAGTAAGAGATAAAGGAGGACACTACATAATGATAAAGGAAACAATTCAACTGGAAGATATAACTATTATAAATATCTACACACCAAATATAGGAACCCCAACATACATAAAGCAGACTTTGATGGACATAAAGGGTGAGATTAACAGCAATACTATCATAGTAGGGGATTTCAATACCCCACTAACAACACTAGATAGATCCTCAAGGAAGAAAATCAATAAAGAAACAGGAGACTTAAATGATACACTAGGTCAACTTGATTTAGTAGATATCTTCAGAACTTTTCATCCTAAAGCAGTAGAATATACATTCTTCTCAAGCGCTCATGGTACGTTTTCTAGGATCGACCACATGTTAGGACACAAAAATGGTCTCAATAAATTTAAGAAGATTGAAATCATATCAAGCATTTTCTCTGATCACAATGCCATGAAACTAGAAATTAACCATAAAGAAAAACTGAAAAATACTCAAACACTTGGAAACTAAATAACATGATATTAAATAATGAATGCATTAACAATGAGATCAAGGAAGAAATAAAAAAGTTTCTAGAAATGAATGATAATGAGCATACATCAACTCAAAATTTATGGGACACAGCAAAAAGCAGTACTGAGAGGGAAGTTCATTGCACTACAGGCATATCATAGGAAGCTAGAAAAAGCTCAAATAAGCAACCTGACCCTGCATCTAAAAGAACTAGAAAAACAACAACAAATAAAACCCAGGACAAGTAGAAGGAAGGAAATAATAAAAATCAGAGCAGAAAAAAATGACATAGAGGCTAAGGAAACAATACAGAGGATCAATGAAACCAGAAGCTGGTTCTTTGAAAAGGTAAACAAGATTGATGAAGCTTTAACTAGACTCACCAAGAAAAAAAGAGAGAGGTTTCAAATAAATAAAATTAAAAAGGACAGTGGAGAAATAACAACTAATACAACAGAAATACAAAGCATTGTAAGAAAATACTATGAAGAAGTCTATGCCAAAAAATTAGAGAATCTAGATGAAATGGACAAATTTCTTGAATCATATAAACTTCCAAAAATTAATCTGGAAGAATCAGAACACCTAAACAGACTAATTACAATACATGAGATAGAAACAGTTATCAAAAAACTCCCAAAAAAGAAAAGTCCTGGGCCTGATGGCTTCACAAGTGAATTCTATCAAAAATTTAAAGAAGAACTAACTCCTATCCTCCTCAAGCTATTTCAAAAAATTCAAGAGGAAGGAAGACTTCCAAACTCCTTTTATGAGGCGAGCATAATTCTGATCCCAAAACAGGGCAAAGACAACACAAAGAAAGAAAATTATAGGCCTATATCCCTGATGAATTTAGACGCTAAAATTTTCAACAAAATATTAGCCAACCGGATCCAGCAATATATGAAAAAAATCATACACCATGATTAAGTGGGATTTATTCTGGAGAGGCAAGGCTGGTTTAATATTTGCAAATCAATCAATGTGATTCATCACATAAACAAAAGGAAGGACAAAAATCACATGAGAATTTCAATAGATGCAGAAAAGGCATTTGATAAAATCCAGCACTCATTCATGCTCAAAACTCTCAGTAAAGTGGGAATACAAGAAACATTCCTTAACATGATAAAGGCCATCTATGACAAACCCACAGCAAACATCATACTAAATGGACAAAAATTAAAAGCAATCCCCTTAAGATCAGAAACCAGGCAGGGTTGCCCACTTTCACCACTCTTATTCAACATAGTTCTGGAAGTCCTAGCTATAGTAATCAGACAAGAAGAAAAAATAAAAAGCATCCAAATTGGAAAAGAAGAAGTAAAACTGTCACTATTTGCAGATGATATGATATTGTATATAGAAAACCCTAAAGTCTCAGTCAAAAAACTACTGGACCTTATAAATGAATTCAGCAAGGTGGCAGGATATAAAATTAATACTTAGAAATCAGAGGCATTTCTGTATACCAACAATGAACTGTCAGCAAAAGAACTTAAGGAAACAATCCCCTTCACTATTGCAGCCAAAAAAAATAAAATACCTAGGAGTAAATTTAACCAAGGAGGTTAAGGACTTGTACTCAGAAAGTTATAAAACATTGATAAAAGAAATCAAGGAAGATACAAACAAGTGGAAGCATATACCGTGCTCATGGCTATGAAGAGTAAACATCATTAAAATGTCTATACTACCCAAAGCAATTTATAAATTTAATGCAATACCAATAAAAATACCAATGACATACTTCAAAGATATAGAAAACATATTCCAAAAATTTATATGGAACCAGAAAAGAACACGAATAGCCTCAGCAATCCTAAAAAGAAAAAATAAAGCAGGATGTATCACTCTTCTGGATATCAAGGTCTACTATAAGGCTATTATACTCAAGACAGCCTGGTACTGGCATAAGAACAGGCACAGCGATCAATGGAACAGAACAGAGGACCCAGAAATAAACCCACAGCTTTATGGACAACTGATATTTGACAAAGGAGGAAAGAACATACAATGGAGTAAAGACAGCCTCTTTAACAAATGGTGTTGGGAAAATTGGACATCTACCGGCAAAAAAATGAAACTAGACCATCAACTTACACCATTCACAAAAACAAATTCAAAATGGATAAAAGACTTAAACATAAGCCGTGAAACTATAAGCATCTTAGAAGAAAACATAGGCGGCAAGCTTTCCGACATCTGTAGAAGCAATATATTTGCTGATTTTTCTCCTCCGGCAAATGAAATAAAAGGCAAGATAAACAACTGGGACTATATCAAACTAAAAAGTTTTTGCACAGCTAAAGACAATAAGAACAGAATAAAAAGACAAACCACACAATGGGAGAACATATTCGACAGCATGTCTGATAAGGGGTTTATAACCAAAATTTATAAAGAACTTATAAAACTCAACACCAGGAAGACAAACAATCCAATCAGAAAATGGGCAAAAGAAATGAATAGAAATTTCTCCAAAGAAGACATACAGATGGCCAAAACATATGAAAAAATGCTCAACATCACTAATTATTAGAGAAATGCAAATTAAAACCACTATGAGGTATCATCTCACACCAGTGAGAATGGCACTCATCAGCAAAACAACACAGAATAAGTGCTGGCGAGGATGCGGAGAAAAGGGAACCCTTCTGCACTGCTGGTGGGAATGCAGACTGGTGCAGCTACTGTGGAAAACAGTATGGAGATTCCTCAAAAAATTAAAAATCGAACTGCCTTTTGACCCGGCTACCCCACTTGTAGGAATATACCCTAAGAACACCACAACACTGTTCGAAAAGAAGAAATGCGCCCCCATGTTCGTGGCAGCACTGTTCACAATAGCGAAGATCTGGAAACAGCCCAAGTGACCGTCAGAAGACGAGTGGATTAAAAAGCTTTGGTACAGCCTGACCTGTGGTGGCGCAGTGGATAAAGCATCGACCTGGGAACACTGAGGTCGCCAGTTCAATACCCTGCACTGGTTTGGTCAAGGCACATATGGGAGTTGATGCTTCTAGCTCCTCCCCCCTTTCTCTCCCCCTTTCTCTCTCTCTCTCTCTATCCTTCTCTCTCTCTCACTCTGTGTCTCCTCTCTAAAATGAATAAAATAAAAATAAAATAAAATAAATTAAAAAAAAAAAACTCTTTAAAAAAAAAAAAAAGCTTTGGTACACATATACTATGGAATACTACTCGGCCATAAGAAATGATGACATCGGATCATTTACAACAAAATGGATGTACCTTGATAATATTATACAAAGTGAAATAAGTAAATCAGAAAAAAAAAAACTGAGAACAGCATGAATTCATGCATAAGTGGGACACTAAAGTGAGACTATGAGACATGGACAAGAGTGTGGTGGTTACGGGGTGGGGGGAGGGAGCGGAGGGTGGGAAAGGGAGAAGGGTAGGGGCACAAGGAAAACCAGATAGAAGGTGACAGAGGACAATTTGACTTTGGGTGATGGGTATGCAATACAATTGAATGATAAGATAATCTGGAGATGTTTTCATTGTACATATGTACCCTGATATTGGTGTCACCACATTAAAGTTAATAAAAAAAAAATCTTCTCAGTTAGAACCAAAATGTATCTGATAAGAACTATCACATGGAACCTTCCATCTGGTTGAGGTGGCTCTTTTGTCATGTGGGAAAGCATTTCTTTAACTGCTCAGTCACAACAGCCAGCTCTGTGGAGTGCAGGATGCCTCTAAGCCAGTTGCACACAGATTTTGAACCATGCCTTGATTTCTGACCTATGATCTGAGCCTGTGGTCTCAAGAACATTGTTAGAGAGGAATGAAAAACCTATTTTTTAATCAGCTCTGACCACTCTACAATGGGACAAATCCTGTCATTTTCTGGCATCTGCAAACCCACAAACACCAGGATGTCTGCCTGTTTTTCTGGCTAACTAAGATGCTCTAAAGCTTTCATATTTATATCTAAACTGTGCCCCCCCACAACACTGGTTCTAATAGAGTTCTGGAATTTTAGGTTACTATCCTTTACTAGTTAGATCTGCAAAGTGAACCTAAATACATGTTATGCTGCCTCTTGTCTTACTATTCACTTAATTCTATGGCTGCTGTAAGGGTTCGGAAAGTTTTGTCATTAGTGGGAGTCTAGGTCCAATATCGCAGCAGTGGGTGGCCCAGAGAAGAAGAAAATGCACAGGATCCAACCTATAGTGTTTCTTCTATAAAATTACTAATTATTCAAATGATTTTAAAAGATTATGCATAAAAAATCATGAGGACGGAAGACTGAAAAGAAATACAGCCCAGTCATGTCCCCATTTTCTACTCTCAATTTCTTGCTAACTTTGAATTCTTTCCCTTTGCCTTGTCTCAAGGAAGATTTTTCTTATGTTTCTGACATTGTCTTTTGGATACTGGATTTCTCTGAGCTTTCTGGGCTTCAGAACATTCTATGAAAGTTCAACATTTTCAGC
Source organism: Rhynchonycteris naso (assembly GCA_037038555.1). Taxonomy (NCBI): domain Eukaryota; kingdom Metazoa; phylum Chordata; class Mammalia; order Chiroptera; family Emballonuridae; genus Rhynchonycteris; species Rhynchonycteris naso. Next base: position 129,126,054 of record CM072998.1, read on the forward strand.
CTTCAGCAAAATTTGTAATGCCTTGCTTCCTTTACTTTTTAAGATAGAACTTTATCTATTCTTGTGTGCCAATCTGTACTTGCCCCCTTCTGCAGCCTGGGATTGCCCTTCACATTCAGAAGAGCACGGTCCCCCTCCATCCTCGCACCCCTCATACAGCTTCAGTTGATCCCACAAGAGGTGTAGGTGAAGACAGTCCTGAAGAGACATTTCAGCCAGGCTTCTCCTCTGGAGGTCTGTGCAGTCCAGGAATTCTCTGGCTGCCATCTTTCGATGTTGGCTCTGCACCCTCATTCATCATGTAGCTTGCTTAAATTTACTGTGTCTTCTTTATATTTTCTTAAAATTATAATCATTTTTATGAACAGAACAAAATATAATGCTCACAAAAATTAGGTGATATTTTATAGCTTCATATTCATTTTGAAATATCCCCTAATTTTTGTGAGCAGTATAGTCTTAAAACCTGCCTTAGAGCCCCATCACTATTTGAGCATGACCTTCATGTGAAAGCTCTTCTGATTTAGGAAATGCAGATGCAATTATTGAAAATCTTACCTGCATAACAATGAAGAAATTGCAAGTACATGAAAAATAATAAAAAAGAACTCCAGGTTTCTTGGAGTCTTGGAGTTTAAAATGCAAAGGCTTTTTTATTTCTTTTCAATAACCTGCTAAATGAAAATGTGAAAGAGAAATTAGGTCATTTAAGCAGTTACAAGTTTCGTTTAAATTGAATCCATGGGAAAAAGAAGTAAATGAGTAGTGAATACAGTTAATTATACCTCTGAACAAAATAGGTGGCTGCCGACAGAAGTGTGATTTGAAGGATTCCAGAAATACATGCTCACCTAAAAAATATGCCAGAGGATTTTAATGTCATCATTAGAGGTTTTACTTTTTTAACGTAAATGTTGTCATGTAGACTTGTAGAGGATACCTATTAAAATGTAAGTGCCCTTGGTAAATAAATGAATTAAATGGTGTTGATTATTTATATTTCAACAATACTAAGGGAGCAGGTTGGAAACCAATGGAATGGCATTAAAGAAATGAGACATCTGGATAAGTGCTGTGGGACCCCCAGAATGGCCTATGTACAACTGAAGGAAATAATGCTGGCACTGGGTGGTGTGGTTACAAGAGGGGAAGGTAGAAAGAGCCAGGCAGGGTAAACAGGAAACGATGTGAGGAAAAAGGAAGTAAGAAAGAGAAATAAGTTAGAACAAAGATGTGAAAACACCTAATTCACAATTATTGACAGCCTGGAAAAGTATTATTCTATACAGCTTTCCCCTCAGTCTGACATTGAGCTTCTGAGAGTTTCTTTAAAAAGAACACTTTTTCTTCAACCCTCAATACTCTGCTTCAACCCAGCTTAGCACAGTGCCTTCACATAGTGAGCACCCAATAAATATTTGATCGATTGATAATTACTCTCCTGTCAGATTACATGTTCTGCAATTGACACCACATCTCAAGGGGCTCTGAAAACTAGGTAAGAAAACGTTCACGTTAAAAGTGAAGGAGACAGATACATTCCCTTAGTTAATGGCATGCATTCACACAACAGGACACATGCACACTGCAATTGGCATTTATATAGTTTATTAAGATGTATGAGAAATGCAATCTTAACCTCTCCTGGGATAAATATTGAAAGAACTTCCCAGCATAGGTTGCTGTGGTGAGAAAAAAATGGTTTGAATAATCCTATGTCACAGAGCTAAGATACCAGCTAATACAGAATTACAGATTTCGAATGCATGCCAGTTAAGCACAGTCAGTGAACAGCAAAGCTTAGCCAGTCCGTAGCCTAGCCTCAAAAAAATGAACCAAGAGTCATTAAATCCTAGCTGGTAACATATGGAAGACCCTTAAAGGAATGCTGCAGTCTGTTGAAAAGAGGCTATAGTATAATGCTATTTGGGAAGTTCCATACATTTTTCTCTAATGGTATAAATGAAACTGTAAGCTGCTGTTAGTGAATAAAACCAGATTGCTCTGGGCACAGAGCCACACCAATTCAGGCCTAATATGTCAACCAGAACTAAGCTTGGTAGGTAGCCTCTGCAAAGCAAGAAGCTTATGCTAAAGAGATGGGAAGCCTACAGCTATTCCATGAGGGAATCAGTCTAGCTACTGAATTGAAAGAAGACTGTAGGGCTCCAGTACAGAAGCACAAAGACCAGTTCAGAAAAGCATTCAATAAGGTGAACAAGATATGATAATGGCTCAAAGCAGAATGATAACAGAGGAAGTGGTAGTAGGTGGTAACAGTTAAAGATGGGGCTGGAACAATTTGCTAAGGTACTAAAAGTTGGATGACCAACTGAATGGAAATGCAAAGTTCAAGGAGAAAACCAGCTGAACTTATTATAGTTGAAATGCCTTTCAGACATCCAGGTGTAGCTATAAATTTTAAAGTCATCACCATATAAATGGTCTTTAAAACTATGAAACCAGGTAAGATCACTTAGGAGGTTGGTAAAAAAACAGGCCTGACTCTGGGACATTTCAGAAGCAAATCTTGACCATATTTATGGAGTTTCCTAGAGGATGGATATGAGTAGGTATTCTGGGATTATTGACCCATTAAGGACAAAGTGATCATTATAGGACATGACTATTTCCACAGATAGGAAATCAGATATGTTAAAATCTCATATATCCTCTAAATAAGCACATTATTTAAATTTCTGGAAATTATATGTGTATTTTACATGATTTAGAAGTCAAAGTAATCTAGACTTATAGCTTTGAACACATAGATAAGTATTAATTTATTTGAGATAATTGTTGATTGGATAGAGGAAGGAAGGAAGGAAGGAAGGAAGGAAGGAAGGAAGGAAGGAAGGAAGGAAGGAAGGAAGGAAGGAAGGAAAGAGGAAAGGAAGGAAGGGAAGGGGAAGGAAAGGAGGGAGGGAAGGAGGGAGGGAGAAGTAAAACTACATTGCACAGCCTGACCAGGTGGTGGCGCAGTAGATAGAGCAGCCGCCTGGGATGCCGAGAACCCAGGTTCGAGACCCTGAGGTTGCCAGCTTGAGCACGGGCTCATCTGGTTTGAGCAAGGCTTACCAGCTTGAGCCCAAGGTCGCTGGCTTGAACAAGGGGTCATTCGGACTGCTGTAGCCCCCCAGTCAAGGCACATATGAGAAATCAATCAATGAACAACTAAAGAACCACAATGAAGAATTGATGTTTCTCATCTCTCTCCTTTCCTGTCTGTCTGTCCCTATCTGTCCCTCTCTCTGACTCTCTCTGTCTCTGTCACACACACAAAAAAAAACTACATTGCACAAGCCATCCCTAATGATTAGTATACACTGAGACTGATAAAACTGAGGTACTTTCTATGACCTTATCTTACTGAAAAGAATGGGACTTTCTGGTACAAACACCTAGCTGTCTTATCAGCTATATATAGTTGTTAGCAAGCCCATAAAACTCATGCTATATAAATATTCAGAAACACTATATCTTTGATTATATCAATGTCTTGATTAAAACATCCACTGGTTCTGGCCAGTGGCTCATTGGATAGAGTGTTGGCCTAGTGTATAGACGTTTCAGGTTCAATTCCCAGTCAGGGCACACAGGAGAAGCAACCATCGGCTTCTCCCCCCTTTACTCTCCTATTTCCCACCCTCTTCTCCTCCCATAGTCAGTGGCTTGATTGGTTCGAGCGTCAGCCCCAGGCACTAAGATAGCTGAGTTGGTCTAAGCAAGTCAGGCCCAGGTGCTAAAAATAGCTCAGCATTCGAGCATTGGCCCAAGATGGGTTTGCCAGGTGGATCCCAGTCAGGGCACATGTGGGAGTCTGTCTCATTACCTCCCCTCTTCTCACCTAAAACAACAACAAACCCACTGATGATGACGTTAGCAATATGACAGAGTAGAAAACCCTGAATTCTACTTCCCTTCAGGGACACACTGATTCAATAGCAATACATGGATCAATTCCCTTTATGAAAAATAGAAAAACTAGTTGAGAGGCTCCTTCACCCCAGGCATATATAAAACCAGCTACATCAAAACTGGTAAGAAATTAAAGACACCTTCTCACCATAATCCCTAGTTCAAGGACAATGCCATATGATCAGTGAAAACCCCAGCTTCCAGCTTCTTAATGAGGTGGAAATGTATTGGAATGCGTATCAAACATTCAGATTTCTGGGAGTTGCCCACTGGGTAACTTCTGTCTCAGAGCACTGATAGGATCCAGCATATTCTAGAGCCACTGAGAACAAAGAAGGTGATTTGAACTAGATTTGGTCTAGTTCAAATCAGCCTCAAAAGCACCACTCCAGCACTGATGAAGTCTCTTATAGGCTTAATGTATATCAGTGTTTTTAAACCACCAATCTGTGGACCATTGCTAATCCACCAGAAATTTCATGCTGGTCAGGATTGGCACCAGTCCATGGACCAGTGGTTTAAAACCACTGACTGGTTGCCAATCCTAAGAACAATGATGGCAGTTTAGATTATTATGAAGGCTTGAGAGGCCTACAGAAGCTCTGGCCAAATTCCTTGGTGAAGGTCTTCTATATAGGGCCAGCATGAAGATGAAGACTAGAAGAGGTGGCATTTTGTTCTAATGCATAGATATCAACACAGATGCAAGGAAAATGAAGTAACTGGGAAACATAAGCCAAACAAAGGAACAAGATTAAACTCCATAAACTGACCCTAATAATGCAGAGATATATTAATTACTTGACAGAAAATTCAAAATAACCATCATAGAAATGTTCAATGAACTCAGAGCAATGCATAAACATAGTGAAAATTTCAACAGAGAACTAGAATACATTAAAAAACACCAAACCAAAATCATGGAGCTGAAGAATACTATAGTAACAACTGAAGAATTCAATATAGGGGTTTAACAGTAGGCTAGAGCACAGAATTACTAAGTGAACTCAAAGACAGTTCATTTGAAAGTATCCATTCAGATAAGAAAAAGAATGAAAAAAGCCTAAGGGGCTTATGGTTCACCATCAAGCAGACCAAGACACGTGTCTACCTCTCTGTGTAGCAAAAACAATAGATAAACCATTTTATTTTTATTTTTAAGATTTTTATTTATAGATTTTACAGAAGTATGGAGAACAAGAAGTATCAACTTTTAGTTGCCTCATTTTAGTTGTTCGTTGATTGCTTGACATATGTTTCTTGACCAGGCAAACCCAGGGTTTTAAACAGGTGACCTCAGCATTCCTAATCCACACTTTATCCAATGTGCCACCACAGGCCAAGCGATGAACTATTTATTTATTTATTTGTTTGTTTGTTTATTTATTTATTTATTTGCAAGAGAGACAGAGACAGAAACAGATAGTAAGGGATAGAAATGAGAAGCATCAACTTGTAGTTGGAGCACTTCAGTTATTCATTGATTGCTTCTCATACACGCCTTTCTGGGGAGCTTCACTGCATCTGAACCAGTGAAGCCAGCAACCTTGGGCTCAAGCCATTGATTTTGGGCTCAGGCCAGAGACCATGGAATCATGTATATGATCCCATGCTAAAGCCAGCGACCTGGTGCTCAAACTGGCAAGCCTGTGCTCATGACAGATATGCCCACGCTCAAGCTGGTGACCTCAGAGTATAGAACATGGGACCTCAGTATACCAGGTCGACACTGTGTCCTTGCAGCAACAGCTGGTCAGACTGGTGATAAACCATTTCAGATTCTACATTTGTTTCTCTATAGACACAGCCTACATGTCAGAAACAAAGCAGTTCAAATTCATATTAGGGCATCTTCTTTCACACACCACCCAACCATGTCTTCATTTCTACCTGAGGGCTGCCTCAGACAAAGAAGGGGTGCCTCAGATTACTAAGTAATTAGCCAAGTAAACAATTTTAATGTGAGAAATGATGGACCATTGTGCATCTCAACAATGTATTCAACCTGCACACTAAGCCTAAGTGTAAAATATTGGAAGCCATTGGTTTCAACCCCTTTACTTCTCTACTCCTCCACCTTATCCTGCCAAGTACACTTGCAGAAAGATTTTCTTACTTCTTTTGTATTTGTTATTTTCCATCTTCTCATTTAGAATAAAGGTTTGCTAAGGTCTTGTTTTAAATTTTGTGTTGGACCAAGGTGGCCATTGGTTGAAGTGGAACTAAGTGAAATCTAGTCTGGAAAATGATAATATTGCTTTCCAACTTCTCATCACTGCATATTCTGCTTTCCTTGGCTCTAGAAAATTTCCCAGTTATTTCCTTTTGGCAGCACCATTTTAATACACTTAATAAGTCTGGGCTTATGAGGGAGCAGCGTAGCCTCCCCAGCACTTTTTAATGTTATGGACATTACTGTTTCCCTAACAAGAGCTAAGTAAACACCTCCTGCTCTTTGTCATTTCTGGCTCTGCTGTCAGTTTCAGGTTTTGCTGCTCTTGGTCCTACTTCAGGACAGGCAACATCGAGGGTTCGTCTACCCAATATGATTCAACAAGGTCCAAGGGAGTCCTGGAGCCCAGAATCCTTGCCCCTCCTGCAAGATAATTAGCTTCACCCTTTGAATGTATTGGGTGCCTAAAATTCCCCCATTATTATTTATCACCATAGATAAGTTAATTCAAATGTCACTGTCTCCACAAAGCCTCTCATGATTTCCTCTACTTGCCCTAGCCTCCACTCCAGATGTAATAAATAAACTCCTCACCTTGTTTCTATGATTAAAACTGATCATATCCTATTGTACAGTTAGTTTTTTATGTTTCTGTCTCCCCTGATGGACAGTGAGTCTCAAAGATAAAGTCACATTTTATTAATCTCTGTCCCCCAGTATCTGACACACATGAATATAGTGCCTGAGAGCCCACCTTGCATCATTGCTTTGGATTCCTTTCCTACAAAGCTTCTTCTTAAATGCAAATACTACTGAGTAGAATGTTACAGTAAATTACTAATTCAGTTGTTATTACTGGTAACCTAGTAAAGCATTCCCCCTTGACAGGACCAAGATCAAGATGAAACTGTCGGAGGCTGGGGAGTATGTCAAAGGACGATTTCAAAGGGAGAGAAAAGGCCCACAGAGGGAGGCATCAGAGATTTTGGGTTTTAAGCCAAATGTATCTCTCAAATCACAGGTAATTTACTACAAAGAATTATGCTTTAAAATGTTTGTTCACAGAGGATGTAGAAGTTGACTGTCACAATTAATCTAGAGGTGCATTTGTACCTGCACTGTAGTAGCATACACAAAACCTTGCATACAGCCAACACGCCTTTAAGGTGATACTCCTATAAAAATGTTCCAGCTATCACCAAAACCCTGGCAAGCAGAGTGGCTCTTTTCACAGCCAACCCTCTGGGGTTCTCCAGGACCCATTGAACCCCTCCCTGCTCCACCCTACCTCATTAAGCTGCTGTCTTATACAGACAGACATTAATTACTCAGAATTAAGTGCCTGCATCTAAATGCTTATTTTGGATAATTCAGAAGGTCATTCTAAAGAAGTACAATTAACTCCCTAGTAATTTTTGATTTGTGTTCAAAAAGCTTTACTCTGGAAGGCCAGTTACTCTGGTTGAATGGCAATTTATTAAAAAGACATCACACTTGACTGGTTTTCTTTTCAATCTTCCTGGCTCCCCCTCTGTAGGGTCTTTAATATTGAACTAGATTATCTCCTAGAAGACTAATTTATCCACATTTCCCAGTATCCCTGAAAAAAGTCTCTATAAATATCCAGTGTGCTCTTGTGTGGCTGGCACAACTTTTCTGAGTAGCCATGTATGGTACTTACAACAATGGCAAAACTCTGTCTATACTCTCCTCATCACCACAGCCATCACTCTTGGTACCAGCGGGCTTCTTGGGACCACAGAGGGCAAGCAAAATCTTTTTTTTAAACAGTAAATTTATCAATTATATTTTTTCTGGAAAGATACACTGATTTTTTTATTGATTTCTTCATCAAATTTAAATTTTTCTGTTTTCCCCCACCCATCCACCACTTGCCAAGATGTTGGCATTAAGATTAATATATAAGAATTAAAATCCACATATCATATCTGAAAAGTCACTTGGATGAGATGATAGCTTCTAAGACTAGGAGACTGTACTGTAAACCCAATAGTGACAATAAGCATTGCATCATTACAATCAGAAAGCTCTTATCTTCCTCTCTTATTCTACCTTTAGCATGTTAACTTTTGTACCTCAGTTTCCTCCTCTTTAAAATAACAATATTATCTGTCTCAAAAGATTGTTTGGGGTGAGTATCAGTTAAAGGTTACACTTAACACAGTTTCTGGCTCATCATTGGCACTCAGTACATAGAATATGTATTCAGATCAAAACTCTAACATGTGCCTTGTACTATGACAGAAAAGGGCATATAATTATAAAATATCAGAATACTAGAGATAAAGTAATGAGTCTAGTGGAGAGGAGCAATCCAGATAATATACAAAGCAATGGAAATCTGAAGAATATCATGCTTCTCAACCACTGAAACCATAAAAGGGTGGAACAATGCCTTGAAAATTATGGAAAAAAAAAGTGATTTTCACTTGGACATCCATCTAGTGTGATGGGGGAATGAGACATGACCATCGATATCCTCAGAGAGAAAAGATAAGATAATGCATTTGTAAAGCAAAACCAGGATGCCACAAAATGGGGAAGTGAGTATGTAAAGGAAGAAAGAGAGCTAGAAAGAATTATTGAAAAAATTGTTTAGGAGAGTTAATATAATAATTCAAAAGAAGTACTGGAAGATAAGATTTTAAAAATTCTCAAAAAATAGGAGAAATAATAAGTCAAAATAAAAGACAATAGAAGACAAATGAAAATTGACCAGTTTAGAAACAACATTCAACTAACAGTAGCTCCAAAGAAACAGAAGATAGAAAATGAGGGGAATAAAGTTATCAAATAAAAAATACAGCTCCCCAGAACTAAAGACATGATTAGAACACTTCATCTTGTATTTTATTGTGGGTAAGGGGAAAATATATTAATGAAAAAGACATAATCAGGAAAAATCATAGGCATTGCAAGAGAAAATAACCCACATGATATACCATAACAAATCAGAACAACTTCAGATAACCCAACAGCAACTGCTTGATATAAAGGAAAAAGGATCAATGGAATGCTTTAAACATCAATCTATCCATTTAGTATGAGGATAGAACACATTCTCAGACCTATAGGTCAAAATTTTTATTTTCTTCCTACTTTTTATATGAATTTACCAAGGATTCCATCCAGGAAATGAAGGTATGCTCTAGTAAAACCAAAACAGAATGAAATTTGGGATCCAGGAGATACAAGTTGTTATAATTTAATAAGTAGAAATCCTGTTTTGACAGAGGAGGAAATCTCAGGCAGACAGCAGTGGGGCAGGCCTGTAATCTAGGTGACTGAGTCAACAGGATGGATGACTCTGGGAGACTGGTGTCCAGGGGAACAGGAACTGACAGCTTAAATGATTGTGTGTGCTTTTGTAAATAAAATTTAAAGGCAGTTGGTAAGTCTGTTGAAACATTTGGGGAAAGTTAGTGATAGGTACATAGAAAACCAAGCCAGTAAAAAATAACCTACATTCAGAAAATGATTTCTAATTACCATTCCCCAATAAATGGAACCTAAGCTCTTGGAGAACTGGCTGACTCTAGGGCTAAAAAGAGAAAATACAAGATGAGACTGTAGCATCTTGTGGTGCCAAAAAGTAGGGAAGTACTAAAAATAATAATAATAATGAATGCAGCACATCAAAGTAGAGACAAACTCAAAAAATATATGGATTGGAGAACATCAAAGGGAAGCGAGAGTCAACCTGAAAAAATTCCCAGTAACCAAAGCTGGAATAACTTTTTTCTTTTTTAGCTTTATTTAAAAATTAAACTTAATGGGGTGACATTGATTAATAGGAATACATAGGCTTCAGGTAAACATCTATATAGCATTTGAACTATTGATTGTGTTGTGTGCCCGTCACCCAAAGTCACATCACTTTCCACCACCTTATATTTGTCCCTCTTCACCCTCCCCACTCCACTCCTCACCCTGGTAACCACTTCATTGTTGTGCTTTTGTAAATAAAATTTAAAGGCAGTTGGCAAGTCTGTTGAAACATTTGGGGAAAGTTAGTGATAGGTACATAGAAAACCAAGCCAGTAAAAAATAACCTACATTCAGAAAATGATTTCTAATTACCATTCCCCAATAAATGGAACCTAAGCTCCATTTATTGTCTCAGTTTTATATCCCATCTATATGTGAAGCCATATAGTTCTTGTGTTTGTATGTGTGTGAGAGAGAGAGAGACAGAGAGAGGGATAGATAGAGACAGACAGACAGGAATGGAGAGAGATGAGAAGCATCAATCATTAGTTTTTCGTTGCCGTTGCGACACCTTAGTTGTTCATTGATTGCTTTCTCATATTTGCCTTGACCGTGGGCCTTCAACAGACTGAGTAACCCCTTGCTTGAGCCAGCAACCGTGGGTCCAAGCTGATGAACTTTACTCAAGCCAGATGAGCCCACGTTCAAGCTGGCGACCTCAGGTTCTCGAACCTGGGTCCTCCGCATCCCACTCTGATGCTCTATCCACTGCACCACCGCCTGGTCAGGCGAAACCATATAGTTCTTAAGCTGAAACAACTTAAACAACAAAAGTCTGACTTGTGGTGGCGCAGTGGATAAAGCATTGACCTGGAATGCTGAGGTCACTGGTTCAAAACCCCAGGCTTGCCTGGTCAAGGCACATGTGAGAAGCAACTTCTATGAGTTGATGCTCCCTGCCCATCCCCCAGCTCTCTCTCTATCTCTATCTCTTTCCCCCCCAAATAAATAAATATTTTTTAAAAATTTAAACAACAAAATAAATAACCTAGTATGGGATTATAATCCAAAGTATAAAATATCCACAAAGTCATACTGATATAAATAAATGATTGAATAAATAAATGAGAGAAGAGACAAATCTTTTTTACAAAACAAACCCAAATAACTTATGCCAATATCACTCTTCCTTCAAAGAGGTGAAGCTTAGTTATTGTCCACCTTGAGTGAGCCAAACTTTGTGTTTTGCATCCAGAAAGTAGAATATAAAGAGCAGAGGCAGTAACTTTACACAGGAGTGTACTGGGAAACACTTCCTTGGCCGGGTAATCAAGGTAAGTATCACCTATGATAATTCATGTCAATAGCACATATCTACTAATATGATGACGAAGGAGGCACTTTGTCTCTGTGTCTGTTCTTCCCAAAAACATATAACCCTAATTTAATCATAAAAATATTAAACAAACCCATATTGAGGAACAAGTTACAAAACGTTTGACCAATATGCCTCAAAACTGTCAAGGTTGTGAAAAGCAAGGAGAGACTGAGAAACTGTGTCAGACCAGATGAGACTAAGGAAACATGACAACTAAATGCTCTGGATGAGATTGTGGAACTGGAAAAAAAAAAGACACCAGTGGAAACCCTAGTAAAACCCTAATAAGGTTTGAAGTTTACTTCAAATATATCAATATTGGTTACTTCACTTTGAGAAGGTACCTGATAATATAAGATGATATTAGTGGAAACTAGGTGAAAGGTATATAGAAATGATCTTTATTATCTTTTCAACTTTTCTGGAAATATAATTTTTTAATTGAAAGTGGGTGGAGAAGGGGAATAGCAGGAAGCATCAACTCCCATGTGCCTTGACCAGACAAGCCCAGGGGTTCAAATCGGGGACCTCAGCATTCCAGGTCGACACTTTATCCACTGCACCACCACAGGTCAAGCAAAATTTTGTTTTCTTTAAAGGATTTATTAACTACAGGTATCAAAGCTTTGTATAAAAAGAAAATACAATTTAGTATACTACCTGACCTTGCAGTAAATAATACTTAGATTGTTATGATAAAATGATTTTAAATACTGATTTAACCAAAAATTTTGGCATTGCTATGATGGAAAAATGAAAAGAAAGAAAGCGGAGGTGTGTGAAAGAGTAATACCATTTACCAAAGGGAATCAATAGGTAATGTATTATATTAACAACTAATAGTGGTATATTATTTTCAAATATGGAGGTAAATACCAGTAAAAACAGCTAAAAGAACTGAAAGTGATTAGAATCAAGATTGAAGAATTGGAAAACTGACTGCTACTTTTTGTAATTATTGTTTTATTTAATCTTTAAAAAAACAAAACAATCTTCAACAAACTACCTAGGTTTTCTTTCCCTTCGTCGAATCAGAGAAAGGAGGTTCAAGAAAGAATATTACTGGTCCTGGCCAGTTGGTTCAGTAGTAGAGTGCCAGCTCTGTGTGTGAAAGTACTAGGTTCGATTTCTGGCCGGGGCACACAGGAGAAGCGTCATCTGCTTCTCCGCCCTTCCCTCTCCTTTCTCTTTCTCTCTCTCTCTCTCACTCTCTCTTCCCCCGTCACAGCCAAGGGTCCATTGGAGCAAAGTTGGCCCGGGCGCTGAGGATGGGTCCATAGCCTCCACCTCAGGCACTAGAATGGCTCTGGTTGCAACGGATAAACATCCCAGATGGGCGGAGTATCGCCCCCTGGTGGGCTTGCCAGGTGGATCCCGGTCAGACATCTGTGAGAATCTATCTCTCTTTCTTCCCGTTTCTCACTTCAGAAAAATACAAAAAGGGAGGGTGCATTTGAGGCAACACTAAAATCTATGTAAACACAATAAATTAAAATCAATTAAAAAATACAAAAAAAAGGGAAGAAAATTATTTTCAAGTTTGCCCAAGCAGTATCTAGGGTAGAGGCACCCCCACCTGTGAAAAACATTAGCCCTCCTGTGTTCCATATTGTGTGTGTGTGTGTGTGTGTGTGACAGAGAAAGAGTGACAGAGAGAGGAATAGATAGAGACACACAGGAAGGGAGAGAGACAAGAAGCAGCATCTTAGTTGTTTGTTGATTGCTTTTTCATATGTGCCTTGACGGAGGGAAGGGGGACTACAGCAGAGTGAGTGACACCTTGTTCGAGACAGCGACCTCGGGCTCAAGCCAACAACCTTTGGACTCAAGTCAGGACCATGGGGTCATGTCTATGGTCCCACACTTAAGCCAGTTACCCTGCACTCGAGCTGGTGAGCTCACACTCAACCCGGCAACCTCGGGGTTTTGAACCTCAGTTCTCCACATCCCAGTCGGATGCTCCATCCACTGTACCACTGCCTAGTCAGGCCATATTATCCCTATTTTATGGCTAGTATTATCCTCACATAATAGGCCCACAAGAAAAACTTTTTTGAACCAATGAAGTAAACATGAGTTGTGCAGTAAGTATATGAGGAGCTCCCAATATGTGCTGGGCTCTAAACATACATCATCTCATTTAAATTCACAGAGAACTGCAAGGTAAATAATATATTATTACTACTTTACAAATTATGAAACTGTTGTTTAGAGGTTAAATATTTTGCTTCTTGTCACACAGTCAGTAAATGGCAAATATGTTCTAAATACAGATCTGTGTGGCATTAAGGCCAAATGACCTTATTAACTTCATAACCCTACTTCTGGTTAGCCGCAAGAAAAGAACAGGTAAAGGGTCAGAACAGCAAGCGGCTAGTTTAGAGAGAGTTCTTGGAGAACTCACACACGAAATAACCAGAAGGAAACAGCAGGGTACTTATATTCCAGCCAAACAAAATACATGAAAGCCCAGAGGTGAAAGAATAAGACACAAGAAACCATATAGACTGGAAAACAAGAGTAAAGGGGAGACCATTAATGATTTAAAACCTTCCTAATATCAAGCTATGTGGCTTCATTCACATTTTAACCACCACTTTTATTAGCATAAAGATTAAGAGCCAGACTGCAGTCAGATTACCTAATTCAAATCTCAACTCCGCAACCTTAGGAGAAATACTGAACCTTTATGTGACTTCGTTTCTTCACTTGTTAAATGAGTAAAGTAATGGTATGTTCCTCACAGCATTTTAGTGAGGATTAAATGCGGTAAATACGTTAAAATGCATAAAACTGTATCTAGAACACATAGTGCTCAATGAAAGCTTACTATGATTGGGTCTTACTTGACTAGTCATAAAATAGAGTTGGCACACTCTTCCAAGTTGGCTCAGTGCCTCTGTGCTGTCAGCTACTGGCTGCAAACAGGAGATGGTGACATATTGACATATTTTACTGGAGTCAGGCTAGGCAACAAGGAAGGCAGACTTTTATTATCTAGCTGTCCCATAGTAGACACTGATTGGTCCCACAGAGCTGATCTCTCTTGGCAATGTGATCAAAAACAATAGATCATTATTGTACTGCCTCACATCTAAATATCAACTCTTACATAACTGTGATTCAATTTTTGTTTTTTATTAAATTTATTGGGTGACATTGGTTAATAAATGTATGTAAGTTTCAAGTGTACGGTTCTGTAATACAACCTCTATATCAGTGGTTCTTAACCTTTTTTGAGGTACCGAACCCACCAGTTTCATATGCGCATTCACTGAACCCTTCTTTAGTGATAAATAAAATATGATTTTTTTTTCCAAATTCAAGACATAGGTATATGTTTTTTTACTGGTGCACAAAATGAGCCATGCATGAACATCGCCTTGCTCAAAGAACAAAACCAACAAAGTGCCTGAACTCACAACAAATTACGGTATTACTTTATTCTGGCCTCCGTAGCAGAGGTTTCTCCGAACCCCTGAGACCGACTCATCGAGCCCCTCGGGTTCGATAGAACCCAGGTTAAGACCCACTGCTCTATATACTACATTATGTGCTCACCATTCAAAGTTGAGTCTCCTTCCAACACCACATATTTGACCTCCTTTCCCCTCTTGATCCTCCCCCCATTCCCTTCCCTTCCCTTCATCCCCCCACACTGTTGTGTTTTGTTTGTTTACTTGTTGCTTTCTATTTTGTTCCCACATGGTGAGGGAAATCATTATGGTTCTTGTTTAACACATAGTAGTCCCCAGACAATATTTGGGGTTTGATTTTACCTCAAATTCATTGGCATAAGCAGTTGGGATACCTACATTTAAATGAAAGAGTCCTTAACTACTCAGTGCATTTGACCAAATAAAATATTAAACTCTATGACATTTTTGTAATTTAGAATTTTTAGGCCCATTTTGTTAGTAGTCAGTTAAATTTATGAATGAGGTACCATGAGGGACCCAAAATTATAGGGCACATTAAAATATGCGTATTTTTGGGAGAGGCAAGAATTCAAATTTTTAGAGATTTAAACCTCATACTCTCCTCTGTATAGTTGGACATAGAAAAGTATCTTTATGCAGTTGTTCTGTTCTGTTTCAAAGAAGTCACCAAAATTGCTCCTTTTTTTCTTTTTCTTTCTTTTTTCTTAGGGGGGGTAATTTTCCGAAGTTAGAAGCGGGGAGGCAGTCAGACAGACTCCTGCATGCACCAGACCAGAATCAACCCTACGTGCCCACCAGGGGGTGATGCTCTGCCCATCTAAGGCGTTACTCTGCTGCAACCCAAGCCATTCTAGCACCTGAGGCAGAGGTCATGGAACCGTCCTCAGTGCCCAGGTCAACTTTGCTCCAATGAAGCATTGACTGCGGGAGGGGAAGAGAGAGAGAAAAAAGAGAGGGAGAGGGATGGAGAAGCAGATAGGCACTTCTACTGTGTGCCCTGGCTGGAAATCGAACCCGGACTTCCACACCCTGGGCCGACACTCTACTACTGAGCCAACTGGCCAGGGCTCAAAATTGCTCCTCTTAATTACAAAAATGTATTGCCAATAGGTACCTGTTCCTCATTTTTTCTATAGTATTTCTTGTGTAGCAAATGCTGCCTCACTTAGAGCTCTGAGGAAGGATGGCTTTAGGAGTCATCCTCCGCTTCTCATTTTCATTATCCTTTTGTGTCCAAACTCTGACCAAATCCTCTCAGTCTCCTTTCTTCACCATTTCTCAGTTTGTTCACTTCACGGTGTGCCCACTGCCGCTGCTTTAGTCGGACATTCCTCGTCTCTCACTGGAAGATTAGAATACAATCCCAGTGGGTCTCCCTTCCTCCATCATCAGGCTCCCCTTGATCCCCTTAAGTGTATTCTGTATCCTGCCACCTCAGAATGGAATATATATATATATTTTAATTTAATTAAGTGAGAGGTAGGGAGGCAGAGAAAGACTCCCACATGTGCCCTGACCTGGATTCACTCACCAAGTCCCTTAACAGGGATGCTTTGCCCATCTGGGGCCGCTGCTCGGTTGCTCTGCAACCAAGCTATTTTAGCTCCTGAGTAAGGACATGGAGCCATCGGGGGGGGTGGGGGGAGACTTGCTCAAACCGATCTATGGCTGCAGGAGAGGAAGAGAAAGAGAGGAAGAGAGAAGAGGGAGGGGTGAAGAAGCAGATGGTCGCTTCTTCTGTGTGCCCTGACCAGGAATCGAACCCAGGATATCTAAATGCCAGGCCAATGCTCTGCCACTGAGTCAACTGGTAAGGGCCTGGACTATATTTTAAAATTTAAATCTTGTTACATCATGTCCTTGTTTACAGCTTTCCAATGCCTCTCTCAGTGGCCTCAAGAGAAAGGCCCTGTGTCCTAAATGGTACAGACTGGCCCTGCTCTTCTCTCCTGCTCATTTCTTATTCTTATACTAAACTTTATTTGGGAAGGGAAGGGTCTTAATAAAAGATTTTTGAGCTGGAAATGACATTATCTAAATTTTACGCTCTAAAGAGAAATATCTGGAGCTCTGTATACACTGAGTTGGACAGATGAGAGACAGGAGGCAGGGAGGTAAGTAATGGTGCTGTTGTTAGAGCTCGAGCAATAGGTAATGAGTTCCAAACTTTGTATCTCTAGGTGACTCAGGGATTAGCTGAGTTCCTTACTCACGGTAAGTTTTGACCAAAGAAAACAGTAAAAATATTTTCATTGCAGCATTATTTATTGTAGCCAAGACATGAAAACAACCTAAGTGTCCTTCAGGGGATGACTGGATAAAGAGATGTGGTAAAAACAGGTGGCAGATCAGAAAAAAAGCTAATGCTTCACTCACAGTACAATTAGGAAAGAGCAGGATACTCATTGTTTTAGGTGTTAGCAGATAAATACAGCTGAAAATGAGCATCTTTTGCTGGAAAAAACATTTGTAGCACATAAAGCAGATTATGTTAGTATACAGAGTATTTGAAGAACAGAAAAAGATGATCAGATCAGTAAAAAATAGGTAAAAAAACATGAAGCAGAATATCTTAGAATAGAAAATGCAAATGTCCCTTAAACACATGAAAAGGTATGCAACCTCATTAATCAGCACAAAAGAATGAAAATTAAAACAACACAGTTATTTCTAATTCTATACTCACTAAATTAACAAAAATTGGAATAATTAAGAGCACCAGAGATAGCTAGGCTATAAAGCAATTCTCATTCATTAGTAGAGGGAATGTTAGTTAGTGCAACCTCTTTGAAAAAGTTTGGTATTGCCTAGTAAAGCTATATGTGATTATACTTTGTGATTAGAAATTCTGTTTCTACATATGTACACACCCTAGGGAGAAAATCTTGGACATTTGTTCACCAAGACCTATAAAAATATCCAAAGCAACTTTGTTCATAATAACAAAAAGGAAAAAAACAAAATCTATAAATAATAAAATGGATAAATAAATTGTGGTATATTTATAAAGTGGAGCACTATATAATAATAGAAATAAATTGCCCATAGCATTAACAGGGATGAGTCTCAAAAGCAAAAATTTTAGAAGAAGAAGCAAATACAGAGAACACACACAGTATGATACAGTTCATAATAAATTTGAAAACAAGCAAAACTAAAGAATCTGTCTCTTAGGGATCCATATATAGGCAATAAAATTATGTAAAAAGCAAGAAAATATTCAAACAATTGAGGATAGTAACTGCCTCTGGGGTATGATGTGGAAGGGTCATAGATGGAGCTTTCCAACCACTGATAATGTACTAGTTATTAATTTAAGAGGTGAATGCAAATTTTGCTTTATCATTATTCTTTCAATGGTACACATATATTTCACAGACTTTTTGTATTATAATTTATTCACAATGAAAACTTTTAAGGAATAATAAGCTTAAGCTAAAGAAGTAACAACTGCACATTTTCACTGAGAATTCCTGTTGATTGTTAGTCAGCATGTGGTCCAGTGTCAGTGGGTTTCAGGAAGCAGACTCCCCTGCAGGGGCCAGCAGGGAAGGGAGAAAGCATTCATGGAATTGTCCACAGTGGTTGGGATCCAGCGCAGAGGGCTGCTTCCCAGGGCAGTATTCTCTCCACACCTGTTCACTGTAATCCCAAACCTGAGACAACAAGCAAAGAACCAAAGTTTAGTAACCAACCAACCATCAGAACCCATGATGGGATCATGGGAAAAAGTGAGCAATACCAACTATCCTAGCAAATCCAAGTAGAATGGCCAAAATTTGTCTTTTCCAGTCTTTTCTTCTCACCTTGCTTGTAAACCACTCAAAGGAAGTCTGTCTTCTACTTTCTCCTGTTCTTTGTAACATTTTTCCACCACTGATAGCTTTTGAGTACAAATACATTGTCTGTCCAATAATGAGATAGGTTTCTTTTTTTTTATTTTTTTTTATTTTTTTTTTAATTTTATTCATTTTAGAGAGGAGACAGAGAGAGAGAGAGAGAGAGAGAGAGAGAGAGAGAGAGAGAGAAAGGGGGGAGGAGGAGCTGGAAGCATCAACTCCCATATGTGCCTTGACCAGACCAGAACAGGGTTTTGAACTGGCGACCTCAGTGTTCCCAGGTCGACGCTTTATCCACTGCACCACCACAGGTCAGGCAAGAGATAGGTTTCTTCATAAATACATAACGCCATTTCTAATGTGCATGGTCCACTCTGAATAACTACTTTGGGCCAGCAGCCTTGATCAGCCCCCAAATGCTGCTGTTCTTCAAGGCATTTTGTAAACATATTTTTATGGCACACACATGCAAACATGCAAAACCAACCTCTTGACTTTAGAATCATACATCCAGTTTTACTAAATCGGGACTGTTCATTTCAATCAACATCAGGTTCATTGGCTTTACACAGAATGACAATGCTTCCCAGAGAAGAGTGTTTTGTTCTATTAACATAATTGAAAATGTGATTGAGTGTATAAAATCAATTTCAAGTCAGAAGCATTCCTAAAGCCCATGAATAGCTGTGGGGTAATAAAAAGAGCCCCTGTGTTGGAATCAGTTCTGGGTTTGAAATCCAGTCTGCAATTTCCCAGCTGTGCTGCTACTTTCAACAGGACTCAGTTTCTCTTGATCTTATTTTCCTGAATAATTGATCTTTATGAGGTGGCTGATCTCTAACATTGTTGCTGGAAGGACCAAATAAATATTAAATGAAATTGCTTTGTAAACTGTCATACACTGTGTAAATGTAAGAGTCTTAATTCTAAACCTAAAAAGCTTAAGTTGAGTTTCTTTTATAAGGGATCAGGTTCTGGGTTAGAAATCTTTGTATCTCCTTTCCAGATTTACTTGCTCACCCAGGCAAGTAATATTTCTCTAAACTTTGCTTTCCTTAGCAGGAATATTGGATTAGTAATAGTACCGTATTTTTTGCTCCATAAGATGCATGAGCATTTTCCCCTCCACTTTTAGGGGGAAAAAGTGTGTCTTATGGAGCAAAAAATACAGTATTTTATTAAATATTTTAACACACTATTTGGTTCAGAATATTTTTCTTCTTATTTTTCTCCTTAAAACCCTAGATGTGTCTTATGGTCAGGTGCATCTTATGGAGCAAAAAAAATACGGTATATGCTTCTTGGTGTCACAGTAAACAGTTAAGTAAGATTATGCATGTAAATACTTGGAACTATCTTTGGAAATGGTAAGTACAAATAAATGTTTATTGTTATGTGCAATGAAACCCTTTCTTGGGCTCACGTAAATTAGGCATTCTCTATTTTTAAGATCATGAATGTTTACTCATGAAACTACTAAAAATTGTGTTATTCTTAGAATTGAAAAATGAATGACCATGAGCATACATATGAAACTATATCCAAAAATCACTTAATTAACACATTGCTGTCATTTTTGAGCCTCTATATCTGGGGCCAGGCACTGGCTAGACATTTTACAAACATTAGCTAACTTAATCCTTACAGAAAGCCTACCAGGGGATTATTATTGCCAACTTTTAAAAAAGAAAGCACCTCAGGGAGGTTGTGGAATCTGTCTGAGGTCACACAGCAAGCCACACTCCAACTGAACAAGTATTTTCTCTGTTAGTCCCATAATAGTCTTTTCTTTCATCTTCTTTTATTTTCCATCTCTTCTATTTTTCCTATTGTTCAAAGTTTTAATATAACAAAAATCTAACTCAAATGCAAATAGTTTATAGTGATTAATCAAGCAAAATTAGCTTGTATTGAATCTTTTGTGCTGCTGAATATATAAGATATGAACAAAATAACGAGTAAATAGATACAAATATAGGATGTGCTACTCCAGCAGCTCATCCTTGCAGTGTGGACACTTTTCCTGCTGTGGTTGTTACTTTGAAAGGGGCGGTTGTGTGGAATGGGGGTGAGAAGTTGCCTTTTCTGTGCTACAACAATGTCTCCATATTAGCACCAGTCTAGTCCTCGCTGAGTCACCACTGATTCCACATATTCCGGAACAAACCTTGGGAAATTTATAACCATTCATCATTCAAGCATCAGTCAAAGATTGATTGAACACTGCTTTTGAGCAAGGGGTTGCATGATGTACTAAATATAAAAATAAGGTGGGCCATTTGTTTTTTTTGTTAGGATGGCAGAGCAGAACCTGAACTCTCCCATTATGCATTAGTTAAATGGGATCTAGAATTTCCACTGATTTTCTTTTCACAAGAAAGATATATAATGAAAAGTATTAATCTTTCTTGTGATGCTAACTTGGTAAACTCCACTACTGACATTTATACAAACCTTTATTATGATGATATATGTCTTCATACTTTGAGAGGGGAAAATAACACACAGTTGAAACAGCTTTAAGCAGAAATGGAACCAACTGTGAAGATGTTTTGACGAACAAAACACTACAAGATAAATGCAGTCAACCAGAGATGATCAGATACTGTTTGACCATCTAGCTGACCAGCAGGGTTTTAAGCAGAAACATTTTAATGGTATCACAAGGATAAAAACAAAATTCCATTATAAATGTGACAATTACTCAAAAGCAGCATGATAGCATTGCATTTTTAGAAAGATTGTTTCACTAACAGATAGAAATTCTTTGAATTTGCTTGGAGGAAAACAGGCCTCTGAAATCCTAATGCAGCCATGGAAGGCCTTACATGATGAAAAGAGACCAAAGATAAAAATTCTGTCATTCTCCACTCTCATGTCATCAGCAGTGAACATAGCTCCTTCACTGGTCTCTTTGTTCTCTTCAATCAACCCAAAGGCAGTTAATAACATTATTAATCTTTTACCAGCCACAGTACCTTAAAACAATTCAGACCATGTGTGCACATATTCTCCACTATGTGACTACAGCAGTCATAACAAAGATGTTGGAAAATACAAACAGGTGCTAAAAGACCTATTCAGAGATATTCAGTAAGAGTCTTTCACATAGAATGCCCCTATTTCAGTTTGTTGAATAACTTGATGGGACCAGGGATATGTGAGTGAGCACTTGTGGACAACTTCTCCTTGGTGACTTATCTTGGATTCCCTTAAAAAATACTACTCCTCTCCTGCTTAAGACATTTGGTTACATTCAGCAGGGTATCAGCATTAAATATGTTGGCAGAGAAACTGAACACGACCCCAGAAGAAGCTAAAAGGTTA
Source organism: Rhynchonycteris naso (assembly GCA_037038555.1). Classification (NCBI taxonomy): domain Eukaryota; kingdom Metazoa; phylum Chordata; class Mammalia; order Chiroptera; family Emballonuridae; genus Rhynchonycteris; species Rhynchonycteris naso. Next base: position 129,147,858 of record CM072998.1, read on the forward strand.
TTCTGAATTTATTAGAAATGCAAGATTGATTCTTAAATAGGCCCTGTGGTAATGGGTAGTGTCACCTCATCCACAACATAATCAAAAAGAGCTGGCCAATGGCTCAGTTGGCTAGAGCATCATTTTGATGCACAGGGGTGGCCAGTTCAAACACAGCAAAGTCTCTTATTTAGTAGCCAGATATTGGCCATAGATATGGAGAAAAATGCTCACTCAGTATGGTAGTTCAAATGCTTTTAGTTGGGCAACTTGGGACTCTGGTTCTACAGTGGACTGAATATATCCTCAGAAATTTGAAACCCTAATCCCAATTAGATGGTATTTGGAGGTGGGGCCTTTAGGAAAGAATTGGAATAAAGTTTGTGCCCATATAGTAAGAGACCAGAGAGCTAACTCACTCTTTCCACCATGTGAGGACAGAACAAGAAGTTGGCTGTCTGCAACACTGAAGGATGCCCTCACCAGAGCCCAACCACACTGGTACCATGATCTTGGGCTTCCAGCCTCCAGGCCATGAGAAATAAATTTCTATTGTTTATAAGCCACCCAGTCCTTGGTACTTTGTTACAACAGCCCAAACTAAGATAGGATCCTACTGAAGAATTATAAAGGAAATAAATAGAAATTCAACATCATATACCCATTATTAAAAAAGCATATATATTTTAGAAATAAGTAAAATATTCTGTAGAAATTCGGGAACAGGGGACTAAATCAGACCTGGATCCTGTCCCCAAATCATCAGTGGAAAGATAAAAGCCATAAATAAATAGCTATGATGCAAAATGAAAATTAAAAAATAGCATGACATAAAAGATAATAGAGTTAGGTTCTATAGAATTTCAGGAGATGAGAAATTCCTTAAAGCTGGAGGAATCAATGGAAGATACAAAGGAAGGGGCATTTGATCTGGGCATTAAAGAATGTTAGGATTTGATATGTGGAGAAAGGAAGAAAGAGAAAAAAGTAAGCAAAGGTATGGGAGGAACGTGGCTTTTGCAGAGCAAACTAGCACCTGGATTGAACTGGAAGGCATGGGCCTGAAGCCTGGTCACAACATGGCACAAAGCAGCTGTCCTCCAGCTCCCCTGTTAGCCTTCCTCTGTTTCTGACAGGATTTTTTCCAGAAAGTTGCCATTTCTGAATCCCCACTCAATGCCATGGTCTCATTTAAATCAGGCCTGACACCCAACACCTCTCTCCTCTCTTTCCCAAGACATTTCCCTTCCAGCCTTGACAGGATGCACAGAGCAGCCTGAGCACTAAGTTCCCACTTTTGCAGATTTTGCGGAGAGACTTGTGGTGTGGCAGCTTGCCAGGTCCTGATCACTTAGCCTGGGGATCCCGCCACGGGGGAGTTAATCTGACGTGCAGAATGAACCCTCTCCAAAGGCTCTGCTGGGGCATCAGTGCTAAATTGTACCTGACATTTAATTCCAGCTTTGGGCAGTTCCTTGTGAAACTTGACTTCAGTGAGACATTGATCAGCCTGCAGCTCTTCATAAGCTTTGACACAATCAATTTTCTCCAGTGGATTGGGCAATCATTAGCTGACTTAAAGAAAAGCCTGGGTCACACACAGCTTTCTAGAGGCCTCGAAGCTGCATGCCAGGAGGAAATGATGAAAAATTGCTGCTGGCAAGTGACTGCCCCCTTCCCTGCTGAACATAATCAACAGGAGTCTACAGAGCGCAGACCCACCTTCCATCTCATCACCTTGGAAATCGGGGTCTTTAAGAGCATTAAGGAAATCATGCGGTTGATTTAGGAAAAGGGGACTAAGTTGGATGAAACTCTACTCAGTGGAAGTGTCCTTTACAACCATGTCTTAAACTCCCAAATGTCCTTAGCTTACTCTGTCCATCTTTCTTATCTTGAACTATCTAGAGAACAAAAACTAAGGCTCTTTATTAAGGTGAATGCATATAACTTACTATGAGGTTTTGGTCAGTGAATCAATAAGCACTGATTGTGTTCTTGGAAACACTGTGAAGGCAAAACAGGTTTTTAAGCCACTAACCCTCACGTCTATCTGCACAACTGCCCTGCACCAAGGCAGAACAAACAGATGTCTTCCTGTATGGGGTGACTCACAGGATACAAAAAGGCTTGCTTCTCCCCAAACATGAACCTCATCATCAGAAATCATGTCAACATTTACTCCCACCTCGGTGCCCACTGATCAGTAGAATACCTGTGATGCGGTCAGCACTCAATAAAAAATATTGAATGAATGAATGAATAATTCAGGAGTGATGTGATATCTGTGATATTTAAGTTTTTCCTATGATGAAAGTGTAACTAGAAGAGTTTCTAGGAAACTCCCCTGAAAAACATATATACTAGCTTATTGGCACACCCATCTGTGTTAGCATAGTATATATTTTGCATTTCCAGAATGACTAAGCTTTGCTTATTCAGGCATTTTGAAATGTGAAGTAGGACAGGTTAAGTGTGAAGGTGAAGGTGAAGGAGCAGTCTTAGGGCAGTACTGTCGGTGTCTCTGCAAACACAGGTGCAAGGTACAGGGAGCCCTGAGTCAACCAACCGCACCACTGCAGAGCAGATGTGCACTACCCTCCCAACAGGGACCATGGGGGCTTTGGAATCACTCTTCATTAGCACTCCCTGAGCATGTCTCCTGGTTTTGCTTACCTAAACCCACAGGTCCTTCTGCATTCTCACGGGGGTGCTGGCTTCCATCCTTTGAGGAAAGATCTGTGGGCCTCGAACTAAACAGGTTTTGAATTACCTTCTTGGGGAAAGTTGGCACCTACTAAGGCAGAATTAGCAGGCCACAAACTGGCAGATGGTACAAGATGAGCCCCGCTCAGCTCTACTGGGCACTCGGGATTTAAGGGGGTGTTCAGCATACCCAGGCACTTGGTAGATATTCAGTGAAATTTGCTGAAGGAATTAATTTCATTTCATTAGGTATTTCAAAATCTATTTCATTGCATCTATAACAGATGTTCTTGTATTGTATGTGTTTCAGAGGAGAAAGAGCTTTAGGTTTGAAATTAAAATGTAGATGTCAGTCCTGCCTCTGCCCATCTTGGACATGTCTTTAACATCTCTGGCTTCAGTTTCCTTGGCTGTGAAGTGGGTATGGTAGATTTGCTGCCTGTTTGCAGTTTTTAAAGGAATTCAGTGAGATAATCAATATGAAAGCTCTGTGGAAAACTGTAATTTACGCAATAAATGAAGTGTAAGCTTTCACTGATACAGAAATGATATAGTTTAACAGTACAAATAATTTGTATTTGAAGTTGAAATGGGGTTGTTGGTACATAATTTTACATACACAGCCGAAAACCCTAGTTAGCATAATAAGCATGCTGCTTAGAGAAAAAGGGCATAGTAGTAATCAAAACAGCTTTCTTCTAACACAAGCTGTCCTATGCTCAGTATGATCTTGGAAAAGTCACTTAGCTTCTGCAAGCCTCAATTCCTCCTTCTCTTAAAATTGATAATACTTGTTCTGTTTATCTCACTGATACTGGTGAGAGTCAATTCAGATGCTAACTAGAAATACATTTTGAAAAAATATTAGAAACAATTAAAATGTAAGACATATTTTTGTGTTTTTCTTTTTTAAAAATGTGAACCTTCTCTTGATTTATTCAGTGAAAAAACTACATTTACTCACCTGACAGAAGAGTCTCCCCAAATAGGGATTCTGACTCAGACTGTCTGCCTCTGACCACAACTTTCCAGTTCATTTAGAAAGGCTAGGAAGCATGCTTATCAATATGGAAAACATCCGTTATCGATATTAGCTAGTGTTTGTTAAAAATACTCATGCCATAGCAACAAAGTAGTAGCCCTGGTTTCCATGGTCATTCTCAGGTTACCACCCTAACTCAATGTCTCCCTTAGAAAGGAACAAACTCACCAGCCACTGTTCTGCCAGGACAATAACACCAGCAACTGTAACAAACGCCCAATTCCCAGTGGTTTAATAAACTCAGAGTTACTTCTTACTGATGTCACATTCCAATACAGGTCAGATGGCTCTCCATTAAGCATAACTCAGGGACCCAGTTTGCCTCTCTTGTGTGGCCAGCCATTGTTCAATGATCAAATGGGCTAAAAAGAGAATACAGAAAAGCCTATCAAATACTCACCAAGTATCACTTCTCACAATCCACCGGCTACACTAGTCATAAGTCAACTAACTGAAAGAGCAACTGGGCAAGGCAACGGACCACAGGGATCACGGTGGTCTCCATGGGGCTCCATGATTATGAGTCCTAGTCATGGTTCAGCAAACTACTTTCTGGTCCTGCAGTTGTAACCGCAGCACATTCACCCAGATGGAAACATTCAGTGGTGCCATTCTTCATGAAGATGGGATGAGATGAGATAAGAAGAGATGACATAGCCGGTATAGACTGAGTCCTTACAAATGTCTGTATACCACCAGCATCTGCAGAGATCCTGGCTTAAAACTAATGATGCACAGAAAAATGACACAACAGAAGAATGACAGGAGAGAGTGACTATATAAAGAAGATGTTTCTTCCACCAAACATAGGCTTAAATTGTGTGGTTCTCAGATTGAGATTGTGAAAGCATCACAAGATTGGGAAGAGGTGGAGTGTAATCCTCCTTTCTTACTACTGTTAGTTTGGCTCCAGACCTAAACAGGTATAAACTACTTTCTTTTCTCCCAAGCTTTCTGCTCTTTTTTTTTTCCTCTCTCTTTCTAATTTCTCCTTCAACTTTCATTTTCTCTTTCATAATTGCCTCCCTGCTTTTCTTTCTCTTAGTACCAAGTGGGATAAGGATTGCAGAAGATGTGGTCAAGATTTGACATATGTTTGATGTTGAACAAATGTGGGCAAATCTGAAGCGTAGTCAGTCACTAAAGAGAATGCTCGGTCCAAAAGGGACTCTACTAATTGTGGAATTCGTGAACAAGTAGTACAAGTAGCAATTTTCCGCCCAACAATTATGATTTAAATCCTATCCATTCATATTATTTCTTAAAATACTGCTGTTTTGTGTAAGATTCTGCACAAGAAAATTTGGGAAACAGTGGTGTAGACCAATTCTCCTATTGTATGGACGTGAAAATGAGCCATGGAAGAGAAAGTGGCTTAGTGTACATGAGTAAATGAATGACCAGACAACGTAGTCTAGAACTGCACTGCCCAATATGGTAGCCACTAGCCACATGTTGCTGTTGAGTATTTGTATGTGGCTAATCCAAACTGGGATGTGTCACAGTATAAAATACGCACTGAGTTACAGAAACTAAGTCTAGAAAGAACATAAAATACCTCAATAATTTTTTGTTTGATTACATGCTGAAATGATATATTTTTTAGTACATTAGGTTAAACAAAACACATTATTTAATTAACCTGTTCTGTTTATGTTGTTGTTGTTGTTGTTTGGGGGGGTTGGTTCTTTTGTATTTTTCAGAAGTGAGAAATGGGGAGACAGACAGACTCCCACATGTGCCCGAACTGGATCCACCCAGCATGCCCACTAGGGGGCAATGCTCTGCCCATCTGGGGTGTTGCTCCATTTCAACCAGAGCCATTCTAGCACCTGAGGAAGAGGCCATGGAACCATCCTCAATGCCTAGGCCAACTTTGCTCCAATGGAGCCTTGGTTGTGGGAGGGAAAGAGAGAGAGACAGAGAGAAAGGAGAAGGGGAGAAGTGGAGAAGCAGATGAGTACTTCTCCTCTGTGCCCTGACTAGGAATCGAACCTGGGACTTCCACATGCTGGGCTGATGCTCTACTGCTGAGCCAACCAGCCAGGGTAACCTGTTTTTATTTTTAATGGTCCTAATAGAAATTGAAAAATTGACTCATTTACTTCTGTTGTACAGTGCTGAACTATAATACTGGGTTTTTGCCTCTACCAAAGTTCTTTTCTATACTACAATATACAATAGTACTTTCATTGCTCTGTTTGTCTGTTCATATGTTTGTTTACTTGATTATTTTCTTAGGTACCAATCATAGCCTAGGCAGGACTTCATCACTTTTGGCAACCTTAAGTCAAAGAAATGTAGTTAAAAGATCTGACCATCCTGCTTAGCTGCAACTCTGAAAACTCAACACCGAGATAGTTACTTGTGTGTGCTCCTTGTGCCAGTTTAGTTTTGCCTAGGAAAGATTCAAGCGGCACTGGAACATAGGTTTTATGTGTTAATCTGCCCCTCACACCAAATATTTTGCTAAGTCCAGTGTCTGCTAACTCGGTGAGAACTCCTGGGCAGTTCATGACCCAACAAATGCTAATGCTGCTCACCAGTCCTCGGGAAAACCTGGCCTCATGGTCTGGGCAGTGTGTTGTTACTGAAACAGGAAAATAGCTACTCGTCTTCTTTTCCAACACTGCCTGCTTCCATTTTTAATTTTTTTTATTTTTTAAATTAAATTAAATAGGGTGACACTGTTCTATAAGAGTACATAGGTTTCAGGTGAACATTTCTACAGCATTTGAACTGTTGTGTTGTATGCCCATCACCCAAAGTCAAACCACTTTTCATCACTGTATACTTGTCTCTCTTTACTCTCCTTCCTCCTGCTCCGGGTGACCACTTCACTTTTATCTATGTCCATGAGTCTCAGTTTAATATCCCACCTACGGGGGTATATATTTGTCCCTCTTTACTCCCCTCCTTGCTGCCTTCCTCTCCCTGGTAACCACTTAATCCATGAGTCCATTTTTATGTTCCACCTATATGTGAAATCATAGTTCTTAGCTTTTCCTGATTTGCTTATTTCACTTAGTAATGTTTTTGATGTCCATTCATGTTGTCATAAATGGCAATATATCATCATTTCTTATGGCTGAGCAGTATTCCATTGTATATATGTACCACACCTTCTTTATCCAATCCTCTATCGAGGGACACTTCGGTTGTTTTCATGTCATGGCCACCATGATTTGATTGTAGAGAGGAAGGGACAGAGAGAGAGAGAGAGAGAGAGAGAGATGAATTTGTTGTTCTATTATTGCATACATTCATTGGTTGATTCTTGTATGTGCCTTAACCAGTGATGAAACCTGCAACCTTTGCATATCAGGGTGATGCTGTAACTAACTGAGCTACCCTGCCAAGGCACCAATTGCTTTCTATATAATTTCTTAATTGAGTTTCTCCTTGATAGGAACTGAAATAGGAAAGAGCTCGTAGGGCTTAGGATCAGTGCCTTCTATTCCATTGTGAACTCAGAGGAAAGTATAAAGGGAAAAACTCCCTTGAAACAAAGTGGAGAAAATCAGAAGAGAATGCAACTTTCTGGTACTATTATCTTGCCCTATTTATCTTTTCTTGGTTTCTTGTATCTTTTATTCTGGCCTTACTCTCCCATCCTATTTTGTTTTCAATGCTTGTCATTATAAGTTAGGTGGTAGAAAGGAAGAGTACCTGTTAATACAGCCAAAATCGAAGGCTATCTCGAATGCAAAGGCAGACCACTTGATTTCCAATAGACAGTCTTTTAATCGGACAGAATCTGATTGGCTTGCTAAATGCAAAGGCCCGATGCTGTGTGGTATTCTGAGAGGAGAATAAATTGACCTCATACAGCCAGCGCTGCAACATCACTGCCCTGATACATATTCAAAAGCATTTGATTCAACTCTGCATTCAGGGAAAGTGAAAAGTACTCCTTCCTAAGGAGATTACTTCTGTACACAGTGTCCTTGGAACTCCAACCCAGTCAGAGATAACTGATCAGTTGTTAGCCATTTTATTTTTATTAATTTTCATCTCACTGAATCTGTTGTAATCTTTTAATAGGAGCCTCTCTGTCACAAGGTCATGGATTAGAGGTTAAATTGCCACCAGGGACTTCATTGTCATTAGCAAACTCTGACCTTCTGAGTTTCTGCAGTATTGGTATCTTTTGAATATCCCTATTCAATACTGTTGAGTGCCCCTTTCACTTTTGCAAGAACTTTAAATAGAAGTATTTTCATTAAGACATATGTTCTGAAGCTGGCAAAGGAAGTCTGGGTATGTTGGCTGAGTAGGCATTTTCCCCTCCTTCAAGATTTATTCTTTGAAAGAACAAATGTTGTTCACTTAACCACCACTGTTACCCTTGATCCAAGAAATGAAGAATAGAGGTGATCCTAAAGAAAGAAAGAGAACTAGTTCCAACTTAGCTGATCAGAAGGATTTTATATTTTAAGGATAAACCTAAAATCCTGCCACTCCAAAACAGCAGAACAGAGCCTTCCCAAATTGTCATCAAATTCAGGCCATAAAAACAACAGCTGTCACCTGGGTCTCTACCCTGCCTCTCCTTCAACTTCTGCGTGCCATCTTAGGTGATCATCAGCCACATATTGGCCCCAACCCCAAGGGCCCCAGCACATTCTCCTGAACATTCTGTCACATTACTCCCAAGAGCATCTGTTCAAGGGCATTAATGTCTCACTTTAACTCAAATCACTTTATCCCTGCTTTACTCTGAATAAAAACAAAAATGGAGGTAGGAGAGAATGGAGGGAGACAGGGTGGGTTTGTAGCAGTTCCCAGACAGTGTGAATAGCTCAGGGAAGGAGTAGGAAGGAAGAAGGAAGAATATGTATTGAACCCTAGCAAACCAATTAGCTGAGTTATCAGATATAGGAATAAGTCTTGATTTTACAGAAAGTGTAAAGCAATGAGTGTAAATCCACCTTTTAGGATGCTATTGGGAATTCAACTCCCTTGGCCCCTATTAGTTTTATATTACTGTATAACAAATTACTCTAAAATTTAGAGTCTCAAAAAAAAAAAAGAAAACCCCACACATTTATTTCACAGTTTCTTTGGGTCATATATCCAGGTCTGGCTTAGATGAGCATATTTGGCTTAAATTCTCTCATGAGGTTGTAGTCACAGGTCAGGGCTGTGGTCTCATCTGAATTCTTAGCTGTGGGGAAACCACTTTTGGACTCACTTATATTATTGTTAGCAGGGCACAATCTTGCACACCAAGAATTCTGGTAGGCCCAGTGTCTGCCAACTCATTGGGAATCGCTGTTCAAGATAAGACACAGCAAATGCTGAGGCTGTCCACCTGTTCTCAGGAAGACTTGGCTTTGGAAAAAAAATTGTTTGGAGATTTACTTGTTATTAAAACAGAAAAAAAAGAAAAACAACTACTAGTCTGACTTCTCAGTCTTCTCTCCAGTCCCATCCTGCTTTCTATGTGATCTTTATATTGAGGTCTCTTCATGGGGATGCCTAATTACTTGGCAGCTGGCTTTTCCCAGGATGAGCCATCCAAATGACAAACAGTATCCCCAAAATGCAAGCCACAGTCTTTTCTAACCTAATCTTAGGAGAGTATAAAAGAAGAATGTAATTTATAAGTATATTTCAACCATTTTACCATAGTTTATTCAGAAGCCATAGATCAATTAGTACAAGTCACAGTTAAGGAGAGAATTATACAAGGAAATGAATATGAAGGATCATTAAGATCATCTTGGAGGCTGCCTGCTACATTTCCTTTCATTGATTCATTCTAATGTAAAGGTTTTAGGTCTTATGTGAATTTACAGAATGTATTTCTTAAATTTTTATAGATCAATTAGAGGTAAGATATAAAAAATATTACTACTTGATGATTTAGCCAAAAACATGACTGAAAGCAATTTTGTTGAAATAGAGTGGTTCAACAACAATTTAGTCAAAATAAATCCTAGATAATGGAGAAATAGAAATATAAAAGCAAGTAAAAATAGAACCTTTCAAAATTCTCACAGGTAGATGAAAATTTCTAAATATTCATAAGGAGTTGCAAAATACTTTCCAAGGTGTACAAAAATAAACCATACCTTGACCCTAGAGACAGGCTATTTATATTCCAAAAACATAATTGCATTGGTCAGCTTGCTTCATAAGAAATTGCATTTGGCCAAATTACTGTTAACTGAATCACCCTATCCCATAGCAGGAAAAAAAAAGAAACTCATTTGGGAGCAAGCTTGTTGAATTTCTTATCCAGATTTCCAGAGTAGGTGACTAGTGTTAGAAGGCTGAAAGATGGTGCTAAAAACAAGTTACCCTAAAACTTAGTGATTTAAAATAACAACAATAATTTATCATATCTTGTGGTTTCTGTAGGTCAAGAATTTGGAAAGGACTCAGCCAAAAGTTTATACCTATGTCCTCTCGTATAGTCGCCACCATATATCAGCTAGGGCTGCAGTTATCTGAGGGATTCACTGGGGTTGCAGCCACTTCCTAAGTGGCTTAATCACATGGTTGTCAAGTTAGTTCTAGCTGTTGGTGGGAACCTCAGATTCTCCCCACATGAATATATCCACGGAACTGTTTGGGTGTATTAAATATGGCTGCTAGCTTCCCCCAGAGAGAGAGATTTAAAACACCTTGACACTAAGGTTGAAGCTGCAATGCCTTTTCAGACTTAGCCTCAATAGTCACTTACCTTCACTTCCACCATTCTATCAGTCACACAGAGCCAGCTCTGATTCAAAGTGGGAGGACACAACACAGAGTGTTTCAAGAGGCATGGATCACTAGGCATTTCCTACTTGAACAAAACGGACATCACAGAAGTATTCAAAATATTACTGAAAGAACTTAATATCATGATGTGGACTCCCTTGGTCTTCATAAATAACTCAAAAGGTTAATAAGGCCTCAGGCATCAAATGGCATCTTCACTAGGGCTGGAGATAGCCAACTTGGAGGCTGGCTATCATATAAACGAAGAAGACAAGTCAAACACAACTCACTCTTCTATAGATCCCTCTCTCTAGGACCTTCTGTCTCATTACAGAGGTAAATAATGACCTCCTTGGTTTTCACAGAACCTAAGTCAGGGTGAGTTCAGGTTTTAGGGCCGCATCCAAGATGGAAACTTATGTACAGTTTATGGTGAGAGCCAGTCTTAACCTAAGAGATGCCTGGTGGAATATCAAGGAGGGATTTTACCTAATAAAATACCGATTCCATTGTCTGGTGAAAAGAGTTTGAATTCCTCTAGAAACAGACAAAATGCTTTTGCATGTTTAGAGGAAAAATCTTAAAGGGTGTACATCCGAGAGAAAGAAAACATACTGGTCTAAATTTATATCAAGGTGTGAATGATTGGTGACAGATCTTTTCCTGAGAAGAAACTTTCATAGAGGTTGGGCAACAAACAGAAAATGAAAAGATTCTACAGAAAAATAAGAGAGAGCCTTCCAGGGAAGTGGAAGTCAAATCACTGCCATCACTATTTTTCCAGGGCCCACACTTATCCCACAGCAGTTCATAAAGAGAATTATAGGAAGTAAGATATAGTAGCCAAAGAATTGCAATGGATCCCAAAATAGAGTACAGTTAGGAGCTACCTATTGAAAGAAATGAAGTGTTTTAGGGACTAGAATTTATTTTTGCCTGTTGATAAATGGTCTTTTCATGCATGCTGCTTTGTTGTGTTAGACATTTACCAGCTCTTACATAAGGAATGATTGACAGGAGAAGGACAGAGATAGAGGAGATACCATGGAGCTCTATGGAGATGCAGTCATAAAAGTACACTTGGACCAGAAATAAATTACTGCTGCCTTGCTTCTGCTTTTTCTTCATAGCACTGGGATATTCCCAAATGGGTAAAGCAAAAGTATATATATACCAGCCTTGATCTTTGTTCCCACAAATGACTAAGAGCTAAATGTGTAAAATGTGTTTTTAAGTCAAGTTTCATGACTGAGTTTCAAGGAGCATGGAAGGAGATCAAATGCTTCTTCCAAGTTTCTGCAACTTAGTTGTACCAAAATTGCACAAGATCATTCCCAAATACCTGAAAGCCATCCCAAGGCAATGGTCCCTGTTTGGATGAATTATATTAAGATATATAGCTTAAAGACTATAATTTTCAAAAATGTGGCTATTGTAATACCTGATTTCTTTGCCATACATATCTCCCTTTTTCTGTCAGAACCACTATGCTACCATATTCTCTCTTTCTGCTAGAAAAATACCTGTTTCCACCTCTTTCTCTGTTAGCCATGGCCACAAGGTATCATTTCTGTCATCACCAGTGAGTGCTCTTGTAGGACGCCTTGCCCATACACAATACCACACAAACAAATGTATTATATTTTGGCTTTAGAAGAAAATGCATTTATACAATTAGAAATTCTTTACATATACCCCAAAATTTTCTTCATTGCAGTGCTAGCCCAGAGTGTCTTCCTTATTGAAGGAAAGGAATACACTACCTGTAAAATATACTGCTCACAAAAATTAGGGGATATTTAAAAATGAATATAAATTGATAAAATGTCACCTAATTTTTGTGAACAGTGTATTTATCTCTGGCAAGAGACTGTGGAACACAGAACTTGATGTGAGAACAGAACTTAAAACAGAGTCCCCTTTGCCTCCTTCCTTCAAGTAGACTTTAAAGAATTATGTCTGACTTTTTCACTGTTATATCTTGGTAAGTAATGAAATGTCTAGCATATGGTAAATAGTCCATAAATATTTATGGAATAAATAAGGGTGGATATATAATAATTAAGTCAATGATTTGATGAAATATATTACTGAATGACTCTTCCCCTTAACTGTGAACTGCTAAAAAAACTTACTTTTCTAAATCCCAGAATCCAGCTCTTTATACCCAAGATTTATCTAGGTCTCCACACTTTCTCTCATATTCCAACTAGCTGGCCCTGGTTTCCAGACATTCAGATATATTACTCTTCCTTTTCCAACCTCCTTCTAGTCCTTACTGATCCCCACAAATATGACAGACACATTTTTTAAAATTTATGAGTGCAAAGCAAAATTATCAATGTCTAAGAGAAACTAGAGTCCAGGAAAAAAACATCTACTTGTTGTGTGATACCTTCCCTTGAACCGTGATTTCAGCCATTCATACCATCATGTATGAGCTCATTCATTCTTTCAATAAATACTTGAGTGGCTTCTCAGTGCTATTATCCTTATTGCTACAAAGATACATCCATTATAGAACCTCTAAGAATTACAGTTTAGTAATCAAAATCTGGCAGAAAAGAAAAATGTATTCCTAGTAAAATGCCAAGTTACTCCTAGTGCTGAATTCCTATTTCAGTGGTGATGATTATAGGAAAACCAACATTACTGAGTCTCTACTATGTACCAGGCACTGTACTGGACATTTTCCATATACCATAAAAAATCATTACTATGGAGCATGGGTGATGTCCTTGGATACTGTTTTATTACATTGGGTCTGTGCATCCAAGAGCTTCCTCAGCTCCTCACACTTTCAGAGTTTCCTGTCTATTGTGAAGCCAATAATTGAGTCACAGCTAATAGAAACAACTCTATCAAGTCACAAATCTTACTTGTGTTTGAAGAATTTTGATCCCAGCAAAGTAAACATTGGTTTGGGATATTATTTAATATTAGAAGATTATAACTGCAGTACTCTCAAGCTTGACAGGAAACCTAATTTTAAGCTAGTCACAAGGGGATAATATCTGAGAATGAACATTAATGAAATGAAGTATAAACTCACCATGCTAAGTCTTTCACTTTATTTATCTTTGATCAAATGAATATATTCATATCTCATTTTCTTTTCTCATTTGAGCCTCTATCTCTTTTCTCTTCCCATACTTGTCCTCAGCCCCATCTACCCATCTCCAAATGTCACTGGTTGTTTTCATGCTGCTTAGCCTGGGGCACAGTGAACATAGCTCACCATTCAAATGTTTCCAGGTTTGGAAACCTCCTTCTGAGCGTCAGAAAAATCAAGGTGGTTTTGCCAGGTATGTGAGTTCTTGGTGTGTGCCAAAATAATGTGCCAAATCACTGGGGAAAGAATATAAGATTTTTCAGTGTCCAGATGAGCCAATAAAATATGTTTTAAATTCCTGAAATATAAATTCACTACATTTTGTGAAAAGATTCTCTGTTATAACTGAAACCTGGCAGAAGGGAGAGCATCCTGAAGGGACTTCTTCCTCTCTGACATAAACCCCTCAGGAAAGGGGGTTTCACCTTTAAGCCAGCCTTGTTGCCAATGAATTCAATGAAGTATGATTGGATTTCACATTTTAGATTACATGAAAATTTCTTTAACAAGAAAATACTTGAATCTTGACCTTTTATGATCATAAAATTCCACATCATTTTTCACATTTACCAGCACCTGAAATGATGAGTGAACATCTTGATTCAGTTTAACATAATAAGCATCTGATAAAACAGGACCCTGAAGGGCATCTCTGAGGTTTTATAATTAGCTTAAGATGTCATGAATACATTATCTGTTGTCTTCCTGACTAATTATGATTATTACAGCCAAACTCACTATGAATAAAATGGTGAAAATGAAAGTATCTACCAAATATTCCATTTGGCTAGATGAATAGAGCCAAAAAGAGCACATAAAGGCTGAACACTAAATGTAAGAGACAGAAAGGAAGGGCTGGAGCCTTCTAAACTGGTACTACTTCACAAAGCCTTTTATTTCTCAAAGCAGAAAAAGCCAAAAGGAAATAAGAATAAAATAGTGATATGTCAGAAGGTTGTATAATTATACAGATGTTGATTTACTCTAAATAAAATCATACTTTCCCCATTATTTCAGTTTCAAAATATTCTTGTCTTGTTTCTATCTCAACCATGTCCTGACACATAAATACTTACAAAACCATAAAGCAGGTTTATTGTAGGGGATTGAAGAACTCAGAAAATTCTCCAGATAATTTATTTTGGATTATTATTAATAATTAGTTCTAACTCCTAAACTCCCCAATCACATTCTACTTCTTTGTGCCTATACTGATCACTGATATTAAGGCATCCCTTACTTCCTTCCTTCTTTCCTACCTTTCTTCCTTCCTTCCTTCCTTCCTTCCTTCCTTCCTTCCTTCCTTCCTTCCTTCCTTCCTTCCTTCTCTCCCTCCCTCCCTTCCTCCTTTCTTCCTTTCTCCTTTTTAAATTTTATTTAGAAAATTAGACTTAACAGGGTGACATTGATCAATAGAGTACATAGGTTTAAGGTAAATATTGCTATAACATTTGAAGTGTTGCTTATGTTGTACACACATCACCCAAAGTCAAATCATTTCCTATCACCTTATATTTGTCCCTCTTCACACCTTTCCCCCACCCCCTTTCTCACACCACCCTTCCCCTGGTAGCCACTTCACTTTTAGCTATGTCCATGAATCTCAGTTTTATATTCTACCTATGTATGGAATCATACAGTTCTTAGATTTTCTGATCCTTCCTTTCTTCATATACACATAAAACCCTACAAGGAAGTTCATTCAATATTTTCAAATCTTTTTCACTAAAATAATATGTTATTTTTCAAATAAGGGGAACAAAATGAAAAAGACAAAAAGAGACTAGACAAAAAAAAACACATAAAATTTAAGAAAGGATTTCCATGTAATTGAGTTTTCTCCATCTAGATGACATGAGACTCAGTTCTCTGTAGTTCATCTATTGTTCCTTGTCTTCACACAGATTAAGGACTTTCCAGTCTGTGTATCCACAGCCCTGAATTCTTTCCACGATGGTTCACCATCACAGCTCCTCCCTGTACTGACTACATGGAATCTGCCTCTGAATTGCTTCTGGACCTCCATACTTCCTCAGTGAGGGTGCATGTAGGGGGCTAGAATCCTCTTTTCTCCATCCATTACCAAGGTATGCAACAAAACCCTGAATACAACCTTGATCATTTGCATTCATTCAACTCCTCTTGGTTAGGTCATAAAAATTTAGAAGGCTTAGTAGATTCCAATCCAGCAACAGTATATTCCAGTTCTGTCTCTTGAAACCATGGATGGAATAGAATCCAGGATTCTCCTTCATCCCCTATCTTCAAGTCTTCAAGGGAAGCCTCTCAGGGTTAAACAGCTGCCACATTCCAACCCTAATATAGACACATGGAGTGGACGGTAAAATGATTCATAATAAGAGTTTGTCTTTGAGCACAGTGAAAATTTTAAAGTGCTTAAGATTATCAAGGAAGGAAATATGCAGCTATTTATAGCCTCTAATTAAAAGAGATAGGTTTAGTTGGCTTTGAAACTGAAACATTTTTCTGAAGGGCCATACCTACCAGTCAAATGAGATGAAGGAAAAGAAAGCAACAAACAGATTCTGCAAAGCACTCGATTTCAAAGAGACCTGCTCAGTTGACCTGCCCTTTTGACTTTGCTTTCTTATTGCTTACATATATCTATTCTAGAGAAACAAAAAAGCAATTAAATTTTTCTGAGGTAAACTAAGGTCCCTTAGGACTTGATGAAGTAATATGGGTTACACAGCAGTGTTATTACAAGAAGGCCAACCAGTAAATAACATTTATGGGGAGAATACTTAGAAGTAAAATGATCTTCCCTTTGTTTGTATCCATGTTGCACAGGTTGGAATGAATAAGAATAAGTGAGATAGCCTCTCCATAATGTCTTCAACCTTTTGTCTGATGCACCCAATATGGTTTTTAATATATCCCAGAATACTGACAGATCTTAGAAATTACCACAGGACATTAATCAATAACCTTATGAAAATTAAAGCTAACCTTTATATTTAAATGCCATAAACTGTGCATCTTGGTCTGGCTCAAGAGTTCTGATCATTATCTTGTGGATCACAGAAGAATTAAAGGCCTGCTGGTTATCTTATACTGTGAGAAAAGTGCCCTAAATATGTAGAGCTCTACCTTTGGTATGACTCAGACAAGATGTTTAGTTTAATTAAACTTCAGAAGTAAATATTTAATTCAGAATAGTAACTTCAAATGTTATATTTTTAAAAACATAAATTCTATCCAAGACCTATGTTTGTACTAGCTGGAGGTCTCTCAAGGTCTATAACGACCATGTGTCTAAAGGAAAACATGCAGGATGAAAAACCTAGAAAACAGATCCACGCTGGGCCTTACTTTGTTTATGGCCTCATGTGGTCACCTTACTCCAGTCAGATCATCTCCATATAAACACTGAAGTCACCATGTTTATATACTATGTGTGTTCTACCTCTAATGGGTGGTTCAGGGGGAAATAATACAGTCCTCTAGCCCAAGTTCCACATTTTGAATATATGGACATCTATCCCCACTTTTGAAGGGAATAATACAACTCAGCACCTGGAAGAATGTAAAACTAGCTTCTTTATGATTGTCCAGGGCTTGAGTAAATACCAACCTCCTATTTTTATCATAACATTTAAACCCTTCAATTTTGCCCTTAAAAAAATCTCTTCCTAATGGGTCCAGCTTCAAGTGTGTATTAGAGCATAAAGATATATGTCAATAGAAATAACTACTCTTTCTCCATAAAAGAAACTCAGAAAAGAAGACCCTCTGGATATTTTCTAGAGGACAAGCACCCACTTTTGCAAATATTTGACCTTTAGAATTTTATGCATAAAATTTTCCCCCAGATTTTTTATTTTTTATTGAAAGTAAGGTCTCCATGGTAAAGAGGAAGAAGCCAACAGTAAGAGCAATTAAGGTTAATTCTGACTCCAAGTGGATTTCTAGTCATCGCTGATAGGTTGGCCATCAACATTGCTCAGATTCCTGTAAAAATTACATAGACTTTCACTAGATGGATAAAAACCATATTTAGTTGCAAATTAAATCATTAACAGAAAGCTCCCAGCAAAAGACTAACTGGATAACCTTTTATTTTTCTGACGCCAAAGCCAGGAGGACATATAAGATTGTAACATAAGAAAATACTGCCTAATTGTTAGCACAGAGCATTCTAGATAACACTTTGCCAGTAAAATATGTATAAAACTCACCTACTACTATAGAAAATAACATCTGGACTAACCAAACAGTTCTGCACTGAGGGGGAAAGTCATCTCCCAGTATTTTTGAATACTGTAAATTAGTGCAGCAGCTTGTAGGAAAATAAATAACTGGAGCACAGAAGTGTAATTCATGACATCCATAATGTTTTGTTAGTCAATTCTAAAACTCTATTTTTTAAAATTGATCCTTGTACAATCTTGAGGAAAAGAATTTTTAAATGGCCTTGATTTGGAGACCAGCTCCAATACAAAAAGGACTTGCATACAGTAGAGGTAAACATGCATGAGAATAAAGACTGAAAGAACATCATTAGATTATATGAAATCACCACCTGAAAGTGGAGGACCTTTGTTGATTCTGCACTATCCACCTCTGGTTAAAGAAATCAAGGAGAGACAAGATGGCCACAGAGTAGGCAGATGCTCCAACTCCCACTTCCCAGAACCAAGGTAGATTACAACTTAATTCTGAGAACACTCATCTTGAAAGATCAACTTTGGACTAAACTAAGAGGATTTTGTAGCTGAGGACCACCAAAGAGACTCAGAGATGCGGAAAGGGCCGCCCCATTTCCCGGAGCGAGTGGAGGCCCAGAGGGACTGTTGCAATGGGGAGGGTTGCCAAGCAAGTTGTGGGTCCTCAACCCCAAAACCAAAATCCCATCCTAGAGCTCTGGAGTCTGGAAGGGGCTTATGGACTATATTTGGCTGAGAAAAGAGCCTACATACTGTTTGAGAGAAGGAGGCAGGCTCTGTATTAAAGGGACTACATGGAGAGCTTAACTCACAGCCACTTTCCCAGAGCTCCAGGGATGGAGAGTTCTGGGAGGACTGGAGTTGCCAGGGTAGAGTGTGGTCTAGGAGGCACTGGAAAATCACCCAGTCCACCGGAGGCTCTCCTGCCCCAGTTAGAACAAAGGCCTTAGAGGCACGCAGCACAGTAAGGACACAAATAGTGAGTGCAGAAGTTTAAGCTATACCACCCCCCATGCTGCTGAGTGCTTGCAGAGGATAGGCGGGCAGGAGGCCGCAGGACATGGCTATGGAGGCCAGAGCAGTCTGAGCAAGAGCCTGTGGAGGCAGAAACTGCAGCAGGTCCGGGCTCCTGCAGCGTGAGCCCACCATTGGCATGGACAGAGGCCCCAGCGACAGTGGAGGTGATCTGTGCCAGAGCATGTGGGTCCGCCAGTGAGGGCAGATGCACTGGCAACCCCTGCGGAGGTCCTGGCCTACGCGCAGATTTGTGCAAATCTACCTGTGGCACCGGTGCGCGGCAGCCAAAGCAGGGTGACCTCGGGGTGGTCTAAGTGGGTATCCCCCCTGCCCCACAGAAGTGGGAGCCACAGTGGCTGCTGAGGAGGTCTGAGCCAACTCGCAAAATCCTGGTGATACGGACCTGCTTCCGGCAGCCCTGGAAGCAATCCCAGCGGGCACGCGGGGGGGGGGGGGGGTAAGGTAAGGGCACCTGTGGAGGCTGAAGCTGCCACGGATGCTACAGAGGCCCAAGACCCTGTGAAAACTTGCCAGTAGTGCCATGGGCCCAGCAGAGGCTGAGGCGGCCTTGGAAGCGGTCCAAGCAGGCACACGCCACCAGGCAGTGAGGCCTCAGCCTCGGTGGCTGCCTGAAGTTGGGCTGGTGCCCACAGAACCTGAACCCAAATGCCTCAGTCAGCAACTGCGGTGGTGGGCTGGTGGGCAGATCACACAACCAGAGCACAAGGGCCACACCAACTAGACCCCTGTGACTACACCTTACTGAGTGCTGAAAAAGAAGAAAAAAACAAATTAAAATAAAAAGTCTCGATAGAATGACACCTGAGGCTAAGGGGCAGGCCACATCCAATACCATACCTAATCACTGAATTCCAGTACTGAGCCCAACAAGTAGCCAGCAATAAGAGGCAACAGAAAGCAGATCTCAGGGGAACTTGAACTTTTAAAAGAACCTCCCCCAGGCCAAGAGTAGATAAAAGCAAGTCTAGAAGTGCAGCTGATATTTACAATGGCACCTGGGCTCAGCAGAGGCAGCCACAAGATCTGGATTGCCTGTAGTTCCAAAAAGGTTGATAAGAGCCATCATACGCAGTGGCCCCCACTGATCTGCACCAGGCTACAGACAGAAGTACAGGGCAGGCACATTCAGCAGCCAGATATGGAAAGCACCAATTCAGGAACTAACAACCCTTGTTAGAGTGGAAGCTTAAGGAAGGGCTCCTCACACCTGACCCAGTTAAGACATAGAAAATGCTGGCACAAACAGCAAAAAGAAGAGTGATAGCAGATAAGTAGCCCACAACAGATTACAAAAAACAGCTGATGCCAACCCAGGAAGACCTAGAAATAACAAAACTGAAAATTGGATGCAGACAGTACCAACCCTAGACTGAGCTAGCTTCACAAACAGCACACCCAAATGAGGAGTGTATACAAGGACAAAATGGGAAGACAGAGAAATGCAATCCCAATGAACCAACAAGAGGAATCCCCAGAAAAAGAACTGAGTGCAATGAAAATAACCAAACTACTGGATGCAGAGTTTAAAATAATGATTATTAGAATGCTCACAAAACTCAGAGCAACAATGGATGGACACAATGAGCACCTCAATAAAGAGATAACAAGCATCAAAAAGGACATTGAAATAATAAAAAAGAACCAGTCAGAAATAACATATACAATATCAGAAATGAAAACTATATTAGAAGGAATTAAAAGCAGGCTGGATGAAGCAGAGGATGGAATCAGCAATTTTGAAGACAAGATAAACAAAAGCACAGAAGCAAAAGAGCATAAAGAAAAGAGGCTCAAAAAGTATGAGGAAACTATGAGAGCTCTGTGACAACATGAAGAGAAACAATGTCTGCATCATAGGGGTTCCTATATAAAAAGAGAAAGAACAAAGAATAGAGAACCTGTTTGAAGAAATCATAGCTGAAATTTCCCTAAATCGATGCAGGAAAAGGTCACACAGGTTCAAGAAGCACAGAGATTTTCATTAAAAAGAAACTCAAAAACGCTTACACTAAGACACATCATAATTAAAATACCAAAGCTAAGAGATAAAGAAAAAATATTAAAAGCTGCAAGAAAAAAAGAGTCAATCACCTACAAAGGAGCCCCCATAGGATGACATCCAACTTCTCAACAGGAACATTTGAGGTCAGAAGGGAATGGCAAGAAATACTCAAAGTAATGCAGAACAAGAACCTACAACCAAGACTTCTTTATTCAACAAGGCTATCATTTAAAATTGAAGGAGAAATAAAAAGCATCCAGACAAAAAAAAAAAAAAAACTCATTACAAAAAGAATTCATTACAACCAAACCAATGCTGCAGGAAATGTTAAGGGACCTGTTGTAAACAGAACAAAGATGGAAATAACACAGTAAAAGAGAAATGTAGATTTAAAGAATAAAATGGCAATGAACAACTACATATCAATAATAACCTTAAATGTAAAATGAATTAAATGATCCAAACAAAAAACATAGAATAGCTGCATGAATAAGAAAACAAGAGCCATACATATGCTGTCCACAAGAGACACACCTCAAAACAAAAAATACACATAGACTGAAAGTAAAAGGTTGGAAAAAAATATTTCATGCAAATGAAATGAAAAAAAAATCTGGGGTAGCAATACTTATATCTGACAAAATAGACTCTAAAACAAAGGGATAAAGATGGTCACTACATAAAGATAAAGGGAGCAATCCAACAGAAGATATAACCATTATAAATATCTATTCACCTAATATAGGAGCTCCAAAATATATAAAGCAGACTCTGGTGGACATAATGGGTGAGATCAACAGCAATACTATCATAGTAGGAGATTTCAATACCCCACTAACATCCCTAGATAGATCCTCAAGAAAGAAAATTAACAAAGAAGGAGCAGACTTAAAGGACACACTAGATCAACTTGATTTAATAGATATAATAGATATCTTCAGAACCTTTCACCCTAAAGCAGCAGAATATACATTCCTTTCAAGTGCTCATGGTACATTCTCTAGGATAGACCACATGTTAGGGCACAAAATGGGTCTCAACAAATATAAAAAGACTGAAATTATATCAAGCATCTTCTCTGATCACAATGAAACTAGAAATCAACTACAACAGAAAAATTGAAAAATACTCAAACACTTGGAAACCAAATAGCATGTTCTTAAATAACAAATGTGTTAACAATGAGATCAAAGAAACAATTTAAAAATTCCTAGAAATGAATGAAAATGAACATACAACAACTCAAAATTTATAGGGCACAGCAAAAGCAGTCCTGAGAGGAAAGTTTATAGCATTGCAGTCATAACTCAAAAATCTAGAAAAAACTCAAATACACAACTTACCCCTGCATCTAAAAGAACTAGAAAAACAACAGCAATTAAAACCCAGAGGAAGTAGAAGGAAGAAAATAATAAAGATCAGAGCAGAAATAAATGACAGAGAGGTTAAAAAAACAATACAGAGGATTAATGAAACCTAGAGGTGGTTCTTTAAAGGTAAACAAGATAGATGAACCTTTAACCAGACTCACCAAGAAAGAGAGAGAGAGGACTCAAATAAAATTAGAAATCAGAATGGAGAAATAACAACTGACACAATAGAAATACAAAGGATTGTTAGAAAATACTATGAAGAACTCTATGCCAAAGAATTAGACAACCTAGGTGAAATGGACAAATTCCTTGAAACATAATCTTTCAAAAATCAATCCAGAAGAATTAGGAAACTTAAACAGACCGACTACAACAAATGAGATTGAAACAGTTATCAAAAAATTTCCAAAAAACAAAAGTCCTGGGCCAGATGGCTTCACAGGTGAATTCTACCAGATATTAAAAGAAGAACTAACTCTTATCCTTCTGAAACTATTTCAAAAAATTCAAGAGGAGGGAAGACTTCCAAACTCCTGTTATGAGGTGAGCATAATTCTGATTCCAAAACTAGACAAAGACACTACAAAGAAAGAAAATTATAGGCCAATATCCCTGATGAATTTAGATGCTAAAATTCTCAACAAAATATTAGCAAACTGGAACCAGCACTATATAAAAAAATCATACATCGTGATCAAGTGGGATTATTCTGGGGAGGTAAGGCTGGTATAATATTGGCAAATCAATCAGTGTGATTCATCACATAAAAAAAAGGAAAGAGAAAAACCACATGATATATCAATAGATGCAGAAAAAGCATTTGATAAAATGCAGCACCCATTTATGATCAAAACTCTCAGCAAAGTGGAAATACTGGGAACCTCGACATACCCCAACATGATAAAGACCACCTAGGACAAACCCACTGTCAACATCATATTCAGAGTGCTAAAATTCAAAGCAATTCCCTTAAGATCAGGGACCAGGCAGGAGTGCTCCCTTTTACCTCTCCAATTCAACATAGTTCTGGAAGTCCTAGCCACAGCAATTAGACAAGAAGAAGAAATAAAAGGCATCCAAATTGGAAAAGAAGAAGTAAAACTGTCATTATTTGCTGATGATATGATACTGTATATAGAAAACCCTAAAATCTCAATCAAAAAACTACTGGACCTGATAAATGAATTCAGCAAGGTGGCAGGACATAAAATTAATACTCAGAAATCAGAGGCATTTTTATACACCAGCAATGAACTGTCAGAAAGAGAAATTAAGGAAACAATCCCCTTCACTACTGCAACCAAAAAAATAAAGTACCTAGGAGTAAATTTAAACAAGGAAGTTAAAGACTTGTACTTGGAAAATTATAAAGCATTGATAAAAGAAATCAAGGAAGATAGAAACAAGTGGAAGTATATACCATGTTCATGGATAGAAAGAATAAACACCATTAAAATGTCAATATTACGCCTGACCTGTGGTGGCGCAGTGGATAAAGCAGCGACCTGGGAACACTGAGGTCACCAGTTCAAAACCCTGCACTGGTCTGGTCAAGGCACATATGGGAGTTGAGCTTCCAGCTCCTCCCCCCTTTCTCTCTTTCTCTCTCTCTCTCTCTCTCTCTCTCTCTCACTCTGTGTCTCCTCTCTAAAATGAATAAAAAAAAAAAAAGAAAGAAAACAAAATGTCAATATTACCCAAAGCAATTTATAAATTTAATACAATACCAATTAAAATACCAATGACATACTTCAAAGATATAGGACACATATTTCAAAATTTTATATGAAACTAAAGAAGAACATAATTAGCCTCAGCAATCTTAAAAAACAATAAAGCAGGTGGTATCACACTTCCTGATATCAAGTTATACTACAAGGCCATTGTACTCAAAACAGCTTCGTATTGGCTTAGAACAGGAATGTAGATCAATGGAACAGAACAAAAAAAACAGAAATAAATCCACACCTATATGACAATTGATATTTGACAAAGGAGGTAAGAGCATACAATGGAGTAAAGACAGCCTCTTTAAGTAATGGTGCTGGGAAAATAGAACAGCTACCTGAAAAAAATAATAAAACTAGACCACCAACTTACACCATTCACAAAAACAAACTCAAAATGGATAAAAGACTTAAACGTAAGCCGTGAAACCATAAGCATCTTAGAAGGAAACATAGGCAGTAAGCTCTCCGACGTCTTTCGAAGCAATAAATTTGCCGATTTATCTCCACGGGCAAGTGAAATAAAGGACAGGATGAACATAAGGGACTATATCAAACTAAAAAGCTTTTGCACAACTAAAGACAATATAAACAGAATAAAAAGACAAACTACACAATGGGAGAATATTTTCGACAATACGACTGATAAAGGGTTAATAACCAAAATTTATAAAGAACTTGTAAATCTCAACACCAGGAAGATAAACAGTCCAGTCAAAAAATGGGCAAAAGAAATGAATAGACACTTCTCCAAAGGGGACATACAGATGGCCAATAGGCAGATGAAAAAATGTTCAACATCACTAATCATTAGAGAAACGCAAATTAAAACCGCAATGAGATATTATCAGCTCACACCAGTCAGAATGGCGCTCCTTTACAAAACAACACATAATAAGTGCTGGCAAGAATGTGGAGAAAGGGAAACCCTCCTGCATTGCTGGTGGGAATGCAGACTGGAGCAGCCACTGTGGAAAACAGTATGGAGATTCCTCAAAAAAATTAAAAATGAAACTGGCTTTTGACCCAGCCATCCCACTTTTAGGAATATATTTCAAGAACACCACATCACTGATTCAAAAAAAGAAATGCACCCCCATGTTTACAGCAGCATTGTTTACAATAGCCAAGATCTGAAAACAGCCCAAGTGTCTGTCAGTGGATGAAAGGATTAATTAAAAAGCTATGTTACATATACAGTGTGTCCTTAAAGTCATGGTGCACTTTGGGCCAGTCAAAAGTGAAAAGTGCACCATGACTTTACGGACACACTATATATACAATGCAATACTATGGGGCCATGAAAAAGAAGGAAATCTCACCTTTTGCAACAACATGGATGGACCTGGAAACTATTATGTTAAGTGAAATAAGCCAGGCAGAGAAAGAAAAATATCATATGACCTCACTCATTTGAGAAATACAATGAACAATGAGAACTGCGGAAAGGAATTGAGACAGAGGAGGGATCAAAGGGACCAGAGGAAAAGAGGACAGAGTGAAAGGGGATGATAGGATGGGATAATTCTGAAGGGAAGAGGGAGGGCGCTGTGGGGAGGGGAGCAAGGGAGATGTTGAGGGAAATACGGAGGAAGGGGGATGCATTTGGGGCAACACTAGAATCTATGTAAACACAATAAATTAAAATTAATAAAATAAATAAATCCTAATTTACAAATAAAAAAAATAAATCAAAGACAGTCATATAAGGAGAGTTAATATTAATACCATGCTGCAATGATAACTGCGCTATTTATAGTCAATCAGTGTGTTTGTATATATACACCTTGTTATTCTAAACCATTTCCCAGTGATGCAACTTCTTTCTGGTTACTGAATTCAAATGAAGTCATGTTGGACTTATTCCTAATCTTTTTCCATAATATTTAGAAAATCGTAGTCTTGCCAGTTATCCCTTTATTGTCACTCACACTGTCCTTCCTTTCCTTCTCCTGTGCCAAATTTTTGTCAGTCAGTGTCTGAATGAACTCACTTTGTTCTGTCTTGACTAGCACTGACCATAAATCTTTCTTAAATACTTCCGTTCGTGGTATTATTCCACTGCTCAACAATATACAGAAGCTGAGTTAATTATTCTGAAGTGCAATCTTCTCTCCCAGCTTTTCCAGACCCTTTACAATCAGTCTCACCCAGTATATCCAACCATGCTCCCCACTGGCCCCCTACATATTACCCCCATTGTACACAAATCACTCAAACATTCCCTATTCCTTTTTACACTCAGTAGCTTCACTGTTGACTTCTGTTTTATTTGCTCTCCTTAATTAATTCAAGTTCTCAACTGCATTGCAAATTTTATTAATTTAATTCAGTTCACTCCAATATACACAGACTTATTCATTCAATTGGGTAAAGAGTTTATTCCAGATAAAAGACAAGAGAACTCAGGTTGGGAGTGGAGTGCAGGGAACTGTTGAGTGGCTCCAACATGCAACATAAGGTGACCAGATAAAAACCTTAAAAAAAAAAAAGGTGAAATCAGGATGGGAAGATGGCAATGGAGTAGGCGGACGTACCAACTTCCAACGCCCAGAACCAAAGTGGATTATAACTAAATTATAAGAACCATCATCTGGATAAACCAACTTTGAACGAAACTAAGTGGACTCTTCAACCAAGGAACAACACTGCAGAAGCCACATTGAGACTGGTAGGAATAGCGAAAACACGAAGAGGGCTGCCCAGCTCCCTGGAGCAAACGGCAGCCCGGAGAGAACCGCGTGATGGGAGGAGAGTTTGGCGGAGAGAAAGGGACCTGGGTCCCAGGAACCAAGCCCTAGCCTGCAGTCCCAGAGCCTAGAAGAGGCGTTTGGACAGTATTGAGCTGTGAAACAAGTGAGGATACTGTTTGTGAGAAAGAGACAGTTTTCTCAGGCCCAAGATTGTTTTAAAGGGACAGCGCAGAAAACCTCTCTCACAACCACGAACCCAGGGCTCCGGGGAACGGGGACAGAGGAGAGGACCAGAGCAGAGGGAAGAGAGTGTGGACTGAAGGCACAGGGACAAACACTCTGAGGAACAGCCACCCTAACCCCTGGCTAAGTCACTTCCCTAATCGAAAACGAATATTTCCCCTAGAACTATCAATACCAGCAAAGGGAGACAGGACACTAGCCAAACAAGCTCTCCCGCGGCAATTAGAGCAGAGCCGCTTAGAGGGAGGGAGCTCCCAGGCCAATAATATGGAGAGGTAGGTCCCTTCCTACTCTGCTGAGGGTTGCTGAAGGGATGCTGGCTGCAGGACGCTGAACCACGGTTCTGTCGGCGGGAGCGGGGGCCCAGCCGGTGTGAGCTCAGTCTAGACCAGCAGGGACGAAGAGAACGTGCGAAAGTGATCTGGGGGCTGTGGGACCGCGAGTAACCCACCCATGGGGGGAAAAAGCGAAAGGCCAGGAACGGGCAGAGATCTGCTCTTCGACCCTGCGCAAGCCAATCCTGACAGCGGGGACACGGCTAGGACCAGGGAAGGGCAAGGGCTCGCAGCTGAGTTCACGCTACCAGCCCCACCCGGCCAGAGAAACCGCGATTTGCCATCCTGCGTGGGCAAGCTGGCTCCGAACGCTGGGGCGGGGTAGAGCCCGGGACAAGTGGAAGTTCGCAGATGAACTCACACCAGCAAACACTCCCAAACCAATAAACTGCGGTTTGCGACCCTGTGCAGAAGGGCCCTGGCCTCGAGGGTGGGGCTAAAGCTCTGGACAATCAAAGGCTTACAGCTGAGAGTACGTCAAAAGCGCTGCCAAACCTGCAAAACTGAGGCGAGCAGGCTCTTACTGCGGGTGCTGGGCGGAAGCCCAGAAACAGGCTCGGTCTGCAGCTGAGCAAAGGTGCTCACCTCTACCCTTGGTGCTGAGGCTTGTGGCTTGAGTGACAGCGCCTCCCACGGAGGAGAGGCAAAATCATAGCAAAAGCCACAGTGGGCCGGTGCTGGCAACACCCATACCCAAAAACCCTAGGCAGCGGCATAGAGGGTGGAGGGTCTGCAGACAGACCACACCTAGAGAACACAAAGACAACACCTACTGGACTCCAGTGGCCACAACTTGCTTATACACAGATAAAATGGGCAGGCAGAAGAATGAAAACCAAATGGATCAAGAGAAATCCCCAAGAAGGACCTGAATGAACCAGAAATAACCAAATTACCAGAAGCAGAATTTAGAATAATGATAGTTAGAATGTTCAAACAAATTAGAGCAACAATGGATAGTCATTATAAGCACCTAAATAAAGAGATACCAAGTATAAAAAACAAAATTGAAATAATAAAAAAGAATCAGACAGAAATGACAAATACAGTATCAGAATTGAAGAACACAATGGAAGAAATTAAAAGCAGGATGAATCACGCTGAGGATCGAATCAGCGAGTTACAGAACACAATTAACAAAGGCACAGAAGCAGAGAAGAAAAAGGAAAAGAGACTCATAAAATGTGAGGAAAGTCTAAGGGAGCTCTGTGACAACATGAAGAGAAAAAACATTCGCATCATAGGGGTTCCTTAAAAAGAGGAGAGAGGACAGGAAACAGAAACTCTGTTTAATCAAATCATAGCAGAAAACTTCCCGAAATTAAGGCTGGGAAACATTCCATACGTTCAAGAGGTACACAAAATTCCATTACAGAGAAACCAAAAAAAATCTAGACCAAGACACATCATAGTTAAAATACCAAAGCTAATGGATAAAGAAAAAATCTTAAAAGCTGATAGAGAAAAAAACTCTATCACCTAAAAAGGAGCCCCCATAAGGATGACATCGAACTTTTCAACAGAAACACTTGAGCCAAAAGGGAATGGCAAGATATAATCAAAGCAATGCAGAACAAGAACCTACAACCAAGACTACTTTATCCAGCAAGGCTAACGTTTAAAATTGAAGGAGAAATAAAGAGCTTTCCAGAAAAAGAAAGCCTCAAGGAATTCATTAAAACCAAACCAATACTGCAACAGATACTAGAGGCCTGTTGTGAAAAGTTCAAGGGAAGAAATGAATATAGCAAAAGAAGAACACAGCTTTAAAGAATAAAATGGCAATAGACAACCACATATCAATAATAACCTTAAATGTAAATAAATTAAATGATCCAATCAAAAGACATAGGGTAGCTGCGTGGATAAAGAAAGAGGATCCATTTACATGCTCTCTACAAGACACACACCTTAAAACAAAAGATGCACATAGACTGATGGTAAAAGGATGGAAAAAAATATTTCATGCAAATGGAAATGAAAAAAAAAACCGGAATAGCAGTACTTATAGCTGACAAAATGGACTTTAAAACAAAGGCTATAATAAGAGATAAAGAAGGACACTACATAATGATAAAGGGAACAATTCAACAGGAAGATATAACTATTATAAATATTTAAGCATCAAATATAGGAGCCCCGACATACATAAAGCAGACTTTGATGGATATAAAGGGCGAGATTAACAGCAATACTATAATAGTAGGGGATTTCAATACCCCACTAACAACACTGGATAGATCCTCAAGAAAGAAAATTAATAAAGAAACAGCGACTTAAAGGATACACTAGATCAACTTAATTTAATAGATATCTTCAGAACTTTTCACCCTAAAGGAGTAGATTATACATTCTTCTCAAGCACTCATGGTACGTTTTCTAGGATAGACCACACGTTAGGACACAAAAATGGACTCAATAAATTTAAAAAGATTGAAATCATATCAAGCATTTTCTCTGATCATAATGCCATGAAACTAGAAATTAACCACAAAAGAAAAACTGAAAAATACTCAAACACTTGGAAACTAAATAGCATGTTAATAAATAATGAATGGATTAACAATGAGATCAAAGAAGAAATTAAAAAGTTTCTAGAAACAAATGATAATGAGCATACATCAACTCAAAATTTATGGGACATAGCAAAAACAGTACTGAGAGGAAAATTCATTGCACTACAGCCATATCATAAGAAGCTAGAAAAAGCTCAAAAAAGCAACCTGACGATGCAGCTAAAAGAACTAGAAAAACAACAGCAAATAAAACCCAGGACAAGTAGAAGGAAGGAAATAATAAAGATCAGAGTAGAAATAAATGATATAGATCCTAAGGACACAATACAGAGGATCAATAAAACCAGAAGCTGGTTCTTTGAAAAGGTAAACAAGACTGATGAACCTTTAACAGAACTCACCAAGAAAAAAAGAGAGAGCACTCAAATAAATAAAATTAGAAAGGACAGTAGAGAAAGAACAACTGACACAACAGAAATACAAAGCATTGTAAGAAAATATTATGAAGAACTCTATGCCAAAAAATTAGACAACCTAGGTGAAATGGACAAATTTCTTGAATCATAAAATCTTCCAAAACTCAATCTGGAAGAATCAGAACACCTAAACAGACCAATTACAACAAATGAGATCGAAACAAAAAAGAAAAGTCCTGGGCCTGATGGCTTCACAAGTAAATTCTATCAAAAATTTAAAGAAGAACTAACACCTATCCCCCTCAAGCTATTTCAAAAAATTCAAGAGGAAGGAAGACTTCCAAACTCCCTTTATGAGGCGAGCATAATTCTGATCCCAAAACCGGGCAAAGACAACACAAAGAAAGAAAATTATAGGCCTATATCCCTGATGAATTTAGACGCTAAAATTCTCAACAAAATATTAGCCAACCAATTCCAGCAATATATGAAAAAAATCATACACCATGATCAAGTGGGATTTATTTTGGAGTGGCAAAGGCTGGTTCAATATTTGCAAATCAATCAATGTGATTCATCACATAAACAAAAGGAAGGACAAATATCACGTGAGAATTTCAATAGATGCAGAAAAGACATTTGATAAAATGCAACACCCATTCATGCTCAAAACTCTCAGTAAAGTGGGAATACAGGGAACATTCCTTAACATGATAAAGGCCATCTATGACAAACCCACAGCAAACATCATACTAAATGGACAAAAATTAAAAGCAATCCCCTTAAGATCAGGAACCAGGCAGGGGTGCCCCCTTTCAACACTTTTATTCAACATAGTTCTGGAAGTCCTAGTTACAGCAATCAGACAAGAAGAAGAAATAAAAGGCATCCAAATTGGAAAAGAAGAAGTAAAACTGTCATTATTTGCAGATGATATGATATTGTATATAGAAAACCCTAAAGTCTCAGTCAAAAAACTACTGGACCTTATAAATGAATTCAGCAAGGTGGCAGGATATAAAATTAATACTCAGAAATCAGAGGCATTTCTATATACAAACAATGAGCTGTCAGCAAAAGAAATTAAGGAAACAATCCCCTTCACTATTGCAGCCAAAAATATAAAGTACCTAGGATAAATTTAATCAAGGAGGTTAAGGACTTGTACTCGGAAAATTATAAAACATTGATGAAAGAAATCAAGGAAGATACAAACAAGTGGAAGCATATACCGAGCTCATGGCTAGGAAGAATAAACATCATTAAAATGTCTATATTACCCAAAGCAATTTATAAATTCAGTGCAATACCAATTAAAATACCAATGACATACTTCAAAGTTATAGAACACATATTCCAAAAATTTATATGGAACCAGAAAAGAACATGAATAGCCTCAACAATCTTAAAAAGAAAAAATAAAGCAGGAGGTATCACTCTTCCAGATATCAAGATTTACTACAAGGCCATTATACTAAAGACAGCCTGGTATTGGCATAAGAATAGGCACATAGATCAATGGAACAGAACAGAGGACCCAGAAATAAACCCACAGCTTTATGGACAACTGATATTTGACAAAGGAGGAAAGAACATACAATGGAGTAAAGACAGCCTCTTTAACAAATGGTGTTGGGAAAATTGGACATCTACCAGCAAAAAAATGAAGCTAGATCATCAACTTACACCATTCACAAAAACAAACTCAAAATGGATAAAAGACTTAAGCGTAAGCCGTGAAACCATAAGCATCTTAGAAGAAAACATAGGCAGCAAGCTCTCCGACATCTGTAGCAGAAATATATTTGCCGATTTATCTCCACGGGCAAATGAAATAAAAGGCAAGATAAACAACTGGGACTATATCAAACTAAAAAGTTTTTGCACAGCTAAAGACAATAAGAACAGAATAAAAAGACAAACCACACAATGGGAGAACATATTCGACAGCACGTCTGATAAGGGGTTAATAACCAAAATTTATAAAGAACTTATAAAACTCAACACCAGGAAGACAAACAATCCAATCAAAAAATGGGCAAAAGATATGAATAGAAATTTCTCCAAAGAGAACATACAGATGGTCAATAGGCATATGAAAAAATGCTCAACATCACTAATCATTAGAGAAATGCAAATTAAAACCACAATGAGATATCACCTCACACCAGTCAGAATGGCACTCATCAGCAAAACAACACAGAATAAGTGCTGGCGAGGATGTGGACAAAAGGGAACTCTTCTGCACTGCTGGTGGGAATGCAGAATGGTGCAGCCACTGTGGAAAACAGTTTGGAGATTCCTCAAAAAATTAAAAGTCGAACTGCCTTTTGACCCAGCTATCCCACTTATAGGAATATACCCTAAGAACACCACAGCACTGTTCGAAAAGAAGAAATGCGCACCCATGTTCGTGACAGCATTGTTCACAATAGCGAAGATCTGGAAACAGCCCAAGTGTCCATCAGAAGACGAGTGGATTAAAAAGCTATGGTACATATATACTACGGAATACTATGCAGCCATAAGAAATGATGACATCGGATCATTTACAACAAATGAATGGACCTTGATAACATTATATGGAGTGAAATAAGTAAATCAGAAAAAAGAAACTGAGAACAGCATTATTTCATACCTAGGTGGGACATAAAAGTGAGATTATGAGACATGGACAAGAGAGTGGTAGTTACAGGGTGGGGGAAGGGAGGAGAGGGTGGGATAGGGAGGAGGGTAGGGGCACAGGGAAAACCAGATAGAAGGTGACAGAGGACAATTTGACTTTGGGTGACGGGTATGCAACACAATTGAATGATAAGATAATCTGGAGATGTTTTCATTGTACATATGTACCCTGATTTATTTGTGTCATCCCATTAAAATTTAAAATAATAAAAAAAAGGAAGGAAAAAAATAAGGTGAAATCAGAATGATCACTGAAGCATAAGCTGATAAATTTATGACAAATGGGCTATTTAAAGGCTGTTTTAATCTTTTCATCATTCAATTCTCTTTTTAATTTTGTAATTACATATATGAAAATTTTATAAAATGCATGAATATGATTTTCATACACAATGACTGTTATCATGGGATTTTGTTCTCTCCTCCCCCCATTTGGGGGGGGTGGGCTTTGGCTCTCCTTTACCTTTCTATCCCTACCTCTATACAGATTACCTTGGCCCACATCCAAGAAGGTCTGAAAACTAACTTTATTTCATACCCACTCTTAAACTAATAATATCTCTACTGGGCAAAGCATTCTAGGTTTACAGTTTTCCTCCTCAGAATTCTAAGGATTTTCACATGGAGAGAAAACTAAATGTTGATACTATAGATTGTTGTCAAATATCTGAAGAGTTTTTCTGTAGAAGAGTCATCAAATTTTCCATGTCACCTTGCAATATGGAACTATGGCTACCAGATGTCTGCTATAAAGAAAAGGCTCTAGTTCATGCAGGACAGAATTTTCTAGCATCAGAACTGCCAAAGATGGTATGGACACTCTCAAGAGGCACCAAGACCCCCATCCCTAAGGAGGTTTTCATGTCCTAAGAGGACAGCTAAGGCAGACAAACATTTGGCAGGGGTGTTGTACATGGGGTTCAGGCATCCTATCACAATTAAAATAATTGGGCCTTTAGCTTTCTTCCAGAACTGAGAACCTCTAATTCCTTTACTGACCTACATATAATTTCATAGTATTTGCTAGGTACCATCAGTTTTTCTGTGTTAATGATTAGATGAAGATTTCTGTTTTACTCAGGTCCCTAAATCTCAGTACCTTAAAATAACAAATATGTATTTTTATTACATTTATTGAGGTGACACTGGTTAACAAAATTATACAGGTTTCAGGTGCCCAGCTGCACAGCACATCATCTGTACACTGTATTGTGTGTTCACCCCTCCAAGTCAAGTCTCTGTCCATCACCATTTATCCCCATACCCTCCACCAACTTCTCCCACTATACTCCCTACCTCTGGCAATCACACTGTTGTCCATGTCTGTGAGTTTTTTCTTTTTTGTTCAATCCCTCCACTCCCCAAAAATGTATTTTTTGTTCACATTATATGAGAGTTGCAGTTCGGCTGTGTCTCTGCCAGGCTATGCTAATAGCTCAACTCAGGTGGCTGCCTGTGTCTTCTCATTCTGGGATCCCGGCTTAACAATCAGCCGCTAGCTAGAATTCACTGTTCTCCAAGTGAAGAGCAGAAGCTGATAGGGGGCCAGGAGAACAGAGCCAAACCATGTAAGCACATTGAAACCTTTGCTTGGATGTGGCCATGTCATCTACTTATTTTCCATTGGCCAAAGCAAGTCATAGAGTCAATCCCAACCCAGTGCGAGAGGAGAATAAACACCTCCTACAGGAAAGTTTAACGAGGCATGAAAGAGACAGTGGTGTGTTAGAAACAGCTCATACTAGCTTGCAGCAGCCAAATTTTTAATTTCAGGAATTTTTCCAACTGGAATATCTTGAAATCAGCCATAATGGAAAGATTGACAGTATGGAAGTTGGAAATTTCTACAAGCCAGACTTCTCTCATCCAAAGCCAGTCATTAAACATTTACTAGCACACCACTAGAGGGAACCAATAGTTGTAAACAAAACTGTCTACCACTGTTTCCTTGGCAACCAGGGCCTCTAGGAGCCCAACAGTAGCTATGGATGGATAACACCTAAAAATCTTTCCAGGCATGCCTCTTCTCAGTACCAAAAGGTCATAGTGCTGGTTTCATAGCTCACAGGAAAGAACCAATGTCATTTAGACCCTCTTGAATCAGCTTCTGACACAGCAAGTTGAAGCAAAACCAAGAAGGTAAAATCTCCTTCACCCTCCCCTATCATTAATGAGCTCAGTTTAGGGTCTTCTGTTTCCTTGGCAACATAACTGACACTAAAACTACTTCCAGTTACCACTTCTCTCAGCTGCTTTGAGTGTTTCCAGTAAAATACTTCCATGCTTTTCTGCTCTCTTGGCACGCTCTAGTCCTGTCACCCCACATGAGCTCTCGGGATGGTTTCCAAGCTGGGTCCCCCACTTTAGCACACAACCCCTTCCTCAACTGGGCTCTAATTGAGCCCAATACTTTCTTTCCTGCAGTGTGGGCTGGATAGTGCTAAGTGCTGTCACTTAAGGAATCACAGGTGCAACCCCACACTGTTATCTGTCCACCTCCCCCACTAACCAGTTGACCCACACTGTCAAGATTTCCTAAGCCAGTGCCTGAAGTCAGAGGTATTTGTGGATTTCCCTTGGAGACTCTTCCATCCTAAGTATGATGAAAGGATTAAGGAGAAATCAGTAGGTTTCCTCAGAACAGCGTGGAAAACACCAAGGCTGTTTCTGCACAAAATCTGTGGCCACTGGCCTCCTTTGTCCTTCCACTTCTCCCAGTTTCCCTCTCTTGGCCTCCACCCCCACCACACACATCCACTGCCCAGACGGCTGGTTCCAATTCCAGAGCCATTCCTGCAACAATCTCTGGCAACTGGAGTGAAAGGTGCCGACAAAGAGGCCTCTCCACAGCTCCCTTTTCACAAGAAGCATGTATCCAATTAAAGGATTTTAATTAAAATGCTTTCTGTAGCATCCTGTTTCTACTCACTGTTATAAATTAAACTTGACATTCTCTGATTTAACAGGTGGGTGAGATTATTCTGAAAGCTGCCAGATGAGAGGAAATAGAAGTTAGGCTGAATGAAACTGTGTACCTGGAAGCACGAGTGTGTGTGTGTGTGTGTGTGTGTGTGTTCACTTGTGTGCACATATGCACTGGTACTTGTGCTGTGCATATGTCTGTCTTTACATTAGTTTTGAATTGTTCAATTTTGGATGTAAAACTCACGATACAGCAAGAGGCACACAAAAAGAAAACAGAAACCCAATCTAAAATCTTAGAATTGCATGCAACATCCTTAAAATCTCAGTCAGCACTACCCACTTGCACATTTCTCACTGGTGACATTCCTTTTCTAAGTGTCAGCTCAGAAAGATCTGTGACCTTTATTTGTTGTCCTCTATGAGCGATCCTTTAATCTACATAATTTTTTCATGCAGGGGATAAGGTGGGAGGGAGTTTGGAGTTGACCACTACAGGTTTTATGTCTCCACTGCCTGGCAGTCAGTATTCAAATTAAATGCTCCATGGATGCTTACAGATTGTTCACTGCACATTTGATGTAAACTGGCCACCTCAAAGACCCCCTTTGTTCCAGCCAAAGTAGTTGATTCACAAGTCCTATATGTGAAGTGCATTACCTAAAAACTCCATGCAATTGACCATGTCCATCTCACTGCCTAGAGCTCTTCTCTCCGAAACTACCTTTCCATCTAAATTCTGCCTGTCTCTCCTTCCTCATGAGACTCTTCCCAACTGTTTCAGCACACTTTTATTTTTTTGTGTGTATTTTTCTAAACTGAGAAATGGGGAGGCAGACAGACTCCTGCATGTACCCAACCAGGATCCACCTGGCAAGCCCACTAGGGGGTGATGCTCTGCCCATCTGGGGCATTGCTCCATTGCAACCAGAGCCATTCTAGCAACTGAAGTAGAGTCCATGGAGCCATCCTCAGGACCCGGGCCAAGTTTGCTCCAATGGAGCCTTGGCTGTGGGAGGGAAAGAGAGAAATAGAGAGGAAGGAGAGGGGGGAGGATGGAGAAGCAGATGGGCACTTTCCCTGTGTGCCCTGGCCGGGAATCGAACCCAGGACTTCCACATGCCGGGCTGACACTCTACCACTGAGTCAACCAGCCAGAGCCTTAGCACATTATTTCTTTTTTATCTATCATATTCATTCATTTATTTAACAGGACCAGGCAGTATTGTAGGGTCCAAAGGTAATGCAATGAACAATAAAATAAATATAAAATATGTTCAGTGGTGGGTATATGCTAGGGAGAAAAATAAAACAAATTGAATGGGCAGAGTGTTTTTCTCTAATTCTATTGTCATTATTTAAAGTTTTATATGTTTCTATTTCATTTATCCATTTAGATGTACTTTCCTTGAGAAATGAAATTATATCTAATACCCAGGGTATATTTAAAATTTGTAAGAGCTAGTAGAGCTGAGGCTGTAATCAATGAGTGAGAGTGGATCTTGCCATGTCCCAGCTGGACATCAGTCATACTAAACTTCATTGAATCCTCCAGGTTATATTATTACTCAGTGTGTGTGTGTGTGTGTTTAATTTTTCTGAAGTGAGAACCAGGGAGACAGAGAGACTGACTCCCACATGTGCTCAACCAGGATTCACCCAGAAAGCCTACCTGGGGGTGATGCTCTGTCCATCTGGGCCGTTGTTTCATTGCAACCGGAGCAATTCTAGTGCCTGAGGCAGAGGCCATGGAGCTGTCCTCAGTGCCCAGGCCAACTTTGCTCCAATGGAGCCTTGGCTGCAGGAAGGGAAGTGAGATAGAGAGAGAAAAAAGAGAGGGAAGGGTGGAGAAGCAGATGGGCGCTTCTCCTGTGTGCCCTGGCCAGGAATCAAACCCAGGACTTCGACACGCTGGGCCGACGCTCTATCACTGAGCCAGCTGGCCAGGGTATTACTCAGTATATTTTGATACACATACTGACTTCATAAAAACAGTTGATTTCTCATATTATCTAAGAGGTATTCAGTGGCCTGAGTGAATGTATTTCAATTAAAGAGTCTAACTTAATTTTTTTTTTTAAGAGTCTAACTTACTTTTAAAGAATATGCAGGATAAGCCCTCCTCAAGAAGGGCCAGTTACCATTAAGCAGGCTGGGTGAATTGTCTTGTCAGTCTTAATAACTCATCAAATCTTCTCTCCACCTAAGAAGCATTTTCCAGGAGAAACAAGGCCTTCAAAAACTTATCTCTGCCATAAAAGTCCTAAAATTGCAGCTTCACCCTTTAAGTTTCACCCCCCGGGGAGGACTTTATATTTAAACAGATCTGGGTTCAAATGCTGTTGTGTCTCAGGTATTTAGTTAGCCTGGTTAATTAACTTTTCTGAAGTTTGGTATCCCTAATTATAAAATGAGAATGATAATACCAACCTTGCAGTGTGGTTGTAGAAAATTAAATGAAACAATGTGAGAAAAGTGCATGGTGCCTACCTGATATAAAAATCAATGCCTTATAAACAGTAGTAATTGTAGTTATTATGATTATGTATTGTTACCAAAATGGGCTGATCATATAGGGTCAGAAAGTGGATTATACAGACAAACTCACCTTCGTTTGCTGGTAGATACCTATTATGGCTTATACTCCAAAATGCTAAGTTTCTCTGTTACCCTGCTCCACCACCTCAGAGCCACCACAGAGAAGAGGCACCTACATTTCAAATACACAGCACCCCCACAACACTGCCAGCTCCCTGCGGACATGCATCTCAGCTTCCCCTTCTCCTGGACCTTCACATCTTCCCACCCAATTCTGTGCCCTCCTGGTATAAGGCTCCACCCATCAAATGAAGGAAAACATGGAGCTGGAGAACTGGAGAAGAGTGGTATAAATGACTGAAGGAACCAGGGTGGGGGAGGGGGCATTGGATGAGTGTTTAAGGCTTTTGAGCAAGACTAAAAGGGGACATGCTAGAGTCTACTGAGTCATAAGCCTGTCTGCCCAGTGAACACACTCTTTCATTAGGAGACAACTGTTTCAAGCTGGAAAGAGGCAAACCTAGAGGGAATAAATAAATATGTCATTTTCCACGATAGATTTTATGATTATGAAATTCATTACTCCCAAGAAGTGATGCAAGCTAAACTATAAATGGCTACAAAAATGAATGAGAAAAACCATGTAAGACTGACTGATCTTAGAGTTCATTGTTCATTAAAGGAAATTAAAACAGTTGAAGTGTAGTGGAAACAAAAACAAAACAAGAATTTACTAAAGCCCTCTGTGCCAGAATCGTGCTGAGGGCAGATGGAGAAGAAAGAAGTACAGACAAGGTCCCAGGCCTGAAGGACCTTACAAAACAGCAGAGTTGTGAGGCGTCTGCAAATGGCTACAAGTTGTTAGAATTTGACCAGCAGCAATGAAGTGCTATGGAAAATAAGAGGAGAGAGAGCTATGGCTTCTATTCCAGGGCTTACAAGGAAGAGGTGGCCATCTGATGTACACAATGAAGAGGGTTAGAATGTGGGCAGTGGAAATCAGCTAGAGACAGGACCACTGAACAGGGACATACCGGTAGGATCCAGGGGAAAAGATTCAATGTAGGTTGATATTCAAAATGGCGGGGCCTAGCCCCTTGAGAAGAAGTAGTAGAAAAGTTAACATAAAGATAAGAAAAGGGCCTGACCAGGCGGTGGCACAATGGATAGAGCATTGGACTGGGATGCAAAAGACCCAGGTTCGAGACC
This sequence comes from Rhynchonycteris naso, assembly GCA_037038555.1. Classification (NCBI taxonomy): domain Eukaryota; kingdom Metazoa; phylum Chordata; class Mammalia; order Chiroptera; family Emballonuridae; genus Rhynchonycteris; species Rhynchonycteris naso. The sequence goes on from CM072998.1 coordinate 129,187,292, forward strand.
CTAAGGTCTCCAGCTTGAACGCGGGCCCATCTGGCTTGGGCAAAAGCTCACCAGCTTGGACCCAAGGTCACTGGCTCCAGCAAGGGGTTGCTTGGTCTGCCCACAGTCAAGGCACATGTGAGAAAGCAATCAATGAACAACTAAGGTGTCGCAACGGCAACGAAAACAAATGATTGATGCTTCTCACCTCTCTCCGTTCCTGTCTGTCTGTTCCTATCTATCCCTCTCTCTGACTCTCTCTCTGTCCCTGTAAAATAAAATTTTTTTAAAGATGTTTAAAAAAAAGATAAGGAAAGGTAAGTGACAATAAGGTTAAGTGTCTATCAGATAATAGTAGAGGGGATAATTTATTTTATATCTAACTCTTGCCTAAAAAGAGTTAGCACCCTGCCCAATGCCCACACACACACACACACACACACACACTGACACACAATAAGCTCCCATTTCTGAGAGGCTTAGTACAGGGTCCCACAACCAGGAAAGAACCAAGTAACTAGCAAACTAGACACAGGTAACGAACATTGTAAAGCAATGTTGATATAGTCCCCTTTGTTTATCTTGCCTTTTATTTCATTTGCCCGTGGAGATAAATCAGCAAATATATTGCTGCTACAGATGTCGAAAAGCTTGCTGCCTATGTTTTCTTCTAAGATGCTTATAGTTTCACGGCTTACATTTAAGTCTTTTATCCATTTTGAATTTGTTTTTGTGAATGGTGTAAGTTGATGATCTAGTTTAATTTTTTTGCAGGTAGATGTCCAATTTTCCCAACACCATTTGTTAAAGAGGCTGTCTTTACTCCATTGTATGTTCTTTCCTCCTTTGTCAAATATCAGTTGTCCATGAAGGTGTGGGTTTATTTCTGGGTTCTCTATTCTGTTCCATTGATCTATGTGCCTGTTCTTATGCCAGTACTAGGCTGTCTTGAGTACAATGGCCTTGTAGTATACCTTGATATCCGGAAGAGTGATACCTATTGCTTTATTTTTTCTTTTTAAGATTGCTGAGGCTATTCGTGCTCTTTTTTGGTTCCATATAAATTTTTGGAATATGTTTTCTATATCTTTGAAGTATGTCATTGGTATTTTAATTGGTATTGCATTGAATTTATAAATTGCTTTGGGTAATATAGACATTTTAATGATGTTTATTCTTCCTAGCCATGAGCACGGTATATGCTTCCACTTGTTTGTATCTTCCTTGATTTCTTTTATCAATGTTTTATAACGTTCCGAGTACAAGTCCTTAACCTCCTTGGTTAAATTTACTCCTAGGTATTTTATTCTTTTGGATGCAATAGTGAAGGGGATTGTTTCCTTAATTTCTTTTGCTGACAGTTCATTGTTGGTATATAGAAATGCCTCTGATTTCTGATTATTAATTTTATATCCAGCCACCTTGCTGAATTTATTTATAAGGTCCAGTAGTTTTTTGACTGAGACTTTAGGGTTTTCTATATACAATATCATATCATCTGCAAATAATGACAGTTTCATTTCTTCTTTTCCAATCTGGATGCCAATTATTTCTTCTTCTTGTCTGATTGCTGTAGCTAGGACTTCCAGAACTATGCTGAATAAAAGTGGTGAAAGTGGGCAACCCTGCCTGGTTCCTGATCTTAAGGAGATTGCTTTTCATTTTTGTCCATTTAGTATGATGTTTGCTGTGGGTTTGTCATAGATGGCCTTTATCATGTTAAGGAATGTTCCTTGTATTCCCACTTTATTGAGAGTTTTGAGCATGAATGGGTGCTGGATTTTATCAAATGCCTTTTCTGCATCTATTGAAATTATCATGTGATTTTTGTCCTTCCTTTTGTTTATGTGATGAATCATATTGATTGATTTGTGAATATTGAACCAGCCTTGCCTCTCCAGAGTAAATCGCACTTGATCATGGTGTATGATTTTTTCATATATTGCTGGATCTGGTTGGCTAATATTTTGTTGAGAATTTTAGCGTCTAAATTCATCAGGGATATAGTCCTATAATTTTCTTTCTTTGTGCTGTCTTTGCCCGGTTTGGGGATCAGAATTATGCTTGCCTCATAAAAAGAGTTTAGAAGTCTTCCTTTCTCTTGAATTTTTTGAAATGACTTGAGGAGGATAGGTGTTAGTTCTTCTTTAAATTTTTTATAGAATTTACTTGTGAAGCCATCAGGCCCAGGACTTTTCTTTTTTGGGAGTATTTTTGATAACTGTTTCGATCTCATTTGTTGTAATTCATCTGTTTAGGTGTTCTGATTCTTCCAGATTGAGTTTTGGAAGATTATATGATTCAAGAAATTTGTCCATTTCACCTAGGTTGTCTAATTTTTTGGCATAGAGTTCTTCATAATATTTTCTTACAATGCTTTGTATTTCTGTTGTGTCAGTTGTTCTTTCTCCACTGTCCTTTCTAATTTTATTTATTTGAGACCTCTCTCTTTTTTTCTTGGTGAGTCTAGTTAAAGGTTCATCAATCTTGTTTACCTTTTCAAAGAACCAGCTTCTGGTTTCATTGATCCTCTGTATTGTTTCCTTAGCCTCTATGTCATTTATTTCGGCTCTGAACTTTATTATTTCCTTCCTTCTACTTGTCCTGGGTTTTATTTATTGTTGTTTTTCTAGTTCTTTTAGCTGCATCGTCAGGTTGCTTATTTGAGCTTTTTCTAGCTTCTTATGATATGTCTGTAGTGCACTGAATTTCACTCTCAGTACTGCTTTTGCTATGTCCCATAAATTTTGAGTTGATGTATGCTCATTATCATTTGTTTCTAGAAATTTTTATTTCTGCTTTGATCTCATTGTTAATCCATTCATTATTTAATAACATGCTATTTAGTTTCCAAGTGTTTGAGTATTTTTCAGTTTTTCTTTTGTGGCTAATTTCTAGTTTCATGGCATTGTGATCAGAGAAAATGCTTAATATGATTTCAATCTTCTTAAATTTATTGAGACCATTTTTGTGTCCTAACATGTGGTCTATCCTAGAAAATGTACCATGAGCACTTGAGAAGAATGTATATTCTACTGCTTTAGGGTGAAAAGTTCTGAAGATATCTATTAAATCAATTTGATCTAGTGTATCCTTTAAGTCTGCTGTTTCTTTATTCATTTTCTTTCTTGTAGATCTATCCAGTGTTGTTAGTGGGGTATTGAAATCCTCTACTATGATAGTATTGCTGTTAATCTCACCCTTTATATCCATCAAAGACTGCTTTATGTATTTCGGGGTTCCTATATTTGGTGCATAGATATTTATAATAGTTATATCTTCCTGTTGAATTGTTCCTTTTATCATTATGTAGTATCCTTCTTTATCTCTTTCTACAGTCTTTGTTTTAAAGTCCATTTTGTCAGATATAAGTACTGCTACCCCGGTTTTTTTTTCATTTCCATTTGCATGAAATATTTTTTTACAACCTTTTACCTTCAGTCTATGTGCATCTTTTGTTTTAAGGTGTGTCTCTTGTAGACAGCATATGTATGGGTCCTGTTTCTTTATCCACGCAGCTACCCTATGTCTTTTGATGGGATCATTTAATCCATTTACATTTAAGGTTATTATTGATATGTAGTTGTTTATTGCCATTTTGTTCTTTAAAGCTGTATTTTTTTTTCTATATTTTTTCCTCCCTTTAAACTGTTCACAACAGGCCTCTTAGTATCTCTTGTAGAATTGGTTTGGTTTTAATGAATTCCTTGAGGCTTCTTTTTCTGGAAAGCTCTTTATTTCTCCTTCAATTTTAAACGTTAGCCTTGCTGGATAGAGTAGTCTTGGTTGTAGGTTCTTGTTCTGCATTACTTTGATTATATCTTGCCATTCCCTTCTGGCCTCAAGTGTTTCTGTTGAGAAGTCTGATGTCATCCTTATGGGGGCTCCTTTGTAGGTGATAGCCTTTTTTTCTCTAGCTACTTTTAAGATTTTTTCTTTATCTATTAGCTTTGGTATTTTAACTATGATGTGACTTGATGTAGATCTTTTCGGATTTCTCTTTAATGGAGTTCTGTGTGCTTCTTGAACATGTTAAATGTTTCCCAGCTTTAATTCAGAGAAGTTTTCTGCTATGATTTGATTGAACAAAGTTTTTATTTTCTGTCCTCTCTACTCTTCTTCAGGCACCCCTATGATGTGAATGTTGTTTCTCTTCATGTTGTCACAGAGCTCCCTTAGAGTTTCCTCACATTTTTTGAGTCTCTTTTCCTTTATCTTCTCTGCTTCTGTGCCTTTGTTTATTGTGTCCTCTAACTCGCTGAATGATCCTCAGCGTGATTCATCCTGTTTTTAATTCCTTCCATTGTGGTCTTCAGTTCTGATACTGTATTTGTCATTTCTGTCTGATTCCTTTTTATTATTTCAATTTCATTTTTTATACTTGATATCTCTTTATTTAGGTGTTCATAGTGACTATCCATTGTTGCTCTAATTTCTTTGAACATCCTAACTATCATTATTCTAAATTCTGCTTTTGGTATTTTGGTTACATCTGGTTCATTCAGGTTCATCTCTGGGAATTTCTCTTGATTCATTTGGTTTGCATTCCTCTGCCTGCCCATTTTATCTGTGTATAAGCAAGTTGTGGCCACTGGAGTCCAGTAGGTTTTTCCTTTGTGTTCTCTAGGTGTGGTCTGTCTGCAGGCCTGCCACCCCCTCTGCCACTGACTAGGGTGGTTGTGTATGGGCATTGCCAGCGTCAGCCTACTGTGGCTATTTCTGTGATTTCCGCCTCTTCTCCACGGGAGGGGCTTTCACTCAAGCCACAAGCCTTAGCACCAAGGGTAGAAGTGAGCACCTTTGCTCAGCTGCGGACCCAGCCTGTTTCCAGAAGGCTTATGCCCAGCCCCCGCAGTCAGAGCCTGCTTGCCACAGTTTCGCCGGTTGGGCGGGGCTTTTGACGTGCTCTCAGCTGTGAGCCTTTGCTCCTTCAGAATTTAGCCCCGTCCTCGAGGCCAGGGCCCTTCTGCACAGGGTCGCAAACTGCGGTTTATTTGGCCTGGCGTGTTTGCTAGCGTGAGCTCAGCCGCGAACTTTCGCTCGGGGTCTATCCCACCCCGCATTAGGAGCCCACTCACGCACACAAGATGGCAAACCGTGGTTTCTCCATCTGGGCGGGGTTGGCAGCGTGAGCTCAGCCGTGAGCCTCTCGCCCATTCCTGGTCCTAGCCCCATCCCCGCAGTCAGGGCTGGCTTGCGCAGGGTCGCAGAGCAGATCTCTGCCCGTTTTTTTCCCTGCAGGTGGAGTCACAGGCGGGCCTGCAGCTGCCGGACCACTTTCGCGTGTCCCCTCCGCCCCTTTGGGCTAGACCAAGCTCACATCGGTTGTGCCTCCACCCACGCTGACAGGACCGCATTTCAGCGTACTGCCACCACCATCCCTTCAGCAACCCTCAGAGAGATGGAAGTGCCCTAAGTCTCCACACTGTGGGCCTGGGAGCTCCCTCCCTCTAAGCAGCTCTGCTCTAATTGCCGCGTGAGAGCTTGTTTGGCTAGTGTCCTGTCTCCCTTTGCTGGTATTGCTAGTTCCAGGGGGAATATTCATTTTCGATTAGGGAAATGACTTAGCTCAGGGGCTAGGGTGGCTGTCCCTCAGAGTGTCCCTGTGCCTTCAGTCCACACTCTCTTCCCGTTGCTCTGTTCCTCTCCTCTGTCCCTGTTCCCCGGAGTCCCGGGTGCGTGGTTGTGAGAGAGGTTTTCTGCGCTGTCCCTTTAAAAAGATTCTTGGGTCTGAGAAAACTGTCTCTTTCTCACAAACAGTATCCTCACTTGTTTCACAGCTCAATACTGTCCAAACGCCTCTTCTAGGCTCTGGGACTGCAGGCTAGGGCTTGGTTCCTGGGACCCGGGTCCCTCCCTCTCCACCAAACTCTCCTCCCTCCACGCGGGTCTCTCCAGTCAGCCGTTTGCTCCGGGGAGCTGGGCAGCCCTCTTTGCGTTTTCACTATTCCTACCAGTCTCAATGTGGCTTCTGCAGTGTTCCTTGGTTGAAGAGTCCACTTAGTTTAGTTCAAAGTTGGTTTATCCAGATGATGGTTCTTAAAATTGAGCTATAATCCACTTTGGTTCTGGGAGTTGGAAGTTGGTGCGTCCGCCTACTCCATCACCATCTTTGACCCCTGGTTGTCTCTGAGCCGATCTGCGGATTTCGGCGTGTTCGGTGAGCCCGGGGCTGGCATTCGGCTCCACTATCTAAAATAATTTTTGACAAAATTCTAGAGCAGGTGCATGAACTAGATTAGAATGAGTACTTAGAAAAAAATCACTAAAAACCAGTGAAGGTTCACTCATAAACTATAATGTGTAAACTTCAAACATTTCAGTTGTTATTAACAGCTGTTCTTTCACCGTTATTTCAAGAAGTCTTTTTTGGTGTCTTCATGGGCATAATGAGTGGGAGATCAGGGAAGAAGTATCTCTAGCTGAGCATGTTTAGATCAGAACTCTTAATTTTCCCACTGTTGTCTAACCTAACTCACCCCAGTTCTCCAGCTAAGAGATAGTACCACCATCTATGCAAAAACATGTGACTCATCTTGGTCTCTGATACACAGACGGATACAAATTCAATTCATCAAGAGCGTTCCATAAATTCTACCTCCGAAATATTTGTTGAACTATCCACATGTCTTCATCCTCACTACTACCACCATGGAGTGTCCCATCATCCTTTCTTATCTGGAAGCTCTCAACAGCCCTCTAACTGACCTCCTTATTCCCACTCCTAGTACCTACAGGGAATTCTCCATGAGGTAACCAGAGTAAGCTTATTTTTCCCATATTGTTTCTTTTTTCCTTTTTGTTTATATTTGACGTATAACATGGTAAATTTAAGGTGAATAACAAGTTAATTTTATACATAGGTATATTATAATATGGTTGCCATTGTAGCAGTAATTAGCATCTTTATTACACCACATAATTATCATTTCACTTTAATGTTGGAATAATTAAGATCTAATATCTTAACAAGTTTGCTGGTTATAATATTGCTGTTTATACAGTGCATTAGATCTCCAGGACTTACTACTAATTTCAAGTTTGTGACCTTAAATAACATGTAGCCTATCCCCCCCCCTTCATCTCCTGGCACCCACCATTTATTCTCTGTTTTAATAAGTTTGGCTTTTTTAGATGCCACATATAAGTGATATCACACAGTATTTTTCTTTTGGTGTCTGAGTTATCTCACTTGGCGTAATATCCTCGAGGTTCATCCATGTTGTCACAAATCAGAGTGGGCTTTTATGTAAATATTCATGTCACTCCTCTGCTTAACACTCTTCAATGTGTTGCAGTTGCATTTAGAATATAAAATCTAATTCTCTGACCATGGTCTATGAAGCCCTGCCTAACCAACCCCCAACCCACCTCCTCCCCAGTTACTTCTCCAGTTGAGTTCCCTGCCACTCTCCTGTTCTCAGACACACCGGCCTTCTTTCAGCTCCTCAGCCAGTTAAGCTCAACTCAGAGCTTTAGGCTTGCTGTTCCCTCAGTCTTTGCACTCTACCCCACTTTTCACATGGCAGTCTGTTCTCCTTTGAGTCTGGGTTTAAATGTCTCTTCATGAAGAAGCCTTCTCTGACCCTCCTCACCAAATCTATAATGTGATCCTGCATTATTCTATATAGCTGCACCTTATTTATTAGCTTTGTACCCACTGTTTCAACTTGTATTGGTTTTATTTAGCTTATTTCCTTGTTATTCTCCCAAGAAGATGACTAGCAGCATGAGAGTAAGGACCATGACTGTTTTACTCAGCAACACATCCCCCAGTTCTGTGTCTGGCTTATAGGAGATGCTCAAATATTTTTTGATGAATAAATATACTAATGGAAGCGGTAAATCCATAGCCAAGTAGGCAGCCATACCCAAAGACTTGACTAAAGGACATGTTTTTATTTTATAGTGATGTAATGTATAGAAGGTATTTGGGAAGGTGAGAATGGTATGTTTTAAAATATTTCATCCACCTAATGCAAATTCAAAAAGCACTAAGGGACAGCAGTTAATGAGGTGCCCCTGAAATCATGCCTTAATTCTCTTTTACTTACCTTAAGGCCAACCCTGTAAATGTTATTTAATCTAAAGTTTCTCCCCATTCTGACTCCAGACAGTGCTTAGCTATATCCACAATTGGAGCTAACTAAATTGGTCACCAGTTGGCCTGTCCAGTTGCCTCAGTGGTAGAGCATCGGCCCAGCATGTGGGTGTCCCAGGTTCAATTCCCAGTCATGGCACATAGGAGAAGTGCCCATCTGCATCTCTATCCCTTCGCCTCTCTTTCTCTCTCTCTTCTCCTTCCCTTCTATAGCTATGGCTCTATTGGAGCAAGTTGGCCTCGGGCGCTGAGGATGGCTCCATGGCCTCCACCTCAGGCACTAAAAATGGCTCTTGTTGCAATGGAGCAAAGGCCCCAGATGGGCAGAGTATCCCCCATTAGTGGGTTTGCTGGTGGATCCTGGCCAGGGCGCACGTGAGAGTCTGTCTCTACCTCCCCATCCTCTCACTAAATAGAAATAATAAAAATAAGTAAATAAATAAATTGGCTACCAGTGAGATGTACTGAAATGAATACAACAGCCATCAGGGAAGACAACAGTTAGTGTAACCAACACTTAATGATCTGTGGCATCATGTAGGGTATGCTGGGAGTGGGTAAGGCTAGCGTGGGTAGCTCAGCTGAATAAAATCGTCATATGCTAAGGATCTGTTGCCTCGTCTCTAAGTTACTTCTCCCAACAAACCTACAAAAGAGTTGTTGGCAAGGAGCCAGATGAGCTGATGGGATTGCACACCCACTCTCTCTTTCCCAAGCCCAGGTCTCTAGCCAAGGTGCTAATGAGCAGTAAAAAGGCCAGAAGGTGAGGAGGAGGAGAAGGGGGAAAGAGAGCCTTGATTATCCATGACCTGTATAATTAGTCCCTAAAGACTTGACTTAACTAGAATATTCTTTCCACCCTAGAGCATGCGAGAAATTCAGAAGAGGTGGTCAAGTACCAGGAATTGAGACATGACCTTTTTAAGAGTGTACAAACATTGACACAATTTCCATAAAATGTGATTTGTGGGGGACTGAGGATGGGTATAGAGTACATGTCAACAGGAGCTCTCTCACTGCAGATTTTTTTTATAGCTCATTCAGTCACAAAAACTTGTATGACATATTTAGGCAAGGGTTTCTAGAAACTATTTTCCTTCACCACTCCCATGGCTTAATTCTATGGTCTTCCTGTTGATAGAACTAGTTTGGCAAAATGCAACATGCAAAGTAGTAAAATCAGGTCTCAAAGAGGACAGAGACAGTGGTAAGATGTGCAGATGTCCATGGTGTAAATACAGTATTTAAACAACCGATGTGAGCTCACTGAAGGCTGTGTTAAGAAGAGGTTGGCAAAAGCAATAGTCACAAACTAGTTTGAGCTGCCTCCCTCATATCATCAATACACACATGGATTTTAGGTGTCAAACAGATTAAGCCCCAATGCAAGGTCTGCCCTGTACTAGCTACGTGATCTTGGACAATGTACTTAACCTCTTGTATACTTTATCTTTCAAACAGGGATAAAGCAAATAAAATACTTATTAAAAATATTGGTATAAAGAAACAGTGCCAGGCATATACAATAGTAGGCTCATTAACTGGTAGAAGCATTACAGATGATGATGTTCATCAGCTAAAAGATCCATAACTACAGTAGAAAACTGATGAGTAGCTAAGGGTTCCTGTATTGGAGAGACTCACATAAACTCCAACAAACTTAACTATTCGGGCACAGTGGCCACTAGACTGCATCTTTCTTGAGAAAGACTTGAATAAAGAAGGAAAATTATAACTCTTTACTAGAGATATAGTTCGAATTTGTACATCAAGAATCTATATTTTGAATGCATATTTTTAATTTTTAAGAACAGCCATGGAAAGAAAATTCCAAGTGCAACACTTTCAGAGTAGTAGAAATAAGCATTAAACTTCAAGATTGCCTAAAATTTGAAAATTATGTAGAAGTCATTACTGTGATGCTCTAATATAGACCCAGATAAATTTTCTGGGAAATCTTACAAAAAACTATGAACTTGGATAATGAGATATAGCAAAGACATAGAGTTTCAGTGGAATCTCTAGAGTGAATTTTCATGAATTAATTGAGGGGATTCACTGTATGAAAATTTATTAAAAAAGTAAAAATAAAAATGAAGGAGTAATGATTACAAAACAAATAAAAACAAAATCTAGTTGGAAAACTACTCATGGTACAAAAAATATCAAGATAGTGCTGAGTGAAATGCATTAACCTTCATAAAATCACTCTTGACAGATATCTAGGCTAATATAACAATAACTCATCAAATTTAGAAAACTGAGTGTACTGTTTATGTGGACGTGTTACAAAAGGAAGAATTCAGGATGGTGAATTTTGGTGACTGAGGAAGGCAATTAGAAAAAGTTTACATTTCACAATTTCTTGGGTCCGGGGGTCTATGAAGAGACATTTCACTGTGGAGGACTCAGATCATAACTTCCTTGTGTGTCAATCTCTGAAGGCTGACTTGGGGCTAGAAGCCGACCTCGTCTGTGATGTAGTATACCATGTGCAGTCTCTGGGAGGTCCTGGGATGAGCCTGAACGCCACCAGCGCCCAGCTTCTTTGTGATATCCTCAGTTGCAGCAGCTCCCTCTGCATCTATGCTGGAGGCAATACCGCCACTAGGGTGTTTGGATACTTTTTGGCTCACTTTCATCCGGAAAACAGTGACACCAAGATTCTCGTGGCTATACAGTCTCCAACATCTTGACCATGTTAGAGTTGCAATTAAGCGAGACTCATGAAGACAAAATACCTTGGCAAGGCAACTTTTAATAACTTTTTAGAAGGGCATGCTGCCACCAGTGAAAGCCTGCCAGCAAGCCTGTGTGCACAGGGGTCTTTTCTGTTTTTATCCCTAACACACCCTAGGCTGGCTCTTGCCACACTGGCTGGGGTGTTTACAATCTTATTCTTTCCCGATTGGCTAGTTTAAATGGCCACGCAAAGGGGGAAGGAAGAGGTGGGGATATCATTAACTGGGTGAAGGTTTTGGGATATGATCTGAGAAACCAGATGAAGGACCTGGAGACTCACTGCGGATGAAGGGCACTGGGGAATGGTAAGCAAGTTGTTTTTCCTTCTGTCCCCCTGTCAAAGAAAGCCAGATGAAGGGGTCTGGGAAATGGTTGAAGAAGAACATGAGGTAAACAAGTTGTTTTTCCTTCAACCAGAAATCTGGACAGTAGACTGCAGGAGTGAAAACTCTTTGGACATGGCTGGGTCAAGTACCCAGCTCCTTGCACCATAGGGGCTTGAACTGTGCAGGTCCACTTACATGCAAAAATTTTTAAATAAGTACTTTATAAAATAAATGCATTTCCTATTATTATATTTTAATAATATTTTCTTTTCTCTAGCTTACTTTACTGTAAGGTATGGTATATATGACATATAAAATACAAAATATATTTAATTAATTGTTTATGTTGTCAGTAAGGCTTCCAGTCACTAGTTAAGTTCTTGGGAAGTCGAAAGCTACACACAAATTTCCAACCATGTAGAGAGCTCAGTGCTCCCAATTCCACACTGTTCAAGGGTCAACTGTATTTCTCAGCAGGAATCCAATGACAAAGGACGCTACAAGAAAATCAAGACTCAGCCTTATCCAGGACATTGGAATGTGTCCACATGTTGTGTTGATGGGACCACTTTAAGAAAAGTCAAGATATGGAACTCTAAATTGATTTAAAAGATAAAGCGGGTTTGAATTACTCTTGTCACATACCTTTTTCTAGAAAACTATTCAGAATAGGGTTATTGTATGTATCTCACTTTCTGCTCCTGTTAAATATTGCTTGATTCCCAAAAACTAGATTGATTCACCTTTTATTGACCATATCTTTTGCATAAAATTCAATGTAGCTGAATATAGATGAATTTAAATAAATGAAATGTGATTTTGGTTAATGTTCTGATTGGATAGTATTTTGATCTGTGGACTCAAGAGTTTTTATAAATATTAGGGTCAGTTCTAGTTCATACTGACTCATTAGGTATGTTTTTATTTTATTGGTGTGCATGTGTGTGTTCGGAGGGTTTTATTCTCATTATTATTGTAGAAGAGGCTTCAGTTCAGTTCAAAGTTCAGAAAGAGATTAACAGGTGGTTTCTGTGTGTTTAGTAATTCAGCCAGGGGTTCCTGGGATAGGTCAAGCCCATGTATTTGTACATGTTGTGTGCATTGGATGTGTAAGCATCATGTGCACGTGCACAGATAAACAGATCTTAATTTTTACCCACGTTCATTTCATCGTGTCACTAAGCACTGAGTTCAATTGTTCGAAGAGACTTCTGGGTGCACAGCAAAATCTTAGGCTCCATAGAAAGAGAAACACAGTTCCCTGTGGCTGAGCATGAAGGCCACCTGGATGAATGCCTCCTGGACAGACACTCACCCCATAAGCCCCTCAGGCAGTGTCCTACTAAGAGCTACTATGCCTCCAACTCTGACCTTTTCCTGGACCCCCATTTATACCCAAGAGAGAGAAGACAGGCAATGACCTCTTATCATATTTATCTACTGAGTAGATATTTTATGAGCCAGGCTCTCTTCTAGGCTTGAAAGATTCAACAGGAAACAAGATAGACACATTTGCTGCCCACATGCTGCTCACAAGTGCTCTTCACTGAGACACAGACCTCTTGAATTATGATAGTTTTCAACAATGAGGCAAGGTAGATTATATATATTTGAAAGATAAGGTTTGCTAATAGTTGGGATACACAATTTAAATCTTGCCTCTTTTGTCAGAAGTCCATAAAAGGCCACCTTCCCTAGTATTAGCTATTAAATGAGATGAATTCAAGATGAATGCCTCTGAGATACAGAGGATCCTTGGACTGTTTATGTCTATGCTACTCTTTTGTCAAGTGTAAAGACTTTTGCCTTCACAAGTTATTGTGTGTTAAAATTTGTTAAAAGACACTATATGAATAGATAGCATAGTGGAATTGGAGAGAAAAGTGACTTTTGTTTCATTATAAAACATTTGTTCTCATTTTATTATTTAAAAAATATTTATTGAGCTATTACTCTGAATCAGGCACTTGTATCTCAGACTTTATTAAAAACTTTTCATACTTATTACCTGAAATGGTCCAGAAAATTATCCCATGATGTAGACAAAGCAATTATTCAATTATTACTAATTTTTTAATGCCTGTCATAGTCCTGAGTATCAAGGGTCAAAGAATTCAAAATACCCTTCTCAATATTTCATAGCTGAGAAGTAGTGCAGGCAACTACTAGGCAAAGATTAGAACACAGACTTTGGAGTCCTAGTATTTGGGATCAAATGCTACCTCTGCTGTGTGACCTCAGGCAAGTGATAACATCTCTGTGCCTTAGTTTTCTCAGTGATAAATGGAGAAAATGTTTCCTAGCTCTTAAGGCTGGTGTGAGAATTAAACCAAAATTGCAAATTAGACACTTACAATGGTATCTACAGCTAGTAAATGCTTAATAAGCATTTGTTGTGCCATTTTATTTTTTTATGATTTTATTTAGTGATTTTAGAGGTGTGGGGGAGCAGGAAGTATCAACTCATGGTTGTTGCTTCTCGAATCCGCCTTGACCCAGCAAGCCCAGGGGCATTCGAATCGGCAACTTCAGCATCCCAGGTCAATGCTTTATCAACTGCACGACCACAGGTCAGACAGCACTTACCATTTTCATCAAACTCAGTTTTATGGTACCCATACCTCTCTCTGCTGCTTCTGTCCAAAACACCTCTCTGGTCTCACTTTGCTCAAGGTTTTACACCCTGAGATCAGAAACATGTATATCTCAAACTCTCAAATTCCCTTTAGAAATTCTTACTAGTCTAATTAAAACCATTATGGCAAAAAGCCTTAAGACTGGTTACCATGAACCAATATGGTCCAACAAGTTTTTCACTTTCCATTAAAAAAATGCTATATTTTTCAGATCCATCTATCTTCCCTCACAGAAATTCAAGCTGGAAGTCTGGTAAGCATGATATACTTTTCATCAAAGGACTAATTATTTTCTTTTATCACAAAGGTAAAAATTTTGCTTCCAAGAACTGATGCATGCTTTAATATCCATACTGGCAAGGATCCCTGGAGAAATTTTTAGAAAGAAAGTTGGGTTTGCTTTAGTTCGGTTGAGAAGAGCAACTGTGATTTGTGTTTTCACACTGACCCTTGGGCCAGCAGTCAGTGAATCAGCACACATTCCCTGAGCACTACAGTAAATGTATGCTGAGCCTGGTGAAAGATTCAGAGATAAGGAAGAAGTGTTTCCTGGTATCCTGTCCAGAGGGAAACTGGAGGGGCAGCTGCCCTCTATGTGGGTATTCACAGGCTTCTATGAGTTACCTGGTTTGAAGAAATCTGATTTGGAAACTTGAAATTGCATGCAGAGCTCATTTCCTTTGGTGCTTTAAGTAAGTTAAACAAGCCAAGAACTGATCGATCTTATAGATGTGGTGACCTCCATGGCAAACCTGAGAAAACATTGGACGGATTCTGCCTATAAAGTCAGAGAGCTGGACAAAACCCTAAAGCCTCGTATCCAGTACGGGCAGATGCTTTGGCCAAGTGGGGTACCCCAGGATGTTGGCAGAACGTCTTGCAGTAGGATTCTCAGGCTCAAGATCCATGTTCTTTTGGCAAAACAGCAACTTTAATGTAAATAGGCTTAAAAGGCTTAAGGAAATGGTTCTGAAAGATGCTTGGCTATCCAAAAGTTCTTCCAAAATAGCATTTCGATAAGTTAAGTGTGAAAGAATCAGAAACAGATGGAATAAGTTTCCCACAGAATACCCAGGATTTAAATATGAACAACAAAAAAAAAAAAAAAAAAGAAGAAGAAAAAAATTTAAAAAGGGAAGAAGGGAAGAAGGGAAGCCATGTTTGGCAATTGTCCAAGTCAGGACCCTTGAAGAATTTAGGATGTCCCACCAAACACCTACCTCTGTCAGGTACTCCATTCTCTAGCATACTACACTATGGAGCCTCAACTTAAGTTAAATTTATATGCTTCAGCCTTCTTCCAATATGAATTATGAAAAATGCAGTCAAATGCCCATTAGCTACGTTGACCATTTTCCAGTATGTACCCCTTGGACCAAAGGTTCTATGAGATCAAGATCTCCGTGTCCTTGCTCACATTGTGCTCTCTGCCAAGGAAACCCTTCACTGCCAAGTGAAGTCCCTCATGTCTCTCCAGGCTCACCTCTGTGCTTCAGAGACATTTTCTGTGACCCTCTTCCAGCCAGCTCTATCACACAGGTGACACCTGCACTTCTGGTGGATGACTCCAAACAGCTGCCACCCCAGAGAAATCCTAGTTGTCCACAAGCCAAAGAAAAAGCAAAGGCCAGCCTGACCTGTGGTGGCGCAGTGGATAAAGCGTCGACCTGGGAACACTGAGGTCGCCAGTTCAAAACCCTGCACTGGTCTGGTCAAGGCACATATGGGAGTTGATGCTTCCAGCTTCCTCCCCCCTTTCTCTCTTTCTCTCTCTCACTCTGTGTCTCCTCTCTAAAATGAATGAATTAATTAATTTTTAAAAAAGAAAAAAAAAAAGCAAAGGCCAGTGAGCATCTCTGAGAACAGTCTGCCTTCCAGCACTCCCCTTTGCACAACTAACATTGTGTCTATGAGAATGGCACCCTCTGTAGCAAAATGCAGTGTTCAGGATGCCTCCTGGGCAAAACAAGGCAGCCCCACTGCACTCCTTCATGGCCCACCCTCCTCACTCTTAGCCATGTGCATGGACCACCATGCTGCCCAGATGCCCAGACACAGCAGAGGCAGGAGCACACACCATAGTTCAAAGTGGAGAGAAAAGTAGGACCCAGTAGTTTCCATAGGACAACCCATGATGTGGAATAGTCTATACACTTTGGTCCAGATTTAACATAGCTCGGTGTTTCCCAAGGTATATTCTGTGAGATGTTCTATAAAAATAAGATTCCCTAGTCAAACTAATTTAGAATTTCTCCAAGATTTCTTGGCACATATAATATGCTATTTATGCATTCTGAATTTCCTAAATGGGAATGGAGAGAGAACTGGGTAGGATGTTTCCCAACTCATTTCACCAAGGAACCTATTTTTATAAAGCATCATTGTGGCTTTTTTTTAAATTTAAGTATAATTTGCATACAATATATTATTAGTGTAAGATATACAACATAGTGATTTGATATTTGTATATATTTTGAAATGATCACCACTGGCTCCATACAAATTTGTTAAAATATTATTGATATATTCCCTACATTACAACCCCATGACTTATTTTATAACTGGAAAATTGTACCTCTTATTCCCTTTCACCTATTTCACCTGCCCTCTAGCCCATCCTCCCTCTGGTAACCACATGTTTGTTTTCTGTATTTATGGGTCTTGTTTTGTTTTTTAGATTCCACATGTAAGGGAAATCATATATTTGTCTTTCTTTATCCGACTTATTTAATTTAGCTTAATATCCTCTAGGTCCATCCATGTTGTCACAGATTGCAAGATTTTATTCTTTTTTATAGATGAGTAATATTTCATCTTTATATAATATACCACATCTATCAGTGAACACTTTGGTTGCTTGGCTATTGTAAATAGTGCTGCAGTGAACCTACGGTGCATATAGGTCTTCGAATTAGTGTTTTATTTTCTTTATATAAATACCCAGAAGTGGAATTGCTGGATCAGATAGTAGTTCTTTTATTTTTTTTATTTATTGAGGAGCCTTCATACTGCTTTCCATAGTGGTAGCAGCAATTTACATTCTCACTCACAGTATGCAAGGATTCCCTTTTTTCCACATCCTCACCAACACTTACTTTTTGTTTTTGATAACACGTGTGAGGTGATATCTCACTGTGGTTTTGATCTGCATTTCCCTGATGATTAGTGATGTTGAGCATCTTTTCATAGGTCTGCTGGCCATCTGAATGTCTTCTTTGAAAAAATTGTCTGTTTAGCTTGACCATTTTTTAATAGAGTTGGGTGTTTTTTATACTAACTTGTGTGCATTTCTTATAAATGTTGGATATTAACCCCTTATCAGGTGTATGATTTGCAACTTTCTTCTCCCACTCAGTAGATTGCCTTTTCATTTTCTTGATGGTTTCTTTGGATGTGCAAAAGCTTTTTATTTTGATGTAATTCCATTTGTTTATTTTTGCTTTTGTTGTCCTTGCCTGGGAAAACATATCCAAAAAAAAATTGATACTTAGACTGGTCAAAAAGTTTACTATCTATGTTTTCTTCTATTATTGTTATCATTTCTAGTCTATATTTAAGTCTGCAATCTCTTTTGAGTTTATTTTTGAATAGGGTTTAAAAAGTAGTTCAGTTCATTGTTTTGCATGTTGCTTTCCAGTTTTCTCAACACCATTTATTGAAGAGACTGATTATTCCCCATTGTATATACTTACATTCTTTTTTATAGATTAATGGGTCATATGGATGGAGGGTTATTTCTAGTCTCCTTATTCTATTCAATTGATCTATGTGTCTGTTTTTGTGCCAGTACCATACTATTTTTATTACTATAATTTTGTAGTATAGTTTGAAATCAGGGAGTACAATGCCTCCAGCTTTGTTCTTCTTTCTTAAGATTGCATTGGCTATTTGGAGAATTTTGTGGGTCTATACAAATTGTAGGATTTTTTTGGTGCTAGTTCTGAGAAAAATGTCATTGGTATTTTATGGGAATTACTTTGAAACTGTATGTTATGTTAGGTGGTATGGACATTTTAATAATATTAATTCTTCCAATCCATGAGCATAGTATATAGCTTTTTATTTATATGTGTTGTCTTATATTTATTTCATCAATGTCCTGTAGTTTTCAGATTATAAGACTTCCATCTCATGGTGACTTTTAAAGAAACATATAAAACAAGCAAAAGATATGGTTTTCTACAATATCATACCTCAATCTGACTGCCTCACTCCAATCTCATAATAATTACTCTGCATAAGTTATCCTTAGTGTGAGGTCCATGGATAGGTTACAGGGGGTTTGTGAGCACTCTGAAATTGTGGGAAAATTTTTATTCATATATGCAGTATAAGGAGAGGGCTTGTCATATTTGGAGAGGAGTTCAAGACTTTAAAGTAAAGCAAATTCTCTACCAAGCCCTTCTTCAATACCTTGCTATAATGCAGTGTGGCAGAGGGGTATTCTTTTATGCCCAGGTAAGTAAGCATGCAGAAACAAACTCAAGAACATAAATGTTCACCTTAAAATTATCATCCTTTGGTCAGTAACAGGGTGAGTGGTGTTCTTAATTTGGCCCAGAGTCCTTTTCTAGGCAGGATGTGGAATTTCTACTTTGAAAGACCTGGTTTGGCATTTAACCTCATGATGATAGTTCTGGTTTCCAAGGCCCTCACCTCCACCATCAGGCTGGCTGGCAAGGGCATGGATGGCAAATCCATTGATGGGGCCCCAAATGTCTTTAGGCATCACAGAAATGGGCCTTGTTGTACAGGAAAAGAGTCCAAGAAAAAATGAGGGAGTTCAAAAGATCAAGATGCATTTTCATTGATCTTGGACTTGTAAGAGCTACACCATAAATCACAGTCATTTAAAAATTCTTATTAATGGCCCAGAGTTCTGGGGCTCCCATATGGTTTGTCTTTGTAACATTTGGTTTGAGCATCTCTTTGGAATCAGCATGAAAACCTGTCAGTGTCAGATTCAGACCTGCACTTGCTTCCTTATTCCTGGGCAGCAGTGTAAGGGAGAAATGGAAGAACGTGTCCTTAAATCTATGCTTCAGGACAATGGATATCTGTGGCTCTGGGAAAGAGCCAGAAGACCAAGAATCCTTTGTCTCTGGGAGAAAGCAGAAAGCTGAGGCAAGGTTCAGCCA
The DNA here is from genome assembly GCA_037038555.1 of Rhynchonycteris naso. NCBI lineage: Eukaryota > Metazoa > Chordata > Mammalia > Chiroptera > Emballonuridae > Rhynchonycteris > Rhynchonycteris naso. The sequence goes on from CM072998.1 coordinate 129,206,214, forward strand.
GGCCAAGGACCTAGAACATAGTGAGGAAGCCCCATGTCTGGAAAGTAATTCGGCCCCGCCCCATCTGTCCCAGATGCACTGGTGATACCAGGGCAGGGTTAGAACTGATGCTCCCTGGTAGAGGAGCAGTGGTATTTGAGGAGATTTGTACTTAGGACAAATCAATAGAAATGAAAGAGAACCAGAAGGTGCGACACAAAGGACAAAGGTCTTTCATCTTGTTTCCTCTCTGCTTTCACTGGCAATGCAATGCACACTAGCTTGACACCAGGAGAGGAAAGCTCAGCACCATGCTACCCACAATGGAAGCCACTAGTCACATGTGACAGTTGAAGACTTGGTACATGAAAAATACACATAGAATATAAAGACTTGATATGAAAAAAGATAGTAAAATATAACATTAATGATTTTATATCAACTATATGCTCATTTTAAATTATTTTCTTGCCAGATTTTTAATAGCTTTATTAAAGTATAACTGATAAAACAAAAATTGTACATACAGTATTACTATACAATTTGAAGAGTTGGACATGTGTATACACTCATGAAAGCATCACCAAGGTAATAAACATATCTATAACCTCCAAAAGTTTCCTCATATCTTGTTGTTTACTTTGTGGTAAGAACATTTACCATGAGAGCTACCCTTTTTACCAACAACAACAAAAAGCTGTTAGAGAGAGAAAGAGAAGCATTAACTCATTGTTCCACTTAGTTGTGCCATGGATTTCTTCTCATATGCACTCTCACCAGGGCTTGAACTGGCAACCTTGGGATTGAGCAGGCAAACCCTGGGATCAAGAACAAAATATTGAAATGTACAATATAGTATTGTTATGTATTGACACAATGGTGTAGAGATCTCTACAACATATTCATTTTGCATAATGAAACTTGTATTAAATAAAATATATTATTGAAATTAATTAATTCTCAACTTTTTTATGCAGTTCCTAAAATATTTAAAATTACATATGTGGATCACATTATGTTTTTATCAGACAACACAGCTCCGAAGCATAGCCATATTGGTTTCCTAGGGCTGCCATAACAAAGTACTACAAATTAGGTGGTTTAAGACAACAGAAATTTATTCTCTTACTTCTCTGGAGGCCAGAGATATGGAAACAGGTGTCAGCAGAGTTGGTTCCTTCTGGAGGACTCTGAGAGAGAGTCTGTTCTCTGTCTCTCTCCTAGCTTTCAGTAGTTGTGGGCAATCCTTGACTTTTTTTAAAAAATGTTAATGTTTAGAGAGAGAGAGAGAGATCGACTTGTTGTTCCATGCATTCATGGATTCATTAGTTGAGTCTTATATGTGTCCTGACTGGGGATCAAATCCACAACCTTGACATGTCAAGGTGACACTCTACCCAACTAAGCTACTGAGCCAGGGCTAATCTTTGGCATTTTTTGATTCATAGATGCATTGCTCCAATATCTGCCTCCATTTTATATGGCTTCTTCCTAATGTGTCCCTGTGTCTATTTCTTTTCTTATAAGGATACAAGTCATATTAGATATAGGAACCAACCTACTCCATCTTAAATTATTATATCTGCAGAGATTATATTTTCAATTATTTTCACATTTCAAGAACAACATGAATTTGGAGAATACTATTCAACTTAATGTATTGGCAAATCGTTCTTCTAAGGACACAGGAACTCATGCCTCCCCTCCATGGCGAACACACATTTTCTCATTATAGAATGAGGTATGCTTCCCATGAACCCTGAAAGATCTTCTGTCTGGTGAGGAGCTTGCTGAGGTAAAACATACTCAAGACTAGAAATTAGGAGACAAGTTCTAACTCTGTCTCTGTCATTAGGCACTACAGTGGCCATTAGCAGAAATCCTACTCAAGCATAAGAATATATGAAATACTGTCATTTGCAACAACATGGGTAGATCTTAAGAATATCATGCTAAGCAAAATAGATGGAAAAAAAACAAGAATCGTATGATTTCACCCATATGTGGGATATAAAACAGCAACAAATGAACAAACAAACAAAACTCATAGAAAGACAATAAATGATGATTATCAGAAAGGAAGGCAAGCAGGGGAGGTAGAAAAGGGTAAAGGGGGTCAAAAATATGGTGATGGCAGGAGACTTTGGGTCGCAAGCATATAATGGGATATACAGACAATGTATTGTAGAATTGTATACTTAATACATAACCTTATTAACCAATGTCATCCCAATAAATTTAATAAAAATTCATAAGAAAAAGAAATGCTAAACCACTCTGAGTCTCAGAGTTTCCCTCTATAGGCAATGAAAATATAGGCCCCTACACTTCCAAATGTACAAGGTAGCTGTGAAGATCATATAGAAAGCTGTGAAAATGCTTTTAAAATTAAAAGAGCCATCCCTGGCCAGGCACTGAGCAGATGGGCTCAGTGGTAGAGCATCATCAACCCAGCATGTTGCTATCCCAGGTATGATTCCCAGTCAGGACACACAGAAGAAGTGCCCGTCTGCTTCTCCATCCCTCTCTCTCTCTCTCTCTCTCTTCCCCTCTTGGAGTCATGGCTCAATTGGAGCAAGTTGGTCCTTGGCACTGAGGATGGCTCCATGGCTTCTGCCTCAGGTGCTAAGAAGAGCTTGGTTGAATAACAGAGCAATGTCCCAGATGGACATAGCATTGCCCCCTATTAGGCTTGCTGGATGGATCCCGGTCAGGGTGCTTATGAGAATCTGTCTCTGCCTCCCCTCCTCTCACTTAATTTAAAAAAAAAAAGATTATTATTACTTTAAAAAATAACAATAATAAAAAAACTAAAAGAACCAATATGCAAATGCCTTTGTTACAAGCAGCTGCCTACTCTGGTCATTTCTCTGTAGCTTTGAAAGAAATAGGATACTCACTCTGAATGCTGGATCTCTCAGCCTCTAGCACAGAAGGAGACATTATTGGACTCCTGCAAAATCCTCCCTGCTCCCAGAATTGTCCCATTCAATCCAGTCTTTCCACTGGATTATCCATTTAAAAGGTTCATTCATTTTAAAGGAATAATATTTAATCATGTCATTTACTCTGTGCTTAAAAACTTTTACAAAAGCATATGTATTTTAATAATGAATTAATGAATGACTCAGTTTGCCTGCTTCTGACCCAGGGAGACCAGAGGTTGGAATGGTCTGTGAAGCTTCCTCTGGTTGAAGCCCCAGGTTGGAATCAGGCAAATCTTAGTTGATGAAAGATTTGAAAAACTGTCTGATGTCCGGAGGAGAAAATGGGCACTGTGCTACCTGAAATACGTGCAGCTGCTCCAGGGAAACCCGAGCCATCTAAGTCAACTGTGAGCCAGGCCCAATCAGCTGGGCAAAGAGCAGCAACTTCCGCAAAACCGAGTTTCCAGTGGCCCATCAGGGAAGGGAGACCCAGAGCGAGGCTGAATTAGAAACACTTGTTCTCACTTAGGTCTAAAAATGTTATTTATTTTGTTTTTTGGTTTCTGGTTTTTTCTCAGAGTGTTTTATTTGGCAGGTCCTGAGTGAAATAGCATCGTCTCCCTGGGTCTTTGAAGCTGCTTGTTTGTTTTTGCAATTGGCCGTTTTACAAGTAGGGGTCACAGGCACTCACACGGTGACCTGATGCCACTTGTGACCACATTATTCCACTAAAATACAGGGCTTGGGTAAGGTCAGCTGAGCAGCAGAAGGCTGGGCCCAAGGAGAGCAATGCATTTCTCACTTTCATTACTGATAGTTACTGTGTATAGCTCAGTCAAGGTGCTGCCCAAAGTCCTTCCCCACCATTATGCACTGAGACTCTCTGAGTCAACTGATTTGTACTGATGCCTCCTACTTCCTTGGCAATAGTCTCAGTCAATCCCATCTCCCCCCTAAAAATCCTAATGCACTAGAGCCATGCCATTCAGACTGTTCTGAGAGAGGCTAAGCCTATGTCTTCTAAGAGGGTGACCAGATGTCCCCAATTTACCTGAGACAATTCTAGCTTATATTCTTGCAGGTCTAATAGTATCCCCTTTTCTTTCATAATTGACTTGCTTGACCATCAAGTTATAAACACACTATTACAAACTTCATTTTCTAAAGAGGGTTCAGTTGAATGACTAGCAAAAGATGCCTAGGGCAATAAGTTTCCTTAGGCCAGTGGTCGGCAAACTCATTAGTCAACAGAGCCAAATATCAACAGTACAACGATTGAAATTTCTTTTGAGAGCCAAATTTTTTGAACTTAAACTATATAGGTAGGTACATTGTTATTAACTTCATTCAGGTACTCCTAAGCCGGCCACAATCAAGGGGCCAAAGAGTCGCATGTGGCAACCAAAGCCTTAGGCAATAAGTTTGGAAAATACCATACATCTTGTCCGATTAGTCACAATTTATCTTACCAAGTTAAGGGCTCTGAGAAGTTTCTGAGTAAAGATGTCTGTTTAACTTAGCTTAACCCAATACCCCCAATATTTATTAAACCACAGCCCTGATATATTTTATTAATTTTAATGGGGTGACATTGATAAATCAGGGCACATATGTTCAGAGAAAATATTTCCAGGTTATTGTGACATTTGATTATATTGCGTACCCATCACCCAAAGTCAAATTGTCCTCCGTCATCTTCTATCTGGTTTTATTTGTGCCCCTCCCCTTTCCCTACTCCCTTCCTCACATTCTCCCCTACCCCCCGGGTAGCCAGTACACTCTTGTCCATGTCTCTGAGTCTCATTTTTATGTTCCATCTATGTATGTGCTCCTATAGTCCTTAGATTTTTCTGATTTACTTACTTCACTCAGTATAATGTTATCAAGGTCCATCCATGTTGTTACAAATGATCTGATGTCATCATTTCTTATGGCTGAGTAGTAAGTATTACATTGTATATATGTACCAAAGCTTTTTAATCCACTCATCCTCTGAAGGACACTTGGGCTGTTTCCAGATCTTCACTATTGTGAACAATGCCGCCAAGAACATGGGTGCGCATTTCTTCTTTTTGAACAGTGCTATGGTGTTCGTAGGGTATATTCTTATAAGTGGGATAGCTGGGTCAAAAGGCAGTTCAATTTTTAATTTTTTGAGGAATCTCCATACTGTTTTCCACAGTGGCTGCACCAGTCTGCATTCCCACCAGCAGTGTAGAAGAGTTCCCCTTTCTCCACATCCTCGCCAGCACTTATTCTGTGTTGTTTTGCTGATGAGTAACATTTTGACTGGTGTGAGGTGACATTTCATTGTGGTTTTAATTTCCATTTCTCTATAGATTAGTGATGTTGAGCATTATTTCATATGCCTATTGGCCATCTGTATGTTCTCTTTGGAGAAATTTCTATTCATTTCTTTTGCCCGTTTTTTAATTGGATTGTTTGTCTTCCTGGTGTTGAGTTTTATAAGTTCTTTATAAATTTTGGTTATTAACCCCTTATCAGATGTATTGTCGAATATGTTCTCCCATCGTGTGGTTTGTCTTTTTATTCTGTTCTTATTGGCTTTAGCTGTGCAAAAACCTTTTAGTTTGATATAGTCCCATTTGTTTATATTGCCTTTTATTTCATTTGCCTGTGGAGATAAATCGGCAAACATATTGCTGCTACAGATGTCTATGTTTTCTTCTAAGATGCTTATGGTTTCACAGCTTACATTTAAGACTTTTTTTCATCTTGAGATTGTTTTTGTGAATGGTATAAGTTGATGGTCTACTTTCATTTTTTTTTGCAGGTAGATGTCCAATTTTCCCAACACCATTTGTTAAAGAGGTAGTCCTTACTCCATTGTATGTTCTTTCCTCCTTTCTCAAATATCAGTTGTCCATAAAGGTGTGGGTTCATTTCTGGGTTCTCTGTTCTGTTCCATTGATCTATGTGCCTGTTCTTATGCCAGTACCAGGCTGTCTTGAATATAATGGACGTGTAGTAAACATTGATATCCGGAAGAGTGATACCTCCTACTTTATTTTTTCTTTTTAAGATTGTTGAGGCTATTCGTGTTCTTTTTGGTTTCATATAAATTTTTGGCATATGTGTTCTATATCTTTAAAGTATGTCATTCGTATTTTAATTGGTATTCATTGAATTTATAAATTGCTTTGGGTAATATAGACATTTTAATGATGTTTATTCTTCCTAACCATGAGCACAGTATATACTTCCACTTGTTTGTATCTTCCTTGATTTCCTTTATCAATGTTTTATAACTTTCCGAGTGCAAGTCCTTAACCTCCTTGGTTAAATTTACTCCTACGTACTTCATATTTTTGGTTACAATACTGAAGGGGATCGTTTCCTTAATTTCTTTTGCTGACATTTCATTGTTGGTATATAAAAATGCCTCCAGTTTCTGAATATTAATTTTATATCCTGCCACCTTGCTGAATTCATTTATAAGGTCCAGTAGTTTTTTGACTGAGACTTTAGGGTTTTCTATATACAATATCATATCATCTGCAAATAATGACAGTTTTACTTCTTCTTTTCCAATTTGGATGCCTTTTATTTCTTCTTCTTGTCTGATTGCTGTAACTAGGACTTCCAGAACTATGTTGAATAAGAGTGGTGAAAGTGGGCAACCCTGCCTGGTTCCTGATCTTAAGGGGATTGCTTTTCATTTTTGCCCATTTAGTATGATGTTTTCTGTGGGTTTGTCATAGATGGCCTTTATCATGTTAAGGAATGTTCCTTGTATTCCCACTTTACTGAGAGTTTTGAGCATGAATGGGTGCTGGATTTTATCAAATGCCTTTTCAGCATCTATTGAAATTCTCATGTGATTTTTGTCTTTCCTTTTGTTTATGTGATGAATCACATGGATTGACTTGGAAATATTGAACCAGCCTTGCCTCTCCAGAATAAATCCCACTTGATCATGGTGTATGATTTTTTTTTCATATATTGCTGGATCCGGTTGGCTATTATTTTGTTGAGAATTTTAGCGTCTAAATTCATCAGGGATATTGGTCTATAATTTTCTTTCTTTCTGTTGTCTTTGCCCGGTTTTGGGATCAGAATTATGCTCGCCTCATAAAAGGAATTTGGAAGTCCTCCTTCCTCTTGAATTTTTTGAAATAGCTTGAGGAGGATAGGAGTTAGTTCTTCTTTGAATTTTTGATAGAATTCAATTGTGAAGCCATCAGGCAAAGGACTTTTCTTTTTAGGGAGTTTTTTGATAACTGTTTCTATCTCGTTTGTTGTAATTGGTCTGTTTAGGTGTTCTGATTCTTCCAGATTGATTTTTGGAAGATTATATGATTCAAGAAATTTGTCCACTTCACCTAGGTTGTCTAATTTTTTGGCATAGGGTTCTTCATAGTATTTTCTTATAATACTTTGTATTTCTGTTGTGTCAGTTGTAATTTCTCCACTGTCCTTTCTAATTTTATTTATTTGAGTCCTCTCTCTTTTTATCTTGGTGAGTCTAGTTAAAGGTTGATCGATCTTGTTTACCTCTTCAAAGAACCATCTCATGATTTCATATTGTTTCTTTAGCCTCTAAGTCATTTATTTCTGCTCTGATCTTTATTAATTTCTCCCTTCTACTACTCCTGGGCTTTATTTGCTGTTGTTTCTCTAGTTCTTTTAGATGCAAGGTCAAGTTGCTTATTTGAGCTTTTTTTACCTTTTTATGGTATGCCTGTAGTGCAGTGAACTTCCCTCTCAGTACTGCTTTTGCTATATCCCATAAAATTTGAGTTGATGTATGCTCATTTTCATTCGTTTCAAGAAACTTTTTAATTTCTTCTTTGATCTCATTGTTAATCCATTCATTATTTAATAACATGCTATTTAGTTTCCAATTGTTTGAGTATTTTTCAGTTTTTCTTTTGTGGTTAATTTCTACTATCATGGCATTGTGATCAGAGAAAATGCTTGATATGATTTTAATCTTCTTAAATTTATTGAGACCATTTTTGTGTCCTAACATGTGGTCTATCCTAGAAAACGTACCATGAGCACTTGAGAAGAATGTATATTTACTGCTTTAGGGTGAAAAGTTCTGAAGATATCTATTAAATCAAGTTGATCTAGTGTCTCCTTTAAGTCTGCTGTTTCTTTATTAATCTTCTTTCTTGAGGATCTATCCAGTGTTGTTAGTGGGGTATTAAAATAGCCTACTATTATAGTATTGCTGTTAATCTTGCCCTTTATATCCATCAAGGTCTGATTTATGTATGTCGGGGCTCCTATATTTGGTGCGTAGATATTTTTAATGGTTATATCTTCCTGATGAATTGTTCCCTTTATCATTATGTAGTGTACTTCTTTATCTCTTACTACAGTCTTTGTTTTAAAGTCCATTTCTTCAGATATAAGTATTGCTACTCCGGCTTTTTTTTCATTTCCATTTGCATGAAATATTTTTTTCCATCCTTTTACCTTCAGTCTATGTGCATCTTTTGTTTTAATGTGTGTCTTTTGTAGACAGCATATGTATGGGTCCTGTTTCTTTATCCACGCAGCTACCCTATGTCTTTTGATGGGATCATTTAATCCATTTACATTTAAGGTTATTATTCATATGTAGTATTTTATTGCCATTTTATTCTTTAAAGCTGTATTCTTCTTTTGCTATATTCTTTTCTCCTTTTGAATTCTTCACAACAGACCCCTTAGTATTTCTTTCACAATTGGTTTGGTATTAATGAATTACTTGAGGCTTTTTTTGTCTGGGAAGCTCTTGTTTCTCCTTCAATTTTAAACGTTAGCCTTGCTGGCTAGAGAAGTCTTGGTTGTAGGTTCTTGTTCTGCATTACTTTGAATATATCTTGCATTCCCTTCTGGCCTCAAGTGTTTCTGTTGAGAAGTCAGATGTCATCCTTATGGGGGCTCCTTTGTAGGTGATAGCCTTTTTTTTCTCTAGCAGCTTTTAAAATTTTTTCTTTATCCCTTATCTTTGGTATTTTAACTATGATGTGTCTTGGTGTAGATTTACTTTGGGTTTCTCTTTAATGGAGTTCTCTGTGCTTCTTGAACGTGTGAAACATTTTCCAGTCTTAATTTAGGGCAGTTTTCAGATATGATTTGATTGAACAAAGGTTCTATTCTTGTTCCTTCTCTTCTTCCGGAACCCCTATGATGCGAATGTTATTTCTCTTCATGTTGTCACAGAGCTCCCTTAGAGTTTCCTGAAATTTTTGAGTCTCTTTTCTTTTTTCTGCTCTGCTTCTGTGCCTTTGTTTATTGTGTCCTCTAACTCGTTGATTTGTTCCTCAGTGTCATCCATTCTGCTTTTAATTCCTTCCATTGTGGTCTTCAGTTCTAATACTGTATTTGTCATTTCTGTCTGATTCTTTTTTATTATTTCAATTTTCCTTTTTATACTTGTTATCTCTGTATTTAGGTGTTTGTAATGACTATCTATTGTTGCTCTAAGCTCTTTGAACATCCTAACTATCATTATTTTAAACTCTGCATCTGGTAATTTGGTTATATCTGGTTCATTCAGGTCCTTCTCTGGGAATTTCTCTTGATTCATTTGGGTTGCATTTCTCTGTCTGCCCATTTTGTCTGTATATAAGAAGGTTGTGACCACTGGAGTCCAATGGGTGTTGCCTTTGTGTTCTCTAGCTGTGGTCTGTCTGATAACCCGCCACCCCCTCTGCCACTACTGCTGCCACCCCCTTTGCTGCTACACTGCCTATGGCGGTTGGATATGAGCATTGCCAGTGCCAGTTCATTGCAGCTATTGCTGTGATTTCTCATTCTCCTCCATGGGAGGGGCTTTGTTCTGGTGCCCAGCTTTACAAGCCTCAGCCTGCCTGGGCCTTCGCCTCACCCCCACAGGTTGGATTGCATATTGCACTCAAGCCACAAGCCTCAGCACCAAGGGAATATGTGAGCACCTTTGCTAAGCTGCGGACCCAGCCTGTTCCCAGGGTCCGCCCAGCCCCTGCAGTCAAAGACTGTTTGCCAGAGTTTCTCTGGTTGGATGGGGCTGCTGACGTGCACTCAGCTGTGAGCCTCCACCCGTCCAGAGCTTTAGCTTCACCCCTGAGGCCAGAGCCTGCCTGCGCAGGATCACAAACCCCGGTTTATTGGGCTGGACGGGGTTGCTGGCGTGTGCTCAGCTGCGAGCCTCCACCTGTCCCTGGTCCTAGCCCTGCCCCCGCAGTCAGGGCCGGCTTGTGCAGGGTCCAGGGTTGCAGAGCAGATCTCTGCCCATTCTTGGCCTCCCGCTTTTACCCAAGCAGGTGGGGCTGCAGGTGGGCCCGCAGCTGCCGGACCGCTTTTGCGCATCACCTCCACCCCTGAAGGGCTAGACCAAGCTCACACTGGCTGGGCCTCCGCCCCCGCTGACAGAACCACGTTTCAGCATCTGGCTGCCACCATCCCTCCAACAAGCCCTCAGCAGTGTGGGTGGGTGCGCTGCAGCTTAGACCCTAACACTCCATACTGTAGTCCTGGAAGCTGCCTCCATCTAAGCAGCTCTGCTCTAAGTGCCTCGGGAGAGCTTGTTTGGCTGGTGTCCTGTCTCCCTTTGCTGGTATTGCTAGTTCCAGGGGGAATATTCGTTTGTGATTAGGGAAGTGACTTAGCCCAGGGGTTAGAGTGGCTGTCCCTCAGAGTGTTTCTCCCTGTGCCTTTCAGTCCATACTCTCTTCCCGCTGCTCCGGTCCACTCCTCTGTCCCCATTCCCTGGAGCCCCGGGTGAGTGGTTGTGAGAGAGGTTTTCTGCGCTGCCCCATTAAAAAGAATCTTGGGTCTGAGAAAACTGTCTCTTTCTCACAAACAGTATCCTCACTTGTTTCACAGCTCAATACTGTCCAAATTCCGCTTTTAGGTGCTGGGACTGCAGGCTGGGGCTTTGTTCCTGGGACCCAGGTTCCTTCCTCTCCGTCAAACTCTCCTCCCTTCATTCGGGTCTCTCTGGGCTGCTGTTCACTCTGAGGAGCTGGGCAGCCCTCTTTGCATTTTCGCTTTTCCTACTAGTCTCAATGTGGCTTCTTCAGTGTTCCTTGGTTAAAGAGTCCACTTAGTTTAGTTCAAAGTTGGTTTATCCAGATGATGGTTCTTAAAATTAAGTTATAGTCCACTTTGGTTATGGAAGTTGGAAGTTGGTACGTCCGCCTACTCCATCACCATCTTGCCATCTCTTTATTTTTTCTTTTTAAGATTACTAAGGCTATTCGTGTTTTTTTTGGTTCCATATAAATTTTTGGAATATGTGTTCTATATCTTTGAAGTATGTCATTGGTATTTTAATTGGTATTACATTGAATTTATAAATTGCTTTGGGTAATATAGACATTTTAATAATGTTTATTCTTCCTAACCATGAGCACGGTATATGCTTCCACTTGTTTGTATCATCCTTGATTTATTTTACCAATGTTTTATAATTTTCCGAGTACAAGTCCTTAACCTCCTTGGTTAAATTTACTCCTAAGAACTTTATTTCTTTGGTTGCAATAGTGAAGGAGATTGTTTCCTTAATTTCTTTTGCTGACAGTTCATTGTTGGTATATAAAAATGCCTTTGATTTCTGAGTATTAATTTTATGTCCTGCCACCTTGCTGAATTCATTTATCAGGTCCAGTGGTTTTTTACTGAGGCTTTAGCATTTTCTATATACAGTATCATATCATATGCAAATATTGATAGTTTTACTTCTTCTTTTCCAATTTGAATGCCTTTTATTTCTTCTTCTTATCTGACTGCTGTGACTAAAACTTCCAGAACTCTGTTGAATAAGAGTGATGAAAGGGGGCATCCCTGCCTGGTTCCTGATCTTAAGGGTATTGCTTTAAATTTTTGCACATTTAGCAAGATATTTGCTGTGGGTTTGTCGTAGATGGCCTTAATCATGTAAAGGAATGTTCCCTGTATTCCCACTTTACTGAGAGTTTTGATCATGAATGGGTGCTGAATTTTATCAAATGCTTTTTCTGCATCTATTGAAATTATCATGTGATTTTTTGACCTTCTTTTTGTTTATGTGATGAATCACATTGATTGATTTGCGAATATTGAACCAGCCTTGCATCTCCAGAATAAACCCCACTATATCATGCTGTATAATTTTTTATATATATTCCTGGATCCAGTTGGCTAATATTTTGTTGAGAATTTTAGCATCTAAATTCATCAGGGATATTAGTCTGTAATTTTCTTTCTTTGTATTTTCTTTGCCTGGTTTTGGGATCAGAATTATGCTCGCCTCATAAAAGGAGTTTGGAAGTCCTCCTTCCTCTTTAATTTTTTGAAATAGCTTGAGAAGAATAGGAGTTAGTTCTTCTATGAATTTATGGTAGAATTCAATTGTGAAGCCATCAGGCCCAGGGCATTTGTTTGTTGGGAGTATTTTGAGAACTGTTAGCACCTCATTTGTTGTAATTGGTCTGTCTAGGTGTTCTGATTCTTCCAGTTGATTTTTGGGAGATTATATGATTCAAGAAATTTGTCCATTTCACCTAGGTTTCCTAACTTTTTGGCATAGAGTTCTTCACAGTATTTACTTACAATACTTTGTATTTCTGTTGTGTCAGTTGTTATTTCTCCACTCTTATTTTTAATTTTATTTATTTGAGACCTCTATCCTTTTTTCATGGTGAGTCTAGTTAAAAGTTCATCGATCTTGTTTACCTTTTCAAAGAACCAATCTCTTGGCTTCATTGATCCTCTATATTGTTTCCTTAGCCTCTATGTCATTTATTTCTGCTCTGATCTTTATTAATTCCTTCCTTCTACTGGTTCTGGGCTTTATTTGCTGTTGTTTCTCTAGTTCTTTTAGATGCAAGGTCAAGTTGCTTATTTGAGCTTTTCCTAGCTTCTAAGGGTATGCTTGTAGTGTTATGAACTTCCCTCTCAGTACTGCTTTTGCTGTGTCCCATAAATTTTAAGTTGATGTATGCTCATTATCATTCATTTCTAGAAACTTTTTTATTTCTTCTTTGATCTCATTGTGAATCCATTTGTTATTTAATAACATGCTATTTAGTTTCCAATTGTTTGAGTATTTTTCAGTTTTTCTTTTGTGGTTAATTTCTAGTTTCATGGCATTGTGATCAGAGAAAATGCTTGATATGATTTCAATCTTCTTAAATTTATTGAGACCATTTTTGTGTCCTAACATGTGGTCTATTCTAGAGAATGTACCATGATCATTTGAAAAGAATGTATATTCTACTGCTTTAGGCTGAGAAGTTCTAAAGATATCTATTAAATCAAGTTGATCTAGTGTATCCTTTAAGTCTGTTGTTTCTTTGTTAATTTTCTTTCTTGAGGATCTATCCAGTGAAGTTAGTGAGGTATTGAAATGCCCTACTATTATAGTATTGCTGTTGATCTCACCCTTTATATCTATCAAAGGCTGCTTTAGGTATTTTGGTGCTTTTATGTTTGGTAGATATTTATAATGGTTATATCTTCCTGTTGAATTGCTTTCTTTATCATTATGTAGTGTCCTTCTTTATCTCTTTGTTTTAAAGTCCATTTTGTCAGATATAATTACTGCTACCCCAGCTTATTTTTCATTTCCATTTGCATGAAATATTTTTTTCCATCCTTTTACCTTCAGTCTATGTGCATCTTTTGTTTTAAGGTGTGTCTCTTGTAGACAGCATATGTATGGGTCCTGTTTCTTTAACCATGCAGCTACCCTATGTCTTTTGATTGGATCATTTAATTTATTTACATTTAAGGTTATTATTCATATGTAGTATTTTATTGCCATTTTATTCTTTAAAGCTGTATTCTTTTTTTACTTTGTATATTCTTTCCTCCCTTTGAATTCTTCACAACAGGTCCCTTAGTATTTCTTCCACAATTGGTTTGGTTTTAATGAATTCCTTGAGGCTTTTTTTTGTCTGGGAAGCTCTTTATTTCTCCTTCAATTTTAAACGTTAGCCTTGCTGGCTAGAGAAGTCTCGGTTGTAGGTTCTTGTTCTGCATTGCTTTGATTATATCTTGCCATTCCCTTCTGGCCTCAAGTGTTTCTGTTGAGAAGTCAGATGTCATCCTTATGGGGGCCTCTTAGTAGGTGATAGCCTTTTTTTCCCTAGCAACTTTTAAAATTTTCTCTTTATCCCTTATCTTTGGTATTTTACCTATGATGTGTCTTGGTGTAGATTTCTTTGGGTTTCTCTTTAATGGAGTTCTCTGTGCTTCTTGAACGTGTGAAACATTTTCCAGTCTTAATTTAGGGCAGTTTTCAGATATGATTTGATTGAACAAAGGTTCTATTTCTTGTTCTTTCTCTTCTTCAGGAAAACCTATGATTTGGATGTTATTTCTTTTCATGTTGTCACAGAGCTCCTTTAGAGTTTCCTCATATTTTTTGAGTCTCTTTTCTTTTTTCTGCTCTGCTTCTGTGCCTTTGTTTATTTTGTCATCTAACTCGCCGATTCGATCCTCAGCTTAATCCATCCTGCTTGTAATTCCTTCCATTGTGGTCTTCAGTTCTAATACTGTATTTGTCATTTCTGTCTGATTCTTTTTTATTATTTCAATTTTCTTTTTTATACTTGTTATCTCTTTATTTAGGTGTCCGTAATCACTATCCATTGTTGCTCTAAGCTCTTTGAACATCCTAATTATCATTATTTTAAACTCTTCATCAGGTAGTTTGGTTATATCTGATTCATTCAGGTCCTTCTCTGGGTATTTCTCTTGATTCATTTGGGTTGCATTTATCTGCCTTCCCATTTTGTCTGTGTAAGAAGGGTTTGGCTACTGGAGTCCAATTGGTGTTGCCTCTGTGTTCCCTAGGTGTGGTCTTTCTGCAGGCCCGCCTCCCCCTCTGCTGCTGCCTAGGGCGGTTGTGTATGGGTGTTGCCGGCACTGGCCGCTGCAGCTGTTGGTGTGGTTTCCGCCTCGCTTCCGCCTCCACAGGAGGGACTGTGTTCTTGTGTCAGGCTCTATAAGTCTCAGCTGGTCTCGGCCTTCTCCCCTCTCCCACAGGTGGGATTGCGCACCACACTCGGGCCACAATCCTGGGCACCAAGGGCAAGGGTGAGCAATTTTGCTCAATGCTGGTCCCTGTCAGCTGGATCCTCTGGCTGGGATGGGCTTCCAGTGCACGCTCAACTGCGAGCCGGACTTCCGCCCACCTTCGCGGGCAAAGCTGGTTTGTGCAGGGCTTCAAGCCTTGGAGGCCCGGTGAGGCTGTGTGCCAGCTCACCCCTGCCCAGCATCAGATCTCTGCCCATTCCGTGGTCCTGCTTTTCTCCCATGGATGGGGTCGCAGGCAGTCCCGCTGCTGCCGGACCACTTTAGCACGTCCCCTTTACCCCCACTGGGCTAGACCGAGCTCACGCCAACTGGCTTGGCCTCTGCCCCCACTGACGGAACTGCACTTCTGCATCCTGCTGCCGCCCATACTCCAGCAAGCCCTCAGCAGTGTGGGTGGGGGTGCTGCAGCTCAGACCTTAACCCTCCATACTGTAGTCCTGAAAGCTCCCTCCTTCTAAGCGACTGTGCTCTAATTGCCACAGGGGAGCCTGTTTGGCTGGTGTCCTGCTTCCCCTTGCTGGTTCCAGGGGAAATATTGTTTCAGATTTGTGGAGTGACTCAGCCCAGGGTTTAGGGTGGCTGTCCCTCAAAGCTTTTCTTTCTGTGCCTTCCAGACTGCACTCTCTTCCCGCTGCTGTGGTCTTCTCCTCTCTTTCTATCTCCTGGAGTCCCGGGTGAGTGGTTGTGAGAGAAGTTTTCTGCGCTGTTCCTTTAAGAAGAATCCTGGGTCTGAGACAACTGTCTCTTTCTCACAAACAGTATCCTAACCTGTTTTACAACTAAATACTGTCCATATGCCTCTTCTAGGCTCTGGGGCTGTAGGCTGGGGCTTTGTTCCTGGGACCCAGGTCCCTACCCTACCGCTGGCCTCTCTTCCCACCACACGAGTCTCTCCGGGTTGCCTTTTGCTCTAGGGAGCTGGGCAGCCCTTTCCACATTTTTGCTTTTCCTACCAGTCTCAATGTTGCTTCTTCAGTGTTCCCCGGTTGAAGAGTGCTCTCAGTTCAGTTAAACGTTGGTTTATCCAGATGATGGTTCTTAAAATCATGTTATAATCCACTTTGGTTCTGGGAGATGAAAGTTGGTATATCCGCTTACTCCATCGATATCTTGCCCCTCTCTATTTTTACAGGATATTCTAAAAGACATCTCCTGGTTTGGTCCCTCTTCTGGATCTCCTTCCTGCATTCTTCACTGGATAGAGGACCTTTATTTTCAAGGATCCCTCTCTGATTTTACTCCTGCTGAGATCTCATTCCTTGCTTTTGTTTTGTTATTCTGTTTGTGTTGAAAACCCAAGTAAATGTGTGAATAAAAATCTCAGGTATCTGAGCCTGAGTTTCCAGTTTGTGGCTCTTCACGGGTACCCCCTTTCCTTTTGTCTGAAAGTTCTTTGTCCTTTGGTTCTCCAGGATATGATCCAATGCAGGACATTTTAGAAAACTGGCACAAACCTTGGTTCTTGATCCCTTTTGTGATTTTGGGAAGTTTATTGGTACTCATATTATTTATAACAATAGGGTAAGGGCAAAGTAAGAGTCAAACTCCTCTTTAGTGTATGCTTAAGAATTTCAAAATTAGATTTTATGATAATTATGGTGTAAAATTAAGCAAGGGGAGACTTCGAACTCTTTGTGAACTAGAATGGCCATCCTTTGGGGTTAAGTGGCCAAAACACGAGTTTCTCTGGGCTGCCTTTTGCTCTGGGGAGCTGGGCGGCCCTTTCTGCGTTTTTACTTTTCCTACCAGTCTCAGTGTGGCTTCTTCAGTGTTCCCCGGTTGAAGAGTCCTCTCAGTCCAGTTCAATGTTGGTTTCTCCAGATGATGGTTCTTAAAATCAAGTTATAATCCACTTTGGTTCTGGGAGTTGGAAGTTGGTACGTCCGCCTACTCCATCGCCATCTTGCCGGAAACCACAGCCCTGGTTTTTAATAAACACTATTAATAGTTTATTGGAAAATGCTTCTCTGGAGTGTTAGAAACGCAGTGTGCTGCTCCTCTCAGATAACAAGTTTCAAAGACATCCCTTAGGGGAAAGCACACGATCATCTGAAGGATAAATGGTGCCCTTTGCAAATTCATAACCATATTTTTTTAATTGAAAATAAGACAGTATGGCCTAACACACAGTTTAAAAATGAGACAAGATTTGATATCAGGATGGATCTAAACAAATGTGAGTTTTCTATGCACAATCCAGCTTCCATTCTCTCTCATGGCTGTCCACGGGACAGATTTTCATCCCCTCAAGAGAAGCCTATGAGACTGGTGTCCCTAATTAGTCCGATTTGTATCTTAGAAATTCTCCCAAGGCACCACCGCTTCTTCCCCCAGTTCTGCCTGCTATACTGCACTGAAACCAGCCACTGAAAGGCCAAGCGATCAAAAGCAACTGGACCGCACACATCCTAGCAGATGTCTCCCTCCATGGTTTTAAGCAGCCTCCTTTCTGATTCAAAGAGTAAATAACAAATGACTCGTTCTTGCCTACCTGACCTGTAATTGTTGCCATGGAAACAAACCACTGGCAGTTGTACCTCTGACAAATCTGGGTGTCTGAAAGAGCTAAAGCTTTATCCCATTGTGCAGTGACCAGCACATAAAAGACATCTGCAGACATTACAGGTTAAAGACACTTGCAGCATGAAGAACTGGACATGTGTGTTTTCTTAGTCATAAATTTAAGATTTTCTCCTTTTTTTTCAGTCATGTCTTTTATTTCTCTGTCAGAAGATCTATGCTAATGAAATGTTTCTGGCTTTGAAAAATGTTTCCCGTTTGTTACAGTCTTGGTCACGGACTTATAGATCATCTTACTATTCCTCTGAAAAGTTAAATGATGCCTAGGTGACGTGCTAGCATCAGCCTCTTATAAAATGACTTCCTCATGACCCTCAGCAAAGAGTGAGATTGAATGGACTTTGCAGATTCCCCGGAAACCCGTAAACTATTATCTATGGGATTACTAATGCTATTGATTGACTTTTCCTGGGTCCCAAGTCATAGGCTCCCCTTTGATCATTGGAGGAAGTTTTGCTCACCCAAACTGGACACATACTACCCTGGAGGAACTTATGGAGCTGGATACTTCTTTCCCTATCTAGCCATGCTGACTGCATCCTGGCCTCCTGAATATCAAGGACTAAACTGGAAAAATAAACCCTGTAATTGGCACAACTGATTCCTATAGAAATTTCTGGGTAGAACATTGGATGTAGATGAATGGTTGAAAAATAAGGCCTGTGTGACTTTATTAAAGAGACAGGATTGTTTATCTGTGCAAGGAGAAGGCTTAGGATGGTCTATAGTTGATTATATAAAAATAATGTCTACATTTCCACTAAAGTTAAAATAAGAGAAAGTAGGACTAGCAAATGATTTGGTTGTGTGGTAGGATTCTGGGATAGATACTCTGGATTGGCCAATTCATTATTCACTTATTGTTTAGTCAGTTAATGAGAACTTACTATGGTTTGGACACTGCATAAGTCCTGAAGCGTATGGAGACCAGGAATCAGTTCTTTTGCTACTCACAGACTAGTTGGGATGACAGCATCTAAATGAATGCTAACTGCATGTGAGTTAGTTAGTACTAAGAGAGGGGAGTGAAACCTGAGAGGAAGGGGCAAGCAATTGACATTTCTTAGTAACATATTAAAGAAATTGCTGTTCCTCACATGGAAAAGTAGACAAGGGCATTCCAGGCCAATTAAATCATCTCCACAAGAGTAAGCAAGTGTAAAACAGTATGGCATTAGTTAGCACAAAGAACAAATGGGGAAATGGTTAGAGATGAGGCTGGTGCCACCCAAAAGCACCAGGGATGGACAACTGAGGTCTCCACCATTTAATAATTCTAAGATTCATGACTATTTTCTTCCAGGTTGTCACCAGTTTTTTTTTGCCACAAAATGATTGAGTAGCTTTTATCAACCATGTCAAGAGCTCAAAGCAGAAGGTCAGACCCAAATTGGAGAGGAAAATGCTGATGGATTTCCCTGCCCAGTTTAAAAGGTTCCGTATGCTCACTGGAAACTAACTACACCAAGGACCAGGAGAGTGTGTATGTATATCTCTTGCTGCCTTACAAGGAGGCTCATGTGGGTTTTTGAAGATAGATGGACAACCAAAGATACTCCCAGCCACAGGAGATACCATGCAGACGCTTTGTCTGCCTTAAAATGACATGCTTATACTACATCCAGGGGCCCTTAATAAGGTTGCTTAAATCTAAAGCACAGAACCGTGTGCCACCCATCTGCTAAGTAGACGTAAGTTTCTGCCAGGCCAGAAACAGGATTTGCCCCATATTTGAAGAAAGCAGCACCGCCCTCAAGAAAGCCAAGCTGCCTCAAAATCTGAGTCCAGAACTAAGTCAGCAGGCAAGGCTTTCCAGAGCTCAGTGGGGAAGACAGCAGGACCTGTGTTTCCCCGTGAGCTTGAACTTGAAGCAGAACCCCCTGGGTGTCTTCAGAAGAAGCCGAGGCATCCAGCACCAGAAACACTGGAACTGGTAAGGAATTGCTCAGGGCACATCCTGCCATCTGTTCCATGCTTTCTCATAAACATTATCAAATCCCTTTGACTCCGAAGTCTCTATTTTGTTTAAAATATGTGGTGATTTCTCCCAGAGATCATTTCTGTAGCATTGAGCATCCCAGGGAGCTAGGAATTTTTATCTACATTATCTCTCTGAAAAACTAACTTCTTGATCTATTCTTCTAAAAAATTCCCTACAAGTTCAGTTTGATTGCCCCGGTATTGACAGTTCTACTCTTAGCAGGGCTGGTTTCATGGGCCCCACATTCAAAATGGCCCATACTTGGTTTAATTAATTCTGTGCTGTGCTATCTCAAAATTCTCAATTAATTTTGAGTATTTTCATTTTGCACCAGGTCTGCAATTTGTGTAGTGGTACTTACTGCAACCAACACAAACAATAATATATGGTTTTGGAGTAATGCTTTTTTACATTGTAAAGTGCCTTCACAATCAGTTATCTCACTTCATATTTACAATTAAACAGCCAGAAAGAAAAGTGATCAAGAAGGTATCATCTTGCCTGACCAGGCAGTGGCACAGTGGATAGAGCATCAGACTGGGACGTGGAGGAATCAGGTTCAAAACCCTGTGTTCACTGGCTTGAGCACATGCTCATCTGGTTTGAGTGTAGGCTCACCAGCGCAGGGTTGCTGGCTTGAGTATGGGATCATAGACATGATCCCATGGTCACGGGCTTGAGCCCAAGGTCTCTGTCTTGAGTAAGGGGTCACTAGCTCTGTTTAACCGCAACCCCTTCTCCCCAGTCAAGGCACATATGAGAAAGTAGTCAGTGAAAAACTAAGGTGACACAAGGAAGAATTGATGCTTCTCATCTCTCTCCCTTCCTGTCTGTCTGTTCCTATCTGTTCCTCTCTCTGTCTCTCTCTGTCACAAAAAAAAGAAGAAGAAGATATCATCTTGAAGTCAGAAAAGACCTTGGGTTCAAGTCCAGACTCTGCAGTGATCTTGGATTAGTGATTTAACTTTTCTGTTCCTCAGCCCCCCTTCTCTAACATAGTAGTACTACCTGCCACAATAGAGTTGATGTGATAAGTATGTAAAATAATGTATGTGACAGTGTAGCACATGACAGACATTGAATTAGTCTTTTCCCTCTTCTCTTCTAGCTCTTCTCTCTTTCCCCCAACTCTCCCAATTTGCAAGAGTTAAGAATTAAAACTGAGAATTTTTACAGTCTGCCAAATGTGTTATTTTGGGTTCAAGCAGAACATGAACTAGGATTAACTGTGCAAAGATTTTATTAGGGGAAACGCCTGTGTGAGGGAAATGGGAGGGAGCCAGGAAAAAAATAGTGGACGAGCCATCAGACCAAGCAGCCCTCAGACTGGGAGCAAGCTTGACTCTGAATGAAGAGGTAAAGGAGAGAAAATTGGATGAACATGTCCTGGGTCGCTGTGCTATCTAAGGAAGAAGCATCAAAGCCATTCCCCAATGGCTCACCAGTTAGTCAGCTATTGGCTGAGTCCCACATCTCCCTGGGATGGTTCGCCTTTGACCCTAGCCATGCTGTTATTAGCTACAGCAGGTCATGGAGGCATGGCCTATGTGCAAGCGAGGCTGTGGATTTTAGGGCAAAGCATTCAAGCTCCTGGTCAGTTATTCTCTCTGAATTTAGAAGGCTCTAAGATGTATTTTCACTATATCAAACTCCACTTTGTGTTGGTGCCAAAGCCAGACCCACTCTTGACTCTTACCTGTGAGGGGTTCCATGCGTCTAGCATCTTCCGGGAATGTGAAGAAAGTTGTTCTTGAGCCAGTGTTTCCACAGAGAGCACTCGGCTTTGCGTTCAAGTTGACGGCTCTGCCTGGCCCCAGATGCCAAGGCCCCATCTGCTGAGGAGCCTCTGTCCTATCTCTGGAGTAGCTGAAACATTTCCATGGAACGCTTCTCTCATTGCTCGACTCACTCTGGGTGTGTGGAGCCCAGAACAGGAAACTCATTCAGTAGTAGAGAGATGACTCCTTCCAGACATAAGGTTCATTCTGGGGGGAAATTGTTCAAAATTTAACTATCTTCTGGCGCTAATGGACCATGAAATAATGTTTAAAGAAATGAAGAGGGAAACAAAAAGAAGATAAAAGGCAATGGTGGTGAGGGAGGAGAAAGCAACCCCTCACTTACAGAATTCGCACACACTGTAGAGCTGACCCACTACCCAGAGAAGTGTGTGAAGATAGGCCGGGTGATGTTGTTATTCCCACTTTTAGAAGGTGGAAATTAAGATTCAGAATGGTTAGACCTCTTGCCCAGATTTCCACAGCTCAGGGAAGGCAGAAC
This sequence comes from Rhynchonycteris naso, assembly GCA_037038555.1. Classification (NCBI taxonomy): domain Eukaryota; kingdom Metazoa; phylum Chordata; class Mammalia; order Chiroptera; family Emballonuridae; genus Rhynchonycteris; species Rhynchonycteris naso. The sequence continues at coordinate 129,227,979 of CM072998.1, forward strand.
TGGAGCTCTAGCCCATGCCTCTGCCCTCCTCCCGGAAGACTGGGTCTACATAACACCAGCAAAGTCCTTCAAATGAATCACAGAAATGTTAGTCATCTGAGCAAATCGTCCTCTGGTGGCTCAGTGCCCTCCCCCAGCTCTCTTTGGGCTCTGGAGCCCAGAACACATAAGCACTGCCACTGTTCATGGGAAGAAGGGAAGATCACACACACACACACACACACACACACACACACACACACACACACACACACTTAATCAAGAGTGAGTGAGCAGAGAAGAGGAAGGAAGGAGAGAATAACAGGTCTAGTCTTAATTGGGAATGCATGAAATTTTAGTAGAAATTCTTCAAAGATTTGCCTACGGAAGAAAAATTTTTATGTTTCTCATTCACTCAAATGGCCCTACCTAATTTAGATGGCCCTAAAATTCAAAGTTTTTAGTGCTTAGAACAGGGATTGCAACTTAGTTTGTGTTTGAAGTACATATTAAGAAAGATGCTCTAAACCAATTAGTGGTGGAAAATACAAGAATATGAGGGGATTTGCTATCAACTCTCTTGAATAAAAAATAAAAACCATTTACCCATTTATAAACTGATCTATTTGCCTAAAAAGGAACATACACAATAAATTAGGCTTATTCACTAAAAACATATAAAATGAAGTAAGATTTAATTGAGCTGAAATTATAGGACAAAACCAAATTTCTTTTTAAAATATTATCTTCTTAATTCTTATTACCTAATTCAAAGCAGCCTTCTTATATCCTACCTAGCTCCCCTCTACCACCACCTCCACAACTTCACACATGCACACCCTGCTCAGTTAACCTAAATTAAAGAAATTTTACTGTGTTTGCTTGGTAAATTTGTAGAAGCCCTTTTCCATCCAAGATGTCAAATGAGAAAGTGGAGGTTCATGGCAAAAATTTCAAATAGTGTAAGTGTCTTTTCTTTCCACCTCATAAAATCCTAGAACCAAAGCTTCTACCCAAATTTCCTTTAACAATATTCTTCAAAGACACTCCTTTTGTCTTTACAGGAGTTCTCCAGGGACAAAGAGCTCATAAAAGCAGTGCCAGGAATCATAACTTTACTAGAATGGCTTTGACTTCTAGAAAATCATTTCTTTTACTTCAAGTTCAAGTCAATTCTTCAACTATTTGAAGATATTTATCCTAGCACCCATTTGTCTTCCTTTCCACATTTTGCAGAAAGAATTCTACAAACTCACATGACATCTATAAAGAGGTTGGTTTCATTTCTTTGAAACATGTAACTTGTCATTATTCTTCTTTAAATCAAATAAAGAGATTCAAATTGTGCCATCACTGAATTTGTCTTTCCCATCTTTAAAATGGGGTCAATAGTATTATCTATAGACCTCATAGGTTTGTGTTGAATATTAAAAGAAATAAACCAGACTGTGAGTGCTTGTCAGTGTCTGTTCCATTCACTGTCTGGGACACAGAGCTGGATGGAATACATGTTCTAGTCTCCTTTGTAGTCAGTGGAGGCTATATGCAAGTTTTGAGCAATGGAAGGTGGGCAGAAATGATACATACCACATTCAGATCTGTTCTCTTCCCCAGAGAATATTCTTATGTGACCTTTCTTCTCTTTTTTCATCTGCCTACTGAGTGGAGATAATTCCCAGGACAACAGGAAGGTGGAATCACAAAATAGAATTTGAGTCTCCATAGGACTGCATCCCCTCCCCCGTTTCCCCAACCCACACCGATGTGTAACATCAGCAAGAATAAAATTTCATTACATTAAATCACTGAGATTTTAGAGTTATATCAGCCATTAGCCTAATTCTGCTATGTATATACATTAAGCTAATTCATTCATGTAAAAATGCTGTACCAGGTATAGAGAGCGCTTAGTAAATATTAGGACTTTGCCATTAAGGGCATCTCAATCACCACTACTGCTGCAATGACTACTACTGCAGATGTAATCTGACTGGTCCAGTATGCTGTCTCACTTTACCTCATTTCAGCCTGAAATTGAGTCCACTATTTTACAACATTTGACTTATATTACTATTCTAGTCAACAACTCCAAACAGAAAGAGAAAACCGTATCTTTTTTTTCACATGTGCTTCTTTCAACATAGTTCTCCTCTTTATACTTCCAAGAATGGAACATCCTAAAATTTCAAACTAAAAATAAATAAGTACATATGATGAATTTGTTTATTTTTATCATTGGCCCATTTTGAAGAGCTGCAAGATATTTTTGGATCTTGATTTTTTACTCAGTGCATAATTTACTCGCTCAGTTTTTGTATGAACTATGAATTTGTCTAACATATAATTGATTTCATTCTAATTGCTGATGAAGACATTGATAAGTATAAGGCCAAGTGAAGAATCCTGTGGCCTAGCCCAGAGGATCCCTCAAGAATTGAGAGTGGTTTACTTATTTGAGCAGTATTTGAGTTCTACAAGCTTGAACTGTGTTGTCATTCAACTCAAGTCTCACCATCTTGTCAACAAAATATCTTGAAATTTTTGTCAAATGTCACACCAATGGTGTGAATAGCTAATCAAGTGTTCTCTTAATTAATTAGTTCAGTAATTTTAAGAAAAAGTTAAAAGTTATAATTTGCTTAGAATAACTGTTTTCTTAACAGTTCTGGGCTGACATCTAGTAAGTAGTCTTTGTCTTTTCTAAACCATTTGTTGTTTTTTTCCTAAACCATTTGCTGTCCTTCTCCCAAACTATCTGCTTATTAATATATTCCCAAACTATCTGCTTATTAATATATTTAGTGTCAAACTCACAATATTGTCTGAGTTTGACACTAAATCTCTAGTATTTAAATTCTCTTCCTTCCAACTTCTCTTTCAAAATAATGACATCGGCCCTTCTTCAGTTTGTCTAGGACCTTTCTCAATATTCGTGATTTCATTACCAAGGAGAGTTTCTTCATCTCATCTATAAATTATTTTGGTACTCAGGGTCTGATTCATCTGGATCTAAAGAACTGAACTTACTGATGTCTGAAGTTCTCTCCTCAAGTCAGAGAAAGCGCTTGCAGCTACCAAATACTGTAACCACAACTACAAATAATCCCAGAGATAGGTCAGGAAATCTAATCTTATTTATGGAGCACTTCCAGGCTGGGAAACCTAAGTGTCCACTCAGCTATGTGCTGAGGGTCTGCTATGTGCCAGGTATTTAACACACATAACTCATTTAATCTTAACCATGAAAACTGAGGTTCAGAGAAGGAAGTTAACCAGGTTACACAACTGGAGTCAGGCTGAGTCAGGAGTCAAACCTAAGTTTGTCCAAGCCCAAAACCTAGGTTCTGCCACCCACTGAGCCATACCTGCCTTGTTACTAGAACTCTCATTCTGTCTTCTCACTTATCTTGACCTTCGACTCCCTGTTCTACACTTTACAGTATTCAGACACTTCTTGGTGAAGAAAATTGGAACCTGTCAAAAACTCAGATACTTTGCTCCCTCTCATGTCTATCATACATATTAAGCATTCCCCAAATGATTGACATGGTCTAGCAAAAGTTTTATCATTTTTTCACAAGCTTCACTTATTGTGTACTTTTCTGTTGATCCCAACTTCATCCCCCATCTTTCACGAAAACTCATTGATTATGTACATAATCTTTGGTTCCTTTAGGACCTATGCATTCTGCTCTTTATCAGAAGTGCATATTTCTTTTATCAAACTGTCTTCAAATCTTAGTCTCATAAACATCAGCAGTCTTCTCCTCCCTTCTTTCTGTGAAGCTCTGAACTTCAGCTGAAATTCTTCTCAATGCCTTGCCCACCCTCCTTCAGGCCCATCCTATCCCCTCGTGGATTTATAAACTAAAGACATAGCTGTCAACTAACTACTCTTCAGTACCAGCTGGACACTCCCAGCCTCCCTTCACCTAGCGGCATTTTCATCTTGGTAAAGGACTGGTGAAGTGAGGTATAGTGATTCTAAGCACAGCTCAGAGAAACTGCCTAAATTGGAGAGAAACTGCCTGATTCCGAATACTGACTTTACTATCTACAACCTCTGTGACCTTGGGCAATTTATTTAACCTCTCTGGTCACAGTTTTTTTATCTGTAGAATAATAATAATAATTCTGCTAGGAGAAATGTTGGCTATTGTTTATCATCGAGTGAATCTTAATGTTGGCATTTTTGCCCTAGTGGTCAGTGAAAGAAGGAAATATTTGAGAGTCAGGAGCACTGAAGGTTGCCATTAAATTCATACTGTGTAAGTGGTTACGTCTTCAACTCAGCAATATGCAGCTATGTAATTTCTGAGTTGTAAATGTCACCACATCCAAGCCAGAGGAGTGAAGTTACAGATTAGATGCCAAGGAAACAGACCCAATGAATGAAGGTTGTTAAACTGCAGAGCTCACAGCCCCTCTAAAGAGGGCACCTGTATGAAACCAGCCTCAACATTAACAACTCTTCCTTTATTTTTTCCCAAGAGATACCAAAACTCCGAACTCTTACGTAAAATCTCTCATATATATATATATATATATATATATATATATATATATATATATATATATATTTTTTTTTTTTTTTTTTTTTTTTTTTACAGGGACAGAGAGACAGAGAGAGAGTCAGAGAGAGGGATAGATAGGGACACAGATAGGCAGGAACAGAGAGAGATGAGAAGCATCAATCATCAGTTTTTGTTGCGACATCTTAGTTGTTCATTGATTACTTTCCCATATGTGCCTTGATCGTGGGTCTTCAGCAGACCGAGTAACCTCTTGCTAGAGCCAGCGACCTTGGGTCCAAGCTGGTGAGGTTTTGTTTTGTTTTTATTTTGCTCAAGCCAGATGAGCCCACACTCAAGCTGGCAACCTCAGGGTCTCGAACCTGAGTCCTCTGCATCCCAGTCTGACACTCTATTCACTGGGCCACCGCCTGTTCAGGCAAATCTCTCAATTTTTAAATGTTGGTGAATTTTAAAATATATATTTAACATTTTACATGTTTACTAACAACATACCAACAGTTTGCAACTTCCAGTCTAAAGTCTGAAGTCTGAATCCCACACTCTTCTTGTCATAGAAAGGATTGTAGCTACTACATGCTGTAACCAAGACTACAGATAATCCCAGAGATAAGTCAGGAAATTTTATCTTATTTATGGCACATCTTCAGGCTGGGAAAGCTGAGTGTCCACTCAGCTATGTGCTAGAGTTGCCCATTTTTTTTTTGTCACAGATATTAATTTACCACAAGACTGTTCTTGTCAGATCCCACAGAATCTCCAGGTCAAATTCCTGGCCTATCCCAAGATTCCAGGCACTCACCGGTGATCTTATTTATGGTGTCACTTACTAATGGTGCTGAGATGAAGAACCTCGTGAAACAGATGCCAGGCAAGCTGTTGCTAAAATTGTCTATGTATGGTGAGAAGCAGGAGAACCCAGCCCGGCCCTCTGCATGTGCAGAAGCGAGGTAGAGATTACTGGCGCTGACACCCACATTCATGGTCAGGCTGGCCAAAGCCCACAGGATGGTGTGTTTGGGGATCCCAAGGCTGGTGGCAGCTGTAGAGTCAGCCTTGCTCATTGGAGAATTATAAGGAAGCTGAAGAACTTTTGATAAGTCACTAAGAGCCAAATCTATCTTTGGAATCCAACATATTTTTCCAACAGATTCAACCCATAAAGGCTAGAGCTAGGCTAAGATTTAATACTTACAAGTAGCCAAAATATATATTTAAAATTTTATTTCAGTGTTGTTTGAATTGGCATGATAGGTAGATAGGTAGAAAGAGAGAGAAAGAGAGAGAGAGGATCTACATAAATGTTAATTTATAGAAAACTGGATAAAAATTATAGTACATCCATCCCATCAACAGATGCAGCCAACTAGGAGATAAATGAAATTATTTTTTAAAAGCTATTTACAGAATAATATGTATGGTATTATCACTTTTTGGTTAAAAACTTACATAAAAACAAAGAAAAGAAAGTAAAAACCCACGTGATATATGTAAGTGTAAGTAGACATATGAGTGTGTGGGCTGCACAAGCTTCGAAAAAGAATCTGGAAAGACACATACCAATCGGCAATAGTGTGCCAGGAACAAAATTTTTATTTTTATTGAATACATTTTGTTTTGTTACAATAAGCAAAATGTCATTTTATAAATTTAAAAAGTGAATATGTAAAGAAAATATTTAATCCCTGTCTGAAAAACTCAACTAATAATTAATTAGCATCCACTGTGACTCCAACACTGTGCTATATTTCATCAAGAAAATAAAAGAAAAACCCCTATTCTTGAGTATTATAATTCACTAGAGGAGCATAAATACATATATACATACATATAATCAGAAATGTACATATACATAAATATATATGTATGTGTGTATGTATATACACACACACATACAGTGTGGGGCAAAAGTAGGTTTATAGTTGTGAGTACATGAAACAGAGTTTACTCTTGTATTATTAATTATTGTATTATTTCCCATATGAACAACTATAAATTTTCTTTTGCTACACCCTGTACTTATGCTCTCTTAGTCCAAGTAATCGAGTTGTTCCCCTTTCATAAGCTATAATTATTATTTTATAGATGAAGAAAACTGAGGTTCAGAGAAACTGAAGGATGGCCAGCAAAAGAACTGATTTCTGATTCTAAATCTAGGGCTCTTTATTACCAAATGCTTAAAGGTAAGTGTTTTCTTTGGAGTTTCATATCTGTCAGAGTGTCATGAAGAAGAAAGAGCTCTGAAGAAGAAAGGGTATTTTCTTTCCTTCTTTTCCAAGTGAGAAGAGGGAAGATTGACACATTTCCGCATGCGCCCTGACTGGGATCCACTCGGCAACCCCCATCAGGGGCTGATGTTCTGCCCATCTGGGGCATGCTCACAGCTGAGCTCTTTTTAGCACCTGAGACTGAGGCTCCATGGAGCCATCCTCAGCATTCAGGCCAATGCGCTCAAACCAATCAAGCCATGGCTGCAGGAGGGAAAGAGAGAGAGAGAGACAGAGAGAGAGAAGGGGGCAGGCAGAGAAGCAGGTGGTCTCTTCTCCTGTATTCCCTGACTGGGGATCAAACCCAGAACATCCACATGCTGGGCCAACATTCTACCAACTGGCTAGGGCTAAAGAAAGGGTATTTTAACACAAGCAAATTAAGAAGCATTGGGAAGCGCTTAGCCGGAGACAGGATACCCAAGTTTCAAGTTTGACTTTCTACATGAGTGAGGTTTGTTTGGTTACT